>JAVQMF010000055.1:30678928-31963214 GCA_032878935.1 Erythrophleum fordii | reverse complement strand
ATCTCAGACAAATAAAGCTACCTCGAATCAGCAAGAAGAGGAAAATCCTCACCCTCATTTAATATTACGAATAAATAATCTCGAAGCCAATTATAATATTTTGGCATCACAAACCACTAACCGTTTAAGCAATATGAATAATTCCATTAATTACTTAACTCAGACACTTGGGAATCTTAATTCCTATGTTAACGAGTTAGAATCACGATTAATTCAAGTAGAATCACGATTAATGGGTATGAATATATCCCCTATCCAATCACCACCTCAGACTCCTCAAAGCTAATCCACTCATATTCCACAAACTCTCTCATTTGCAGCCATCTTAGAACAAGAAGTCAAACAAGCCCAAGAAAAAGCCCAACAACTAAGCCCAAATACTCAAATAGCTTCATCATCCTCTACTCCAAATCCATAGACATCAGCCCAAAATCGCCTTCATGAACAGTTTGAATATTTTCAATTAATTATTGATAAACTCAATCATCTCCAAATATCTGCCAAGACTATTAAATATATTTTCCATTATTCTCTAAACAAAGCTGTCGTCTATGCTGGCACAAATCCACAATTAGTTCACACTTTATTCAGCTACGGATTAATTCATTGTATTTATCCCTCAAAAGATCTTGTGGAACTAAGTCTACTCCCAACTGCCATCAAAGCTGCTGCCAAACACTACCATAAAACTATTACCCAATACACCATGTATATGCGCTGTTATTCTACAGTTGTAGAAATAACTTCCGAAAAATTTTATTCTCCCATTAACCTCATTAAATTCAGAACTACAAGGCAACCCTTCGCCTTTGAGCAATCCGAAAAATCCTCTATTGACCAAGAAGAATTCAGTCTCATCATCTCAAAAACCAGAGCCCAAGAATATGAAATTATCTTCTCAGAAATGAATAGAACTTTAACTAGTGATGAGGTCCAATGGACTTATTTCACAGGCCCAACCTCATGTATTTACTCCGTTGGAAGAACAATTAAAAGTCTAAATCTATTTAATCAATTTTATGATAGAATTAAAATAAATAAATTGGACAATACTGAAGACACAAAAAGAAGAATCTGCCAACAATTATCTGATTATCCAGTCCACATATGCATCTACTGTAAGGACAAAGAAAGATCAGCAGAAGATCAGAATAATCCATTGACATCCATCAATGTCCTCGAAGGATGAAGAATTGATTTGACCAAAAAAGAAAGGATTTGACAAAAAGAAAAAGCAAACGGATAAGATTTCTTGAAAAGTCAAAAAGAAGAAATGATATGACAAAAAAGTGACAACCGAATGATTGAATGACAAAAAGAAAAGCTGAAGAAGACTCGAAGTGACTAGCCACCGAAGAAGACATTAGAGCATCAGAAAACTTTAGCGCCAAATCAAAAACTTTAGCTCTACTTGTAAAAGGCAGAGGAATGCCTCTCGCCTATATAAAGCCCTGTAAATTTCATTTGTAAGCACGCACCAAACACACAACTCAAATACTCTCTGATTCTCTCTGAGAATTCTGAGCACCCTCTCTCTATTCTGCTTGTACTCACCTGCCTTCATCAAATAACGAAATTATTTTGGCAACAAAGGTATGACTAGCTAAACTCTTTGCTCAGAGATTAAGTGTAGTATTTCAAATCTTATCTATCCATAAATGAATTGATCCGCCGCTGTGTCAATACTGGAATAAGGATTAGAGATCCTTTGAACAGTAATTTAGAAATGGGAATAGTTACGCCTCCGGTAGAAAACGAAGGAAGGCTGTGCTGAGCTAAGCTGAAGGGGGAAGGTCTTGGCTTTAATGAGCAGCCTACCATAGCGCTCATCGTTTGAGAATAGCCATAGAAAAGACCTCTGCATGAAAGAGGGCAGAGTTCCTTCCATGACTCAGTTTAGTTTCGGTCAAACCCTATTCCTAAGTCTAATTTACTCCTTGAATGGATAGTTGATCTCGCTTATTCCAGGCTGTCATCGTAGATGGTATCAGCTATCTATTCAAGGAGTAAATTAGACTTAGGAATAGGGTTTGACCGAAACTAAACCGGGTTATAGAAGGAACTCTGCCCTCTTTCATGCAGAGGTCTTTTCTATGGCTATTCTCAAACGATGAGCGCTATGGTAGGCTGTCATCGTAGATAGTATCAGAGCATGGATGGAAAGATAAGAATAGAAATACGAAGGTTAATCTCTGAATTTTAGTTTAAGTCATACACCTGTCTGAGTTCTTACTTACTACCTGCTGTATCTACTTTCTGTTTTGTTTAACCCTGTTTTACTTCTTACTTTGTTTCTGGCCCTTTAATTTAATCTCCTTATCGTTAATTCCATTTAATTATGTCTTTATTTCCAAGAATTGAACCTCGAATCTATGAAGTACATCAAGAAAATCTACCAAATAGCAGCTTTATTCCATCACCACATAATTTTACACTTGTAGCTTCACCCTTCATGTTAGGAGGTGAAGGTGATACAACTTGGAATTTAATTAATTGGACAAATATGTATTTACTCAAACAACTAGGATATGTAGTCGACCCTGATATATCATTTATCCACACATTAAGAAATCCACCTGAAGAAATAAGAAAGATATTAAAACAGGAACCAGAACACAAAAGAATATATAGATTAACTGAATTAGCAAAACCCATAGAACAAAAAATATATGAATCAAAAGAAGAAATGAAAAAATTAGGATCAGAAATCCAAGATCTTAGAATAGAAGTATCAAAAATAGGAAATGAAGTACACTTAATAAAAAGAAAAATAGATAGAATAAGCCAAGTATTAGGAATAAGAAATAATGTAGAACCAATAATCGATAAACCAGAAATTAATATGCTGAGATTATATAAAGAAGACACTATTAAAGAAGTCACTGAGCCACAAATAAAATCAAAACCTATGAATGAACAAGTTTATGAAACCAGAGTAATAGTTGAAGAATTAAAACATAGACAAGAAATCTTAAATAATAACTTGTGGACTATTTTCGAAGCTATTCAAGAAATGGATAATATGCAAATAACAACAAAACAAGAAACCTTAATTGATTATATCTCACCAGAAGAATGTAAAAAATTAAATAAAGAAAGGTTATATATATATACACACACACACACACACACACACACATATTCTTTCTTGGTAAAAAAGTCTTTTATGTGCCAAAGATTTAACTAGTATCCATTCCTTATTTCCTTTCGACTGTCAGGCCCATTTAGTTGTATTTGGCCCTAAAAGGTTGTTCTAACTGGTAGCCGGGTTGGTCCAATTGTTAAAACAAGTTAAGTTCAATTTAAGCCTCAAAATATGGTGTAGCAAATTAATTAATTAGTATAAAAATATGATGATGACTTATTAATTAAACAAAGTCACTTCGAACAATGTAAAAAAATTAATTCTAATTTATGAATAAAATGTATGGTTGCACGTAACACGGCTGCACCTTTAGTTTAGCCCAATGCTTGAGCTTGGGCAAAGTGAGGTTTGTTAGGTTTTTTTTTTTTTTTTTTTAAATTTTAATAAAAATTATAAAATAATATTTACAAAAAAAATTTTATATAAGTTTTTGTTTTTGTTAATAAAAAAAATTAAAATTTTTTTATATAAATTCTTATAATTTTTTTAATTAATAAGATTTGGCCAATTTGATTCAAAGTAATTAATATGATTAGTTTGATATTTGGTTCAACCTGGTCAATAATTTTTTTTTGGCTTAACAACGTTATGGCGAAGGCAAATTGGGCCTTGACTACCCTTGATAAAATATGGGTTGACACCTTTAATTTATATTTTAGATATTACTTTAAGATTGACTAAAATTTTCACTCAAATGGAAATGGCCCATCTGTTAAAAATGGCAAGCTAGCCATGAATAAGGATCAAACATTTAACATGAAAAGGCATCTCAAGTTATCTTATTAAAATAGGTTATCTTGCTTTAATTTAAGAGTTGAATGGAATTTTTTTTAATGATTTAAATGGGTTGCAATACTAGACTCTTGAGACCTAGCTGATTTCAGATCTTTCAATTTTTTTTTTTGTAAAATTAGAGATAAAAAGCCTGACAACTTCTAACAAAGAATTATTTTTTTATTTTTTAAAAATATTAATCCCATACCTTTTATCTTTATCTTTCTAACTTTATAAGAAAATTTACAACAACTAATATAAGAATATTTTTGTTAGACTCTAACTGAGTCTTGTATTAACGAGGGAATTACCATAAGCATTAGTCTATTGTAATTGCTGTATCATTGATGCTATGCCTTGTTCTATAGTGTAGGCGAAGGATGTAAGAAAAAATAATAGAATATATATATATATATTGCAAATTTGATAATAAGAAATATTTAATAATAAGTCAATTTGGGTAAATTAAAAAAATGTAAATTCAAACAATCATAATTGGACTGAAAGATAATTGAAATAATCCAAACCAAACGCACCACTATGACATTAAATAATAATAAATTAATAAGTAAATTAATAATTACAAAGTTTAATCTCAAATTGATAATTGCGTAATTTTTTTTTTCTTCATCTCCCATCGATTTCTAACAAATTTAATTCTGCAAAACGGAACCAATTACATCAAGCCCACACTTGATTCCACCCAGATCATGATTAGAGTTTGGATCAGTCCAAGAATCTTATGCCCCACAAAATTACAATTGTACTTCACTCATGATTTCAACTGATTTATGTCCCTCAAAGAGGTTTAGCCATTTTTGTATCATCATAGCGCTTGTAAGGATCATGAATCTTTTGCACCTCAAGAGCACTAAAAACACCATAGCCGCCATTGGTTTCATCCTCATCATCACTATTCTGATCAAGCTCCATTAGTTGTTCAGTATATTTGACACTGTCTATCCTCGTCTTGGTCACCTTTCCGTGATCTGCTTCATATCCTTTCAAAAGGTTAACCACTTGCTTCATGTCGGGTCGCTTCTCAGGCTCAGTTTGCACACAAAGAGCAGCCACATTGATCATTTGCTTCACTTGGTTCTCATCGAAGTTCCCTCTAAGCCTTCGATCCACCATGTCCCTAAACTTGCCTTTGCTAATGAATGGCTCAGCCCACTCAGTTATTGTTCTCTTAAGCCCACCTGGCAGCTTCTCTATGGGCTTTCGTCCAGTCACAAGCTCTAACAAAAGAATCCCAAAGCTATAAACATCGCAACTTTCAGACACCTTTCCCCACATGGCATATTCAGGAGCCAAGTACCCCAATGTGCCCTTAACGCGGGTAGTCAGGTGGCTAACTCCTTCTGGGATTAGCTTTGCGAACCCAAAATCAGCAACTAGAGGCTCAAAGTCTGAATTTAACAGCACATTGCTTGCCTTTATGTCTCTATGGATGATGTGGGGTGTAACCTCCTGATGCAAGTACCTAGCAAGGTATTGAAGAAATTAAGCGGAGTGGTGTGGCCACTAATACAGTGAACATATGTACTTACAATAAGCCTTCAGCAGAGCCAATAGCTATGTTCATTCTCCTTTTCCAGTCGAGCTGGACTTCAGCAGCGAATTGGCCATGGAGGTGAGAAAGAAGGCTGAGATTTGGCATGTAATCGTATACTATGAGCCGTTGTTCATCCCCTGCGCAGTACCCCCTTAGACCCAGCAAATTTTTGTGTCTTACCCTTCCCAGAACTTCCACTTCTACTGCAAATTCCATCTCTGCTTTTGAGTTCATTGCTTTCAGTTTCTTCACTGCTATCTGCAATTTTAATTAATTAATGGGAAACCCTGTCATCATCCCTCTTAATCTTGTGCTTGGTAAGAATCAGTTTGAAAATATAAAAAATGAGATATTCTTTTAGTAAATGAGAACTCGAACTTGATTAATTTTTTTTTAAAGAATAATGCACAATTTTTTGAAATTAAGAAAAACATTACAATTAATTAGAAGCACAATTCCCATATTGTAATTGCATAAAACCAAAGTTAGATTTGACTCCAAATTTAAACAGTAGGATGATTATTATAATGAGGCTAATAGATGAGATGATTAAGTATGATTTTTTATAAATCAAGGGTGGAGGGAACACTGCAATTAGAAGCAAATTTTAGGATGGGTAACTGCTAATTTTCCCTAACAGATAAGTAGATCTAATAATTATATATACAAATGGAGACATAAACATGTTAAAAGTGCATCCCAGAAAATTTATTGCTAGATCCACTATACAAAAAAAATAGATATTTAATTTCTAAAAAGACATATTTGACCCCAAAAAAAAAAAACTTTTGAAAAGACATATAAACATATTAAGTATATTTTTTAGTGGAATTTACTTTTCACATGCATAAATTACTAGTTGAGTCTATAATTCACCAAATCTGTTTACTTCTTTAAGAATCTTTCAGTTTCACTAAAATATGCGTTTGACATATTTAATTTACATGTCTTATTATGATTAACTTGGTTGATTTAGGAATTTTTCATTACAATTTGTGTAGACTCCAGATTTTTCTTTGGGTGGGCCAAGGATTTGTAGTTTACGTACCTGGAGACCATCGCTGGTTCTTCCCCAGTAGACACTTCCAAACCCACCTTCACCAAGTTTACAATCCTCACTGAAACCATTGGTAGCCGTATGCAACTCCTTGTATGTGAATATTCTCCATGAATTTTTAGCCACACCAAGTGATGTTGACCTGCAAAAGTGAAATAAAGAATGATTGATGCTATACATATATAACGGAGTTTGCAAGCAAATTTAAGGAACATTACTGAAGAAAGATTTACATACACTTCTTCCACCTTGTCTGAACCACAGCAGCTGAGGTTGGATCCCATAACTGAAACTATGGGATCACAAGTTGCTCCAAAACTCTAACTTTCTTAATAATGTCTCAATCTCCAAAATGGAATCTTCTCTTTTAAATCACATTACACTCGTTTTGGCCTTCAGCATTGTAATTGCCGGCCGATCGACTTTGGCCGGCTCATTAATTATGTAATTAGACTTCTGTTATATTCAAACACATTGTTTTATATATACGTGTTGATTTTCTTTCTTTTCTATTTGTTCATACCACGCACGCCACAAATTGATCAATTAAAACTCATATTAAGGGTTGATGAGCTGTTTGAATTTATTTTCAAGTTGTTTCTTAGAAGGCACTTTTGTGTATCATTGTGTTCATTAATTCATCATATAAAAGGCTTTATTGTCTAGTTAATTACTTCTTTATTTGGTATACATATATAAAATTATAACAAAAGATATGCGAATCCAGCATCCCCAAATTAAATGCCTTGTCACTTATATATGGGATTAATAATGATGTCATTTTGTTATGAAATTTTTTTTATTATCATATATATGAATACAATGACTAATTGTAACCCTACAATAGCCTAGTTGTGAAAGTTTTTATTTGGTCCATCAAGTTTAGTTGAGTTAATGTTAATGTTTAAGAAAAATAAAATTAAGTCAATTGATATTAGTTCTGTTTTTATGATAACAAATAATTGTGTTTTAATTAACTAGCTTAGGTAGACACGATTTGGACTACATTCACTGAGACAGTTTATCATATGAAATTATATTTTAGTCATTTGATCTTCAGTCCAATATTTTCTTTCAAATTTAAGTGAAATTTGAAGTGACCTTGCCTAATTATTTATCATCTAGTGAGTGTATAACCAAAATCACAGCTTTGTATATGAATTAACCACCATTTCATATTTTTTCTTACCTTAAAAATAAAAGTACATGGACATGACTAAATTACATTATTTTTAATTGAAGAATAACATTGACTTAATTAAGTTAGAGGAGCCAAGTTAAAATTTTACAATATTTGAGAAACCAAAAGTATATCTAAACTTTTCACTATATATATATATATATATATATATTCTATTGTTCAGGAATTAAGACAGTAAAGCATCAACTTTGAAGTTCTTGTTTATATATAAAGATTCTCTAAAATTTTTTATTATAAAATTTTTATGTAAAGTTAAAAAAGAGAGTGATATAAAGAATAAAAAAGTATATAATATTTTCTCCTATTCTCTCTTTTTTTTTTATTCCCTCTCTAAACTTTATAAAAATTTTACAATAAAAAATTCAAGAAAATCTGGATTCTTTGTTTATAGCAGTTTAAATCACAATTTTCTCAACGATTGGATGGTGCTCATCAAATTAAATGTTAAATAATCATGTGCATTAAGGCAACATTTCCACGATGACGTTCATGAAGCTAATGTTTTAGTTTAATAACATCCCCCAGTTCCATGCGCTTCCATAGTTCCATTCAGAAGAGCCTACACTTAAGAAAGACAAATTTTAAAATATTTGGTCAACAAACGATATTGGTATCTTTGGTCACAAAAAATTCTTTTTTTGTAACAATTTGTTATATTTTGGAGTAAGTTTCGTGCTTATGATGACTCTAATATTTGTCACGTAGCAATTTTACAAGGGTGATGCAAAATGCGAATAGTTGTGTTCCGCTTATTTATTTATTTATTTTTCTTTTGAAGATTAGATATATGAGGGTTTATTTGCTATTTCAAAGTAAAATTGAGGGAAATCTGAAAGATATAATATATATATACATTACTGGTTCTGATCTCCTCTCCTCTAAATTTGGCCAAGCAAACTTTTTTTGTGTGTGTAAATATTCGATTTTTTTTTTTAAATTTCTAGCAAAATGCAATTTGTTTCATATATATGTAAGCATTGATTATTGCTATCAAGCTTCTTATATCAAATTCAATTAAATAAAACTATATTGATTTTGAATATATTGACTTTTCCTTTCATTTAGGAACAAATTCTTAAACTTTTTAAGAAAAAATTCAAGGTTTTGATGATCTCATGTTACTTCTGGGGAAATTAAAAGAAAAATGCACATATGTTAGCTTGCCAAGTGGACGAATTGCAGGTTCTTGGTGATGCATTAAGATCAAATGTACATAAAAACAGAATATGTAGGTCAAATTGACGCCTATCTCTGATCGATCCAATAACTAAATAACATTCAAAGTATTAGATATGTTCATTATATCTGATTTTTTTTTAATGGTTTTAATATACAATTTCTTAATCTTTTTGTAGAAGACTTTTTTCCAATCTTTTTCATTGACTTTTTTCTTCCTTGTTTTGGTTAAGAGTTGCAATAATGTAGCACTTGAGTTTAGGCAAATATCAAAGAAATATCAATACTTTTAATTCATTAAAAAACAAAATGCATGCTGCTATACTAGAATTTTAAAAACCCACCTTGAGAAGAATTAACTACGATTTTGTAATAAATTTTCAATTTGTTGACTCTATTAAATCTTTTCGTACATGTTCTCCCAGTAATTTCTTTTTGTTTTTTGTTGGGGGGGGGGGGGGGGGGGAGGGAACACGGCAGCGACAAGTCCTCTTGGTATTTTATTTGGAGTATAACTTGTTTTGTACGAAATTTATCAAATACAAGTTCAAAATATGACAGGTATGTCTTTGATCAAATGGAAAAGATGAAACAAGTTTAATTACTGCATGCGAATTCAAACACCGTTTTGGTTAAAATTAAAGGGGGATATACATTCGATAATAATTTTTCTTAGAATACATTCAACAATAATTTTTTGCCCAAACCTGAAGGAAGGTGAACCATTTGTATTTTTTTTTGGGTCTTAGAGGAAGACGAAAGTCGAAAGACTGACTTAGGCATGGCTTGGCGGTTGGAAGAACTATGTGGGTTGGGCCATTATTAAATCTTCACATATACAGGTATGGCCTTGCCACATGGATCTATGCACCAGGCCCATATCATTGGATAATGAACCATGCATTGTTGCTACATGTAGCGTAACATATGTTCTAGTTGAAAAAAACTCCTGAAGAATATACAAAAAGAAAAAGACCCAAAAATTACTGAAAAGAAAATTCTTGAAAAATCGCACACGGAGACAATTTAAAAGGAAAAAATACCTGAGTAATGGAATATACAACATGAATTAACTCACTAACCTTAATTACTTGAATATCCTGAATTACACATTCATAATGTGCATGAGATCACAGCACGTGTTAAGGCCTCAATATTAATCTTGTGATTAATGAAGTTTCTTCCCTAGAATAGGAAACCAAATCCTAAAATCAAAAACCAAAAAGCAGTCGATTCAATCAAACAACAGGTAAATTGCATTGATCAAAAGGTCTTTGGCTTAATTTATATTAATAACCTTTTATTACTAGGTATTCACTAATTACATTAAGCCATTCAGCTTTTTTTTTTGGAATTAGAATAATTAATCAAACTCTTACATTTTCTATAAGAAAAAGATTAATTAAACTTGAAAGGATATAGTTACATCCTGTTTGCTATATAAAATTATTAGGTATAGAATAGAAAGTGAATGATAATGTAAATAGAATAGAATAATTAGGTTTTGATATAATATAAAAAAGACTAATAATAATATTATTTTATTTTTATATTTGGTTAGATGAAAAAAAAGAATTTGGATAAAAAATAATAAAAAATGATTCTTGCATCTTTGCTTAAAAAGGTAATAAAAAAGTAATGATATTAAAAATATAATAAACTTTATATAAATTAAACACAATAATTATTTTGATGCTTATTTAAATAAAATTGATCACTTATCCTTTTTTGGCATTTGAATAAAATCTGGCTAAAAAATTAAATATGAAAATATAATTCATTTGTCATCTCCCTCAACCTCATACTGCTAGATGGGGTGTTATAGTTAAACTTCAAAATGAAGCAAATATCTATATTCGTATTTGAGGTGTACGTGGCGAGATGAGCTACAATGGAAGTTAACTGGGGGTGTGCGATGATGGACCTGGTCCACTGAAGTAGTGGTACTCGAGCCTTTCTGTGGAAGAAAAAAGAAGGGAAAGTGCAGGCGCTGGCTCATCATTATATTTGGAATGTTTTGATTTGACGTCAAGTCCATATGCAGCTCACCATCATTGCTAGCTACCTCATCCTCCTTCAATTAACAAAGCTCAATCTTCATCCACAAGAATCCAGACATGGATTCCATAGTAGTATACTTGGCTTCAATTATTTGGGTTGGTCAAAGTTAAAACCAAAAAAAAAAAAAAAAAAAAAGAGAAGAAGAAGAAAGAAGGGTTTTGATTAGCAAGGTTGTTCTTGAGGTCAGCATGAAATGAGAAATCAATTTAAAGTAGGGCATGGGGAGGAGCGGAGAAAGCATGCATGATTAGTAGCACTCAGTTAGCAAAAGATGGAATAGTTGGATGCTGACGCAAATAATGGAGGTTGCTGTAATGTTATTGCTTGCGACTGTTCAAGCGTCTGCGTACTATAATTACCTCATTTCTTTATCATATTTCGGTTATGAAAACATGACCACAGATTTCAACTTGTGAAACCCTAGAATTTCAGGAAGGAAGGGGAGGGGAGTGTGTATGTGTGTCTCTCTTATGTCTATTGACTAATCATGGATCGATCGTCATATTCACGGAGTTCATGCCCGGTTAATATAAGCATGGGGGGAATTAAATTAATTATAAATAAATAAATAAATAAATATATTATAAGTAAATTTTATAAAAGAAATAAACTTAATAAATTTTAATATATTTTTATGATTAATTTAGCTTATTTAAGATTAATTTATCTAAGAATTTTTAAATATGCATCTCTAATAAAATTGAGAATTTAAAAGAAAAATAGTTATATGATGATGACATCGACAGAGAGAAAATAAATATTTTTTTTAAAGCAAGAATAGCAAGATATGACATGACGTACTGTGAACATATTTATCGCCTTATCTAACACAAAATTAAAAATAAAAAAAGAACTCATCATTCTGTACTATAATGGAAACTTCCTTATTTCGTCTTTTTTTGCATATATAAACTATAGCTTTCTTTAATAGTGCAAAGATTTAATATTAATAATTGTGATTAATGTTCGTAGAGACTTAATTATGACAATGAAAGTTCATCTAACTAAGCATTATGAGGCTTTATCCAGATACAAGCTATGCAGCTAGCTGCCCTGCCTTGGTCATCTTTATCCCGCTAAATTTTTTAATTTAAAATAACTATATTATTTTCCATTTTGACAAAAATGTTTCTTTTGTCCAACTTTAATAGCGAGCACTTATTATTAAATTGATACCATTAGAATTTAGACAGATATTGATGTGGCGTTTCTAATCGAGAACTTGAGGAATCAAATTGATTGGCAGAAGTTCAAACGTAAGGCCCGCAAGGTGATAGATCTTTGAGATACCATACTTTTTAATCTCGAAAAAGTTTTGACCAATATTATACCTTTTCAGAAAACTTGCTTTGAGTTTATCAATGTTACAATTGGTAATAACCCGGTTACTTTATTTTTATGCATTTCAGAGCTACCTTAGTTATTTTATTAGTTTGAGACATTTGTTTCTTATTTTATAGCGTTATTTTATTTTATTTTTTAATTAAGAGTTATTTTCTTATTTATTAATATTTACTATGATTTTCTAATTTCTCTATAAATATACTATAAAATGACTTGCGAACAGAATCCATCAACAAACAAATTATTTAATATACTATTCTGTTGTTATTCTACATCTTGCCACTTTGCAAATATGCTCTATCTTTGAAGAGCGTGCTTCACTACATAAGATATAGAGAATTTTTACAAATTGATGCAAAATAAAAATATAGGACGAAACTAAAAACAGCTTCCAACTCTTGGGACAAAAGATGTATTTTTACTTAAGTAATAATTGACAAAGTAACAGCAGCCATGAATGGCCCAAAAAACGAAGGAGAACCCATAATTTCTTATGCACGTCGCCAATTGTACGAGGGTGAATTCTATGGGTTGCTTTTGCAAATACCGCTACCTGTGTTGTTTTCCAGGATATATATACACGGACTAATTTCCTGCTTTAAAAATGAACTAAAGAAATAGAGAAATAAATCAACTTTAGTATAATGATTCCTAAAGTAGGTATATAATCTCTGTTAAATATTCTGTAACATGAATAGATTAAAATTAATCCTGTGGGAGGATTTCTTTAGGATTCTTCAATTAATTGATGCTTGTTCTTGAAGGTGTTTTTTCCACTTTAGTATAATGAAAATTAAGGTATTCGATTTCACAGCAATCTTGTTTGTGCATGCATGATTAAAGTCATGATTTATTAAATATTTGAAATAATAGAGAAATTTTTGGATAGTCTTTGTCAATTTTTGAAAACTTTTGGATAGTGTTAAATGAAATTAGCCGACTACATGTGGCCATAAGGTTATTGACGTAGACGTGGATATTACACTACCTATATGAATATATTATACTACTTAATACTATCACTTTAGCCTTAGATGCCATTGTTTTAATTTTTTTCCTCCCTAACCTAACCTAATCAATATTCACATCCTGGTTGCTAGTGTCTTTTTCTTAACATTTCTGTCTAGATTAATTGGTGTGGTTGCACCTACAAGGCCATCTATACGGCGGGTCAGCTAATTCCGTTAAGTAATTGGATGCTTTTAACATGTAGAATGATATTGAGAATTTATACAATCATGTAAACTAAAATTGACACAAAATATATATTTTGGACAAAATTAAAAATAACCTTAAACTTTTAAGAAGAATACTTTTACCTTATGACATATTAATAACCTTGATTTATTGAACTGCATCCAAAGGGAATGGATTCTCTCCATTTCCTTTTAAACTGCAGGGCTTCAATTTCTTTTGATTTGAGTCGTTTCACAATTCTAGCGCTCAAATAATGCCATGGTACCAAGGCAAGGGTTTAACGCACCACTTTGCTATCTCTCCTCCGCAACATTAGATGGTAAAACCTAATTAATGGGTGATTGATTTGTTTGAGAACTTAGTTTTTAACAACCCTGAGAAGCAGGGCTTGCAATGTAGCGTTGAATCTCGAAGGCAAATTTGTGATTTCTTTTAGAGTTCAAATTTGGACTTCCTGTGATTAGTTTTATGTGATACTACTTTGCAATCTTGCTCTTTCTTTCTCTACAATGCAGCACTTTACTATGTTTTTAGGTGGCCCACTAAACTCATTCAAGTCCTCTCTAAAAACAACCCTTTTCACATTTGAGTTATGCCTTGTGATCACAAGTTGTGGTTAATATGATTATATCAGAATTAGCTGAGTTACTTATAGAATAGTGATGAAAAGTTTAGATCATTTTGCATGAGAACCCTCCTTATTAAGTCAGTACAGGGACTGGATTGAACTTAACTTCAGTATTGTCTAACCAATTACAAATATATATTTTTATGATAGTGTCCAACTTAAGATGAATGGGACCAACATGCCATGCTAAAACAAACGGGCGGGAGACAACTAACTGGTTTTGTATTGTGAATCCCAAAATGTAATGCCTATTTTATGTAATACTTATCTTTCTTTGTCTCTTTGACCAAAAGATGTCAATAATTTTGATTTTTATAAGATTAATGAATCACAGTATACATAAGAATCCCAAGTTGTTGTAGTAAAACATATATATACGTAACTAAGAAGAAAAATGGAACACATTGCTATTTTCTTCACATTGTCTAATGATTTAATTCTTAGAGATATTCTCATTGTCTCACAATAATTAAATTGTAATCTTCTCAAATGTAGCACTCATTTTTCTAATGATGGTTGTTATTTTTAGGAGTTAGAGTTGGGAAAGAAGATTGCCAATGCTACGATGTGTGCTGGTCTCTATTATATCTATGGTCCCGTGAAGAAGTTGTAAATCACCATGTCTCATTTATTCAAAATAATGACATATTGTTGTAGTATTATAGGTTAGGTCACCCTAGTATTTCTCTCATGAAACTTTTGTACTCCAATCTAATAAGTAAAAATTTATCTTTGCCTTTATGCCAAATCTATCAATTCTTAAAACACAAAAACGCTTCTTACCCCCTTTATGTGCACTAACCTTCCAAGCCTTTCTCCTTCATTCAAAGTGATGTGTGGGGACCAATAAATTTCTTTAACATAGATGGAGCAAAATGGTTTGTGATGTTCATTGATGACCATATAAGATTAACTTGGGTTTATCTTTTAAAAAAACAAATTTGATGTCACCCCTACTTTAAAAAATTTCCATAAACTCATCCAAATCCAATTTCAATCCCAAATTCAAACCTTAAGAATAGACAATGCGCATGACTATTTTAACTCTGAACTTACCTCTTACCTTGCTCATCATGGAATCATCCACCAAAACTCATATGTTAATAACCCACAACAAAATAGAGTAGTTGAATAAAAAAAATAGACATCTCCTTGAAGTAACTCGCTCTCTCTTCTTTGCTTCCAATGTTCCTAAATACTAATGGAGAGAAGGACTTCTCATCACTATCTACCTTATCAATAAACTACCCTCTCATATCCTCGAGTTCATGACACCTTACCAAGCTTCTTGAAGATTACCTAAACACTCAAATTATGTCTTTACTCCCATTAAAAGTTTTAGATGCACTATTGATAACCTCCTAATTTAGGATTAAAAAGGATTATATTTGATATTAAATTAGGGAAGTAGAGTTCTTTTCCCTTGATTAATAGGTTAAAAATATATTCAATCAAACAAAACAAAAGAAGTATTTCAATTTTAACATTTTTATCAGTTTGAGCCTCATTTTGTGATTGATTTCAGTTTCAGGGAAAAGTTACAAAGTATAGAAAGAGTTGCAAATAAAAGAGGGAAGCTGAGATGGGTAACCACAGATTTTACAAGTCTTCTCGCCACAGCGAGAACAGAGTTCGCTGTAGCGAGATGGTGAATTCGCCATAGCGAAGGAGACAATTCGCAATAGCGAAGTCGCGTTGCATAGGAAGTCCAGGGAGCAACTCGCTATAGCGTGGAAGTAGCGAACACAGCAGAAAACCTATAACATATGAGATCTTGCTATAGCGAGAAACATTGCTCGCCATAGCGAGATCAGCCTTGAAACGCACAGTTTTACTTTTCAAGCTAAAAAGAGAGGAAAGAAGGTAGGGCTTCGACATTCTGCGACAGAGGAGATTACTGGACATCCAGGGAGGCGATTTTGGGTGGTCTTTGAAGGCTTTTCAAGCTTGGAGGAGTGAAGGAAGGAGAAAGAATCAAGGGGGAGCTCCATTTTCTGCATCTCTATCAGTCCCTTGTTTGCTTTCTTTGTTTCTTTTCATCTTTTCCATGTATTGGATTGGGATTTGCTGTAGATTTAGCTATGTGTAGCTAAATTCCTTTTATCTAGAGCACTATGAACCTGATGTGAACTAGATTGTTGTTTATCTTGTTAATTGTGATAAATTGAGCCTTGTGTATCCTTCTCTTGCTTAATGCTTTCTTAGAGATTGGCCATCTCTTAGAATTGATTTTGGTAATTGGAATTGACCTTGAAAAAGGGGTTCTCATTAGACTTAAGAGTAGGATAAATTAAGTTTAGAATTAACTAATTTGCAATTGGGATAGAAATATACCTAATTGTCTTAATTGGTTTTTGTAGAGGGTTGTAGTTCCTAATGCGCTCTAATCTAAATCTAATGACACTTAGATTTTAGATGAGAGCAGGGTTATAATTACATCGACGGACAGTTATAGCTTCTAAATCTCTTAACCCACAAGGTGAAAATTAATTGCAATTAAACAAGAAATTAAGTTCTAGTAAGCATCAGGGAAATAGTGACTCTAGGTAATTTCAAAACCTTGGACTTTTCCTAAAATTTCTCTGCCAACCAAGTTTTCTTAAAATTGTTTCATTTTAAAATTTAGTTCTAGATTCAAGACTTACTTAATTGGTTGCTTAACGTGGATGAAAGTAGGTTGTGTATTGCCTAATTGCTTTTAAGTCATTCCTCGTGGGAACGATACTTTACTTATCATTGAACTACTTGATCCGACCCGTGCACTTGCGGACACGCTTAAAAATTTCTGTGGTCAACTATGTTTGTTCATCATGATCAAAGGGGGAAATTAGATCCTCATGCCATCAAGTGTTTGTTTATAGGCTATTCCTTTACCCAAAAAGGATACAAATGTTATTCTCCTCATACCACATATGTGTACACAACAATGAACATGACCTTTGAATCTTAACCTTTCTATTCCCAAACTCCCTTTCAGGGGGAGACTCACAGTGATAACAATGAATGGCTATTTGGAAGTATTATGATACCCACTCTTGAAATACCTAAGCTTCCTTTAAAACTTCTCAAACTCACCTAGATAACTACCATGGCCAACCTGAACTTGTTCTAGAAGTTAACCTTGTTTCCATACAAAAGAAAAAGAAGAAGAAGATAGTTTATACTAGACAAAGATCAAGCAAGGTGACTACAATGAACTAGTAATATACAAGGATTGCCTAACCTCAAGATAGCACATCACCTCTTGAGCAAAGCCAAACAACTTCCTTTACTCCAAGCGTTGATTTAGCTGAGGACTTGGATGTGTTTATGGCTTTGTGGAAAAGGGGAAGATGTTGTACTCAACATGGCATTGGAAATTTTATTTCATATGATAGCTTGTTTCCTAACCTTAGGGGCTTTGTAAACAATTTACTTTTGAAAAGCTTCCAAACAACATTAATGAGGTGGCCAAGAAAAGAAAGTGGAGAGATGCTATTCAAGAAGAACTCCACGTTTTTCAGAAAAACAAGATGTGGGATATTGTTCCACTCAAATATGGGAAGCCTACAATGAGGTGTACATGGATCTTTATAGTGAAGTATAACCTATATGGTAGTATCAATTGTTACAAGGCCAGACTTAAAGCCAAATGGTTCACATACATGGGATTGACTATCCAAAGACCTTTGCCTTAGTGGCAAAATTTAACACTACTAAAGTATTATTATCTATGTTTATTAATTTAGATTGGCCTCTTCACCAACTAAATGTGAAGAATACCTTCTTAAATGGAAAGCTAAAGAAAGAGGTTTATATGGAGATTTCACTTGGTGTAAGATGTGAGAATAGTGTAAGAAGAGGGTGTAGGCTATGTAAGTTCTCATATGGGCTAAATCAATCTCTTAGGACTTAGTTTGGTAAGTTCACTATGGCTATTAAGACATTGGGATATGTCAATGTCAATCTGATGATACTTTGTTTGTGAAGGTAGGTCAAACTAGGAAAATGGCCATACTAATTGTGTACGTGGATGATATTATGATCACTAGTGATTAGGCGAAGGAGATTGAGGAACTAAAGAGATCCTTGGCCTATGAGTTTGAAGTGAAGGCTCTTGGGAGTTTGAGCTACGTTCTTGGAATGGAAGTTACTAGAAAAAAGGAGGCATCTCCATTTCTTAAAAAAGAAAAAACCCCTTGACCTGCTAGAAAAAACATACATGTTAGGATGTAAACTTGCAAACACCCTATTAGAGGCTAATTAAAAATTAGACCTCAAAATCAAAAGTTCTCCTATTGATACAAGAAGGTACCAATATATCTTGTTAGAAAATTGTTTTACTTGACCTAGACTTGGCCTAACATAAGCTTTCTTGTAATTGTGGTTAGCTAGTTCATGAACAAATCAAATGAGGAGCATTTGGAGTTTGTATATAGAATACTTTGATATCTCAAAATGACCCCTAGCAAGGGACTATTTGTTTAGAAAGGAGTTCAATGTCATACAAATGTTTTTTCATATACAGATTAGGCTGGATCAATAGTTGATAGAAGATCTATTATTGGATATTGTACATTTGTGTGGGTAATCTAGTGACTTGAAGATGTAAAAAGCAACTTGTAATTACTAGAAGAGTGCTAAAGCTGAGTTTCATACTCTAGCACTTGGTATTTGCAAAGGGATATTATTGGTTAGACTCCTAAAAGATTTGAATATCAAGGTAAATAGTCTAATAGAGGTGTTTTATGAGAATATGGCAACAATTGGGATTACTAAGAATCCTATCTATCATGACCAAACAAAACATGTTAAGATTAATAGGCATTTTTGGCTTTATAGAGTTAAATTATGTTTCTATAAGTTCTCAATTGGTAGATGTACTTACCAAAAGCCTTACAAGAACCAAGTTTGAATAATTAAATGCCAAATCGAAGATCAAGGACATCTACTCCCCAGCTTGAAAGGAAGTGTTATTTGTCGTTGTGCTTTTTTGGTCTAGCCCATGTTTAGGCTCTTTCATGGGAAGTTTTATATTTATTTCCTATTTTTTTTATTTCCTTTTTTTTGGGTTTTGCATTATGTTTTGTTTCCATTTTATATTTGTTTCCTTTTTAGTTGTAATCAATGTGTTATAATATTTCAATTAGCATTAGTTTCTATTTTTATTTTCTTGACTTAATGGTATTGGATTGGACCAAATCCTTGTGGCCAATGTCCATATTTTACTTATTTATATTAGCTTTCTTTTACTAATAGAAAATATCAAAATCTAGTAAGGAAATTTTGGTTTTCGTCATTGTACAATGCAAGGAAATAAACCATGAAACCAAGAAACATGGCCAATATCCAAGAAACCTAGGGTCATGGTAATTGGGAATGCATATAGAAGTCTAAGATGGTTTCTTAGACATCTAGGCATAGAACAACTAGAACAAGAATCGGTTGCTTCTCAGAAGAACTAATCTTTTGCCTTTGGCACTATTACGCACACCATCGGATCTCTAAGCTTTGCAAAGCATAAAAAGAAGATGGTAATTAATTTAATTTGTTTTTATTTCATTTCAAGTTGCTTTAATCTTTCTAGCCATTAAGTTCAAATTAAACAGTAAGATAATGAGCTAAAGTGGCGTGTATCATATTGAGAATTATATAAAAAGATCCATAAGGTGAAAGCTATTGGGCAATATATGTTAGAGCACTCAAAGTAATTTGTTATAAGTTTTTACTTTTTATTTTTGTTTTCTATCATTGTTGTTGTTTTTATAAGTAATTGTTTTCTAATTATGTGTGTTCAAGAGAATCTTGACATTGTAATGTCCAAGAAATATGGGGAAGACCTTTCAACACATACTTCCATTGACCTGGACGTGTAGAAGTAGCTTGGAGGACTGAACAAGAAAGGGCATAATCATGGTCTTGATGGATGCATTAGCTTTGGAATCATTCTTGTTAGAATCTTTGATAAGTATTTCAACAAGTGAACATTACATTCATTTTAGTGCTCTAAACCTTAAACTAGTAATTGCATAAGAAAAATGTGTGGGTGGACCAACAACTTAGTAGCTTTTTGTAAAACTTATTCATTGTGTTATCTATATGTCTTATTAGCTTTTGAGTATATTTTGTTGTGGATTATGCAACACGACACCACCTAACACTACCCATGACAAAAGTTGGATCATATAAGTCATCAACAAATTTTAATGAAAGATAGGGAGAGGGAAAGGAAAAGTACCAAGAATAGAATTTAGATAAGGATAGCTAAGCTTCTACTAGATGTAAAAACTATAAGTGATAATTAACAAATATATAAATATATATATTTTTATTTTAAAAAGTTCTTTATTTAAAAAATATATAGTTTTGTTTTATATTGAATTATGCTATTTTCTTACAGGTTAATTACTAATACAAGGAAAGAAAAAAAATCTAAGGGCCTATTTGGTTTCCTGTTTTCAAAACAGTTTTTTGTTTTTAAGAACAAAAAAATAAAAAAACTTGTTTGATAACGTGTTTTTAATGAAGTGTTTTGTAAAACAAAAAAATAGAATTTTGTTTTCGGAAACAGAAAAATCAGAATATTTTTTTGATATTTTGTAATTTTTGTTCTGCAGAATCAAGAAAAAAAACAAAAAATAACTACTTTTCAAAATAATGATTCAAACGGATTTTTTGATTTTTTTGTTCTCAAATTTTTTTTTACAAAACATCTGTTTTGAGAACATTAAAACAAAAACAATTTCAAACAGGCCCTAAATTTTCACATTCTAGCAAGGGAATAATGATAGAACAATGAGGAAATAATGAGAGAATTTCCTTCCTAATTCCCCCACTAAATGTTAAGGGAATTAGGCAAAATTGAACCAAAACTAGCAAGGAAATTTAGTGAGGGAATAGGGAAAGAAAGTTTTGTAACTAATTAGCGACTAGAAATTAGCAAGGAACTATTTCCTTTATTCCTTGACCAATCCCTTACTTAATTGGTTTAGCAAGGGAACAATGAGGGAATGTTCCCTCTTTAAATCCTTTTTTTTTTTTGGGTAATGGAAGACCTATATTTTGATTATATTGTAAAAGGTTCTACTTTTCTACTTGATTTATATAAGATTTAGTTTGAAATATGGTTGAACTTCAGTTATGTTTATCCATATTGTAAAGAGATGAACGTATTGCTAATAGATACAATTGGACAAATCCTATATTTAATTTATTAAAATTTAAGGTAACCACATATTGCTACTTTTTACTTAACTATATGCAAAAGTTAAATAAAAATTATAGCTACAACATTATCCACAAAAAGTAGGAAAATATTTTACCAATGATAATGCATGATACTAGTACAATGTAAATATCTCAAAACTGTTGAAGACTTTATCTTCGCTCTTTAACTTGCATAACTCTTCTTATTAACCATTTTGATAATTGAAATTTAAAATATCACCTCAACATTTTGGTTCTTTTGAGGATCCACTTGTTAGCACTAATAATAATATACAAATACGTAATAATTGTCTAAAAAATAATTAAATAATAACTTCTCTTAACTTTGAAGGATATGTTTTAAAAATCACTTACATGATTAAAAAAATTGAATTCAAATTTTTTTGGAGTTGTATACTTTGCATTCCTATTGAAAAAGTTTTCTTTACAATCATGTTGTCCATTTTTCTTTGTACATTGCTTTTAACTATGTGTTTTGAGGAGCATTATAATCTAAAAGTAAGTTATATGGTGGCATCTCAAATTGAGTTTCCTCCTTATATTTGTATATGCAAGCCTTAAAGTCTTTTGAAAAAATTAGATCCATTTTCATCAAATTTCTTCAATGCCTTTATGCCATTTTGCATTTAGTACTATATACATAATCAATGGAATGTTTCAAGCATCAACTTAAGCAATGCTTTAGCTAGTGCATGATCTTGATTAGTAAAAACAATTTATGACCTCTATTACTTGTATGCTTTTAAAAAAGTTTTAAATTTTTAATAGCCATTCAAAAGAGTTTGCTATTTCATTATACAAAAGTTAAGCCTAAAAAATCACAACTCCTTTACAAGAACTGAATCCTATAAACAAAGCAAGCAATTTATGTGCATTATTGGTGTTATATGTAGTATCAAAGGAGACCACATCAATGAGCCTAAATAATCATCAACTAAAAATATGTTGATAATTTGTCTTTCATATCTATTTTTACTTTATAGTAAAATAATGAATATTCCAATAATTATTATTGATCTAACATATTACAATAAACAACATGTTTATTCATATACCAAGCTTCCTTTTCTTTTGCTTTGAAGATAATTTTCTTTTATTCAATTTGGTATAATTAACCAAGATTGGCTTTTCCTCTTACATGCCTACTCATCAATTCAAATGATGCTATTTGATTAAGTCCTACATGCCTACTCATCAATTCAAATGATGCTATTTGATTAAGTCCACAATCATTTGCCAAATTAATTTCATATGTTAAGATAAATTATGTTGATATGCCAATATGTGAGTTGTTTTTACAAGATAAAAAATGTGATTATGTGAGTTCATGCTTTAAAATTAGTTTTATCTTAAGCCAAAGGTTAGTAATAAGAAAATCTCTTTATCTACCTTTTGACAACCTTCTTTACGACAAACAATTCTACATTAAGTGATCTCTCTATCTTTCTTATTCTCATTGGTATATTATTTTCTAACTCCAAATTTGATTTTTCCATTATAATCAACCTAAAATTTGCTAGCTGCTTTTAAGCTATCAAATTCTATACCTATTTAAACTTCCAATCAAGCTCAAAATTACCATTTTAGAGGTGGGTGAAAAATTACTAGCACTTAATCTCCTAAATTGCATCAAAATAGTTTTACATACCACAATTAAGTAACTAAATATAAAAATAATTAATTAATTATTAAAAAAAATATTTATCATATAAATTTCTTCATTGTTTTCCTTAATTTATTATGGATATTTTTATTCAACTATATACCATAAGAAATAATGGTAGGGACTAACGTAGAAGCAAGCATCCTCAAATTTCATTTAGAATAGAACAAATAAAAGCTTCGTCCTACTTTTTTTTGCATTACTAATTTTTCCATCTTTCATGTTACTCTTCTCCTTTAAAGAAGCATTTCTTAAAAAACAAACACTATAACCCTACCGAACAAATAACAAAAGTAAGGGTGCAGCTACATTGACATTGTTATTTTCACACAATGGAGAAAAAAAAAGCAAATAAAGAAATGCACAAATCATCATGGAATAATGAACTTTCAACTTGAAGAGAAAGAGGCAATGTAGTCAAAGATCAAAACAAAAAAGAGTTAGATTTCGTTCATCCATATAGCACCTTAGTTTTAGCTTGAGATTTTATGTATAGACATTCTCTTCTCACTCATTATCGCTGTGGAAAGTTTGTGAGAAGAGATAAGTAATATAATTCGAAAATGTTGCATTGAAGCTTATAGTCTAATAGCCTTTATACACTTCAATTAAACGATGCATTAGAGCCTTGCTTTAGTGATGTGGCACTATTTGAGAACTGGAATTATTAGACAACTTATGTTATTAAAAATTAATGCCCTGTAGTTCAGAAAAGTGAAGAATATCCATTGTTCTAGGATCCTCTTTTGTATTGCATAGTGTGCAGTAGGGAAAAAGGAAGGAAAAAGTAGTAAGCTTTACTTGTATAGGGCCCATGTCCTTTATTCTTTTCTCCTTTATTTACATAATATGTAGTTACTATAGAGGATCTAGATTAGAATCCATTCCTACATCCGAAGTGTCTTCAATTTAATCATAACCTATTATTTGCTAGTTTGGATCCTCTCCTGCTCTGTGTGCCATTATGTTGGACAGAGATACAAAGGATTGAGAGTATGAATAGAGCATGCTTTCTCTCTTTCTACCCATTCTTTCTTTTCTTCTTAGCTCTCTCTAATAGGATGGTGTCTTATTCATAGTGAGTAGGAAAGGATTTAGATTAATTTTTTTATGCTTATTTAGTTTAGCCTTTTGTGGAAAAAGTACAGTAGAAATGTCCTTTTTGCTATGTCAAACTCTTGACTTTTAAAAATATATGATTTAATTTTTAAAAGCTTTAATTTGTTATTCATTAATAATATATTTGGCTTTTTTTTGGTTGATAGAAAATAAGCAAATAGTGAGTTAGAAACTTTTAAGAATTAAATAGTTTATTTTTGAAATTTAAGAATCAAATAATTATAATGTACACTTTTTAGAACAAAAGATACATTTCTTCATGAATATACATGTAATTAGAGATATTGCATGTTTTATTTTTTGACTGGGATCATTTTTAATTAATAATTGACATTAAAATTTGAAGTTCAACTTTAAACTTATCTACTTATAAGAAAAAAAAAAAAGGAAAGCCTGTTGTTTTATATATCATAAAATGAATGATATATTATTCTATTCCATTCATGTGCAAACTATTTGGTTATTATACAATAATTTATTAATAATAATTAATTAATAAGTTTTAATTTAATAAAAGAACAATTATTTTTAAAACTGAATAATCAAAATTTAAATTTTAATTAAAGCCAAATTATTCAAAAAAGAAAAAGAAAAGATGTTTGCCATCACATTAATTGATGTTCAGGCAAGGAACAACAGTGTGTTTCATATAATCATAGTCATACCATCTCCCTTAGATTGCTTTGCTCCAATAAGTACAAGTATTTAATGTTTTCTTAGTTTGTCTTTGTTCTTGATACCATGATTCTAGACAAGGCAAATACTTTTAAAGAAATTTTTATTACATACGAAATGATTCATAAACTAGCTATACATATATATATATATACTAGCTACTGTTAACAGGACCTAAGTAGTTACAATTGAATATAACAACCTCCTTATTCCCTATATTAACTAACTTAACTAATTTTTCCTTTATCTCCTACTTATTACATGTATCAATTATTCCCCTTTTAGACCAACCTTTGTCTTTAAGGATTATTAGAAGTATCTAGAGTATTAAACTCTAGAAATTGTTGTCGAACTATAAAAAGGTCTTCCAAGTAGCTTTTTCAGGATTAGAATTCTTCCACTTCATTAACACCTTACTAACTAGTAGGTTTCCTTTTTAAAACTATTTTCCTTGGTAAAATATGATCTAGATCCAAGAGAAAATACCACTGATCATCGATCTTAGACAGTTTTGTAATAGCTATATTAGAGTTTCCCTTATGTTTCTTCAACATTGAGACATGAAAAATGAGATGAATACTAGTGTTTTGAAGGAGTTTCAACTTGCAAGCCACTTTCCCAATTTGTTAAACAACTCTATAAAAACCATGAAATTTTGCCACTAACTTTTGGAAGGATGAATTATTAATGATATTCCTTTCAAAAGGATGCAACTTTAAGTAGACTAAATCTCCTTCAGTAAATTCATTTTGTTCTTCATTTATTTGCAATTTGCACCATCCTATTCTAGGCGTTCTGTAAATGTTGCTTTAACAAAATAATTGTAGTCTCCTTTTCTTTAGAACTCCTATCCATTACTTCATTGTTCAAATCTCATGCTAAGTATAGCATATGTAAGGGTGATTTGACTCTATAAATAGCTTGATAAGGAGCATTCTAATGGTTAAGTGGTATGAAGTGTTATACCATAGCTCAACTAAAGGCAACCACTTTACTCATTGCTTTAGGTGATCACTAGACATGCACCTTAAGTAACACTCCAAATGCTTGTTTAGGACCTCTGTCTGGCCATCTTTTTATAGGTGATAAGTTGAAGAGTACAATAATTTGACTTTATGAAGTTTAAAAAGTTCCTTCTAGAATTTCCCACAGACAACTTGGTCTTTGTCTATAATAATTATCTTAAGAAAACCATGGAGTTTAATTACATTGTTTATAAAAATCCCAACTGCCTCCATTGCTGTATAAGGGTGCTATAAAGCCATAAAGTGGGCTACTTTACTCAGTCTATTTACCACTACAATAATAACAATCTTATGATATGGAATAGAGAGGTCTTTAATAAAATCCATACTCAAATATATCTAAATGTGCTTTAGCATTAGCAATAACTGTATGAGTCTTAGAGTTACTACCTTTTCTAACTTATGCCTTTGACAACCCACACATTCTTGCATATAATTCTTAACTTTTTTCTTCATTCCATTCCATTCCAATAAAACACAACTACTAATCTCTTATAATTAGTTGTAACTCTAGAATGTACCCCAAAGGCATCATCATGGAAATGGTGAAGAAGTTGTAACTTTAGATTGGAGTCATCCCCTACTACAAGTTTCCCCTTGCATTTTAGAATTCTGTGATTCCATGAATACTTTGGGTGTGAGTCAGGATTTTGTTTAAGCTATGTAATGATAGTTTGCAATTTGTCATCTTCACTTGTTTATAATAGAAGTGATTGTAACTGCTAATAGACATGGTCTTTCATTTACTTCTAATGCTAATTGAGCTCTCTTAGAAAGTGCATCAGCTACCATATTCTCTTTCCCCTTTTTATATTGTACTTCATATTGTAATTTCCATAACTTATAAAGCCACTTATGTTGCTTTTAAAATACCAGCTTCTATTCTAATAAGTACTGGATAGGTAAATGGTTAATCTTTATAATAAAGTGCCAACAAAACATATACTACCTTTATTATTTAATAGCAGTCAACTCTCTCTTATATGCTAATAAGTTTCTCTTAGGTGGATTGAGATCTTTGCTAACATAAGCAATAATTATCCCTTTGGTGAAAGAATATTTCCTATACCAATGTTAGAAGCATTTGTTTCAATAATAAAGGGTTGTGAAAAATCTAGAAGAGTAGGGACCAGTGTAGAGGCCATGGCTTGTTTGAGTTGATCAAATGTAGTTGTTACTTCTTTAGTCCACTTAAATTTTTTGTTCTTCTTAAGCACTTCTATTAGTGACTTACTCAAGGACTTAGTGCATAACAAACCTCTTGTAACAACTTGTTAAATCTGAGAATCCTCTTAATGACTTCACACATTTAGGTATTGGACATGATTACATTGCTTTTGTCTTTGTTAGATTTGCCTTTACTCCTTTTACAAAAATCACTAGTCCTAAATGATCTACCTTTTGAGTTGCAAAAGTATATATGGACCTTTTGGTAAAAAGTGTATTTTCCCTTAATATGCCTAATGTACGCCTTAGATGTTGCAAATGATCCTCCTATGACAAGCTATAAACCAATATATCATCGAAAAATACTAAAATAAACTTTTGTAAAAATGGTATAAATACAAAGTTCATCAATCCTTGAAAAGTCACAGATGCATTGGTAAGGCCGAAAGGCATTATCATAATTTCATACAACCCTTCAAATGTATTAAATGTCATTTCATGTACATCGCCTGGATTCATTTTAATTTGATGATACCGGGCTTGGAGGTCCAACTTGGACAAGAAAAAGCTCCATATAACTCATTTAGTAATTCTTTTATAACAAATATGAGAATTTTATTCTTTATATAATCAACACAAAACCCCTATTTGTCTTTTTGGTTTTAACTAAGACCACTGATAGAGCAAATGAACTACTACTTGGCTTCATAACTCCTTGTTAGAGCATCTTTTCTACTAGCTTTTCCATAGCATTTGTTTATAAAGGCTCATATTTATAAGAATGGATACAAATAGGTTACTCCTTTTAAGGTCAATAGAGCGATCACTCGAGAGGAAGGTTGTGCCTTGGGCTTCTAAAAGAAATTAGCAAACTCCTTTAGTAATTGTTTAAACTTTACACTCTTTTCCTCCTTAGACTTCACGCTTGTAACTTTAAATCATATTCCTTCTCACTTTGCTATTTTGACACTTGTAATAAATATATTGCATTATTAACTAGCTATTTACTTTTGACCAAGTTATCCTCCAAATGCCATTCACCTTGCTCTATCTTAAAAATCTCATATTGTTTGCTATGAATGTTAAAACTTGTCACCTTTTCATACAAATCTATTATAATTCTTCTTCATATGGATAACCACTGAATTCCCAGTACAATATCATACTCTCTTAACTCCATTACAAAGAAGTCACTATAAAATGTATAGCCCTTTATCTTCCATGGTTGTTGAATAAATTTAGTATTTACTATAATTGTTTGTCCATTAACTATCTACATCTTAATGTCTTTAATGTATTAAATTTTTAGCTTCAATTTCTTTGTCAGTGATAGATTTAGGAAGTTATGAGTGCTTTTTGTATCCATGGCAATAGAGAGTTGTTGCTTCTTCACAAAACAATTGACCCTTATAGTAGAATACCTTTTTCTTTCTTCAATGGCATTCAATGATACCACTGGTTGAATCTTTTCTTCCTTTAAAGAATCTTAATATTCTTCTTAGTGAATCTCTCCTTTCTTTTCTTTTACTACAATCATTAAGAGTTAGGAATTTTTACATTTATAATTTAAAGTGTATTTCTTTAGGCATTAGTAATAAAGCTCCTTCTTCCTTCTATCATCCATTTCTTTTTATGTAAACTATTTCATTGGGTTGTTTTTATTGGCATAGGTTTTTAAGGGATTTGTATTGGTGGGATTATTTCTCTAGTTATTCAAATGGAAGGTGTTTCATTTGGTTTTTGCACTAGTGGTAGATAGGTCGATTGAAGGTGAGTTAGCTGAATTTCTTATGTTCATAAAGGATGAAAAATAATTTTAGTTCACAAACATTCTTTTGGTCTAGTTTTGTTTAAGTACCGAGATGGTTGTAAGGAAATTTCTTACAATCTAGTAAGATACATGGTGTTATTAAGTGATAAGGCTTTGAACATTCTTATAGGGGCTTCTATCTCACTCTTTAGTTTCCCCTAAAAGCAACTAATAACTACTGCCTTTGTGATGTTAACTTTTAATAATAATTTCTCAAATCTTTTTCAATACTCCACCACTAAATCTTCTTACTTAAGCTTCTTAAGCTTTGACATGGGATCAACCTTTAGTACATGCCTAAATGTTTTTGCCATATTCTCCATATAATCTCCTCACTTCATCTCTCCACTTTACTTCCTTTTCATAAAAGATTGGTGCCATTGAAGAGCCTTACCTAGAGTGAATGCTAATAAATTGAATCCTTTAGGTGTCTCATCCATTTCAAAAAATTCCTTACATATGCCTATCCTTTGTAATTAGTGCCATCCAATTTAGGGAATTTGATTCCTATATTCTTGGTAGGATGAATACCCCCAACTTGCATCCTTATGAATGACCCAAATTGTGGATAGCCTATGGGAACTCAAGTTCAGTTCATGTTCACGGATGACATTATGTCCAATGTAACATATCTCCCATTTGCATTTGTTGTAACTGTTAATTTTGCCATAGCTTTATTCAAGCTCCTATTCATTTGTAGCAACTTTGTTACTTCCTTTATGCTCAGATTGGTTTGTAATACCTTCAATGTTAGTTCCACCACTAGTGATTTCATTCATGATAGAGAACCCCAAAGCTCATTAATATCATTCAATATGAACCCCTACAACTAATAGATGTCCTCTCTGGTTTGCTCATATTCCTATTTTATATGTCGAACATGATCTTGACTATATGTGTCCTTTGTTGTAACATCCCAAAATTAATTAAGTGAAATTATAGAAATTAAGGATCTAATTTGGGAAAAATAAAGAATTATCATGAGAATTAAGGAAAATTTTGGAAAAAAATAAAATTTTTTAAGGAAAATAATTGTTCAGTTAGGAAAATAATAATTATTCAGTAATTATTGGTAGAAAATAAAATTTGATTGTAGCATTTAAACTTAATTAGGAGAAATAAATTAGTGAAAGTAAAAATTCAATTAGAGCTTAATAATTAATTTAATTATGTTAAGCATAGTTTTTAGGAGCTTGAATTAAGTTATAACAGAGGCCTAGCCTAACTAGACTTATTTAACTATGGCCTAACACTCAGAAATGAACCTAATTGGACAAAAATGCCCTTACATTAGCCACACACCCATTAAACCCTAAAAAAGGTGTTGCACACTTCATTAATTGGGCTAAAACACTTTGGATAATAGAAGCAAGTGGAGAAAAATGCACAAGTAAGGGAAAGTTAGGGCCTTTTAGCATTTTGGTCTTGATTTGCTCATTTAAAGGAAGACTTAGCTACAGTAACTGATATAAAAGTTATTCATATTATATTTTTCTTCATTTTGATCCGATTAGTTTTCCATTTGATGGATTTTCACCTAAACCTTAGGTTTGAAAATTGTGTTCTTAATGTGTTTTAGCATGATTTTTAAAGCTTGGAGTTAGAGGAACTAGTAGATAGGCATTTCCCTTCATTTTGTGGTGTAGACATGCTTAAATTTCATCTTGTAAGTTTATTTTGGTATGTGATTGTCTCTCTGTGTGAAAATGCAGTGTTGGTGGTGACCCATTAATGATTTTGGGTTTTTAGGACTCCAGTCACTTCATCTGATCTATTGGAATGCTTGGACAAGTGTTTTCTAAGTGATTTATGATTATTAGAATGAATGGGTATATGACCCTTTGGGTGGATGATGACTAAAAACTATTTTTTGTTTATTTAGGACACTTAGGGTGTTTTTGGCACTTGTTGGTAGCTACTAAGGAATTGGCATTTATGTGAGGTAATTGGGGGTTTTAAATTGCATGTATATGCTAATGTTAATCATACATTTGCTTCACATAATATCTTTTATAATAAATAATTAGTTTGGCTACTTATTGTTTTAGATCATGATCATGTCCTTATGTGGAGATGTGATCAAGCTTCTAATTGTACATTATGTTGTGATTGTGTATTGAGTCATAATCATACTCTTTAGAATGCATCGAGCCATAATCATGCTCAATGAGAAGTTGGTGCCATGATCTTGCCCCTTTCTCTTTGCTTTTGATTATTAATATATTATATGTGATTGCTAATATAAGATAATAGTCACTTGTAGTCAAACTTGTTCATTTGTTGATTTACATTATATACCTTTAATATTTCTCTATATGAAAAGCATTTATATTGATTAAATTATACATATGAATGGAATTTCTTTTGGTTACTAAGATTTAGATCTCACCCCTATTATGGAATAACATTTTTCAGGTGAAAATACTTCTGCTATAGATAACAGAAAGCTATTGGATGACAATCCCTAGCTTGAGGCATTGTGTGGGATTTTGCACTTGGACAATCTAGTTTAGTATAGATTCTAAATTGTGTAGCTTAAATATGTATAGTTGTATTCATATATTGCTAAGTGTAGGTATTTTAATGTTTTGTAACTTAAAGTGAACCCCATAAGATTAGGCTTTAAATTGTGTTAAACTTGATGACTTTACTTATAATTAAGTAATTAGGACTTGTTATATGTATATGAAGGATTTTCTTAGTAAACAATGAATGTAGTTATGATACTAACTCTTGTTGTTGGCCTTGTTGTTATCAAATGCAGGATTCGTTATCATGTGTGATGAATTATCAATATTAATGTTTATGTAAATGTTGTTCTGTTTGAAGTTATGCACTAGAAGTCTTAGGAAAGTACTTTTGGTGCTTTGGTTGTGTGGAATGTGGAATGATCCATCCTTTGAGTGCTATCATAACATATTCTGCTATCATGAGTCTTAGCTGGATAATTTTAGGGGTGTGATATGGCCATATTTTGAATTTGTGGATATAGCAAAGCTTTAAGAATATGAACAAGTTTATTTTGTTAATTGAAATTTGCTTAGAGTGATTAGATGAATTTAAGTGAGGCATTATGAATTTTAGGTTGCCACTTGAAATTATACCTTACCATTTGTTGTCATGGAGGAGTCTTGTATTGATATAATTGAAGTTAGATTGGTATGGTTAGCTTTTAAATCCTTGGGTTATATAAGAATGCTAAATGATAATTATAGAAGGACAAGACCTTTAAAAGCCTTGCACTATAGCCATAAGAAGATCCTAGGATTGAGATTGAAGTGGTAAAAATTTGTTATCCAAATAGCTAAGGGTTTAGGTTTAGAATGCATGAGTCGTGGCTAAATCCCTTTAAGTCATAGCCAAGATGCATCAAGAGGGTGACAAAGGCTAATTGCGTTGTGTTACAAAATTCTTAGTTATGGCATAAATCATGGAACCTAGCCAATTTTTGAGGCTGAGACCAATCTTGCTATAGCATAAGTATGCTGAGTCGTGATGAGAATCATGTGAACGGGTGAATTTTGGATCTAAAAGGGATCTTTCTGTGGCATGGACAATGAGTCACAGTGAGAATCATATTTATGTTAGGATTGAGGTTCCAACCCGTGTCTAGCCATGATGTGAGTCTTCTAGGTCACAGCAAAAGTGCTAAGATATAGTTTTAGGAATTCTAGAGGCCATTTTAGACATAACCCCTCTTTTAAGTCATAGCTTAGGTTTTGAAATCCTTCTTTCTCCTATTAAAAGCTTGTTTTTCACTATGTTAATGATGAATTATGATTAGTGGTTTAACACATACTTATTTTAATAGTTCTTAAAAGTGTTTTTAGTAGCATAGCTAGGTTTAATAGAAATTTATTTATCATATGAATATGAACTTTCTTATATGGCCTTGGGAGTGTAATTTGTTGATATAAACGTGTAAATTTTCCTATATTTTTGTACCTTGGCAATCTATTGTCTAATTTTATACGTTAATTAAAGTTAATTTAGATTCAAATCATATTGTTAAGCATGGTTGGGAATTAGGGACATAACATTTGTCATCTTTTGAATCAATTAGCTCATATACCAATTAACCAACATTACAAAAAAAATAGACTTTTAGTGATAATTTTTAGTGGCGACTAAAAAAAGTTGTCACTAAAATTTTTTTTTAGCAGCGACTTTATTATGTTGTCACTAAAAGTTGTCATTAAAAATACTAATGTTAATTTTGATATAATTTTTAGTGGTGACAAAAAAAATTGCCACAAAAACTATTTTGTAGCAACACAAAGTTGCCACTAAATACTTTTAGTGATAATATCAACATTGTCGCCACTAAAAAATTAAATTTAGTGACAACATTTCAATTGCAGCTAAAAAGTTGCCACTAAAGCTGACTTTTAGTGGCGACAAATTGTGTTGCCACTTAAGGTAACTTTTAGTAGCGATGAGTGTTACCGCTAAAAGTTTTATCATAACTTTTAAAAGATTAAAAATTTTTTTGTCAAACTAGTAGATACAACAAAAGATGTCGCTACTAAACACTATTAGAGGCAACAGTGTTAGTCGCCACTAAAAGTTTTGGCGCAAAAATTTTTATTTATTTAAAATATTTGCACTAAAACTTTTTGTAACAATATGTCATAATCGCCGGTAAAAGCTAAGTTTTAGTGGCAACTATTTTAGTTGCCACTAAAAGTTTTGATGCAAAAAATTTAAATTAATTAAAAGTATTATGCCAAAGTTTTGAACTTAGAATCTTTTTAAATAAACAAATACATAAAAATAAATAAATTAGACTTGGAAGATAACTTTATCAAAGAAAATAAAAATTGTTAATGCTAATAATATTAATTAAATTAATTAAATTTTATATACAAATAACTTAAAATAATCTTGCTATAAAATGCTTAATAAAACTAAAAAAACATTTTTACACACAAATAAGGTGAAAAAATAAATTATACTTAGAAATGTAACTTTATCAAAAAAAAATTAATAGGACTAAAAAAACATATTTTTCTATTAAATTCTAAAAAAATATTTTTATATGTAAAAGAATAAAAAAAAATATAATTATTATTAGTACAATTGCAGTTCACTACATTGAAATAAATGAGCCATGAATTAGTATTTTCGCTAGTTTGGTTCACTACATTTAAGAGTTATTTATTTATAATTTAATATTGTATGATAAAATCTTTTTTAAATTATATGTATATATCATTTTTTGAAAAAAGGTGTAATAAAAAAAATACCTAATTTAATCCTAAATTTCAATAAAATAAATATTAGTTTTTATAAAAAAACTACTCACTTATTTTTTCCATAAAAAATCTAATATCACTTATATATATGTTAAAAAAAGTCAAATCAACAAGAAATACATTCAATTTGTTCAGATGAGATTCTTTGTAATAGTTTATTTTAAAGTATAATTTTTTTATAATTAATTTTTATCCTTCAAATTAATTTAAAATATTCTCACAGACTTTCGTTGAAGATTCAAAACCATTTATCTTATTACTTCACAAAAATAATTTTTATTCATCCTCATGGCCAATAAAATTTTAAGGAGGTGAGTAATTTATTTGAAAATATTAAGAAGTGGAGTTGTGAGTCAATTTTCAAATAATTTCACCACCCAGGTTAATTTAATTTGCAGCAACCGATGAGTTAAGAAGTGCATAATGCTTTACGGTACTTTGACGTTGAAATTTGGGCTTTAATCAATTAAGTTAATAAATAACAAATCACGTAACTTGTGGGGGGAAAAATATAATGTTCTAATATGATGTGGGGTTGAATATTCTTATTCTTTTTCCCCTCGAGTTAAAAAAAGTGATGGTCCACCAATCAAAACCCAACACTTGTTATTGAAAATTACAAGGTAATAACATAAAATGTGGTCCTAATCCGTAATGTTTTTTGCTATCTCAAAGCCTCACATGGTGTTACTGCACATGGTGTAATAAAATGCTAGTGCTCAAGATTTGGATTTCAATTTGTCATTTTAAGTGGTAAAAAATGATAAATCCAATGTATGTTTTGCTAATTTGACTTCTTTCAACTTTCATGGACAAGTAGTGGTAAGGGTTTTGGATGAAAAAATTAATAAAATGGTAATAATGTACAAAATTGAAAAGCCTAAAACTTTGTAGCGGACTTTTAAAATTGAAAAAATTAAATTGTATGAATTTCTAAGTTAGAAGGAATGGCTAAGCACTTTTGCTTATAATAAGTAAAAAATTTTTACAACTCAATAATATATAATTAAATTTGTAAAAATTGTCTATATATGATTTTTTATCAAAAACTTGTAATCAAAATGTTAAAAATTTAATCTAAATTTTTTATTGAAAAAAGTTGCACCTAGAGATTGAACTATATATTATTAGTTAATATTTTTCTCACCTCTCTAATTTCTATTTTATTGTGTAATAAGGAAGAATACCCCTCTTCTCTTATGGGATGAGATGATTGAAATAGATAATTATTAAAATATTGTTCAAATATATGAAAAAATATATATTTGTTGTATAAATTTTTTCTTTTTTATACAACTTTTCTATTAATTTTTTAAAATAATCTAATCATTATTTATACATAATAGCACTATACATAGGTTTTTTTTTTTGTCGCACCATCATAATGTATAAGCACCCATAAGTTTAAAAAGAAAACCTATGTATAGTGCTATTATGTATAAGCACCCATAAACTTCACGTTGTAAGGGAATCATTGAAAAATTTTGCTCATTAAAATGTGTTGCAATGCTAATAAAGAAAATATTTATAAAAAGGTTTAACAATACTACATTAAAACTATAATTAATTGTTAAGATTTAAAAAAGTATGTATACGAAATTGTAATAAATAAAACTAAAAAATAAATATAAAATACATAAAATTAATTTTTCAAGATTGAAATTAAAAATCACATAAAAATCACATAAAGATTGAAATTAAATTTAAAAAGCACATAAAAAAAAGATTTATCTATTCATATACTTCTTCGATCAAATTCAAAATTTTATTACTCATTTGTCTATTTAGATCTACATTTTCTTCTATAAACCACTATATGTCAATTGAAACTAACACTTAATCAACCATACATCTATTGAAAGTTTCTTTTTATTAAAAGTTATTATATAATGTTTATTAAAAGTTTATTTTTAATTATTAATCAAACATAATAGGGTTGTCCCCTAAAATACTAATTCAAAATAAAGACTAAAATAAGTAAAGAAATATATTTTTAAAAAAGATATTTATAATAGCACTTGGCTAAATGAAATATTTAAAAAATTTTATTTATTAAAATTTGCTACAGAATTTATTCATAATTTATCATCATAAATAAAATTTTAATTAAATGTTCAAAATTAAAAAAATATGTATATGGAGTTTTAATCAATTGATTAAAATTTTATAAAAAATAAAGCATTTTGTTCGATTCAAAACTCCATTATTTGTTTATTTATTCATTTATTTATTCAAACTCTCCTCCTTTTGCTTTATTCAATCCACCTAACTAACATTGAAATTTTATCTACTTATTATCTCAAATTCAAAATCTAGATTTTAGCATTATATAAAAATTAATCAAATATATAAAATAAATCAAATAGATATTATTATAACTATTTAATTTTTAGATAAATAATTACAATCTATTTTCTTTTTAATAATTTTGATTTAAAAAATCTCATGGAATATATTTATCAGAAAAATTATTTTTTATTTATACATTAATGATTGGTAGTTTATTTTTTTTAAATTTTTTATTTAATTTTATGAATTATTTAATCATTAATTAAAAAATAAAACTATAAATAAAATTATCACAAGATATCAAATAATAAAGTTTTTTAGTTAAGTTAAAAAAATTAATAGATTATTATTTATAATTTTTTAGTATATCTAACATTTCATGTATTTAAAATTTTAATTTTAATTTTTAGGATTTATCTTATTAATAAAAACTCATCCATCTATTTTTATTAAATTTTTATGAATTACCTTCAAATTTTAATTCCCTGCCAACCAAATACCAACGTAGCTTCAACCCTAAAGTTTCTCCTGTCCTTTTGAAGCAAAGCAAACAACAAAGAAGCAAAACAAACGAAGGAGAAGAAGGGAATGGTTGATTCCATTTATATCATCTTGGAAGACCAGTGAATACCGAAAACAAGATCACATCACTGCTCAACTACTAAAACTTCACCGCTTATCTGGGTGAAGGTATTCCCTATCTTACATTATTGTTGTTGCTGTTGTTCTGTGCCCTAATCTTCAATTTAATTTTTAATTGCTGCTATAAATGCTACAACATTGTTGACAATAGATCTAAACTAGAGTTTTATGAATCTAACCTTCTGAAAATACTCCAAAACAATTTCCCATTTTGGTTTCTCGTTCATTTTTTAAAAGGGTAGTAGAAAATTATCTCTTTCGAAATGTGCTGATGGACTTCCAAGTATTTTGGACTTATAATTGTTTCTTTGCATGTTTGCACATATATTATTCTAAGACCTTCCTTCCATTTGAGAATATGACTTCTTAGAACCTTTAATGCTGTCACTGTCACAGTATTCCCTATCTTACTTCTATTTTGTTGTTTACCCTTAACTCCCATAAGTGAACACTATGTATTCTGCATTACTGGTTCTTATTTTGCTTGAGTCATCCAACCTAGCCATTTGTATTGTTAGTCGTCTACTTTCTTCTGCAACAAGAATGACAAATTTCTGAACTGTTAATATGATTGCAGCAGTTCTCTCTATTGCTCTGTTCCATAGGTGTTCTGTTGGTTACCTTCGAATAGCTACTCTTGTTATTTAGTTCTCTGGCTAACAGAACATGTTCTATATTTTTCACTAAGATTAACATGTTATGAAGGGCATTAATCTTATTTCATCTTCTGCTTGTTACTCCAATGCTCTTCCAGCCTTTCTTCCTTTCTGCCATGTCTCGTAATCATGCAATTATTAGTGATAGTATGCTCGATGTTTATTTCTCCTCTAATGACATGACACATATGAAACAACAAAATATGTAGTGTATAAGTGCAATGTGAAGCATGGTGTAGCCCAAGTGTCTAATTTAGTGTCTAATAATATTTCACATATTATTTTTCTTGTTTAATTCAAAGATTTATCATGACGGGCATCACTACCTCATAAATGAGTACTAATTATCTTTTTTGTTGGTATTTTATAAATAATATCATTGACTTAATTTTTTGGTTTTGTGATTAGTTTGCTGGATTATTGCTATGCATCTGATGTTCTGATGGTATAATGGTCTAATGGTCTGATGGTTGTATATGGTATTTGGTTTGATGGCTAGTTGTATTTAGTTTGATGGTTGTTTGTGGTATTTGGCTTGATGGTTGCATGTAAAAGCCAAGCATGATAATTGATTGTGTGATCCTTAAAGCTTGATGGTATAAGAAATTTAGGTAGTCATATTTTGATCTAGAGATTTCTTGGGAGTTTGGGAAGTTCTAATAATCTTAAAGTATGATTTGAAATTTGTTAGAAGTATTGGGGTGGTTAGTGGAATGGTTTAAGGCCATCATTTGCCCATATATACTCTTTAGTGTCAAAGTTGGAACTTAAATAGAGTAAGTCTGGAAAGGGATGCATTTGAAGGATCAAATGGTGGAGTCTAGGTGTAAAACTTGGTAAACAGTTAGAGGATATTTAGAGGTTTAATTCAAGCATAAGATGGTAATTTTTGGATTTATCTGGAATATTTTTTTAAATTTCGAAATTCATGACAGCAAAAGGTAAATCTGCAGAATTATCACCCAGACCAATCCTATTGTCATGCAATTTTTGAGCAACAAAAGATATAGAATTGGGCTAAAATTTTTACAATATAAAGTAGACATATGGAGCTTTAATTAGAGCCAAAGTTTACTAAAATTTGAGATCCTTAGCTCAAGTAATAGACTTTTGCATTTTGAGGTCTAAACATGTTCTTTTGAAAAGAAGGTAAAACAAAAATCTCAAAATTGAAGGCCAAAACATGCTTTTTTGAGAAAAATAAGTGACTGAACCACCTTTGGCAGTTTGCCATTGCATAGATCTAAAAAAAAGTACCCAGATTAAAAAAAATCACTTTAAACGAACTACCATGCTCAAAGTTATGCTTTTTAGAAGTTTGGAAACTAAAATGAGAACTTAGAAATTTAGGTTGCGACTTGGTGGATCTCTGCTGTGGCTCAAATGGGTATTGAGCATTATAATAGGATTATGCCATGGCTTGAATACTCCTCGTCATGGCATAGTTAGATTTTGTAACTCTCGAACAAAAATATGAAACTTGCGCCGTGACTTAAAATACTCACACCGCGGCGCAATTCCCTATTGGAACTAACATATATCAAATCACGATCCTCACTGTGACTTGAGATTACCACGCTATGGTGCAACTTCCTACTGGAACTAACATATGCCAGACATGATCCTTGTCAAGACGCATTTCAATTTACGCCTCGGCACAGTAATTCGCGCACGCAGCTCAATAATATGAGCTGCAGCGCTCATCAGTTTTGTTTGAATTTTAGCCATGACTCAAGTAATTTTGGCCACGACTTCAATTGCTTTTGGTTCTAAACTTTTAAATATTCATTCTAACCATTTGGTACACCCTCTAATGGAGTTCTAAGGCCCTCTTGTGGCTAGATTACTTGGTTTTATTGATATTGGTTCTCCTATCTACCTCTTTAAACTAGCACTTATCATTTAGGGACTTAGAGATTAGTTGAATTCATTGAACTTTACTTTATACTAGAACTTCAACCATTATATCAGCAAAAGTATACATTTTCTTACCAACAAATCTTAGACCACCTTAGTTTCAATAGACCCAACTCTTTAAGACTCTAGAACAACCCCAAATACATAATATGCTATGGTACATCCCTAATTCACTTATATCATTTCTAGCATCAAGAATCAATTTCTTAGTCTCCAATGCATGTATGTGGGGGATTCATTAATTGGATAATATGGTACTTACGGTAGTGGATAGTTGAATTTTGATTGTTGTTTCAAATTTCTAAGTGTGAAAAATGAAACTTGGTTTTGATTGAATTACAATTTCTTGTTTATAATATGGCTTGCTCTATGCAACTACTTGAGAAGTTGAAGGTGTGGCTTGATTACAGTATGGTTCTTATTGTTGAAATTTTACTGCCTATGTTACCTAATGTGGGAAATAGAGAATAGGGATGAATAAAAGTTGGATAATGATCAGGAATAGAGCTGACCTAAGATATATACGAGGAGTGGATAGTTTTCTCCAATGGGCATTTAATCAATCAAGGGTTAATGATATGATTCATTGTCCATGCAAAGTGTGTAGGAACACAGAGTTCAAGCTGAGACATAGAGTAAGGGAGGACCTGTTCAAAAAGGGTTTTTGTGAGAGTTACCAAGTGTGGGGGATTCACATGAAAAACTTCGTCACCATGCCTAAAGTTACTAGCAGGTGATTGATGAAGGTGTGTAAGAAGATAATAATAATAATGAGGAGGATGACATTATTGAGATGATAAATGATATGTATGGGCATACAAAAAGAGAGGTAGGGAACTATAACTCAGAATATAACAACTCGTCAAATATGCAAGATAGGCATTTCTTTGAGTTATTGGAAGATGCTAAAACTGATCTTTATCCAGGCTGCAAAAAAGCTTTTAAGGTGTCTTTTATTGTAAGGCTACTTCACTTGAAATGCCTCAACCATTGGAGTAATAAGTCTATGGGTGCCTTGTTTGGCTTATTTAGGGATGTACTTCCAGAGGGAGCACTAGTACCAAACTCCTATTATGAAGCAAAGAAGGTTATCCAAGAGCTCAGATTAAACTACACCAAGATAGATGCATGTAAAAATGATTGCATCTTGTATTGGAGGAAGTACATCGATGCCGAAAGATGTCCTAGGTGCAACCTATCCAGATGAAAGTCAAATGGGCATAGAGGCAAAAAGTCCCACGCAAAGTGTTACACCATTTTCCCATTATGCCTAAGCTACAAAGGCTATATATGGCTTACAACACAGCTAAAGAGATAAGGTGGCATAAGGATGCACGAAAGGATGACGGTGTGTTAAGACATTCATCTGATTCCATTGCATGGAAAACTTTTGATGAGGAATATCCCAACTTCTTTGATGACCTTAGAAATGTTCCCTTTGGCCTAGCAAGTGATGGGTTCCAACCCTATGGTAATATGAGTGCTGCACATAGTATATGGCTAGTGGTTTTAGTTCCCTATAATTTACCACCTTGGCATTGCATGAAACAACCATACTTTCTGATGACACTCCTAATTCTAGGTCCTAAGTGTTCAGGTGATGAAATAGATGTATATCTACAACCAACGATTGAAGAGCTATAACATTTGTGGGAGGAAGGGGTGGAGACATATGATGCCCATTAGCAATCCAATTTTAAGATGCGAGTAGCTATATTGTGGACAATAAATGACTTCCCGGCGTATGGAAACCTTTCAGGGTGGTCAACTAAAGGGAAGTTGGCCTACCTTTGTTATCATAAGAACACGCATTCAATTTCTTTGCGTAGCAAGGTGTGCTTCATAGGCCATCGCCGCTTCTTACCTATTACTCATCCCTGGTAGCGAAATAGGAAGGCATTTAATGGGAAGGTTGAAACTGTAAGAGCACCTATACCTTTATTCGGAGTTGAAGCACTAAGGCAATTAGAAGCATTAGGCAATGTAAGCTTTGGGAAAGGACAAAAGAGGAAGCATGATCGCCCAACCAATGCTTATAATTGGAGGAAGAAGAGTATTTTTTCTAATTACCATACTGGAAAACCCTTCTACTTTGACACAACCTAGATGTCATGCATATAGAATGAAATGTGTCTGAAAACCTCATTTCAACAGTAATGGGTGTGGTTGGAAAGACCAAAGACACATTGAAGAGTTGGTATAACTTGGTGAATTTGGGAATAAGGCAACAGTTACATCCAATAGAGGATGGGAATAGAGTATTAATGCCTGCAGCTTGCTATGCCTTGTCCTGCATGAGAAATCGAAGGTGTGCAACTTCTTGGCAAATTTAAAGGTTCCAGATGCCTTCTCAACAAACATTTCAAGGTGTGTGCATGTTCGTGATCGAAAATTATTTGGATTGAAGTGCCATGACCAACATGTATTATTGCAAGACATATTTCCAATTGCAATACGTGGTTTGTTGCCTAAGGAAGTGTCAGAGCCGATAACAGAGTTCGGTAAATTTTTTAAGAATTTATGTTCTAAGTGCCTAAAAATTAAAGATCTAGAACAACTTGAAACCCAAATTTCACTCATATTATGCAAATTGGAAATGGTATTTTCACAGGCTTTCTTTGATATCATGGTTCACTTGCCTATTCACTTGCCAAAAGAGGCGATGCTTGGTGGACCGGTGCAATACCGATGGATGTACCCTATTGAGAGGTATTATATTTCAATATACATTTTATTCAATTTCTCAAATCTTCCGAACTATTTCTCTTTTCAACCATCTGCCTTTTATGTAGGTACTTGTGCATGCTTAAATCTTATGTTTGTAACAAGTTTCATCCAGAAGGTTCAATTGCAGAAGGTTATTTAGCCAACGAATGCTTTACTTTTTGTTCTTGTGATTTAAAGGATATACGAACCAAATTTAATCAGCCTCCTAGAAAATGGCAATGGACCTATAGACAATGGCGACAAGTCCATCTTCAACCATTGGGAAGGTAAGAGGGCGTTATGATTCCGATACTTTGCTTGAGGCAGAGTTCCGTCAAGCTTGCATGTATGTGCTATAAAATTCCATAGACGTTTTGCCATTTATGGAGTAAGTTATCACTCCTTTGCCAATCTCTATGACAATAATTACCGCAAATATTTTCTAACTTCTTACTACAATTACAATGTAGAGAGCGCCAATTAGAGATTGAAACTCAAACTTCAACTACTGAGGACTTTACCAAATAGTTTTGTGCACGAGTAGGTTCCTTTGCTGAGTAGCATATTTTGAGTCATGATCTTTTTGTCTAAATAAATGATAATAGAGTATGATTAATTTATGCAGATTTTACAGTTACACACACAGGGCCAAGCTAATGATGACCTCATCAGTCTAGCACTTGGCCCAGCCAAAATAATGCATCATTTTTTTACTTATTTGGTCAATGGTTTTAGATTTCATACAAGAGATCGTGCCTTAGGGAGAAAAACTGACAATACTGGAGTTCTTGTGAAAGGGAATGACTTAGACGAAGGGAAAGAGTATTATGGCATCTTAGAGGACATATATGAGTTTTTATATATTGGGAATAAGAAAGTATATCTCTTCAAATGTCATTGGTAGGACGTGGGTCACCTAGGAAAAGGATACAAGGTTGACAAGTTTGGCATCATAACTGTGAATACTCGGTATTCGTTAGATACAAATGAGTCATTTGTCTTAGCTAGCCAAGTAAAACAAGTGTTTTACCTGAGAGACATCATTGACACAGAATGGCTAATTATCGTAAAGATAAATCCTCGTGACCTCTTTAGCCTTTCAGAGGTGGAAGAAGGTGAAGAAAGTGGTGAGAATGATGGTCTCCTTCTTGATGAGGCATATCAACAAGATGTAGTCCAATTAAATCTAATTTAGAATGATGACATGGGCATTGACCTTATGGTCCTCCTACATTGGGATGATGTTGAACTACAAATACTAAGCCATACAAGTATAAATGCTCAAACAAGTGGGCATAATGCAAGGGCTGTGGTAGATGATTTCATTAATGACAATGATGAGATTGGATCCACTGATGAAGAAGAATGAGAAGATTTGCTTAATGATAACAATACGGAAAACACTATGGACACTGCATGTGATCAAGATTAGTGTCAATCTTACTAAATATTTGAAAAATTTATAATTATTATACAAACATCCCCATTGTATGATTGAGTGGTCAAAGTATTTGAAGTTTAGTATATTTTGTGTCATATACATTTTATATTGTTTACTTATTATTTTTTTTCTATGTCCTTGTTATGTATGTGTTTTATTGTCTACTTTTGTTTACCATTAATGTTTATTTCATCGCATCTTGTTTCTTATACTATATATGGACTAAAGATAGCAAATGTCAGGTTCTGCACCAGGTAGGCTGGGAGGACGAGGCATTGGGCGAGGTAATGGCCGAGGTCGATATAACCTCATTGGAGAGGTGACATCACCTAAGCGTACATAGAAGGATTTAGTGCCAGGAGGTGCACTCTCATTAGAGTATGCATAAGGGGATTTAGAGTCAGGAGATGCACTCTCACCACTCCTACCATAGAGGGATAGACAAACCATCTATAATGATTCGCCCCTTACACAATGATCATAGGTGCCAAGTAGTTCAGGTATCATTTCATGGACATAATACTTTTTTTATTACACTTTTGCCATGTATATACACCAATGATTAATTTGTTTACTTTTTCTCACATACAGCAGCTTCTTGCATCACAACTAAGAAGGGTAGGGGAAAATATAAAAGTATATCAGTAGATATGAAGACAAAATATGGTTCTAAAATCAAAGTTTACATCCATGAGAACTTAGATAGACCTATTGGAGATGGGACCCGTGACTTTGCCAACTACTGTGGACATGTGGTGCGGACCACAGTCTCTCTTAGGGATGGTGATTGGGGCAAAGTTTATGCCAATTACGATGATACTTTATTGTTGAAAGTAAAGGTATTACATTATATTTGTGGGTCATTTTTCGCTTTGCAGCATTTATAGTGTTCCTCCATTAGTTAATAAGTTTGGTTTCTTATGTTTTATATAGGACAAATTTGATGTTCGCGATGGGTGCCCTGAAGAGAGATTAAATAGAACTTGTGTTGAAACATTGCATCGACTATACCGATCTTGGAAGGCTGACCTACATGCAGAGTATGCTAAGTGCAACATAATTGAAGGGAAGGAGGCTACTCGACCAAGTAACATTAGTCGTGATAATTGGGAGTGGCTGATGTATTATTGGGAAAGTTCAGAGTTTAAGGTAATTTATTTCTAACAAGAACTTGAAGGATTGTTTGCTTTATGTTTACATCGTAATACCATCCAATTATAGGCTACAAGTAGTAGGAATAAAGCAAACAGGGTAAGGAAAGTGACAAAGCATATATGCGGTACTCGCTCATTTGCAGAGGTTGAGAAGTCTACAGTAAGTATTTGTGTTGTACTTAAAAAGTTTCTAAACATTTCTTTTTGTGTCATTCCTTCTACAGTAGTATGGATTATCATCCAATAAATATTGTAGAGAGATCCCATTACCGGAGAAGTGGCACCCCTTAACCGAGTTTGGAAACTTCAACACACCCGTAAGAACAAGGAGGGAGAAGTGGAATGAGTAGATCCCAAGTCACAAGAAATCCACGTAAGTTGCTATAGATCATTAAGCTTCAATTATTTATTGCATTGCCTCATTGTCTATAGTGTTTATCCATTGTTATATCACTAGGGGTGCATTCAAGAACTAGTTCACCAGCAAGAAGCAGAAGATAATGAGAATCAATTAACAGGAGATCAAATTTTGGCCACCGTGTTGGGGGAGAGGTCAAGGTATGTTAGGGGGAAAGGATATGGAAAGAAATCGACAAAGAAGAGAATTATGGACTCAACAGATGTGGATTCAAGGGTTTCAACAAGGATGGAACAAGTGTAAGCTGAAATGAAGAGAAAATTACAAGAAGAGTGGGAAAGGTTACGAGAGAAAATGCAAGCTGAGATGGAAAAGAAGCTTCAAGAAGAGCGGGCTATAATGCAACAATGGGTTTAGTCAAAGATTCAAGCTCAATTGGGTAGCCTTATGGCCACCATGCAACAGGTACTTGTAAATGATTTTCTACCTTAATGTTATATTAAACAATAACAATATATGATTAATGTTATTTTTTATCAATAGGGACAAAATATTTCGACCAATAACTCCTCTCGTAGACAAGTTAGGTGAAGAGAAAGTGGACTTATATTTTTTTATTGATGGCCATTTTGATGTATCAATTTATGCCATCATTTCATGTTCTAATAGATATTTCAATATAGGTTCTGACATGTAAGACGTTATGAAAGCACTTATAATTATAATACTAATTATGATATACAATATTAAGAAATTAATGCTTCTTAAACATGTCACTTATTTTTGAATATGTCAACATGTAGGACATTTTAATTTTCTTCTATGTTAATTTAATTTCAATGTACATTATTCCTTTTAATATATATATATATATCAACCCATTTACCTTTAGCAGCAATAAATTTTGACAGTAAAAGGCCTATTTTTAGTATAACAAATAAAATAATTACCACTAAAACTTCATTGCAACACCAAATGTTGCTGCTAAAACTTAATTGTTACAAAAAATGCCATCACTTTTTCTTTTTAGTCACTATAATTTTTTGTTACTAAATATTTTTAGTGACGAGTATAATATCATCCCTAAAAACTTTTAGTGACAACGACATGTCGGCACTAAAAATTTTTAGTAGTGACTATAATTATGTTACTAATTTATTTTAGTGGCGACCACATATCATCACTAAAAATCTTTAGTGGCAACTATGACTATGTTGCTAATTCATTTTCACCCGCAACAAATGTTGTCGCTACATGTTTCTATATAGTGACAAATGACATTAATTTTTACATACAGTAATAAGTTATTGCTAAATATATATAGCAGCAATTTTAGTGGTGTCACTAATTATTTTTTCCCACAACAAATTGTTATTACTAAATGTGTACTTATAGTCACAACCTATGTCGTCGCTAATACCTTTTCATTTCGTGGCGACACTTGTTTCACTTAAATTGTAATAAGTTTTAGTGGCGACTATAGTCGCTACTATATATTTGTAGTATCGATTTTTAGTGGTGACATTTTGTCGCGGCTAAAAAGTATTAGCGTTACTGGAATAGAGTGGCGGAAAAAATGTCGCCACTAAAATTTATTATTGGCGACATTTTGGCTTTTAGCAGCAACTAAAAATCAATTTTTTTGTAGTGCAAGACTCCAAACAAGGCAAAGACTCTTAAAGAAATCTTTATTAAAGAAATCTAGCTAATATGTATACTAATTAGAGTTAACAAAACTCAAGTAGTTACAACTAACTATAAGAACTTCTTTATTTCCTCTATTAACAAACTTAACTAACTTTTCCTTTATCTCCTACTTATTACATGTATAAGTTCTTTTTTAATTATACCATCTTCAACCTCTTTCTTTCTTTCTTTCTTCTTTTTTTTTTTTTTTAATATCAAAACATTAACCTATTTTAAATAGACCTAAGCATTTTCACGACAAAAATGCTTACGAAATGCTCATATGCAAACAAACAATATGTAGAATAGTTATTCACTTTATTTTTTATTCATAATTATTTGAGTTTTAAGCAGCTTTACTTATATTTTTTCTACTGAAAATTAATTTTTTCTTTCACGTATTCGTTCAAGTTTACACCCAAAAGTGCATATTATGAAATTATTGGGCTATCAAACTGAAAAACGGATCCTCTACTAATTTTGCCCCCTCCAGCCTAACCCTCTCTAATGTGGCCCTTAGTAATTTAGGCAATGAAACATGAACCTCTCCAATTTTGGAGGAGTCATATAGGAGAGAAAGACCGGGGAGTGTGGCCAATGAGATACATTTATGTGGGTTCACTTCCTCTCATTTATTATTATTATTATTATTATTATTATTATTATTATTATTATTTTTACAATACTTTCTACAATGTTAGAGAGAATTCAAATTCTGTTAGACAACCCATTGTGATACCCCCAAACTATTTTCTCGCTTAGTATTTGCACCATAATACGCCACAATGCCAATATCCAATCATTGCCGTTTGTCATCATTTTGGCGACACATCACCAGAATAAATAAAACCCACTATACTCTCACCCTGATCCCCAATTAATACTTTAATGCTTGAAAAGCATACTATCATCAGCCAAAATATAAGTGATCACAAAGTAAAACAGCATAAAACTAACAACTTACTAAGCTGACATTGCTTCCAAGTGTAAAACACAAAGGAAGAGAAGCAAACACAGGCCAAAGTCTATCTGTTTTTAAAACCCTCCCACTTGCTTATCTATAATTGCTTCATGCACCGTTACGTTTAAAAAGAAAAAATCTGCGCCTTGGCTTCAAAGTTAAAAATCATTATTCTAGAGGGATGAAGAAAATGCCACCGCTTCAGACAACCTTTGGCGGCAGAAGCTGTCTTGTAAATGGAGAAACCCGAAAAAAAAACCAGAATAAAATAGGAATCTTTGTAAATTGTAAAGGAGTGCCATGGGCAACTGTGCTGCCTCACAGTTTCTTCCCGCCGCATGAGATACATACTTCCATAGCTTTACACGTACCTTCAACTTTATATCACACACAATCGCAGCCCACCACGTATGCATAACAAAGCAATCCCATCAGACACACACAGTTACAGACGATGTTCAATGTTCTGGCAACTCATACCTTTTTCTGTCCAAAACTAGCCTACAAAAATCCAGTTGCTAAAGCCAAAATCAAAGCCGGGGGAAATTAGAAATTTTAGATTCCACCTCAACTAAATTTACAACATTCCCGAATAATTTACATACTAGAGGAGAAAATTTTAAAATTTTAAAGCGATCCCTCATATTACCAATCTGGCATGCAAGCTCGTATATATACAGAAGCCTATGGCAACGGTCCAAAAAATTGCATCACGAGCTTTTCAACTGCGAAGATTATCAGTTTTGATCAGTTGAGGTGTTCTGGATCTCGGTGCTCTCGCGCTGTACCTGATCGCGGCCTCCAATTCTCTCTTTCAGAGTCACAGCCATTTCCACCGATTTGTCGCTGTCGTTGCAGGTACAAGTGCCGCTGGTGTTGTCGCCGCCGAAGGAGGAAGACCGGCTCGAGGACGCCGGCGTGGCTAAGCATGTCGGCTTCTCGTGTCCAGGCATGATGACCAAAAACTTCGTCTCGTAAGCAGCCGGCGCGGCCGCTTTCTGGGTTTTGTCGTGTTTGGCTTCACCGGCCTCCAGGTCTCGCTCCCCTTCGCCGCTTCCCTCGAGGTACCCAGACAGCTTCCAATAGGAGCAAGCGAGAATCAAGAGGGCAAAAGCGATTAGACCCAACAAAGCAGCCAAACCTCCGAACAAGTACGGAACCGGAGAATGCCAGGGCGAGTGTGGCTGAGCCGACTCGGGCGATTTGGCTTCCATGTTCATGGGTTGTCTGTAAGCTGCCATTAGTTTTCTCATGTGGGTATGGAATATGAAGAGAGAAGGAGGATGAAGAAGATGATTGATTAATGTTTGTTTAATTATTGGGTTGAGAAGAGGATGATTGGGAGGGTATGTAGGTGTGGGTATTTATAGAGAAAGTGAAGAAGAAAATGGGGAGCGGTGGTGGGGTTCATTAAGGACTGTGGGGGCACTCAGAATTCTCTTGTTTGGACATGGAGGGTTATAGTAAGGCGCACCGAGGGAGAGGGTGAGGGGACTTTTTGGTAATGTGAATAGTGGTTTTCTGTAAGAGAATATGATATAGGGACGTTTGGCCGCAAACATGAAGAGAACAGAAGCTTTTTTTAAAGACATTAATACGCGGCAGATCTCCACTTCCCACCGTACGACTGTGGTACAGCTCGCACAATATCACAACCCTCCATGATCAACTATGGAGTAAATCTCATTCTTTCTTTTCGAATAATCCACAATTTATATAAGTTCTAAAGTTCTAGCATTTTCTTTTAAACAAATAAACCAAAACTTAGCTCTTTAAATTTGTTTGTCTATAAAAGTAAGTTTTTTAAACTTATATTTTGTTGTGCGTTAATCTCTCTATTAAATTAATTTAAATATTAAAAAAATTTAACACTTCTAATTTGTTATTTATACTTCAACACTACATAATTATATATTTTAAAAAAAATTATTTAAATATTTTAATTAGACAACTTAAAAAGTGAGTTGAGATTCCGTAATCTAAAAGAAATAGACTATGTAAATGTTATATAAGTAAATTGACTTATAAATTTAATATATTAAAAGTTTTTAATGAATCATGATATGATATTAATTTTATAAGTATAATTCATGAAAAAGCTTAATAAATAAAAATCTTCTAAATCCTTTCAAGCGGCAGACATATGCTCATTCTCAGCCCAAGAAAAACTATTTTCTACAGTCTTTTTCATTATAAGTATATATTATCTTACAAAATCTCACTTCACATATTTTCTAATTTTTGTTTTAAGATAACATCCAAAAGTTCAACTGTTTATATAATGTTTTATCAAGGCATGAAAAGAGTAAGACGGGAAAAAAAAAGGCACCAGCAGAACATTATTTTTTTTTGTAATTTTATTTTAATAATCAGCTTCTTTTATTGCCAAACAAAAAATGAAATGGTTATACCTTATTAAAAATTTTATTGCAGTAGATAGAAAGACTCCCACTTATCTCTTTATTTAATTGATATGTTATCTTTTCTACATTTCCCCATCATGTTAATTGAAAAGACAAAGATGTTGGAAGAATGGGTGTTTATTTTGGGGGGATAAATCTTGCGTACAAGTCTCTCAAGTTGGAAAATAGAAGCAGTACCTCAAAATGAAAAGTGGGTTGTATAATTCTAGAAATTCTTTGCAGTTGAGTGTGACACAAAAGATAGAGAATATTTTTTTTAATCTCATACTGATGTAGTGCATGATTCACCGGAATGAAATATATACTCTTAACCATTATAAAAAAAAAGGAGAAGAAAAATTAATATTTATTGATGATGCCTTTGCGTATTAATTACTTTCATTAAATTTTGATATCCGAATTATAAATTTCAACCAAGATATACAGAGAGATTCCAACTTAAAAATCATCTGATTTGCTTCTTGGCAATTAAGTCCTCAAATTCGATTCCCCTACGAGAAATTATTTAACTACTTCTACAGGTATGGCCCTTCTTCGTCGTGCGTCTTCTGCTTCTCTTCTGGACAATTTCTCAATATTCCTAAGGCAAAGTTTAATGTAGCGTAGGATCACGTGACATCATGCCGTGTGGGCCCCTTCCAGAGAAGATTGGTTGGGACCACCACCACGTAAGCATGAGTTCAATGGTTCATCCAATTGAATCATGATCAGATACCAATCTATGTATCTATTTGGACGTGGAAACTCCACCACCGTCAAATGCATGATTCATTGCCCAGCTTTTCGAAAACTGCGTCGCACGTGTTCGTGTCTCACCGAATCGCTCCCCTTTCTGTTTGTTTTCTTGCTTAGGTGAGAGAATAATTCGATCAAATTTATGATGTTTTAAAATTTTGAAGTGGGTGGCAAGTGGGAACAGTTAGGTTTCTTTATTGTTTGAAAAAGCTGCTAACTTCAAAAGCAAAACGATAAAAATAAATAAATATGATTTGCTTGTCGAACTTGTAGTTAGAGGATGAAGAGGTAAAAAACAAGAAGCAGAGAAAATAGTTATGGGTGACGTGTTTGGAGTCTCTTCATGGTTAATGGGGCTTTTGGTTTTTCTGGGATTGCGCTTCGCTTTTTGCGTACAGAGTACGAATATATGCAAAGACATCTAGATTCAGTTATCAACTTTTCCATTGAAATGACCAGCGTTTGTGCGTATATACAAAATGGAGCAAATCGTAATTAGCTTAGAACCACAATCAATATCTAATATCGGCCAAGATTTCCCTTTTTTCAGCCAAAGACATACATTTGAACTAGAATCCTCTTATAATCGAGAGAAGATATTATAGAAAAAGGAAAAAAAAAAGATATGAAGCGGGGTCTTTGTAAGTAAATTTTATTAGACCTTATCTTTATCTCTCCAACATATCATTCCTTCGACAAGAAAGAATCTCTTGGCCATACATTTGCTTATAAAACAATACCAGTAAAGTTTATTAGCATGCATAACCTTATGATGCAAAATAATTCATACGGATAATTTGCTATTGTTATTTGGTGAGCTGTAAGAGTGCACAACTTGTTGAGCTAGTCGGTGAGTCTGGTTTGGCTCAGTCAATTTAGGCTAAGCCATAAAAATTTTTTTTACCTAAGCTAGGCATAGGGTTGGCTATGTTGGACAATATTGCCCAATTCAGCCCGATCATGTATATATATTTTTGTAAAAAAATTATTTTATGAAAATTTATATAAACTTTTTTAAAGATAAAATATAATTTTATGTAAAAATCGTATTTTTTTAAAGTAAAAGTAATTTTTTAAGAGTTATTTTATAATTTTTACAAATTTTTTTTTTATAAAAAATTTGACCTGAACAAACCAACCCGACCTACTGACATACTAGTGCAACCTGGGCTAAGTTGGACATTCGATTCAAAAAAATAGCTCGGTCTAACTTGGTTTGAGTACTAGGTCAGGCAAAAACTTGACTATGTGCCCCTGTAAATGGTTAAGAGAATGTTTAAATCGGGACGAATAGAAGTTAGGGAAAGGAAGATGAAGAGAAATTTTAATTTTGATTTTTTATGTATATTTAAATTTAATATACATATATATATATATATATATATTAAAATATGTTTGGATATAAGGAGAGAATAATGTTTATTTAAATCTAAATAAAAAATCTCTAAATTAAACCTTTTTTTCCCATTCTCTTCAAATCAAGCATAAAGTAAACAACAAGAAAGAAAAGTTTAGTAGCATGCGTTAACTTATGTAATGGAAAAATTCAAATACATAATTTGTTGTTGTGAAAGGAATATGTTTGGATTGAAGAAAATGAAAGCAACATAAATTAGAAGAGAAATTATGATTTTAGCATTATATAGATGCATATGTATATTTAAATTTTTGTTTATCTTAAAATATCCTTGGATGAAAGAAGGGAAAATTTTATTTAGATTTAAATAAAAAAAAAATTTCTTTCTCTTCCTTCTATTCTTCTGGATCCAAAGATAACTATGACAACATATATACATGTCCTTTTTTCCATATGATGTTGCAAAATAAGAAAAGTAAAAGCAACCTGGAACTAGCTTTGGTGGTTTGCAATACGCAATGGGGTAAAAGTGCTGCTTCCAAGCAAATACCAACAAACAACCTGAAAAAGAAACAGGAAAAAAAAAAAAAGATAGCATAGACCCTTATCCCTTTGTCGTACCCCCAATGACGGTAAAAAGATATGGATTATGGAATGCATGCAATTAGTTCAAAGTTTGGGGCCCTCTTAGGAAGAGGCATTGCCTTGTCACCTTCCACCACCCAACGTACACGCTAAGGACGATAGGGATACCATGTTCTCTCCATACTCTAGCCCATAGAATCCACATCCATTTTTTAAAATTATTTTTAATGTAGGCTTATTCACTTCCCACTAAGATTATCTTATCTCACCATGAATAAAGATAATTAAGAAGTAAATATATAAATATATAAAATACAAAGAGTAGACCGGACAAACGAATGTGAACCAAATCCCACTTATTACATTAATAAAATGAAGTTTACGTGAACTACACGTATCAGTCTTTCCTGGTATGGCTTGCGGTTGCTTTTACAGTATTTTTCCAATCATTTAATATTGGTAGTGATACTTCTCTAAATTGTATTAGCCGTTGACATTATAGGTCATCTCTGGTCATGGTCATTTGCCTTTTATTTTTAGTTATCACTCCAAAACCCACCCCAATTAACATTGCATTATAGCTACAAAGTCATGACATCCAACGGACTTGGGGTATCCTCGTGAGGTAATTTTATAAAAAAAATTTATTTTTTTAAAAATGTAAAACCTGTTTTCTTCGCTTGATATATTTTGAGATTCACTATTTTAATTTTTAAATTTCATGATTTAATTGATAAATTTTTAAAATATATTTAACAATAAAAGATAATCTCTCCACAAACTTACAATTTTTCTCTTCTAAAATTTTCCGGCCTATGGATAATTGTGTATTGACTAGCAAGTTAATTAATTAGCGTTGTATTGTTTCAAATTCAACCTATACGTAAGTGGAAAAAATAGGAGGGCCAGGAGGGTCCTTTGCAGTTTCAATACTTCGTCGACCTAACCAATTCAAACTCGAATCATAAAATGAGGACCCAATCAATTACGCACGTTTAATAAATGAAAGAAAAATAAAATGGGGATTGAAGTCATGTTAAAAAGCTGTAAATACAAGTGACAGATCGAGCAACAACAACTCATGACAATAGGACATATACATATATATTAAAGAAAGTCAATGCTCAATCAAGGCTTGAACGAATCTTTCCGATGGGAATGACAAGGTTGCATTCTTAAACGTTCTAGTTTTTTATAGGAAAAATTACATCAAGGATCAAAATATGGTAAAATTTATAATAAAAGATTTTAAAAATTAAAATTATTTTCAAGAATTACGATTATCATTAATTTTTAGATGATTTACTATTGGTTTTAAGGAATTTATTATTGAGTGCAAAAAAAGTTTAATATTTTTTAATCTAATAATAAATTTCTTAAAACTAGTGATAAATCATTTAAAATTTGATAATAATTATAATTTTTAAGGATAATTTTAATTTTTAAGGTCCTTTATTACAAATATTATAACATCTAGATCATTGATTGTAATTTTTCTTTGTTATATTTTTATTGTTACATTTTTTAATAAAATTATGATATTTGTAAAAATATGTGTAATAAAACTTCAATTATATAATGTTGAGTTGTAAAAATTATATAATTATTTGTAAAAAAATATATATTTATCTTCTTATTATTATTAGAAGACTTTTATCTTCTTCTTATTATTAGAAGACTATCTACTTATTATGTTTTAATTGAAAAAATTGATAGTAAAAATATAAAAAAATTATATACAATTTGTTTCCTTTTTTTTTTTCCCCTTCTTTTAGTTGAATCAAGAGCCTAAGGATATGTTTGATTGAAAAGAATTAAAAAATAAGGAAAGAAAAATAAAATTTTAATCTTAATATTTTAATATTATTTGTATTCAAATAATTTTTTTTCTCTCAATTCAAACATAATCTAAAAAAAATTAAATTAATTTTAAATCAAAAAACATTTAAATTAAAATTTCACCTTCCTTCTATTTTCCTTAATTTAAATATACCATAAGTGACGTCCTCTCTTGTAATTATTCCACTTTTTGTTTTGGGGGTTACAAGTTTACTTTTAATTACATAGTGTATGATATCTAGATCTAATATTGGAAATTAATTTTCATATCTTGTGCATTAATATCACGTGAGCTCATAAAAAAGCACGTGCCGCTAAACCCTAAATCCGGCAATATGTTAATATATGTATAAGGTTTTATAATAAGGCTTTTACTTTGTGGAGGTGGGGCTGCTGCTAGTTGAACCACCTTGAATATTTAAACTTTGCTTTTGCAAAGTCTTGGATTACATGCCCAGGATAGCTTCGTGCTTCGTGGGTCTCTCACATTTTTCAAGCAGCTTTACTTTGCTTTTAATTAATAAATAGTTAATTCTAATGGTAGCATGGCGTGTCCAAATCCATTGTTTACACTAGGAAATTGGCTTATAATCCCAATTACTTATTGTTAGGTTACTTAACAACATATATATATATATATATATTTTAATGACACATAATATAATAAGCTGTGGATAAGTACCGATGAGACGATTAGGAATGGGCCACTTAATAGCAAATAATTAACCCTAATCAGAGCCTATAATTAAATGGTGGAAGCCTAACTAACAAAGGAGGGGCTATGCCTACTGAAATAAGTGGAACAATGTTGGAATCTATGATCACAACAACAAAGAAAACGTAAAGAAAATAGAGAGGATAAGTATTTCCCTTCTTGGAAGGAAAGGACACCCGTTTGGGACATTTTTCTTGATTAGTTTTGTACTTAGCAGCTATGAGGTTGCTTCATTCATATACATTACTTTTGTCACTTTCGCCAGTAATTAAAGAAAAAGCATATGAGAATATGAGATGCATAAAGTGGCTTAATAGGTGTGTACGTCAAGAAAGGATATATGAAAGCTTAGGTTAAAAATAAGATAGAAAGGACATGGTTCTCTGTCCACATTTCTCTGCCATCAAAGAGGTTCAAAGGAAATTAGTATTAAATATACGAGCAACGCACTTTGCACATGAACAATTACTCACCCTTTTTATATCTATTTTGACCATATATTATCGATATAATATAATATAATATAATGAATTATATAAATAATTATTTATTATAAAATATTAGACATATAAAAGTACATTGTCAAAACTCTAAATACCTACGACTACGCCGCTAATTAGTTATTTATAAAAACATCTTATTCGTACCAATTGTATGTACTTAATAAGATACTGATTATAGTTATAAGAATGTAAAAAATATTATCAATACAGTTGGTGCTCAAATCATGACTTAACTACAAAAAAATAGGGATTTAACAACAGTGATCTAACTACGGTTGTCAACATTGTGATTAAACCTCATCCTAACCATGCTTACTTTATCTATGGCTAGAGCACATTTCTAACCACTGTTATTTTGCAATCGTAGTTATGACAAAGTTTAACCACAATGTTTTAAAACTGTGGTTAAAACACTTGAGTTTTAGTCACAGGTCTAGCCACAATTTTAATTAACTATGGCAAGATCATTAAAAAGGACTAGCCACAATCTAAAAGAACCATGGCTAAGACATGGTTAATTTGAAAGCTAGGCCAATTAGTTGGTCTAGTCATGGTTAGCCATTCTAAGTAGCCTCAGCTAACACCCGTACTAGAAAATTCTCAGCTGTCCCACACTCCAAAACCTCCCACGGCAACAATGTATGATTTTTCTGACATCTTTCTGATTGAATTCCAACTCATATGATAATTTTTTTTTCTTTTTTAACATTTCTAAGATTTCTAACTAACCCTCAGTTGGAAAAAAAGATTTCAGTCACTCAACAGTGAAAGATAAAAAAAGATATGGGCCAATATCTGACAAAACACTGCACAAGACAGAGTTTGTCAGCCATTTAGATCACCAAGTTTTCTTTTTTCAATTCAAAATTTTTTTACTATCTTTTTCAACTACAAAATGTTAAAAATTGTTTATTCAATTAAAAAAATATGTTTTAAAAAATAAGAATTAAAAAAATAATAATATAAAAGAATTTTTAGAATTATAATATTATAATTAGAATATCATATAATAATAAAAAATGTAAATACAAAAATATTATATATAAAATATACAGTATAATTAGATATATAAATGTAGTAGATATATAAATATATTAAATATATAAATATATAAAATATAATAATTTATAATGCATTACGAACTGAAAGTTGGTAAAGCATTATAAATTATTAGATATATAAACTAAATATATATAAATTATATCTAATAATAATTAGCTATATAAATATAAATGCATAAAATATAAATATTATATAAAGTATCATTGTATTACCGATTGAAAATGGATAATGCAATGATAATTAGAAATATTATTATTAGATATATTGTATTCCGATAGAATCATGATCATACATGTGTCTGACCATTTTTTTGTTGAAATACGTTACTAAACTTCATGCCTTTGAATCCAAATTTTTTGTTCTTCAATTCACTTTTTTTTTTTTTTATGCTTTTAACCCACTAAACTTGTATCTTTATATAAACTAAATTTTTTTTGATTCTCAATCATTTTGGTTTTTATTTAGAACTTTTCTTTTTCTTTTGGATTTTTGGTGAAAATTTATTTTCATTCTTTTCTAGGTTTCTGCTTCATTCTTTCATTCAAGTGAGGTTAAACTCTCTCAACCTTGTTCATCTTTCATTTTTCTTTTGTTTATTTGTTGCAAGTGAAAATAATTTATAGGTTTTGATTTAGTTGCAATTTTGAAATTTTTTGTTGTTATTTCGTTTATTCATTTGGTTGGAATTTAAGTTGATCATTAATGTATCTAGTTTCTTTTTTCTTTTCTTATTTAATTTCCTTTACAAATACAAGTGGAAAAAAATTTGTTTGAGGTTTGATGTAGATGAGTTGGAAAGATGAAAATTTAGTTGAAAGAAAGGAGGAGAATGAAGGAGAAGGACGTAATGAAGAAAAAGATCGTAAAGAATAAGAAACTGAGATAACTTAAAAAGAAAATGAACAAAAATATTATTTAGTTTTAAAAAATATTTACATTTTTTAAAAAATTTAAAAAAATTAAAAATTTGAAAAGAAAAATCATTTTGGACTGAATTTTAGTGATAGAGCCCAGGTTTAGTCAGAAATTAAAAAGTTGCATATGGTAAAAATTTGCAAAAATTGCAGAGTTATTGTACTGCACTGTTAGTTGATTAAAGTTCAATCGTGACCAAAATACTAACAACAGAAAAACTGATTGTTTATGTAATTGAAAATTCATTAAAAAATATAAGATTTTTTAACTAAAATTGATATTTATCTAACTAAACTTTTAGTTGGTATTTATAGTTTTTGTAGTGTCCATTGCAGCCAAAAACATATTTCTAAACACATTAGCCGCACCCTTATTCGTGAAACACTAGTGGAGCCATCTCACCTAAACCTTATTCATTGCTCGATTGACACTCTCAACTGTTTCACCCCTTCCTCATCAACATCTCAACCATCAGTTTAGCCAATATGTTGTCTTCCTATTCCTCCAGAGTTCCGGCATCTCAACCTCCTTTAGTGAGTACGCCGTCTTCACCCACTTTCGCTTTCCATCTATTTGCTCTGTTTTGGGTTTACACTGGGGAAAGAGGGATGCTTTAAGTCTTGAATTTCATCTTCATTGCAACACACCTGAAAGTTTGTTGGATCTATTATTGGGTTTACATTTTTGGATCTGTTACATGCCACCATTGCTCTTCAAGTTGTAAGAAAATTAACTAGTATTTTACATTTTGTAATAGTTGAAAGCGTGATCTTCTTTTTGGAAAATTACTGTGAATTGCTCTTTTATTTTTCTAGAATTAGTGGTTCCTATTAGTGCTTTATTAACAAATTCAGTTAATACTTTGTTAACAAAGTTAACCTTAAAACTAATTCGATATACTTTTTAAATCATTAATGATATTTTTCATGAGAGTATTCATATAGTTGTTGTTCACATGAATAGAAAAAGGTTAGCTAAATATGTACTATTATTTTTATTTTATGAATTCTTCATTACTTGTTGCACTGGGGATATTATAGGGCATCAATATTAATGGTTGTAAAAAATATATAAGGTTAAGTGGCTTGTTTAGGGTTTGTTGTTCAATGAAGTTGACAACTTTAGTTGCAGCTTAGACTTTGATTCTTATAAGACTTTCTTTAGGGGAGATATGATCATGAAACCAAGCCTTTTCCTAATATTCAATAATTGGCTACCAAATGTGTGAGCGTGTTTTGTATATTTTTTAAATAATTAAGCTGATGAAGTATGAGTACAAACTAATGGCTTATTAGTATTCAAGCTTGGTTGGGGCTTGTATATTTTGTCTATACTTTATAACTATTTTCTGTCAACATGTTTTGAGGGGCTTGCATTATCTAATTGCTATTTGCTTTCGAATTTCTTTTGTAAGAAAAGATCCCTGAAGCAGGAATGAGTTAGTGTACCTTATGAGACTTAAGTGTTTTCATCCAAAATGAAAGACAAGCTTCTATTAGTTCTATCATTTTAATTTTATATATATCTCTGCCTCTCCTTCTATCTCTTGGAGATGAAAATCTAATATTCTTTTTGGTTTGAATGTATAGTTTGATACACTGATTTGAAGGTATGGATTAAGCCTATGTAAAAGCAATATATTGAATGCATGCATAGTGCCTTTTTATGCTTGCTGCAACATAATTCAGAAACCAAATAGTATTAAAGCTAAAGTAAATGATTACACCACCCATAAATGTGCTTAACAATCATACAAAATTAATATCATATGATAGCTTGTATAATATGCTTTTTGTAACTCTCTTAGCTACCTTTTTTATTGAACATGTCAAGTAAATGAACCTAAAAAAACAGTTCCTTCCTACATACATTTATTCTTTTTTTTTTTTTTACTTTTGTATTTAGAACATGCATAATATTAACTTGGCTTACTTGATGGTTGTTTTCTTTTTCATTAATTTTTAACTACAAGCTAGGTCTTATTGGTTTATAAATTATATAAACACACATCTAGTAAGGCAATTCCTTTTTTAAATACTAAAAATTAAAGATCTTTTTTTAGTTTCAGAAATGGATGGGTCTTAGATTGCTAAGACCTAGAATACCCATGAATATTTAGAGGGGTTGAATAGATCTCAAGACTTTGCATTTGCCAATGGGAATGTTGAGGTTAGAATAATATTCCCATATGTCCGAAATGTTGGTTTAAGAAATGGAAAATTATAGAAGATGTGCGTGATCATTTGATTCTTAAACCATTCCTACAAGGGTATATATTTTAGGAAAGGCATGAGAAGAGACTTAGATATGAACCTCCTGTAGAGCCTTAGTCAAGGCTATAAATGAAGAAGAACATATTTGTTGGGATGCTTTCGAGGTTCATAAAAACAAAAATGTGGATGAGGTTAAGGGTTTACTTCCACCATCACACAAAGGATGAATGATAATGTGAAAATGATTTATGAGTTACTTATGGATGGTCAACAAAATTTGTATGAACATTGCAAGATTGTCTTTCTTAGTGAAGTTGTATCACATCAAGTGTTTATGTGGAATAAGTGATAAGGCTATGCCAATGATATTGGAGCTTTTGACATATGCTTTTAAACATGCAAATATTTCACTTCTTCTATGAGGCCAAGAAAACCATCAATAAATTAGGTTTTAACTACACAAAAAATCCATGTATGTTTGAATGATTGCATGTTATATTGGGAGAGGATGAAAATAAAGACGTGTAAAAAGTGCAACACATCTAGATAGAAACCAAAGATTATAGGCGAAAAGCCAAAAAAAAGAAAAACTACAAAAATATTTAAATACTTTCCACTGAAGTCACTATTACAAAAGACTATTAATATCTTTTAAGACTATTGAACACATGAGATGGCATGTCATTGATAAAAATAATGATGGCATGATAAGGCACCCAAGGGATTCCAAGGCCCATAAAAGATTTGACATAATGAATCCTTAGTTAACTTTAGATACTTGTAATTCATATATGGAGTTAGTCATTAATGGTTTCAATCCATTTGATACTTTGAGTATAAGGTACATCAATGGTCAATGGTTCCTCTGCCTTACAACTTTCCTCCTTGGATGTATATAAAACAATGCTCATTCCTTCCTTTAATGATAATTTTAGGAAGGTGACTACTGGAGAATGATATAGATGTTGTGTTTATCTCCAACCATTAGTAAAAGAGTTAATAGATTTGTGGAATATAGGAATAGAAACCTTTGATTTTCACATTAGTAAATTCTTTAATATGTGTGCCATGTGATATGGACTTTTAGTGATTTTCCAGGGGTAGAACATTATATGGGTGGAACTTGCATATTGAGTTAGCCTATCCATCTTGCAACTTTGATTTGACCCTTTGAATTTCTCATAGTCAAAAGTGGTGTTTTATGAGGTATTAGTTTGATGGAAGGGAAGAGAAGAGAAATCCCCTAACAACAATAACTAGCTCAAAAACCTTAAGACAATTTGAGAATGTTGATATTGTATTTGGAAAATAAGTAAAAGTTAAAGGTTGAAGGCTAATAGAATGACCTCAAGGAGCCAAGGAAGGGAATTAGGTGCTTGCTCATCCCAAGTGTTTGAACATCAAGCTTATGGAAGTTTATCATTTAGACTTTCTTATATAGAATTGCAGAACAAGGTCACTCCACTGAAAGCAGAAATGGTGGAAAGAGAGAAGCGACAATGACAAGTGGAGGCTAAAAGAAAAGAGCAACAATGACAAGCAAATGCTAAAAGGGACAAGTGACCATGGCAAATGGAAGTAATTATGGCTTTCATCATTTGTAGCTTTTAGAGTCCACTGTCACTAAAACTTGCAACCATACAAGTTCAAGGGACAATTTTCTAAACTTTCTAATTGAATGATACAAATGAATGTTTTTATTTTAGCTTTTAATTTATTACTAATAATATTTTGTTTTGATTTTTAGGCACTAAATGATTGGGATAGTGAACACAACCCACCGATGATAGTCATGCACTATAGAAATAAATGTGGTTATTGTTGATAGTTGTTTTGTTTTGTATCTGCTAGTTATTGATGTAATTATGTTATAAGAATGTTCAAGTAATTTTGTTTATATGCTTGGTTGCTAAAATTATCTAATGCTTCAGAGATAGCTAACTTCGAAAAGGCATCGACTCTTGTAGTTAGAGTAGGCATTCATAAAGCTTAAAAGCTCATACCTTGATGATCCATCCACGTACTTGTTGATACTCAAGAGAGGTAGTTATCTTTTGAGTAGGCTTTGTTAAAGCCTATGAAGTCAACACACATGTCCATTTCCCATTTGCCTTTTTTAGCGTGACAGGGCTAACTAGCCATTTTGTGTAAAGGACTTCTTTGATAAATCCTACTTTAAGAAGTTTTCATATTTTTTGTTTAATAGCAATCCTTTTGGGCTCACTGAAGATCCTTCCTGTTACTTGATGAGCTTTTCTACAAAATCAATTGCTACTCTATGGACTATTACCTCGAGATTGATTTCTAACATGTTGGATGCCGACCATGTGAGCACATTGATATTTTCTTGTAGAAATGCCTTTAGTCTTGTTGACTCTATTAGGTTAATTCTTTCCCAGTTTAGAGGCATTTTTTTAATGTCTCTGCTAATTTGGATTTTTTACAATTCATGCCTCTAGTCGTAATTCTCTCCATTCACTTTTAACATCTAGGTTTTCTATGTTTAATACTTATCTTCTATTACTTTTCCTTTATACCTTGCCTAAAGGTTTCTTCTTCCCTGTGCCAATGGTTAGCAATAATTTTAAGCTAATGTTTGTCTCATTTGGGTGTTTTCCCCTTTCGGAGATTTCTTTACACTCTTCTGTCATTGATGTGAATTGTATTCATATTCAAATTTGATGCTTTGCTTTGCTTTTTTTTTTTTTAAAATTCTTATGACATTCATGGTGCAATTGCGAGCTATTTTTTGATCTCACCAAATTGTGCCCTAGCCTTTGGGTGTACTAAACTTTAAAGAATGGTTGTAAGGGTAAATAGCTATTCTCAGCATGTTTAGTCTTGTTTAGACAAGGATAGTGTTATAGGTGGATAGTCTTGGTGACATAAAAGTTGGTGAAGGCATATGTTCTATGATCTTTGTCTTCAAGTGTCAGCGAAAATATTATCATCTCTTAGAGTTGTAGTTAGGGCTTCTAAATCTATATTTTGTTTATCTATGAGCTGAAAGTCAAATTCAAATAAGCCTATATCTTTCAAGGCATCATTGTAATATATTTTTTGCAGCTTCTTTGTTAACTAAGATTTTTTAGACCATCTAATGGCCAGTCTTTGCAATGATGATCATGGAGTCATCTTCATTATTAACCACTAAGTGAGAATCCTTTTTGCATAATGTGATGGTTCCAATTTAGGATTGGTGTGGGCTTGTGACCCATTATCAATGACCATTATTTCATTGAGATAGTTGTTTTTGGCTCCTTGGGTTTGTTGAGCTTGAGCTGAGGTTACATTGGTGACTCTTGTTAGGATGAGGTCTTTGAGGTCTTTTATTTTGTCTTTAGGTCTTTGCAATCCTCTATGTCATGCCAATGTTATATTGGAAGTGGCAATATGTACCTTTGCCATCATTCTTCCTTGGAGCTCATAGTAGCTAAGGCCATTTCTAGAATCTTTCTCTTTTTACATGTGTTAAAATTAAGAAGAGATACTATTAGTGAAGTATACAAATCATACCTAGGTTTTTGGTTGTCCATGTTCCTTAAGTTGATTCTCCCTCCAATCTTTTCCTTGACTGATTAACGAAGCGGTTCCTTTCTCTTTGTGTTTTTAGGTTTCTTTTATTCCCTTCTTCTATCTTCCTCAACTTAGAGGCAATTCTCTACTTAAACTTGTTGCGACAGCTTCTACATGAGCTTTGTGATGATTTCCGTTTTTCTTTTTTTGGCCAATGAGAACTTTAGCTTTCTAGATTTCAAACCTATGGTCATGGCTATGATGACTATCCTTGGATCTAGGTTTTTGATCTTGTACATCTTCTTGTTGAAGCGCTTAATGGAGTCTTCTAAAATTTCTTTTTCCTTTTTATACTTCCCCTAGAAGGCGAATATGTCCAGAGTTTGTATTTGACTTGTTGTGAACTAGGCTTGAAAATAGTTAGCAAGATGGACCAAAGTTGCTGATTAAATTAAAAAATGTTTTATCTTCCCAAATGTCGTATTAAAGTAGATATTAAATTAGAACTAAATGGAGGAGCTTTAAATTTGATTAAAGCCATGATAGAAATTATTCATCTTATAGTAAAATTTATTTTCTTTATTAAGTGTTTTTTTAAGTAATGTTTATTTTGATGTGTTCTATTGATTTAGAAACTCTGTATTTTGAGGTGTATTATTTTCTTTTTTCTTTTTTTGAGATCTTTTACGAAGAAATTATCAATAGCAACAAAGTTAATGGAATTAATCGTAATTAACCAAAAGTAGCATACTTTGTCATTAGTTCTTTATATATATTCTTTTTGTAATATGTGACACGAACATGTTTCAATAATTGATGAATATTTTTTTCTGCATTTAGATTGGAATCTGTGGCATTCCTATAATGAGTATTGACTATAAACTTTGATGTGTCAAACTTATTTGCTGTTGATGTATAGTTCATTTGTTAATATTTAAGAAATGTTTTACATTTCTAGTTGTTGTATCAAGATATTAAGTGCATGTTTGAAAAAATTTTTTTATCTCCCAAACCACATTTTATACAAAGTAACAATGTATTGCTTCTACGTAACAATAGTTGACAAACATAGTTTTAACTTTTCCAAACGCATATCTAAACATACTATAAGTTTGGATTAAAGGAGGAGATTTAAATTTGATCAGACCAATTCTAAACATAATACTGAATGTTGTTTTTTTTCTTGGGTTTTATTGATTTATTTTCTTTTTAGATTAGAAGTTGTTTGGCAGTAATATAAACTATGATGTTATTGTAATGAGTAATTATAAAATTCCTTTTCCAGTACTTTAAAAATATTTTATCTTCATATTACTTAACGTATCAAAGTTCTAACAATAATATATTTTTGCACCTGTTTAACAAGTAAGTTTAGTTATTATAAAATATAGCCAAATTGAAAGCTGATTAGGTGCATTTGTTATTGTGGGGTTTGGCATCATTTGATATAACATCCTTGAGTGGGCAGCAAGGTCAACAAGTTATGTACTAATTGCTAATTACGATATTGTTACCCCACATAAACGCTCATTACGGATTGGCCGAATGGGTGCCAATATTTTGTATAAAATATTATTATTTATCAAAAAATTTATGCAAATAGCATAAGTTCGAGTTAATTACTTCTCGTTTTCCTTTATCTCATAAGCTTTTCGCAACATGGCGCGATCATTGTCAGTACAGGAAATAAGGAACGGAAAGCTGGTAAAATTGAGAAAAGTACAAAAAAAAAAGACAAAATAATGTACTTGTCTTTTTTTTTTTTTTTCAATTTAGCGTAAAATTTCATGTTACTTCAGTAAAAAAAAAAGAAAAAAAATCAAGAGAATTAAAATTAAAAATATTTATTTTAAAAAATTTATTATTATTATTTTAAAATAAATTATCACTTACTTTAAGTAAAATTCTTTAAATTTAATAGTAATAAGTTTTTTAAAATAAACATTTTTAATTTTAAAATTTTAACTCTAATTCTTTTAAAAAAAAATCCAACTTCACAGTGTCATTGTGCAAATCTTCAGGGAGAGAAATCGAGAGAGGTCAAGGAACGAAACTGAGCTCCTATTGTCGTGTTTGTTGACTTTTGAGACTGTATCTATGTCCCCTCTTGGCAGGGAAGATTTGAATTGTTCAAATTTAAAATTGAATCGTCTTTGATTATTATACGGTGTACAATAATTTAATAAAAAAAAAGAGAGAAAGGGATGCGTTATACTTAAATGGAACTCACACTTTTTTATTTTATTTCATCGTGTGATGTCAGAAAGAAAAGAAAACATTTTACTTTAACTGTATCAAGTGTAATAATTCGAGTCTATACATCTTATATCCTAAAAAAGAGCTCAACATTTCAAAATTAAATTTTGCTATTTTTTCAAGAAATCGTGAAAAGGATATTTGAACTCGAATATTTTAACTACTTGCTTTTCTCTGTCACTCAACCGCGTTCAGTGACTTAAACCTGTCTCCTTTTAATCTACAAGAAGCCCTACGACGTACGGGTTTGGGTTGCTTGGCCATAAATTGCTAATGCAGAGTCGCAATATCTGTTCAGGCGTTAATTGACATCATAAATACAGAGCGACATTAGTGGACCAATTGAATGATGAAGAATATATTGGCCAATGAGTAACTTTGTTATATCTGACTGAATGAGAAAAGCACTAACATGATTTCAGGTTCGAAGACAAACTCATAACAAGCAAAGCAATCATTTGAAGACGCACTAGTGTCGGCATCGACTCAGCAAAGTTTCAAGAGTCTTGTTTGGTATACAAAAAAGTTTAATTAAAAAAAATAAAAAATAAAAAATAAACGAAATGTAATAAGAAATTTTTGTTTGGTATAAGTAAAAAAATAAAGAAATTATATTTGTATTTGAGTGTTTAATTGAAAGAAATAAAAATTAAATGAAAAGTATTAAATAAGAAAAGGAAAAAGTATCACCGACTAAAAAAATATTAAATGAAAGGATTGATATATATGTATAATTAATTAATTATTTTTATATAATTATTTATATTTATAAATTATCATTTTAATATAATAAAATTAAATTTATTTTTTAAAATATTTTACATATTATATATTAATTTATTAATATACTTACATATATATTAAATATATATAATCAAACGTAAATTTTATATATATATATATATATATATATATATAAGCAATGCATTGTTGCATTTATATGCATTGCACCAATTGATTGACCATTGATGGGATAAAAATTTTCATATTAAATTTATAATTGATTTTCCTAATTTGTATAATTTATTATTTTTAATATTAAATATTATTAAAAATAATAAATTATAATTATAAAATTAATTAATTAGTTAAAAAATTTTGACTAAATTAATTTTTTTTGACTTCTGACTGGAATTTAATAAAAAAAATATTATTTCAAAACTAAATTTCAATCAAAAATTTCAAACTGATAATTTAGTCACACATAATTATGCTTTGAAAACATTAAAATTTAGTCAAAAATCTTGACAGTAAGTATAATTTTTGTTTTTACATTTCAATTTAAAAATCTTTTATAAAATAATAAATTTAAATAATATGTCAATTTTATAAAATACAAATGATGAGGGTAAAAAAGTCATTATATATTTATTTGAAAATCCTGTGCAAAAAAGATAAAAGAAAATGCACAATTTCGCTACAGTATTGCTACTTTTTGTTTTCATTTTCAATTCTTGTAACCAGAGGTGTTTGAACGCAGATTTTGTTTCACCTTCAGTTTCTTTTCATCAAATCAAACGGGGCCTAGTGTCCTCTACTTTTAATCCCACATAATATCATATGATTTTAATTTGTGCTTCAATTTGACTTTATTTTTCCATTGAAGGGAAATTTTACGTTGAGACAGATTTGAGTATTTAGAGGTAGCGAAAATGAATTTTATTTGGATTTGAGTATTTATTTATAGGTAGCGAAAATGAACTTTAATCATCTTTCATCACAGATACAACATGAATAAAAGAGGATTTTATGTGATTTGTGTTTTACTAGAGAAGGAGAAGATTTCATGATCACACACTCACATGATTAGCTCTATTCTAACTACATCTCTCTCAAATTATATAACTCCATTTTTCAAATTTAAAATTCAAACAAAAATAACCAACCTTTTCTTTTAAATTTTAATTTAAAATATAAATTTCAAATTCAAATAATAATAATAATTTAATTAATAACTAATTAAATTTTCTCTCATAAGAAATTGGAGTTAGGTTATCAGTTAGGTTAGCCCATCAAAGATATTTCATTTTCTAACATTTTCCACTCATATATAATAGGATGAACACCACAAGACTTTAATTCTTTGCTCATTTTAAACTTTCATGCTTTGCGCTTTGTCATGACTGCTGAGGCATAATTATTGGGAACTCTTATACTAGAAATCCCGTTATGGGATCAGCATAAAATATGCATTCTTTATATGTATTTTAGATGCTTAGTTATTTGCTTCAGATGTTCTAAATTCACCTATATACACCATATTTTACATTCATGAAAAACCTTATCTCTCTTGAGTTTAATTTTACTTAGATTGTCTTTTTTTATATTCATAGTATCTACACTTATAAAGTTACCAAAACTTCATAATGAGCGTGCTTTGGATATTAGCATAGTTGTGTATATTTCAGATGACTTTCCCTTTGTACATATTACTTAGATTAGGATTAATTGCTTTCCTAGTCATACTCTGATTAACTTATTATAACCATACGATATATGTTAAAGTAATAGACACTAACTTATCTCCTCATGATATTGTAAAAGTCATAAGGATACCTATAAAAAGATTTGATCTTTTTTGGGACTCACCTAACAATGAAGTAGAAAACCTATTCACTTGCTTCTTAATAGTGGCTCTTAAGCACATGTAGTATGAATTGAATACTATAATATTTCTCTTATTTTATAAGAGCATGTATTGATTTCATTTATTTATCCCATGGCATCTTAAAAGCAAATTTGGATTTGGCTACAGGTATTATGGATGGTGGAAATCCATAATTCGATCCATGTATATATTTTTGTATTTTGAATCTCATATCAACCTTCCTTTTTCTCCCTTTTTTGTTGAGGCAATATATTTATATATTGTGTTCCTTTCAATTCCATATTGGAGTTTCCATGCCTCATATAGTGAGTACAAATATCACATTTTTGCTCACTCCTTATAAGTGCCAAAAGCATTTGCTCCTGTCAAAGTACCAACTTTATCAACTTATACAATATCCTATCATTGTGTATATGTAACCTATGATAATAGCATAACTTATCTACTTAGTCAATACTTGAGTTATACTTATAAGTGATACTCTATGTTTTATGCTTACCAAGAGGCCTTATGTCTTCTTCATTCGTGTCTTTAGGTATGGACCTTTCTAGGGGATCTACTAGCATCTTATGTGTAGACATATTCTAGAGCAACACCTTTCTGTGCTATTGATCTCTTTTATTTTTATGTCCATATGTTTACTCTTATTATGACACTTAAGGACTTTAGCGTAGGTTATGGCTTCTCGTCTATTGTGATTGGTTAATATTAGACTCAATGACCCACTAATAGTCCCTAAGATTTCCACAATTCTCTTTACCACATACTCGCTTGCATTGTTACAAAACATATAGTAAACTTTCCTTCCTTGGTAAATAACACTATGCATGTATGTTTTTATTATTCCAAGATATGATATCTCCATTCAGCACGAAAGTGTATCCAAAAATTAATTTCACATGTCTTGATCTTCTCTTTAATTCACATTGGAGTATCATTCAATTATGATTACTTACTTAATAATACAATGCATAGTTTGTTGTGTCTTACAAATATCTTAGGATTCTCTTAATAACACTCTAATGTTATTAACTAGAATTTGACTATTATCGATTCACAAGGATAACAATTGACATATGTTTGACCTTGTACACATCATTATATACAATATCTAACAATATTGGAGTAAGGGACTTTCTATATGATTTTTGGCATAGATTCACTTTGAAAAGATATCTCATGACTTAGATTATCACCTTTTATCATATGAATATTGATGGGTTTACAATTTTTCATATTAAACTACTTAAAGACTTTCCAATTGTAATTTTTTTTATAGAAGAATTAATTCTTCTAAGGAATTCTATTAAATCTTAATTCTAAGAATATACTTCATTTTACTAATATCCTTTACCTTAAAATTTCATGAATAATCATTCTTTCATAATCATTAAAGAATTTTGACTATTCCTAACTAATCGCATATTATCCACATAAAGGATAATATTACAAATTTCTCTCTAACTACTTATTCCCAATATAATGGTTTTCATTAATTATTTAAAGTTCATATGAGGTTGCTATTTGATGAAATATCATATATTACTGTTTAGATGATTGTTTTAATTCATAAATGAACTTTTAGAGCTTGTAAACTTTTTGCTCTAATCTTTTCATGGAACCTAATAATTATTTTATGTACATTCCTCTTCTAGTTCTTTATTTGAGAATATGGTTTTCATATTCATTTGATGTGGTTCTAAGTTTAAACTTGTAAATATAGTTAGGATTTGACTAAGCATACAATAGTTTGGAAGGTATTTTCTCATAATTTATACCTTTCTGTTGTATATGTATCCCTTACCAATTAATTACCTTATCTTTATCTTAAAAACCATTTATTCTTAATTGCCTTATAATTAGATGGATGGTCAACCAATGTCCTAGACATGGTTTATCCTTATCAGATTTATCTCTTATTTTGTTACTCTTATGCATTCTCCTTTAGTAAGGCATGATTGAGCCTCTTAAACTATGTTTGGCTTCTTAATGTCGAGTATAGTACCTTTGGCTATTTCCCCTTCAATCTCAGACCAATGTTCAAGTACACTCTTATGGTTACTCTAAAATAATGGAGTTGTATGTGCAACACTCTTACCTTATACTAAACTCCTACTTGCATCAACGGGTCAAGACACAACTAGTTGTCTTCATTACCTTGGTTTTATATCTCATATAGAGATGTTTACCAATTAATCTCTCCCCTATTAGAAAATTCATTCTTTAAATGTGGTATTTCTTGATTTAGTTTTAGTTACACTTCCTCCTTTATTTTCATCAACAAAGATATACCCCTTCAATTGTTCTTAATATCTTGTAAAGATATATCTCTTACTCTTTAAGCTTAATCCCTAAGTTTATAAGAATTATTATAGACATAAATGTTACAATCGATGGTCTTAGGATGCTTAAAAGATAGCTTATTATTATGTCCACAAATTACAAGTTATGGAAGTATTTCACTTCAAGGGCACTTCGTAAAGTTTAAAGGCATCAATCCTAAATGGGTAAATTTGCTTAACACATCATTAACCTTAACCATCTCAAGAAAGGTTTTTATTATTTCTCTTAGCATTACCACTTCTATAGAGTGTTAAGAATCATTAATTTTCTCATAATTCTTTTTTCTCCGCAAAGCTTACTAAACTAATTTAACAAATATTTACATCTTTTGTCACAACTTAAAGATTTAATTTTTTTGATCCATTTGATTCTTAACCATGTTTAATAATGTCTAAAGCACTCAATTACTTTTAACTTATGAGAGATTAAATAGGCATGATCATATTGTGAATAATTTTCTTGCCCTCACTCTCTTTGGACCACATACATCAGAATGAATTAATTGCAATTTTCCAGATGATTTTTGAATTTGCTTTACCTATTAGGCAATTTTCTTACAGTGGCATTTTTAAAATAGAAATAGATCCTAGTATCTCTAGTTTTGCTAGTCTACTTACTCTCTTTTTACCTATAAGACTTAGCAAAGTGTATCAATCATTGATATCCAAAACCAAATTGGAAGTAGAGTATTAGTTAAAGCATATACATTTCATACTTGTGCCTAGCACAATAATACTGTCTTAGAGGAAACTAGAATTGTATTCCTTGTCATGATCTTATGTCATTAGAGTTGTCATGGAAAACCAATATTAAAATCTTAGATTAACAAGAGAAATAATAAACGTTAACTTTCATATGATCCTTATGGTGTATAAAATAATAGAATGAGGATTCATTTTACAGGAAAAAAACAATTTTGCCTATTTTGATTCTTTTTCTTCATTTCTTGCATTCCATCTTACATAAAAGTCATTTACTTTTGAAAAGTAGTCAATGGTATTTTGCAAAGAATCCTCAATCTTTAGCTATGTGATTTATGCCCATCAACTTATTTTGCCTAGTATAATCCTGAGCAAATTAACCACTTATTGGCAACTATGATCTTTGGCCTTTACTATATCAAGCTTCTTTTCACCATGTTTGATTTTCATCTTAATTTAATTCTTGGCCACATTGAAATGTTGGCCACATCTTCTCCTAATATGAAAGTGTTATATTCTTGTTCTTGTATTATTAAGTCACAATACTCTTAGTCATGTAAGCAATTCCAAGGATCTAGTAGCTTTTAAATGCTCATTCTTTAACTCTATATGACAAGGAATTTCATAAAAAATGATGCTCTCTTTTTGTAAGTTAAATTCACTTTCATATTTTCCCAACTTATAGATAGAGATTTTATAATAGTCTAAACTTATAGTTCATCAATAAGGATATAACTTGCTAACTTCAATTCTTTGACTATTAATCTTCTCATGTTGGTCATACTTTTATAACCATACTTGTCCTTAAAGGATATTTTCATGGCTTGAACAGTCTAATATGACTATATTCACACATAAGGTTACTAGCTATGTTACTTAATACTACTATGCGAGCAATATAATTCTTTTTCTTTTCCAATCAAGAATTTATAGATATCTTCTTTATTGAGTTGTATTTTCATATTTAACTGTTATACAATATTGTTCAATGATTTCTTAGTATCCTATACTTTTCTATAATATAAGAATCTTACAGTGTCAAAATTTCCTAATTGACACTATTCAACTTATTACTCTTATCAAGTTAGACAATGATCTTTTTAACAACCATAGTCATAATCTAATTTATATATAGTTATAGCACAGATTGACTATATATGTACAGTGGTACTTATATATTTGCAATAAACTTTGATTAGACCAATAATGCCATTACCAAGTTTATGTTTGGAAGTTTATATTTGGTATACTTCCATCACATATATCCTAAGAATGTTATTATCTTTTTATCAAATTTATTTGTAAATATTGTTTTAAATTATAGTTCCTAAGTGGGCTTTAGGCTACAAATCTAAGAGCTCCCACTTGACAAAGTATTTCTCAAATATCCTTATTAATTTATTGAATTTAGTTCTAAGATGAGCCTAAGTTTGCTAATCTAAGAAATCATATTTAATAAAGTATTTCTCCTCCTTTTATTTATTTTTTACAATGCACTTGTAAGTTGTATTAGTATCAAAGAAACACTAGGGACCTTAACTTAAAGATGTGTTATCTTATTAAAATATTTTCTTTTTGGCCATCACATGCTTATTTCAAATTACAAGGGTCACTACACATATTTTGAAAAAATATGTCACACATATTTTGAAAATTTTTTAATCAATCTCTTATAATGGATTATTTATTTGTCTACATTATACATAAAGCATTCTTGTATTTCTCATATATAAAAATGAGAAATTAGAGTGGCTTATCAACATCTATGACAACATGACATTTCAATGTAAGCACTGTCTCTAACTAAGTTGATTAAAAGATCAACTTCTTATTTTAATTTAGTTCTCTAAATTTTTTCCTAAGGTCCTCAATGATTAATGTTTATCAAACACCATCCAGGAGTATGTTGGTTAAACTTAAAACCATGATAAATGAGAAAGTTCATTCCCTTGTATCTTTAGATTAATCTAAATACTTTTTATTCTTTGGATGTGTGTGTGTGTGTTTGTGTTTTTCTTTTAATGAATGCCCCTAGGTCTATAATAATCCTTTCAGAGGAAATAAAAGTTAATAATTTATAATTTACATTTTTATTAATTTTTTATATATAAAACACCATTTTATGATGAAGAATGCACTGAAAAATGACCAATAGTTAACCAAAAATGGGTAAATTATATACCAAAATGATGCTTGTGACTTTATAAATTTTTAGAGAGAAAAACTAAACCCCAATTGTAACGTCTGATTTTTTATAAAATACTAAAATGAGTTAGTTTTCAAAGCAAGTCCCCTGAGATGAGTGATTCAAGGCCAAATAAAATTTGAATAAAATTTTAAATAATAGAAAATGAGGATTTGAGCCTTGAGTTGCCCAGAAACTGGGGTCAGAGTGATTTGAAAAATTTACCAAAATGCCAGTGGCATTTTCGTAAATAAGTGGACTTTTGAAAAACATACAAGAGGGCTTTTTAAATGAAAGTTTTGAATTTTTCGAGGTTCTCAGAGACCTTGAAAACCATGGAAAGCCCCGAGACAGTTAAAACCCCTCTGGTGGACGTTTTCTAACGTCAGTTGACCTAAACTTTGACTGATTTGTTCGGGAAGGTTTTAGCTCCAATTTGAGTGATTCCAAAGGCATTTTACTAAATTGGAAACCTAAATTTCATAATGGAAAAGACGATTTTAAAAAAGGAGTTAAATGAAGGAAAAATAAAAATGTCAAAAATAAAGGGCAAAATTGAAATTTTTAAGAAAAGGGTCAAGTGCAGTTTTTATATGAGGTGCATGGTACAGTATGTCTCTAGTGAGCAAAACTGTGAGAATAGCTAGCATCCCATCAGAGCCCAGCAATAGTCAGTGGTAGTAGCTCTTCAGTGCCAGTATGAGACATACAAGTTTGGCTTATCAATGTTGAAATGAGAAACTATAAAATGCTACTGCAAGTGAACAAAGAAAGTAAGAAAAGTCTTATCCTACAAAAATAGATGTAATAGTAAACAGAGAAATTGGGATCATAAAAATAGAAACTCCTGAAAGGAGTTGTAATCCCAGTAAGTAACTAAGATGTGAGGCCTATGATAGAAAGAAATGCAAATTATAATCATGGGATGAGCTAGTGAGAAAGAACACAGATATAAATAGTAGACGGAACATGTAAATAAGTAAACAGATAGAAACCTTTGATGGCTCTAATGCTTAGAAAAGATGATGAGATGTTACGAAAAGCCATTTAGACAGGATATGGGAGACATGATACGAGATAAGTTACCTCCCGAAATGTATAAATGAGTCTACTAAAAGAAACATTAATCCTACGAACGGGTCAATATCAACCCAATATGATTAGTAAGCTCTTCTAGGATAGGCTTCTAGAATCTGAAATGTCTTTCCCTTATGAAAGAGAGAACTAGCTAGTATTTTATAACAATAAAACCTTTATTAAGAACTAGCAATGAAAAATTCCTTAGCTAGAAGAAAATTCGAAAGAATCAAATCGCTAAGAAAGCGTATAGAGCCAGGAAGAAGGGAAAGAAAGGAACAGAGTATAAAAGAGTAAGAGAAAATGTACTTCTAAATTTTGAGAACGAAATTTATTTAAGGGGGGTAGAAATGTAATGTCCGATTTTTCATAAAATACTGAAATGAGTTAGTTTTCAAAGCAAGTCCCCTAAGATGAGTGATTCAAGGCCAAATAAAATTTAGATAAAATTTTAAATAATAGAAAATGAGGATTTGAGCCTTGAGTTACCCAGAAACCAAGGTCGGAGTGATTCGAAAAATTTGCCGAAAGGCCAGTGGTATTTTTGTAAATAAGTGGACTTTTTGGAAAACATACATGAGGGCTTTTTAAATGAAAGTTTTGAGTTCTTTGAGTTTCTCAGAGGCCTTAAAAATTATGGATTGAGACAGTTAAAACTCCTCCGGTGGACGATTTCTAATGTTAGTTGACCCGAACTTTGACTGATTCATTTAGGAAGGTTTTAGCTCCAATTTGAGTGATTCCAAAGGCATTTTACTAAATTGGGAACCTAAATTTCATAATAGAAAATACAATTCTAAAAAAGGAGCTAAAACGAAGGAAAAATAAAAATGCCAAAAACGAAGGGCAAAATTGAAATTTTTGAGAAAGTTGAAGCTTCTTGAACATACTTTAAGTTTCTTATTTGTTCTCTTCTCTATTTGCACGACCCATTCTGCCCAAAAATAAAAAAAAAAACACCAGCTCTCTTAGGCACACCATGGAGGAGAAGAAATGAGGAGAAAAAATGAGGAAAAAGTAAGGAATTTCATGATTTTTCATGCTTTCTCCTCTCCAAATCTCTCCTTCTTCATTTTCCTTTCTTTCCTATGCTTATAATAAAGTTTATAAATCTGATTTAAGGAAGAAATTGAGGGGAAAATTCAGATTTGAAGAAAGGAGCTCAAAAAACAAAAGATTCAAGTGAGAAAAGGCATGAAAACAAGGTAATTTCTCTTCCTATAGTTGTCATCTTTGGTTCCCTCCTGCACCATTTCGCCCCACTTGAGAAAACCCTAGGAGGAGATGATTTTTAGGTAGAACCAAGCATGAATCTGAGGAAAAAAGGTGTGGAGATTAAGAATATGTAAAGGGAATTAACAAAAAACTATTAGATTTCAAGATGCAAGTTCTAGGGTTTCAATTGCACCTTGTAAAATCTGATTTTATATGATGATTCTTAGGCCTAAGTAAGAGTTTAAATGAGCTCCCAAGATCCCTAAGAGGCTCCCCATATGCTTCTTGCCTTGAGAAAACAAAGAAAGCTCTATGGAACCCAATATGCGTCATAGCCTTGGCCTAGATGGGTTCTCCTAGCTAAGGAGAGTTTTAAATTTTTCTAAGGCCATTCTTGAGTCATATTTGATGTATGAAAATGATGGGAGGTCTTGGAAAAAATTTAGAACTCATAGAAAGTGATTTGATGCCTTAGGTTCCATATTATGACCTAAAGAAGTAACATGATGTTAGGCTCGTTGTTTTAATAGTGTGATGACTCCAAGAGTCTTAAAAAGAGTCAAGAATCATATTTGAAAGGAAAGAATGGAGCATAGAATTTATTTGAGGAGTGTTGCTTCATTAGGTGCATTTATGGACCATAATGGAGCTTATAGAGCAATCTAGCATCTAAACAAATTGTATGGTCTTAGAGATTGTTTCATGAACCTAATTAGCTCCTATAAATTGTATCTAGGCCAAGAGAAACTATCTTCACCAGTTTATGGGTGTGTGGCCGAAAGAGGAGGCTTGAGTCCAAAGGAAAAAGTGTGTAATTGTGTGCAAGGTAGCTCTCTCCACCTTCTTTCATGCATGAATGTTTGCTTAGCTTGTTTTAGAATGTGTGTATGCGTATCTTCAAGCTTTGAAAAGTATGCTAGTGTAACGTCTGATTTTTCGTAAAATATTGAAATGAGTCAATTTTCAAAGCAAGTCCCCTAAGATGAGTGATTCAAGGCCAAATAAAATTGGGATAAAATTTTAAATAATAAAAAATGAGGATTTGAGTCTTGAGTTACCCAGAAACCAAGGTCGGAGTGATTCGAAAAATTTGTCGAAAGGCCAGTGGCATTTTCGTAAATAAATGTAATTTTGGAAAAGCACCTAGGAGGGCTTTTTAAATGGAAATTTTGAGTTACCCAGGGTTCTTATAGGCCCCAAAAACCATAGGAAGCCCAAGGACTGGTAAAGCTCCTCCGGTGTACTCTTTCTGATGTCGGTTGACCCAAATTTTGACTAATTCGTTCAAAAAAGTTTTAGCTCCAATTTGAGTGATTCCAAAGGAATTTTATTAAATTGGGAATCTAACTTTTATAATGGAAAGGAAGGTTCTAAAAAAGGAGCTAAAATGAAGGAGAAACGAAAATACTAAGAACAAAGGGCAAAATTGGCATTAAAGGGTTAAAGGAAGCTTCTTTCTTCTTCTTTATATGACACATTCTTTCTCTCCTCTCTAATACCAACTTGCTTCTGCCCATTTTCAGAGGAAAACTCCAGCTTCTTAGGTGCACAAGAGGAGGAAGATTTTGGAGGAAGAAATTTAAGAAAAAGGTAAGAAACTTTAAGAAATTTCATATCCTTCTTTCTTGAAACTTGCTTCTCTCCTCTCAAGCTTTCTTTCTATAATTTTAATGGAGAGTTTGGTGCTATTTTGGGAGCAGAACAGAGAGGGAAATTTCAAAAATTGAGGGAGTAAGTCAACCAAGTAGAAGAACAAGCCAAAGGAAGCAAGAAAACAAGATAAAACTTCCATTCTTTGATAGTTTCTTCCTCCCCCTTCCTCTTGCACGAATTCGGCCACCATGAGCCCAATTATTGGGGGCTGTTTTCTAGCCAATTCATGGAGGGATTAGAGGTTTTAGATGACAAGGATTAAGAAGGAACCAATAGAATCAAGAAAGGATCATTAGGAAACAAGATAGAACTATTAGGGATCCAAATGATCCCTTGCAAGTATGATTTAACATGAATGTTCTTAGGCTTAAATAAATATTTAAATATGCTCCTAATATCCTTAAGAGGTCCCCCATATGCCTCTTCCTCCATGGAAATGAATAAAACCCTATGGAAAGCCATGAACTTAGAAGTTGAAAAAGTGTAGAGCACTTAAGGGGCTTATAAAAACTGATTTAATCTATAAGTTCCCTTGGCTATTTAAGTGTTTCTTTGACCTCCTACAACTCTTAGGCTCCATTTTGTTCAACGGAGGGGAGGAGAGGGGAGGTTAATGGAAGGGAGGGGAGGGGAGGGGATTTAATGAGTTATGTTTGGTTGGAAGGGAGGGGAGGGGAGGGAAGGAGAGATTATTGTTTGGTTCAAGAGGGGAGGGGAAGGGAGGAGAGGTAATTATATTTAGACAAATTTACCCTTTATATTATTTTAATTTTATTTTTTATAAAAAAATTATTTATATCAATAATTTTTTTAAAAAATTATAAATTTTAATCTTTTTTTTATTTTTAATTTCTGATAAAAAAATTTATCTTAATTTTTATTAAATATTAATATATTAAAATATTAAAAAACTAAAAAGGGTAAAAAAGTAAATTAACATTTAAAAATACTCCACCCCTCTCCTCCCCTCCAAAACCCCCCAATTTGGAGGGGAGCCAAAATTGGCCTCATTTCCCTCCCCTCCCCTCCCCTCCCTCCCAATTTTATCCAACCAAACACCTTATCCCCCTCCCTTCCCCTCCCCTCCAAAAACCCCCAACCAAACACTCCCTTAACAACCTCCCTAAATGGTTCCCCCATCAAGAAAAAATCAAGAAGCCATGAGATCCCATTTATGCTCTAAGTTTTGGCCAAGTAGGGATGGCATAATTAGGGAAATTTTTAAATTGTTCCAAACCCATTTTTGAGTCATATATGATGAATGAATGTGAGGGAAAACCTTGGAAAAAATTTAGGAAGTTTAGAGAATAAATTGGTGCTTTAGGTTCCATATTGTGACCTAAAGAAGTAACATGATGTTAGGCCCTTTGTTTTAATGATGTGATGACTCCAAGAGGCTTAAAAGGAGTCAAGAATCATATTTGAGAGTAAAGAATGAGGCCTAGAAATCATTTGAGGGGTGTTGCTTCATTAGGTACCAATATGGACCATAATGGAGGTTGTAGAGTAATCTTAGGTTTAAGCAAGTTTCATGGCCCTAGAAATTATTTCATGAATTTAATTGGCTCTCATAATTTATGTCTAGGGCAAGAGAAACTATCTCTACCAATTTGTAGGTGTGTGGCTAAAAGAGGAGGCTTGGAAGTTAAGGAAAAAGTGTGTGTTTGTATACAAGGTAGCTCTCTCCACCTTCTCTCATGCATGAATGTGTATTTAGCTTGCTTTAGAATGTGTATATGCATATTTTCAAGCTATGAAAAGTATGCTAGCATACTCTTATATACCATGACTTTTGATGCCACATTATGCTTTTAAATGAATATATGATGTGTGGTTGAGCTTGCTTGAGTGTGGAGAGGCCAAGAACTTTTCCCCATGGTGAGGATGAGCCAAAAACTCTTGAGCTTGGTTGAGACAAAGTAAAGAGTCTCCCAAAAGCAAAGTGGACTTCCAACAGTATGGTTGAGTCTAAAGCTCTTAAAGAATAGGTGAGGCAAGTCCAAAATCTATAAGGAGAAGTGTGAGGCCAATCCAAATACTTGGTAAGCTCTTGAATGCCTTGTGTGATGTATTTCTATACCAAACTTGATTTTAAATGTTCATAACTTCTATTTTTCCCACACATGCATTCATAGAACTTGCTTGCACATATTATGTGTGATGGAATGGGACATAAGCTATTGGAATTCTTGAATCTTACTCCCTCCTCTTAAATGTCCTAATATACTAGGTGGACCAAGTGGACATGGCAATGGGAGCCAACCACATTGAAGAAAGAAGATTGCCACCTTATGCTTAATTTTTAGTCTTTTGATTCACAATTAGACTTCATGATGTATATTATTATTGTAAATAGTTTATAACTCCTTGGACAAATGTAAAAATAATATTTTGTGATAGATAAATGAATGAGTATGGTGTGTGTATTCTAGAACATAAATTGAGTGTTTATGCCAATGTATGCATTTGAGAAAAGCTTAGTGTAATGTGTATAAATGAGGGTGAAAAGGCCAAAATGAGATGCAAATGGTTTGGAACTATTTAGGCAGCTCCCCTAAGTCTTAAACATGCTTTTAAACTTGTCCAAAAGGTGTCAAGACCAAGGAAAATCTATTTGGCAATTTTGGTACCCAATATGGAGTCAAAATTAACCATAATAGAACCCTATGTTACTTTTTAGTCAAATGAGCTAGTCTTGATCTAGAATTTGGCATGCAATTAGGTCTCATTGAAAGCTTTCTGGGAAGATAAATATCATAATTTTTAGAGGTCTAGGAAATATTTGACAAATTTTCAAAGTTGAAATTTTTCATAGATTCTGGTATGGGTACTGTTTATACTGGCAGTTTTGTATTTTGTGTCACTTGATAGCCAAATGGTGTCTAATGCTTCTGAAATTTTATATGCATAAGCTAAAGGTCAAAATTTTTTTGTGTCCATCAAGATCATCTCATTTGGAGGTCTAAGCAGAGAGTTATGTATTTTTGAAGTTAATTGTCAGTACTAGTGGTGCCCTAAGAGTTTAATTACTATTCCATTAGTTCCCGATAGCTAAACATATATGTTTTATTCTGGAATTATTTTTAATATCAAGTTAACATTTGTAGCTTTTTACAATGACCAAAATGTGTGTTCTTTATATCTTTATAAAATTAGTTATGAATTTTAGAAATTTATATCAGTAAACAGAACAATAGTCTAGGCAGCCAGCGATCTCTGTAACTTTTTGGATGTAAAATGTCCTGTGTAATGTATATTGTAACTTGGGTATATTTTTATGTGAAGTAGACATCCTAAGCTTTCCAAAATGACTAAGATTGCATGATTTTGAATTTTCTAGATTTAGTTATGATTTTTCAAAGTTGGACTAGAAATGGAGCAAATCTGGCCGAAAATATACTTGCTTATTTTGAGCTCCATTTCAGTTTTCATGAATTATAGGTATGTTTTTGTGATGTAAATGAGTGATAATGATGGAATTAAATATGAGAATGCATAACATGAGCTCACATGGTCCATGTGACACCGATTGCAAATTTTTAAGTATAGTTCAATGCGAAAAAGTCTATTATCTTCATCCCTTTTTTCATATGCTCTTGTGGGATTGATAATACAAAACTTATAAATGGTATGAAATGAGCTAGAATTTATGGTGTTACAGCTAGCATGCCTTTATATGCCATGATGCTTGATGTCATGTTATGTTTTCAAATGATTACATGATGTTTGTATGAGTTTGCTTAAGTGTGGAAGGCCAAGAACTCTTACCTTGGGTGAGGATGAGCCAAGAACCCTTGAGCTTAGTTGAGACAAAGTAAAGAGTCTCCCAAAATCAAAGCAGACTCCTAAGAGTATGGTTGAGTCCAAAGCTCTTAAAGAATGTGTGAGGTAAGTCCAAAATCTATGAGGAGAAGTGTGAGGCCAATTTAAGCACTTGGTGAGCTCTTGGATGTTTTGTATGATTGATTTACATGCTAAGATTATTTTAAAATATGCATGTCTTCCACTTTCACCATGTATGTATTTGAAAAGCTTGCTTTGCACATATTATGTATGATTGAATGGGAGATGAGCTATTGAGATTCTTTGAATCTCATCCCTTCCTCTCCAATGATCTAACATGCTAGGTGGACCAAATAATTATGGTGAAGGGAGCCAACAACCATGAAGAGGAAAGATTGACAAGCTTATGCATGGTTTTGTCCATTTTGGAACCATAGTGATGGTTCATATTGTATATGTACAATAAACCTTGAGACATATGTAAATATACTATTATGTAATGTTTAGAGCCATGGAGATGATGTATGAACTTTAAAATATAATTTGAGTTTTGAATGTCCAATTATGAATTATGGAAGTTTGATGGAAATATGCATAAGTGTGGGTTGAATGGCCAAAATGAGATGCATGAGGTTTGGGACCATTTGGGCAGCTCACACAAGTCTCAAATAAGCTTTTAAACTTGCTCAAAAGGTGCCAAGACTAAGAGAAATCCATTTGGCAACTTTGGTACCTAATATAGAGCCAAAATTGACCATAATAGAACTCTATATCACTAGGGCATCTCACACTGAGTATGGTTAATATCTCTGGCAGGAGAGAGGCTATACACTGGTTCCTCTTTATTTCATTTATACACACTATAAGGGATTCAAGCAATGCATACTGAATCTAAACATCCTCTACTAGGAACCCCTTTCAGCATGCTTTCCTTACTATTTTGATATTACTGGAATCCCTTTACCTTTCTTTTTTGACTCATCTCTTTTTCTAACTATGATACCTTTTGATTATCGAGATACTTTGGTGATTGATGTCGTCATTTGCTATGCACTTAAGCCACATTACTACTAGGTTGGCCAAATCTAATATCATGTAGCCTCTGTTGCAAGCAAATCATAACATCAAACACTAATACACGGGTGCCTCATGACTGAGTTCAAAGCCATTATTGCCTGTATATTGCAAGTTTCCCAATAATCTAAAGTACCCTTTTCTTGCTTTTCTCTATCTGCCCTATTCTCATAAAATACTCGGGGAAAGTAGGCTTCTTCCTCTACTACATTCTGAGATCTCTCTGTATCACCTGGCTATTTTTACTTCGGGCACTATTGTGCTAGAAGGGCGTCTATGGCAAGGATGGATGTGCCTGCTTAAGTACTCAAGTACATTGATTGAATATCTATTCTCAATCTAATCCTCTTACTTAAGTAAAAGGACATTCTATTACTGGCTGTTTCTGTTGCCAACAAATACATTTAGCCATTGGAATCCTATGGAACAGCAACTAAACTCCTGAGGCGTCACTGCTACTAACAGTCAACTTAAAAAATGCATAACTCTTTATTCATACCTCTAAATGAGGTGATCTCGATGGCCATAGGAAGCTTATGAGCTTTAGTTTATGCATATAAAATTTCACAAGTATTGGATGTAACATCCGGTCCTTTTATAAATGTGAGAAACACAATGTTCGGTTTCTCCGTAAATGGCAGAAATGGGTCAGATACAAAAGGAAGTCCTTGAAATAAAAGGAATTGGGGCCAAATAAAATTATGATAAAATTTTAAATATTAGAAAATAATGATTTAAGCCTTGAGTTGCCCAGAAATTAACGTCAGAGTGATTCAAAAAATTTGCCAAAAGGCTAGTGGCATTTTAGTAAATATGGGCACTTTTTGAAAAACACACAGGAGGGCTTTTTAAATAAAATTTTTGAGTTCTTCGGGGTTCTCAGAGGCCTTAAAAACCATGGAAAGCCTTAGGACAGTTAAAACCCTTCCGGTGGAGGTTTTCCAATGTTAGTGTGCCTGAATTTTGACGGATTCATTCGGAAAGGTTTTAACTTCGATTTGAGTGATTCTAAAGCCATTTTTCTTGATTGGGAACCTAAATTTTATAATGGAAAAGACGGCTCTAAAAAAGGAGCTAAAACGAAGGAGAAACGAAAATGCAAAGTATGAAGGGCAAAATAAAAATTTTTAAAAAGTGTAACTTATTCCCACCTATATATATGATGCACCCTTCTCCTCCCTTCACTATGCACGACCATATTCTGCCTAAAACCAGAAGAAAATCCTAGGGGATGAGGCTCACAAGAAGGGGAAGAAAAGGAGAAGAAATCAAAGGTTTAAGGTATGAAAATTAGTAGTTTTTCATGCTATTTCTCTTTCAAACCTCTTCTCCTCCATTCTCCTTTTGTTTCCTATGATTAAAATGAGGTTTATAAATCTGATTCAAGGGAGATATTCAAGGGAAAGTTCGGATTTGAAGAGAGGAGTTTGGAAAAATCAAGATTCAAGCCAAATTAAGCAAGGAAACAAGGTAAAAATGCATCCTATAGTTGATACCTTTCATCACACTTCTTCTCCATTTTGACCTAGACTTAGATAGACCAAAGGAGTCAGATTTTCAACCAAACCAAAGGTGATTCTTAGTTATTTGATGGAGAGGAATAAGAATATGCAAAGAAAACCAAGAAATAGGCATTAGAAATCAAGATGCAAACCTAGGATTTTAAGTGCATCTTCCAATTTCTAAATTTTTATGATGTTTCCTAGGTCTGAGTTAGAGTATAAATGAGTTCTTGAGACACCAAAGATGCTCCCCACAAGCTTCTCCCTTCAAGAATACTAAGAAAACTCCATATGGCCTAAATGGTGTCTATGTCTCAGCCAAGAAGGGATTGTGTAGGTGGGGGGAGTTTTAAATCTTTCTAAGGCCATTCTTGAGTCATATTTGATGAATGAAAATGAAAGGAGGCCTTGGAAAACATTTAGAACTCATGGAAAGTGATTTGGTATCTTAGGTTCCATATTATAACCTAAAGAAGCAACATAGTGCCAGGTCTTTTGTTTTAATGATGTAATAATTCCAAGAGGCTTAAAAGGAGTCAAAAATCATATTTGAAAGAAAAGAATATGGCCTAGAAGTCATTTGAGGGGTGTTGCATCATTAGGTGCCAATATGGACCATAATGGAGGTTGTAGAGTAATATAGGGTTTAAGCAAGTTGCATGGCCCTAGGAATTGTTTCATGAACTTAATTGGCTCCCATAAATTGTATTTAGGCTAAGAGAAACCATTTCTACCAATTTGTGGGTGTGTGGTCGAAAGAGAAGGCTTGAATTCAAAGTGTAATTGTGTGCAAGGTAGCTCTCTCCACCTTCTTTCATGCATGGATGTATGTTTGGCTTGCTTTAGAATGTGTGTATGTGTATTTTCAAGCTTTGAAAAGTATGCTAGCATGCTTTTATATGCCATGATGCTTGATGCTATGTTATATCTTCAAATGATTACATGATGTTTGTGTGAGTTTGCTTGAGTGTAGAGAGGCCAAGAACTCTTCCCTTGGGTGAGGATGAGCCAAGAACCCTTGAGCTTGGTTGAGACAAAGTAAAGAGTCTCCCAAAAGTAAAGTGGGCTCCCAAGAGTATGGTTGAGTCCAAAACTCTTAAAGAATAGGTGAGGCAAATCCAAAATCTATAAGGAGAAGTGTAAGGCCAATCTAAGCACTTGGTGAGCTCTTGGATGTTTTGTATGATTGATTCACATGCCAAAATAGTTTTTAAAATGTGCATGTCTTACATTTTCACTATGCATGCATTTGAAAAGCTTGCTTTGCACATATTATGTATGATTGAATGAGAGATGAGCTATTGGGATTCTTTGAATCTCATCCCCTCCTCTCTAATGATTTAACATGCTAGGTGAACCAAGTGGATATGCTAATGGGAGCCAACAACACTAAAGGAAGGAGATTGACAATCATGTGTTTAACTTTTGCCACTTTAAGACCATGATTGTACCATATGATATATATATATATATATATATGATGTAGTAAATGGGCTATGACCCTTGAGACATGTGTAAATATGATATTATATGATGTTTAAATATATGGATATGATGTATAACCTCTAGAACCTATTTTGAGTATGTAATGCCAAAGTGTGCAATATGAAAGTTTGTTGGAAATATGCATAAGTGTAGGTTGAATGGCCAAACTGAGATGTATGAGATTTGGGACTATATGGCTAGCTCACACAAGTCTCAAATAATCTTTTAAACTTGCCCAAAAGGTGCCAAGACTAAGGGAAATCCATTTGATAATTTTGGTACCCAATATGGAGCCAAAATTGACCATAATGGAACCCTATATCATTTTTTAGCCAAATGAGTTAGTGTTTCTTTGAAATTTGGCATGCAATTAGGTCTCTTTAAGAGGTATTTGGGAAGTTAAAGAATATAATTTTTGGAGGTTTAGAGAATATTTGATGAATTTTCAGAATTGAGATTTTTCATGGATTCTGGTATAGGTACTATTCATACTGGCAGTTTTGTGTTTTATGTCACTCGATAGCCAAATGGTGTCCAATGCTTGTGAAATTTTATATGCATAAACTAGAGGTCATAATATTTTTACAGCCATGGAGATCACTCATTTAGAGGTCTGAGCTGAGAGTTATACATTTTTGAAGTTGATTGTCAGTACTAGTGGCACCTCAGGAGTTCAGTTACTATTTCATAAGTTCCCAATGGCTAAACATATCTATTTCATTCTGGAATTATATTTAGTATCAAGTTAACATTTTTAGCTTTCCAGAGTGACCAAATGTGTGTGAGTTCTATTTTTATAGAATTAGTTATGAATTTCAGAAATTTGTATTAGTAAACTGAACAACAGCCCAGGCAGCCAGCAACCTTTGTAGCTTCTTGGATGTCAAATGTCCTGTGTGATGAATTTTGTAACCTGGGCATATTTTTAATATTAAGTAGACATCCTAAGCTTTCCAGAATTACCAAGATTGTATGATTTCAAATTTTTTAGATTTAGTTATGATTTTCCAAAGTTGGGTCAGAAAATGGAGCAAATCTGGCTGAAAATATGCTTGCTTATTTTAAGCTCAATTTCGATTTTCATGAGTTATGGGCATGATTTTGTAATAGAAATGAGTTGTAATGATGTATTTAAATATGAAAATGCATAGTATGAGCTCACACGGCCCACGTAACACCGAATGTAAATTTTTAGATATGACATAATGCAAATAAATTCATTATTTTCATGCCCTTTTTTATGTGCTCTCATGGAAATGATGATGTGAAGCTTATGAATGTCATGAAATGAGTTATAATTTATGGTGTTACATTGGACACTATTTGGCCCTCGGGTGATACAAAACACAAAACTGTCAGTATAAATAGTGCCCATACTAGAAACTATAAAAAATCTCAACTTTGAAAATTCATCAAATAACTCATTTACATCACAAAAAAATGCCTACAATTTATGGAAATTGAAATGGAGCTCAAAATAAGCAAACATATTTTCGGCTAGATTTGCTCCATATTCTAACCCAACTTTGGAAAATCATAACTAAATCTAGAAAATTCGAAATCATGCAATCTTAGTTATTTTGGAAATTTTAGGATGTATACTTTACACTAAAAATACGCCCAAGTCACAACATTCATCACACATGACATTTGATATCTAAGAAGCTATAGAGGTCACTGGCTGCCTGGGTTGCTGTTCAGTTTACTGATACAAATGTACGAAAATCATAACTGATTTTATAAAAATTAAAATCACATACATTCAGTCATTCTGGAAAGATACAAATGTTAACTTGATGTAAAAATAATTCTAGAATGAAATAGATACATTTAGTCATTGGAATCCTATGGAACAATAACTAAACTTCTGGGGTGCCACTACTACTAATAGTCAACTTCAAAAATACATAACTCTTTGCTTAGACATTCAAATGAGGTGATCTTAGTGGCTACAAGAAGCTTATAACCTCTAGTTTATGCATATAAAATTTCACAAGCATTGGACACCATTTGACCTTCGAGTGATATAAAATACAAAACTACCAGCATGAACAGTGCCCATACTAGAAACTATAAAAAATCCCAACTTTGAAAATTCATCAAATATTCTCTAGACCTCCGAAAATTATGTTCTTTAGCAGCCTAGGCAACAGCGACCTCAGTAGATTTTTGGATGTCAAACGTCCTCCATGATGCATGTTATGGTTTGGGCGTATTTTTAGTGTGAAGTAGACATCTTAAACTTTCCAGAACGACCAAGAGTGCATCATTTCGATTTTTCTACATTTAGTTATGATTTTTCAAAGTTTGCCCAGAAGAGAGGCCAATTCTGGCTGAGAATGCTCTTCGAATTTCTATGCCCCATTTTGGTTTCCATGGGTTGTAGGCATATTTTTGTGATGCAAATGAGTTGTAATGATGAAATTAAATATAAAAAAGTATAATATGAGCCCACACGGTCCACGTGACACTGGTTGCAAATTTTTAAGTATAGCGCATCGCAAATAAACCCATTATTTTCATTCCCCTTTTTATATGCTCTTATGGAAATAATGAGGTGAAGCTTATAAATGTCATGAAATGAGTTAGAAGTTATGGTATTACACCAATTCCATGGCATGTGCCCTCTACACCTCCACAAGCTCTTAGCCTAAAAAAATAATTAAAAAAAAAATCAAGAAGAGGTGGCTTCACACACACTTGGGATGGCTAGAGGGTAATTCTAGTTATGGTTATTCCACCAGTCTCTTCCTCTTAATTTTCTCTTTCCATTTGTATCAAGTTGGGGCAAAATGGTGGTGGAGGTGAGCAACATGTGCCACCTAAGAGTGGGCAAAATACATAATCTTTAACCTCTAATTTTTTTGTTTAGTTTCTAGATATTCCAAATTTTGGTTTTTGAGGGGGCTATTTGAAAGGCCATATCTCCTTTGTTCTAAGTCTGATTTATGAAAATTAAGTATCATTAGAATACTTACAAAAAGGTCTTTCTAATGATATATGGCTTGCATAGTTTTGTGGCCTAAGCGAGAAGTTATAGGCCTCAAAAGTTAGCTAGTTAGCCATAATTTTTGAAAGAAACATATTTGGACTCGAATTTTAAATTCCCATATCTCTCTCAATTCTTATCCATTTTAGATGAACTTGGTAGAGTTAAAAAGCTTGTTCAATAGGCTTTCTAATTATATATGGTTTGCTTCAAGTCATTATCTATGGTAAGAATGCCAAGCTCAAAGTTGGCAATTTCAACACTATTTATTTGAACTTTGATTCTTAGTCTTTTCTTTAATGGTTTATGCATTCTTTTTACCATTTCTCTACTGTGATATCCTCATATATAGACTACATATTTTCTAAAAGTATGGCTTAAAATGGTCTCCATTGAAATATGTCACTAAAAATAGGTCTTATTTCATATTTCATGCATTAAATACAATATTTCAACACCGACCATGTTACTATGTTATAAGCAACACAACTTGGCGTGTTCTACCACATGGCCTAGCCATAAAATTGAATAGTTCCTTGGCATTTTTCACACACAATAAGCTCTAGAAATGCATGAGTGAACCATACTCACATAGGCCATGTAACCTTTTGGTACATGAAATTAATGGATTTTCTTAAGATGCTTAAGTTGAAACCTCACATGTTTGGGATACTTAGTTAATAATGCATGTTTGTGCAAATGTATGGTTGTTGTTGTATGTTGAAATACATGATTGACCATCTAAATTCTTCTAGAGCCCAAAAAACGTAAGTTAAATAATATCTCACCTAATAACCTATGCAAAGGAGGAAATGATGAAGACCCATGCATGGATGACTGAACTATGAATTGTTCCCATGTATGGATGACCTTAGTAATGGAATACCTTAACTTTGATCCCTGTGCATAGATGTTGTCCTAAACTATTCTTATGCACAAATGGCCTTAGCTATGGAGTACTGTGTCATGGACTCATAAGACACTAAAAATACTAAAAGATAGAACAACAAGAAATGGATTCCATTTGAATTTGTTCAAGCTCTAGTAATTTACATAGTTTGTATGATCAACATTTCTTAATTACTTTTGCTATGATTGATATGGATTATTTATATTTTTATTGAATATGATGTTATAGTCACTGATGTACATTATGTATTAGTTATGAATAAATTATTTGTGGATTATTTATATTCTATTGAGTATGCATTTATGACTATACTTATTGATCTTGTGTTAATTGTTTATATTTTTACCGAAATAATATGTGAGTGACTAGGAAATATGACATGGATAACTTGGAATATAATAATATGATGATTATGATGGTGACATGATACCAAAATGAAAAAGAATTTTAGGATGGAAACAAGCTTCTCAAGGAACAAAATCTCAATAGAAGATGCTCACTAGGAGATGAGATTTTTAAATCCTAATTTGGATATAGTCTTCAAGAGACAAGCTTATCAAGGGATGAAATTCCAATAAGAGATGATCTTCATCAACACAGATGGCATCAAAGACTATCCATAAGAAGAGAGGAATATGATCATATGAGAACCACTATTACAAAAAGAGCACAATTTAAGCCACAATTTTTTAATGCTTTAATGATGTTCTAAATCATTAGGTTATCTAATGACGATTATAACAGGGGATTCATAGAAGGTGGGGAGACCCTTATGTGACTTCAGGTTTCAAGTTAAGGTTATGGATCAACTTTAGGGGATGCCCTAACAATTTTTACTCTTACTTATAAAAATGAATGTTTTTATAATCACGTAAATAAGAAAAATAGTTTTCTCCTTGATTATGCTAGAAACCTAGGTTTTATACCATGTTGCATGGGATACTTGATAGGTTACTTGAATTCAAAAACCTAAGTCTACATCAAGTAGTATGGAATGCTTGTTATAGGACTTATGTAAACAATTTCTATACAAACAATACTTTTAAAGCAAAATCATCTATATTTTCTTATAAAGATATGCATAGAGATACAATATAATTACCTTAGCATACTAAAAGTATATAATGATGTATTGTTTTATGAAAAGTAAGTATAAAATGTGCTAAGTTTCTATTTAAGCAAGTTGATTTTCCCAAAGTTTCAATGATGTGCAATTACGATGTAGTTGAGCCAATATAGTATAAGGCATGACTTTGTGCAATTTAATTAGATATACATATGCTTGTATTTGACATACATGTGATTGTATATGAATGCATGATATGGTACCTAACCACAAATATGTGTAACATTATATATGCACTTGAATATATGATACTATACCTCTATGCATTTAAATGAATGGCGTTATATTTGAATATAATCATGTCTATTATGGTCTTGTTGTTTTTATATGTCACAAATAAGGGAATATAATAGAAATATTTTATGCACATATGATAGCTTGACTATTACTAGTTTTCAAAATATACTATGCTCTTATTGAGAATATAAATTCTCATTACACTTAGTAATGTGTTTAGATAGAGACATTTGTTCGATTGACACTATACTATAATAGATTGACTTGCTTAATTCAAGGAATTATACATTTTGGTAAATCATAGGAAGAAAAGACGGATGACACTTAGCTTTATTATTGGATGACTATAGTAATAGTATTATGATACCAAAGTATGTTTGCTTGTATAATTTAAAAGCTTTTGTATTTTCTAACATTACCTTAGACTTTAATAGACTCTTATAGTCAAAAAGTATTATTAATAATTCAATATAAAATCTTAAGTAGACCATGTGTTAAATCTTAAAGTAGTTTCTTTAAGTGTGTTTTAATAATGAAATAACCAAAATTATAATAGGAAATTTTAGATAAATAATGGTCAAAATTCTATCTCTCACAGAAAGTAATATGATTCATAACACTCTAAAGAATAAGTGTTACATGTACCAAGTTTGTAGGTACTAGTTTTTTTTAAATTTTTTATTCATATTTCAGTTGTCTAGGATCATTGCACTTAAATTTTTTTAGTTATTTGTAAAAAAATTTGTAGGTGTCCTAGACTAAAATACAAGTAATTTTTCTCTTTTTCCAAAAAAATGAGGCTTGCCTATATCATTGTCCCAAACAACCACATAAGCAAAAAATGGCCTAATGTGCATCATTGTTTGAGACACCCACATATGCTTGGACCCACTTTTTTTCACCCCATAAGGTGAGACACATGAATTATAGTTTGATGAAATCTAATTTCATCCAATAAAATTTTACCACATGTCTTAACTTATCCCTAACCACCATTTTAAGATCGGCCCACACCTCTTTTTGCTTCCTTCATTCTATTTTCCCTTTTTCCCAATAGTAGCCCAAGAGTAAAGTGGTGGCGTGGGAATGAATTGTGTGTGATAGGCCATCATCAACTCAACATTGTCGTTTCCTTGTAATTTGAATTACTATATTTTAGAAAGTTGATAGATTAAGAAAATTTGTATATCAACTTGGACACCACTTGATTTTTAACTTTTGATAGGTTAATCATCTTATAAAGATGTGTTCCATTTGATTTTTACAAATGTGTGTCACACTAATCAATGGTGATGCCATGATGCCCCTTATAAATATTTTTATTTGGATATATGTAAATGAAAAGTATCTCACTCATGTTGATTCTTGTTGGAAAGAATGAGGATTTATCATCGCAATGCTGAAAGGCATTTGTACCATATCAGTGCCTATCGTTACACCTTGTTTTATTTCAACACATGCTATAAATTCTTTATGATATATTTAAAGTTTGTTATCTTTCAGGTTTTCGATTATGCTAACTGGTGTATTGTAATTTGAGCTCATGTAATTGATTGTAATATAAAATTCAGTAGTGGTCTTTTAGCTCAGTATAGAAGCTGAGCATTTTGTGATAAGTATATTACTTCTTTACTTGGTATCAGAGCTATGTAAGCCAAACACCATGGATAGTTAAGAAGGATCCTCACCAACTGCACTCACAAAAACTCAAAGAACTGTATCACACCTCCCTCTTCTAGCCACATCCTTGAAAACCTCTTTAACCATATCTCTCCCTCAAGCATGCTCTGTCAAGTTGGACAAAAGTAATTCCTTACTGTGGCCATTTATGGTGTTACTCGTCATCTATGGAAACAAAATAGATGGTTACATTTTTAGTACAAAGCCTTGTCTAGCTAAGTTTCTCTTTGATGATGCAGAGAAGAAACCAAATCCTGCATTTGATGAATAGACTATCAATGTTCAGCTACTTCTAGGGTGGCTCTACAATATAATGACAACTGATGTTACTTTATAAATGTTGAATTGTAGCACTTCAAAAAAGTTATGGATAGTTGTGAAGGACTTGTCAAGAGCACACATCAGGTCACAAATCACTCTGTATAAGGCTGAACTCTAAAGAACTCGAAAGGGGACATTAAAAATGGATGAATATCTCCATAAGATCAAGACCATTGTAGATAACCTTACAATGGCAGGATGCCCCATTCTTATGCATGACTTGGTTACTTAGGTACTTGCTGGATTAGACATCGAGTATAATCCCATTGTGGTTCAATTATTTGAGAAGGAAAATGTGTCATGGATAGATCTACAAGCCACACTACTCACTTATGAAAGTCAGTTAGAGCAACTAAGTTATCTTAATTCTCTATATATCACTCCATCTTTTCCTAATGTTGCTGTGAGCATAAGTAACTATAGATCATATAACTTTCAAGATTAGAACCGCGAAAATTGGAGAGGTGGAAGTCAATAAAATTTTTAAGGAGGCTGAGGAAGAGGAAGAAGTAGTCAAAACGCTAGAAAGCCTACATGTCAAGTTTATGGAAAGCTTAGTCACGTGGCTGCCAACTGCTTCCACAAATTTGATCATAATTATATGAGTGGACCACCTTCTGAGCAAAATAAAAGTAATTATAGGGGTATTCAGCTTATATGGCCTCTTCCACTATTATGAATGATGTTGCATGGTATATGGACAGTGGCACTAATCATCACATCACCAATGATGATAGCCAAGTTGATCAGGTTACTACTGTTAAGGGTAAGCTAAAATTTATTATTGGTAATGGACAAAAGGTTGATATTACTACTGTTGGTCAATCTATAGTTCCTTGTGATAGAACACAGCCTCTTATTCTAAGAAATGTCCTACATGCACTTAAGTTTACTAAAAAAAACTTATAAGTGTTGCTAAACTAATTGCTAATAATGATGTATATATAGAATTTCACCCTTTTGGTTGCTTTGTGAAAGATCTACGAATAGGAATGGTACTACTGCAAGGGAGGTTAGATGATGGACTCTACAAAATCAATGGACTTGAAACTTATTCATAATGTCATATAGTGCAACAGGAGACCAATGGATTACATAATGCTACACTGCCATCTGTTAGAGAAATTTGGCATAGGAAATTAGAACACCTTTCTGATTATATGTTATCCCAAGTTTTGAAAAGATGTAATGTTCAAATCAAAGATAATGAAAGTAACTTTTTTTATGAAGCATGAAAGTTTGGAAAATCCCATTATTTGCCATTTAAGCTTTCTGAATCCCAAGCTCAATTTCCTCTTGATTTAGTACATTCTTATGTGTGAGGTCCATCACTAACAACATCTAAAGAAGGTTTCAAATATTACATTCATTTCTTGGATGATTATAGCAGATTCACTTGGCTTTATTCCTTAAGAAGCAAGGGTAAAGCTATCAATGCCTTTGTTAATTTTAAAAATATGGTAGAAAAACAATTTGAAAGAAGTATCAAGGTGCTGCAACATAAAATAGGGTGGAGAATTTAGGAGCTTTAAACATATGACTCAAGCCTTTGGCATTATTTTTAGGCATTCCTATCCATATACATTGGCACAAATAGAATAGCAGAGAGGAAACATAGATATATTGTTAAGTTGGGCCTCACTTTACTCGCTCAAGAAAGTATGCCTTGATTCTACTGGTGGAAGGCTTTTCAAACTTTGATCCACCTCATCAATTGACTGCCAACCCAAATCTTGCATGGAAAATCACCTTATTCTCAACTGTACAATAAGGAACCAGACTACAATTTTTTGAAGACTTTTGGGTGTGTCTGTTTCCCATGTCTCAAGCCCTTCAATTGTTACAAGCTGTAGTTTCACACAATCAAATATATATTCTTGGGCTATACTAGCTACCATAAAAGATATAAATGCCTTAGTTCCTTTGGTAGAATTTTCATTTCAAGGCATGTCACGTTCAATGAACTAGAATTTCCATTTAGTGCTAAGTTTCTAAATACTCGACAATCAACAGAAGATTAGATTGAGTATGTGGCTTTCTTTCCTATAATACAACCATCCACTAACTCCTCATATGATATAGATAAAAAATGCATCAGTGGAGACAAGCTATATAAACTGAGTATAATGCTCTTGTTAAAAATAAAACTTGGACATTGATTCCTTTTGAGGGACAACCTAATATAGTAGACAACAAATGGATATTTAAAACAAAATACAATGCAGATGGTACCATAAAAAGACACAAAGCAACGTTGGTTGCTAAGGGATGTCAATAGGATCTAGGAAGTAGTTTTAGTGACACGTTTACCTATGATTAAGATGACTATAATCAGATTGATCCTAACTATTGCAATATCTTATAGCTAGCCAATAAAACAATTTGACATTAACAATGCCTTTCTAAATAGCATTCTAAAAGAAACAATTTACATGACAAAGCTAGAGGGATTCAAATGCAAAGACAAACCAAATCACATATGCAAACTCTTTAAGGCTATCTATGGTCTAAAGCAAGCCCCTCAGGCTTAGTATGACAAACTAAGAACTACCTTAATTAGCTAGGGCTTTTACAATGCTAAATTAGATATGTCTCTTTTCTTATACAAAACTAAGTGTCAAATTATTATTTTACTAATATATGTCGATGACATCCTAGTCACTGGGAATAATGCCAAGAATTTGTAGAGCTTTACATGAAGACTAAATGGACTTTTCTGGTTGGAAGATCTTGGGGATCTTCACTACTTTCTAGGCTTTGAAATAATGAGAGATGACTCAAAGATGTATTTAACTCAAGGAAAATATGTGTTTGATTTACTAAAAAGGTTTGATATAATCAATGCTTCACCATGCCAACTTTGATGGTGTCTGGTAAATCATTATATATATATATATATATATGATGGTGAACCGTTAAATGATCCCTTTGTTTATCAAAGTGCAGTAGGTGCTCTTAATATTTAACTAATACAAGGCCTAAAATTTCATTCTTAGTCAATAAACTGAGTCAGTTCTTTAGTGCGCCTTCTACGTCACACTGGCAAGCAGTTAAGTGAGTTTTGAGATACTCAAAGGGCACTGTCAACTATGGGATACATATTAAGCCATCTCAATGCTTATCATTGACTAGTTTTGCATATGTAGATTGGGCATCATGCCCAGATGACAGAAAGTCAATTGTTGGAAGCTGTGTATTTTTTGACAACTCCTTGGTTGCATGGTCATTTAAGAAACAAAAGGTAGTTTCAAGATCTAGCACAAAATCTAAGTATCAATCATTGGTTGACCTAGCTGCTGAACTAGTATGAATCAAATCACTTGACGGAAATTAAGTTTAAGCTTCCTCAACCATTTGTTATTTGGTGTGACAACCTCAATGTCAGTGTTCTTGCGGCAAATCTAATATTTCACTTTAGAAACAAACATATAGAAATTGATATCCATTTCATTCGTGATCAGGTTCTAGCTAAGGAACTAGCTATATCTTATGTTTCATCTTCAAAACAAATAGCTTATGTTTTTACCAAGGCATTGACACATTCAAAATTTAGTTGGCTTAGAGGCAAACTTGGTGTTTATGTCAAAACCTCTCATTTGAGGGAGGCTGTTGGAAAAAATGAGGGTTATTATCACAATGTTGAAAGGCATCCACACTAGATCTATACTTATCATTACACCTTTTTTTTTTCATTTCAACATGTGCTACATATTCTCTTTGATATCCTCAAAGTTTGTTATCTTTCAGCTTTTCGATTATGCTAACTAGTGCATTATAATATAAGCTTATGTAATTGATTGTAATATAAAATGTGGTAGTGGTCTTTTGGCTCAGTACAGAAGCTGACCATTTTCTGGTAAGTATATTACTTCTTTACTATTCTAAAAAGTACAATAAAATACATATACATTCCTATATTAACATATTTCACGTTTTCTAAATATGTATCAATAATTTGTAACGAATTTTTAATAATACAGTACTTTTACTTACCTCTTATGTATTGTACAACAACTTCACCAATTTAATCTTGTGGAGGTAAAGAAGACTGAGTAAAAATTTTTGGAAGCAATGAAGGCAAACTAGAGAAGGGATAAAAGATTGATATGAAAGAATGTGAACGAAAAGTTGGAGTAATATATGCCTATTTATAGAATAATGCAATGTTTTTAATGATATGATTTTGCAACGCTAAAATTTATATGGCTAGATTTTCAAATAAAAAAAAAAAAGAAAAAATGGTGACCATCCGGAACGACAACACAAGGAAGCCGAATTAGAAAAAACAAACAATTATTCGTGTCACCATCTAAGACATTCACATAAGCTGAAAAAAAAAAAATAGTGTAGTGGTTTTATACGATAGCGTGCGAAAGAAGAAATTAACAAAAAATTGGCGCCACCAAATTTAATACTTGTCAGCATATAAAATAAAAACAGGTTATTTTAGATAATAAGATATAAAATAATGATAGGAAAAGAAAATCCATTTTGTAAAGAATAAGGGACAAATATTCCTTCATGGGTAGGAAATAGACAAAACAGTTATAATTATCACTTCAGCCCTTGTCCTAGTACCCGTATGAGGATAAGAGGGTATGGGAACCCAGAAGAACGCAGGGCCCTGTCCCAAGATAAGACCATGTTTGATGTTTTATTGGTGGTCCCACATTATGAAGCATCGTTTCTCAACCTTGTTTTATTCTTGAACGTAACTATCACACCAGACAATTCTCCAAGAAAAAAGTAGGCATCGCACCAAAACAGAGCATTATTTTGGTGCAATACCAAGAAAATTGGCATTAATCTCAGTCACAAGTTGTAACCTTGTCGCTTAAGGACATTTGTAAAAAGATTGTCATGCTATGATTGGTAGAAACGTGCAGTTTCATACGTGTAACACTATAAATTTCACCAGCCACTGGGAGAAGGCTTTCATGGACTTTAAAGTAAGTCTTCTGATCGAACATTCTGAGATGAGAGAGGCGGAATTAGATTGGGAGTAACAAGAGAAAGGAAAAATACAAGAGCATATGAATGTGGAGTATGAGTGGATCATCAGTAGGAGTAGTGGAAGAGCACCAATGCTCCCCTTTGGACAGGCAGAAATATCGGCTATAAATTGCTTCCTGACGACATTGGTGCATCAAGGGCCCCTTATGATGGCCACCTCTATCCCTAAATTGACCTCCAAGTTGAGGATTTCTCCTATGATATTCCCATCACTCATTTTCGGCTTATACCCCACCCTTCACACCTGTCTTAATCGAATTTGGATCTCTTATGCATTTGATTTTTATAGGTTTAATTTAAACTTGGATAAAAAATGAGAGAAGAAGAAGAATGAAGAGTCGTTTTCAAAATCATATGCTCTTCGTCTCTCATCTCTTCTCTTCTCTTTTTTCATCTAACCTTAAACTAAATGCATAAAAATGAAATATAGATGATTCAAGTCTGTTTTAATCACATCAAAGCTCCAAGCCTCCATCGTATAAGAATTATTTTAATTCAAAATTTTAAGTCTTAATAAGTAATTTTATTATCATATCTAATATGTCTAATCACACAATAATTTGTTGAACTTGAAATGTTAAAGAAAATATTAGTGTGATGACACATACTAAGTTAAATTCCATTTTTATTTTTGAACATTCATTTAAATTTTATCTTAGTTTCAAATGTTTTATTTGTTTTATTCATTTAATATAGCCCTCAAAGTTTGAAAAAAAAAAATTAATATTGATATATTCTCTAATAGTGTTAATTTTACCAATAAAAAGTGTCTTACATGACATCACACATGATTATATGGCTGAATAACGCTAATACAATGACTTAGATCCAACTTAGATTGCGTCAACTTTTTATTTAGCTTGTAAAGCTTCGTATGATGCCTTGCCATATATTTTTGTTAGTACAATCAACAACGTTGAGGAAAAGGATAATACTGAACCATTTTTAAACTTTTAAAGATTATATTAAGTTAAAATAAGTTTTAAGATTAAAACAAAACTTGAGAAGTTAAGAGTGGCCGCTTGCCAAAAATTTAACATGAGGATTGAAAATTCCCTATTGAGAATTAATTGCATTTTCTTCTCTTGCCCCATCCAATACTCACTTTCATTTTCCCGGGTTCATGGTAGAGAAACTGAGAGCAGTGGATTTGGTCAAATACTACCACTAGCTTTTCAGATAAATGATTCCCGCAACTTTTTTGGCAATCCACAATAATATATAGAATTTTCCTTTATTTTGTTAGAAGATTTAGTGGAATGAGAGGGAATTGACATGTACTCCATATAAGCAAGCAAACAAAACAAACTGTTGAAAGCGATTTTCCAGTGGAAAAGAACTCAACATATCTCCAATATTTCTTACTTCTTTTTCAATCATGATACAATGACATTACAAACTTATAATTATATCAACTTCGGAAAATATTCATATGTTCATACTAAAGTAAATTAAACAAATCATTTGTGAATATAGTCTTAATTTGCGGCAGTAGGGGATAAATTAGATCTGGAGAATCTGTTTGTTTTGTTTTTCTTCTTTTGGTGCATCAAATGGAACCGAAAAAAAAAAGATAAAATCCCACTCTAGCTAAACCAAGCACGAGATTACATCTTGCAATTTTTTTCTAAAATTAATTATGTTCAATTTAAAAGAGATAAATATAAAATATGTAAAACTCACTTAAATGATGAGTTCTATTTAAATGTAAGACTCATTTGTCTCTATTTCCCCTAAAAATTAACACTACTAATTCTAAAAGGAAATCAAGAGAATCCAATTTCAACCGAGCAACAGAAACTACCCAACCTTATTTCATGTCAAATGATTGAAAATAAAAATCACTGGTTAATGGAGAATTGACACATTGAAGTTTTGTATAGTTGGCTAACTTACTTCTTGTATCGACTGCTAGAACAGTTATACTAAAATTAGAAACATAACAGGTACACTAAATTTATGGAAGAAAGAAAACATGTTCAAGTTGTCCAATACAAACATATCAGGCGAAATATCTTTTGGTAAGAAAAAAAATCTTCCGGTTTGACTCAACTTGTAATTTAATTTATTAATTTTTCTTTTTAACTTTGAAATTTGATCCATTCGTTTTCCGTTCATTAAAATTACTAACAGAATCTTACAAGTTACAAATTGATTTAAGTGTAACTTTGTCTTTCAATTTGACTTTTGTGCATTGAAGGGGACAAGAAACAAATTTTGGAAGAGAGAAGAGGTGGTATGACGTCCTTCTAAACCAAGACATTGAATGTCGAAGTCATCATACCCGTAGACACGATTCAAGGTTAGTGGGATCAAGTCGACATAAATTTTTTTTAAAGTAATCTCTTCGTATCTCATCTTAGTTCCTAGAATATTAAATTGAAATTTTAATTTATTGTTCTGAATTTGATAATAATTTTTTAAATTAATTTAATTTGTTGTTGGAGATTGTGAGATTTAGATTAAAATTGTTGATCTGAGATTAAGTTTCTTTCCAGAAAATTTTTTATATTTTATTAAAAAATTTATACTTTTATAATATATTATGTGAATAAAATGTTAGAAATTAAAATTAAAAATTTGCTTATTTACTTCCACTTTAGTGATAGGTGATAAAATTGTAATATAACTAATATTTTAATTAATTAATAACTTAACATTAAGAATAAAGTAACTCAATCAAGTTATTAAATTTGAAATTAAAAAAAAAAAGAGAAAGAAACGAGAAATATTAAAGTTTTTTTAATAAAAATTATATACATAATACATACATGGATTTAATAAGTTCAAATTAAAATATTAAACAATAAAAAATTATATAATATATATGAGTTTAATAAGTTTAAAATTTTAAAGAATATAAAATATAATATCAAAACTTAATACTATATATATATATATATATATAATTGAGGGAGATATATGCCCACCTCCACAGCAATATGGCTTCACCATCTCTTTTTTGAAACATATTGCAAGAGCCCGTAACAAAGGCAATATTGCTCTAAAGTATTGCCCGGTGATAAATGATACCAATCTAGCCCATCTGACCTAATGATGCCCAGATAGCCTAAGTCCACAACAAGGAGCATGATCCAACCCTTGCTGACTCATGAAGCCTCATGATCAACATTGAAATCTATACAGGAGTATTACCACATCTGGCACCACGTATAGATCGTACTTTAACGTCTAAACAATCTCCATATAGTACACCAGTAGGGGACCAACACGTGACCATCCTACTCTCGAGTGCGAACTTTATAAAAACTAACTGCCATCTAGGTATTCTTTATATTTGACTTATTGTCTATCGCTAATTCTCTATCTTAACTTGAATGTTAGGACTAGTTTAATTAGATGATATAAAATAAGAGATAATATAAAAAGTAAATAAGTGAGATAAAAAATTATTTTTGTACTTTTATTTTTAAACAGATAATTTAATGATTAAAATAATAATTTAATAAATAAAAAATAATTAATAAATATAATAAATATTATACAAATTATATAAATATATTACAAGCATTCTCGACCTCTCTCACTCGTGATTGGAAGGTCACTAGCATCCCAAAAATCATTATAAAAGATACTTACCAAATTATCTTTTATTAAGAGATATATGCATAAAGGTAACACACCTCTCAACTCTTTTGAGGGCTAAGCCTCCTAAATCTTCTTTCTTCAAGATTTGATGCTCTTAGTCATAGATTGACAAACATGTAAATCTTAAAAAATCTAACACAAAATTTGAAACTCTTACCCATAAAGAGGGGATACATTCCATGTAGGAAGAGGGGATACCTATAGATGAAGAGGAAAACCTTTTATAGGGAGGAAAAAGGGAAAACCTCCTACAACAAAGGAGAAAGTGGTGAAAGAGCCCTACAATAATAGAAAAACTACAATACAAGAAGATGAAAGTAAGAAAAGAGATGGACCACTAGCAATGGTGGCATTCCTTTAAAGAGGAATTGCGAATATTGATTATGACTTTGAACAGCAAACACTAAAGGCAATGACAAGCCAAGTATGAATGGACACTAGAAAACCTATTAGTGGGTGAAGATTGGACTTATGCCTAAGCCTAATAAGTTCTTTTCCCTATATAATGTTTTGTCCAAGGCCAAGCCCATCTTATTTTTAGTCCACTAGCAAGGGTCAAGCTTGGCCCATTGTTGCAAACTTGCAATTCATTTTTAAAGATATTGTTCACCAATAGCAATGTTAGATCAAGTTTATAATCGGAAACAACATTCCCACTGGAAATAAAAAGCATCAATGTTGACATGCATATAAGTTGACACAATACAATACAAACATTGTAAAGTGTTTAAATATGTGATTTAAAGTGTCTTGTCTTATCTAATGTGTGTATTGAATATGTCTTGAACATGATATAGTTTGTTTTTGCAATATTGGTCCTTATAATTTACCATTATCATAAACAAGAATGTCAAATAAGGATGGCGTTCTTGTTCATCAATGTTAAAGAGTCGAAGCCACTAAGTCTAATGTATTGTTGGTAATTCAACTAAATTAGTGAGCATTGAGAATTCTCAAATAGTCTCTTATTATGATAAGACCAAATGGTGTATAGAATTATACAAATCATATTAAGAATATTTTGTTGTTCTTAGAATAGCCACTATTGCAAACATGCAAAGATATCAGGTGATGCAAGCTGGACCATAATTATTCCCATCTAAGAGCCAAACCAAACTACTCGTGCAAGTGGACATAATAAAACACATGATTGTATGATTCTTCCTGATATTCATAAGATTGACATCCATCCTTAATAGAAGGATGATGTCCATGAAGTGTTGTTGCTAAAGGTAGAGCTTGATATATCAAACACCACATAAACAGGAGAATGTGAAATGAAAGACGAAGCTTCCAAAGTTTACCCCATGTTATATCGAATTATGATTGAATTTCCTCTATTTGTTGAGATAATATTTTATATCCATTTGCCATGGTATATGAACTTGTATTCAAGCTTAACCATACAAGCTTATCACTTTGTATTGTAGTAGAGAAAGTGGATTAGAGATTTTTTTTAGCTATATTCCTTAAATATAATTGATTCACCACTTGATTATTCCAACGTCCCTAGTTATGCAATATAAGATCCCTTACTATTTGAATAGAAGGAGGAGGATCAACTTGCATCAGCCATCAATGGTGGTTTGAAATAGGAATTGTTAAGCCATCTCCAATGTGCCATTGCGAATGAGTAAAAAGGATCGAGCTAGCCTTTTTGATTTCCTTCGACATCCAACTTGTTGCTGAGTGTGATGTTAAGCCATCATTTACCCCTAATTGATAATATGTTAGCCTTAACATTTAAGCAAATAATGAATGATTACTTGGTGAAATTAACCTCCAAATATGTTTGGCTAATAAGGCCTTATTAAACCATCTAGTGCACTTGAAACCAAGACCATCTTCTGAACGAGGTTGATATAACTTTGACCATTGAAGCAAATGTATTTTGGGTTTAGCATCCTTGAAACACCAAAAAAGGTTAAGGATTCTCATATCAATTTGCTTACAATACTTTTGTGGTAGTTCAAAACACAAAAGTGGGTAAACAATGGAAGAATTTAGCACTAAATTAATCCTTATTGCTTGAGAAAGTAGAATAGGTTTCCAAACTTGTAATTTGTTGTAGTCTTTGTCACTACTTCTTGATGTACATGAGTTTTTTAATGGCCAACATCACACTGGGCCCCAAGATACTTACCCAATCACTACTTAAAGGTTACCATAAGGATTTGAGTGTAACTCCCTTTCAATTGATAGGGTATGTTAAAGCTAAATATCACTTCCAATTTATTAGTATTAACACTTTGACCAAAAAGCCTGCTATAATAGGCTAGAATATCATTGGCCTTAGAGCACAAACCACCAATAGTTTAAAAAAAAGTATTGTCTCATCAGCATACATTAGATGTGATATTGATAAAGCACCCCTTACAATGATGATACCTTTCCAACTGTTATTCTGTTCTTCCATAAATATCATACAAGACAGCATATTAGCACATAGTATAAATAAATATGGAGATAGAGGATCCCCTTGTTCCATACCTCGTTGTGGTGCAAAGCAAGCCATTGGATGTCCATTAACTATAACTTGATACATTACAGTTCACACACATTGCATAATAATTTAAACTTAGAAAATCAAGAATTCATTTGCCTGAAAACCGCCTCTAGAAAATTCCATGAGACTTTATCATAAGCCTTAGCAATATCTAATTTATATGCACACCAAACTTGAATATTCGATTTAGTATGTTGGATCGTATGCATAAGCTCAACAACTAAAATTATATTATCAAATATCAATCGACCAAACAAAACAACATTTTGATGTGGTGCAATCATGTTAATTAGCATTCCCTTTGACCAATTACAAATTATTTTGGAAATCACTTTATAGATCATATTACAAAGGTTAGTGGGTTGAAAATCCTTTAAAGATTGAGGATGATTGCATTTCAAGATTAGAACAATATAAGAATGATTAATTGCTTTGAGAAGGAACTCATTTTGGAAAAATCTGATCACCAAATTACTCACATCATGCTTAACAGTCTCCCAGTAGTATTGGAAAAACATTGTATGGAAACCATCAAGACTAGGAGCACTATACGATTTTAATTGAGCAACTACAATCTCAATCTCTATTTGAGATATCTCCTAACCAAGAGAAACCAAATGCTAATGTGATAAAACTAGAATATTCAAAGAGAGAAATTCCTAATTAATTTGGCCTACCTTTAGCAAAGACTAATTTTTCAAACACTATAACAGAATACATAAAAGTCATATGCTCAATTTGATTTTGATCCTAAATCCATTCACCATCATCCCCTTTTAGGCGAGAAATATAAACATTGATTCATCTTCTTTTTCATGAGATTGTGAAAATATTTTGCATTTCTATCTCTATGTTGTAACCATTCTTGCTTGGCTTTTTGTGCCCACAAAGATTCCTCATAATCATATTAGAATTGAGTTTATGCCATCATTTTTTTTCCATCTAAGCCATATGATCATTGTCAAGATCTCCCTAAATCTAACTCAATTGATATTCCAAATCCTTAATATGACTGTTAATATTACCAATATAATTTTTATTCCACATCCTTAGCCTTTATTGAAGTTTACGTAACTTTTGATGAACCTTAAATGTTGCAAAACCATATTTTTTTTTCATTCCAAGTATTTTGCATAATTGTTACATTGAGGAAATTTAAACCAAAAATTTTCAAAATGAAAAAACACCTCCTAAATAGATGAAATTTTTCTGTATTAAACACCAAAAGTGAGTGATTCGATGTTGCTAAGGATAGTGATTGTTAGCTAGAATGTGGGATCTTCTCCATCCATTCAGGATTATAGAGCCTCGATCTAGTCTCTCCCAAGCACTATCCTTTCGTTGTCTACCATTGGCCCAGGTACACAAGACACCACTAAGACATACATCTACAAAGTGATAAGCATCTATCATCTCACAAAACTAATTTCCCATTTGTATCACAGAGACATGACTTTTTTCTCATGTAAGTAAGCTGCCTAATCAAAATCACCCATAGCCATCCATGGACAAGAGATACCAGAAGTCATATGTCTAAACTATTGTCAAAAAATATATCTATTATAAAAATTAGGAAATCCATACATAAAAGTAAGGAAAAAATGCTAACCTTGTAAATCATTAACTTCCAAATGAATCCAATGTGACAAAGAGTCAATTAAATGACAAATGGATCTATCACACAGTCTAAAAATAAACCTCTATTGCGTCCTTGTACATCCCAACCATACACTTGTGCAAAGCCAAAATCACAAAACTTTTTTTGCAATTGCATCAAGCTATTTTTTAGTTTCTATCAAAAACAAAAAGTTAGAACTATATTTACATAACGTATGAAGACATTGAACTGTCATGGTTTTACCAAGACCACAATAGTTCCTACTTATAACAATCATGGCAATAGTGGAGGCTTTTAAGGAGAAGCCTCCATGAAACCATCTTGTACAGAAGAAGCTTGTACAAATTCACCCTTTCTCCATATAAGATTATGTAGGGCGGATATCTACCGTTTAATTATCCTTTTAGAAGCTTGTTCCCACCTTTCCATTTTTTTCCCTTGGCAATGGTTCATAGATTGAATTGCCTACCCCTGGTAACACATATCATCACTAGCCCAAACATGTTTCAATGCCCCTGGCATCTCCAGTATATAATTCTTAGATCCCTCAAACTTGTTCTGGTAACTTGCTCTAATTGCATTAATGGACTGCATGATTGAATTTCCTTGACCCAGCAGAGCAGCACGCAAAGCCCTTGATACATAAGATCCCAAAATTGCTGGAACAAAACTGATCCAACTAGGACAGCCAATTATCTTATTATTGGGCCAAATAATACTACTAAATTGGAAGCCAATCCATATTAAAGTAGTGTTGCAATTACATCTCCATTCCATCCTCTCAAGTTGGCAGCCCCTTGGCCCATTGGACCAAAAAATGAAAGTTAGACCTGGTCAGTGCAAAAGCTATCCAACCATCTAGTTTAGGATAAATATTGTGAGGCCCACTAAACACACTACTTTGGTTCTTAGGAACCAGAACAAAAACACTAATAATACCAACAGGGTTCTGTTTATGCGGTTCTTCTTGCCCTACCGACTCCACCTCCTACCAGCCAAGTCTTGTTGCATGTGCTGTACTTGCATCACAATCCACCGCGTATATCCACTAACTAATGAGTAATGCTCCAATGTTGAAATTTCCTTGCTTCAGGGTCTCCTCACTACTTCGCAGCCTATCTATCAATTGCACCATTATAATTCTACTATTTTCTACTAGTAAAGTGTGCACCGATAAGCATTTTCCTTTCGTAAGATCCACCTGTGAGTCCTGTGAACATTCAGAGCCACCTATAAAGCCACGTTTTTTGTTATGAGAGACCTCCCCATCCTTTAATATGTCAAAGTCATCGAGATTCTCTAATGAAGCATGCAGTTGCTCAATCACATCGTCCTAAGATAGTAATGGCTGAGACAATGTTCTTTCTTGTTTAGAACCTTGTGTTGTTTCCATTGGATTCGAACCAATCTCTTCAGGATCGGAATCCATGAAGTCAACAGAGCAACTGGACACTATAAACTCCTCTGCACTGTCTAGAGGTTAGAAAGAAGCTTTAAGTTGGGAGAAAGATTCCATACTGTAATCTCTAACCATATAATCACCACTATGCAATGAATCCCACCATCAAATCTTTGTTGTTTTCCTAGCCTTAGCTTTCGCGAAAAATGCTATATGGAATTTTGATGCCATGGGGTAATGAAATTCAGACACAAATTACACTCCAAACCTTTGAAAAATCCTGTCTCTGTGTACTTGGAAAGCCTACTATACCTGTGAAAAATTCCAATCATAATCTCATTGAACATGTCCCATCCTTCCATATTACCTACAAATACAAAATAGTTGTTCATATCGACAGTCAATCAATCTTTCATCCATCATCCAGATTAACTTTGAAAGAAACAAGTAATGGTAGTGATGGATCCACCCAAACTTATATACGAAGGAATCTAATATTATGAGTTAACCAATCCTTTCTGTCATAGTCCCGAAACTCCCCCAGCATATTACCTAGCAGTTCTACAACACCATAATTGAAATACTCTAATGGCAATCCCCATTTCTGGACCCATATCGGTATCTGATATAAATGCATCCTAGATAATAGCATGTTAGGTTTCCGTTCCTCCATAACCATGAAAGAGTTCTCCAGAGCCCATGGACCATTAGAAGAATATACCTGTAATTCGTAAAGTCTTCAAACTGTAGTAAATAAATATTTCTATCTCAGCCCACCATATTAGGATGGCCTTGTAGCCTATGAACTAGAAGTAACCTTCTGTCCAAGACGACTCCCTCTAAGCAAGTACTCCACATTTGCCTAGAAGGGCTTAGTAGACCATGATTAATCTTAATATATGGACCCTATTTAGGTAGCTGAAAGCCAAACTAACTCCAATGATTCGTTGCCTGGCTCGTTGCTTTTAGTCCAGCCATATCCACGAGCATTCTAATAAAGTCTAACCATATTGCCTCCAATAAAAGTACACCCTCTTGCACCACCTTTCAAAAATCACCACAGTCAAAAAGCACTGCACAAAGACCTAGCAGAAGAACCTCGATAAGCTTGATCAACAGCTCTTTCATTCGCTTACTGAAATCTTGACAAACCAGTATCACTAGCTCACAACTTCTTTAGATAGAAAGAGGAGGAAAAGCACTGCGCAAAGACCAAACAAAAGAACCTCGACAAACTTGATCAACAGCTCTTTCATTCACTTCTAGATGTGCATCTTTTTGAAATACGACTCTTGTTAACAATGCAGTATGAAATTTCTATAAATTTGTTGAAGAAAGGTATAAAATTTCGATGCTTGCCAAACTTTCATATTCAAATTTATTTTTGATATTCACATAATACTAAGAATTTGTTACATAAATTAATTTTTGATTTAAAAAATATGTAATTTAATTTTAAGTTATAATTGAATTAAATCTTACATTTTAACAAAAATAATTTATTTTCTAAAATATAAATAATAAAACATTTTTAATACAAAAGTGTAAGAAATATTTTCTTTAAATTCTCCTACTTATTGTTTACTCTTGAATATTAATATTATTTTTTCTATTTTTGCATGTCAATTTGATTAGTTTTGCTTTCTATAGGTTAGAATTTAGTGAATTCGCATTACTCGTTACCTAGATGTTGTTTATATGTCTAATTGCAATTTTTTTAGTTTAATTGGTTAATTTTTGTTGAATAGTAATTAGTTGGTTTTCATATGTTTTTGCAAGGCTTAAATGATAAAGGAAACAAATTTCTAGGTCACCAAGAGCCTAGGCCATGGATATTGGAGCCTTGACCTCAAAATAATGCACCATCTAGAAAGCAACAAGATCAAGAAGTGACTTTGAAATCTTAAGCCACAGCCCTGATAACCTTAAATCTACAAACAGAATGTTAGTAACTCGAGCTATGGGCTTAAAATCTTGGGTTGCGATGTTGCAATACAAACTTATAGACATGCATTACTTTTGAGGTTATTTTGATAGGTTATAAAAAGGGAAGTTAGGTCAAATTGAGAAAGGAGGTTTTGGAAAATTTTCAATGGCAAGAGAGGTGTTCCAAGTTTCCAAGGAGCAAGAAGTTAGGAGATTGTGGACACTACAAGATTACTCTTTGTTTATTCTCTTCTCTTTCTTTCCTTGGTATTATACTGATGGGATTTTTGGATGCTTTAATTTTTGTGCTAAATTTCCTTATTATAAGCAACTAAGTTTTTTCTTCTAGGATTATTATGAACTTGTATGGGATAAAGATTGGTTACCATCTTTTCTTGCTAATGGTTCATATGCCTTTATTTAACTCTATTCTTCATGCTTTCAATTGATTGGCTACCAATTAGATTGTTATTGTATTTTAATTAAACTTGAGAAGGGGATATTAGAATTAAACCTTGAATTGAATTGTGTGAATACTTGATGCTTGTTGAATTGAGTTTATAGTTTCACTAATGAGATAGGAATATACCTGTTAGCTTCACATAGCCTAAATAGGGAATTGTCTAATTGAGTAAGTTGGTTTAAATTCATAAGGGATTGTGGATTTGACTAAGGATAATGCCTATAGGTAACTTGGGAAAGTGCTTATAGATAACTTACAACCCTAGGCTACCATATACACCATTAGAAGCAAGATTAAGAGGAATAGCCTGGGTTTCTATCATATATAAGGGGCATTAATAATCCTAGGCTTCTTTTGCCTATTGAATTTCACCTAGACCACTTTACTTTGTTTCTTTCTTGGTTTTCTATTGTAGTTTAGCTTTTGCACTTTATCTATTAATTAGCTTGATTAAATTTAAGGTGTTAATTTTAGTATTTGGTAAATTTCTTTTAAAGAAATCCTCAAAGGAATGATATCTAATTCATTACCATATTACTTGTGCACTACGTCCACTTGTATGTGAGTAGTCATGTTTTGACACAATAGGTTTTTGGTGTCATTTTCAGACACTTGCACAATTGATTTGTGCCAATATTAATACCTAGTATACTTGAAGCTTTGTTTTCTTTTTCACTTTTGTTTTATAATTACTAAATTTACTTATACGCAAGTATAAAAGCTTTAAATTAAAGCTTTTTGATCCAAATATTGAACTAACCCTCAAGAAAGCCCTCAAAGAGAAATCTAAGACTTCTAAACCAGAAATAACCATGGCTAAGGGTGATAATAAAAATAATAGAACAATTAATGACTTTAGGTAACATTCAGCATTTCATAAAAACACCGTAATTAATCAGTTTAAAAAGCAAGTCCCCTTATATGAGTAATTTAAGGCCAAATAAAATTTGAATAAAATTTTAAATAATGAAAAATGTGGATTTGAGTTTTGAATTACTCAGAAACTAGAGTCGGAGTTGTTCAAAAAATTTACCGAAAGTCTAGTGGCATTTTTGTAAATATGGGTACTTTTTGAAAAACTCATAAAAAGGCTTTTTAAATGAAAATTTTAAGATTTCTAAGGTTCTTAGAGGCTCTAAAAACTATGGAAAAGTTTGGGATAGTTAAAACACTTTTGATGTGTATTTTTGAATGTCAGTTAACCTAAATTTTGATTGGTTCGTTCGAGAATATTTTAGCTCCAATTTGAATGATTCCAAAGGCATTTTATAAGATTAGGAATCTAAATCTTATGATGAAAAGGACAGTTCTTGAAAAGGAGCTAAAACGAAGCTAAATAAAAAAAGCCACGTACACAGGACATAAACGTCATTTTTAAAGAACAAATCCCTTCTTTCTTGCTTATATTAGGGTCCAAATTATGAGCTCTTCCCATCGACATATTGCATCATTCAAAATAGAGAAAGGAGCCAAAGAGAGGGACGCACCAAGAGGAGTCAAAGAAGAAGGGAAAAATTAAGAAAAAAAAGGTAAGAAAAATTCAAGAATTAATGCTTCTTCTTTTTTAAGCTTTGTTCTACTCCTCTCAAGCTTCCATACCATGGTTTTGGTGAGTGACGTGGTTCTTTTTTGACCTTGATTTAGAGGGGGAAGAGTGGCGTGTTAAGGAGAAGGCTAAAGGAAGCCAAAGGACTCTTGAAATAAGCTTGAATCCAAGATAACATCTTTCTCTTGTTGCTTCTTCTTCTTCTCCTTCTCCATTTTATGCCACGGCCCAAAACAAAACCATCATAAGGGGATTTCTATCCAAGAGCAAGAGAGAATCATAGGTTTTAGACTATGGGCAATTAGAAAATCCAAAGAAATTGCAAGAAAACCAAGTGAAATTCAAGTTAGAAAAGTGTGAAACTTTTGAACATAATGTAAAACTAATTTGATTCTTGAATTTCCTTACATCTATAAATGTTTATTTGAGCTCTTAAGACCTCTAGGAAACCTTTCAAGTGTCCCTCCCATAAAGGAAAAATAAAAAACTCCATGGGCTCTTCCTTGTGTGGGTGTCTCGACCAAGCTTGGAAGAATAGGCTAGGGAATGTTTTAATTTATCCTAGGCTTGGTTTAAGACTTCATACGATGGTAGAAAGTGGAAGGAACCCTTGAAAAAAATTTATGAGTCATAGATTGGGAGACGAGGCAATGGCCTCCATAATGTAGCCTTATGAAGCAATATGTATCTAGGCTTTTGAAAGTGAGTCTGTGATGACTCCAAGCACCTTAAATGAAGTCAAGAAGCTTAGATATAGGAAGAGAATGGAGCGAAGAACTTAAATTATGATAATTTCTTCATTAAGCCATTAATGGAACCATTATGTGATCATTAGACAAAATGTGTTTTCATAAGAGTGAGTTTAATGTTTTGAATTGTTCCAAGAGTATAATTGAATGTTGTTCATGTTGTCTAGGTCAAGAAAATCAAATCCTATCTCATTACTCTTGTGAGGCAGAGAAGGAGAGGAATAACCCAAACTAAAGCTTGAATAAATATCAAGGTAGCTCTCCACCCTATTCTTGTTTGCATTCTTAGTTGTATATATGTTATTGTGTGCTTGTGTGTGCATCTATATCTTGAAACATGCCACTTGATATTGTGTTACTGCATAGACCAATATGCTTCACTGAATGCTATTTGGTTGTGAAAAATGCTCATTAAGGTAAGGTGATGCCAAAAGTCCCCTAATATAGGTAAGGAGATGCTAAAAGTCTCTAGCCACTGGTGAAATAAGGTCAAAAGTCTCATTGATGGGTGACGCCAAAGTTAAAAGTCTCTAGGTCAAGAGTGAGGCAGATCCAAAAGTCTTAGAAATGGGATGAGGCTAAACCGAAAGTCCCTAGAACTCATTCTTGTTTTGATGTGACTTTATGGCATAGAAATGGGGATTTGAATGCTTCATGATTATGTTAGTTTGCATACTTGTACCCTTTGACATATTATATACCTTGAATGTGTACTTCAATGGGTGTCAGAGCTATTGAGATTCTATGAATCTTACCCCCTACCCTCTCCTATTTCATGTGGCCTAGGTGGAACTCAAGAGCCAAGGAATGGAACTCATGAAGCTTAAATGGTCCTTTTTGACACCTTATATGATGATGTATGATATTTGATGTATAAGAGTGTCAAAGTGTTTATGTACATATTATTTTTTATTTGTAAACATTTGAGCAAATGTAAAAGCATGTATGGATGATGTATGAACCAAATTTGATGACAAACTAATGGTAGAATGTGATTTGGGTATTTAAGAGCTCATATTTGCTTATGTATCCTTGGATGTGGGATAGCCAAATTAAGATGCATAATAATTTAGACTGCTTAAATAGTTCATATATGATATATTTGTACTTTCAAATTGCCCAAACTATGGGAGAAGCAATAAAAGGCCATTTGTACCAAAGTGAACCTTTAAATGGCACTAAAGTGACCATAATTGTGAGTTATGGTAAAAATTATCCAAATGAGCTCTTCTTGGTCTGAAATTTGGTATGCTTATAGGTATTATCTAGAGCTTTTTGAAAAGATAAAATGCATATTATTTAGAGCTCTACAGAATTTTTGGCAAATTTTCAAAGTTGGCTAAAATTGTAAAACTTAATAGTGGCAATATTCATATGGTCTAAAACTTTGCCTCCATCATTTATGGGTCAAATGATGTCCAATGGCTATGAAATTTTACAAGAAAAAACTAGACATTCATATTGACCTATAACAACTAGAAGCACCTCAATTAGAGGTATATAAAGGGAGAACTAAATTTTTTAAATTTTAGATTAGCATCAGGGACGCCAGTAGACCTTAGCTACTGTTCTATTAGTTTTTGAAGCTTAAAGGCTTCTGAATGGTTTGGACTTATTTTTTTTCTCTATTTAACATATGTATCTTTCCAAATTTGTATATTTTGCCTAAATTATATGCTTGTATAATTAGTTATGAATTTTTCAAATCTATATTAGTAGACTACATCGAAAACACTGGGTAGTCTGACCTATACCAATTTTCTATTATCAAACATGATCCAAAATGATGCTCTTATGGCTTGGAATTATTTTTATATAAATTCAAAATCAAGAGCTTTCTAAAAAGCTATAGGTTGCTTGATTTTGATTTTTCTAAAATAAGTTATGATTTTTCAAAATTGATATCAGTAAACTGAAATTTTGACCCGAGGCTAAAATGTGAAAATTCTGGTTTTTGGCTCCAAATCCATGGTTTGTGGGATTTTTTGAGCCACTTTTTATTTATATGGACAGAGTAGGAGTAAGAAATGGTATTAGTGAGTTCACGGGATCCATAGATCAAAATTTGAATTTTAAACCCCGATGTAACGTAAGGAAATTACATTATTTTATTCTCTTTTTCTTGGTTTTTCTTTGTTTGCACATGAAAGTCACCTTGAATATGGGAATATGGAGCCTAATAAATTATGGCGTGACACTTTATAGCCCTAACCTTGCATTGTTTACATTGTAGCATAAGAAGGCTGGTAATTCAAGCTAACAACTTTGAGATTAAATCCCTTATCCTTAAATGGTAGGATAGTTTAGGGGTTCATTCCCGAAAGATCCAAATGCTCATATCTTGAGTTTTCTTGAGGTAAGCAATTCCTTCGAGCAAAATAAAGTCAGTGATTATGATATTAGATTAAGGCTGTTCCCATTCTCCCTTTGTGACAAGGCATAGAGCTGGCTCAATTCCTTACCTGCCAAATCCATTACTATATGGGAAGACTTGGCCTAAACTTTTTTGACCTATGACTTCCTTCCAACCAAACAGGACAACTATGCGATGACATCACTTTATTTGTTCAATATGATCCTAAACATTTATATGAAGTTTAGAAGAGATTTAAGAAGCCATTATGGAAGTGTCCAAACTATGGGCTCTTGACTTAGATCTAAATACTGACCTTTTATAATGGACTATCAAGTCAAACAAAGACCATTCTTGACTTTATAATCAATGATAGTATAATGTGTAATCTGAATGTAGACGACGCCTATAATTTGCTAAAAAGTATGGCATCTAATATTGTTCAGTAGCCATTTAAAAGAGCTTCACAAAAGAAAGTTACAAGGGTGCATGAGTTGGATGCTTTAACTACACTCTTTACTAAAGTAGCCTCATTAAAGAAGAGGTTTGACAATTTTGAAATGCATTAGAGTTTAGCTATTAATGTCAATTCTATCCAAACTCCTTTTATCACATGTAAGCACTATGAAGGGAGATAGTGACCTCAAGAGCAATGTCCTTTACTTGTTGAAATGATACATTATATGGACAATTATAACATAAGTTGAAGCAACTCATACTCCAACTTATATAATTCGAAATGGCAAAATCATATAAATTTCTCATAGAGTCAAAATCAAAATTAGAATCGCACTCCATCTCTCTTTCATTTAGGTCTTAGCCATCAAGTCTTCTTAAGTTTCAATAGTAAGTAAGGCCACAAGTGCAAGAGAAGAAGCCTAATATGGAAAAAAAATATTTATGTAGTACATGACCAAGAGTAATACCACAATGAGAAGTTTAAAGATTCAGCTAGGCCAATTGGCCTAAGCTATAAATACTAAGAAACAGGGGACATCTTCCTAGTAATATAGTGCCCAATCTAAGGAAAGATGGTAAAAAGGAATGCAATGCAATAACATTAAGGAATGGAAGAGAACTACTAAAAATTCATAAAAGTATAGCACAAAAAGAGGAAAAAATGGAAGGTGAATCTATGGTTGAGAAGAAGGTTATAAAAAGAAGAGAAATTTCAAAACAAAACTTAAATTAAGCTTTATCCACTATTACCTTTTCCTCAAAGGTTTAGAAAGTTAAATATGGATGCATAATTTTGAAAAACATTGGACATGTTCAAGTAATTACGCATCAACATTCCTTGTGTTGAAGCACTTGAACAAATGCTAAATTCATAAAGAAAGTGTTGTTAAAGAAGAGAAGGCTTACTGAATTTGAGACTATTGCTTTCATAGAAGACTATAATGTCATTGCAACGACCAAATTGCCTCCAAAATTACAAGATACAAGGCTTCACCATCCCATATAACATAGGTGAGAATTGTGTTTGCAATACATAATGTGATTTGGGGGCTAATGTTAATCTAATGCTATTATTTGTGTTTAAGAAGTTAAGATTAGAAGAAAGTAAACCCATTATTGTCATGTTGCTACTTGCAAAAAAAACTTTCACCCTAATAGTGTGATTAAGGATCTTTTAATGAAAGTTGATAAATTGATTCTACCTACAAGCTTTATTGTGATAGATTATTAAAAAGATAGGGACATTCCTATCATTTTAGAAAGACAATTTCTAGCAATGTGTAGAACTTTGATAGATGTTCAAAAAGAAGAATTGATCATGAGGGATAAAGGGCAAAAAGTAACTTTCAAGGTATTTTAAAAGATAAAAACTCCTAATAAACATGAAGAATGCTGTTTGGTAAGCATGATAAATAATCAAGTGGAGGTAGGTAGTGGAATGACTCTTCCATTAGATCTTTTAGTAGGCAATAATTGAGATTAGGGAAAGGAATGAAAATAGAGTCTATTGGGTGTTTTTAATTTTTATAAGTTTGGCTAAGAAGAGGTAAGCAAGAAATTATAGTAAGTTTTGTGGCCTATTAGCTAAGCAATCATGTGTGCCCTATATGATATGACATCTAAAAGTGTTTTATCTATCAAAGAAAGGAAGTTGGAAGTGCCTACCCTAGAGAAAATTAAAGTCAAAGTATTTAAAGCAAGTGTTTATTACAAGAAAAGTTAAGGGGTAGGAAGGAAACATTAAAAGAAAAATAAATACAAAATTGGAGTTTTAATATCAATCAATGGAGGCTAAGGTAGTATAATTTGTGATTGAAGAATGCTGAATTAGTAACTGCAATGCCATAACATCATAGTGAATGGCTTCAAAATTCGAAGCAAAGAATCTAGAGCTATAGATTCAGAGGACCTAAACCGTTGTGCATTTCGGGAAGTAGATTACTCTTTTTTTTCCCTTACACTTTCAAACATTAAGGACAATGTTTACTTTTAAGTTAAGGGTGGAGAATTATAAAAAAATTGTTAAGTTTTGAGTAGTTTTAGTCCTAGTTTGAGTAGCCTTTGTCTTTAAATAATTAACATAATAATTGAGTAGTTACTATAACATTATAACTTGAACTTTGGGTTTGAGCTTTTATTATGTCTATTTCATTTGAACATTCTTTTGTGCTTGCTACCTAATTGTTTGTTTAGTTCAATCTGACTCATATGATGATAACTGTGCGATCAAGGTATACTTAGTTAGGAAGTTGTTGATACTTATAGCTACTCTTAGTTTACTAAGTTAATGTTATATTTTTTTTGGTATATGTTTGAAATTTTTACCCATTTATTAGGCAGATATAGTTTGATTGCCTATGGCTTAAGGAATAAATTATATACAAATTAATTTGGATAAGCTATCTTAATTCTAGGGCTCTAGAACCTAGTTGAAATTCTAAGAGTTGGATAACTCTATGAAATAATTCAAGTGATTTTGTTGTTGCATTTGTGCCTTTTGAGCCTAATTTATGCTTATGTTTGAGACTCTCAAAAGGAAAAAAAAAACATATAACTTTGCTGGTTTACTTATATTGACTGTGATCTACTTTATACAAAAAAAAAACATGTTTAAACTCTATTTAGGAAAAATTCTATGTTTATTGTTTTTATATTTGAAAGGAATTAGTAGTGGTTGAGAAAAAAAATATGTTAGTTGGGTCTTATAGAGTAAAACAATAAGTGATTGTGTAAAGTTCTAATGATTCCCTTTTTGTGCTTGAAATGCAATTTAAGGTTGATAAGAAGGTTAACATCAAAAGAAGAAAAGAAAAAGATGACAAAATACATTAATGGAGATTAATTATTCTACTCATATATAAAGCATATGAATTTTCTTGAGATTTTTGCACTCTCCCATACTTATTTTTTTAATAGCAATAAGTTAGGCCAGTTTACAAGCTTTAAAAGACCTTTGGATCTCAGAGTCATGTGATGTCTACATTAAGGCAAGTAGAATGGACTAACAAACATATGAAGTCCCTACATTTGAGGTTGTGTTATATATTTTGAGGTGCTTACATTTTATTTTGACCTATGCATGATAATGACTATCAAGCAACATACACACATTTCAAAATTTTTGGAAAGAACTCATATTAATTTCTTAAACTTTGTTACTTGGATAAATTATCTGAACTTTTGGTCAATTGTACAACATGAGGTGATGCATGAGGGTTCCAATAAACATTTCGCCAAATAGCTTAGCTATTTCTTTTTCAATTATTGATCTATTTTACTTGAGGATGAGTAAAACTTCAAGTTTAGGGGTGTGTTAACTGTCAATTTTACAAAGTATTTTGTATATTTTCTTAGGTTTATTTTAGTAGAATTTGATTTTAAAGGCTAAAAGTTGGTACTTTTATGTTAGTCTTTTATTTAACTTAGTTTAATTTAACTTTTTAGTAGTTTTGGTGGTAGATTATAGTCCATTTGATATAGAGCATTGATTAAGAGAGTTTTAGTCTTTTTGTAAGGTCCAAATAACATTAGGAATCAAGTTTTAGGGTTACCAAGCATTAAGCCATGGAAATTAAGATCTTAGCCATAAATAGTGCATAATCTAAAAAACATGAAATCTAGATTGTAGTTACAAAAATCTAAGCCACAACCTTAACATCCTAAAAGACAATGTTAAAATTGCAATAACCAGAGCTACAGCCTCAAATTTTTTGCAATGCCATGACATAACATTATGCATGTGGATTAGTTTTAACTTACTTTTGAATAGAATATAAAAGGGAAAACAAGAGGCAAAGGAGGGCAATTTTTTTGATCGAATTTCAAAAGAAAAGAAGACATCCTAAAGCATCAAAAAGTAAAGAGAAGCTTAGGTGGTGGAAAAGACAGCAATTCATCTTAGATTCCTTAATTCATCTTTTTTTTCCTTTTTGCTTCCATGATGAATTTGATACATTCTATGTTTTTAATGTTGAAATCTTTTGTGACAAGTAGCTAAATGATTTTGGCTAGGGATATTATGAACCTTAGTATGGATTAAAGCTTATCTATTTTCCTTAATTTAGCATTAATGTTATTTATATGCTTGTTCAAATCTATTCTTCATGCTCCTTGATTGATTGGCCTCTAATTAAGTTAATATTTTCTAATTGAACTTGGAATGGGAGATGTTGTGAAAAACCTATAAGCATATGGTCCAAACAAGTAATATAGAAATAAGTCCTAGGTTGTCCCATAGGGAAGGAGATTCAAATATCAATTATGAAAAAAAGCACTTCTTATTATTTAGAAAATCTATTAAAATTGAAATTAATCCATGAAAATTAAAAGCACACAGAAATTCAAAAAAATAAAATACAAAACTATGAATTATAAAAGGTTATAGAGTATAGAATCTTTTATTTTCTTTTCAAGCATCATCTAAGATAAACTCTTGTAATTGAATTCATTTGGATTAAAGGCACTTCCACTAATGTATATAAATTTCCCTCCAAGATAAATATAGTACTCAAATTACTTAAAGTGAACCCATTACATGTGAAGAATTAATAGAAGTAAATAACCCACAAATTGCTTAAGAATAATCTATATTTCTATATAATCATCTCCTAAATCTAAAGCTTTAGTGATTTATATCATGATTGATCTTTTGATCCTCTTACAATATAATAGATAAATGGTGGCCAACCATTCATAAACAAAAAAGTTATACAGCAATAGATTATTCTTAACAGAATCAATACAAGAGAATTCTCAATTCATCTTAATTAGTGAACGGATTCATCTAAATTTTAGATTTAGAAATCTAGCTACTCATGATCAAAATCAAAAATTCAAAAACAAAGAAAATCATATCCATAATTAAAAAAAAAATAGAACAATTGTAAAGAAGAAAATAATGGTGGGAATTTGTCAATCCTTTGATAGAAACTTTAGATCTCTCTTGCATTTAACAAATCTCTAAAGCTCTTTGTCAAAATGCTTCCTCTCTTTTTAAAAGCAATCCCCCTTTCGTACTTGTCCTTTAGATCTAAAAGCTCACTCTTTCTTCCAAAATTACACCTAAAATAACATAAAACCCTCTCTATTTTGCTATACATAGGTAGCCTATGTAGAAATCACTTAATTACATGGTATACTCATGTTGGCCTTTGGTTACACAATCCATTTCAAGGTCTTTAAACATGGCCATATGGATGCCCACATGAACCTCTGGTCAGTTCAGAATGCTCCATTTTTCTGCATGCTTATGGTGATTTGCATTGAAGTCTAGTTAGCGTAGCAAATTGTCTCACTTTCCCATCAAAAAGCTCATATACTGCTAACAATAGCTCTTAATTTACATATGTAAATTGCATAAGATATAGCTAAATTAACTAGTGAAATTCCATATTTCCATGCCATTACATAAATGTGATTTACACCTAACAAATTCCCCTAAACTTGATTATCTACTTGCTCTCAAGCAAACTAAACTCATTATAGAGCTAATTATATTTAAATCTTGCTCAAGATTTGTTATTGAATATATAGGATATCAAATGCAACTCTCAATAAAAACATATTGACCAAATTTAACTCAAGAACAATATTAGCTAAATATAAAATTAAATACACATCTTTCTTTTTATGTCAATCCATAAGCATTCTTGAATAATCACAAGAATTTAGTAGTTAACACAATTGGTTCATGCAAAATTCACCTAACAACCTTTCCTTTTTCTTGACCTTAGGTAACAACACAAGAAAAATTTATATTATTAATTTCCTTTCAATAAGTGCATTTTATCCCCATAGTGCATCATATAGTTCTTTGGCCTAATCCTTCCTTGATGAGCTTACTCTCTTCTCAAAAAGTCTCTTTAACCCAGAATTGGAAATTTCTATTTGGCAACTTGTTTGAAGGTGATACAGAGTAGCTATCTGATGAGAGACCCCATATTTCTTCAAAAGCATGTCTAGGCAATGATTCTAAAAGTGAGTGCCCCATTGCTGATTAAAGAACGTAAAACTCCAAAGTAAGAAAAGGTGTTTTTCTTGAGAAAGTGAATCACACCTTACAATTATTTATAGAAATGGCAATGGCTTTAACTCAATTTAAAACATAATCAACTACAACTACAACTAAAATATACTTATTGTTGAAAGAGGATGGAAATAGCTCTGACGGGCTTGTTGCGCAATCCTCAAAATAAAACTAGGTTGACTAAAAATATAGTTAGTGGTACAACCTAAGTCATCTCCCTTAGAAATGAAATTCAATATTTAATTGAGTTTTCTAAATGTTAAAGGTCCTAAAAACTATCTAATTTTGGGGTTTTTAATTGAATTAAACTAATTAGAATTAAAATTGAATTAAAATAACTAGCTACTTAATTGGATGAATTATGAATGAATGATTGTTTTATGACTAGCTTTGGAATCGTCTCTTGGTATCCACTATCCTTATTCTAATTCAATTGTGATTAATTCTGACCTAAGAGTTCCTAATTGTGTTCATTGGCAAATGATCTTGAATTACCATTCAAGATTCAAGAAATTAGCAAGTTAATGTTGAATTGAGACATCAATCTTACACCAAATCATTAATTCTTGCCTTTAGGATTGATGAACACTTGAGTTGAATGATTAATTGATTGATTAGCTACTGAATTAACACCCTAGAATGTTTAATTAACTAACCAAACTCCTAAGAATCCTTAAATCAACAATTAAGCACACCAATTCTCACAAGTATTTTATCAAACACCTTGATTGTACATTTAAAAAATTGTAGGAAAATGAAAATCCAGCACTTAATTCATACAATTAATCAGCCAATATCTCTCCTAATCAATGTCTAACCAGCCATCAATCATGAACTACATCAATTTCAATCACTTACATACTCAACCAAGCATATAAAATAATAAAAATTGATATAGAAAGAGAGGAAAATAAAATGAAATTCTTAGCCAGAATTCTGCTTCCAAATCTTGGATTCAAGTTTCAACTCAAGAGCTTCCTCCCTTGCTAGTCACAGATGAGAATTATTCATTCATAATTCATCCAATTAGGTAGTAAGTCATTTTAATTCAATTTTAATTCTAGTTAGTTTAATTCAATCAAAAACCCCTAAATTAGATAGTTTTTAGGACCTTTAACATTTAGAAAACCCAATTAAATATTAAATTCTATTTCCAAGGGAGATGACCTAAGTTTTACCACTAGCTATATTTTTAGTCAACCTAGTTTTATTTTGAGGGTCGTGAGACGAGCGCGTCAAAATTTGACACCATTGCCGGAGAATTGGAGTCTTAATTGTTTGAGAAAGTTTTCTAAGTGTTTTTGTTCTATTTTAGCTCTGTTTTGGTTCTATTTTGATTTGATTTTTGTTCTGTTTCGAGCTTGGATTTGGTTCATTTCGGTGTTGCGTATTAACTTGTCCGCTTGCTGGAATTTTTGTTTAAAAGTACCCAGAAAATTCTCAAACTTTGTTTTCTAAGTTTTTTGGTGTTTTAAGCAAAAATAATAGCAAAACTATTGGGTGTACCATTGTTTGGCCAAATTCCAACGTTTGAGGTACTTTTTCTAATTTTTTAGTATTTTCTCGAATTTTTTTGGGATTTTTCAATTTTTCTGGATTTAATTTCCTTATTTTTTGTGAGTTTGTTTTGTGTCACTAACCTTTGTTTAAGAGTGTTTTAGATTGCTAGGAAGTTATTAGCTTCTTTAGAATTTTATTTTCTTGATTTTGATTAATTTTAGTTATAATTTGTTTGTGATTTCTTTTGTGCTGAAAGTGATTGAACTTCTCATTTTATTTGCTTTAAATGAATCCATATCATTGTTCTAATCAAAGTGCTTATGATTCTTATGTAAATGATGAGATCCTTAGGCAGTTGGATGATCTCCATACAATGCTTCAAGGCTTGCTTGAAAGACAAAGACAAGAACGACAAGCACAACAATATCAACAAGTCCAACCACCATGCTACTAACCATACCATCATTCCTATGAAGTTCACCCCAGCTACCAACCATACCACAATCCATATGGAGTTCACCCAAATAACCACCATCATTATGAGCCATATCACAACTTCCATATGCAAGAGCCATACCATGATTACCATAGGCAAGAGCCAGAATATCATCCTTACAATTATCATGAGGAGTACATGCAGCAAATGATCCAACAAGGAGCTAAATGGTTGAAACAACAAGATTAGCAAATGGCAGATAACCTCATAAAGGATTCGGGAATTCAAATGAATCAACCGACTTCAAGTGCTACTGAATCAATTGAAGAGCAAATTAGAAAAGAATGTATAGAGGAGGAAGAGTCCTATTCACTAGGTAATATCATTCCATCTTCTAATACTTTGCAATTTGTTGGAACTAAATCTAGTATTCATGATAGCACTTTGATTCCTAATGCATATAATGTTGTTGATTCTGAATTGCATGATGATGATGTTGGTGAGGAAATAATTGTTGAATCTCTTAATATGGTTGATTGTGGTAACTCATTGAGTAAAATTGATACATTTATTGATATTCATGAACCCTTGTGTACTGATACACTTGGTTTGTCTACACCTAGCTGTAACCTTAGTGATAATTCTAATTCTAAACTTGTTAATGATGAATTTATTGAGTCTAGGGTAGTAGATAAGTTTGGGGGTGACTTGGAATGTGATGATTATTCTGTTCCTAGTCTGGAATTAATTGATAAGTCTATTGATGATGCATCTTCTGAGTTTAGGGACAACATGCCATCAGGACCATGTGACATAGCTGATTTGGATGTATTTCTTGATTGTGTGTGTGTTGAATCTGCTATATGTGATAGATGCTCTCAAATTAATTCTTCCATTAAGACTAGTGAGTCCATCACATATACTGATCATCATGATTCTTCACTAGCATGTACCGGTGTAACTGCTGAAATAATGAATGTAGCATGTGATGAAAAGGATATAGACAATGAAATTGTTGAGCAGCTTGTTGTTGATGAATCAGACTTAGCTTTTAATTGTTTATGTGATGATTTGCATACATGTCCTGTGTATGCTGAGATAAATGAGTTTCTGGAGTCTGATAAGTCTGCTGAACCTATAGAGTCTTTAGTTTGCACTGAAACTATTGATAAGACTTATTCTTTGATCATACTAGTATTGATGAGAGTATGCATAGTGATACTGCTAATGTTAAAAATTCTATTGATCTTTGTGTTGTTGTTGATACTAGCGAGAGACTAAATTCTATTATTCATAATTGTATAGAATTTTGTGAGCCTACTGATGTCTCTTTGGTCAGGGAAAATACTATTTCTCTTGTTGAGAGTGCTAAACAGATTCTTCAGGTTGGTGAGCTAATTCCCAACAATCAACAGACTCTCCAAGCTGAGATGAAGCAACTATCAGACACCTTGAATTCAAAGTACTGTGAGAAGTTACAATCTAATTTTTCTATTAATGCAGTGACTCTCACTAATGAGAGTCCAATAGATTTCATTGGATTTGATAGATTTTTAGAAAGTTTTGATTTTAAATTTTCTTTCTTTAGTTTTAAATCTCCTGATTTTGATTTTGATTCTTTTCTTGGTCCTGAATTTGCTGAAAATGACTTTCTGAGACTATTGATGGTTGAAAAAGTCCATGGGTCATCCCTGCATGATCAATCAAAATGTTTTAAAGTAGTTAGACTCAAATTTGTCCAGTTAAGAAGGAATAAAGTTGTTTTAATTTTGGTTTTTAATACTTATGATTAGTTCGTCTTTAATAGAGTTCTTTGTAGCTTAGGATTTAGTTTTTTTTTTCTTTTTCGCATTATAGTTTGTTTTGTTTTTGTTTTGTAGGAAATAAATTGCTAACCAGCTACAAAGGAAATCTGAGCCACTCTTGAGATCTTCGATTCAAGTTCACCCGGTTGTATTCTCTCCTTTCACTCTCTTTATCTTGTGTTGTTCATTTGTTTACTGGACTGTGTGCTGACATTGAGGACAATGCAACATTTAAGTGTGAGGGGGGAGAGTCATTTCATTCCATCCATCTTTTCCTTGCTTTGTTAAAAAAATAATTTGAAAATTTTTGGGAAAATTTGTAAAAAATAGCGTGATTCTTTTCAGTTTTTCTATGAAAGTTGCAAGTTGAGATGATTGTAGCTTGGATTCACTTAGACATGATAAGTGATGGATCTTGTGTCTTGATTCAAGTGAAGTGGCAATGAATTTGATTTCAATAAATTATTTGATAGCTATTAGCTGGTGAGAAATTAAGCCTTAATTGTTCAATTTTAGTGTGTTTTCACCTATCTTTGCTTTCACTCTAGAACTTATCTTGATTCTTTGTCGAGACCATATTTGCATTTGCATGTATGAAAATGATAAGGCATTCATTTCTTTTCTAGCTAGTTAGCCAAAAAGCCAACCATACATTCATTTTATCCATTGTTTAGCCACTTTGAACCTTGTTTTATTTTCTTGTTGAACCATAGCCATTAAATATATTCCCACCTTGTTTTAAGATGCCTTAAGAATTTTAAGGAGCATTACATCTAAATAGGATAGATGAATGTATGCTTTACATCAGGTTAGGCCATTGTTATTCAAAGTTGAAGAATTTGTCTTGAAAAATAAAATTGCAAAAGAAAAGAAAAGATGAAAAAGCAAAAGGAAAATGAAAGAAAAGCAATGAAAAAAAAAAAGAGAAAAGAAAAGAAAAGGAAGCTATGGAAAATCAAAAGAAACAAGTGTTTTAAATTGATTTCATAGTTGCCTATTACTAGTCAGAAATAAGGCCTTAAATGCATACTCTTCTCTATCATAAATCTTCATTGATTGCTCTTGAAATTCTAAGGTATCTATTTGTTTTTTTTTTCCCTTATTTTTGTTATCCATTCATTTTATTTCCCTAGCCTCATTACAACCAAGAATAAAGTCCTATTGATTTGTGCATTGCATTTGACATAGGTGGTGGAGATTTAGAAGCTAGACAAACTTATGGTAGTGGACTTTGATAGGTGGAACTTGAGCGAAACACATCCCTTTAAACACTTGAAAGATGAGAGTAAACACCAATCCATATGAGAGGCTATGCATTTCAATTCATTCTTTTCAAATGAAATTGCCATGAAGCTTAATTCTTGATACAAGTGAAATTAGCTTTGATTGTTAAAGTGATGAAGAGTTATGATTGGTCTCTAATTTGTGATTTTTACTTTCCCTTTCCCATTTTCATTTTTCACTTGCCATTCTACTAGTTGGATGTTTCAATTCATTCTTTCATCTTGGATTTTAAACTTTGCCCAAGAGTGCAAAGGTTTAAGTGTGGGAGAATTTGATAAACACGTATTTTTATCTATTTTTATTCTCCTAAACTTAGACATTTTAGTTCCAAATATGGTTTTAAGGGTTTAATTAGATACAATTTTGTTTTAGTTGCCATTTTCTGCACTTTCAGAATTAAGTTGCAAAATGATTGATTTTAATGCATATATTTCTTTAAATTATTTTGTGAATTTTTCTATTGAATTATTCCTACTCTTTGTGCAGATTTTTATTGGTAATTGGAACTCAGATGGAATTTAATTGAAAGCATTTTGTAAATCTCTTGACTTTGGTTAATGGTTCATGGAAAAAGAATGGCAACTCTCATGTACAGCAAAAAGAAACACAAACAGAATGAAAATGGCGTGAAAAAGAAGTTTTACGTGGAATAACTTGAGCTCACATGGAAGAAGAGGCCACGAGTAGAATGAAGAGAAGCCATAAGTTGGAGAGTTGGATAGAGCATCTCGAGTAGAAAACAAGCAAAACAAAGGAGAAGCTTGAGAGGAGGAGTATGGGCAGCAGCAAAATGTGGAAGAAGCTATGGGTTCTGGTTCTTTGAGAAGAAGCTCACAAGAGTAGATGTTACGTGGAAATGTGAGTAGAACAAAAGAGAGGCAACGAAAGAAGAAGCTTTGGGCAGAACAGAGAAGAAGGAAGAATACACATACATGCAGAACGTGCTATAAACAAAAACAAAGCACCAGTTACAGGCTACAACAGAGGCTGAACTCGAGGGCTGGAAAGGAAGCTAAATAAGAGGAAGAGAGCTTGGGTATTTGAAAAGAAAAAGAAGCTGAAGCTAAGAATGAACAACACGAGTTGAAGTTAGGGCTGTGTTAAATGAAGGAAGCAACGAGTTGAAGTCTGGACAGCAGCTGCAGAACGAGGAAGAAGCTCACATGCAGAAGCTGAACATGCAGCAGAACGTGGAACATGACGCGAAAGCTGGAGCTTTTAAGCAGAAGAAATGCATTTAGTCATACACAGGAGCCACGGGTTGAAGGAGCTGGAAGCAAAACACAAACCAGCAGCTAACGTAAAACAAAGGATGCATGCAGCAGCAGAATAAAATGAAGCAATCACGTGGAATATGATAAAATAAGATGAAGTGGGACCCACACTCACATAAACAAAGATGGAGAAAATGCTTCGGGTATTTGGCACAAGGTTAGCACGTGAAGAGCACGAAGAAAGTGACTTCAGCGTGGAAAAGAGAGGCAGAACACGTGAGAGCTTAAATCATTCCAGCATTCATCTCAACCATTCATTCCATGAAATAAACATCACGCCATTCATTCAAGGCGATCAGATCCATCCATCGTAATTCAAATCATCCATTCCCATTCAGTCATACGTCGTCATACACACTCCAGATTCACGACGTCATACACTTCATTATTCCACACTCCCTTTGTCTTTTCCATCCCTTCGTCCAGAACACAGAACCACTTCCTCCATCATCCACTCCTCCATTTCCATCCACCGAATGAAGCTCTGATTCTCATCTATGACTAGCAAGGGAGGAAGCTCTTAAATTGAAGCTTGAATCCAAGATTTGGAAGCAGAATTCTGGCTAAGAATTTCATTTTATTTTCCTCTCTTTCTATATCAATTTTTATTATTTTATATGCTTCGTTGAGTATGTAAGTGATTGAAATTGATGTAGTTCATGATTGATAGCTAGTTAGACATTAAGTAGGAGAGATATTGGCTGATTAATTGTATGAATTAAGTGCTAGATTTTCATTTTCCTACAATTTTCCAAGTGTGCAATCAAGGTGTTTGATAAAATGCTTATGAGAATTGGTGTGCTTAATTGTTGATTTAAGGATTCTTAAGAGTTTGGTTAGTTAATTAAACATCCTAGGGTGTTAATTCAGTAGCTAATCAATCAATTAATCATTCAACTCAAGTGTTCATCAATCCTAAAGGCAAGAATTAATGATTTGGTATAGGATTAAGGTCTCAATTCAATATTAACTTGCTAATTTCTTGAATCTTGAATGATAATTCAAGATCATTTGCCAATGAACACAATTAGGAACTCTTAGGCCAGAATTAATCACAATTGGATTAGGATAAGGATAGTAGATACCAAAAGACGATTCCAAAGCAAGTCACAAAACAATCATTCATTTAGAATTCATCCAATTAGGTAGTTAGTCATTTTAATTCAATTTTAATTCTAGTTAGTTTAATTCAATCAAAAACCCCCAAATTAGATAGTTTTTAGGACCTTTAACATTTAGAAAACTCAATTAAATATTGAATTCCATTTCTAAGGACAACGAAATCATTTGTAATGATTTCCATTATCTTTTTTACATAATCAGAGAAAATAGCCATCATGCATTGCTAGAAAGTGGCTAGTGCATTATACAGACTAAAAGGAATTCACCTAAATGCAAAGGTTTCATAAGGGTAGGTAAAGGTTGCATTTTTTTTATTCTCTAGTACCATAGGAATTTGGTTGTAACATGAATATCCATCTAAGAAATAATAGTAAGAATGTCTAACCAACCTTTCTAACATGGGATCCATGAATGGAAAGAGGAAATGGTCCTTAAGGGTAGCATTATTCAATTTCTTATAATCTATACACACTCACCAACTAGCCATTATTTGGGTGGCAATAAGCTCATCATTCTCATTTTTTATCATAGTCATCACACTTTTCTCTGGAACAACCTATACAAGCTTACACAAGGATTGTCAATAGCTTAAGTACTTTCACTCTAACAAATTCTTTCATATCCGAATTGAGCCTTCTCTAATGTTTAATGGAAGGTTTATGGTTTTCTTACATTAAATTCTCTCCATGCATATAGATGGGCTTAATCCCTTGATATCTGATATGGCCCATGCTAAGGCACCATTTTTCTCTCTCAAAACCATTAAAAGCTTCTCTAACCAAGTCTCAATGAGATGTGTAAAGACAATCATTGGCAAGGTATTATTTTCCCATAGGTAAGCATGTTTAAGGTGAAAGGGTAATGGTTTCAATTCTAAGGTAAAGGCTTTCTCAGTAAAAGATGATGGAAGTGATTTATCCTTTCCTAAGCCATCAACCTATACCACTTTTGAAATAAGATAAACAAAGTTAACTCTATAGAATGAGTGTTGTGGCAATCCTAATATCACTATCTTGAATAGTAGTTGTTAACAAAACACAAGCCTCAAGCATATCATCAAAAGAGGATTTCAATTTAGTTTCTTACAAAATTTCATTTAACACATCAATTCTAAAGCAGTAGTCATTAGCATGAACATTAGGATTGTTCATAAAATAAAAAAAATTGAACTTAACCACTTCATCACCCATTTTCAAAATGAGTTTGCCATTTTTTACATTAATGACCACTTCAGCTATGGTAAAAAATGGCCATCTTAAAATCAATGACATTGGGATATCTTCCTCCATATCAAGAACTATAAAATCCACTAGGAGATAAAATTTTTCAACCTTCACCAAGTTATCTTTTAACACTCCCACTAGCTGCTTAACAAATTTTTCTACTAATTGCAATGTCACATTTGTAAGCTTTAAGTCTCTTAAGCTAAGTCTCCTACAAACAAATAAAGGCATCAGACTAAGACTAGTACCTAAATCACAAAATGTACAATTAAAATATACATCACTAATGATATAAGAAATAGAGAAACTCCTAGATCAACTAGCTTTGGTGGTAGCTTATCTTGTATAATTGCATTACATTCCTTAGTGAGTGCAATAATGGCATGATCCTCTAGCTTCCACTTGTTTGACAAGATTTTTTTCAAAAATTTCAATATGTCGGCATCTATGCCAAAGCATCTACAAATGGGATGTTTATGTAAAGCTACTAGAAGATGTTGAGAAACTTTTCAAATTGTTTATCCAACTTCTACTACTCTAGCCTTTGAGGAAAAGGTACTAATGGAACATAAGCTTGATCAGTGCTTGTGCTGTTAGCTAAACTACCCTAGCTCATTCTTTTTAAATTGAACTAAAGAGTTTATAATCTCCATATCATCAACTTTATTTTCATTCTAAGGTGGTGCATTTCACTTATTAGAACTCTGTAGTTGCATGCCACTTTCCAAAGTGATAACCTTGAACTATTTTCTTGGATTTACTTCAATCTAACTAGGTAAAGTCCCTTGAAGTCTAGAGTTAGATGCACTTGCCAACTAACTTAATTGTATTTCTAGATTTCTATTATGACTAGTTAGCTAATCCAACTTAGATTCCTACTTTTCAAATCTTTTAGAAGATACATTGCAAAATTTTTCAAATGCAACTTCCCCAAATTGTTTGTTTTCATTATGATATTGAACCCCTTTCTTCCTAATCTAAAAAGTTTGTCTAAATGGTCCACCTTAGTTTCTTAAATTTCCTTGATTATTCTAGTTTCCCTAGCTAAGTTGGGATAATTTCTCCATCTAAGATTATAGGTTGCTAAATTAGGTATATTTTGTGGTTTAGGCTTATTTGATCAGACACACAAGATCCAAAAAAGTTATTCTAGCATTTGTTATATGGATGATCATTGGCATAGAGTTTACATCTAGAGTAAGATGGAGAATGTGAGACTACATTGACACCAATTTGATCAAATTTCTTCATAAGCAAATCAAACTTGGTATTAATTTTAGAATTTAGTGCATGAAAGCTCTCCATCTCTATAACACTAGCTGTTTTTCTATGCCCTTCACTAGACCATTTTTTATGATTTGCAGCCATCTCTTCATGATATCAACCACTTCATCAGTATCTTTTGTCCATAAAAATATTCCAACTGCAACATCTAAGTTGACTTTGAGTGATTGTTTAAGCCCTTTATATAATATTTGCACTAACATCCTATCTTGGATGTCATTATTTGGGCATTGTTTTTACAAATCCTTAAATCATTCACATGCCTTATATAATGATGCACCATCTCGTTGCCAAAAACTTTGTATATCACTTTTCAATCTAGAATCTTGCCCTATGGAAAGTACTTATCTAAAAATATTTGTGAAAGCTCATCCCATGTGGCAAAAGATTGCAAGGGCATGGAATCCAACCATAATACAGCTTTATCTCTTAATGAAAATGAAAATAATTAAAGCCTAATTGCATTTGTTCAAACTTCATTCATTTTAATGGTGTCACAAATCTTTAGGAAGCAAGTCAAATGTACATTAGGATCCTCAAGTACTCCTCCTCTAAATTCATTATGCTATACTATTTGAATCATCCTAGACTTAATTTTGAAGTTCTTAGTCACAACTATTGAGCTTACTATACTATTGTTTAACCCATATGCATCTGGCATGGCAAAATCTTACATAGGTCAATGGCATCAATTAAAAGTGACTCTAACTTCTTGATGTACATAGTGCATGTTTGGAATCTCGTTTCAAAACCACGTTTATGTAGAAGCAATAAATTGTTGCTTCCTAGCAAACGTGGTTTTAAACCTTGCAAATGCAGAACCAAACACACCAATAGTCTATTAGATTCTCTAGCTGATTTATTGATTAAGGTTCTTATGAAGCATCCCCTACCTTCAACAATCACAAAGTATACGTTCTAGCTCAAAATTAGCCTCTAGAAGAGAACACCAAATGAGATAATTCTCAATTACCTAAAAAAAGGAAATTAGAAAATTAATTGAAGATAAAATTTATGAAAAACAAGAAAATACTATAAAAGAAAATTTTCTAAATTAATAAGAAAATTTTTTCAATTGATATTAATATACCTTCTCTAGCAATAGTGCCAAAAACTTGTTATGAACAAGTTATATAGAAATGAGTCAAAAGTCATCCCACAAGGAAAGAGATTTAAATACCAATTATCAAAAATCACTTCCCATTATTTAGAAAACCTATTGAAATTGAAATTGATAAATGGAAATTAGAAGCACTCATAATTCATGAAAATGAAATACTAAACTATGAATTATAAAAGACTTTAAAATATAGGTCAATGGCATCAATTAAAAGTGACTCTAACTTCTTGATGTACATAGTGCATGCTTGGAATCTCGTTTCAAAACCACGTTTTTGTAGAAGCAATAAATTGCTGCTTCTTAGCAAACATGGTTTTAAGCCTTGCAAACGCAGAACCAAACACACCAATAGTCTATTGGATTCTCTAGCTGATTTATTGATTAAGGTTCTTATGAAGCATCCCCTACCTTCAACAATCACAAAGTATACGTTCTAGCTCAAAATTAGCCTCTAGAAGAGAACACCAAATGAGATAATTCTTAATTACCTAAAAAAAAGAAATTAGAAAATTAATTGAAGATAAAATTTATGAAAAACAAGAAAATACTATAAAAGAAAATTTTCTAAATTAATAAGAAAATTTTTTCAATTGATATTAATATACCTTCCCTAGCAATAGTGCCAAAAACTTGTTATGAACAAGTTATATAGAAATGAGTCAAAAGTCATCCCACAAGGAAAGAGATTTAAATACCAATTATCAAAAATCACTTCCTATTATTTAGAAAACCTATTGAAATTGAAATTGATAAATGGAAATTAGAAGCACTCATAATTCGTGAAAATGAAATACTAAACTATGAATTATAAAAGACTTTAAAATATAGAATCCTTTATTTACTTCGTAAGCATCATTTAAAATGACCTCACGCAATTGAATTCAATTGAATTAATGGCAACTCCATTAATGTATATGAATTTGCCCCTTAAGATAACTCATAGTACTCAAATTAGGTCTATGTCTACTTTTGTAATCACATACTTAAAGTAAACCCATAACGTAAAAAGAATTAATGCAAGTAAATAACTCATAGATCACTTAAGAACGATCTATATTTCTATATAATCATCTCCTAAGTCTAAAGCTCTAGTGATCTATATCATGATTGACCACTCAATCCTCTCACAATACAATAAATAAATGATGGCCAACTATTCATGAACAAGAGTAATACAACAATAGATTAATCTTAATGGAATCAATACAAGAGAATTTGTAATTTATCTTAATCAATAAATAGATTCACCTAAATTCCATATTTAGAAATCTAGCTACTCATGATCAAAATCAACAATTCAAAAACAAAGAAAATTTAAAAAATAATAAAAAGTGTATAGAAGAAAATGATCATGGAACTTCGTCAATCCTTTGGTAGAGACTTTATGTCTCTCCTACGTCCAACATATCTCTAGAGCTCCTTTTCATAATGCTTCCTCTCCTCCCAAAAGCAATCCCCCTTTTGTACCTCTCCTTTAAATCTAAAAGCTCCCTTTTTCTTCCAAAAATACCCTTAAAATAACATAAAATCCTCTTTGTTTTGCTACACATAGGCTGTCCATATAAAAATCATTTAATTACATGATCTACCCATGTTGGCCTCTAGCTATACAATTCATTTCAAAGTCTTTGAACATGGGCATGTGAATCCACACAGCTTACCTATGTAAACCTTTGGTCAACTTATAATGCTCCATTTTCCTACATGCCCATGGTGATTTGCATTGAAGGCCATGTAGAGTACCAAATTATCTTTCTTTCTAATCAAAAAAGCTCATGTACTACTACAAACAACCTCTTATTCAAAACATATGTAAATTGCATAAGATATAGCTAAATTAATAACTAAAATTCCATATTTTCATGCAATTAAATAGGCATAATTTACACATAACTAGACTTAGGAATAGACCTTGAATTGAATAGTGTGGGTACATGATACTTGTTGAATTAAGTTGAATGTTATTGATAGGATAGGAATATGCCTATTAGTCTCACATAGTTAAAATAGAGTCTATACAATTATGTGATTAGATTTGAATTCATAAGAGATTAAGAGTTTGGGCTAAGCTAACACTTATAAGTAGTTTGAAAAAATTCTTGTAAGTAATTAGAACCTTAAGCTAGCCTAGATCATTATTAAAAATATGTCAAAGGAAGATAACTTAAGTTCTTAGGAAATACTAGGGGGATTAATATTCTTAGACTTTTTCATCCATTAACTTTTACTTGAAAAACCTTATTTCACTAGTCTCTTTAATGCTACAATTTTTGTTAATCATTTTATATATACAATTAGTTAGCTTGATTGAGTTGAGATAATAATTTTAGTGATTGGTACATTCTCTTTTAATAAGTCCTCAAGGAAATGATATCTTATTCACTTCTATATTATTTGAAACAATATGTATACTTATGTGCAAGTTGTTATATTTTTTAGCAACACTTGGTTGATCTTCCATTTGGCTGAAAAACAATTAAGAACAAATGAGTTCTCACGATTGAAATAAAAAAGGCGGATAGATCTATTGAAAGATATGAGACACTTAATTGTTAAGAGATATATACAACAGGAAGGTATATAATATGAAGATACCTTTTTACCTATTGTACAATTTATTTCAATTAAACTTATCCTAACTAAAATTGCAAATTTAGACTTGCATTTGCATCAAATATATATGAAAACTATGTTCCTAAATATAGAACTAAGTGAGAAAATGTACATGGAACAACCATTAAGTACCATTGAAAAAGAATTGGAGCATAAAGTTTGTAGGCTCTAACGATCCATTTACAAACGAAAACAATAATCTAGATAGTGATATATGATATTTCATTAATTAGTAACTTTTTCATGAATTTCAAATGATCAATGAAGACCATTATGCTTACATTAAGCTATTTGAAAGAAATTTCATAATATTATCCTTTATGTGGATAATATACTATTAACTAGGAATAGTTTAGATTCTTTATAGCCATTAAAAAGTAGTTGTCCTTAAATTTTGAGATGAAAGATATGGGTAAAGTATAGTATATTCTTGAAGTTAAGATCTAAGAAAATCGTTCAAGGAAATTAATTACGCTTTCACAAGAGAATTATAAGTAGAAAATCTTTGAGTGATTTCATATGAAAGACTACAAACCCATCAATATCCTTGTAGTAAAAGGTGATCTCCCCACCTATATATATTAATGTACCTTCTTCTCCCTTCATTATGCACGACTAAGTTCTGCAAAACAAGAGAAAAGCCCTAAGGAGAGTGGCGCACAAGAGGAAGGCAAAGAGGAGGAAAAATTTAAGCTATAAGTTATGTTATTGAACTGAATCTACATTAACAATTATGTAAAAAGACTATTAGTCTAACATTGTTGGTATAATGTATGTAATGATTTGTACAAGGTTGAATATTTATTATCGATTGACCTTATGAAATAATACTAATCAAATCCCTATCAATAACATTAGAATGTTATCTAAAGAATCCTAAGATACTTGAAGAGCACTATAGAGTATACCCTATATTGTTAAGCAAGTGATTGCTCTTGAAAAGATACTCTAACGAAGATTGGAAAGGAAATCTAGATGCATGAAAATTAATTTTTGGATATACATTCTTGTTGAGTAATGATATCATATTTTAAAGTAGCAAGAAGCAAACATGCATAGTTATATATATCATGGGAATAGAGTTTATTATATGTTCTGTAGCAGTGCAAGAGATTATATGGCTTAAGAGGATTATGAAACACTTGGTTATCATTAATGTGATTCTAATATTAATCAATTATGATAAACTAAAATCTATAGCCTACACTAAAAACCCTAAGTATCACAATAAGACTAAGCACATAAACATGAGAATGAGATAGAGACAATACAACAATGTTCATAACTTTTGATTGAGAGATTCCTTTGGACTTCAACTGATATGATAATTTTTTAAAAATTTTTACATGATTTTTGACTAAATCTCAGTCAGATAAAAAAAGTTTCAATTGATTAACAATAAATAAAAAATAAAAACATGCACCAGAAGCTAATAAAAACTACTAGGTAGCAACTTTTGTCCATTACCCTAACTTTCGGTTAACCTATACTTAAATGTTAATTTAATATTTTTACTTTTCGATGTAAATTTTTTTTTGATAAAACAATGAGAAATTAATTTTTTTAATAATATAATAATTGAAATGGTTTTGTTAACAATTAATATAAAAATATAAATTGTAAATTTTAAAGTCATATGTTATAAGAATTTAAATTTTTTGTTTAAAAATTAATTATATAATATAGTTCAAATCATATCATTTTGATTTGTGGGCAAGTGGATGAGTGGGTGTGTGTGTCTATATTAATTTTTTATTATATTATTAATATAATTAATTATTATTATATTTATTATTTTATTATTTTGATTTTATTTTTTCTATTATATATATATATATATATGAGAAAGAATCGATTGATTGTCTCAATTGTCCAAAAATCAATTAAAAACATTTTTCAATTGATTTTTGTCAGAAATATTTCTAACTGACTTCTAGTCAATTAGAACATCTAATATTTTATGTTTTGTAAGCAAAAATAATCCTTAAAGAGTGAAAAGGAATAACTAGAAAAGGTCACCGAGAGAGAAAAAGTTAGTTAGGACTGAAAAAGTCGATTCTAGCCTAACTAATGGAAAAATAAGAGATTTAGAAAATATAAAAATTAACTTGAGAAATAATATCCCCTATCATAGTATTACGAAATAAAGTTAGTAGATTAGTCAGATGAGACTGGTGCAACTAAATCATTGATAGTGTACAATTTAGGATCTCAAGTAATAATAACTTTGACCAAATTTTTTCAAACTATTTTAAATCTCTATAACTTCTAAGCAAATATTTTTAATGGGGAAAAGAATTTTAATTTGGAGTTGTCAATTTCTAAAAATATTAAAAAATAAATTCAAATGGAGGAATTAAAGTTTAAGAACATAATGGTTATTTTCAAAAGAGTTGGAAAATATCTTAGATATTTCTTACTTCCTATATGTAACAACCGGGAAAAAGAAAAGGAAGGGAAAAGAAAGAAAATAGGAAGCTGGAAATTTTCGGAAGTCAGAATTTTTGCTAAGTCTTCTCGTCATAGCGAGAAATGATCTCGCTGTCGCGAGAATGCCTTCTCGCCATAGCGAACGGGATTCTAGCTATAGCGAGTGCTGGCAGTAATCCATACAAGAACCAGGGAGTTTCTCACTGTAGCGTACGCCATAGCGAGAGTGGGAGTCTGGAACTGGCGCGAGTTCGCCATAGCGAAGGTCGAAACTCGCCATAGCGAAGGGAACTTATACGTGCTCGCCGTAGTGAAGGCTAAGCCTCGCCATAGCGAAGCCAGATAACACGATCTCGCTATAGTGAAGGTTAATTTTCGCCGTAGCGAGGGTCAGTCCGGAAGAGAGTAAATAGCGAGAATTAGAGTTCATTAAACACCCAAACTCATTTCTTCTCTCATTTCTGCCCTAGACTTCGACCCAAAGAGAGAAAAGAGGCGTGGAGAGTGAGAGAGATCAAGAGAAGGAGGAAGAGCAAGGGAAAGGTAAGGAAATTTCCCCCATTTCTCTTTAGATTTCTGATCCCCTCCCTTTGCCCTCTTTTCCTACGGTTTTATTTGTAAAAATGGATGGTTTTTGGGCATGGGTTAGAAGAGGGAAAGTGGAAAACACCTTTGAATCTTTGTGTTTCTTTGAAAATGTGGTTTCCACTACCATGGGAGCTTGAGAGAGAGAGAGAAAGGGTTGATGGCATTCTAGAGAGAGAGAGAGAACTCTATGTTCTGGTATGCTAGGAGAGTTTGATCTGATGATTCCATGATAAGAGAGTAATTGCATGCTTATGTGTGCTAGGCTCAAGAGAAACACCTTCATCAAGGTGTGATTGTGAACTTAAGAAGGGAGAAGTGAATTTGAAAGGGAAGGCTTGTGTTGGCTTTGGTTCCAAAGGTAGCTCTCTTTTCCCACTCTTTCTTGTTGCATTCTTGGATGTAATAGTCATTGTATGTTTATGTATATACTTGTTGTGTGGAATATGCCATATGCTATTGCTTTGATGCATTGAATGCCAATATGCTTGTGTGTTGAAATGTGAGAATTGCTCGGGTGAGGTAGTGCTGAAAGTCCCTTGAGATGGGTGAGGTGAAGCCGAAAGTCCCTTGAGATAGGTGAGATAAGGCCAAAAGTCTCAAACGAGTGAGGCCAAGTCAAAAGTCCTTAAACTCGGGTGAGGCCATCCAAAAGTCCCTAAACTCGGATGAGGCTAGACCAAAAGTCCCTGGAGCCCATTTTTGACATTGTTGAGATTTCCATAGCATGTACAATGTGTGTTGGATGATTAAGAATGGCTAAATGCTTATTCATATGCTTTGACTTGTTATATGCCTTGATTGCTTACTTGATTGAGTGCATGAGCTACTAAGATTCCCTGAATCTCACCTCTTGCCCTCCCAACTTAATATGCTAGGTGGAGCTCAAGGAGAACCGAGCACACACCAAGGAGCCTAGAAGCATGCTTAGCTAGATAGTAGTTTAATTTGGTTATTTTGATGTATTTTGATGTAAAGAGGTGCCAAAATGAGTATGCACCATCTATTTTTGAGATGTAAAGGTTGTAACAAGTGTAAATGTATGGAATGATGATGTATAGACTATGTTGATAGCCAAATGAATAGAAATGAGGGTTTTGCCCCTTTTGATGAATGAATGAGATAGTGTATTTTTGGCCGTAACATAGTGAATTTGGAATGTATGATAATTTGGACCACATGGACTTGTTATATATCTTAGTTTTATGCTTTCAAACTTGTCCATGAGTGGCTAGAGTATGGGAGAGGCGATTTGGACCTGTTTTGGACCTTTTGGGTGCCAAAATCGGTATTTTTGAGAGCTCCGTCAAAGTATGACCGGATGAGCTCCTCTTGCCATGAAATTTGGCATGCCTCTAGAGTTTGTTGAAAGCTTCTTGAGAAGCTGAAGTTGGTAATATTTGGAGGTCTAGAGAATATTTAGCGAATTATTGAATTTGGGAAAATTTAAGGGATTGGTCATGTACTGTTTATATAAACCAGAAAAAGAAATCTGTGGCATTCATAGACCAAATGGATTCCAAATGTGGTGAAATTTTATACACATAAACTAGACAACCACAATGACTTATAAGAATTGGAATCACCTAAATCGGAGGTCTGTAGAGAGAGAACAAACCTTCTGAAGTTCTGTATCAGCATCAGGGAGCTCATCTGACCCCCGTTATTGTTCCATCGGTTTTCGGGGAGTAGGATCTACTGAACTGATCTGGACTTATTTTTTTCCTCTAGTAGACATCCGTAGCTTTCCAAATTAGTATAGTGTGCCTAGATTGAAGTTTTGTGGATTTAGTTATGAATTTTCGAAAGTCATGACAGCAAGCTGCACCAGAAACAGTGACAGCCGGACCTCCTTCCCATTTTCGTTGTCAAACATGGTCCAAACGCTGTGTTTGTAGTTGGGAATGATTTTTAGTGTAAAGTTAACACTTAGAGCTTTCCAAAAAGCTAGAGTTTGATAGATTCCCATTTTTCTACAATTAATTATGATTTTCCAAAGTTAGAGCCAAAATATGACTTTTGGGCACAAGTGAGAAAAGTGCATTTTTCTGGTTTTTGGCTCCATACCCGTGGCTTATGGTTTGTTTTATGCTATGTATGAGTCGTATATATGGAGTTTGAGTTGAGGATGTGAGTGATGGGTTCACAGGACCCATGGGGTGAAAGATGAGTGTATGAAACCCCGTTTCATAGCATGAAAATGCCACGGATTAGTATTGTTTCTTTGGAAATCATATGGAACCGAGCCCAGTGAGAGGCTAAGTAGCGGTAGTAGATTAAGGTGTCACACTATATGTGCATTATGCCACTTCTCCTCCCCTCATGATCAACCTTACTAGCTCTAAAAGGTCTCTTATGGTGGCATGAAGAAGAAAGAAGGAGGAAGGAAAAAAAAGCTATATAGATAAGAAAACTTGCTAAATTTGATTATAATCTTGTTATAAAACATCTCTTACTCCTTTTGCTCTCTCTCATGGTGATTTTGGTTCCTCAAAAGAGTAAATGTAATGGTTGCACCTTTGAGTGAAAGAGCTCATTTAAAGAAGCTAAATACACTAAAAGAAACTCCATCAAGAGCACATCAAAGAAAGTTATGATTTAGGCTAGGAAAACTTGGTGAAAACAAGGGTTTTAAAGGGTGAATAATAAGAATATATAAATAGAATTGGTTAAAGACCAAAAGAAAGGCATATGGCTTCACTTAAGATTTAGTTTTGGCTTTAAGAAATTCAAAATTCTAAGAAGGTTAGTTAATCCCTATAATATCATAATTGAGTTAGAAATGAATTATGGATAACCTAAAGCCTTCAAATTCCTTGTGAAACAAACAAAAATTTGAAGGTAGGGGCCTATGTGGTGCTCTCAACCAAGGGGTATTTAATTTAGTTTTATGGGTTAAAAGGCCTAAATAAGTAATATAAAGGCTAGATAAATCATTAGGTTGAGGAAAAGAATGAATTTTGATTTTGTGCAAAGTTGGTACCACGAAAAACCCTAATTGACCCTGGGAGTAAAATAAGTGATATGGCTAAACTTTTAAACTTGTTTTAGCCATAAAAAATGAGTAAATAAAGATAGATGAATGATGGAATTGCTACATGAAATGTGGCGAATGGAATAGGTTATTTTGGAACAATTAAAGTAACAAATCCATACTTTAAATCTAATTTAAACATATATTGCTTAAATGAGATTGAATATATCTTAATCGGTTATTTTATACTTTAATTAATATGTCTAGGCCAAGCAAGTAGGGCCACATGATGCCTATTTGCATTTGTGAGGCCATGGGATCAAAAGAAGAAAAGTAAGGGAATTGATTGAATTTGTTTGTTAAGGTTGCTATTCTTTCATTCTTATATGTATGGTTAGTTTGCTTGAGTCTTTGGTTACTTGTGTGTATTGCTTGCAAGTGATTGGTGATTGTTTAAGTGGAATATGCAATTACATTATGTCTATTTGCATTTGTGAGAAAGGTCTCTTTGTTGGATGAGGTTAGGGAAGTAAGCATAGATTTGTTCTTACTTGAACCAAGGAAACCCCTAGAGAATGGATTTACTCTCTTGTGTATGATTTGGCTATGATTGCATAACATGCATGCTTGCTTTCATATACTTGAGTGAATCATATGTGTGTTTGAATGTTGGTTTAGCTATTGGAATTCTTTGAATCTCATATTTTCCTATTTCCACTAATCATGGCCAAATGAAACTCAAAAGAAAGGAAATGAAGATGTAAGGGCCTAGAAAGAACTAAATTCTACAAATGTTTAGCCTATAATATAATATTGTATATGTGGCTTTGTAAGCTTATATTTCTATGTAAAGTAATGGCAACATGTGTAAAAGTGTTAAATCATAAATATATAATCATTAGATGCATGTATAAGACATTAGAATAGTTTGGGTTATGGAAATCCAATGAGTTTATGCATATATCATGATGTGGAATAATGATTTTTAGTTGTAAGGCAATTCTATGGGGAATCATTACTACATGATGCATATATTAATTAAAGTTTGCTCATAACAAGAATTGGCATATTATGCTCATTCGGTATCAATTGAAACCAAAAGTTTGACCATTTAAGCCTTAAAATGTCCCTTTGTCCTTATAGCCTTAATGACCAAATTTGAGACTACAATTTGGTGATCATTTAGAGAACATTTAAAACTTTTTATATAGTTAAAGATTATAATTTTTTAACCTTTATAGAATATTTGATGAATTTATAAAATTGGCCACAAAAAGTTGTCATACATTGTTACTATTTATTATGGTATAGTCATAAATTGTGTTTTTATAAGAGACCAAATGTATTTATTTTAATTTGAAATTTTTATAATAGATAATTCACATTCTAAGTTTTTCAATGACACTTAATTTGTGTAAAACGGAATTGTGTAACTCAAATTATAAATTTTTGAAATTCAGACTTTATGTGTTCTATACCCTAATTAAGCAAATATTCATCTTTACAGATTTTAATCTCTACATACTTATTATCTTGGATAAAACTTGTTTAAGAATGAATTTGTGAGATGAAATGATGAGAATCCATTTTGAAACCTTTCGAGTCCATTTGAAGTCTTTAATGACTAAAATTTCCACTGCTGAAGGTTTAATTGTAGTTGTTTTATCCTAAATGGACCACCGATGGCATAAGGTAATTGGAATATAATAAGGTGTAACAAAACATGTGACGAATTGAAATTTGGTTTGAATTTTAAACCTCACCAATTTTATTTTTCCTATTTATATATAAATTTTCATTCTTTAGTTAAACATTTTGGTTTTGATTCAAAAGGCTCTTCATGCTTTTCTCTTCTTTTTCTTTTTCTTTCTTCCCTTTGTAGTTTTCTTCTTCTTGTTCTCTTCTTTTTACACTTCTTCTTCTTCTTCTCTTCTTTTCAAACTTTCTTGTTCTTCTCTTTCTTCTAGATTTCTAGTAAAATCTTCATCTTTTCTTTTTTTTTTTTTTTTTGGTTCAAAATGTTTATGAAATTCTCTTATTTCATTTTAGTAAATTTTCTTCTTCCAATGTTTGTATATTCTCTCTATTCATTAGAAGTTGCAATTTTAATTGCCTTTAGGTAAAGATTTGTAAAGATTTATTTAAGTTGTTGAGTTTGCAAAATGTTTCTTGTAGATTTTTTATAAATTAATTATTTTTATGTTACAAATTTACATAGAAAGGATAACTAGATGATAAACAAAAGAATGCATTTGGATCAAAAATAAAGAGAATTAAAATTTTAAAATATCATTAATTAAATTAGAGTAAATAAAAAACCAAAAAAATGAAATAAAAAAATGATTAAGTTTTTCTTTTAAAAAAAAAAAGAGCTCCCACACTTTAGTTTAAAGGGGAAAAAAAAAAGTTGATATGTTGCCCAACAAAAAAGGTTGCCATATTGCAAAGAGTATTGTTCAAACAGTATTTTATAACTAATTTCATTTGATGATTATTTACTAACAAATAAAAAACCAATAAATGGGGCAAATAATTTTTCAATTAGAAATACATTATTTCCTACTGAATATTCACTTTCACCAACTGATACTTCAATTGATAATTGCTATTTTTGTCATAGTGAAGCAATAACAGATAAGAGTGATACTTTACAATATGATTATATGTGATATGCTACTAGATCCCCTAATAAAACCCATATCTACAGATATGTATGAGAAAGATGTAAAGTCTTTTGATATGTGAAAAACATATAATGTTATGCTCTATGTATAACTTAATTGTTGACTAAACAAATTATCTATAATCATGACATAATTATAGATAGCATATACACAATGTCATAGACATTGATAAGATCAACTCTCTCACACAAGTAACTATCTTTACTCATATGAAATAAGCAAATATGCGAGATAGCAAAAGTATTAATATGGCAAACAAAAAATACAAAATAAAAATATGTCATTTGACAAAAGGGAAAAGAAGGTTAAAATTGAGATCCAAACACATAAATATATATGGATCAAATTATGAATTCATTACATCTATAATACCTATAACTAAATGCAAATATATTTTTAAATATTTTTTATATTTAAATTTAATATATATATATATATATATATATATTAAAATATGTTTGGATATAAGGAGAGAATAATGTTTATTTAAATTAAAATAAAAAATCTCTAAATTAAACCTTTTTTCCTTTTTTTTAATTCTCTTCATAAAGAAAAGTTTAGTAGCATGCATTAACTTATATAATGCAAAAATTCAAATTCACAATTTGCTATTGTGATAATAATATATTTGGATTGAAGAAAATAAAAGGAAAATAAAGAGAAGAGAAATTATAATTTTGGAATTATTTTATACATATATCTAATATTTTGAGTTCTCTTAAAGTACACTTGGATAAATAAAGGGAAAATTTTATTTAGATTTACATAAAATTTATAAATTAAGATTTTTTTTTCTTCCTCTTCTATCCTTTTGAATCGAAATATACTTTAAAACTAACAACATTTATATGTGTCCTTTTTTCTTATGATATTACAAAAAAAGAAAAGAAAAGAAAATGCAACCTGAAACTAGCTTTAGCTAATGGTTTGCAATGAATTTAGATTCTTTGAATGAATCTTTACTTCTTTGAATGAATGAAATTAGATTCCTTGTGAATCTAAGAATGCATACTCTAATTTAAATTGTTTAAATTAAATTTAGATGGTTAGAATTTTATAATTTTTTTAAAATTTTTAATATAAAACATCAATTTTTTAATTAATTGTTGTAAAATTATTTTTATTATGTGTTTTGTTGTATGTTTTAAAATAAAAAATTTTTAATTGAAAAATATATATATATAATTTAAACCATCCAAATCATAAGTGAGATGCATACAGCACTAGATCAAAAGGCAGTTTGTAATACACAATAGGATGAAAGTGCTATTGCCAAGCAAATACCATCAAACAACTTGAGTGACAGAGAGAGAACCAAATGCTTATCCCTTTGTCGTATCTCCAATGATAATATTGGATATGTTTGGTTCAAGTAATGTTGTGTAATTTGCGATGTAATAATATTTATTGTATTTTGATAATTATTATATAATAGTACTTATTTTTTTATTATTTTATTAAAATAAAAACATGATGATTATTTTTTCTTCATCTTATATTCTTTTTTTTTTATTTATATACCAACGTTATGTCTTATCCAACATATTAAAAAAATGGACGGTATGCAGTTAGTTCAAAGTTTGGGACCCTCATAGAAAAACTCATTGCCTTTTCACTTTCCCCACCCAACGTACACGCTAAGGGCCGCGGGGATACGATGTTCTTTCCACACTCTATAGCCGGGATACGAATCTTTTACTGTTATGAGTGAATGCAGAAGGCGGATTAAATATGTGTTTATATATCTTTTTTAAATAAATTTTAATTATAAAGATAAAAATTTTAATAAAAAACAAAAATATTTTATCCATTATTAAACTTTTAAAATTTAATAATAAATATTCTTAATTTATAATCATAAAAAATAAATAAATCATTTCTTGAATAGTAATAAGTAAGAATAAGCGAGAGAATTAAATAAATAATAAAAAGATTTATAAATTTTATAATATGAAATGCAATTTGTTTTTATAATTAAAAATTTTATTCTTATAATTAAATTTTTTTATTTTCTAAAAGATACGTGAGCTTAGGAGCATCGCACGTGTTCGTGTAACCTATAGAATCCACACAACACCTGACAAATGCAAACCAAATCCCCCACCCCCCAAAAAAAGAAACAAAAGTACACACACTTATTGGGCAAGGGATGACTTGAGAAACAAATGTAAACCAAATCTCACTTAGGCTCCGTTTGGTTTAACGGAAGGGAGGGGAGGGGAGGGGAGGGAATTTAATGAATTATGTTTGGTTGGAAGGGAGGGGAGGGGAGGGGAGGGGAGATAATTATATTTAGACAAATTTATCCTTTATATTATTTTAATTTTATTTTTTATAAAAAAATTATTTATATCTTTTTTTATTTTTAATTTCTAATAAAAAAATTTATCTTAATTTTTATTAAATATTAATATGTTAAAATATTAAAAAACTAAAAAGGGTAAAAAAGTAAATTAACATTTAAAAATACTCCACCCCTCCCCCTCCCCTCTCCTCCCCCCTCCCCTCCAAAACTCCCCAATTTGGAGGGGAGCCAAAATTGGTCTCATTCCCCTCCCCTCCCCTCCCCTCACCTCCCTCCCAATTTTATCCAACCAAACACTTTATCCCCTTCCCCTCCCTTCCCCTCCCCTCCAAAAAACCCCAACCAAACACTCCCTTAATAATATTTAAGTTAACTACCCGCAAGAGTCTTTCCTGGTAAGGCTTGCCGTTTCTTTTACGGTGTTTTTCTAATTATTTAATATTATTAGTCATATTTCTCTAAATTGTATTTGCCGTTGACGTTGTGGGTCATCTTTAGTTTAGTCATAGTCATTTGTCTTTCATTGCTAGTCATTACTCCAAAATTAGCATTGACTTATACCTAATGAAGTCATGACATCCCATGGACTTGAGCATTCTGGAGAGGTAATTTTATAAACAATTTTAACTTTTTTTAAAAAAATAAAACCTATTTTCTTTGCTAAATATATTTTGAGATTTAGTATCTTGATTTTAAAATTTTATGATTTAATTGATAAATTGATAAAAAATTTTAAATGGGCGTATTTTTGTTAAAAAATTTAAAATTAAAGTAAAATATAAGATAACTTTTTGTTTTAGAGGATGTTTGTATAAATTTTAAAAATAGAAGGAAGATTTATATAATTTTAGTAAAACTTTAAAAAAATATGTATCATTTATTCAAATGTAAATATAAAGATGCAATTTTGATTCTTCTCATATTAAAAAAAAAAAAAAAGAAATCTTTATACTACTATTTGTTAAACACAAAATTCAGCTTTCAAAATTGTCTCACCAATAAAATTGATTTTGAAATGGAAAAAACTTATATACAATTTTTTTTTTATTATTATTAATTTTTTTAATTAAAATATAAAAAATATATTATTTTTCAATGATATCATGACAAGTATATAGTTTTTATAGATGATGATGTGATTTATTAATTAAACTATATATTATAGTATTATTAAAAATTTATATATTTGTTATATATATTTGTTATATATATATTTTAATTAAAAAATATGATAAAAAAGATACAATGAGTCAGATCTAAGTATAATACTTTTGAAATAACTCTCAAAAGAAATTTTTGGAAGTACAGGATCTTTTGAAAATAAAGTAGTCAAAGAACCCTTAAAATTCAGGGATCTTAGTCACATTCAAACTTGAATTTCAACATACATACGTGTTTTCTTTCAGTTTTATCTTGTCAAATACGCAGAAAGAGAAACCTCAGATAATATTTTCTTTTCAGCAAGTGATTTCACGCTTAATTTCCTCGCACTTGAAGTTCTGAAACAAAAATTCTACCATGGAAACAGCTTGTTGTAAAGTCTCCCACCTTCAAAAAATTATCTTCAATACCTTTGACTGCAATTTTTATAAATTTTGCTCCATAATATACGCTAATTCTGACATGATTACACGTTTGCATTCGATAAGAAAGCACCAAGTCTGGAATTGCATCATTCATTGATAGCCATATTTTCATTATATTCATTGCATTTGAAATGGCAAAGGCATACTACTATGGCTGCCTTGTTTCTTGTGTTTTCCTCTTAATTGCTCAGTTTGAAGCTGCTGCTCCATTATTGGGAGGGAAGAAGTTAATAATTGGGATACCTAAGAATTATGGTTTCAACCAGTTTGTGAACGTAAAACTGAACTCCAGCACTAACCAAGTGGTCCAGGTCACTGGGTATTCCATTGAGGTATTCAATGCTGCAGCAAATCATTTGTTGCAGTCTGGCCTCAATGTTTCTTATGAGTTCCAAGCCTTTGTAGACAAAGCAGGAAGAAGAGCTGGCTCCTATGACCTACTTCTGCAACAGATTCCTGACCAAAAGGTAATAATTCTAATTCAAGTAAACATGCTTTATGATTACATCTATTAAGGTAAAACCCTCCTATCAATTTGATGCTTCCCGGATGTTTGTATCACTTCAATATCGGAGAGTCTGGTTTTGTTCTCACTCTATGCTTATTGTTTTATCAGCGAAAGATGATATCTATGTCATTTTAGTATTCCTGAACGATAAAATTATAACAAAATGATATTTTTAGATATGAAATTGTACAGTACCATCCTTGGAGGAATAAAATAGAAGTTTTGTCTAATATATTATATACATGCTAGCGCTATGCCAGACCATACATAAACCAAAAAAGGAAAATTACATGTCACGCGACAAAGCGAACCCTATTTTGATTCTTAAAAGATGATTTCAATATCGGTTTTGAAATTATATAGATTTTTTATATGACTCTAGCTAACACTGAAAATATGATTTTGCTGGTGTATTATTATAAAATATATTTTTGAAAGGAAAATTAATTTTGCGTAAATTGCCAACGGCTACATGTCATGTTTCGTGAGTTTAATGGTTATGAAGGCCATATTTAATGTATCTAAAGTTACAAGCACTGGTGCAGAGGGCTTGAAGACCATTAAAGTAAACTATGGGCCTATAAATGACCTTAAAATGCCTTTAAGTAGGCCAACGGCAAAGAAATAATCTTGAAGGGTTTTTCTTGCCCTATATAAGCGAGCTCTTTTAAGAGCTAAGGTGTAAGAAAAACGTATATGGGGTACCCAGAAAAAAGGAATGTCGGTGTTCAAATCCTGTCTACTTCTTTGGGTAGGGGTTGTACATTTAAACAAAAAATGGTGTGTTTGTTTTGCGTTTCTATGGGCCAAAATCATTTTTTTTTTTTTTTTGCTTCTATACAAATGTGATTTTGTAACGGGATCCAAACAAGCACTAAGTAGCTGAGCTCTTATATCTTAGAGGTAACACGTTAAGACACCTACTACTCCGAGTGATATAGCAAAATCAACTTGTGAGAAGCGAATTTACGAAAATGAGATTCCAGTGGCTCAGCCCGTTGATATTGTTATTTTTATTAATAACCTTCGCCATCTTTTTAGTGTTTATTCTTATTTTCAGGTCCTTGCACCAACGTCTGTTTCAGCTTATGTATATTATTTTATTCTTAAAAAATTACACCAAAAAAGTATAAAATATTAAATTATTGATATTATTGTATTTCAATGACCAAAATAAAGTTTTTGTCCAATATTGTATACGCTGTACCTGATAATACATAGACAAAAAATTTGATGTTGTTGTTTTTTGCCTTTGTGAATGTAAAGTATGATGCTGTAGTGGGAGACATAACGATAGTTGCAAACAGATCAAAGTATGTGGATTTTACGCTGCCATATACAGAGTCAGGTGTGAGGATGCTTGTACGAGTTCATCATAATCGAAATCTAAATATGTGGGCTTTTTTACGACCGTTTAGCTGGGATCTCTGGTTGACCATCACCATAATTTGTATCTGTACTGGAGCTGCCTTGCGATTTATGGAACGTAGTGTCAATAGAGAGACACAACTAGAGGGCACACCTCGTCAAGAGAAGTTTACCTGGATATCTATCTTATGGGTTCCTTTAGTTCAAATAGTGCTTCCTGAAAGTAAGTTTTTTAAACCTCGAAGTTACTCCTTCGAATTTTCTTTATTTCTCTTTCGGTTTGGTAATAATGACATGGATTGGCCAAACAAAATCTTTATTTCTGCCATTACTAAGGTAAAATATTCTCTTATTTCTTAAGAGATAGTTTAATTACACAGTCTTCTTTTTAATCATAAAAATATATATAGTTCTCTTCGAAACCAAAAAATAAATTAGAAATACATCTATTATGACCAAAATGACCTTACATCTATTACTTATGTAATATATAATAAGTATTAAATTCATATATGACCAATATAAAATAGCTATTTTTTTCTAAATTTAACCAAATTTAAAATTATTTGATAAAATTAAATAATTATTAAAAGCAGAGAACATATTCACAAAATTAAAAATATATATATTTAATATTGATAATAGAATGCTATTAAATATATATTAATAAACATAAGTAATATCATAAATCTAATGAAATTTTTGAATAAATAAGTTTATATAAATTTTTAACACAATAAATAATATTAAACTAAAATTATAAATTATTTGACGAAAAACAGCACTCGTATAGCACATGACCCAAAATTCCCTAATGCATTCAAATTTTATTTCTTTTTTTTTTTGGATAAAAAAAAAGAAATAAAATTTGCCAAAAAAAAAGAAATAAAATTTGAATACATTAGGGAATCTTTGGGCCATGTGCTATACGAGTGCAAGAATGTCTCAAATTGACCAAATTTAATCCTTAGAAAACTTAATTCCCAAACTCTTTGAATGAAATTAGAGATTTTACAGGGATATTGGCCATTTGAAAAAAATTACGGGCAAAATTAAGAATTTTGTTCAAGGACAAAAGTTTGGGAACATATTGTATATTATGTGCATCAAATTTTGTAATTTGATTGGTCAAGGGAAGAATTTTAGTCCTTCTTGCATAGAAAATTAGAGATTTCATGATGAAATTAGGAATTCATTCCAAAAATGGGATACAATTAGGGGATTCTATTTTAGAGACAAAATTTAGAAGATATTATATTATGTGTGTCTTATTCAAGATTATAATCGGCCAAGAGAAAATTTTCATTCTTCATACATTGGAAATTTGGGATTTCATAAAAGAAATTAAGAATTAAAAAAAAGGGGGACAAATTAAGGATTTTATTTATGGGCAAGTTTTAGAAGATATTATGTTTTGTGTATCAAATGTAAGATTTTAATTGGCCAAAGGAAAAATTTTGGTTTTCAAAAACATGTAGAAAATTAAGATTTTGTAAGAAAATTAGAAATTTAAGGCAAATATTAACAAATTCTGCAAAAAAAAAAAAAAACTAACAAAATAATATTACAATGTAATAATATGCTAACGGTTTAAACATCATATCACTTTACAACTTTTAAACCATTAGGTATCAAATTGAAATTGAAATAAATCATAAGTTACCAAATTGTATTTAACCCTTTTCAATTTTAAGAATAATTAATTAAAATCTAGGGCTAAATAAAATTTTAAAATGAATATTGCTCAAGACATTATACACATTTATAAAAAGGAAAATCTCAAATACCCTCATTTAACTTTTGGTCCTTTTGGGCCAAAAAAAAAATTTAGTCATCTGAAACCATCACCCTCAAGTTTTGAAACTAAAAAATACCCCTTAGGCTACTGTGCTTTAGACTTGGCCTTTTTGTCCAGCTTTTTAAGATCATTTGCAAACATCAACCTCATTTAATTGTGGGTCACTTGTAAACAACATTCTCATCCTAAATCCTCAATGAGATGCCTAATCCTAAATCTTCGATATTCAAATAGGAACTTTAAACATAATTTAATAATCACAAAACGAACCTACCAAAATTTGCATCTCAAACCACTCTAACTGCATTATTTTAAAAATAATAATAAAGATATGGAACTCAAGTTGCAAATAAGTGGGAGTGTGCTACCTGAAAGAGTTTGGAGTGGCATATTAGTCAACCATGTTAACGGAAAACTAGACAAAAAGATTCCTAAATCATTAAGAGTGACAGTTCAAGAGAGTATTTTCCAATTTCAAATATTGAAGGGAGTGGTTACCGATGACCCAAAGTTGAGAAAAATATATGCATTTATTTTTGTTTTACAAAAATCAGTGATATTATAGATATAGGTTACAAGAGTAATGGTTGAAAATTCAAACATACAACTTGAAAGTAATTAGGGATCACCTGACCGATTAAGAAGGATTTAATATGAGTTTGGCGTCATTAGTGTATTTTAGAAGTTGTTAGAAGTTCTTTTCAAGAAAACGACGTTGTAAACCTAAATCCACACAATCAGTTGAGTTGGCTTAACACATTGTTTTTATGTAAATATACACTACTGATTTCATTTCCTTTCCAGGAAAGTCGGTTGGCAAGAATTGCTCCAAGTTTGTGTTGGCCGTATGGCTGATATTGGCGTTTGTGCTGCTGCAAAGTTACACAGCAAGCTTGTCATCGATACTGACATTAGATCAATTGCAACCAAGCCACCCCAGCGTGAATGATCTTCAAAGAAAAGGCGAAAATGTTGGATATCCTACTGCTTCCTTTGTGTTGGATTTGTTGGTGGACAACTTAAAATTTGATAAATCAAAGCTCAGGGAATGCATCAATATTGAAGACTATCGCGATGCTCTAGACAAAGGAACCGATAATGGTGGTGTTGCTGCTATATTTGATGAAAGTCCCTACATTAAGGTCTTCCTCAAGGAATATGGTACCAAGTACTATAGGATGGTCGGGCCTCTTTATCGTACGGCTGGATTTGGATTTGTAAGTATCTCTCTATGTCCCTCTTCAGTCCTAACTTTATTATACAATGCGGTCTACTTCTATGGAATTTTGTTGTGCTTACTATATTCTATTAAGATTATATAGTTAACTCCAGTCAACCGTATCTAATCTAGTGATCCATGTATTTGCTCCCTATAACCTAGTTGGCAGAGGTTTTGTTCGCCGTCTTCGTCCTCCCTCTCCCCCTAGGAGTCGTCCCTCACCTTCATCGGAATCGTTTTCTTTTGCCCAATAACATCGTAGCTCCCCAACAGCATCCGTAGAAGCTTCCTTCACCATCGCCGTTCATCCCTTGTCGCTGTCATCCATCCTCTTCTCCAGCGTCATCCTTCCTCTTCCAAAGTAAAAATTACTTCCCTTTTCCCAAAATCTTATTCTTCTACTTCTTTTCTGTTTGCTTGCTTAGAAAATGAAGGAAAGCAAATGGTTATTCAGGTCTTCAGATCTGTTTGTTTGCAGTTTTATGAATCTTCGATTTTTAAAATGGACCACGCCCATCTCTCTCTCTCTTTAATTTAGAAATTTTATTTTAATTGACTTTTTATTCCCTTTCGGATTGAATCTCTAGTTTTTGTTTTTTGTATTCTTATTAGTAAAAAATAATTGACAATTATTTTTCACTTTATTTTTGAAATTTTTTATTAATAAAAATTAAAACCTTGAAGACGTGTGGGTGGGATTATCATACTATATGGAATGTCTTCTGTGTACATTTAATTTTCTCTGAAAATGAAAGAAATATTAATTCAATGTAAATCTGACTAATTTGATACAAGACTGTATTTTTATTCACAAAATTATATATTAAATATTTACTCTAAGAAAAATAAAAAAAGAAAAATTATGGCAAAGGTAAGTCTAACATATTTTTGTATTAAAGGACATTTTTGTCAAATAATTATTTTCTTATCCTATACGACTTTACGTAATAAATTACTAAATACATTATTATAATTAAGTACATGTTATACAATAATACAATAAACATTTCATTGTATAAAAATTTTATACAACTCAATCTTATCCTTTTATACAAGGTAATACAATCCAACTTTAACCTATACAATATATCAAATGAGGCTTTAATCAAGTTTTAAATTCATTAGAATTGTCAAAATGGGTTATGCCCACACAAGTTGGCCTGTCATGGGGTACAAGTGGGTTGAAATAGATTAGCTTGTTTGTTAAACAAGTTAAAAAATATTTAATCCAACTTGTTAAAAATATTAAACAAGTTAACTCATTTAACCTATTAAAAAAATTTAAAAAAAAAGACTATCAACAAATAATATTCAATATTGTAATAAATGATAAAATCAAATATTCAAAGTTTAAATAACCAAACACTTAAATCTAAATTTTAAACATTCAAACAATTTTTTTAACTATCAACACATCATTGCTATTATCATCAAACCAAAATAAGTAGTTCAAGTCTCATCAAATAAAAATAATTAAAGTAAAGTAAAACAAGTAATGAAATTATAAGTATGGAATTTTTCAAATATATTCATTAAGAACATTTAAATCTTGTCTTGATAGTCAACTCTTGTAGTAAGAAAAGAGTTAATCTTTAATTAATTGATCATAAGATTATGATATTTATTTAAAAAAACAAAAAAAGGCCCAATCATGAGTTATATGGGTTGGGCCATATAACCGATAACTTAAGTAAGTTGACCTAAAACAACCAAAAGATTATATGAGTTGATAATATCTCAAAATCCAACTCTTTTGTTTGGTGGTTTAAACATATTAACTCCATAAATTTAATCCATTTTATTGGTTCTAACCTTCGTTATGCTAATGCATCAATTTTTTTTTATACATACCTGTACAGAACTTTGAATTTAAAATCTTCGAACATTTGTTAAGACACTTTATACCATCAAGAAATGTTTGGTTTGCAGAATTAAAGATTGTTATGCCACAACGCATTCTTAATTAAAAAGTGATTCATTACAAATATTCTTAATTTGAATATTTTACTACACGAGACCTTTAAATAATTTTTCAGAACACCTACTAACTTTTTATATATTTATTAATTATCGATTTATGCTTTATGTATTCTATTTTAGTAATTAATTGCGTTCTTACTCTATATTATGTTATTATTTAATATTTTATTTGTTATTTTATAATTTATTATAACTACTTTATTTTTACTTATTATTTTTAAAAGTATATTATGATATAGATAAGCAAAACAGTCTTTTAATATTATAAGAAACATTCGTCCCCACAAGGGAAGTGAACATTGTCACCTTCTTCTGGGGGAATGAAAAAGAAAATTTTTATGAGAATAATGTTACATTGCTGGTAACATTCCTAAGATTATTTTTCAAAAAAATCTAGCATACATGAAAATCTATTATTTTCTTATTATGATTTTAGAAATCCAAAAAATTCAAGTTCTGGAAACTTGAGACTATCAAAGATAAATAAATTAAACTAATTATAACTATCAATGACTTGACATGTATTGAAATGTATATCAATATTTTTTTAAAAAAATATTTTTAAATAAATTATTCAAATTAAAAAAATTAAATTAATAAAATTTTTAATGTTTTATAAAAAATTAAAAAAAATGTTTGGGAAGTTAAATATTTTTTCTCTTTTCGCTTATGTCAATATTAAATGTTATATTTAAATTTATTTTATTTTATTGTTTATTAACATAAATGAATTTAGTATTAGAAGGCCTCAAAGAATATATATTAGTATAGAACCATATAATTATGTTACACACGCACACAGATATATATATATATATATATATATATATATATATATATATATATATGTAATTAGTTTAATCTTAACCGATATCACCTACCCCTAAATCTCTCTGAAATTCTGACATTATGCATGCATGCACAATTTCAGGCATTCCCAAGAAACTCCAATCTAACCTCTTACTTTTCCAGAGGCATATTAAATGTCACTCAAGGGGAAGAAATGGATCGTATTGAACAGAAATATTTTGGCGGCATCAGCGACGACGAATACCAAGACCAATCAAACACGTCGTCAGACACTCCCAGCCTCACTACACATAGCTTTGCTGGGCTGTTCATGATCACTGGATTTCTTATCTTGTTGGCTTTGCTAGCATCTGAGAGACATAATTGGAAAAAGCCTGTTATGCTGGCCAAAACTTATCTGTTCTCTCCGTGCTCTAAAAAATCTGATCAAACTTGGAGTGATTCTATACCTAGTGGAGATGTTGGTTCAGCTGATGAAGCAAATAATTATCATCCACGAAGTTCTTCAACAGCTTCTTCCTGCCCAGTTGATCAAACCTTGCCTGTGTAAGCGGATGGTCGCTACAAATCCAAGTTATGCGGTGAGCATAGACTTCAGTATGTTATATTCTCTTGCATCTCCCTGTATATATATATATTTGTACTTGAAAGATTATAAAGTTTTTAATTTGATTCTCTAAAATATAAGTTTCTCAATTTTGTCCAATAATTTTTAGTCATTTACTTTTAGTCCCTCTACTTGTTATATAACGTGATTTTTTAACTGAGTTACTAACCTGCCTTAATGTAATATTTATGAGGCCTTTGAACTAATGAAATGAGCACATTAAATGTTTGGAAAAATAAAAAATGAAGCAATATAATTGCCAAATTCATAGATTTTCTGCAATTTTTTAGATGCTAAGCATAACCAGTTCATCACATAACAGTCACATAAACAATATGCTATGCCAGATTAGCAATTCAAATAAATTCTCGTTAGTTTAACAAACAGAAAGACTAAATTAATTAGGAAAAATTTATTGAACAACAAAATTAACAGACTTAGAAAAACCACATTGTAAATTTTGTAATTTAAGGATGAAAAATGTAAAATTGAAAAAAAAAAATTGACTGAGAATTAGTAATGAGAGTTATGGATGATTTACTAGTCTTAAATTCAAACCTCCACAGCATCATGGGTAAATTAAAAAATAAAAAGAAAAAAGAAAAAGAACAAAAATCAAAGTATTATATTTGAAATGCGTCTTTTTCTTTTCCTGGTTTAATTTGTGGTTGAAAATGTTTAAAAATGCTTTACTTTGGGGATCGTTTCATGTTTAAATTCACCCTGTTGAAAGTTGAGGAAACTATTATTGGATGACCTCAACTTCCAGGTGAAAACAATCTAATAATTAAGGAACTTAATTCAACTGTGTTGAATATAGTTGACATTATTTTTATGTAGCATATAACGTTGACTTGACATAAATAAATGCTGATGTAGAATAGACAAAAAGTTGTGGAGTAAATGAAATTCTTACGTGTAAATATCTTAGTATGGTTTATGCAATTTTTTTAAAAATTTCATTTATTTTCAAAAATAAATAATGTCTGGATTATATTAATTGCCAGGAATATAGGCAAAAGTATATTCTCTCCGCCTCCATATACACTAGGTAATTAATATGCAATTAATTAGTTGATGAGTAAGCCATAATCGTACCATAGATTCCTTTGGACAAATATAAATTGCTCATAAAAATCAACTATAGATTAGCAATATCACCGGCTCCAAATGCTGTGAAAACTACATTTCACTATACAACAAAAAGTAAATATTGTTTCACAGTATTAACTTGTTCATACAAATATAAAATACCTATAATAAATATAATTTACATCACCTGAATGAATCCCAGCTATGCAACGGCGAACCATCAAAAAATTACTCTCCACTAATCATGTATGACTGGTAAGGCTCCCTCTTTATTTCCACAAATGTGGAGAAGTCCTTACTCAATGGCTGTTTCCAGGGTTCTCCATCCATTTGCAAATACGCATTTCTCCACTCCCCACCTATCATTTCCAATCGAATAGCTGCTGCCTGTAAGGTACAAGTAGAACTTCACAGTCAAGGAACACTAGTAGAGCTGATCTCTGGGGTAAGAAAATTTTCACAATGCCAAATGACGGTGATTACAGCTTTAGCATGTATGATATTGACTACAATTTAGACAGAAACGGGGTAGACAAGACAATGACCTAATAGCTCGCGTAGCACCAATCTCAGTCTCTTAAGATTTAGGTGAGCTAAATATTAAAGGTTCATTCCCTACTTCCAAGGCCGTAGACTTCCTTCATAACCAAAAATAATTTAGGAAAGAAAGAAACAGGGTAGATGACATTCAGATTCACATGGTGGTGGGTTATCATCAGAGATTTCCACGGACACAACATGGGAGAACAAAATAAGCCTTATTAGTCGGCAGACAAGAAATAATTTTCATGCTGTCAAATTCAAAAGAGAAGCAGAACTGAAATAATGACAATACCTCATCCCAGACACTGTTCAAACCGGCATCATGATGGTGTCCATCCAGATAATTAATAATTATTTTGAGCAGGTGCTCAAATCAACAAACTTCTATAACTATGATAAGAGTTAATTACCGGATCTAATGCCATAATTTTAATTAGTAGTCAGCAGAACATCAATACAAATGCATCCTCCGCATAAAAAGTTTTGAATGCAAGAAAGCCAAGAGCAACAAGAAAGCAGCACCTCCATTCTTCCAAGTCCAATGGTGAAACATTCTATTAATGTACAAACTACTTTGACTCAATTATTTAGAATGCGTTCACCCTCTAATACATCAAGCAGTAAGGGATACCTAAGTTACATTTTGCATTTGAGAAGCACACATTACCCAAAAACACAAACCATAAACAGTTTCAAATTAAATATATGTCACCTGGGCAATGTGCTTCGCAGATATAAGTTCAACCATGACAAACGATGCATGCCATCCTTGCTTCAGACCAAATATTTCCAAAAGTCCATCATCTACATGGGCTTCAACAAAGCCTCTCTGTAATTATACCAAAAAGCCTTTCCAGTTAACCTCCTTAAAATTTGCAAGACATAATTAACAGCTTCATCAAGCAAGTTTATATTCAGCAATAATCAATAGTCCATGGCAATCACCATAGGAGAATTGTCCAAACATAATATAACCACCAAGCACTAGAGAGCGAGAAGAAAGTCATAGGCAAATATAGTCCATGATGTGATATGACGAAGAAAAATCACAAAGTGCTATAGTTATAATTCATTTATATACATTTGGAAAAAAAAATTCGAAATTCAGATTCCAGAGACCCAAGGGGCCCAAAGAGAACAATTTATTAATGTCTCCAATATAATACCTGGGTATTCCAACCAATGAAAAGATCGGAGAATGAATATTTAATAGTTTAACATTATCACTATAACAGGAAATCTTAGATGATAAAAATACAGTACCTTTTCCATATACTCTGGTTTCGGATTACCCCAGGGATTTCTTCCACTTCCATAGCTATGAAGATTCAGAGCAACTATTGCCCTTACACTGAAAGGAAATAACATAACCTTATCACATAAAATATGGGATAAACCAAAAATAATAGCTCAAAAATGACTGCTAATACGCTACATTTACTAACTGACTAAGCATCTTTTATGAATATAGAAATCTAAGAACTAAACCAAGATATCAGAAATTCAGAACTATGAAAAAGAGAAGAGACACAATCACCAGCAACTAGACTGGTAAAAAGTCATGATTTTCTGCTTAATAGAGCATTGCTTAGTTACCCAGTTGATAATAATGCAGCTGCAAAGAAAATATGTACCTTGCAGGAACTTGAACCTGCTCCCACACTGAGCAATTGACCTTTCTGACATGCATCCGCAATATGTTTGTAAGCCCCCTAATACCAGAAAATTAGTTTAGCTTGAGAAACGGCCAATGTGAGACTTCTAGTGTAACTAAATAGAGGAAGATAAACTAATACTATTCTTAACAAAAATAATAACTTTTACTGAACCCAAAGTTTGGAAAGGAAAGGGTACAAGTGTCTTTTTGTGTGGTCACCAGTATTAGTGAAAATAGATGTTAATGAGTCAGTTATTGAGTCTTACAAAAATATATCCTATTTGGCTCCTTCCTTATCTCCTGAACTTTTGATCTGCTCTCGTCTCAACATGGTATCATTTCACAAGTATCACCCACCTTGAATCCTAACCCTAGAGTTCACATACACAGAAGAAAAAAAAAATGACAACTTCAGTTCTATTTGTTTGATTATATATTTTATAGCTGATTGCCATTCTTTTAGGGGATTCAATCTATGAAGGTACTATTTTTTTTTCATGAATATGTTGATGTCAAGTATTACTGCTCCAATTTGGCAGTTTGATATTATGGGTAAGTATTTTGGTGATGGTTTCCTTGTCCAGGAAAATGCAAAAAAAAAAAAAAAACTCAAGAAAGTCGTAAGAAGAAAAATCCTTAGAATTGCATATTAAAGATATTGGCGCTAGCGCAGCAGTTGTGTATCGTTGGATGTCCTAGTGAACAACCCAAGCAGTAGAGACCAACTGGGAGAATGTTGAGGTGGTAATCATGGGAAGTAGATCAAAGATTTTTGGAAGTTGTGTTATTGTTTTAGAATGATGATGTAGCTGAGGATAGCAACTAGGAGAATGTCATGAGGACCACTCCTAGGATGCAGGTCAAAAAATTCTACAAGTTGTTATCTAACAAGGACATCACCAAAGAGAGTATTAGTTACTGAAACACTGCCTATTTGGCTGTGCTTTCAATTTTTGTTTATATTTTAAAATGGTTTCTCAAAAAGGGATGTAACAAAGAAGCAGTTAGTGTTTGCCCAAATAATAATTTGATAAGCCTTTGTATCAATATTATTTAGTGTTGGTGTTTGATCAATATTATTAGTGTTTGATCATTTATTTAAAAAATTACCTCTTATTGTCAAAGGAGAAACTAGAATTTCTAATTTTTCATTTTCAGTTAGGTGTCATAGTCCAAAAGAAAAATTAAAATCTGCTTTTGATTATACTTCAAAGGAGAAGCTCGAATTTCCTGCTTCTCTCACAATAAAATAGATTCTAGTATAATTTAAAAATAGTTGTATGTCTTGGCCAAACACATGTAAAAAAATTAAAAAGCATTTTAAAAAAAAAAAGCATTCTTCTTTTCTCTTTCACAGCCAGGCCAAACAATGTAAGACCTCCTGAATAGCGTTGTCCAAGTCTGGATAAGTTTTCCTTTTCAAACAGGTTTATTTGCAACAAGCTACAAGCTTTTTAAGATTCATGTTGAGAGGGAATGTTAAGAGGTATAAATAATTTGGTAAGGTCTTACATGTTAAAAAATGAATGCACCCAAGAAAAAAAGTACTAGTGTCTTTGTGTGGTCATATTATCAGTATAAATAAAGGTTGGGAATCAGTTTTATAAATATAATAATCGAATCTTTCAATAACATATTCATTGGATAAAACACTTTATCTTCTCCTAAGAAATGTCTAAATTACATGATCCTCCCATTTCATTTTAACATATACACTCCCCTCCCCTGAAACCAAAAGATGGGCTATACTCACCTCCACTTCAACAAAACAAAAAATAGGAATGTGTGGAAGAGTCCCTTTCACCACATATTTCAGCTTATTTTATGTTGATTACAAAAAAGAAAGTACGTATTGCAAAATTAATATTTTTTCCTATTAAAAGTAATATTCTTTTAGCATAAAGTAAAACAACTAGAAGCAACAACTATCAAAAGGACTTTTTGGGCCCATTAATAACAGACAAACTGCTTTAGCACAAAAATACCTTACCTTAAACTTGGATCACTAGTGCAAGGTGTGAAGAACCAGCCTTGGGTGCAACTGTAACCAGAGTATATAACCTGCAACCCAAAACATAAGATTGGTCCACAATCATGTATTGGAATGACATAAAGCTATAATGTCATTTAGGGATCATGAATAAATGGAAGCTGCTAGCCTGTTATTACAAATGCTACGAAGTTATGGTAAATACACAGTTTTGCAAACACAAAAAAGTACTAGCATTTACAGATTACTTGCTCAATCAGGGTACCATATAATTTAGTAATTTAGAGAAAGCAGAGAGGAGTTATTTACTTTTGGGGTCCAGAAAAATTTTGGGTACCCAAGCAAGCATCATTCAACAGGTCTAGGTATATCATACCTTATTTGCAATTGGACCATTTGCGAGGTAAGGTTTTTCATTGCGTAGATGATGGAAACCATAAGCCACTTGGGCATCCATTCCTGTGCAATAAAATGAGAAACTATGAACTATGAGAAAGCTCACAAATAGAATAACAATTCATTTGTGGCATCTGAAAAAGTTATCATGCCAAATCAACATGCAAAAATAGGAAATTCATAGTTTCTAAGTTTGTTTTATACATACACTCACACAAAAGACTTGGAAAAAAACAAAAACAAAATTTCAGGTGTAAAGGCATTCTCATTTGAGTACTTTAATCCCTATTTATAAGAATAAATGGGACATTCAAAATTGTGCAAATTATAGAGGAATTAAACTCATGAGCCACACTATGAAATTATGGGAAAGAGTAATTGAGCGAAGGTTAAGGAAAGAGAGTCAAGTTACGGAGAATCAATTTGATTTTATGCCAGGAAGGTCAACTATGGAAGCCATATACTTGTTGCGAAGATTAATGGAGAGATATAGGGAGAATCAAAGAGATTTACACATGGTGTTTATTGATTTAGAAAAAGCATATGATAGAGTGCCAAGAGGAGTTCTATGGAAGGCTTTGGAGAAAAAAGGAGTTCGTATAGCTTATATTCGAGCAATCCAAGACATGTATGATAAGGTTACAACTAGTGTAGTAACAAAAGGTGGACTTACAGAAGATTTTCCGATAACTATTGATTTACATCAAGGGTCAACTTTGAGCCCTTATCTTTTTACATTAGTTTTGGATGTGTTTACGGAACATATCCAAGAGCCGGTGCCACAGTGCATGCTTTTTGCAGATGATATTGTCCTAGTTGGAGAATCGAGAGAGGAAATGAATGAGAAGTTGGAGAGGTGGAGACAAACTTTGGAAGCTCATGGCTTTCGTTTAAGTAGAAGTAAAACAGAGTATATGGAGTGTAAGTTTAGTAAGAGGCACACCACTTCTAGCATAGAAGTAAAAATTAGAGAACATATCTTACCACAAATCACACGATTTAAGTATCTTGGATCCATCATACAACATACCGGGGAAATAGAAGAAGATGTAAAGCATAGGATTCAAGCGGGGTGGATGAAATGGAGGAGTGCTTCGGGTGTTATTTGTGATAGAAGAGTACCACTCAAACTTAAGGGTAAATTCTACCGCACAGTTATAAGACCTGCAATGTTGTATGGAACTGAGTGTTGGGCAATAAAAAGTCAACAAGAAAATAAGTTTAATGTTGCAGAGATGAGAATGTTGCGGTGGATGAGTGGACACACTAGACGAGATAGGATTAGAAATGAATGCATTAGAGAGAAGGTGAAAGTCGCACCTATTGTAGAAAAGATTGTAGAATCGAGACTTAAGTGGTTTGGTCATGTGGGAAGGAGACCTATAGAAGCCCCCATTAGGAGAGTAGATGTGATGGAGAATAGTCCAATAAGTAGAGGTAGAGGAAGACCAAGAAAAACTATAGGAGAAATTATTAAGAGAGATTTAGATTTAAATGGTTTGTCTAGAAATATGATTTATGATAGGGATTTATGGCGTCGATTGATCCATGTAGCCGACCCCACTTAGTGGGAAAAGGCTTTGTTGTTGTTGTTGTTGTTGTAAAGGCATTCTCATTTGAATGAAAAATGTGCAATCCCAACGATATGAAAGCAGCTTGCAAAAGTTGCTAAAGGCATTCTTGCAAAAAGCAGTAGACATAAAAGCAAACTTGAAACCATTTTAAATTACTCTAGGATACATGAATACCAGGCAGACAGTGACTTGGCATTAAAGTAATAATTCCTTGAATCAGATATACTCTCTTGTATGTAGCTTCACTCTCAGATCTCAATAGTTAATCTTGACTAACAGTTCAAGGCACCAAAATGATACAACCATTGTACACATCACAGTACCTATACTGAAGTAATTGTAGAACACTCCTTCATAACATTTAACTTTCTCAGGCAGTTCTCCCTCAACTTCTAAACCCTGCGTACACAAGAAACTTCCTATATTGAAATAAAAATTCTTGTGCCAATATAACATGTAAATGGAATTAGAATAAATTGTATTTCATGCTACAAAATGAATTTAGTGCATAGGCACTTTACTATTAAATTTCCGACTTTAACACTTTGCAGTCAATTCCAATAAGCCAATATAACAATTCATCATAGCAATTAGAGTGTAGTTGAAAGTGAAAACAAACATTCAAGACTCGCAAATCAATTTCACAAGAATGTGGGAAAAACTCGTGCCATTTGCCTCCACCTTGCACACACACACACACACACACACACACATATATATATATATAAAGTTGTCTTCAGTCACACAAGACTGATAAAGTGCTCCACAATAGTGCATTAGCAAGGATTTCACTTTTAAGTTACACTGAGAATATAGAAAGATCTTAGGGAGAAAAGGAAAGGACCAAACCAAAATATATAATTGAAAGACTGGATTATGTGTACACTGACCCCTCAACCTTTATTTATACTAATACTGTGACCAACAAAGACAATTACACATTTGTCAACCTACTTTTCATGAATGACCCTCTCGGCTGGTCTTCACTACATGGGTTGCACTCAAAGGCACCCAACTACAAGGTGACACAGAACTCCCTTACTAGTGTCATAGTCTTTAGTACACAAATCCAAGAATCTCTATTGCGTATGACTCTCCATGTCACACCAAGAGCTTTGAATGTAACTTCCTTGATAGCAAAACCAACAATAACTTGCCCATAAAACGAAACTACCACAATCTCAACATCTACAATTCCATAACTAAGGTTATTCACATATTGAAATCCCAGAAAAGAATGGAAAACCTCAATGAAAATATATGACCAAACAAAACACTAGTCAATGGATTTTTTTAATTAAATAAAAGCTAGGGTTAGGATCCAAGATGGGTAATACTTGAGCTCTGCTACCATGTTGAGAAAACAGAGAGAGCAAAAGTTAAAGAGAAATCAAACCAAAATATATTATTGAAAGGCTCAATTATATTGTATGCAGCGCTGACTTCTCAAACTCTATTTATATTTTATACTAATACTATGACTACACAGAGATACTGATACCCATAACTTAGGGTACACTACAAGTAACAATTTCTTTAACCTGCAAGATATACACAAATCCCTTTGAGTTGATAACAAGTTAACACTTACTATGACATATAGGATCACAGAATCGACTACTGAGTCAATACCATAAAGGATCAATTAATAACACCTCTGAAACAGATATCGCAAGCACAAGTGGCCATACAGTTAACTTCATATAATACCTCATTCAACTATTTGCAAAGAAAATGATTTTCCAAGGCCACCCTTAAGCTACAATATTTCCTTAATGAAAGGTTGAATACCGTAAGCATATTCTTAAATGTATTTCTAGAAGTGATTTAAAACCTATTCTATGGGTCAAATACAACACAATGACAATATAGAAAAGCCCGGTCATGGTGAATATTATAAATGAGAACATGCACATGTCAAAAGTAGCTCAGGATTATAAATCTCCAGATATAATTATCAATATGTTTAGTTGTCAAAAAGATATATGATAGATTTTACAATCTAACCCCAGTTGTAAACCATATGCACATATGAAACATTGTTAACTAGAAACTTTGTTATAGAAATATTTGATTTTCCCTTTTTTTAAGTGATAATAGTCATGACTTCAAGCAAAATCAAACTAATGACCTATTCCTTCACTACCTTTATACATAGAAGGATGTGCAATTAGCCCAAAGGACACTATGCTCAAGGCTCCAAAGATGAAAACGGCAACAACAACAACAATAAAATTGAGAATATGCTCAACTGGAAGCACATGCCATAGGGAAAATCACACACTGCATAAATCAAATAAAAACAAGGTAGCATGGTACCATATGACAGCTAACTCAGATAATTATGTGATGAAAAAAACCAGACCCACAACCTCATCAAGAGTTAACTCTTCTGTAGGCTTCAGAGAATGTGGTGCTTCCACAACTGTACCATCTGGCATTGAAAGTGAAACTCGCCAACTGCATTAAAAACAGACCCACAAAAGAAAGAGAAGAAAAAAAAAACCAACTGATGTAAGAAAAACAACAAAGTGGTTATTAGAGCAAATAGAACCTGGAAACAGACATAAACATCTCAGACAACTCTAACCATATATGGATTTGCATCCATGTCAACATAGACAATAAAAGCTGTACTTGTAACTTATAAAGTTATAAACCCCATGCTTTACATGAAACTACTAGTGGACATGTAAAGCAGAAAGCCTCACTGTCACTCATTAAATTTAAAGAATCCATATCCACCACCAAAACTAACTCAGCATTGAAAAGCATATGAATATCAAGTAACTATTAAGGAAAATATATCCAGAAAAATAATGGTTACTACTTGCCATTATCAAATCCTGTCAGCTATTTGCTAAATTTGGAGTAGGGAATTACTTTGGGTATCCCACGCCTCTACTAAAATCTATATTAACATGTCAGATTATGAACTATATTTAAACTTTCACATAATATCAAAAACTTATGAGCCATTCTTCATGCATCTCAACCTATTTATTTACTAAAAAGACTGACTTTATTATTCTATTACAAGCATTGATTGCCACTAGAAAAAATTATATATGTAAATGGAAAAGTCTCATACCCTGCATATAGATTTTAGAAATTATGACATTGCATATAGAGGAAGTCAATCTAAAATATTCAAAGTTGTGAATTCTTATCATACTGTATTTTAGAAACATAAGACTCTGGTTAATTCAATACATGAAAAAGAACAAGATGATATCATTAAAAAAGAATTAGACCATACAGAATGAAAACATAGCATAAGCATTGCCTCATAGCTCTGCCACAATATAAATCCTCCATAATCATGTCTTTGGGCATTAACCTCTAATAACTAAAAAAAAACTAGTTATTGGCAGCCAGCTAATTGATAAAAGCTGCAATAGCACACTGCAAAGTGCAAACTTAAAAGATAAGACTTACCTATCCAAACGACAAATTGGACCAGTACTGGCCCTGTAAAGAGATCTCTTAATAGCTGACTTCCAAGCATAAGGAAATGAACCGCCCTAATAACAGATCAAAAACACAGATTAATGAAGTAGACCATACTAATCTAGCCCATAATTTCTCGCACATGGATACTTACCCAACCAAAACTCCTAGACAGATCATTGCCTGTACCAAGTGGAACAATCCCAACAGGAGGAACTGGCAGCCGACCTTCTCTGTGAAGTTCTGTGAGACATCCTAAAACCCAGCCAACTGTACCATCACCTCCTGCAACCTGTACAATCATCCAGCATAATCCAATGGCAATGCTATTTTAGTAACATGTGGATTTATTCATGCATTATTGGCCTTGTAGCTGATAATATGAGGTAAAGGAATACTTTTATTATTGTATACTGTAAATTGAATGTAGAATGTAATTCATGATTCAAATAAGCTCATCAACATACCATAACTCTTATTCTTTTGCGAGTTTCTTTGGCACAAGAATCACCAAGACCACCCAACATCTCCAAGCAACCTAATCCATACTTGACAAATTCATGAGGTCTCACATCTGATAGGTCAAAAACCTACAATACAAAACATTATCAATCATGACATGGAAGCATAAAAAAATTAGGAAAGTAGCAAGAAAAAGCAATACCAGCATTCATTTCGCTTAGTCTCAAACTAAACTTGCATTTTATTGATGTAACTCAAATCCCGTATAAATGTGTTAGAACCAAGATAATCAAAACATTATCAAGGTGACACTGAATAGAGTAAAAGGAAGACAGAAAACGTTGGAGGTAATTTTCATTAATAGTGGTTAATTCCAACTTTCAGTAGTTGAATTCTTTAATATTTGCCTTCTGATAATCAGATTTGATGAGCGTATACTGAATACACCAAAAGCAGCAATGGACTTTTTAAAATGTCCAGGGTTTTTTTAGTAAGAGTGAAAATGGGAAGGTGGAAAATGGAGAAATGAAAACGAGGGATGTAGAAACTTATATTCTATCTTTGTTTCTTTTCAAATTCAATTCTCATTTTTCATCTTTCAGTACCACTCTAGGTAGATCTTCAATTTCTCAATTGTTACAATAGCATGTTCTTTTATGTTTCTTTCCTTTCATGTTTACCCTATACACTTTTAAAGCCCAAAAAAAAAAAAAGACACCGGCGTGGGAAACCATTTGGTCTTTTTGCTGCTGTTTAAGTCTGTTCAACACACGAGTGCTCCAATGCCTTATGCAAACACATTGAATAGTTAAAATCATTGAAAGCTATGCTAATCGAAGAAAAGCATTCATGCAGTACCACCCGGAGCGGTCTCACACTCCTTTATCATCACTCCAACTCTATCTTCTTCATACCATTCCCAAAAACCAAATGCATGAACTTTCAGACAATATCAACTCAAGCACATAACAATAAATCTAAACCAGCCTTGACACCGTAGTTTCAAAAACCGAATAAAAAAATTGAACTTGGAAGAAGAAAATATATATATATGACCTGTTCTTCACTCATTAAATACTGAAGCCTCTCCTTGAGCACAGGGCCATGGCGACCACCACTGTGGCGATTAATAAAGACCACCATCGGCGTCTCCGGCGGATCGACATTGCCGTCGCCCTTGCTGCTTATGAAGCGGCTCTCCCCAGCGGTGGGATCCTGCAAGCGGATGCAATCGCGCATTGCGAACCGGAGGTACTGGGGCATCGTGAGCTTCTGCTTCAACTCCTCCTTGTTAATCCTGAGCCCCGATAGCCCACATGCCCGAAACGACTCAATCATCGACGACCTCACCGCTATCTTGTGGGCATCGCCAGTCGTGGACGGCGGTTCCATCTTTGTCTCCGAAGAGAAGGAGAAAAAAGGAGACCTCGCTGATTGATTCTCAAATTTCAATTTGAAACTGCAAACTATTCGCCTCGCTGGATATATTATTCAAAATTCTTTAAATATAATAATATTTTTATATGCAGAACCGTAACAATGATTCTCTCTCTGTAGATATAGTTTGATACGTATTTATAGAGAGAGAAAGTGAAAAGAAGGCGTCTGAGGGAGAATGGGTTATTTGATTGGCTGTTTAAGAGGATATTCGCGTACAGGGGAAGAAGAACATCCCCATATGCAGCTTTCAGATTTGAATCTTCTCGTGGAAGAACATTTCTTCTCGTTCTGGGAAATTGCCCTTCCATCACGCCCTTAATTACACAAAAAGGCAATTGAGGGAAGAGTAGATTTCACATTCAACTGAAACTTCCTCTTTCTTTCTTTCACTTTCGAGATACAATAGGGGCAACCATTTTCTACGACATTGTAGCCAATCTTAACTGCGTACGGTTTCGTGAGTTTTGACGCTCTTCTAATTAAATGAACCGCGGGAACTGGAAACGGAAAAATAGGAATTTTTTTTTTCTTTTTAACTCAATAAAATGAATTGTGGCAAAAATATGTTTTTTGGTCTCTGAAGTTTATTTAATTTTTTTTTATCTATTAACTTTCATTAATTTCAATTTAATCTCTTAATTTTATTTTAAAATTTTATATTGTCCTATTTTTGTTCTTAATTTTTAAAAATTACTCAAATATTCTTTTCCTAACATCATTAAATTAAAATATTTTAAATATTTAAGCTTTGTATGTATTAATAACGAAAACCACAATAAAACAAATTGAACCAGTAACATTAAAATAACAAAAATAAAAATAAATTCTGTTATTGACTATTAATTTATTTAATGTGTGAAAAAAATAAGACATAGAATTGAATTTCTAAATAAAAATTATTATGTTTTATAAAGCTTACTCATATTAATAGACAGAGGAAAAATATGGAATGAAAGGAAAAAACACTTTAGTAATTTTTTTGGAAATTAAGAGTTAAACTAGAGTAAAATTAAATTAAAAGATTAAATTAAATTTAAAGATTAAATTAAAACTAGACGAAATTAAAAAAATAAAAATAAACTTAGTATGAAATTTAAAGAATAAAGTAAAACTTAAAATAAAATTAAAATATTAAATTGAAACTAAATAAACTTAAAAGATATATTGAAATTAAAATTAAAATTAAAAAATTAAATAAAATTAAAAGATAGAAATAAAATTTTAAAAACAAAATGTTAAAAATATATTTTCGCCCAAAAATAAATATTTTTCATTTAAACTTTTTGTTGGCCAATGGTTTCTTGCCCGCCCATGCTGGTGCACCCGTACTCCGAGAATCAAACCGTAGAGGAGGAGTAATAGTCAAACAGAGTATAAACGTCAGAGTAAATTACACGGACAAGTCGAGCGCTCGTGAAAGGGCTTCATTGGCTTTGCAAAATCGAGTACGGTCCGCGTTAGCAAAGACGATGGGCGCACGCCATTTCCCAATCTATTGTCTCTCCACCATTGTGATTTTAACTGCTGGTGGGTCCCATCTAAATTTGGTGGCCTCACCATTCAAAAAATTGAAAAAATTATTACATCAATTATAATTTAAAAATATTATTTTAAAATTTTAATATATATATATATATATATATATATATTGACATTGACCTGATTCACCCCCTCAACACATTAAAACATATTTGGTTGGGGGTCTAGTAAATATATTCTATTAGTTGAATAGTATTGACTCTTGAATTGTTGAGCTACTGACTCTATTAGAAAATTAATAGAATAGCCTGTCATAAAATAAAATCTCACCTGAAATGGCCTATACGTTCTTGGAATGGTATTTTATTATCTTTTCTTTCGGCGCGTACTATGATTATTTTGTTTTTCTTTTATTCTTATTTTCTTTTTATCTAATCAAACATTAAAATCAAATGATATTTTTATTTTCTTTCATGTTACATCAAATATTATTATAAGTCACAACATTTCATTCTATCAAAATTTATTCTTAGTTTTTATTTTCATTTTTATTTTTATAAAAACTATTTTTACAAACCAAACATAATATTTTGAGAATTCTATTTTCATTTATAACTTTACAATAAAAAAATTCTAAAATATAGGGAAAAAAGATTCAGCCTGGATGAATATTCCTAATTTAGAGTCCAATAGGCCGAAGTATAATGTCAAAATCTCGTTTATTATCTGTTTATAACTATTTCCATTCAAATTTTTTTATTGTTGTTATAAAGAGAGTCATGCAAACAAAATATATAATTATATAAGATTGTATTAATAAACCATTTGATGCATAGAATTGTTAGAATAAAAACAAAAATGAAAAGGAAAAAAAAAAGTTGTGAATAAAAATGGGATTTCATGTCTCTATTTAGAGTAATGGTTATATAAGTAGACAAAAAAAAATTTTTTTTTCCATTTACACCAAATGGCCGGTAAGAGTAAGTCAAAATTCAACCCATATGATGCAGTCCAGAATTAGTTTGCCTTTTGGTAATTCTTTTTTTTTTCTTCAAAATTTGTCATTTAACTTCTTTTAATTTGTTTTATATATATATATATATATATATATATATATATATAACACACACATATGTAATCATTTAATTAGCTACTATGTTGCATTTTTTATGCAAATATTAAAAAAAATTGAACAAATTACACTTTTCTCTCATAAAAAAAAATTTTATGACCCAAGGGAGGTAGCTAGGGATGATCAGCCAAGATGCTAACTAACAAGAATAGAGGGAGAAATTTTTTTAGGAGGGCCAATATTGTAAGTTACAATATATTATATTTTTTGCATGAAAATTTATAATTACTCTAATATATATATATATATATAGCCTACACACTATATGAGAAATAATATATTATATTAAAATCAAATAAGTTGATAGTGTGTCGTGGCATGCGATGTTTTAAATATTTATGCAATATTAAAATATAAAAATAATTTTTTTAAAAAAATATCCTATATTATATGTTTTGAGAGTAGAGGGACATGTTAATGATCAAATTTCAAAAAACTAAAGTTTCATTTGGTTTGCGGCATTTTAAACATAATCTCTTTTATATAACTTATGTAATATTTATTATATATTTATATTTATTATTCTATCTATTAATTTATTTTTTAAAAAATAAAAATAAAATAGTCATTTTTTATCTTACTTATTATCATCTACTCACATTTTACATTTATTTCACTATTATATCTTTCAACCAAATATATTATAAGTGTCTGGCTTAAATCCCAATGGACTAAAATATGTGGTTTTCTTTGCAAATCAACACATAACCAAGTGGGATCACATAGTCAAGTGTGAAAAAAAGGCAAATTTAACATGATCTTAATAGCAATTGGAGCATATAAGAATGAAAAGAGCACTAACCAACAAGTCATTCATAGGAATTTGACCCTAAAGATCACCATAACATTGAAAGCTAGAAAAATTATAATCAACCGAGAGCCACCTAAATGTAAAACTAGGAAAGTAAGCATAGAGCCACATTTGTAAAATCCAAAAAGGGTCAGGAATAGCATCTAGAGAAGATTTTTGGTCAAGTTTATGCTACAAAATGTGCAGACCTTAGTACGAATTGCTAAGAAAGAAGGAATCCATGTTCATGACCTTGCCCTTAGCTAAAGTAATCGCTACTAGTTGGAACTCCTTAACCACTTGGGTCAAGCCAGTACAGAGGGAATGACAATACAGCCAATAAAGGAGAAAAGCGACATGCTTTACATAAGTTAGAAGAGAATTATCAAGCTTGGCATGGGCATCAAGAAAGGTGAAATATGGAGTAGTCCTTTTGTTAAATCAACATAACGATGAAAAGATAAAAGAAGCAACTCAAGGAGCAGATCAAATTGGCGCTCAAAGGTAGTATGGAAAACTCAACACTGCAGTTACAGTTTAAAAAAAAAAAAATTCAAGTGGAAGAAATTGATTATTGGTCAGTTTGAATTTCGAAACAAGAAATCATGCCTTTGGATATTTTTTAGGTACATTGAGTTGTATCAAGAGGCAGGAAAGTGACAAAATATTAGCATCTAAAAATCATGAGCTAGTAACACCAATTGAAATAAACCTAATCGAGGAGGACGACAATGAAGAATACACACAAAGACCAATGCAAATAATTTAATTTATGATTCCCTTTATTTACATTCTGTTTATTTACTTACTTTATTTATGCTTTTCTCTAATTTATTTATAATTTTCATCAATCATTTATTTGAGTCGCAATCAAATTCTTTTTGAAGTTTTTGTTGTTAATTCAACTTATACTTCCAATCCTTGTTGCAATCAAGTCGTTTCATTGTTGTTTCGATTTTCTAGCATCTTTAATTATAAATTCAAAACCTCTTCCAATACTTAATTAGCTTCGTTTAAGATATAGAAAAACTCATTATTAAAGAGTTGTGTCTCATCTCCATTTGTCAATTATAGAATAGAAACTTTAAGAGATTGCACTACGTAACAGGCAAAAATTTTAGCCCCAGTGACAATAAAGACAAATTTAAAAAATAATTATAAAGCCAATTATAAATTTTAAAACTAAAAAAATAATTTTAACTAAATTTAAAAAATGCAACTACGCGATTACAAATGATTGTATTCAAGTTCATCTTGAATGTAAACCAAAAAATAAAAATCGTCTTGCGTTGTTAAAAAAAATTATTAAAGTATGGCTACCTAAATTCGGATCAGTCACATTTTAATTGATATAATCATATAATTCATATTTAATGTACAATAGTATCAATAAAATTTTTTTATTCATTACAATTGATTTCATGTACTTTATTTGCATTCATAAATTCAAATACATAAGTTAGGTTGCAATTCAGACGCAAGCTCCTTATTATTTAATGATACTTCAGGCTAAATTATTATAAGAATCTTTTCTCAAAAGAAATACAATTAAGATTTGGAATTATGAATTTATTTTTCTTAATAAATTAGAATGAAAATTAAGGAAGAGGCGCGAGCCTCGAGCATCGTTTTTTGTTTTTGGGACCATTGGAACGAGCATTTACGTTTATTTATCATCTTTGTGACTATTGAATTTTGGTCAGAGTCTCATAAAAGTATTTTCAATATTATTGCGTTAGATTTTTTTTTTTTTTAACAATGTGAAGAGCTTGAGTTTTAAAAGTTAACTTTTTAATATTAGTACTTTTCTGAATTATAAATAAAAAATTAAAATAAAATAAATACAAATTTAATAATAAAAAATTCAACTTGTACAACTTATTTTTATAATTTTTTTCAATAAAACATTTTAAAAAAAAAGGTCTTATTTTTCTTCTTTTTTTAAATTACAAATAAATCTCTTTAGGTCTACTTTTTTATAAGAGACAAATTTAAAAAATTTAGCTTTTAAATTTGCTTTTTCTAGCGAATCTGTAAAGCTTTTAACTTTCTGATCTATCATTCTTGAGATGAGTCAAAAAAATAAAAAAGAATTAGAATTAAGGATCTAAAATTAAAAATATTTATTTTTAAAAATTTATTATTATTGTTTTAAAATAAATTATCATTAATTTTAAATAAAATTCCTTCAATCTAATGATAACAAGTCTTTTAAAATAAATATTTATAATTTTAAATCTTTAACTCTAAATCTTCCAAAAAATAAAGTGAAAAGAGGTCAAGACCAATAAGAGAGTTTAATATATCCAAAAACATTTTACAAATAACATACCATACGAAAAATAACAAATTTAGACAGACCATGACATCCTGATTCCCTCTTCGTTCCTTCTTCATTGCCAAGGATGTTGTGACGATTTAGATTTAGTGATCTGAAGATGTGAGGATTAATTGAATTTTATTTGCAGTTTATTTAAAAATATTAATAAATGTTTGTATATTATTATTTGATGTAAGATGTTTATAATTATTATTGTAACTGAACTTTGCATTAAATTTATTTTTATTAAAACTTTTTAAAAATTAAAGACCTAACTGAACGATGACTGATGGTCGAGAAGGACAAACTGACCGACAATTTCTTGGATACAATATGCATGCATGTAGGTACTATCCCCACTAAAGCAGTGATAACAAAACGGGTCGTACTGCGCTGTCAGTTGGCTGGATAAGGATGAGTAGTTGGACGTTAAATAAAGGGAATGATTCTAGCAGGATCAAAATGGAATAAAATATGTTATCCAAAACTAGGTGGGCCGTTGCATTAAAATTTGGACAACATTTTAAAAAAATTACATAAAAACACAAATTTTACAAAAATTGTAATAAAAAATTTTAAAAATTTAAATTATTTTTAAAGACTAAAAAATTAAATATTATATTTAGAGAAGTGAAAATATCTTCTATTACTTTGCTAGTGAATCAACACTTGAAACTAATGTTTCTCTCCTTCTTCTTTATATTTATTGTCGACAGCAACTTCTTCCTCTCCTTGACAACAATTTCTCTCTTCAAAACTAATTATTGACGTGTTCTGCTTCTGATCCTTACTTCTCTCTCCAAAACTAATTATCGACGTATTCTGCTTCTAATCCTTTTGAGTCATAGACACTATCTTGTGCAGTTTCTTTTCTTCTAAATGCTTTGTGCCTTTCTATTGCTTGGCATAAAATACGTAACAATCTTTTATATTTTAATTGAAAGTTGTATCATTTCAATTTGAGTTTTGTAACTTGAATGGAATGCACCCCAAATTGTAAGCATTTCATAGAGCTGGACTTTGGTGTTTTAGAGTGTTTTCAAGTTTTAAAATCTACTTCTTCCAAAAAAAAGAAAAAAGAAATAGAGCAAAGTTGTGAGGTAAATATGGTGAGTGTCTAGATTAAATTTTTTGTGCTCAATTTCATGATTTGCTTCTCATCCATTTCTTTTCTTCCATTTTTGAATTTCTTAACATGTTTATCTTCCATCATTTTTGTTGAATTTCATTCTTATAATTCCATTGCTTCTCTTCCATTTATTGATAATATGATCTTTACATTGTTTATTGATAATATGAGATTGCTGTGGATAGCACTTGGGTTGAAAATACACTGGACAATACATTTACTTTCATATGTATACAAGGTGTTTGAGTAATTACCTCATATAAGTTTTAAACATTATTCTTTTTTTTTTTTTAGCATATGGTTCTAATTTACAAATATAATGAATTGCATAAGAAAGCTCTTGATTTATGAGATTTGGAGTAATTACCTCATAGAAGTTTTAGCCTAAACCAAGTAATAATAGGCTTAAAACTCAATAATAAAGCATGGCTCTTAAAATCCAATAGTAAATTTTTTTAAATTTAATAGTAACGTCTCTAATCCTAGTAGTAACCGGTCTAATTCTTTTAAGTGGTAGAATATTGTTAAAGTGCGAAGGATCTAAAGAAGATAAAATTAGGTCAATATTGATTCTAAAATTATATATGCATTTTCAACACTCTAAAGTTTTTAAGAATGACATAAAGAATGTTAATTATGTATACTTTAGACTAAAAAAGAAGGAATAATTCATTCTTAGAACTATTGTATATACTTAATATGTTATACTCATAAAGGAGATTACAATAACTTTGGTTACTAATGTATCTATTTCATATGTTATACTCTTAAATTTGTCTTCCAATTGAAAGTTGTGTACATAATTTTGAAATCCAAGATAAGATCAAAATCCATATGTTTAAAAATGAATACATAAACTGTTAGCAAAGGGTAAGTATAGAAATTGTAATGATCCCAATGTCCTCATTTGATTATATAATACAACCTATACAATAAGTACAATGCAATTTCATATTCTCTTCATAAATTGTAGGTAATACAAATTATAACATCTAATATTATCTGTGAATATAACTAAGCATCTTATAATTCTTTATAATATATAATAATTTCTTAAAATTATAGCAATTAAGTAGAAATGATCCTAAAACCTGATAGAAAATTTCTTAAAAATTAGTTGTAATTATCTAAAATATAGAGGTAACTTATTTATTATTACCACCATTCCCTCTTACTTTTCTATCCTGTTTTCACTTTTCTTTTTAAATTAAATTTTTGGATTATTTTTAATTTGCAGGTATCTATTCATTCTCAATTATGCTGAGATATAAAGAATTTTGTTCATTCTCAATTTTGTATATTTTTATTGTGAAGAACTTTTCATTGTTGTGATTTCAAGAAAATCATTGACGAAATACAAATGATATTGATTTTGTTATTGTGAGGATAGAGTATCATGAAAGATAATGATCAAGTCTCACACAAATACAAATTAGGACTGTAGAAGTTCAAGTAATGATTTTTGTTTGTTCATTGACATGGTTGTGATTTATATTAATCTAATTAAGAGTTAATCATGCATCTGTTTTCATTTGTAGGGAATTGAAACCTGAATAGGGAGGTCTCACCATGTTTACCTATACTCTCATATTAGCTTCCCTTTCAATTGTCTATCATGCGTTAATGTGTATGGCTTACATGTTAATGGTCGTGATTTTCAAAAACAATTGGATGAGTTTCATGTCCAACTTATATAGGACTTGGTTAACTATCCACTTAACAAGTGCCATACTGATGTAATAGTCTCTGCATTGGCAACAAACTCAATGAAGTAAAAAAGAATGTAATGATTAATTCATTGTTTGATCTATTTGGTTTTGTATTATTATGGTTATTAACAAAAAAAAATCCAGATGTGAACATTGTAAAAAAATTATTTGAAATATTGTATGGTTATGATTGTAATAATATTATGTTGTTCAGAGTTATTTAAAGTTCTTTTTTGTGCTAACAAATTTAATATTTACTTGTTAATACGGTCCCTAACCTTCTAATAACAATCATTTTCCTATACATAATGGTAACTATCTTTTTGCGTAGTAATTTTTTTCTAAAAATGTTAATAATGGTTAACATGCATAATAGTAAACTTTCTTAAAATCTAATAAGTAATATCACTAAATCTGGTAATTATGGTCCTAAAACTCAATTACTTTACAAGGACCTAAATATGGTAGTAAATTTCTTAAAGCCCAATAGTAATATTTCTAAATTTGGTAATAATGGCCTTGAAACTTAATAATAACTATACTCTACAAATCCCCTAAATATAATAATAAATTTCCTTAAATTTAATGGTAATACCCCTAAACTTATTAGTAATGGTTATAAAACTCAATAGTAAGTATACTCTGTAAGGTTCCTAAATATAATGACAAATTTTCTTAAATCCAATAGTAATAAATCTAAATTTGGTAATAACACACCTAAAACTTAATAGTAAAATATAGTCCTTAAAACCTAGTATTCAATTTTCTCAAATCCAATTGTAACATCCCTAAACCTAATAATAATATTTTTAAAACTTAAGAGTAAATGCACTCTATAAGGTCCCTAAATATAGTGATAAATTTTCTTAAATCCAGTAGTAATAAACTTAAATTTTATAGTAACGCGTCTAAAACTTTATAGTAAAGCATGGTCTCTAAAATATAGTAGTAAATTTTTTTTTAAATTTAATAGTAACATCCTTAAATCTGGTATTAACAATTCTAAAACTCATCAATAATTATATTATTCATCCTTAATTCCATGTGTTACCGTAAGTGCTAGTTTTGACTTTAAATTAGTTTCAAGGCCATATAATCATTTGGTGCATCACTAAGTACATTGGTTACTATCCTCGCATCTCTATCTATTAAAATAGATGGCATTTGTAGAGCATCAACGAGCTTATCATATGAAAAAAGATATTTCAGTAGAGGGCCAATAAAGTCATAAACTCAAGTAACCAAATGGATTTTTCTAGGACTCATGTGTAATTCTAGTAAGTACAATTAAGGTCTACTTTATCAGAGAGAACAAGTACATCAGTTTTATTAGCTTTAAAGGCTCTATACTTCCAATTAGGCAATACCCATGTATTAGTTTGCCTGTACACTATCTCAAGTTTCAATTTTACAACTACTACAAATACCTTCCATCCTTCTAACACTTTAAATTTAAAGGGGAGAGTCAAAAGCACCTTTATCTACATAATAGTGTATTCTTCCTAGTCCTCTGCTTCACTAGGAAAGAAAGGTATCCTCATTCACTGAATGATCATCTTCTTGGTCCTTTGCTTCAATAAGAAAGATTGGTGGGTTTCCAATTTGTTGGATCTCTCTTCCAAATTTATCAGCTAAAGTCTTTATGGGCATACCCGTGCAGTGGAAAGCTAATGGAAGAAGTACATTGGCACCTCTCAGTCAATGATGAAATGAAGGGAAGAAAGATGAAAAAATAAAGGTATGAAGATCATGACCATTACTACTATGTGCATGTGCAATGGTACACCACAATAAGCATGATATTGAGTTTTATGACCGTTACTACCAAGTTTAAGGATATTACTACTAAATTTAAAGAAATTTATTATCCTGTTTAGGGCCCTTACAAAGTACAGTTACTATTAAGCTTTAAAACTGTTATTACCTAATTTTGGAATATTACTATTAGACTTTAAGAAATTTACTACTATATTTAGGGTCCTTATAGAGTAATTAAGTTTTGGGACTGTAACTACTAGGTTTAATGGCATTACTTACTAAATTCTAAGAAAATTTATTATTATGCATGTTGACCATTATTAGCCATTTTTAGAAGAAAATTACTATACAAAAAGACATTTACCATTACTTATAGAAAAATGGTCGTTACCAGAACGTTAGGGACCATGTTAACAAGTAAATATTAAATTTGTTGGCACAAAAAAGAACTTTAAGAAACTTTAAATAACATAATATTATTATTATAACTGTAACCATATAATATTCAAATAATTTTTCTATAATGTTTGCATCTATATCTTTTTTGTTAATAACCATAATGATACAAAACCAAATGAATGAAATAATGAATCAATTATTACATTCCTTTTCAATTCTTTTGGTTTGTTGCCAGTGCAAAGGCCATTATATTAAGACAATAGTTGTTAAGTATATGGTTAACCAAGTCCCATATAAGTTGGACACGAAATCCATGCAATTGTTCTTGAAAACTGTAACCATTTACATATAAGTTACAAATATTAGAGCGTAATAGATAATTAAATAAGAATCTCATACCATAGTATAAGTAGGTGTGGTGAAACCTTTATTATTCAACCACATTGATTGATGGATATGTGATATGAAGAAATTTCTAAGATTATTTGTCCCCTATTAGTATTACAACATGAAATTTAAAATATTACAAAACCAAAACATTTACATATAATTTAGGCAACAAAAAATACTAATTCAAATCAAATTAGGTTATACCCAAATTTGATAATCAAATACTAAGTTTCTCATCTAAGGCGAACTGCCAACCATTATAATTGACTATCATCCACCCTCTTTTCTTTTGAAATGTATCTTTTAAACTATAATAATCTCAATAATTTCATATACAATTGCCATAAAATACATTCATTTAATGACTAATAAAGTGCATAACTAAATTCTTTATCTTATATGCTCACTTTAAAGTGTCTAATCACAAGTTTTTTCAATCTAAACTTGTTAGTTTTACATTCAAAGAAAATTAAATAAAAGTATTTTACTTGACATATGACTTACAAAAGTTAAAGAGCTAGATGGTTAAATTTAAAAATAAATAAATAAATGAAAATAAATACTACTTAACTACATAAAATTGATGGCAAAAAATAATGATTGTCTTTTTTTCTAAGTCAAACATTTAATGTGAAGGATTGGTTAACTTTTTTTATATCATTTCACTAGCATTATTAAGAGATATATATAAATATAAATATGCCTATAAGATAATATCTAAATATAATAATTAAATTAAAACTTCATTAAAACGAGGCTTCCTATGCCTATAAGATAATATATAAATTGATAATTAAAGATTAGATATCTATGATCCTTAATATTTAATAATGATGATTCAAAGCAATGAATAACTTGTAAAATTGCTATGTTTGAAAATTAAACTTTACAAATACTAGCTAGCTATTACGAATATATTTTTAGATGAGATTCCATATCAATCTTTCTATATTTGAATAAGATTCACAAGAGTATTTTATTTTAAGGGAAGTTAAATAAAAAACGAGAATGAGTAATTTATAAGTTTTTTTCCCCTAAAAAAGATATTGTCTAGATACATAACTATTAACTTGATTATAAAGCCTTCAACCCCCATCTCATCAGAGGTTATCATTATAAAAACAAAATATTACTTTTAGAAATACTAAAATACAGATGCATGCATAAGAGATGACATCAAAGAAGTGTGGTGATCATCAAGGTTAAACAAAAAGAAACCAAAGGTTATTATCATAAAAAAAGAAATATTACATTTATAAAAGAAATCGGACCGTGTTAAAAATAAAATTTCACTATTGAGTTTATATAAAAAAGAAATCAATGTCAAAACTTTACGAACTGTGTTTTACTATTGAGTTTTAGGTCCTTTACTTCTAAGTTAGGTATGTTATTATTGTATTTAAGGGATTTTACCACCATCTTTAGAGACTTTGCATAGTATACTTACTATTGAGTTTTAAAACCCATTATTAGGTTTAAGGATATTATAATTGAATTTAAAGAAATTTACTACTCATGTTTTAAAAGTTGTGCTTTATTATTGAGTTTTAGACCCATTATTATTAGGTTTTAGTTGTATTACTATTAAATTAAGGGAAATTTATTTATCCCAAATTCTGTATAACTATGAAGGTTTCAAATAAGTGAGGAAAAATCTATAATACAATAGCAATCATCCAAAGCCAATAGTTAGCAATTTGATATCTAAAATTCTAAGCTCAGAGTCTCTATAGTTTATATCTTCAATTATGGCTTTTTACTGCCCAAATTCATCATACTAACAATAGCAAGATATATTTGAAAAATAAAGTAAAGGCATGTAAATCCCTAATAACTTTAATAGGAAGGAAATAGCGAACTTTATGAACAAGTAGCTTTGCTCACCATTAATTGCTGTAGCCGAAAATGATGCTATAATAAGTTGCCATAACTATCACCGTGGTGGAGACCGAATCTAAACTCAAACAAATTTGCAGAGCATGCCAAGATAAAGAGAATGAGAAGTCTTATAAGAGACAGAGAAATCGTCAAATGAGAAGTCTTGCAAGAGAGGAAGAAATCGTTGAATGATAGGTCTTGTGAGCGAAGGGCAAACTCTTAATGGTGGATCAACTTTCAATAATGACAATCAAACCATAGCATTGGGCAATGGAGAGAATGTTGAAATAGATAACCAGGATAGTGTTTTGTTTTATAAGGACATTTCAATCTTTCTAGTTATCCATTTAGGTTTTCAACACCTTGAAAATAATTTTAACTTTTAGGATTTTTTATTATAATTTTTGTAGAGTTTGAGTTTTTTTTTTTTAATTTTCTCAAAAAATAAAAGAATACACATACTATGAGATAAATTGTACCATCTATTATTTTAGAATAGTATAATTCCCTTTAAACCCTATATATATAGCTTATATTTATAATGATATAAAAATATTTTTTATTTTGATGTTTAGTAAAATAAAAATAATATTAAAATAAAAATAAAATTTAAGAAAATAATTAAAATATTCCTATAATAAAAAATATCATAAGTTAATTTTTGTTAATTAACATTAAAAAAATTACGGTTGAGAGTGTGAAGTTAAAAATATTTATAGTTTTATATTAAAATATTTTAAATTTTAAAATTATTTTAAAAGATTAAAAAACTAAACATTTTAACTATGTAATATATATATATATATAATTCAAGATCTCATATCAATATTTTTAATTTTGTAATTTAATTTTAAATCAAAAGGTCTTTAATATAAAATATTATTATCATTTGAAGCAATATAATATTTTTCTTCTCTTTCCATCAACAGTAACTTTTCTATATAACTTGGATGAAATGAACAGTCTAGCAAAAAGTATGGGACGAAATCCATCAATCTTTTCTCTTCCAACGGATCAAATAGCATTTTGATTTTTTCTATCTTCCTATCCATTTTTTCAACTTTCTCTTCCAACATATCAAACATGATATTAGTCTTTTAATTAATATATTTACTTTAATTTAAAATTTAATTTTTTTTTAAAATTTTCAAGTAGCATATTTATCCATTAAAACAAATAAATGAGATAAAGGACTAATAATAGTTAAACCAAAAAAAAAAAAGCATTGCATTAAGTAATTAAAATTCATAGTTACAATTAATCTATATATATATATATAAGTTAAATCTTTAAACACCGTAAATAAACTGTTCCTAATGTGATTTTTCTTTTCCTTCACTTTCCATTAGTTTTCATTTTTTATTGGTAGGACCTACTTTGCTTTTTGACTCCCCGTGTAATCATATATGTATAAACCAAATCCTTGAACATTATAAGTAAATTGTTCATTTTTTTTCTCACTTTCTATTGATTTTTATTTTTCATTAATAGGACCCACCTTACTTTTTGGCTTCCGTGAAATGCACGGACGAAGAATTCTGCTCTGAGTAAATTCCACGGACCCCAAATCTTGCAATTCATCGTCATCATTTATTTCACCTTCTCCGCAAGTTCGGTTTAATTCTATTGTGGTAATTTGAGTCGTCCTACAGGGGCAATTATGGAAAACAAAACATTATGACCGGCTCTCAGACCGAGACGAGATCCGGCGGACAGCTGTGTATGGTCCACACGGGAGGATGACAGTTGAGTCGGTTTTCTATGACTTAAGAAAAACATAAATGGCGAAAAAGTTAAGTTCAACCGAGGTGGAGCTTGCCTTGTCCCTCCCACTATTCCTTGTCCCCCTTTCTACGAGCTCTAGATTAATCTAGAAACTGAGAAGGCGATCAAGGAATCAATTATAATTCACGTATCAGAAAAGTCAAAGAAATACCGTACAGAAATTTAATTGAGAAAACGTTCAGCCTCATAGTTAGGTTCTTCAAGTCGATTGGGAAAACGTTCGAAGGTAGTCCTTTTTTTAATAAAAATTAATAGTTCTTTAATCAGCTTCAGAGTATATACATCAGATCATAATGTATAAAAATCCAATTATATTATACATCCTGCATTCCCAATTCCAAGCAACCAATTGAACTTTTTAAATTTTTTGACGAACTGAGTAGTGGAATCTTATACCAATCCAACAAACAGAAATATAGGACACATGAAAGCAACCAAATGTGAACTAATAATGAGGTCGATCTTAGATTTGCTTTGGTGAGCAAATTGAATCCTTTTCATATTTTTTTAATTAATTTTCTATCAATTTCAAAAAGAAAATGATATATACACACACACACACAGAGACAAAGAGGGAAAATTTTTTTTTTTTTACACTTATGCTTTAATTAAAAATGTATTAATATTCAGTTATTAAAATATTTTTTTTACAAACACTTATTCTTGTTTTTTAAATTTTTTTAAAATGATACAAACTGTGATAATTTATGATTCACAAAAACTTAAGAAAGAGTGCAAGCTGTGTCAATTTGCATTCCTTCCATCATAATTGGGAGTTGTGTGGGAGGGGATACAGGGATACAGGGATTTTGGTTGGAAAAATTTGATCCAATAGAGAATAAGATGAGAATTTAAATAGATTCTTGAATCAAGTTTGCTCTTTGGACCTTTAAGTCTTATTTATAATGAAAATAATAAAGCTACAGACATGAATAATATGATAGGTGTAACAGTTTTAAGTGTGAGACTTGCAGCTTTGAATTTCCCATATTTCTCTCAAAATATTAACATTAAATATCTCTTTATTTGAATGAGTCAAAGAACCAAATATACTCCCCCACATTGCTAACAAAATATATCCCTACGTGGCTATACCATATATGCATGCATGAAAAGGCTTCCACATGTGGTAAAAAGATGTCCATTAGTGTCATGGAGATTGTCTCAAATCATGGCTCCCCTTATTTAGAAGGAACTAACACCTATTGGTTTTCCTAAAATTGGAGATGAGGAAACTGAGCTTGCCTAGTCTCTCGTGTGAACCATTTTGTAACACCTAGACATAGATCTTTTTGACCAACTTAGAAGGACTCTTTGGTACCACATCGAGTTATAATTGTCTTTCTTTCTAATATTACATCTTCAGTCAAGGGTGTTTCCCTTTGATACATTAGATCTTCCATAGAAGATTGTTTCTTTGGGCTCCTCATTTAGCATGGATGGCTTAAAGAGTTTGAGATACTCAACATTCATCACTAAATACATATCCATGTAAGAAGGAAGTTCAATTTGACAAGCATTATCGCCAATTTTTTGCAAGATTTTGAAAGGACCACAACTAATGGGTTTTAACTTTTTACCTTCACCCTTGAGTTACTCCTTGTTCAAATGGAGCCAAAAAGTTCACCTTTTTGGAAGTCAGCTTCAACTTGATGTCGATCATGTCGCATCTTATACCTTTGTTGAGCCTTCTACAAGTTCTTTTCTACCTCACTATGTAGATGACAAATGCCCTCTAAGAATCATTGTGCTTTTTGTTGATCTTTCTCCTCCTTGGTATTTTGCAATGTTGATGTAATTATGAACTCCAAGTCAAATGGGCTTTGTGGTTGGAAACCTAAACATACTTCAAAAGGAGACTCTTCAGCCAAGCTATGTACTGCACGGTTAAAGGCAAAGTGCAAATATGGAATACTTTCACCTTATGTCTTCGGATGGCATGAATTATAACCTCGTAGTATATTAATAACTATATGGTTGACCACTTTAATTTGGTGGTCAGTTTAAGCATGGAATGTCGTACTCCATTTGAGCTTTGTATCCATCATCGTCTAAAGAGATTGCAAAAAATGACTTAGAAAATGTGTAACAACCGGGAAAAAGAAAAGAAAAGGAAAAGAAAGAAAGTAGAAAGTTGAAAATTTTTGAAGTCCAGAAACTGTGCTAAGTCTTCTCGCAATAGCGAGAAATGGTCTCGCTGTCGCGAGAATGCCTTCTCGCAATAGCGAACGAGGTTCTAGCTATAGCGAGTGCGGGCAGCAGTCCATACAGAAACCAGGGGGCAGCTCGCCGTAGTGTGCGCCATAGCGAGAGTGAGGTCTAGAACTGACGCGAGTTCGCCATAGCGAAGGTCAAATCTCGCCATAGCGAAGGTCAAATCTTGCCATAGCGAAGGGAACTGATACGAGCTCGTTGTAGCAAAGGTTACACCTCGCCATAGCGAAGCCAGATAACACGAGCTCGCTATAGCGAAGGTTAATTTTCGCCGTAGCGAGGGTCAGTCCGGAAGAGAGTAAAAGGCGAGAATTAGACTTCATTAAACGTTCAAACTCATTTCTTCTCTCATATCTGCCCTAGACTTCGACCCAAGGAGAGAAAAGAGGCGTGGAAAGTGAGAGAGACCAAGAGAAGGAGGAAGAGCAAGGGAAAGGTAAGGAAACTTCTCCCATTTCTTCTTAGAACTCTGATCCCCTTTCTTTGTCCTCTCTTTCTACGATTTTGTTTGTGAAAATGGTTGGATTTTGGGCATGGGTCAGAAGAGGAAAAGTAGAAAACACCTTTGAATCTTTGTGTTTTCTTTGAAAATGTTGTTTTCACTACCATGGGAGCTTGAGAGAGAGAAAGAGTTGATGGCATTCTAGAGAGAGAGAGAGAGAACTCTAGGTTCTGGTATGTTAGGAGAGTTTGATCTGAAAGATTACATTCTAAGAGAGTAATTGCATGCTTTTGTGTGTCTAGGCTCAAGAGAAACACCTCCATCAAGGTGTGATTGTGAACTTAAGAAGGGAGAAGAGGAATTGAAAGGAAAAGCTAGTGTTGACCTTGGCTGATAAGGTAGCTCTCTTTCCACTCTTTCTTGTTGCATTCTTAGATGTAATAGTCATTGTATGTTTATGTATATGCTTGTTATGTGAAATATGCCATATATTATTGCCATGATGCATTGTTGACAATATGCTTGTATGATGAATTGTGAGCATTGCTCGAGTGAGGTAGTGCCGAATGTCCCTTGAGATGGGTGAGGTAAAGCCGAAAGTCCCTTGAGATTGGGTGAGACAAGGCCAAAAGTCTCAACCGAGTGAGGTCGAGTCGAAAGTCTCTAAACTTGAGTGAGGCCATCCAAAAGTCCCTAAACTCGGGTGAGGCTAGACCAAAAGTCCCTGGAGCTCATTTTTGACATTGTTGTGATTTCCATAGCATGTACATCGTGTATTGGTTGTTTGAGAATGGCTAAGTGCTTATTCACATGTTTTGACTTGTTATATGCCTTGATTGTTTACTTGATTGAGTGCATGAGCTACTGAGATTTCCTGAATCTTACCCCTTCCCCTCCTAACTTAACTTGCTAGGTGGTGCTCAAGGAGAAGTAAGTGCACACCAAGGAGCCTAGATGCATGTGTAGCTAGGTGTTAGATTATTTTGGCTATTTTGATGTAATTCCGATGTAAAGAGCTGCCAAATGAATATGCACCTTCTATTTTTGAGATGTAAAGGTTGTAACAAGTGTAAATGTATGAAAAGATGATGTATGAATTATGTTTATAGCCAAAGTAATAGAAATGAGGGTTTTGCCCCTTTTGATGAATGAATGAGATAGTGTATTTTTGGTCGTAGCATAGGGAATTTGGAATGTATGTTGATTTGGACCACATGGACATGTTATATAGACTATTGTTATGCTTTTAAACTTGTCCATGAGTGGCTAGAATGTGTGAGAGGCCATTTGGACCCATTTTGGACCTTTTGGGTGCCAAAATCGGTATTTTTGAGAACTCCGTCAAAGTATGACTGGATGAGCTCCTCTTGCCATGAAATTTGGCATGCCTCTAGAGTTTGTAGAGAGCTTCTTGAGCAGCTAAAGTTGGTAATATTCGGAGGTCGAGAGAATATTTGGTGAATTGTTGAAATTGAAAAAAATATGGTAGTTTGGTCATGCACTGTTTCTATAGGGCAGAAATGAAATCCATGTCCTACATAGACTAAACGGTAGCCAAATGTCATGAAATTTTATACAAATAAACTAGAAAACTAAAGTGACCTGTACCAACTAGAAGCACCCAAATTAGAGGTTTGTAGAGAGAGATTGAACCGTCTGAAGTTCTGTATCAGCATCAGGGAGCCCATCTGACCTCCGTTACTATTCTATTAGTTTTCGGGGTGTGGGGGCTACTGAACTGATCTAGAATTATTTTTTTCCTCTAGTAGACATTCGTATCTTTCCAAATTGGTATAGTGTGTCTAGATTGGATTTTTGTGAAATTAATTATGAATTTTTGAAATTCATGACAGTAACCTGGGCCAGAAACAGTGACAGTCGGACCTCTTTCCCATTTTCGATGTCAAACATGGTCCAAACGCTGAGATTATGATTGTAAATTATTTTTAGAGTAAATTTAACACTTAGAGCTTTCTAGAAAGCTAAAGTTTACTAGATTCCCATTTTTCTATAATTAGTTATGATTTTCCAAAGTTAGAGCCAAAATATGACTTTTGGGCACAAGTGAGAAAAATGCATTTTTTTGATTTTTGGCTCCATACCCGTGGCTTATGGCTTGTTTTATGCTATTGTTTCTTTGAAAATCATGTGGAACCGAGCCCAGTGAGAGGCTAGATAGCGGTAGTAGATTAAGGTGTTACAAAATGGCTTTCATGGTTAGACATAATAGAGCTAGGTAGTCCAAAATGTACCCAAACATGTTGGAAGAATTGTTGTGTTGCTTCTTCACTCAAAATTGTGTTCTTACACAGAATAAGTATCACCATTTTTGAAAAACGATCAACTACCATGAAAAGATAGTCATTACCTTGATATGTCTGTGAAAGGCCTCTAAGGAAATCCATAGAAATACTTTCCCAAGGACGAAAAGGAATGACAAGAGAGTATACAAGCCCATCTTTCAATTTGCAGGCTTAGAAGTGTTACATAGAACATAACCCCTCGCAAAACGAGCTACATCTTGCTACTTGCATGGCCAAAAAACATAACGTTGGAGATTTTGTAGTGTTTTTGCTACTCTAAAGTGGCCAACTACCTTTGAAGTGTGTGCTTTATGCATCCATCTTACTAGCTTTGCTTCTCTTGGCACACATAAAAGTGTATCTTTATAAATAAGTCCATCTCATAAGATGAACTCAGATGGTCTTCTTGTTTTAATGTAAGCTAGCACTTCTTAAAAATTAAGATCCTCCTTATACCAACTTGTATAATCTTCATGAAATGAAGGTTCAACCTGCATAAACATAGACAAGCAAAGGATAATTATTGGAGGTCATGATAACATGTCAACAAACTTGTTATGAACCCCTTCTTGTATTTAATAACCAAGTTGACCTGTTGTAAATATGTCATCCATTTCATATGGTGTGGTTGCTGCAACTTAGCTTGAGCTTGCAAAAATTGAAGGGGGCAATGATTAGTATGAATAATTGTCTCTTTACCCAAAAGATAGATGCGCCAATGCTTTACTGCCTGTTACAGGGCAAAGAATTCTTTATCATATGTTAGGTAGTTCTTTTGAAATCCTTGAAACAGCTCTAAATGGTATGCTATTGGTAGACCATCTTGCATTAGGATGGCACTCGTAGCATACCCGAATGCATTTGCTTCCAACTCGAATGGCCTTTGTAGATTAGGCAATGTTAGAATGGGAGCTTCACTTATCTTCTTCTCTAACAAGAGAAGCGTGTCCTTATGTTTTAAGATCTAATTAAATTTTTGGTTAAGCTTTATTAGTGCATGTAATGGAGAAGCTAAAATAGAAAAATGACGAATGAACTTGCAAAGATACTGGCAAGCACCCATAAATCTTCGAACCTCAATCACTGATCTAGGTCTTGGCTATTCCTTAATGACTTTTACCTTTTTGGGGTCAATTTGTAACTTGCCACCACCCACCATGAAACCAAAAGATAACAAGGTTCGCCTTTTGAACTCACACTTCTTTTGGTTCAAGCATAGTTGATGTTGCTTTAATAGCTCAAACACCTTCTGAACATGTATTAGATGCTCTTCCCATGATCTACTTTAGATTAAAATATCGTCAAGATAAAAAATTACAAAATCATTGATGAAAGGTTGTAAAACATTGTTTATTAGCAGCATGAAGGTGGCAGGGGCGTTGCAAAGTCCAAATAGCATCACCAACCACTAAAAAAGGCCTTGGTGTGTCATGAATGCTATCTTCCAAGTATAATCATTCTCTTTATTTTGGACTTGGTGATATCCAGATTTTAGATCTAACTTGGTGAAGATGGTTGCATGTTGTAGTTGATCCAACAAATCATCAATATGAGAGAGAGGGTATTGATTCTTGATAGTAATCTTACTAAGTGTGCAGTAGTCGATGCACATGCGCCATCCTCAGTTTTTATTAGGTACAATCACCACTAGGGACCTACATGGAGAGTTGCTTGGCTTAATAATACCATGCTCAAGTAGTTCATTAATTTATCGCTTGATTTCTTCATTCTCCAACATTGAATTATGGCACATACTAAGGTTGGGAAGTAGTGAGTCAACAACAAATTCAATTTCATGTTCCATTGGTCACTTTGGTGGTAACTCACGAACCTTTTTAAAGAGCTCAAAATATTCTTCAAGAATTTTTGACAATTCTTCATTATATTTCTTGTAAAATAAGGTTAGTGTAGACAATCTCTTACCGTTAGGAACACTGGTCAGATCATTACTAGCATATACTTTTGACATGCATTGATGATATATTTTGCTTAACCAAGTATAACCAAGATGTGTTTCTCCTTAGTACAAATGAATCTCTTGTCCTTAATTAGTTCATACTTTTGAGCTCTTTGATGGAAATGGGTATCACAATCATAAAGAATAGGCTATCAAAAATCACTTGACAAATGTGACAAATGTCTAGTGGTACAACATCACATTGTACCTTGTCAATATAATGAGAGAATATAGCAAAACATACTATGCATTAGTGATTAATTTGCTGGTTCACATCATTAGTAATCCATATGGTTAAGGATGGGGTGTTGTCTTCAACCCTAGTTTTTGAACGAGCCCTATTGAGATAATATTCTTCTAGCTTATGGGATCAAATATGGTATATATGACCTCCTTCTTCACTTGAATATTAATAGTGAATAATTCTTCAGTTGGACTATGATCAGTAGATGGACTTGAACCTGTCTCTTTTGGCATTGCCATAAAAATTGAGGTGGTTCTTGCTTGTTGAATTGAACTTAGCTGCTTTAGTTCATCCTTTGGAGGTGTCGTTGTTACCACTATAGTGCTCTTACCACGTTCACCTTTCTCTCATTTCTTAGGAAAGAGCTTTGGATGAAGCTTCTAACATTTTTCTTTAATATGACTTGTGACTGCATAGTGCTCACAAAATTTATTAGTAGAAGAAGAAGAGGTTGAAGAATTACCTTTCTTAGAGTTTTTTTTTCTTCTTTGACTTGGATTTGCCATCCTAATTTGTACCCTTTTCATTATAGGATTTGTTCTTTTCCTCTATTGCCATTGTTATTGCACTTGTGCTGGTGATGTCATGAACTTGAAACAAGCTTAATTCTACATTAATTGCTTGCTGTAGCCCCAACATGTATTTTTAGAATATCTGCCAATCTGCTAGTGAGATTCCAAAAGCCGTTGCTTGTCGTCAAAATTTGATGGTACAATCTTGGACAAATTGGTCACGTCTTTAGCATAAATAGTGCCAATGATCCCACATTTCCTCAAGATACCCCATTGGATAAAACTCTTATCTAAGGAGCTATTTAAATTGACTCCATGTAAGATCCCCAACTTTGCTGCTTACAACATGGGCCTTCCACCACATTTTTGCATGATCTATCATTTTTAATGGTGCAAACATGACCTTTTGGGCACTACTATACCTTCGACGAGTGAAGTAGGTCTTTAATTGGTCAATTTAAGAATCTAACTTGTTAGCATCAATAGAGCCATCGATTGTTGGAATGTCAACCTTAGCCTCAACCTTAAAAGGTTCTTTGTCGTTGTCTACATTGTCATAAGTGTCATCACGATCTTTCCCCTTCAAGTTCGAGATGCCCCCGAACCTCTCTTTCATCAATGTCACGTTCACCCTAATGGGAGTGTTAATCTTTTCATTGCTTTCATCTTGAGAAGTGGAAGCTTGGGGTTTGATCCGCTCAAGGACTGTCACCATGTCAATGAACAACTTAGTAACTTGGTTAGCCAAGGTAGATTGAATAAGGGGTTTTTCATTTAACATTGATGTAGGAGTTGTCAAATGTACACCTTAGAATGTGATAAGTTGTTGTAGACTCTCACAACTTGCTTGATAGCCAAGATGAGTCTTTACCATTCATAGGTGGAATGGGGCGCTTTGATACCAAAACTTGATCCAATGGAGAATGAGATGAAAATTATATATTAAATAGATTCTTGAATCAAGTCTACTCCTTTCGACCTCTATGAGTCTTATTTATAATGAAAATAATAAAGCTACAAATGTGAACAATGTGATAATTGTAACAATTTTAGGTGTAAGACTTATGGCTTCGAATTTCCCAAATTTCTCTTAAAATGCTAACATTAAATATCTCTTTATTTGAATGAGTTAAAGAACCAAATGAACTTCCCATGTTGCTAACAAAATATACCCCTAAGTGGCTATCCATATATGCATGCATGAAAAGGCTTCCACATACCGCAAAAAGATATCTAATAATGTTATGGAGATCGTCTCTGATCAAAATTACATCCCAAGACCTAAATCTCATAAAATTTATAAAAAAGGATTTTAAAAATTAAAATTATTTCTAAGAACTATAATTACTATAAGGTTTCAAGGGATTTACTATTAAGGTTAGAAAAATTATTACTAACTTTAGGAAAATTATTGTTGAGTTTAGGACTTAATAGTAATTTTCCAAAACCTACTAATAAATTCTCTAAAATATGGTAACAATTGTGGTTTTTAAGAATAATTACAATTTTTAAAATATTTTATTGTAAATTTTATAAGATTTGGGTCCTTTAGTTGGAGGCATGGGATTGAAAAAAAAAAGAGGGGATGAGGAAGAGGCCATGGGGTTTTAATGCATATATAATATATATATATATATATATTATATAAAATAAATATAATAATTTATATTTATAATATATGTTATATATTATTTAATTTTTTAAAATGTTTAAACATTAATAATAATAATGATAATAAATTTATAAAAAATAACTTATTGATAAAATTATATTTTAGGTTATAATTTAATTTCTTAAACCTATTTGTATACAATAACTTGTTTTAGTACATAAAAAGACTTTTTACAATTCAATGTTAAATAATTTTTTATTAAAAAATTATTTTAATTAAAACTAAAAATATTTTTTTACAATTAAATATTAAATAATTGAAACGCTTTACAAATATTTTATATGTTACAATTTGATTAAATTTACAAGATTTCAGATCATATAAGATAACAAAAATTTATAAAAAAATTATATCTTTAACTTTCAATGATATAAGACAAAAAAATTGACACAGTTGTTTATTTTATATATTAAAAAAAATTATATGGTTCTTTCCTAAATATAAAATAAATCATGTAAAATTTAATCAAGATAATTTTTTTTAAATAATTCAATTATTTAACATTGAATTGTTAAAAAAAATATTTTTATGTACTAAAACAAATTATTGTAAGAAAATAGGTTTAAAAAATTAAATTATAACTTAAAATATACTTTTATCAATAAATTATTTTTTGCAAATTTATTATTATTAATAATGTTTAAACATTTTAAAATTTAAATAATATATAGCATATATTATAAATATAAATGATTATATTTGTTTTATATAATATAAAATATATTATAATTTTTTCAATAAAATTATTATTTATAAATTTACTATCTTTTATTATATTTAATATTTTAAAAATTAAATAATATATCTTTAATTACAAATATAATATAATATATTTAATTTGTATAATATAAAAAATATATGTCATATATATAAAATATTATATATACATTAAAACCCCATAATCCCCCCTTTTTTAACCTAGTGCCCCCACAAAACTAAAATCCTCCCATTCTCCTTCCCCCTCGAAAAAAAAAAGAACCCGGCGCAAGGGAGCAATTTATGATAGAAGGAAGGCGGATCTATATTTTTGTAAATTGTGTACTATGGCAATTTTTGTCATTTAAAAAGACTTAAAAAAATGAATATTTGTAGAAAATGTTTTCATGACCTAGTATTTATATAATACTTTTTTTATTAAAGTACAAGTGTTAGAAAGCCAAAGACCTACTCTTTTTCTTTCTCTCTTTCCTTTTTTAAAATTAATAAAAAATTGAGAAAATCTAAATTTCCCTATTGTATTCCAAAAAAAAAAAAAAAACAAGCCACTTGAATAGAGAAGATGAGGGATTTTAAACCTTTGCAGTAAAATGCTAGTATTAAAGTAATTACAACAGACATGAAGACAAAAATCCTAGTCATCAGCAAAGAGAACTTCAAGCCTCCCTCTCTCTGGAGTTTGTTCTAAGTCCATGCAACAAACAAATAAATTATAAGGCCGAAAGAATCTAATTACTAATATAAGTGTCAAATCTTAGATATAGTTTTTAAATGTTTGTTATTATTATTTTTAATAAAAACTTGATAAGTGAATTTGAATTTTTTTTTTTATATTTTAGCATCACGTAATTGAATGTTTTAAAAAATTTTCTCTATATACTATGTTTTAATCGATGTTTAAAGAAATTAGATTAGTTATTGAATTAAAATAAAAAATAATTCATAGTTCAATAATTTAACAACAATCGAACTAGGTTAAACTATTTTTCAAAATACATACACAAAGATAAATGTATGTAATATTTTATAATTAAATTAATACATATATATATATATATAATAGATATAATTGTTTTAAAATATAAAAGGTAATTAAAACATTTTCCATACGTTAGCGAATTAATATAAAATGAATAGAGTAAAGTTTACTAAATATTATAAAATTCAAATAAATATATGAAACAAAATAATTAATTAACATATATTATACTTATCTATCCATTTACTTGCATTGCGTGTTTTACAGATGTAGCTTTTAATTTTGATATTCTTAATGCCACAATTGGACAACACTTTCTCGAAGGAAGGAGTCAATTTGAAGTGGGCCATCAATTTTGTCTTTTACATGAACCCATCTCCATCAAACGCATAGAAAAGAAAACCAATAGGCACAAACTTTTCAGATGTTTATTTTTGATAATTCTCATCTCCCTCAAAATCGAACAAAGATGGTGGTGGAGCTTTCCTTCATCAAGGATCAAAGAATACTTGCATAAGGGAGGTACCCTCTACTCCTTCTCCCTCTCCCGGATTGGGTCCTCAACTTCATCTCTCTTAGTCAACATTTTTCTCTTTTTCTTCTCTTGTTTGAGGCACTTCAAACTCTAGACCTTTTTTTTGTCACCTGACTCTTCAAACTAGCTGACCCATTGACCCATTCAGTTTCTATCAAATTTACCAGATTTTAATTGATTTGGCCAATTTTTGACGTGTTTTTTTTCATAAACCAATTTAGAAGCTAAATTGAACAAAAACTCATGACTGGCACACCAACATTTCAATTTGACCAACCGGTCCAATTTTCAAAACTATAGTTTTAATTGAAATATTTGATACAAAACCCTTGAAAAACTTTTCTTCTAAGTCTAATCCTAATACAAATCACGGCAGTTTGTCTTTCCATGTCATGTAATTACAGCAATGACGATCATTGCTTAACACAGCAAAAGGTGACACCTTTTCTACAATGACATTACTATTGTGATCAATTCTATAGGAGACATCCAGTCCCTCCAAAGTCAGGTGATAAATTACTTCCTTGGAACACACACAATTCTGCTCCCTTTCAAGGATACAAGCTGTTTCATCTTGGCACTCATCTATATCAGAAGTATCACCCAACTGTTCATCATTTTCTTTCATTGAGATGGCATCATGAGGCCTACTCCGTTGACTCATTGACCGAATATCCCAGGAAAGAACCTGCTTTATCAAGCCTTGGAATTCACCTGGCGACGCATACAGTGACTTCTTTTCCTAAAGCAGTAAGACAGTCATCATCCAAATGAGTGGTAGTAAAAGGAAGAAAAAGAACATTAAGTATTGTGGCTAAGGAAAGAAAACAGATCATATGATCAAGAAGACACTCATTTTACAACAATATAAAGTCATAGGAAAACAAGGTCACCATCAGATATACAAAGCATGGCAAACTATGATAAGTTTAGGAAAAGGAGGGGGAAAAAAAACGCAGGAACCAATCTTGGACTAGAAATGATATCATTAGCTTACCACCCAACATCTATCATCTGTCTGGCTAGTTATCTTAAATAAGCCCTTTTTTTCCCCCTTATACACCGAGTATCGTAAAATTAGTTAACTAGGCCAACCATTTAGACAATGAAGCTATTAAAAAAAAAAAAATCATATTCTACCTCGTGAAAACAAGGAAGCATAACCGAAACTAAGAGGATTGGGGTTATTTACAGCAGTTACAGAAATGGGATGAATCAGAAGTTAAAACATAAAGCTAAGTATGACAATCATACTAGTGAGTGGTAACCACACCACACCCCCTATTTACTCCCTGTGGGAAGAAGGGGCGGGGGTTGTTACAATTAATGAGCCCAGCCCCAGTCCTATGAATCTTACAAGAGAAACCAGAACTTAGAAAGCACCAGCCCATTTTCAGGATTTCATAGTGAACTGAGAAGTCCTATACTAATAGCTACAAGCCATCTTAAGTCATGCAGAAAATACAAGCAGGCTGTAAGCAAGTTAGTTAGAAAGGCATAAGAATCTTTACATCATTAACAGAAATTGTTATAAATAGTGTGGAATTCCAGATTTTTCTCCAAGAATCATGGGCATTTGAATATTTATTACCTTTTCTTGAAAGTCAACTTTGTTATTATTAGGCTCTTTATTGTTTTCAATTCTGTAGAGTGTAAATAGTTTTTATTCAAATTCTTTCCTTCTTTGCACTGAGAAATTAAGGAGCATTTACTCCTAATTATTTCGGCCCTCTTATTTATTGTATGCCCACTCCATGAAAGTGATTCAGAGAAATAATACATTGTTTTTGCTGCAATCTTCATGGTATCAGAGCTCAAACGTTGATCCAAATCTTTTTTTTTTTTTTCATCCTCTTCCTGTCATCACTATCCCCTATTTTGTGACATGTGAAAATGACTTCTAAGATTAGTCAAAACTCAAGCAAGCCCACTGGGCTTGAGTCCTCCAACCAGATCACTGCAAAAGGCACCATTCAACTCATCACAGGTCACAAAGCTGAATGGCCAGAATTATCTCCAATGGTCCAGGTCAGTGATAATGTTCATCTTAGGCAAAGGGAAAGAAGATTACTTGACTAGAGCAGCTATTCCTCCAGAAAGAAGGACTCAAAGTACTCAATTTGGAGAGCAAAAAACAATATGGTCACGTCTTGGTTAATCAAAACCATGGACACTAACATAGGACAGAGTTACTTGTTCTTCAACACAGCTTTTGGGATCTGGGAGGTAGGGAGAGAAGCCTCCTCAGATTGAGAAAATATTGCTGAACTTTGAGATAAAAAACAAATTCCATGATCTCAAATAATGTGAGTTTTCGGTTCAACAATATTATAATACTCTACCACGTCTTTGGCAGCAGTTGGATGTTTATAAGAACCCAAATTGGGACTGTACTGGAGATGCAAAGAAGTATAGAGAACTCATAGAAAAGGAGAGATTTTTTACATTCTTCCTAGGCCTTAACAAATCTTTGGATGAAGTAAGGGGAAGAATCCTCAGCACTAAGCCCTTATCATCCATTTGAAAAGCTTTCTCGGAGGTTCGGAGGGAAGAAAGTAGGAAGAAGCTCATGACGGGTGTTGTCACCACCATTACTACCCCTAAAGGTTCTACCCTCTTGACCACGAATGCAAACTTGAACAATGAAGACAAGCAGAGGAAGGGAAGACCCTGGTGTGATCATTGTCTGTGCTTGGGTCACACTCGTGAGACATGTTGCAAAATACATGGTAAGCCAGCTGATTGGAAACCCAATAAAGAGAGGAAGAATCGAGGCTATGTGGCTACTACAGAAGGATTTGAAAAAATGCCTAATAAGCAAGGTATTTTCAGTAAGGAATAGATCGATTGGTTGCACAAATTTCTCAATCCAAGTCCATCAGCTACCCCTAGTATTGGTTTTGGTTCTACTGCTCAAAAAGGTATCTTTTTGACTACTCTTCATACTAATGTAGAAGATGCAATAACTTGGATAATTGACTCAGGAGCCTCAGATCATATGACAAGGGATGCTTCATTATTGCATGAATGTAAACCTTGTAATAATGACTATAAAGTAATAATTGCAAATGAGACCTTGTTTAGGGTAACTAGAATTGGGAAAGTGATTATTTTAGAAGATTTAACTTTAGAATTTGTTCTTCTCGTCCCAAACTTATCATGACTTGCTGTTCATTAGCAAGCTTACACATGACTTGAATTGCATTACTAAATTTTCCCCATCTGGTTGTTTGTTATAGGATTTGGATTTGGGGAGAATGATTGGCAATGCTAATGCAAAAGAAGGCTTGTATCAAATCATATCTAGCAATATTTCTCAGGCCATTCATGCAAACAGTACCAAGACTTTGGATGAGGAAAATAATATCATGTTATAGCACCAACACCAGGGTCACATTAATTTCCTATACTTAGCCAAGCTATTCCCTTCCTTATTTATTAATAAAGATTCAAAGTTTTTCCAATGTGAAGTTTATCATCTTGCTAAGCATTGTCGAAGCTCATATCCCATTCATGATTACAAACTATCACATTCTTTTTTAGTTATACATAGTGATATTTGGGGTCCTTCTCGCATTCCTAGTATAACAAGTGCCTGGTGGTTCTTATCCTTAATTGACGACTACACCCGTATCACATGAGTATTTCTTATGAAAGATAAGTCCGATACTATCTCCCTTGTCAAAATTTTTTTTGCTATGATTCAAACTCTAATTTCAAACAAAAATACAAATTTTTCAGACAAATAATGCTATAGATTATTTTAATTTTGTCCTTGGGATTTTTTTCCTTGAAAATGGCATAGTCAATCAAAGCTCATGTGCCTATAATCCTGAATAGAATGGGATAGTAGGAAGAAAAAACCATCATCTCCTAGAAATAGCTAGATCACTTATGTTGATCATCATTGTACCTAAAGATTATTAAGGGGATGCTATTTTAACAGCTACGTACCTCACCAATAGGTTGCTTTCTAGAACACTACAATTTGACATCCCATGTTAGGTTTTCTCTAAAGCTTTTCCTCAAAACAGAATCATGACTAACCTTCCACTAAAAGTGTTTGGGTGTTCAGCCTATGTCCATATTACACCTCAACAAAGGAGCAAACTTGATCCTAAATCCATTAAGTGTTTGTTCCTTGGGTACTCTCCACATCAAAAGGGCTATAAATGTCACTCACCTTCCACCAAGAAATTTTATACCTCTATAGATGTAACATTTCTTGGGCAGATACCATTTTATCCCAAAACCCACATTCAGGGGGAGATTACAGCACATCAAGAGGAGGAAAATCCCTGAAGTAAAGGCTGTTTCCCAGCTAATTTAGAATTCATGTGAACCCAAAGTTGAATCAGCTACTGAACCAAATGTTACAGGTCAGGAATGGAGGGAAGATAAGGAGCTACGGGTCTACACAAGGCTTAAGACAGTAGAGCATTGCCGAGCTTACCCAAATCCTCATCTTAGTGAAAGTACTTAAGACTCGCAAGGTATTTCTAACTTTGAGTCTTCCAATGATAATGAGAGTTTATCTACTATCTTCCTATTACTTTTAGAAAGGGAATGAGATCATATACACAACACCCTATCTCTCACTTTGTCTCCTATGAAAAACTCTCGAAGTTACAGGGCATTCATAACAAATGTGGACAGCATTAAAATCCCTAACTGTGTTGAAGAAGCTCTCAAGCATCCAAAATGAAAAAAAGCTGTGGATGAAGAATTAAAGACATTACAAAAGAATGGCACTTGGGAGCTCACTCAAAAACATAATGTAAAGTATAATGCAGATAGTAGCATTGAAAAGTACAAATCGAGACTTGTTGCTAAAGGTTTCACTCAAACATATGGAGTAGATTTTCAAAAAACTTTTGCTCTAGTTGCCAAGCTTAATACCTTTCGAGTCCTCTTATCCATAGCAGCCAATCTAGATTGAAAACTTCATCAACTTGATGTCAAAAATACATTCTTGAATGGTGATTTTGAGGAGGAAGTTTACATGGATATACCCCTTGGTTTGAGGCAATCTAACAATAAAAATCTAGTGTGCAAACTATGAAAATCACTTTAAGGCCTCAAACAATTCCCACGACCTTGGTTTGAGAGATTTACCAAGGTAATGAAACAGTTAGGTTATATACAAGGGTAAACAGATCACACCTTTTAGAATGAAGATCACACCTTTTTAATAAATCTCAACAATCCCCATGACCTTGGTTTTAGAGATTTATTAAAAAGGTCGTTGCTGATAAATTGACTATTCTTATAATTTAAGTGAATGACATCATTATAACAGGTAATGATGAGAAAGAAGTAGCACATCTCAAAAGAGTCTTGAATAAAGAGTTTGAACTAGAAGATCTTGGAGATCTAAAGTACTTCCTAGGGATGGAGGTTGCACGATTTAGCAAAAGGATTGTTGTATCTCAAAGGAAGTACACCTTAAATTTGCTCAAGGTGACTGGGATGCTAGGGTGTAAACTAGCAGAAATACTAATGGACCCAGCTAACAAGGTTGGATCAAAAGAAGGTTCAACACCTATTGATAGAGGGATGTATCAGAGATTGGTACCCAAACTAATATATCTATCTCACACTAGGCCAAATATTAGTTTTGCCATCAGTGTAAGTCAATTCATGAATAGTCTTACTAAAAATCATCTTGAAGTTGTGAACCGAGTCCTAAGATACTTGAAGATGACACCGAAAAAGAGACTCTTATTCAAGAAGGGAATGAGAAGAGATCTAGAAGTTTTTTTTGATGCTGATTGGGTAGGGTCTCTAACAAATAAAAGGTCTACTTTAAGGTATTGCACCTATGTTTAGGGAAACCTTGTTACTTGGAGAAGCATTGCCTGAACTAGTGCAGAAGCTAAATTTAAAGCTACAGCTCATAGAATTTGCGAAGGAATATGGCTAAAAAGGCTACTTGAAGAGCTTCAACTATCATCACCAACATCAATGAAGTAGTTCTGTGACAATCAAGCTGCAATAAGTATTGCTAAGAATCCAGTTCATCACAGCAAAACTAAACATGTGGAGATTTGATCGTCACTTCATCAAAGAAAAAATTGAACAAGGGGTGATTGAATTGATTTACATATCCACCCATCAACAAACTGCTGATGTTTTGACCAAATCCATTCCACAGGCTCAATTTGATATTCACTTATCTAAGTTGAGAATGGTAAACATACACTCCCCAGCTTGAGGGGGAGTGTGGAATTCCAGATTTTTCTCCAAGAATCATGGGCATTTGAATATTTTATTACCTTTTTTAGAGAGTAAACTTTGTTATTATTAGGCTATTTATTGTCTTTAATTCTGTACAGAGTGTAAATAGTTTTTATTCAAATTCTTTTCTTCTTTGCTCCGAGAAATTAAGGAGCATTTACTTCTAATTATTTCGATCCTCCTATTTATTGTATGCCCACTCCATGAAAGTGATTCAGAGAAATAATACATTGTTTTTGCTACAATCTTCAAATAAAAAGAGTGTTTAAGTGTAAGGCAGAGTATTTTGTGGATTGAAAAACGTTTCAGATTTTCTGGATACTCTTCGAGAATAGGATATCCGTATTTGCAGTTCAATAAAATCCCTATCAAAATTCATAACAATTCTGTACTCGTCAAGGGTATTGAAGGGTTAAATTAATTAACAAAACTAAAGTTTTTTAGGTGTTTACTATGAGGTTCTCCAACCAAAACCTAGTATGTGGAGGAACTTTTTTAAATAGTCAATCATGTGGTGTTAAATTGTAAAAAAAATATTCACGTATTATGTTTTGATTGGAGAATTTGATAGGAAATATCTTACAAACTTCATTTTGAATTTTGTTGTAAATTATATAGGTACTCCAAGCTAGGGAGTGTTGATGCAAGTATTGAATACAATATTTCAAGTAAGTCATTAACAACTCACTGCTATTCTCCAACATTTTTCTAGTGTTGCAGCAAAGTCCTCCGAGAAGCTTATAGAAGCTACTGCAAGTAAGTTATCCTCCTGAAAAAAGCATTGAACTTTATTTAAGAAAAGATAATCAATAATCAGAGTTTTATAAAAGGGAGATGAAAGAAAAATGTGAACTAATATTACTCAGATATTTTATGGACTTTAACGTGGATTATTGGTAAAAAAAATTGTCAGAATACAAGAGCAGAATTTCATTGACTAGTGACAAGTAATGATGGTTGTGTATCTTTTATTCTTCCAACATGGAATGACTAAATATTGTATCTAGGTAACAATTGCTTTATCTTAGATAAAATCATTGAAGAAATGAATAAATGAATCTTCCGGATGTTAACACCCTCCTCCCACCCAAGTTGCATAGTCTACAATAAGATGAATAACAGATCTCTCCGTTTAGAAGTATGTGAAATTCAGCCTCCAGTGAGCTACCACCTCAAACTGTGCAACACTTTACTTCACACATAACTAATCATGCTCTTACAACCATGCTATTGAAGAACTGCAATATCTGATACTCCTCACTAAACATAGATCTTTCTTAAAATACCCAAACATTAGCAGCATTAAATACAAATAAAGGATAATGGATCAATACCATCAACCAATTAGGCACTCCTGCTTCTTTGATACTGTCACAGTATGGTAGATAGGGCTTGACATCAAGTACTGGCTGTGGATGATGTTCAGACAATAGGCATCATTTTCCATAATGCGTCATTATCATAGCACAGCATCAAGTTCACAGTTAAACAAAACAATCAATAACCTGAGTAGCCCATAATTACTGTAAAGTTAGTGGGGGTAGCATAGATTAGCTAACTTACAGTTCCATCAACCAGGTCCACACCAGAGAGTAAAACCATATTTCCCTGTACAGCTTCCACCTAAAAAATACAGCTACCTCAGGGAAAGAGAACTAGGTCTACTATTTAGTTGTGTTTGTTTGGAGAGAAAAATGAGTATTTTTAATTTCACTAAACAATTTGTACTTCATATAATGAAATTGGTGGACATTGTAGCAGAACAAAAATTATTTCTTTTCACATACTAAATCTGTACTAGGGAGGGAGGGGAGAGGTAGGGAGTTGATTAAATGCATACACCACTATAAATGTTGAACATAAACCTTGAATCCCTGATATTATCTTACATGTAAAATTTTTCAAGTTTGCAACAATTTGGAAATGCTATGAGGATTTATGTCGAAATCTATTAGGATAAAGGATAAAGTGATATTTTCTGGGACATCAAGGTCTAGGTAGTTTGGTGGTCTCCTAAATTGAATAATCCAGTTACACATCTACCTGAAGTAATATCTGTACCATATGATCATGCATACATATTTTCATTTCGGCAAGGATGTCAGAAACATCCACACAAAGCCAACATGTCTTATCACCTTCGCAACTGTGAGTCCAATGGGGCATGGACGATGTGGGGATCGTGTGGCAAACACTCCCTTTCTTCCACCTTGCAATCTTGGAACCCTCACCTATATATCCACCCACCAAATGTTATTTTTAAAGAAAAAAAGTGCCAAAAAGATGCCCCATGGAAAAGATAGCCACACACCTTTGCCTTGAACTTTGATTTAGATGGATGCTTCCATAGCTTCTCAAGATCTGTATTCATGTGGAATACATATATAACCCAGCAATGAGAATATTCTGCAAGACCCTCAAGTGATGCTGGTGGAACATGAGTTGTATTGAAAATCAAACATGCTCTGGCAAGAGGTACAAGTAATGGTTGCCTAGGTGTCCCATTCCTGCACAAATGTCAAGTGATAGCTAATGAATGCAGCATTAAGCAACACAAAAATCAGGCAAGATGCGCACTAAGCACAAAAATGGACTTAACCAGATGGGGAGTTGTGACCTAAGGTCTAAGTGGAGGCAGATTACAACATGATTTATTTATCTGAACATGTGCCTACTGCCTGCAATGGAATCAGTATGAATTGCTACAATGGAAACAAATGGATTACATGATTATAAGATAACTGCTAATAGTGCAGTTGTCACTTCTTTTTCATGCTCATAAAATGGACTGAGATCAATATCCAGTTTCTGGATCCTAGGGTAAGAATGGTGTTTTGAATCATTGAATGTCGATTGGAAAAAAAAAAAATCAAACTGCTTGGATTGGCAATTTTTCAAATTTAAATCTTTATCCAGTTGCCACAAATGGACTATTATTCATCAAATAAGATATGTAATAATCAACAAATATTTTACCTTGTAGAGAAGCATGATTGGATGATGCCAATAGGAGTCATGGGATAATAATTCATATCTAGGTTTTCACTTTTAGGTTGTGCTAGTGAGTGTCTAAAGGCCTGCAAATACTTAAGCAAAGAAATTAGCAAAAGAGCAAAGAAAGTAGCAAAGAGCAAAGATAACATCAAAGCTCTAAGAATTTTATACACTGACGGAAGAATGCATGCCAACTGAAGATAAGATTATATTCAATAAAATACGCATCAATATTTAAATCCATATCTCTTTTGATGACAATGATCTAACTTTAAGCTGCATATAGTTAGCCACCAAGTTAGACAAAACCATCCTTGTAACAATAAATAATCCTAATTCTGTCACATGTTATTCACTATACTCATTGGGGGTCACTCTCTCATGAACCAAGTAATTTATGTAAAGGGGCTCTTCAATTCAAAAGCTTAGGCAATGTTTGGAAGTTTGAGGAGAGAGGAGTGGAGGGGGAAGGGGTAGAAGGGGAAGAGGAAGAGATACCACTGTATTGTTTGGATGTCTAGTGTGGAAAGGGAGGGTAATCCTTTTTCTGTTATTTGAAAGTTACAATGCTAATTACTTGAGTGGGGTGGGTTAGAGATATAAACTTCCAATGTTACCCCAGTATTTTATTTCCTTCAATGCTTAGTAAGGGCAAGATAGTAACTGAATGAATAGTAAGTAGGCAAACCATTCCAAAGCCTCCAACTTGAGGGCTTTGAAAGTTTGTGTGTAGGGTGGGATAGAATGGTTTAGGAACTCATCCTAATGCTCCCCACTCCATTAATTTCATAACAGAAACAATGCTTTAGGTTCTGTTCCAACCTCCCACCACCCTTTCCCACCCCTCCATCAAAACAAACAAACTCTTCTTAAGTTCTTAGGTCAAGACCAATTATTGGTTTTATTAATATTTCTAATATGTTCATTGGCCCCAAAAAAAAAAAAAAAAAAAAACTCTAACATGTTCTCTCATGTAAAAGCTTTTTAGGCTTAAAGTGTAAACAAACTACATGTTCACCATACCTTATGATAAAACTAGATTTTAATCGTGAAAATGTGGGCAATGGGGATCAAACACCTTACCACTTAGTCATAGAGACTCTGATATTTCAAGAGCAGTTTCAACTTAAAAGCTTATGCTTTGTTTGGGTGGATGGGAATCAATGGAATGGAAAGGGAACTTTTAATCTTGTTGGCAAGTTTTATAAACTATGCAGGAGAATGGAAAGGAAGCATCACTCTTCCCATACGACACCCACCCCCCCCCCCCAAAAAAAAAAAAAAGAAAAGAAGAAAACAACATAAATTTTTTTTCCTTCTCAAATTAGGGCATAATGGAGGCTGGGCAGTATGGGATACCTAAATCTTACATCAAGTAATATAGAATGTTTGGTGTGGTATTTAAGGAAAATAGTTTTTCCCCCTTGACATCATGCTTTTAAGGGTGGGTTCCCCATGCCTTCGTAGATCCTATCATTTGGTATCAAAGTTAATTGGCCGACGGCACAAAGAAGGCTACCTGCGGATGGTTTTGACGACAAGAAGACCAAGTGACGTATCACAAAGTGTAATTGTTGGGATATTGGCTCTTTAGGGGTCGTGCTTTGATAGGGATTGAATAGTATGAGATGCCCAAGTTTTATATTGAGTAGTATAGAATACTTGATGTGGTAACTTCTATAATGTTGACTCCTTAGGGGCAATCCTATGATAGCAATTGGATAGTATGAGATGCCCAAGTCTCATATTGAATAGCAAGAAATACTTGGCATGATACGTAAGAAGAGTAATTCTTTTATCTTGACAGCGCCCTTTTAAGGGTGGGTTCCCCACATCTCCTTGAGTCCTATTATTTGGTTGACTTAGGCATTTTATACTACCCAGTTCCTATCAACAGGTAAAGAGGGGGAACACCAAAATTTATTTATGGTTTAACATTTTTGCCTTTTAGTTTTATAATATCTACTGAACAATAACAACATCATGCCTTTCCCCACTAGATGGGATCGATTACATAAATCAAACGACGTCATACAGTTTTATTATAAATCATATCTACTTAATCTTCAAAAAGCTTGTAGCTAATGTCTGTTATTGTATGCTTATACCACAAAACAAAGATTGAACAAGAAAGTGATTTTAGGTATTTAATTTATGTAATTAATAGAATTGCAACTTGGTTTTAAATTTCTTAGTAATCAAACATTTGGGTTCCTAAAAGATGCATGCTTAATCAATTTAGCCCTTAGAAGATAATTACCATAGTCTGACTCCAATAAGTTTAAAAACCCATCAATATGCTTCTCCTGTGACTCTGCCAACTATCAGGTTAGTCCATAGCAGAATCTTATTGATGGATTTTTAAAAATTTTTGGAGTCAAATGATGGTAACTATCATCTAATAAGGACTAAATTGATAAAACATGCACCTTCCAGGACCTAGGTGGTAGTTTACTCTAATTTATTTCTTCTGCTTTTGATAAAGATGGTAGAAAATAAGAATTTGAAATTTATGTTGTTGTTGATTCAAAGTTAAATTAAGATTCTTTTTAATTATGCATGGTTTTGATGTTTTATATGTCAAACTCATTTTATATTAAAGTCATGAACAGACTTGTTTTTAGCATTTGAATTGAAATTTATCTGTGATGCCCATAGAATTTTTATTCTATTCTAAACATAATGACTTATTTTGTAATTTTATTATATTATTTACCCTTGCATTCATTTTTATTCAAAATCCTAAGCAATTATAAAGGAATTTCTTTCCATCTTCTCATTAAACTTCCAAACAGAAGGAATATAAATATATTCCGTTCCTTTTCCTTCCCATTACATTCTTTTTTATTCTGTTTTCATTCCATTCCATTTCGTTCTCAATAAATTTTCAAACACAGTCTTAAGCTTTTGACTAACGGCTCATCAATGGTTTTATTAGTATCTCTAACAATTTAAAGGTAAGGGCGAAATAAATTGAACAGTCAGTGAGGAATTCACCAAGTCAATTAAAAGAAAAAAAAAACTCCTTTGGATAAAATAAGTGAGGGAAGGAAAGAAACCTGCTGAGCCCTAATTCGACCGTGCCTCTCAGAGGCGCATTTTTCTAAGGATGACTTGAGAGATGCCTCAAGCTCACGAAGCTTGGAGTTGAAAGCATTCTTTTTCCTCTCGAATATGTACACTGCCAATTTCAATAGCTCGGATGAACTTCTTGAAGGTTAGGGATTCAATGTTTCAAACTTGAGCGGAACCAAGAAGCAGAAAAGATAATAAACGCAAAGAGAAAGAGAAGGTGGAGTTTATTGTTGATACCAGAGATAGCAGTGGACATGGAAACAGCAGCGAGTGCTAAGGTTAGGGTGAGCCTCGACCATTTTGCTTCGAAGATGGTAGAGTCCATGATTACTCGATGATCAGTTCAGTAGGAATGGCGGCGAAGTGAGGGGCGAGTAGGTAAATTAATAAAGGGAGCGTTTGGTTGGGGGTTTTTTGAGAGGAGGAGGATAAGGTGTTTGATTGAATTAAATAAGAAAGGAGGGGATAGGAGGGGATAGGAGGGGAGAAGAGGGAAGCTGAATTTGTCTTCCCTCTAAATTGGAGGGTTTTGGAGGGGAGGGGTAAGGTGAAATATTTTTAAAATTTTAATTTATTTTTTTGTTCTTGTTAATTTTTTAATATATTAATATTTAATAAAAATTAAGATAATTTTTTTATCAGAAATTAAAAATAAAAAAAAGATTAAAATTTATAATTTTTTTAAAAATTATTGATATAAATAATTTTTTTTATTAAAAAAAATTAAAATAATATAAAAGGTAAATTTATCTAAATATAATTACTTCCCTTCCCCTCTCCTTCCCTTCTGAACCAAATAATAATCTCTCCTTCCCTCCCTCCTCTCCCTTCCAATCAAACAAAATTCATTAAAACCCCTCCCCTCCATTTACCTCACCTCCCCTCCCCTCTATTGAACCAAACGGAGCCTTACAGTGGTCGATTTTGTTGTCCTCGGGTTGGAGTCGGAACAATTTGTGGATTGCAATTTGATTACGTTTGTTAAGTTTGTAAGGGCATTGTGGGGTGAATCGGGCGAGTCGGCGACCCATTGTTTTGGACAGTGGTCGATTTGTCGTCCTCGGGTCGGAGTCGGAACAATTTGTGGATTGCAATTTGATTACGTTTGTTAAGTTTGTAAGGGCATTGTGAGGTGAATCGGGCGAGTTGGCGACCCATTGTTTTGGACAATGGTCGATTTGTCATCCTCGGGTCGGAGTTGGAACAATTTGTGGATTCCAATTTGATTACGTTTGTTAAGTTTGTAAGGGCATTGTGGGGTGAATCGGGCGAGTCGGCGATCCATTGTTTTGGACATTTTATTGGGCTTTGTTTTCCTTTCTCCTCGCCAAAAATCCCATTTTGGCCTCAAGTAGATATTTTTTTAATTTGATTATTCATAAAATTATATTTTAATTTAGTCATTTATAAATGAAATATTTTTAATTTAGTTTTTTTAAATTTCCTTCTCAACTTAATCTTTTTATAAATGTATATTTTTAATTTAATCTATTATACATAAAATAATTATTAATAAATTTTTTTGTTAATTTATTTGACAAATTATTATTTAATTACTATTATATTATATATATAATGTTATGGTGGGTTGGAAAGAGTTCCCCTTTATTAAATGAAAATGGAAACGAGAATTCAACAAAGTCATGTTTGGTTGGCAAATTGAGTTTGCCCATTCCTATCCTTTAGTTTAGCCCATTCCTATAGATTGGCAAATTAGGATTCCATCTAATATCTTATGGAATGAAAAGCAATTCCTAATGGCCCATTTGGTAAATAAAAAAAATATTTCAATAAAAATAGAAAGTGAATGCCGAATGGAATGCAAAGGAATAAAATCTATTTCATATGATATATTAAGAAAAAGAATATCTTTCCCTTTGTATATTTGGTAGAAGGAAAATATTTAGAAATGGAAAGTAAAGTGTATAAAAAGACTAAAATGCCTTTGGTAAAAAATTGGAAAAACCAAAACTGTTTATTTATGGTTATTTTCTTTATACTTTTCTTATGTATTGTGGAGACCAAACTCTTCAATCTTTATCTTTTTGGCATTTGTGGAGTTTTCAATAGGGGACCCTTCAATCTGATTCTCCATCTCTTTTGCCTCATCATCTTCAAAGCTTTTCACCTTTAGATGGATAATCCAATTTTCCTTTCTTAATTGGACCTGCTACTTCAGCCATGGAGAATCACCACCACCACCATTAGTTGTCGCTTGGATTTGATGGCCGCTTGTAACTTTGCTATGGTGACAAAAGTCAGCATTCAAACAAGAAAGGGAAGAGGAAGAATTGAGTTCCTTGAAGACCCATTTCTCTTGATTCATCCTCATCTTGGTAAGATAATTTTTTTTTAAATTTTTATAATCCTTTTCTTTTTTCCTTTTTATTCTTGTTGGTAAGACAAAATACATCTTCTTGCTGTATTGTTCTGTCACCTCCTTTAATGATTCTAGTTTGTTTGGCCACTTAAAGTAATCTCTATTCTAGATGGTCTGGGTTTGAATAAGAAGATGGAAGACAAGACAATGGAGGATGAGGGCATAATATACATTATTACATCACATATATTGTAATAGCCATACTATACTAGCAAAATATTGAGCCAAGTAGGACATATTAGCCTACTCGGGTTACAGTGTTTTAGTTAGCAATCAAAACATTATTCAACATGCATTATACCACATATATTGTAATAGCCATACTATTCTAGCAAAATATTGAGCCAAGTAGGACATATTAGCCTACTCGGGTTACAGTGTTTTAGTTAGCAATCAAAACATTATTCAACATGCATTATACCACATATATTGTAATAGCCATACTATTCTAGCAAAATATTTAGCCAAGTAGGAGTTGTTAGCTTACTTGGGTTACAGTATTTTAGTCAGTGGTCAAAACATTATTTGTGCAAGCACACACACACACACACACACACACATATATATTGCACCACATATATTGTAATAGGCATACTATACTAGCAAAATATTTAGCTAGGTAGGACATATTAGCCTACTTAGGCTACAGTGTTTTAGTTAGCAATTAAAACATTATTTGCCACATGCACACACATACATAAAAGAACTCTAGAAATCCTACATTGTCTTAGTAGCTAACTACATTAGATATAGAGACACTAAGTTAAGGGTGGTGGCGGCTAGGGTGTTGGTTCTAGTGGAGTGACTAAGAGTATGAGTGGACTATGGATTACCATCTGTATCCATGACTAAATGCATATCAAGTAGTACATGAATTCCTCCTTCCCCAAGTATATTAACATAAATCCACTCTACCTTAATCACATAATGTGTGACTGATATCTTTTTTATTTGAACACATTACCCAAACAAAAGGTGAGAATTTGAAAATTCTTAGTAAGACATAATAACTTTTAAAAAACAACTAATGGTCCACTTGCCTTATGTGCAGAAAACATTTTTCATTTACATCCCTTGCCTATATGAGAATTAATCAAATCAAATAGAATATTTAAATAGAACAAGCCTTAATCCATTAACAAATACAAGCAACTAAGATAACTTGTTTGTTATCTAATCGTAGAGTAATATATTGCACAATTCATACAACTCATATGCAATAACAAAGTTATCAAACAAATCCTTTTAAACAAACTGTAGTTAATTAAGTTTAAAAATGTCAATGTAATTAGAAAAATATCCTTAGGTGCTACATTAAGTATCCCATATTAGTTGACACATACCTAGGTTTTCAAACTCAAAGGTGTCACATTGGGTGTCCCATACCACCTAATGTGAAACCTAAGTTTTCAGCAATCTAAGACTTAAATAACTACATTCTTTATCTTTGCATAACTAAAAAATTACTTAGTATGATCGATATTAATAGCTTTTTTCCTTTATAATTGCATACTAGGTCATCCCCCTAGTGTAGATCCATATAATGCAAGCAATTCAAAAATCCAAGAGAAGCTTTAAGCTTTAGAACCATCTTGTAAACATAATGCTTACAGCAAAGGGCCTTGTCTCTTGATTATATACTAACATCAATCATATAATCATGTCTTTTACTTTGATGTCAATACCTATATTGCAACCTTTAGAATAAAGCCATCTACACATATAATTCACAAGTGCTGTAGGTAGCATTACTTAATTGCAAATAAAGCTATGTATAACATTTGTAAAAAAAAAAAACATGTCAAGCAAATCATTAAAAACATTAATAATTATCTGACAAATACACAAAGATTTAATTAGGAATAGGCATAAAATCACTAATTTATGTTTAGAGAAGTTTTATAATGATTAGGAATGCATACAGGTGAAGTTGGTAGCTTAAAACATGTAAACCTATGGGGTTGAGAAAATCGCATAGCCTTATGTAGATTTGCATTGGAGGGGGCATGCAAAGCCTCTAAAAGATAGACCATGCATTTTCACATAGCTTGTATGTGTTTTTTAGCCTTTGGACATGACCCATGTTGGGTGGCCCTCCGCGTATCCGAGATCCTTGTTACACAAAAAATGAAGCTTTTCCTTGTATTCTTCCATGGTTTCTTTAACTAACCTTTCTAGAGATTTAAATCAACATATAAACATTCAAAATAAGCTATTTCTACGTGAACACAATGGTTTTTCCCTCACCAAAACTCTCTCCAAACTTAACTCTCCACCACTATGTTCATGTGAACTTCAAAGAAAATATGAGGAAAGAAAGAAACTTAGTTAATCTACATGCTTTGGTCATGAATACATCCTTAATAACCTATAAAAACATTTATAACCCTAAGAACTTATCTTATCCATGTAAGGGAAAATATGCTTGAGATAAAGATGAGAAGATGAAGACAAGGCAGAAAGATGATGAAGGTGAAGAAGAAGAGATGAAGGAACAAACATCAAGACCAGATGCTGAATAAGATAATGAATATGTCTTACTAGTTATTTGTACGAGGTTCTTTAAGCTTCCACCTTCAACTTCCCTTTTTTCTTTTCCTTATGCTTTTTCACAATTCTCTCCTTTCTTTTTCTCTCATCTTTTAAAATGTGAAGTAGCAAAGTTTGAAAGTGTGTGGAAGTGTGGGTTGTATTTTTGAAGGAGGAGGTTAGCTTATACAGAGAAATGAAGGTAGTGAGGTTTCTTGAAGAAATGAACTTTTCCTGGAGACATAAGTTGCTTTTGTACCTATATTTTCTATATCACTTCACGTAGTTCCATACATGATATTTGCATGTAGTTTGAGTTTCAAGAAAAGTGGTAGTTATGGAAGTTGTTCATATAATTGTAATGATCATTTTTAGCCAATCAATTGTTCATAGCTTATCTAAAATTATGTTTTTTGCCAAAAAAAAGTTATATTTTGGTCTTGTTCAAAATTATACTTTTAAACCTTAAATTTTTACTAATTATATTAACTCATAAATTTTGCTTAAATATTTTTATTTCATGAATATTTTTCTTATATTTTTAAGGCTCTAGTAGCTTTGGATTTTTTTTTTTTTAAAATTTCATCTCCGAAGTATTTCTCTCTTAATTTGCTATTATTCAAAAATAATTTTTAATTTCAAATAAACCTTATAAATTCATAAATGTTCTAATTAAATATCTAATAACTTCAAAAAATTTCGATTTCCTTCCTAAAATTCAAAAATTCAAAAATTTGCATATTAGGGCCTAACTTTGTTAATTCAATATATTATAATTTAGTTAATTTAACTTAATTAGTTTAATAAATTTTAATTTGTCTTATAATAATTTTATTTTAAGGAAGATGTTATATGTTTTTTGTTGCCAACACCACTCTTCCTCGCCGACAAGTCCATTAGACCATCCTCGGCTGCATGTTCCTTGGCAATAACACTGTCATTCATCTCTCTTATATGAAATCAAAGGGTTGCCCAATCTTCACGATATAGGTTGATGGATAAATGATGGTTTGAGACTCGACAGAAACAAATAACCTACCAACGTTATAAGAACGTTGGCTTACTATTTAGACAATGCACCCAACCACGAACATAATGAACCAACCCACACAATGACACACTTGGGTTGAAGCATGAATTGGAAGCTTTTGCGAACTTGAATCACTAATCCAATGATAGGTTGACAAGACAAATGTTTCACAAGTGCAAAGGAAAGATAATATTCTCACAAATGGAGAAACATTTAGAATAGTTCTATTACTTCCAATCTGATCCCAAATGGAGGCAGAATAAATGTATTTATAGTGCAAGTCAAATCTACTTATTGGAAGAAAACTAGGAAACTAACTTCATAATCCTAACTGAATATCTAAAAATTTGGAATACAAATAATCAAATAATTTTAAAAATAGAAAAAGGAAAGAGGATTTATTTAATTAATTCTAATTTTCATTTAAATACATAAAACTTCTAGAAGTCAGCATATTAAACCCATATTAGTATTATTTAGGCCCAAATGAGTTAACCTATGTATGGCCCTTGGTCTAACCTCTTTAATTTGTAATATTATAACCTAAAATAGCTTTAGTAGTTCCATCATTAGCCTAAATAATATTAAGGACATCCTGATTAATACTTAAATAAGATTTGTCAAAATTTTACTTAATCTAAGTCTCTTAAACAAGTCCACTCGATGCTTCTTTAAGTTTTTTGTTCATTGCCCTTGTAATAGGTCTAATTGAAAGATATAAAGTATTATTTGAAGAATTTGAATTAGCTTATTCTTTGAGCTAGTTTGGTTCATATCACTCTCTCTCTCATTAATTTGGGTATTTTTGCATAGGTTGGTCTTTATAGTTGCATGGTCTTCTAATGTACTAGGATATGCTAGAAATAGAAGCTATTATAATTATAATATCCTATGATTTAGAAATTCAAAATAATTTTTAAAGAGTAAAATAAATTATTTAAGTGAGATCATGGGCCTAGAGAAAGGTAGTACAAATTAAAAGAAATAAAAAAATTGAACTTTATGATTAACGAAAGAAGACCCCAGAGCAAAATAAATTGAGGCAAATTAAGGTTAGAATGCTAAATAAAGCATTTAGAAATGAGGTCAGGATATCATGGATAGCCTAAAATCGGAGCTAAAATGGCAAAACATAAGAACCGATATAATATGGCAAAATTGTAATTTTGGGTAACTTTTGAAAAGCTTAAAGGAGAAAGTTTTAAATAGTAAAATTGAGTACACTAGGGTTTTCAAAGGTCTAGAAAATCATAGGAACCATCAGGATAGTTAAAACTCTTTCGGTGTACAGTTTAAATCGTTGGTTGATCTAAATTTTGACTAGATGATTCGATAAGATTTTAAATCCCATAAAATTAAAACAACATATTTTTAATAAACTAGAGGACCTAAATTTCATGATGGAAAAGATGATTCTCAAAAGGAAATTAAAATAAGCTCAAACGAAGGGATTGAAATCGAGGGATATAGCGGGAATTTTGTAAATTGTTTAAAAACCTTTCTTTCTCCCTTTTATGACCAGCCATACCACTTGCTTTGCCTATAATTGACTTAACACCTCTGGAATAGACTAAAAACAAATCTTGAATGGCATCCAACTGAAAGGAAAAATGGGAGGAAGAAAAGGCTATAAAGGTGAGAATTCTTGCATTTTTTCATGACATATTAATTACAAATCTTCTTCTTCTCTCTAAATCCTCTCTAATAGTGGTTTTAGCTTCTTGAAAGAAGTACTTTGGTGACTAAACTCTTGAGGAAAGGGGAGAGTTTGAAGCAATTAAATCCACCATAAAAATCTCCATTTGTTAAAGATTGAAACAAGATATGTTTCCATGCATAAAGCTTGCTCTTCCTTGTTCTCCCATGTCTTCTCTTGTTCGGCCAACATAGGGAAGTTCTAAGAGAAGATTAATTCTAACCTAAACATGGTCGTTTTAGGGGTTTTGGAGCATGGAGATTAAGATGGAATCAAAGCAAACAACTAAGAACCTATATATTATAAGATATGGAAGTTAGAATTTTGATTGCACCTTAGAGAGTATGAAGCCTTAAGATGATATTTCACACTATATAAGAGTATAATTGAGCTAAGAAGAAGTTAAGAAAGCTTCATAGGTGTCAATTCTCTAAAAAAAATGAGCAAAACACCATCAAAGCCATTCTTGAAGTTAGTCTCAGCCAAGACTCCTTTGTGGTATCTAAGATTATAAATAGTCTAGATATAAATTATAAATATCAAATAAACCATTGGTTTGAATTTAAAAGCTTTATTTTGAAATGTGAAAAATTAGGATTCTATTATACATAAAGAAGCAACTTGGTATAGGAATTTGAGCATAGTCCTTAAGCATGAACGAAAGCTTTTTGTCCTAGAGGAACTTGTTCCTCAGCCATCTGAAGCTGGTGCCCCTCATGTTGAGAGAGATACTTATAAGAAGCATCATGATAATGCCTTGGATGTTAGTTACCATATGTTGGCCACCATAGACTCTGAGCTTTAGAAGCAACATGAGAACATGAAAGCTTCTGACATGCTTGAACATCTTAAGAAGTTGTATCAAGGGCAAGCTCGGCATGAGAAGTTTGATATTTCCAGAGTATTGTTTTAGTGTAAATTGGCAAAAGAAAGTCCTGTTGGGCCTTATGTACTCAAAATGATTGCATACATTGAGAACTTTGTGTAACACCCAGTTTTCGTAAAAACGATGGAAATAGGCCAAATATAAAAAAAAGTCCTCTAAAATAATTGCGTTGAGGCCAAATAAAATTAGCATAAAATTCTAAATAATAGAAAATGAGAATCCAAAGTTTAAGATACCCAGAAATCAGAGCTGGAATGGCTAAATAAATTCAGACGAAATTAGTGGCATTTTTGTAATTTTGGGCACTTTTTAGAAAACTCAAAGGAGGGATCTTTAAGTAGAAAAATTAAGTTTATCGGGGTTCTTAGAGGCCCTAAAAGCTATAGAAACCCCTAGAATGGTTCAAACTCCTCCGGTTTACATTTTAGAATGTCAGTTGACCTAAATTTTGACCCTTTCATTTGAAAATGTTTTAAATCCAATTTGAGTAATTCTAAAAGAAATTTATAGGTTAGAGGACCTAAATTTTATGATGGAAAAGACAATTTTAAAAAAGAAGTTGAAATGAGCCTTAAAGGAAGAAACCAAAAATAAAGGGCAAAATTAGCATTTTGAAATGTCTTAAATGGATCCCTAGCTATGTATATGAGGTGTCCCTATTCTCCCCCACACTTTAGCTGACTTAACTTTTGCCAAAAATAGAGAAAATTTCTACTAAGGGCGCACAAGAAGGAGCTTCAAGGGAGAAGAAAAACTAAGCATAAAGGTAAGAAAATCCTTGGAATTTCATGCTCCTTCCTTTAGCAAACTCATTCTCCTCCTTCTTCTATTTCTTTCTATGGTTTTGGTGACTATTTTGAGCCTAGTTCAGAGGGAGGAAGCTAGAAATTCAAGGAGAAGCCTATAGCAAAGGAGAGAGCTCTTGAAAAGGCTAAGAATCAAGGTATGTATCATGGCTTTCCTTGCTTTTTTCTTCTTGTTCCTCCATAGGTGATTTTGGCCCTATATAGAACAACCAATAGGGAGTAAATTCAGATCTAAACCAAGCATGAAACCTAGGTTTTTGAGGGTGAGAAACAAGTATATATAAAGAAATTCCAAAAAAGAGCACTAAAAAATAAGTTTCCAAAACCTAGGGATTTTGTTGCATCATGGTATGTATGAAACTTTCTAGTGGTATTTTTAGTTATCTAAAAGTGTATATGGGTTCTTGAGACACCTAGAAAGCCTCACATGTGCCATTCCCTTCAAGAGAACTTGCAAAATCCATGGGTGCTCCTAGACTTACTATGTCTTGGCCAAACATGGTTTTAGTACCTAGGTAGTGTTTTAATTTTTGTAAGGATAGAAAAGGACTAAATATGATGAAAGAACATCAAAGGAAGCCTTGAAAAAAAATTTAGAAGCTTTAGTTTGTGAGATATAGGTGTAGGCTCTATAATGAGACTTAAAGAAGCAACTTGTATCTAAACTCTTAGGAATGAATTTGTGGTAACTCCAAGGAGTCTAAATGGAGTCAAGAGACCTAGATAGAAGGAGAAAATGAAGCCAAGAGCATGAATTCTAGTAGTTGCTTCATTAGGTCTTGTATGGAACCATTATGTAGCCATGTGAGAAAGTAAGCTTCCATAGAGTGTGTGTGATGCTAGAGTTTGCTTCCATGATATAATTATGTCCCATTTCATATGTCTAGGCTAAAGGAATCAAGCTCTACCAAGTTGTAAGTGTGTGGCCAAGAGAGGGGAAGAATAATCCAAGGGAAAGTGTGTAAATCTTTCTTTAAGGTAGCTCTTTAACCTTTCTCTCATGCATAACTTGAATGTTTACTTGTCTTTGAGTTCTTGTGTATATGTTTGAACCATGAGAAATGTTTCTACCTATTGCTTACAAGCTATGGTACCATTATGCTTCTTGCAATATGGTTTGAATGGGTATAGTTGTACCAAAAGTCCCTTAGCAAGGGTGAAGATGAGTCAAAAATCTCTAGAAATGGGTGAAATAAAACTAAATTTCTCAAAAAGAGTGAGGTTAAGTCAAAAGCCCTTTGAAAATAGATGAGACAAATCTAAAAGTCCCAAGGACAGTAGGTGAGGTTAGACTAATGCCCTTGAGAGCTTATGTTTGCCATATATTACATTATGTGATAAGGAAAATGATGTTTATATGTTCATGAGTAGCCTAAATGCCACACATGCATTCTTTGACATATATATACATCCATTATGTATACTTGAAAGGGTTAAGAGCTATTAAAATTTTTTAAATCTCACTCTTCCCCCACATATGCCTAATCATATCTAGGTGAATCAAGTGGACCAAGGAATAGAGGCCAATAACCTTGAGAAGCAAGCCTTTGACAAAGAGATAAAGAATTAACCTTTTTATTTGCATTTTGATTTCAAAATATATAATCATATGATGTATATATGATGTAGACCTTTGAACAAGTTCAAATGTATGTATAAATGATGTATGTAACCATCTTGGAACCAAATGAATGAATGCATGAGTTTTTACCACTCATATGCTATGATATGCATGTGTATAATTATAAATGGCAAGGTGGGAATGAGCTCTATGATGATTTGGATCATTTGGCATGCTTTTATATGTTGTATTCATACTTTTAGACTTGCTCATGTGGTTGTGGAAAGTGAAGAAGAGCATTTGGTACCTTGAGATACTCATTTGGACTTCAAATTTGACCATTTTATGTGCTGAACCAAAGTCTAACTAAATAAGTGAATTTTTTCATGAAATTTGGCCAATAAGTGGGTTTAATCTAGAGTTTTTTATAGAGATAAAGAGTACTCAATTTAGAGTTCTAGAGAATTTATTATAATTTTTTAAAGTTGGCTAGATTATGCAAAAATAGTATGTACATTGTTTATATAGTCAGTTTATATTTCTGTGTGACACGTATGCCAAATGAAGTCCAATACTCATGAAATTTTATAGGCATAAACTAAACATCATAAGCTTTCTATAACCATTAAGATCACCTCATTTAGAGCTCTGTAGAAGGAGAACCAAATTTTTAAAGTTGCATGATAGTACTAGTAATGTAGCTCAACCTCTGGTACTGTTCTATTATTTTTTGTAGGATAAAGGCCATTACATTAGTTTGAAATTATTTTTAATCATTAGTTAACATCTAGAAATTTCTAAAATGGTATGGTTTGATGATTTCAATTTTTTTATAATTAGTTATGAATTTTTAAAGTTTATATTAGAAATCTGGCTTGCCAACCCGAGACCAAATTCTGGTTTTTGGAATGTATGGCTCCAACTCCGTGATGCATGAGTTAAATGATGATGTTTATGACTTGAATGGATATGATATGGATAGAAAATGATATTGATGAGCTCACATGGTCCTTGGAGTATAAAATAAATTAATGAAACCTTATATAACACAATTATTCATGCTTAAATTATATATTTTCTTACAATTGTGCTCCATTATGCATGCCATGGATTGAGATAGCCTATGAGACTATTGTGTAAGGGTAAAGAGATTAAGGTATTACACCATGAAAGGTTGGGCTTTCCATTGGGCAAAGAGTTAGCCACCAATGTAATTTTGCAATCGTTGCCACAGAGTTATAGTTAACTTATCATGAATTATAACATGAATAAAATTGACAAAACATTGTCATAATTGTTAAGCATGTTAAGAACTGCTAAACAAAATTTGCAAAAGGAAAAACCTAATGCCATCATGATGGTTCAAAAGGGTAAAAGTAAAGGCAAGGATAAGGGAAAAAACAAAAAGGATTCCAAATCCACCGATAAGCCTAAGTTTAAGTCTTCTGCATTGAAACCTAAGGGTAGTGTGAATAAAGAAAGGAAATGCTTCCATTATAGTGTGATGAGACATTAGAAGAGAAACTGTACAATTTAAATAGAAAATCTAAAGAAGAAGAAAGGAAATGAGACTTCCACTTTAGGTATTTTTATTCTAGAAATTAATGTATCTATTCCTATATCTTAGGTATTATATACCGATTATGGTTTTCACATTTGTACCAATGTGCAGGAACTTAAAAGGAGTAAGACTCTGGCTAAAGGAGAAGTGGACCTACAAGTTGGCAATGGAGCAAGAGTTATTGCTTTAGCTATGGGAACATATTGTCTTTTTTTACCTAATGGTCTAGTTATAGAATTAAAGGATTGCTATTTTATGCTGGCTATTAATAGGAATATTATTTATACTTCTTGTTTGGATAAGAAATGCTTTTCATTTTTAATAGAGAATTAAAGTTCTTTAACTTATTTAGATAAAATATTTTATTGTGGTGCACAATTGTCTAATGGCCTCTATATTCTAGATCTTGAAATGCCTATCTATAACATAAATGCTAAGCGGTTTAAATCAAATGATTTAAATCTAACATACATTTAGCATTGTCACTTGTGCCATATAAATGAGAAGCACATACCTAAATTTTATAAAGATGGACTTTTGGGCTCATTTGATTTGAATTTAGAGGTTTATGAATTATGTTTATTAGGCAAGATAAAAAAAGGCCTATTCATTGGACATAATGAAACAGCTATTGATCTTTTAGGTCCAATACATAATGATGTATGTAGGCCTTTTAGTTCATTAGTTAGAGGAGGTTTTTAATACTTTCATTACTTTTACTAATGACTTTAGTAGGTATGGATATGCATATCTTATGAAACACAAGTTAGAATCCTTTGAAAAGTTCAAGGAATTTAAACATGAAGTACAAAACCAACTTGACAAAAGCATCAAGATACTTTAATCAGATTGGGGTAAGGAATACTTAAGTCAATAATTTGATTACTATCTAAAAAAGTGTGGCATAGTGTCATGACTTACTTCACCTAGAATACCAATGGTGTTTCAGAAAGAAGGAATACTTTGTTAAACATGAAGCGATCTATGATGAATCATGCAGATCTTCCTATTTCCTTTTGGGGACATTCTCTAGAAACAGTTGCTTTTATGCTTAATTGTGTTCCCTCCAAAGTAATTCAAGAGACTCAATATGGGATATGGATTGGGAAACATCCCAGTATGTCTTTTATGAAGATTTGGGGTTGTGAAGCTTACGTAAACGTCAAGTCTCTAACAAGCTATAACCCAAATTAGATAAGTGTTATTTTATAAGGCATCCTAAGGAAATCATGGTGTATTTTTTTTATAATCCTATTGAAGGCAAAGTGTTTGTTACATGAACTAGTGCTTTTCTTGAAAGAGAGTTTATTTCTAGAAAAACTATTAGGAGGAAAATAAAACTAAAAAAAGTTTAAGACTCACAAGATAACATTAAACTTATTATAGAACCTGAGCAAAGCTCACAAGTTATTGTGGAACAAAAACCTGCTCAAGCAGCACAATGCCTATATAAATTTGGTAGGATTTGCCATAAGCCTAAAAGATATGGATTTCTTAAGACTTAACATGTTGCATTTTGCTCATGGGTCAAAATGAGCCCATAAGCTACCAAGAAGCTATCAAATGCCTAGACTCTACAAAGTGGTTTGAGGCCTAAGATTTGAGATGGAATCCATGCACATTAACCAAGTGTGGACTTAGCTTGATCTACTTGTAGGCATAAAATCCATGGGGTGCAAGTGCTCTTTCAAAAAGAAAACTAATATGGATGGTAACATATAAACCTATAAAGGGTGATTGGTCGCCAAAGGTTTTAGGCAAATTCATGGTATAGACTATGATAGGACTTATTCCCTAGTTGCCATGCTTAAATCCATTTGGATCTTACTTGTTATAGTAGTTTATTATGATTACAAGATCTGGCAAATGGATGTCAAAATGACTTTCCTTAATGGGAAGCTTTTTGAGGATGTGTACATGACACAACTTGAGGATTTGTCACTCTTGAAAATGCTAAAAAAAAATATAAGTTGCATTGATCCATTTATAGGTTAAAGTAAGCTTCACAAAGATGGAATCTTTGTTTTAATGATGTAATCAAGGAGTTTGGTTTCATAAAAAATGAAGATGAATCTTGTGTTTACAAAAGGGCTAGTGGGAGAACAATTATATTCCTTGTACTGTATGTGGATGACATACTATTCATTGGAAATGATATCCCTGCATTATAGGATCTAAAGTCTTGGTTAAGGAATTATTTTTTAGTGAAAGACTTGGTTGAAGCTACCTATGCATTAGGCATTAAGATCTATATAGATAAATCAAGAAAATTGCTTTCCTTAAGTTAGAGTACATATAATGAGAAAGTGTTGAAATGGTTCAGCATGCAAGAATCCAAAAGGGGATACTTACCTATATTACATGGTATAAGTCTTTTCAAAACTCAATGTCTTATGACAGAAGAAGAGAAAGACTACATGTATAAGATTCTATATGCATAAGCGATTGGATCTATTATGTATGTCATGTTATGTACTCGTATAAATTTCTCATATGCCTTCAGCATGACAAGTAAGCACCAGTCAAATCCAAGTGAGTGTCGTTAGATTACTGTCAAGAATATCCTAAAGTACTTGAGAAGAACTAAAAATTTATTCTTGATATATAGAGATGATAAAGAGCTGGCTATAAAAGGTTAGACCGATGACAGTTTTTAGTCCAATAAGGATGATTTTAGATCGCAATTAGGTTAGGTGTTTCATCTAAATAGAGATGTTGTAAGCTAAAAAAGTTCAAAACAAGAGATATTGGCCAATTTACTATAGAACTTGAATATATTATTGCCTCTGATGCATCAAAAGAGGATGTTTGGATCAGAAAGTTCATTATTAAACTTGGGGTTGTTCTTAGCATTTCAAACCTAAAGAACCTTTATTGCGACAACAATTAGGCCATTGCACAAGCTAAGGAACCCAGATCTCACTAGTGATCCAAGCATATACTTTGGCAGTTCCATCTTATTCATGAAATCATTGACAGAAGAGATGTGAAGACATGCAAAGCACCAGTAGGTGATAATATCGTCAACCTATTGAGAAAGCCTCTGGTGCAGTAGAAGCATGATGGTCACACTAGGTCACTTGGTATTAGATACATGAATTATTGGCTCTAGTACAAGTGGGAGATTGTTAGTGTATGCCCTAGAAACCAATTGTAAGATGAATGTACTTACATACATTTTCTTATGTTTTGATAAGTAAAGGCATTTCAATTATTGTATTTAATGTTATATTTGCATAATATAAATAAATATATTAATTGTCCCTAGAATAATTTATTATTCTTAAATTGTCTCTAGTCAAATGTTATTGTGAATTGGGGTAGCAATAATACAATGAGACTAGTATGTATATTGGTGATGACTACGGTTATTGATATGAGATATCAGGTATGTGCTAGAGAACAAATGTGTTGAACAGACTTACTGTGAGAGTGCTACATGGATTGTTATGTTATAAGCAATTCTTATAATGACCATGATGTACATTGTCCTTTGACTTGAAATCACTATAGTTTTATACATGAAGAATCATATACTTTGATACCATCACTCGTCACCTTTCATAAGGATGACTAAAAAGGCAGTAACTAAGTGTATCACAAATCATGTAGAGGGATATAAGTGATACAGATGAGATTTTGTTTCTTCGATATAGGAGGAGTGATATCTGTGAACCCCTTGATTGACTGAGAATAAGAAATGCATGGTTGAGCTCAAATGGATCAATATGTGATATTGATCCATTTGTTTTCACTCAGTCTACTTAGGGATAAAAAAACACATAAACTGAATTATAAAAATGATGACACATTTTATGCTTCAAGTTCAATCTAGATATCCAAACAAAAAGGACTAAACTACATGGAACATTGTTCACAAATTACGTATGTCGAATCACATACATTCTTATTACTTGGGTGACAGTGATGTATTGTTAAATATCATTCACTGTCAGTGATGCTAAAATATGATTTTTTTAGATTATTATGAATGTAATAAGAATCTACAGGGTTGAGCACAAAGAGTAGGTCAAAATTAGAGTTAATGTAATATAATTTAGATTCTAGTTAGATTAGAAATTTTAAGAATATACAATATAATATAACATAATTATATTATGTTATAATATATTATTATTTTATATTAAAGCAATATTGCATTTTTTGGTCTTTATTAAAATTATATTATATTTTTTTTAGGCAATTGTTATTAGATTGGGTCAGTAACTAAAACTCAATTATCTCTTTACTTATCATCTATTTGGCTAGGGCCTATTAGTTAGATGTTACAAAACCTTAGGCATTTATTTATAAATAGGCAACTAAGGGTTTTGGTGATGTATAGACAAAAAAGGTGTGAGCCATTAAATATAGTGAGAGAGTTTTCTTGCAGGGACTAAGAGAAGAGAGATTCCGTCCATTCATTAAGGGGTTAGAGTTTTGGCTTACTCATGTATGGATACTATAAAGACATCAGTTCATTAATCTACATTTGTGATTTCTTGCATGTGTATGTAGAGATCATAGAAGCATTTGGGAATATGTGTCTTTGAAGAAGTTTGTGCATTTGTGGGATTAAGAGTTTGTGAGTTAAACAAACACAGACTTAATTGTGGGAAGTAATTTTTGTAAAAGGTAATATTTCTATCACTAGTTTATGCCCTATCCATAACTATCCTTGGTGGACTTTAGGAAAAAATTTAAATCATTCCATTGTACTTAAACCTCAAAACCCAATAATGGCAAGTAGGTAGATGGACCAAAATAATAATAGTTTAATATGTGGAGGACCATTTTGAGAAGAGCCATTTGTAAGGGACCAAACGGAGAATGGATCCATATGTGAGGGACCAAATTTAGGTTTTTCTCAAATCTTGAATAAACTAATGTTTTATTTTTTATTTTGATCCTTAAAAATAGAGTTTTTCAACTTAATCTCTCAAAGATTTTTATCACAATCAAAATAGTCCTTATATTAGGCCATAGTCGCTTACTAGATTTGTCAATGCATAATAGATGAGAGCCTAAATGGCTATTAACTCATGGCCTAGATTTCCTTATGTGGCATTTTCTTGCAAAATTGTGTTGTTTAGGCAAATTTTACAAGGTTAAGTAATTATCAAAATTTGAAAAAATTTTTGCCTAAGCCCAATGCTGTTTTGGAAGAAAACGACGCAAGCAAGCTCAAGTTAGGAATTAACGATGTGAGCTCCCTTTTAAGCGACATCAGCATGCTTGTTAAGTAAGTTTGAATTTATTTAAACAAAATATTATTTTGATTGAAAGAAAAAAGTGTTATTCATAAAAGACTAAATTAATTAAAGAGTGATATTTTAAAAATTAAATCATTAATTTAGTCTAAAATCTTTAAAGTGCGGATTGGGTTTAGGTTAAAATGACCAGCCTATTTTAATTTATATATTCATCTTTAATTGTTGCAATTTTTTTTTGGATGCAGTTAATCTAAAAACAGGGTGACTGGCCTATTATTCATTACTTCTTGGTTACATTCACGGGCCTATAAAGTTTTCAGACCTATTATTATTATTATATCGGATGAGAAGGCCCATGTGCGAGCTTCGTAAGTAAACCTTCTCTTGGGGCGGGTCTTAAATCCAATTCAGAAAATGAAAAACAAAATCAGATCCCAACACTTCCACTCCCTTCACCCCCCCCCCCCCCCCCCAACAGAAAAAAACAATCAACGCTACAAATTCGAAGAAAGAAAACCTCACTTTAGCAGTTTATAGTGCCTACTTGAAATTTCAAACGAAGTTATCTAAGAAACGGATATTTTACAATAACTTTAGGTGCAGTTATTAATGTTATAAACATAAAATACTGATGTGATGAGTTTATCTTTCTTTGTGTGAGACAAAATTTATATTCAACACGTATTATTGGTATTTTGTTTTCAACTCCCCTGGAAATAAAATCATGGTTGAGAATCCGAATCCAGTGATGTGAACGCTATAGGCCTAATTCATGAACGTGCAGATTTACTTTGTCATGAATATCCACGAGTGACATGACATCTCCTAACCTTAGTAAAAACGTTTTAGTCAACTCGCCATGAGAAAAAACGAAAAATCAGCGTCAATTTCGGTAGATTTCTCACAGAAAGACAAAAAAAAGTGGAGGGCATGATACCAAAATGAAACAAATGTAGAAAAAGCTTTTAAGTGACGGTACTTGATAAAATTAGAATTGAAAATTTTAAATTAAATATAAATTGTGTTAAAAATTTTTAAAATTTGAAATTATTAAAGATTTAAGAATTAAAAGCTTAAACTATATAATAAATTACAGTTAAAATTTTTTATTTTTAAATTAAAAATTTTTAATATAAATATTTTTAATTTAAAATTTTAACTATGATTTCCTTCCAAAGGAGACCTGTGAAAGTCTATCCGTGCGTACTACATACTCTCTCTCTCTCTCATTCGCCCCTCCGAAGGTTCAAGCAAAGCATCCGCATCATTGCGATGCCTCATGCTTCTTTCTGACATTAAACCCTCTGAGTCTCGTCAGCTTTTCTCGGTCCTTGCAGGCGCATGTTTCTTCTACTTTCACACTTCATTGGTTTTCTTTCCACTATCAAACAAATATATATAAATTACATAATCTTAGCATCAATTCTATTTTTTTATTTTTAAAAATTTTAAATTAAAGTAAATTTTTCTTTATAAAATTCTTAATTTTTATTTTTTGCTTTCATCATTTATTTTTTTAAAAATAAATTATTTATAAATATTATAACATGTTTCTTATTTGATAATGAGTTGGATAACAAGGGTGATAAAAAATATAATCTTATTAAAAAGAGTATTTGATATGTCTGCAAGAATTTTATGAACTTATATTAATTATATTTTTGTATTTTAATAAAAATGAATACTTATTCATATAATTTATATTACATGATAATATTGGATCTAATTATATTAGTGATTAATCTTGTGTATTGCACATCTTCAAAGAATTTTTTTTTCCATTTTTTTGAATTTCTAGAATTTGGAATTTGGAATTTTTCATCTTCTAGTAATGGAGCGTTAAGATAGAAGCCAAATCAAAATCTTATCTTACTTCAGGTTAGCTTCCAAGTCCCAATTTTCCTTCCTTTTTGTTACCTATTTATGGGTTGGGTCTACTAGTTAAGTGTTGAATGCTTGGGGTGTGAAATCTTCTCCCCGAGTTGAGTTTGATTGTGATTTGGTACATTATGTAGCTATGTGATTATATTCACCATTTTAAAATTGTAATGACCACTTCCAATTACCTTTGGGCATGTGAATTTCAATTTCTTCTTAGTATGAATGCATAATTAAATTCCATGTTTAAAGTAAATTTTGTTGATGTTAATGTGCTATTCAGTCCTCTTGGTTGTTGTGCTAAGTGTGCTTTATATGTCTCATTTTATGGTTGCAAATTCTAAAAGGTAAAAAATGATGAATCATGTACTCATGGATTATAGCTACAAAAATCTCAAACTTTGGGCAACATTAACATAGTGCCCTACTTTGTTAGTGATATTACTACTCATTTCCTTTCTTATAAAAATTGAAGTGCTTAAATAAAGTAAGTACTTTTAGATGGATAGCATGTGGACATTTGGTGGTAATTCCAGTAGCACTTCTCATTAAAATTGAATATGTATGCTTGGAACCAATTAATATTAAGACCTTTGTATTCATATCTTCTATTCTTAAAACTTGAATTAGATTGCACAAAGTTGGAATTTAAACATGTAGATCCCTGCTTCACGAAGTGTAGTTATTGGTTTATCAAATACCCATTTAAGTACTTTTGGTTTTGGTAAACATAATGTTTTCCTTTAATTGATGTTGTGCATATGTGCTTTTATCAAGTTGAATATAGTGGCTAAAACATTCACATACTCCAAGCCACATATGTGAAGGAGTTAGAATCCTTTGTTGGCTAACAATGAAGAATGAACCAATATTTCCTAAGCAGGAAGAGTTGGATGAAGAAAAATTTGGTAGAATGATGGAAGATGGACTTAGATAGGAACGATGCTTGGAAAAGAGCAATAGTGAAGCTTATTAATTTTGCAATGGGAACTTTATATTATGGGTTTCAAATTTAGGGTTTATGTATGTAGGCCATAGTAATGAGAACCGGACTAGATCGGCTAGTTCAAACAGTAAATTAGTGAACTAGACCATAATTCGGTCCAAAGAAGATTGAAAATCAGCATCTTCCAGAATCGATCAAGGCTGGTTAAAACTCAGGTTCGATTGGCTAGTTTTCAATGAAAACCATTGTCTCCTTTGTTGGTTAAACTAGTCCTGCTTGGTACATGCCACAAAATGACATTTGTAAGACTTGAACCTTGTCTCTTAGAGTCTTCACAAAGGGAGATTGTCACTTCATCTACAAGTGTTGCTTATCTTTTATATGCAAACTTATATATATATATATATATATATTAGCGGTTCCTTCCAAAATTTGTGAATGAAGGCTCATAGATTCGAACCCCTGACCATGTGGATGATAAGGAACGCTATGATCAAGTCTGCTACATTAAATATTTGGAAATAAATGTAAACTTTATATAAATATGCTTAAAATAATGTTAAAATTATATTATATTATATATATATATATATTACAATTGGATCAATCACGATTCAATTAGGTTGAACTAATAAACCTTAAACTAGTACCTTTATCGGTTTAATGACCAATTCGGTTTTAAAAATATTGATGTAGGCTCTTGGTTAAAGGATGAAATTTTTCTAAGCATTAAGTCTTTTATAGCTAATAATATGATGTCATTTAAGAAAAGAATTATTTTTTTTTAAAAATTTTAGTGGCAAATTTTGTTGCCATTACAAAGGAACTTTTACTCGTGCCAAAATTTACCTAAAAAAGGTAACTTCTAGTGGCAATTATCAATGTCACCACTGAAAGGATACTTTCAGAAGTGATATAGGTTGTTGCTTAACAAACATTTAGTGGTAATTTAGAAAGTTACCATTGAAAAATTTTTCAATAACAACATATGTCATTGTGAAAAATACACTTTCAGTAGTGACATTCTAGAAAAGCTAAACTATTATGGCTTTAATAGTTATAGTGGTGACAGAAGTGATAACTTTTTTTTATCACTAAAACCTTTTGTTATAGAGGTATTAGTAACAATTGAATGTCATTGCTAAGAGTCGTTATTAGTGATTATTGGACCTTTAGCAATGACTTTTGGGGTTGCTAAGAGCAACTTTTTTTTTTCGGTAGTTAAGATGCCTCTAAGGAAGTTCAAGAGTAGCATACATAGTAGTAATTGGATTTGCATTTCTAAGCCCTTGTCTTGAGTGTTGTTGCTAATTTAAAGTGCTATAGGAACTATAAAAGGATTGGTCGAACCTATGATAGCATTACAATAACATATGTCTAAACATGGTGCATACTTGACACTAAGGCTTATCCCCATTACTAGGGTTATTTCCATTAGTCCAACTTTGTCTACCTATTCCTCTGCCTTCGGCTTTTTGATTATAAGCACCCTTTTGATTGAATTGATTTCTAGCTACAATATTATTAGCACCAAAATTGTTGTACCTTTGAGTGTTCCTTTTATCCCTATTCTATTGAATATGAGCCAAATTAACTTGAGGATTATCTTTGAAAGTAACTTTTAAGGAATTTTTGTATTTCTTAATCCTTTCTTCTTATGCCATTTGAAGAATTTCGATCTTAGTTACTCTATGGGTCTAATCTTGATGAGACAACATTTATAAAGACATCATAATCTTGTGGTAATCCTTTCAAGCTACTTTTATATGAACAAATGCTAGAAGAGGTTTTCCTATTGAAGCAAGTGAACTTACGAACTTTTTTACTTTGAGTAGATACTCATAGATTGTCATTTATCTTTCTTGAGACTTTTCAACTGAGTCTTTATATATTTTACTTTTTGCTTGAGTCAAGGATGTAAAAAATGCTTTAAGATTTTCCCAGATTTGATATGAATACTTATAGCCTATCATCTATGTCTACATTCTATCTACTATAAATGATAAGAGCCAAGACATTATCAATTGGTCTTAATGTTCCTTGTGATGACTCTAACTTCTAACCATTGTAATTAAGGTAAAATATATTATTAATAACCATAAATTAGGGTTACAAGACATTAAGACTAATTACATTGGGAAAATATAGGGAAATTTGAACCTTTATGTTATTAGAGTTATCAACCAAATAATTACAAACATTCATGGACACAAGGGAAACAAATGCTCATTTATAGGCCTTTGATTCTATTACCCATTAATTCTAACTCACAAGAATCTTCTGTCAATGTTTCTAAGTCATCCCTTGAGGTTACCATATGAAAAACCAAGATTTCTAGGTTAGAATGAGAGTTTAGGACTGTTAGCCGCGGCTAAATGTCTTTGTGTCACGGTCAATTACTCTTAGGTTCACTCTTTTATCTTCATAGGTGCCGCGGTGAGTTGGAACTTCACTGTGGCTAACCTACATGGTGCCGTGGTGAGGAAGCCTCCTGGAACCTACCTCGCTCGCTTATCGTTATTGGCCGCGGCTAATTTCCCCTTTTACCGCGACTAATTCCTTTCTGGAATGCCTGTCATGTTTTCATAAAAGTTCACTGTGGCCAATTCTCCCTTTCGCTGTGGCGAATTATCCTCGGAACGACTCCCAGTTTGGCCTCTCACATTTCACCTTGGCTAATTCCATTTCTCACTGTGGTGAATTGCTTTCTGGACCTCCCCTTAGGCAACTTTGCCTCTATTGGCCGCAACTAAATATATTTTAGCCACGGCGAAATGCCATCTGATCCTACAACTTCAAAAATCTTATCTCACACTCTCCACTTTCCCTCTAATAACACCCGAAGGATACTCTACCTTGATTGTGGGGCTCTAATTCCCTTAATTAGCCTAATTTACCCAACTTATCTATCATTACTAGTTCAAGACTTAAATGTTAACTTATACTCCTCCAACTACCCTATATCAGCAAGCTCATAGAGTAATGATAACAAGAATTCATGAACTATCAATAATTAACATTCGATACATATTCCTTTAGAGATTTCATACATCAATGGTTCATATCAACATTCAATGCATCATATAATTACATTTCCAACAATATACCATATCATAAATTCAACAAAGTTCATACATCAGGTGTTATAAGTTCATACGTCTAATATCAAGCTAAGATGAGACCTAACTCCTCGATAGTTACATCTTAAGTAATCAAAATATAAAAGCCTACACTTGGCAATATGATTATATGATGATGCTATATAAAAGGTTAACAAAATTGCATCTACTCTACTCAAATAAGCCTAAGTGTAGCTTCCTCTACACATGGCTAAAGCTCATGGATTTTCATCCACTTGCTTCCCCTTATCTTTACCCGAAGGGCCTTCACCTGAAAGTATAATCCCATGAAATAGGGTGATATGCAAGTCTCAGTAACCAAGGAAAATTCAATACATATATTCTAGTTTAATTCACATATATGCATGATTTCATATAAGCATCAGAAAACATACCAGCCATATCAGTAAATAAAATAATTAGGTTATCTATGATTACTATCCCATATTAGCAATCACAATTCCACATGTTAAGAGCCAATAACACTAGGAGAGGCTCGTCCACGACACTTACTCCTTATTGAGCACAACCAGGGCTCAGTGCATCTGGGGTTTGATTATAACTCGATGCCTGATCGAAGCACATGCACGGGTGGCAGCCACACCACAGCTCCACCATGGACTCATAAGGTCCAATCACATATAACAGATAGCCAACCAATTCATTTAGTATCAAAATCATAATTATGTAGCAAATATAAAATTAAAACAGATATATGCATGGAATTAGCATGAACCCTGGTTACCTCACTTTGCAAACAATTAAAAAGCCACCAGCAGTGCCAAAATCTCCCTATAACCATAACATCAGAAGATTACTACTTTAAATCATAATGTACAGTAGCAACAAGTACCCAAAGAATTAAAATACTAATGGCTACCCGGAAGACACTTACCCAGCCACTACAAGTCCCCAAATTGGGATTAAATATGTGTGACGACCCTAATTTCTAATATCGATAATTAAGGTTAACCACATGATTAATAATCATAAGTTAGGGTTACAAGGCATTATGACCAATTACATTATGAAAATACGAAAAAATTTGAACCTTAATATGATTAGAGTCATCAATCATACAATTATAAGTACTTATATTCGTAAGGGAAACAAATATTTATTTATAAGCCTTTGATTCTATTACCCATCAAATATAACTCATCCCAATGTCTCTAAATCATCGCTTGAGATTACCATATGAAAAACCAAGGTTTCCTAGGTATTATAAGTGTTTTAGCATGTTCGCCGCGGCCTAATTACTCTTAGTCGCGGCCAATTCCCTTCTATTTTACCCCTTTCTTCATCACTAGTATCGCCGCGGCAAGTTGGACCTTCGCCACGGCCAACCTACATGGCACTGCGGCGAAGAAGCCTCCTGGAACTTCCTCGCTCGCCTCTCGATATTAGCCGCAGCCAATAACTCCTTTTGCGGCGGCCAATTCCTTTCTGGAATGCTTGGCTCATTTTTGCAAAATTTCGTTGCGGCCAATTTCTCATTTCGCCATGGTGAATTTCCCTCTAGACGACTCCCATTTTTGCCTCTCGGATTTCGCCGCGGCCAATTGACATTTCGCTGTTGTGAATTCCTCTCTGGCACTCTCCTTGGGCAACTTCGCCTCTATTGGCCGCGGCTAACTCCATTTTAGCTGCGGCGAAGTGCCTTCTGGTCCTACACTCTGAAAATCTAGTCTCATACTTTCTACTCTTTCTTCATGGACACCCTAGGGCCCCTCTACCTTCATTGTGGGGCTCAGTTATCCTTCATTAGCCTAATTTATCCAGTTAATCTATCCTTACTAGTTCAAGACCTAAGGGTCAATTTCTTTTCTCTAATTACCCTATATCAGCAAGTCCATATATTAGCAAGTTTGTAAAATAACAATAACATGAGTTCACGAACTATTAGTAGCTATCCTTTAATACACAATCAATGGGGGTTCCGTACATTAAGGGTTCATATCAAAATCTCAAGGGTTACATTTCCAATGATAAGCCATATTATAGTTCGACAAAGTCTACAATAGATATCATAAATCCATACACCAAATCCCAAACTAAGATGAGGTCTAACCCCTCAATATATACATCCTCAAGAATCAAAATATGAAAGCCTACACTTGGCAATACAGATACATGATGATGCTATACAAGACTTAACAAAAATTAGCATCTACCCTATTACACTCAGACCAAGTGTAGCTTCCCATATTAGGCCTCAGCTCATGGATGTTCATCCACTTGCTTGCCCTTATCCTTACCCGAGGAACCTTCACCTGAAATTGTAATCCCATAAAACGAGGTGGGATATAAATCTCAGTAACCAAGGCAATTCCATCATATAATCCAATTTAATCAACATATATGCATGAATCAAAATCAATATCAGAATTGTATCAGTCATATCAATAAATGAAACAATTAGGCTATTATGATTACTATCCCATACTAGCAATCATGCTTTCATATGTTGAAGGCCATTAACATCTGGAGAGGCCCGTCCACGGCACCTACTCCCCATTGAGCACAACCAGGGCTCAGTGCATCTGGGGTTTGATCATAACCTGGTGCCCGATCGAAGCACATGCACGGGTGGCAGCCGTACCACAGCTCCACCATGGACTCACATGGTCCAATCATAATACAATAGATAGCCAACCAATTCATTCAGCATTTCAAAACATTCATATGCAGCAAATATGAAATTAAAATAGATACATGCATGGAATTAATGTAAACCCCGGTTACCTCCTTGTAGATAATTTGCAACAGCCACCAATGGTACAAAAATCCCTATAACCATAACATCAGAGAATTACCACTCTAATTCATCATTAATAGTAGCAACAAGTACCCAAAGAATTTACAAGCTAATAACTACCTAAATAACACTTACCCAATCACCACAAATCCCCAAATTCGGATTGAGTATGTCCTCTACCAAAATTTCACTATATCACTCAAATTCCTAAACAAATTCGTACATAATTAATACCCATTTTATAAACCAGCTATGGGGGTCTCAAATTAACAAAGAAAGCATCAAAATGGAGGGTTTAAACTCACCTAATGTCAGCCCTAGCCTCAACCTACTTATTTCACCAAGAAAACCCCAAATGACCACATTTCAGATTTTGGGTAGGGTAAAAATTCTCCAAATGAAAAACTAATCAGACCAAATTAAAGAGAAAGATGAGGGGATTAAATTGTATAACTATTACCTTGGCTAAATCTTGCTCCAAATGTGAGAAAATGTAGAATTATGCCAAGAACCCTAGCCTCTCCCTCTCACCTCCGAATTTTCTTTGTGCCTTTGTGTTTTGCAGAATGGGGGAGGTGGCTGGTCAGTTTTTAGGGTTTTAGTGGGATTAAGTTGGGTTAAATATGGGTCATGGGTTGCTCCAAGGTCTAACTCCAAATGGGCTTCATATTTTTAGCTTGTTGGGCCAGTTTTAAAGTGTTGGGCTGCAGAATTTTATTGGGCTAGTTCTTATGTATTAGGTTGCTGAAGTTTAATTAGGTTTGGGTCTACACAAGGGTAATTGGGTCACTTATAAAAGTCTATACAAGGTGGATCTTGGGCCTCTATCACATTAAATTAAATTGGACCTGCACCAAACTCATTGGGCCTCCATTAGCCTCTTATTATGATTTATTAATTTGGGCCTAAATGAGGTTTCTATCCTAATTAATTCTCAAACCCATATTAATAATTTATCTTTCTAAAATTTCTATTCACTAACTTGCCCAATTATCCTTTATTAATTATTCTTAATTACTCTAAATTCATGATTAGCACCTTAATTAATTTTAGGGTGTTACAATATGTCCTCTACCAGAAACTTCAATATATCACCTTAATTCCTAAACAAATTAGTATAGAATTAATACCCATACTATAAATCAACCATGGGGATCTTAAACCATTAGACAATACATTAGAATGGAGAGTTTACACTTACCCAATATCCCTCCTAGCCTCTACCTCTGAAAATCCTTTAGAAAAATACCAAACAACCACATTTCAGATTTTGGGTATGGTGAAAATGCTCTAAATGAGAAACTAATCAGGCTAAAATGAAGAGAAAGAGAAGGGGATTAAGTTATATAACAAGTACCTTAGTTGATTTTGAGCTTAAAAGTGAGAAATGGTGGATTTCTTGCCCCAAACACCTAGCCTCCCTCCAAGCCTTCGAAAATAAGTTGTGTGTTTTGTATTTCTGCATAAGGGAGGAAAAAGGTTGAATATGTTTAGGGTTTTGGATGGCTTTGGGCTAACCCAATGGCCCAAGTCCATATGGGTTCAGACTTTGAACAAAATTGGGCTGAGTTTTAATTTGTTGGTTCAATTTCAACAATTCAGACTTTTAGTTAGGTTGGGTCAAGTTTTCAAGAGCTTATTTAATTGGGGTCTGCATAAGGAGTATTGGGCCAATTACAAGGGCTTATATAAGTTAGGTCTTAGGCCTCTATCTCATTAAATCATATTGGCCTTCACTAGTCCCTAACTTTGGCCTACTTAATTTAATTTAGGCTTAGATGGGGTTTCTAACTCCTCAATTAAATCTTAAACCCATATTAATAATTTATCTCTCTAAAGTTTTCACTCCCTTAACTCACCTAATTATTCCTTGTTAATTATTTTTAATTAACCCAAATCTATAATTAACACTTTAATTAATTTTTGGGGTATTACATTCTTAGTTTAGGAACTTTTAACTTAATTTCCTTGTTGCTTTTATCTTTTAGTGAGGTGAATTTCTATGATAAAGCATGCTTACCTAGAATGTCTTTCAACAATTTGTAGCCTTTTATTATTCCAAGGCTTGTTGCTTCTAGATTAAAAAGTTTGACTTATCTAATTTCATAGATACTGGATTTGAAAAGCTATGGAATCAACTTGCTAAGATTTGTAAAAAGACCATTGGATTTACTGGTGTTTTCATAAATGTTTTCCATGAAGACTTTCAGAGAAGTTGAAAGATGAAGAATATGTGAAGAAAGTGTGATCCAAGATAATGACCATAGTGGGCTTTACTTCATTATATATAAGTACATAATACATTAATGACTATAAATAACAAAGGTATAACAACTAATAACTAATCATAACTGAAGCTTAACAAATCTTAACTAACTTAGCCATAATATTCCCTTTTACAATGGGGATTGGAGATATTTCTGTTAAAGATAATGAATAATTTTAATGGTGGAGTGTTATCACAATGCAGTCAGTAAATTAAGATATAATTGTTATTTTTAACAGATTGGGGGACATTATAATTAGGGCAAAAATAATGATAATAATTGTAATTTTTCTTCTTCTTTTTCTTCTTTTTATTATTATTTTTAAAATTTTTCAGAGGACTTCTTTAAAGCTAACTTTCTAACTAAGAGCTTGCAAATCACCTTGATTAGTTCTTGGCAAATTAGACACATCTGTAGCCCGTTTTTAATTCATTCCCCACCTATATGTAATATATATTCACAAATCACAAATCTCAAATGCCCTTTGCTTCACTTAGTTTGTAGTTCATTTGTATGTTTATCCATTTATTGAAACACAATTTGAGCCTTAAACCTAGGTGGTCTTTGATTTGAAAACTTGATTGATAATATGTGTATCATCTTATAATTTATAGCTTTCAATTGTATACAACCAATATTTTTTCTATAATAGTTATGTCATCATTATATTAACTTACAAACACTACTTTTGATCAATTTATTTATTTTTTAGCCTAATGAATATTAGATTCCACTAAGGCTTCACTAAAAAAAAATTATTATGGCCTAACTTAAAAAATTTGACAAAGTCTTGATTCAATGTAATGGTCAATATGAGATTTATGATCGCTTGCATCAAGAAACCATTTAATTTTGTCACAAAGAAGGAAACCCATAATTGGAAACATGTTACTAAAGTTCAAATATCCATTATAGGAAAATGGATTATATTATAATTAAACAAAAAGTAGTATAAATATACCCATACTAAAAGAGAAAATAATTTAATATATATAAAGCCTAGCTTACTATATTGCTCAGTGGATTGAACATCTTTTTCTTTTCTCTATCTATCTCAAGGTTTTTAGATATTAAATATAACATCTATATCTATAGATGCATTTAATGGTAATAGTTCTGGAGAGAAAAGATGACTTGAGTTGTGAGTATGAAATGTAATGTCCGATTTTCGTTAAACGATGGAAATGGATGCGTTTTCAAAGCAAGTCTCCCGAAATGAATTAGTTAAGGTCTCAAAAAATTTAAGTAGCATTCTAGACTCCTAAAAATAAGAATCCTAGGCTCAGACGAAAATAAAAATGGAGCTAGAATGAAGAAACGAAATTGAACGAAAAGTTGACGAAATGTAATGGCATTTTCGTAATTTTGAGTAAATTTTAGAATTCTTATAGGAGGGCTTTTTAAATGAAAGTTTTAAATTTTTCAGGGTTCTCAGAGGCCCTGAAAACCATGGGAAGCCTTGGGATAGTTAAAACCCCTCTAGTGGATGTTTTCCAACGTCAATGGACCCAAACTTTGATGGATTCGTTCGGGAAGGTTTTTGCTCCAATTTGAGTGATTCCAAAAGCATTTTATTAAATTGGAAACCTAAATTTCATAATGGAAAAGGTGGTTCTAAAAAAGGATTTAAAATGAATTGAAAATGAAAATGCCAAGACAAAAGGGCAAAATTGAAATTTTTGAAAAGTCTTTCTTAACCCCCTTATATATAGGTTTCACACCCCACCTCCTCATTCACTTAGCCACAATTGTTTTTACCCTAAACTGGAGGAAGAACCATAATGGTGAGGTGCACAAGAAGGAGAAGAAAAGGGAGGAGAAAGACAAGACAAAAGGTATGGAATTCTTAGGTTTTTTCATGCTTTCTCTTTAGCAAACCTCTTCTTCTCCAATCTCCCTTCTTTCCTATGGTTTTATTGAAGTTTTTTGATTTGCTTTGAGGGAAGAACAGAGGAAAAAATTTGGATTTGAAGAAAAGAGGCCAAGGAAAGGAAGAATCAAGCAAGAAAACAAGGAAAAACAAGGTAAATCTTCCTTCCATGGTAGCTACCATTTGCTTCCTTCTTCTCCTTAGTTCGTCCCATTCATAGAACTTTAAGAAGGCTTGGATTTTGGGTAGAACCAAGGGTGAATCTTAGGAATTTAAGGGAAGAGAATAAAAATATGGAAAGAAATTAATAAAAGAATAATGGAAAATCAAGATAGCAAAGTTAGGGTTTCTAGTGTTCCTTATAAAATATGATTTGATGCCATGATTCTTAGGCCTAAATGAATGTTTAAATGAGCTTTTAAGATCCCTAAGAGGCTTCTCATATGCATCTTCCACTAAGAAAATAAAATAAAGTCCATAGGTGCCAAAATTAAGCATAGTTTTGGCCTAGATGAGTAAGGGTATCTAGGGATAGTTTTAAATTTTTTCAAGCCTATTTTTGAGTCATATATGATGAGTGAAGATGAGAGGAAGCCTTGGGAAAAATTTAGAAACTATAGAAAATGAGATGGCCTTATATGTTCCATAATATGATCTAAGTAAGTAACATGTAGTTAGGCTCTTTGTTTTAATTGTGTGATGACTCCAAGAGACATAAAAGGAGTTAAGAACGATAAATGAAAGGAAAGAATGAAGCCTAGAATTCATTTGATGGGTGTTGCTTCATTAGGTGTATTTAGGAACCATAAATGAACTATAGGACAAAACTAGAGTTCCAAGAAGATGTGTGGCCTTAAAAATGATTCCATGAATTTAATTGGCTTCTATAAATTGTGTTTAGGCCAAGAAAAACAAATCTCACACCTTTATGTGTAAGGCCGAGGAAGGGAGCATTATTTCAAGAGGAAAAGTGTGTGGTTGCAACAAAGGTAGCTCACTCCTCCTTCTCTCATACATGAATGTATGCTTGACTTATCTTTGAATGTGTGTGTGTGTGTTTTAAGCTATGAAAAGTATTCTAGCATAAGCTTTTATTCCATGGTGCTACGATGATGCATTATATTTTCCAATGATGTCCAACATGTTTGCTTGGGCTTGCTTCAGTGTGAAGAAGCCAAGAATTCTTAACCATAGTGAGGGTGGGCTAAGAACCCTTAGAAATGGTTGAGACAAAGCAAAGTGTCTCCCAAGAGTAAGGTTGAGTCAAAACTTCCTAAAGAAAATGGGTAAGGTAAGTCCAAAATCCATAAGTGAAGGGATGAGGCTAATCCACTTACTTGGCAAGCCTATGTATGCTATGTATGACTTATTCATATATTAAGAATGTTTCTTGAATGCTCACACATTTCAATATACCTATGCATACATTTTTAAGACTTGAATGATATATTTTATGTATGATTGAAAGGGAGATGAGCTATTGAGATTCTTTGAATCTCACTCCCTCCTCTCCAATGCCTTAACATGCTAGGTGGACCAAGTGAACAAAGCAATGGAAACTAACAAGTTAGAAGATCAGAGCATGACAACAAAGTGCCTTGATTTTTCTTCTTTATGGCCATATGAGTGGCAAATGTTGTAATCCATTATTGTATATGTCCTATGACTTCATAAACATATGTAATTATGTTAATATATTATGTACAAATGAGATTTAATGTTATATGCATGATATAGTGCAATTTGGGTATGGAATGACAAGACTAGCCTTGTGTAAACTTATGTATGGCATGAGGTGAGAGAGTGAGTTTTCAAATTTTGGATTTGTGCACCTTTGAGACAAGTTTAGAATGTCATTTTGGTACACTCCCATTTGCTCAAGTGGTCATGGTTGCCTTGGAGCTCAAATTGGACCATTTGGACCTTTTGTAAAGCTTGAAAATGATCATTTCACAACCCAATGTTAAGATCTGACCAAATGAATGAATTTGCCCATGAAATTTGGTACACATATAGATCTTATCTAGAGATTTTTGAGAAGTTAAAGACTAGATTATTTGGAGCTCTATGGAATTAATTATGAATTTCAAACTTGGGCTATGTCATTTGTAGGTCAAATGATGTCCAATACTCATGAAATTTTACAAGAATAAACTATACATGATAATATTTCCATGGCCACTAAGATCACCCTAATTGGACCTTTGAGCATGGAGATATAAATTTTTGAAATTAGAAGTCAATACCAGAGATGACAGTCGATCTCTGGTACTGTTCTATTAATTTTCGATAGCTATCAGCCCCTGTTGAGGTCTAGAAATATTTTTAGCATAAAGTAGACATCTGTACCTTTCTAAAATGGTAAAGAATGCATGATTTTCTTTTTCTAGAATTAGCTATGATTTTTTAAAGTTCATGACAGTAAACTGAGATTTCTGGCCGAGGCTGCACTCTTGAATTTCATGTAATCCCTTCACTTGCACGAGTTCTAAGCCACTTTGTGAGCTTGTTTTGAGTTGGAATTGTGTAATTAAATATGAGAATGAGTTGAGTAAGTTCATATGGTCCATAAGACACCGAATGAAAAATTTATCCCCTACGCAATGCAAATTTATTCATTATTTTTAATGCTCTTTCTTTAGAAACTTTTGAAATTCTTAGAAGTGAGCTTGGACAAGGAATTATGGTGTTACATGAAACTTGGTTGAAACCTGGAAGTGGTCGGGTTTGAACTCAAATTGTATAGAATAATATGTTTTCAATTTGTAGATCCCTATTACATTGATGAATCAAAGTCTTTTAAGTGTTTTAATTATGTTAAACATAGAAAGATTTTTAAAAAGATAAAATATTTTTGAAAAATCAAAATTTACTTAGGTCAAAATCATCTCTATTAATGAATTGGGCTAAATCACTATTGAACTAATTAGGAGCATCTTAGCCTAAACCAATTTAAAATGACAAAAGTTAACTTTCACATTTTGCTTTTGTAGTAAAATGGCCCAACTGAAAATATCCATAAACCAAGAAATTAAAATATGAACATCCTTAAACCAAATGCTTGACACAGTATAATACATCAAAGATTAAAGAAAATGTGTAAAGAAGAAATCTTATGGCTCAAGAAAGAAAGGAAATCTTGCTACCACATGTTTCCTCTTATCCAGGAAGATCTTAAAAAGTAAAGATACCAAAGATAGTTTGTGCTCTCTCTCTCTCTCTCTACACTCTTAAAGGAAAGCCTTCAATAAAGATGGGTGCTGTGGAAGAAATGCTCCCATAATAAATCAAGGTAAGGTGAACTTGGAAGGAAGCTAAAGCTAGCTAATGCATTACATGAAGACTTCCTAGCCATTATGAATGTCTGAGGATGAAGAAAAGGAGTGTTTATGCATAACGACTTTTTCTCTCATGATTGATATTTAAGAAGTTTCATTGAAGACAAAGAGAGGAGAGAATATAAAGTCATTACTAATAATTTTGATCGTCCACCTATTGCAGTGTGCAAATTAAGCTTACATTGAATTCACTCCTCTAAATGAGATTTTAGCTAGTTTGTATAAGGTGCTCTTAGTGAGCCTTGCTATGATTATTGTATTTGCTTCCTACATCTTATCTGCTTTGAGTTTCTAAGAACCTTGTAAAAAATCTAGGCTAATTAGAGGTTGTAAGAGCTTGTGAGCTAAACCCTTGTGAGTGGGTTACCTTGGTGCAATAAGTTGTAAAAGCGTATGTGTTGAGCCCTCAAGGTTTCTTGGTGTATGTAGTTTGTGTGAATTTTCCATTGAAATATAAATTTCATTGCTATGTGCTTAGGGAATAAATGTGGGACCATCTTGGTTTGAACCATCATAAATTTTATGGTGTGGTATTTTCTTTGACTTTGATATTTTGATCTTCTTGAATTTATCATCTTTATATAGTAGGAACCAAACTAATTAGTTGACTTCTTGAAGTTTTTAAGGTTTTTCAAAGTAAAACCACATTTTAAAAACTCATAATATTCTCAAGGTTAGGTAGAAACCTTAAACCATGAGTTAATTTAGGTTCCTAATCTTACTATTGTTTCAATATATTTTTAGGAACTTAACTTCATTAAAACACACAATTTTATGGGAACTAAAAATTATTCAAATAACTATAAGTGATATTAAAAATCCAATTCATTCCCCCTTCTTGGATTCTTTTATATTAATGATTGGTATTAGAGCATTAATCTCTATTTTGTAGGATTAAAATACTAGAGAAAAGATCCAATCTAGAAGATAAATTAACTTCCTGGTGCAGAAGACCATTTAATAGACCCTTATTGTTTAATGGAACAAAATAGACCTATTGAAAAATTATAATGAATATATTTATCCAATCCACTTATCTATAAGTGTAGAGAGTGATTATGCCATTCCTAGTATCTTCTAAATTCCTAGACATATAAAAGGAAGTTAATAAGCATGATAATGATGGACTAGAGGCTCAAATAAAATGAAAGTAAAGGGTTAAAGGAGCGAAAATCGTAGAATAAGAGGAAAAGGTGCCAGTCAAATCGAAAAATTGGAAAAAAAAGGATTTAAATATAATGAGATTTAAAATGAGCTATGCATATACCTCATCATAATATGATATAATAAGATTAGTAGATTAACCAGATGAGGTCAAAATAGTTAAATCCCTAAAAGTGTACAAATTAGGCTTTTTCATAGTGATATTTTTTACTAGACTTTTGTAGACTATTTTAAATCTTAGAAATTCCAAAGCAGATATTTTTAATAAAGTAGAGAGCCCACAATTTACTATAAAAAAGACAGTTTTAAAAAAGGATTAAAAATGAGCTTAAATGGAAGGGTCAAAGCAAAGGGATGTAAATGAAATTTTAATAATTTTTAAAAAATATCTTTTTCCTTTTAAAAATATCTTCTTCCTTTTTTATATGATCACGCCACCTCCTCCACCCTTCCTAACCTACTTGACTGAGCTTTGAAGAAAACAAAAATGGCATGAGAAAGAGAGGAAAAAGAAAGGAAGAAGGAGGCAAATAGGTAAGAATATGTGGACAATTTCATGCTATGCAAGTTAGAAAGTCTCTTCTCCTCTTCAAGCTTTTTCTAATGGTAGTTTTAGTTCCTTAAAAGCATGAACATTATAACAACCCTAACTCCTAATTACGGTGATCATTCTTAATTGCATAATTAATGATTGTAAATCAAGGACTAAAGTTATTAAAATTAATTAAATTAGAAAAAAGTGAGGAAATTTGAACATTGATATTATTAGAGTTATTAGTCAAACCATCACAACTATTTAACTCCACAAGTGGTCCTAGTTATTAAGAGCTTTTGATTCATGTTATTACTAATTTTAACTCACAAAATCCTTTTATAATGTTCTTAAGTCATTACATAATCTTAATATAGTGAAATTCAATGTTTCTAAGTCAAAAATAAGAGTTTACCTTCGCCACAATTTGGACCCTCCCCGCCATGGCTAAGTTAGTTACTAGAACTTAAAAACCAAGTCTGGCAACTTATGCTGTGACTCAGTATGTTTGTGCACAACGTAAGTGCCTACTGGAGCTCAAAATAAAAAATACGAATCTTGCGCCTCGACTCAAGCCTTCTGCGTTATGGCGCAGGTGCTCTCGGGAACCTACTTTCAAACTTTTACGATTCTCGCCATAGTGAGTAAGGTGTCTTACCGTGGCTAACCTACGTGGCACTGTGGTGAGAGAGCCTTTTGGAACTCTTTAAGCTTACCTCTCAACGCTTGCCATGGTGAGTTTGCTTTCTGTTACCTCCTGGGTGAAAATCATGGACTTGCGCCGCGGCGAGGCATCTCATGCCACAACACCACTAGCTTCTAGAACTCCCTTAGCTATGACTTAAGTGGTTCTAGCTGCAGCTCTACCCTCTTCTGCACTGAAGCTCTCTAAGTTTTGTCTTACTCATACCAGACCTCCCTTTAACAACATCCTAGGGTTATTTTACTTTAATTTGTAAGGTTTTAATAGCATCTTACTATCCAAATTACTTAGCATACCAATTCTAATCAAATTCAAAACTTAGGAATTTTTTCTATCCATCCATCTTACCATATATCAGTAAATCATGAACCTTGAAATCAAGGGATGCAAAAGCCATTACTATTATCATTCAAATATAAATTCCCATAGAGGTTCCATACATTACGAGTCTAAATTAGTATTTAAGGTAACACATTATTACAATTTCAAATAATAAGTTATATCTTAGGATCAACAAGGTTCTATATCAGATATAAATGAGTGCATACATCATATTCTAATTTTGTATAAGGTCTAGCTCTTTATTAGTTACATTATTGTTTACCAAATACCAAAATACCTACACTTGATAATATGATTACGTGATGATGCTATACAAAAGAATAACAAAATTAGTATCTACCCTAAGTTAGATTAACCCAAGTGTAGCATTCCCTACATAGGATCTCAGCTTATAGATGTTCATCTACTTGCTTTCATTTATTCTTACCCAAAGAGCTTTCACCTAAAATAGTTAGCCCATGAAACAGGATGAGATTCAAATCTCAATAACCAGAGGTAAATTCCACTTATATGTACCAAATTAATTAACATATATGCATTACATTAGATAAGCATAAGAAATATCAATAGTATCAACAAATGAAATAATTAAACTGCCAATGACCACCATCCCATACTAGCAATCACATACAATATGTTAAAGGCTAATAATATTGGAAAAGGCTTGTCCATGGTATCATTTACCTATTGAGCACAACCAGGGTTTAGTGCATTCAGGTGTCTGATCATAACTCAATGCCCGATCGAAGCACGATACACAGGTGGCTGCTGCACCATAGCTCCATTATAGAATCACAAGGTCCAATCACTAGCCAACCATTCATTTAGTGTTCAAAATCATACATGTGTAGTAGATATAAAATTAAATTGAACATATGTAAGGAATAAAAAATTGACCTCGGTTACCTGACTCTGTGGACAATTTTGAAGGCAACCAGCATTACCAAAATCACCCTATGATCACAATATCAAATAATTACTACTTTAAATCATCATTTATAGTAGCAAACTAGATACCCATAAAATTAAACTACCAAAGACTACCTAGAGGACACTTACCTAGTCACTACAAGCTCCAAATTCGGATTTAGTTGTCCTTAAACTAGTAACTCCAGAATGCCACTCCAAATTCTGGATAAATTCACATAAAATCAATACCCATATTATAAATCAATCATAGGGGCCTTAAACCAGTAGAAACTACCTCAATATAGGAAGGAAATACTTACCATATCACCCTTTTAACCTCAACCTCCGAAAATCCTCTATAAAAACATCAAACAATACATTTCAGATTTGGCTATGGATTAAAATACTCCAAATAAGAGATTAATCAGTTCAAATTGAAAAGGAATAAGAGAGAGTTAAGTTACATATAAGTTACTATGGCTAAATCTTGCTCTAGAAGTGAAAAATGATAGAATTATGCCAAGAACCCTAGCCACCTCCTAAGACCTCTGAATTTCTTTGCTCTTTAAGTGTTTTTGCAGAATGGAGGGAAAGGCTAAAGTGGTTTTAAGGTTTAGGTTAGATTATGGGCTGACCTAAAGGTTTGAAGCATAGGCTAGAAGCATAGGCTATCACCCTACCTTGTTACATCAAAACACAACTCAAACCCTTCTTAAAGGCATCGTTATAGACTATAAAGGTTCCTTAGGGTTAGGTATCACTAACACAGGTATGGTGGTCAACCTATACTTAAGTTCCTAAAAGTTGTTCTCACATATAGTATCTTATACAAATGTTTGATCCTTCCTTGTTAACGTAGTCAAAGACATAGCTAACTTAGAAAATCCCTTAATAAACTTCCTATAGTAGTTGGCTTGACCTAAGAAACTATGGATTTTGGTCACCATTTTGGATTTCTCCTAATTGAGCACCTCTTCCACCTTACTAGGATCTACTGCTACCCCTTGCTTCGATATCACATGGTGTAGGAATTTCACTTCTCATAACTAAAACTCACACTTATTGAGTTTGGCATACAATTGATGCTCCCTCAAGGTTTGAAGAATTATCCTAAGATGCTCTTCATGTTCTTTACTGCTTTGAGTGTAGACTAGGATGTTATCAATGAATACTACTATAAACTGGTCAAGGTATGGCCTAAAAATCCCATTCATATAGTTTATGACAATAACAAGGGCATTAGTTAACCCAAAAAGCATGACTAAAAACTTATAATGGTCATACTGAGTCCTAAAGGCAATTTTAAGTACATTTTCAGCTTTAACTCTAAGTTGGTGGTATCCTAATCTAAGGTCAATTTTTGAAAAGACTGATGCTCCAGTTAATTGGTCAAGTAAATCATCAATTCTAGGCAAAGAATATTTATTTTTGATGGTCACTTGGTTCAATTGCCTGTAAGATACCATTCTTTTTCTTGACAAATAACACCAGTGCTCCCTATAAGGACATACTTGGCCTAATGAATCTTTTTTCAAGCAACTCTTCTTACTAACTCCGTAAGTGACATTCTATATGGAACCTTGGAGATCAGATTTGTACTAGGTACTAGATCAATGGAAAATTCTAGCTCTTTTTCTGGAGGTAATACACTAAATTCTTTAGGAAAAACTTTTAGGAATTCCCTAATCATAGGTATATCCTCTAACTCATCATCAACCTCAACATGCAATGAAAAGAACACTAGAAACCCTTGGCAATCACGCCTAAGGTACCTCTCAACTTGGGCAACAGGCACACAAGCAAGTTTAGTCACAGGATAAGATTAAGGCATATTAGCAGGTAAAGAAACAGTCTTATAGTTATAATTAAGTATCACATTATTAGCTGACAACTAATTCATACCAATGATCACATCAAAATCATGCAAAAGGATGAAAATCAAGTCAAGAGTAATATGGCGGCTACCTAATTGTATTACACAGTTTAGGCACACATTGAATGTAATTATGGAATATCCAGTAGGGGTAGACACTGACAATTCAAATGGCGACTGGCTAATTTTAGGACCCAAATGCTTAACATAGTCATATGAGAGGAATGAGTAAGTCACACCTGAATTAAACAATGGATCTACAACATGATTATGAACAAGAATAGTACCTTAGATCAAACTAGGGACCTACTAGCCTCTTGTTGTATAAGTGCGAACAACCATCCTTGTGTAGGTGATTTAACTGATGAAGCCAACTCTCATGACACCATGTAAGTCTATGCACAGTGTCTTAGCTTCCTACAATTATAACACACAGGGCATGGTCCATTACTATGATTCTTTCTACACTTACCATAAGCTGATAAGACATTATCAGAACTCTTCGAGGGTCCCATACTCCTTCTTTGAGGGACATTTCTTAGGGGTAGTCTCTTACTCCAGGAGCCATACCACTACTCATTTCTTTCTTGTTTCCACCCCTAAAAGCCTCTATGCCTCGATCACGTTTACCTTCTATGGTGTTCTTTCTTTTGGCCTTACTCTTCATCAAGGCCCTTTCAGTCACCCTACATTTCTCTACTAATTTATTAAAGTTTTAAATCTGGAGAGGGTGTAATCTTACCCTTTAATTTAGGTTTAATGCCTCTTTTAAACTTGTTAGCCTTCCATGGTTCATCATCAAACCATTTTAGGTATGAGGAGAAACAGGACAACTGAATAAACTTTGCTGCATACTGGTCTACTTTCATTTCTCCATGCTTAAGAAAGTTGAACTTAGCTTCCTTATCAGCCCTCACTAATGGCAGGAAATACTTGCCCTTAAAGGCAGTTTGAAAGCTCTCCCAAGTCAAAGGTATTCCCTTTAAAGTCAGCAACCTAAAGCACTTTGCCATCAATGTTCGGCCTCACCCTCTAGTTTGTAAATGGCTAACCTAGTCTTTTACTTGATGGTGCAAGTCATAATTTCAAAAATTTTCTCTAGTTGTATCAACCATCTCTCAACCTTCTTAGTGTTAAACTCACCTATAAATGATGGAGGATCAGCCTTTCAAAACTTGGCCAACATAATTAAAATGTCATCATTTTTCCCTTGATGCCTTGCACTAAGGTTCTAACTAGCACTAACCTAGTTTCCAACTTGAACCTTTTGATTCTGCTTGTTTATAGTCTCATGTAGCTATTGCAACACTTGAATAGTGATTGCATGGGCCTCAGCTTAGTCTTGAAGCTAGTCAGTCATTGCCCTCATAGTAGCCTTATAGACCTTAACTTGTTTCCTTATACACTTGGCCATTGCAGCCATGGCCTCTTGTACTTCTCTTAACATTTCAACGGTTTCCCTACATGCAACCATAACACATTGCAATGCCATAATCACAACTAGAGGCTTCCCTATTAAGTTACAATCTAAGGGTAATCAAACACAACTCCACCTATAAAAGGTGTAGATATAAATATCACTAGGCCACAAGTTTCCTATTCCTAGCATGCATGCATCATAATTGCCAAGTTTTCTAACCATAAAGTTCAAATTCTAGCTTAATTTTTGAACCATTACTTTGATACTAAATGTAACATCCTTAACTCTTAATTATGGTGATTAAGCTTAACTGCGCAATTAATGGTCACAAATACAATATCTAAAGTTAGTACAAATAGCCATTTAGGAAAATTATTAAGGAAATTTAAACCTTTTTCTTCTTGAGGATCATTATTCAATAAGCAAAGCCATTTAAGCCTATAAGAAATTTAAGTCATTAAAGACATACTTCAAATCATGTTACCACTAACTTTACATCCACAAAACCCTCTTATAATTGTTCCTAACCCATTACATACTAGTAACCTCATAAAAACTAAGTTCTAGAGGTTAAAATTAAGAGTTTAATATTTTAGTCCACGACTTAGACATTTTTACCATGGCTAAGCTAACTACTAGAATCTAAAAATTAAGTCATTGACTTATACTATAAATTGGTTTGCCCGTGCCATGACTCGAGTGGTTATTAGAGCTCAAAACCAAAAGTATATGATATACGTTGAGACCCAGGCCTTCTGCGCTATGACCTACATGCTCTCTGGACCCTAATGTGCAAGTTTTCACAATTTTCGCTACGATAGACTCTCCTCACCTTTTCCACAACGAGATGAGCCTCTGGAACTCAAGGTTTCAATTTTTTGGAGTCTTGCCATGGTGAGAGACCTCTCTAGAGCTCTCTTAAGCTTCTCACTTGATGCTTGTTGTGGCAAGCTTCCTTTACGCTGTGGCGAGATTGCTCCCAGGTTCCTTTGGACCGATACTTCTCGAGATGTGCTATAACTTAACCTTTTACATTGTGGTGCTCCTTACCTCTGGATGACTCTTGGCCACGGCTTAAGTAGTTTTGGCTATGACTCTATGCCTTTGTAATCCTCTTTCTTCACTTTCTTGCTTCCTAACCATATACCACTAACTTTAAATGAATTGTAGAGCCTCCTTAGTTATCATACATAGTTTTATAGACCTTCTAGCTCCTAAATACAACAATTAATACTCCACATTGTTCATAGGCCTGAGGGGAATTCATAATAATTGATTACTACCATACATATTTGCACATGAACATATTGTGATAGCAATTGGTAACCAAGGCCACTAACAACATTATTCATATACATATATATACATATTCCAGCTGAGCTACCTTACAATACTAATTGGGATAACCATTCATTACATTACATGATCAAATCTCGAGTGATTAAGTGATAGTTCTACATTAGTAGTAATCCATATCAGATATTAATTAAATTCATATAATAGATTTCAACTACTATAAGATTCACTCTCCTATTAATTCCATCATTGATTGCAAGACATCAAAATACTTACACTTGGCAATATAATGCATCATGATGCTATACAAAAGGAACTACAAAAATGATAGCATATATTCTAAACAAAAATGGCTCTAGTGCAGAGAGTCCACACATAGCCTCAAACTACAGATGTTCATGCACTTGCTTCCTTTTTTTCTTACCTGAGGAACCTTCTCCTAAAATTGTTAGCTCATAACATGGGGTAAGATATTAATCTCAGTAACTAAAGGATGATTCCACACATAAATACAATTGAATTACAATAAATGCATATGAAATGTATTTATCAAAAATATTATCATGATCAACAAATGAACTAGTTGGGCTACCAGTGATTACTATCCCATACTAGCAATCACAAATATCATGTTAATAGCCCAATGACACCAGGAAAGGCCTATCCACAGTGCCAACTCCTAAATGAGTACAACTTGGGCTCAGTGTATTCAAGAGTTTGATCATAACTTGGTGCCTGATTGAAGTACAATGCACAGGTGTCAGTCGCATTATAGCTCTACCAAGGACACACTCAGGGTCCAAACACAATAATCAAGTAGCCTACTAATCATTTAGCAAGGCATAGATACATTATGCAGTAACTATTAGATTATAAATGCACATATGCAAGAAATTAAATTAAACCCTGGTTACCTTACTAGTAGCCAAATATCCTTGAAGCTATCAGCAACGTCAAAACACCCTAAAGACCCTAAATCGACCAAAATATCTTCCTAAATCAATAATCATAATAGAAACCATAGGCCCAAATAATTTGACCATTACAACATTTGAAAGAACACTTGCCCAAACCTCCAATGAGTTCCAAAAATTTAGATTTAGGATTCCTACCTTAGAAACTATAATAGTTCACCTCAACTTCTTAGCATTTTTGTATAGTATTAGAATCCATTACATAAACCAGCTATTGGAGCCAAAAAATAGCAAAATGCACAACAAAATAAGGAGAGATACTTACTTAATGGCCCCTTTAGTCTCAACCTCCAAAAATCAACAAGAAAACACTAAAATAACAATTTCAAGTTTGGGAAGAAGACGAAAATCCACTAAACCAGAAGCTATTCGGATTAAATTGTAGAGGAGAATAAGAGGGTTAAGTTCTATATGGGTTACCTTGATTGAATTCTTCTTTAGGTATAGAATGAAGCAAAAATGTTGGTAAAACCCTAGCCTCCCTTAGACCTCCGAATTTCCCTCTTGAGTTTTTATTGCTATTTTGCAAAATGAGGTAAGGACAAAGGATCTTTAGGCTTTTAGATCAGTTTTGGGTTGACCCAAAAGCCCACTATTAATTTGGGTCCATCTTCTTATGTTAGACCAAGGTTTAATGGGTTGGGCTGCAAAACACTTAGAGTTAGGGATGAAATGTGTAGACCGAATAGCCTAAGACCCATTTGGACTCATTTTTCTAAGTTTCGGGCTAAGGCTAGACGGACTTTGGTTGGGCTTGAATAAGAAGGTAATTGGGCCTCTACTAAAGGTTCTTACCAAAGATAAAATTAATTATAACGCCTAAGCATTTGATGTCTATATGAATTAATTATAATGCCTAAGCATTCGATGTCCCCTATTCATTTAATTAATTCTTCTTAATTAGGCCCAAATCCACAATTATTACCTTTAATAAATTTTGGGATATTATATGATGTGCACATAGGTCTATTATGCTTAGTTTGTCATTTGTTATATTGAATCATATGAAGGTTGTTTAGTATGGTGAAATTAATGATCTTTCTTATGGTGTAGTAAATCATATTGTTATGCTAGTTTTGGAGGTTGTCAGATTTATAGGAAAAGCATAAGTGGTACATGTTAATTTATGGGGCATTATGTTGTATTATTGGTTAGTAAAAGGCAAGATTCAATTGCATTATCCACAACTAACGTTGAATATATCTTAGTAGGAAGCTGCAGTGCTTAACTATTATAGATAAAATAGCAGTTATAAGACTATAAGTTGTATCTTGATCATATCCTTATTAAGTGTGACAACATAAGTGCTATTAATTTATCTAAAAATCCAATTCAACACTTAAAAACTATGCATATTGAAATAAGGCATCACTTCCTAATGAATCATGTAGCTAGAGGTGATATAGTATTAACGTTTTTCTCAATAGGAAATCATTTAGCTGATATATTTACGAAACCCTTAGTCGAAGATAAATGCACAAAAAGTAAAAGAGAAATGTCACACCATCACATATTATATGTTATAACATACTATATTAGAGGACCTTGTACTTATTGATAGAAAACCCTATTAACAAGGTTTCAGATTTCATAGTGTAAAATGCAAGATATTGTTGATAAGATCCTGAACCTTGTCTACAAGATGTTAACTTAGCCTTTGTATTAATATGGTTTAATGCCAGTTCATCCTTAATACACTTACTTAACTAGAAATATCACAAAGAAGCATGGAAATTGGGTTTAAGGTCAAGCATCACAAGTTAGCACAAGTATATCTTTCCATGCAATTCACATCTTTCTTAAGTTTTTAACACTTAGTTTTGGCCACATATGGTTCATTTTGAGCTATAGGGATCCAGCCCTAAGTCTTTCTTTTCCTTGATTCATTTTTATCATAAACAAGTTTTTTCATACTCATTTTATCATGTTTAGCTCAAAGAATACACAAGATCTTCATAGGACCCGATTAGACAGATGCATATAAACTTTACACTTACTTTAAAAATTCATAACTAATTCTAGAAAATTTCAAATCATGCAAATGAGGACTTTTTGGAAAGCTTAGGACGTCTTCTAACTACCAAAAAATATTTACATTAAAACAAGATCAATTGCCCCATGAAAATTAATGGAACAATAAGAGGGGTATGTTTATGTTATTACAGCAGACATGAAACTTTAAAAATTCATATCTTACTGTAAAGAGCTCTAAATTGAGTGCTCTCAATGATTGTGGAAAGCTTATGATGCCAACTACATGTTGCAAAATTTCATGAGTGTTAGACTTCATTTGACCCTCCAAAGACACCGAAAACCAGACTATCCAAAAGCACAATGTCATGACAGTTTCTGCATAATTTGACTAATTTTGAAAAATCATAAGATATTCTATAGAGCTATAAAAATTTCTCTCTTTAGCTATGTGAACTTATTGAGATCTATATGTTTACCAAATTTCATGACAAAACTCATTTATTTGGTCTAGTTTTGGTTTAGGGGTAAAATATAGCTTAAAATAGTAGCCATATGGCTCCAAATGGTACCAAGTGGCTCTCTACTTGAACTATGACCATTTGAGCAAGTCTAAAAGTTTAAATATAGTATATAAAAGCATCATAACTGGTCTAAATCCTTATGAAACTTAAATTCACCATCCCATATGCATAAATACATATAGACATCATGGCTCAAGGATGTCAAGATCATACATTCTCATATATTTAGCTTCATATTCACTACATATAACATTTTCATATACTTTTACACATGCTTCAAGGTTTACAATTCATAATTAACTTATACATACATACTTTGACATCAATATACATAAAATCCTATTATATTATCAAAGTATCATCTTTCATGCTCCTTGGCTCCCATTATTTGCTCGTTGGGCTTCACCTAGACAAAGTTAAATGGAAAGTGGGAGAAAGTGAGATTCAAAGAATTCTAATAGCTCTTTCACCCTTCAAGTAAGTATACATGGCATATTATCATGTCAAAGAACACAAGCATGCACCAAAAGCTTTCAAGAATTAAACATAAACATGTTTTCAAGATCACATAAACATGCCAATATCAAAATCAAGGTCTATGAACTTTTGGTTTAGCTTCACCTAATTACTTGGGACTTTTGGATTAGTCTCACCTATTTTTTTAGAGATTTTTGACTTAGCCTTACTCATTCCAAGAGACTTTTGGCTTTGTTTTACCCATTCCTAAGGACTTTTGACATTACCTCACCCATCAAGAGCAAAGTCACATTCCAAACATAATTCAAGAAGTATAATGGTACTATAGCATCAAGCCAATAGGTAGAAACATATTTCATGATTCAAATATCCATACAAGCATTCAATGACAATTAAACAACCAAGAAATGCATACAAGAAAGGATGGAGAGCTACCTTTCTCAAGAAGTACCACTTTTCTTCCTTGGTTTCTCACTTTCCTCTCTTGGCCTCACAAGCATACTTGGGAGAGACTTGATTTGCTTGGCCTACATACAACAAACAGCACACAAATGTATCAATAGAACTATCTCTCGCCTCACACAAGCCTTATATAAGCTACTTCTAGCTTTAGGCATCTATATGGCTTTATATAGTAGCATAATGAAGCAACTTAGATAATTCATTATCTTGACTCCAATTTCTCACTCAATCTAAGTCACACGACTCTATTTAAACTTATTAAAATCATCATAAACTCAAATCAAGGAGCCTAACATCAAGTTACTTCTTTATACATAATGGAATCTTAAATTCTCAACTTTCAAACCATGGTTTCTAAATTCAAACCAATGGTTCATTTGGTGTCTATTAGTCATTTCTAGGCTATTTTTAATCTTGGAATCAAAGAAAACTCTCCCTAGATCCATAATCCTCTCCTTGGCTGAGACACATACTAAGGTGGAGAGCCTATGGCTTTTTCTTGATTTTCCTAAGGAATTTGCCATCCATAAAACTTCCTAGATGTCTTGAGAACTCAAAAATGATTTTACACAATCTAAATCATCATTAGAAAGCTCTATAAATCTATAGGTGCAATAAAAATCCTATTTTTCATAACTTATTATCTATAGCCTTTTTTTTAGTGCTGTTGCTTCCATATGATTTCTTAGGCTTCAAAACCCCTTTCTCTATCATGTTGGGACCAAAATCAAACTCCCTACATGGTGCTCTAATTCTAGTTGAAACACTTAAGCAAAAGAGAGTCAAGAAGAAGCAAGTTAGTTTATAGTTTCTTATCTTATTTTAAAGTTTGTTAAGAGAGCTTTCTTAGGCTTTCAAAATTTCCTTTAAACTTTTTCCTCCCTCTATAGAACCAGTCACAGAACACCTCCTGTTAGAACATCAAAACCATGAGAAGAGAGGAAAAAGAGGAGAAGAACTTTAGTAAAGGGAAGAGCATCAAAAAGTGACAAAATTTTACCCTTTTGGCTTTGTCTTCTTCCTCCTTTTTCTCCCTCCTTGGTATGCCACCTTCTACTAGTTCTGTTGCTATTTTGGACTAGAAGAGTGTTGGTTAAGAGAGTGAGGAAGAATGGGATGTGATTATAAGGGGTGGAGACTCACTTATAACAATTTCCAAAATTTCAACTATGTCCCAAATCTTTGGTTTCCCCGTTTGAGCTCATTTCAAATCCATTTTGAGAATTGTATTTTCCATCATAAAATTTAGATTCTCTAATTCATAAAATATCTTTGATTTCACCAAAATTGGATTTAAGTTCTTACCAAATGGTTTGGTCAAAGTTGCGGTCAACTAATACTCTAAAATGCAAACTAAAGGAGTTTTGACTATTTCAGGGGTTCTTATGGTTTTTGAGGCCTTTGAAAATCTTAGAAAACTCAATTTTCCCATTTAAAATTCCATCTTTTAAGCTTTCTAAAAGTTGGCTGAAATTATGAAAATTTGATGGGCCTCTATAACTCTCTGTTTGGCCGTTTTGGTTTTGATTTCGAGCTTTCTTTAGGCTCTTAACTACATTCTTAGATGTTCTAATTAACATCTATATCTCAACTAACCTTAATTCACTTTACTCTAGGGTCTTCATTTATTAATCAAATGATTTTGATTTTGGTTTATCGTAATTCCTGTTGGCTTCCACTAGGCTCATACCCCTTATAAGTAATTCATTCCACTTTTTAGGAATGATTTTGCATTTCTAAATCATAGGATATTACAAGACACAGGTGCGACACAAATATAATTCTCTTTCTTGTATATGAAATGATGAATTTTGTGATTGGTTGCTTTCATTGTGTGTGCTCTTAATTTTGGAAATAAAATTGTTTTCTATTATGTTACACTAGAATTAAGTCATGAATATTTGCATGATCAATAACCATATCCTTTTACTAAAATCTATGCATTGCTTTGGATTACTTTCAAATAGTTGCTTTTTCAAAATTTTGATGCCTTTCTCTTCATCATTGCACAATCTTAGGAAGAGGCAACTTGATTAAAAGCTATTGCACATCCTTGCATTGTGTATGCATTATTAACAACTACCTTACCTCTAAACTACTTTACCTTCACAATTTTGAAATTGTCACTCCATTGCCTCCTACATCTTGATTCCAAACCTTAGCCTCCTTCTATGTGTAAAATTAACCACATTTTCTGGCTTTTTAATTTTTTATTTTCATTCTTTGATTTTCTAATTTTTTTATTTTCATTCTTTAAAACTTACCTTTTTGATTTTATTCATGGATTACTAGTGATATAGAGATGTAAATATGATTTAATGGTTCGCACTTATGTAAGACTTGCATTAATCCCTATTGATGATGTGTTGACTATTGTTTTAAAGTATTTGAATGATAGTTTAACTTAGTGGAGATTTAAACTTTCCCCAATTGAAATTGCTTTGAATCTATGCATGACTTTTCTAAGATGACATATTGAATTATAAAGTCAACATCATAGCTTTTTGATCTATGGACTTGTTTGGAAAACCAAGGCTGGAGATCTTTATGTTGAATGCAGAAATGAACCATTGGAGTGAAATTACTAATATACACTGTCTTAAAATAAAAATTGTTGTAAGTTAAAAATGTGAGTGAAATTACTAAGGTCAAAATTGTTGTTATATATGCGTGTGAAAATGTATGATTTTTACTTTTGGTGTTTTGATTTCTCAATGTAGAACCCATCTTTGCAATGTTTGCTCCATGGCTTTTGTTTCTATTTCTATTAATAGTTGTTAGCCCTTGTATAATAATTATCTCTTGAGACAATTCATGTCTGTCCTCTCTTGATCTCCATTTTCCTTTTTTTTTTTTTTAATTTTGGTTGTAGGTGGGATAAAAGGTTGGAACTTATGCTTTTTAAACAATGATTCTTGAGTCATCTTCAAAATTCTTGGATGAAGCAATGACTTTAAAGGAGTTTTCTTTACTTTTACTTTTCCTTGTTGTTGAATTTATTTAATTATAACCTCTACTTAAGTTACATGCTAAAAGTTCAAGTTTTGAAAAATGATCTTCATAAATTTCGTAAAAAGTATTAGTGGATTACCTTGTTGTGAATTCATTTCACTATAATTTCTACTTGAGTTGCATGTTCAATGCATATTGTTTAGTGCTATCCTATTCTGAAATACTACCATAGTTGCATTACTTTGTAAATTTTTGCTTGGTGTTCTAAATGATATCAAAATCATTATTCCCATTTTGATGTTCCAATCTCTTTGATGTTTAATGATTTCTTTTGCATATTTTGATGTGGGACCAATCTCTTTTGTTTAATTTACGTTTTCATTTTTTTTCCTTTTTCATTTTTAAGAAGTCCAAGTTGAGATATCATAACTTCAACAAAAAAATGATAATCTTTTAGCTAAATTGAGTAAGGCATTTGTCATAACCTACTTTATATAGACATTTCTATATATTTTACTTTCGATAGTAATGAAAACAATTCGTGGCAAAACCTTTAGCAGTGGTTTTATATGATTTTATACCTCAAATAAGTATGTAGGGATCCAAAATGGATTTTCTTATCATCTGAGTTCATAAACACCATAGACATATTTGTTTCAACTATTTTCCAAGACCTAAAGGCATAAAGGAGACATATATCTCATTTTGGCCTCTTTAGGTATAATAAAGGCCAAATTTTAAAAATTCATAACTTTCACTATATGATTCTTATTTATACAAATTAGGTGTTTATAGAAAACTTATGATATAACCTTTATGTTATAAAAATTTTAAGTGAAAATGAATCCATTTGGCCTCTGAAAAGACACAAAAACTGCGGTTGTGACAATATGAACAGTATTGCACAATTCCATAATTCTACACTAATTTCAAAAATTTGTCAAATATTCTATAGAATTTTAAAATATACCATCTTTGACTTATTAGAAAGCTCTATAAATTTTCTAAGTACCTGTCAAATTTCAGTCCTAAACTAGGTTATTAGGGTTGTTAAGGGTAAAGGTATAATTTATAACTCATTTAGACTAAAATTTAGTTCCAAAGTAGTTCATTTGGCCTTGCTTTGAACAAATTTTAATCCATCTAAAATTCATTTCCATGGGAACTATTACATGAAATAAAACTAGTTACTAAAAATTAATATCTTACATCCATGCATGCATTTACATCAAGTAGCCTCTTAGATATGGATTCTTGTACCAATAGCCGACTCATGCATCAAAGTAACATATATTTATATGCTCAAGCTTATACACAAGTTACTATTAAATAATCTTATCCTATACAAAATATTTCACTACTAATGTGTCTCATACATTATTAATTACATAACCATAATACAAGCTTCTAATACATGATTCCTAAACTTTAATTCTTCTCAATTTTCTTCTCTTGCTTGATGAACTTGTAATGATTAGTGGAAGAGAGAAGGGATGAGATTCTTGGGAAAATCTTAATAGCAAATCTCAATCTATATCGATGTATACAATAAATGAAATGAGGAAATGCATGCATGGAAGCTATATGCCTCAAGTAACTCAAACATGAAAATTGGCATGAAATTGTAACTCTTATTCAGCCACAACATAAAAGTATACTTGCTAAGCTTAATTATAGGACAAGAAAGAGTTACTACACTTAGTTCCTTGCTATAAGAAGTTAGGAGCCAAACATAACATTATACATGTATAAAACTCATGATAAAAGCCAATTCCAAAGCAAAACTCCAAAAATCATGAAGCAATCAAACATACAAACATCATAACTCATTTTATACATTTAAATGCATGCAAGATAGGGAGAGATAGCTACCTTATGGAGGTTAGGACCCTTTATGCATCACTAACCCTTTTGCTTCTTTACTTTCCATCTTACTTTCTCTTGGTCCCTTGTCAGTTCACAAATACCAAATGATGGAGTTGCTTTATCATGCCTAAATACATTAGTTCAAATGTAAAGCAACTCTAGAATCCATTCAAACTCATTTTACTTTTATATAGGGCTACTAAAACTTAGAAGGCAAAGTGGACTACTTTAAGCCTCTTTAAGTGGTAACCCTTGTGATTCTATTTCTAATCTTCAAAATCTCATTTGATATGAGCTATATGACTCTAATGGAACTCATTAAGGCCATCACATGTATAGTTAAACAAGTCTAATACCACATTGTTTCTTTGGGTCCTTTATAAACCTTAAAATTTCACCTTTCAAAATAGGTCCTAAATTTATTCCAATGGTTCCATTAGTATCTATTTCTTATATTTAGACCTTTTAAAACCTTAGAACTTATGAAAGAACTCCTTAGGTACTTCTTCTAGACTTTGGCCAAGACTAGCATCTTTTGGAGGCCTAATAAGTTTTTGGCACTTCTCTTAGAGAATTTAATACATATGAAGTATCGTTGGCTCTTTTCTAATTCAAGTTTGGTCTTGGATGATTTAAAACATCTTCCCAGGATTCTATATCTTCCATGGTGCAATTGAAACCCTAGGTGGCATATCTTGCTCACTTTAGCTTTCTATGATATTTTCTTTGCATATTCTTACTCTCCTTCTCAAAAACCTTAGTTTCTCTCAAATTTTCATCAAACTCAAGCTTCCTCTAAGCTCCTTTTCTCTTTAAACTAAACATGAAGGGCCTTGGAACTTAAAGAAAAACAAGTTTTTCTAGCTTAATACATACCTCATTTGAAAACTTTATTCTTGTAGTTTCTTGTGATACAATTGGCTTTCTCAAATGTCCTCTTTTTCTCATGAGGTCAGCCACAAACTTCATCCTTTCAAGGAATTAAAACCACCATAAGAAAGAGCATGAAGAGAAGAGCAAGGTTGCTAACTACCATAGTATCATACTTAGCTTCATTTAACTTATTTCCAACAAAAACTATAATCGCTACTATATTTTAGCAGCAAATTTTGGCTTGTTTACATATCAATTGAAGTTATAGGGGTCAAATTTCAAATTTTTCTTTTTCTTTATCCATATTCATCATTAACAAGAATTTTCATTTTTTGGTTCATTAGATCATAAAATATATACTAGAGGTCTAAGGAGTATGCATAGCCTGAAATTGACCATTTGATATAATAAGCATCAAATTTAAAAAATCCATAACATGAGCTACATAACTCCAATTCATGTAAATTAGGTGTCTATAGAAAGATTAGGATGTGAAATTTATGCTTTTAAAATTTCATAAGCAATTGAATTTGTTTGTCCTCTCAAAATCATGAAAAATAGAACTATAGTATGTATGAACAGTGAAAAGCCATTTTGCATAATTTTCTAAACTTTGAAAATTCATAAAATATTCTATAGGACTCCAAAAATTTCCATTCTTCACTTGTTAGAAAGTTCTATAAATTCTCTAATTGCATGCCAAATTTCAACTCCAAATTAGGTCATTTAGCTTTTACAAGTAGAGATTTAATTTATGACTCATTTTGACCAAAATTTAGTTCTAAAGTGGTCCAATTGGCATCTAATATGCAATCTCTTCCCTTGAGTAAGTTTTAATCCATCTACATCATTTCCATTCAATCCATTACATGTAGCATGGCTCGCATCAAAATTTGACTATCTCACATCCATTTATACAAATAAACCATAAAGCTTTACATATATAAAGTGCCATATAATTATGGTCTTATACTTATACACATATTCCTATCTTATAACCTTGACATTTCCACAAGGTTCATCATATACCCATATGCTTACCATCCCTTTATACTTGTATATCTCTACGGCTTCTGATATGGCCACCATATGCATATAGTTACATTTTACATCAAAATGATACATATATTGACATGCACAACTTAAACTAAAGTCTCCTCCTTTTCCATATAGAACTAACGGCTTTTAAAAATGATTTAAAATGAGCTCGAACGGAAAACCCTTGATGACATTTTTGCTATAGATTATGTAATTGGAATCAATTTGGCCTTTTTCCTTACCTTATATGCCTTTCTTTCTCTCCTCTCTCCTCCCCTTCTTAATCACACCATGGCTATCCATTTTAGTGCTTGGAATGTTGGTATGAATATACTAAGGCAGATGGTGCATCATACTTTAATTTAAGAAAAAACAAGATATTTTAACTTTTTTCTATCATTACGTTTTTGCCACTATACTTTAACTTTGCCATTTGATCTTGTTTTAAATTCTTTTTTAGAATAATCCTTTCTATATAAAAATTAAGGCTCTATACTTTTATTAAAAGTATTTACTTTGAAATTTATGGGATTTAAAGCCATATCGAATAGTTTAGTTAAGGTTATAGTCAACTGACATCCTAAATCATACATTGTAAGGATTTTAGCCATTTTGATAGTTCTAATTGGTTTTTAAGGCCTCTGAAAATGCTAGTGAGCTTATCTTTGGCATTTAAAACCATTTCCTTTAAGTTTCTAAAATTGTGCCTAAGATTACAATTTTGCCACAGACATGTCGGTTTCTTCGTGTAGGCATTTTGACTCCAGTTTTAAGCTATACAAAGCTTTATAATCTCATTTTTGGATGCTCTAATTAATATTTGACTTTTACTTATTCTCAATTGATCTTGCTTTAAGGTCCTTTCTCATTATCTTATTAGTTTTAGATCAATTTTAGAAGAATTGGATGTCAAAATCCTTCCCCCCTAAAATAAAATTTTGCCTCAAAATTTGGGGGTATAATCATTATTCTATGTTCCTCATACTTTTATGGGACTAATTCCTTCCAGACCTTCTTATACAAGAAGCTTAAATTGCTTGCTAAACTATTTTGTTCCTTTGGTATTATTTCCACAAAGCATATGATTTGTTCATTGCTTGCCTTTATAGCTCTTGTCATAGGAATGCTACTGCTGATACGATTACTCACCCTCACCAAACTATATGGGATGGACCTTTTCTATCTAGTGGACTCGCTCATGTTTATATGTAGAGACATATCATTGAATACTAGGTCTCTAACCCTTTGTTATAATAGCTTCCTATCTCTCTCTTTTTTTTTAATCTTTCTATAGTTTCTGAGTCATTGAGAATCTCTTGCTATCTATTTCTTTGCCTAAATGTTTAGTCCACTGTTTACTTCTACCTTCTTCCTTATTAACTTATCCCATAAAGGCTCTTTTCCCGTCTTATGCTATATAAACTAATTAACTACTGGGATCATAGTTTTCTTAATGGGCTTATGTTCTTGAATATTCCAGTGCCTTCATCTATTAATATACTAGCCTTTTATCTATTACTATACTTGCTTTCTAGGCCTGAAGTTTCTTTACTCTCTTTAGCTGCTTGAGAGTAAGCTTCAATCAAATTTTCAACTTTATAACTAACTGTCATAACTCTTAACCTTCTTATGCTAGTATTAAAGATTAATTATCACTGGCTAACATCATATTCATGTGGGATACTAATTCCATATTGCCTCAGTTATTTGAGGCATACTCTACCCTATCATGGAGAACTACACTTGACCTCTTTTATGCATTCTAGTATATAGGGATTTTTCTTTCCCTCGGCCAAGTATAATAACTGCTAGGTAGTGGATCATGTAATTGTAACTTTAGAAACTATTTTCTTGCTTCTCTTATCCCACACGCTATACTCATCTATTAAGGAAAGTCTAGTCAATGGCCTGACTATCTGAGTAAAGCCCTGACAATTCTGTGCGAATAATTTGCCAGACTTATGAGGACTTTGGTCTCTGAGACTACATTGTTTGAAATCATATTAGCCTCTGAGACTACTAATATGTAACAACTATCTTAGGTTATCATCTTCTAAGAGAATTACTGTACTATCACTTTAGGCTCTCAGTATGTAACACCCTGAAATTAATTAAGGTGTTAATCATGGATCAAGGTTAATTAAGGATAATTAATAGATGATAATTGGGCAAGTTAGTGAATAGGTATTCTAGAAAGATAAATTGTTAATCTGGATTAAGAATTTATTTGGAGATAGACACTTCACCTAGGCCCAAATTAATGAATCATGATAAGAGGCTAATGGAGGCCCAATGAATTAGAGACAGACCCAAACTAATTTAATGAGATAGAGGCCCAAGATTTATCTTGTATAGGCTCAATTAAGTGGCCCAATTACCCTTGTGCAGACCTAAGCCCTTGAGCCTTTCAAATTAGGCCCAAAACCTATTATACTTCAGCAACCCAATGTATTAAACTGGCCCAAAATAATTCTGCAGCCCAACAAGTGAAAACTGGCCCAATAAGCTAAAGTCTGAAGCCCATTTGAACTTGGACCTTGGAGCAACCCATAACCCATTTTTGACCCAACTTAAACCCATATAAAACCCTAATACTTCAGCCACTTATCCCATTTGCTGAAACTCAAAAGTGAAATTTGGAGGTGGAGAAGGAGGCTAGGGTTTGGGGCAAAAACTCTGCATTTTCACACACTTAGAGCAAGATTTGGCCAAGGTAATAGTTATAGAACTTAACCCCCTCATCTTTCTCTTTAATTTGGTCTAATTAGTTTTTCATTTGGAGGATTTTCACATTTACCCAAAATCTGAAATGTGGTTATTTGGGGTTTTCTTGATGAAATTCGTAGGTTGAGGCTAGGGCTGACATTAGGTGAGTTTAAACCCCTCATTTTGATGCTTTCTTTGATGGTTTGAGACCCCTATAGCTTATTTATATTATGGGTATTAATTTGGTATGAATTTACTTAGGATTTTGGGTGAAACATTGAGAATTCTGGTGGGAGATACTTGAATCCGAATTTGGGAATTGTGGTGGCTGTTGCAAGTTGTCTACAAGTGAGGTAACTGGGGTTTACGTTAATTCCATGCATATATCTATGTTAATTTCATATTTGCTGTATATGAATGATTTGAAATTGCTGAATGAATTGGTTGGCTATCTATTGTATGATGATTGGACCTTGTGAGTCCATGGTGGAGCTGTGGTGCAGCTGCCACCCGTGCATGTGCCACGATCGGGCACCGGGTTATGATCAAACCCTAGATGCACTGAGCCCTGGTTGTGCTCAATGAGGAGTAGGTGCCGTGGACGGGCCTCTCCCAGTGTTAATGGCCTTTAACATGTTAAATATATGATTGCTAGTATGGGATAGTAATCATGATAGCCTAATTGTTTCATTTGCTGAAATGACTGATATGATTCTGATATGGATTTTGATTCATGCATATATGTTGATTAAACTGGATTATATGATGGAATTGTCTTAGTTACTGAGATGTGTATCTCACCCCGTTTTGTGGGATTATAATTTCAGGTGAAGGTTCCTCGGGTAAGGATAAGGGTAAGCAAGTGGATGAACATCCATGAGCTGAGGCTTAGTGTGGGGAGGCTACACTTAGTCTGAGTGTAATAGGGTAGATGCTAATTTTGTTAAGTCATCTATAGCATCATCATGTATCTGTATTGCCAAGTGTAGGCTTGCACATTTGATTTATTGAGGATGTATGTAATGAGGGGTTAGACCTCATCCTAATTTAGAAATTGTTGTATGGACTCATTATTTCTGCTGTAATTGATGCTGACTTATAACATTGCTTATTAATGGAAATGTGACCCTTGAGATATTGATATGAACCCCTAATGTATGGAACCCCCATTGATTGAGTATTTATGGATGGCTGATGGTAGTTCATGTATAATCTATTGTTGTTACTTTATAAACTTGCTGATAGAAGGTAATTGGAGGAAAGAAATAGGCATATAAGATTTGAGTTGGTAATGGAAGCATAGCTAGGTAAATAACGTAGATAAATGCCATTAGAGCTATATAAAATGAGGGGAAGTGACCTTAGGGTGTCCCTAAGAAGAGAAATGGAGTGTAGGGGGCGAAATATAGGGAAAATAGCTACAGAAGGGAGTCACGCCGCAGCCAAGAAGGCTTCGCCGTGGCCCAGGGAGTGACAGTGGCGAGGGACGCCGCTGCTTGAGAAATCTCGCCGCGGTACGGAGTGAAAATAATCGCCCAGGGGGTGACAGAACGTAACCTCGCCGCGGCGCAAGAAGTCTCGTCGCAGCGCGAGTCGAGGAAATTAATTAGGGAGGTTACAGTAGCAAAACTCGCCGCGTTAGGAAAATTCCAAGGAGCAACTTGGCCGCGGCGCAAGAGTTCCAGGCCGCGGTGCAAGTTTAAAAACTCAGTTTTCAAGCTCCAGAACCTAACTTAACCGCGGCGGAAAGGTTTCAGGCTGCGGCGTAGGTCCCCAAACTCCTATATTTGACCTAGAAACCTTAATTTCAGTAAGGCTAATGTTAGGGAATAGTATGAGTACATTGGTGGGATGTTTTTGCGGGTTGAAATTGATTAATGGATGAATCATAAACCTTTAATGATGGTACAACCCTTTTATGCATGTTCCCGTTATGGTTGTTAGTTGATGATCCTAGTAGTATCAAGGTTTAAATTCCCCCATATTTTCTTAATGTGATTAGTTGCAATGACTCTAAACCTTGGTCATTATTTATTAATCATGTATTTAACTATAATTACCGATGTTAGAATTTAGGGTCGTCACACAGTAACTCTGTGAGATCTACTGTGACCCTTAAGTCTACTATGACCTCTTAGAGCCTTGCTAGGGTCTATTGTGACCCATTGAACTATGCTAGAATCTATTGTGATTTATCTCTGGGAGATGTCAAAGACTACGATCACTATTTATAAATAAAGCTCATACTGAAACTCATACTCACTAAGTCTAGCAACTATGACTTATAGTCTTTAAGGCTAACTGAGATGCCTAGTATGTTCTTATGAATGTCTCTTGTGTAAAGTGGGTTTTATATACTATTTCATTTATATAACAATCCCAGAATAATTGATACTTAAGAGTATTTTAACATTTACTCTCTACTCTCCATGGGATCATCAATTCCCACTTTTAGTCTTATCATATTTTCTTTGTTCCTTTTTCTTGCTAACTCACTTTACTTATCTTATTTTCCTTACTCAGTAACTAAAATTAGGTGTATACTTTTCATGTATTCATTCTAACTTTCTTCTCTTATCTTGTAAATTTTTGTCTCTATCCATATTACACATTCAAGTGCCTCTAGCACTAGCATAATTTGTATTTCATAAGGCATTTTATATCACACATCAGTGTGTCTAGCTTTCTTTGTAGGATAAATATCATATACTGGTCCCTTTTTCATTTCATTCTGTTTTGATGTAAGGGACTCAAGATAAACATACTAAACTTATGTTATCTGAGTTTTAAAATTTTAGTACCCTAGGTACCTTTAATTTACATCATTCTATACTAAGGATCCCTTCTAAATACTCTTCTTGCATGTTTAGCTTTTCTAAAATCCCTTAACTCTTTTTATTCTTTAGCTCATCCTTTAACTTAACTGACTAAGATACTCTTTGATTATCAAGACACTCTTTATGGTTGATACTATCATTTGCTATGCACCTAAGTTATATTACTATCAAGTTAGCTAAGCATAATATCATGTAACCAATATGACAAGAAAATCACAATATCAAACATTAATACATAGGCGTATCATGACTAAGCTCAAGCCACTATTGCTAGTATATTACAAGTTTTCCAACAACCTAGAATATCTTTCTCTTACTTTTTATAACTTTCTTTATATCATGTGGCAATTAGGGATAAAAGAAACTCTTCATCCTTTTTCTATTAATCATTATATTATCCCCAGGCTGTCTTCTCTTGCCCAATTATTTTTACTTAAAGCATAATGTCTTATTGTATAGACAGTCATACCAAGGACTATAATACCCTTTAATGCATATTATAATATACTTATTTGTGTTACTTTTCATTTGTTCTTGACTTTGCTAGGTCTTTGGTTCTAAAGTTGCCATATTCTTTTTCTTGACCTTTGCTATTACTTCACTCTTATCAAAAGCTATTCCTCTTATTGATTTGGTTTCCTATTATTTCTTTACTTGTCTATCCTTGAAAGCTCTCTTTTACATTTCTGGGTTCACTATAACTCATTCATTTTTAGTAAAAATGGAAGAGGTTTTATGCATTTTTCTTTATTCTTTAATATCTAACTAAACTGTTACTTCTAAAAGAAAGTTATCCCATGTGAACTCTAAACTTATCTCTTTTAGAGCTCCTAAATTGTTATAGTTGCTCTTCTATGCTATAGAACTCACTAACTTATTTATTTTTAATTTCTTGTAACTTCCTTAGAAGTACTGAGGCACTATTTATTTGCCTCAATTCACTTCTTCATTCTAATCAAAGATTAAGATCTTTCTTACTTAGGTGCTTTACTTTCATGTTTGGGAGCATAATTTATTAGTCTTAGGGCCTTACCAATATAATTTAGATCATAGTTTCTCTACTATCCTAAATTTACTTTATTGACAATTTTGTGCTCTAGTCAGTAACCTAGCTATTCATGTGTTATTATATCATATTTATCTCACACTAGGGAAGCTCATCTAATTTAGGGATGAGTTCCTATCTCTTTCTTTATTGAGTTCTAGCTATCAATTTTTCTTTATTTTCTTTGTCCCTAAAATTACAAATTCAGGGGCCTCCTTTATTGGAGAGATACTGGCCACTAACTGGGTGGTCGTTGAACTTGTTACATCTTACTTTCTTTTTATCAAACTTGAAAGAATCTTTCTTTGATTAACTTTCTAAGCTTTTTTCCCCCCCTCTTTAGACTAAAATTCTCTCTTTTACTTGTCTCAATTTGTATTTGAATTTCTACTTATTGTCATCCTTAGGCTATAACTTATAATTTAGCCTAGGACACTCTTTTGGCTAAGGGCTTACTAAAATTTTCCAAATAGTAGTTTATTATATATTTAGCTAATTCATATGGGCTTATTGTATACTACCACTAGATCCTTTTAGGCTTTTCTTTTTTCCAAATCAATAGGACCCTTAGCAACTTCAGCTTTAGTGTCATACTAGGTATCTAGATTTCTTTAGTATCTGACATTAAATTACTCATATCTCTTTTGGGTACACCACCTTTAGGGTAAACCCTTCTTATGTACTCATAACATTTTCTACATGTCTTAGGCTCATACTGTTATCCCATCACTTACTATCACAGGTTAACATCCTAGGTTGAAGTCAATGCCTTAAAAGCAATCTATATAACCTCTATTACCCCTATACACCATCATCTTCATTCTAAACTACTGTTGTTTCTTAAACACTCTTGAGCTTAGTCATAAAATACCTTAATCTCTTTCTTTAACTTATAGATCAGGCCCACTATTATTCTATCACTCATCTATACTCCATGAGCTTGCTAAAATTATCATTTGATTATCTTTCATCTCTTTTGGACTAGGGCCTCTAACCTTCCTTTCTCTACTACACCCATAGCAATCTATTACTAAATATGGCCAATAAGGCTTCTTGTTCTAAATTGCACTCCATTACCTTGAGTTTCTTTTCTAGCTCCATAATCCAATCCTTAGCTTTCTTTGTATCTAACCATAAAAACTAAGGAGCCCTACATTTTATAATAATCACTTATTAGCCAGATGGTGGAAAGAGGTCGGTTAAGGCTCTATAGAGTAATGCCTATGGGTTTTGTCTTGAGGAAAAAGCTTCTGAACTCTCTAGTTTATCTAAATAACTAGGTGTTGTGGCTAAAGAGAGTAACTCTCTCTCTCTGTGTTTCTCTTTTGAGCTAATCTTTCTTGTAGCTGCAATTTATACTTTCTAATATACTAATTATCACCTGTTGTCATCCTAAGCAGAATGTTATACCCTTGCAAAGTTGCTGGCTTAGAGTTCATAAGCTCTGCTCTAGCTGGCCTTCTTTGCTAATACTTATCCTTTTGCCTGTGTTAACTAGAACCTTAATTACACAACTGACCTATAAGCCACAACTTACACACCCAGACTTCCATCAAAGCCAACACTGAACACATGTATTCCTCACCCTCAAGCCATAACCATAGCTAACATACTTGAACCTTTGCTTTGATGCCAACAAGTGTCATACTTAGCTTTATTTAACTTATTTACACCATTGAAATGCATTAGCAACAAAAACAATAACCACTACTATACTTTAGCAGCAAATTTTGACCTATTTACATATCAATCAGAGCTATAGGGGTTAAATTTTGGAATTTTCTTTTCCTTCATTTGTATTCATCATAAAGAAGTTTATTTTAGTCCATTAAATCATAAAATATATACTAGAAGTCCAAGGAGTATGCATAGCTAAGAATTGGCCATTTAACATAATAAGCATCAATTCTAAGAAATTTATAACTTAGGCTACATGACTTTAATTTGAGCAAATTAAGTGTCTATGGAAAGTTTAAGATGTGAACTTTATGTTATAAAATTTTATAGGCAACTAAATTCATTTGAGCCCTCAAAATCATGAAAAATAGAATAGCAACAGGTGTGAACAGTGGCATGCCAGTTTGCATAATTTTCTAAATTTTAAAAATTCATAAAATATTCTACAGGGCTCCAAAAATTCCCATTCTTTGCTTGTTAAAAAGTTCTATAAATTTTCTAATTACATGCCAAATTTCAACCATAAACTAGGTCATTTAACCTTTAACAGTAAAGATTTAATTTATAGCTCATTTGGACCAAAATTTAGTTCTAAAGTGGTCCAATTAGCATCTAATATACAATATCTTCCTTTAAGCATGTTTTAATCCATCTATACATCATTTCCATTCAATCCATTACATGTAACATGGCTTGCATAAAAATTTGGCTATCCCACATCCATTTATTCACATAAACCATAAAGTTTTACATATATGAAACTATATACTAAAGGGCCATTCATGCATCAAAATGCCACATAATTATGGTTTTATACTTATACACATGTTCCTATCTTATACCCTTGATATTTCCACAAGGCTCATCATATAACCATATGCTTACCATTCCTTTATGCATGTATATCTCTATGGCTTCTAATATGGACAACATATGCATATAGTTACCTTTTACATCAAAATGATTGACATGCTCAACTCATGCACAATTTAACATCTCATATGTTCCTACCATGCATAATGTATAACACTAATAATGTACCATGTACAATTTCAAGTACATAATTGCAAGAGTACTTCTAATCATGACTTTATAAGGTCTATGGCTTCTCATGTTCCATCTCCTTGCTTAAGAAACCTAAAATGGTTAGTGTGAGGGACATGGGTGACATTTTAGGGAGAATCTAAGTAGCTAATCTCAACTAAATCAATGCATACATGAATGCCACGAGAAAATGTAATGCATGTGGTGCAAAAATCTTATTCATATGTAGCATGTAACTCAAATGTAACCTTTAGTATGAAAAATCATTTCTCAACTAGCCATGGCATCTCAACATTTTAGCTGGGCTCAACTTAGCTTAACTTTAGGCCAAAGAAGAGTTACTGTGCTCAATTCCTTGCCATACGAAGCTAGGAGTCAAAAACATATCAAACTTAAGCATAAAGCTCATAATGGAAAGTGCATCAAAGCATAGCTCAATAATACATTAAGCAACAGTATATACAAGCATCTCAACTTAATTAAGCTTTCAAATGCATGCAAGATAGGGAGATAAAGCTACCTCATGGAGCTAAGAGCTTAAAGTTACCACTAACTTCCACAAACCTTCACTTTCCTTTGGTCCCTCACCTTCTCCCTTTTGGTTTACACCTCTATCTAGTGAGCTTGCATTTGTTTGGCCTACCTATAGTAATATGTAATGCCAATAACTTATTAGAATCCATTTTAAATCTTATTAACAACTCTTAACTTCCTTAGAACCTAATATATAACCTTAAGCCATTTAGGCTCCTTAAGAGGCCATTCTTGAATTTCATTTTCTAGGCTTCACAATCTTATTTGTTATGAGCTATATGATTCTAATGGAACTCATTTGGACCCTCATTTACATGATTACACAAGTCTAAAGCCAACTTGCTTCTTTTAGCTCTTTATGTACTCTAAAAGTTTACCTTTCAAAATAAAGCTTCTAAATTCAATTCAATGGTTCCATTAGTGTTTATACTTTACATTTAGGCCTTTTAAATCCTTAGGATCCATTAAAACACTCCATAGCTATTTTTTTCTCCTATGGCTAAACCTATCCCATAATATAAGCCTAATGGAAATTCAATATGCATAGAGGTTTTGTAATATCCTATGATTTAAAAATTTAAAATAGTTTCTAAAGAGTGGAATAAATTATTTAAGTAGGGTCACGAACCTAAAAAAGGTTAGTATGAATTAAGAGAAATTGAAAATTGAATCATACAATTAATGAGAGAGGGCTTCAAAGCAAAAAGGAATTGAAGCAAAGTAAACCTTGAATGCTAGATAGAACATTTAGAAATGAGGTTAGAAAACCAAGGATGGCTCAAAATTGAAGTCAAAATGGCTAAACAAAATAAATTGATATCACCGTGGTAAAAGCGTAATTTCAGGTAACTTTTGAGAAATTTAAAGGAGAAAATTTTAAATGATAAAATTAAGCTCATTAGGGTTTTTAGAGGCTCAGAAAACCATAAAAAGCTTTGGAATGGGTAAAACCTTTCTGGTATACAATTTAGGTCATTGGTTAAGCCAAATTTTGATTGGATAGTTTGATAAGATTTTAAATCTTATAAATTTTAAAAAAAATGTTTTGAATAAACTAGAGGACTTAAATTTTTTATGGAAAAGATAGTTCTAAAAAAGAATTCAAAATGAGCTCAAACGGAGGAATAGAAGTGGTAAGGCATAACGAGAATTTTAAAATTTGTTATAAAACCCTTCCTTCACATCATATATAGCCATGCCACCTCCTTATCTCCTCTAAACGGACCTAGAAGCCCTTGAAACAGTAGCCATGACGTCTTAAATATGGAAGGAGAGAGAGAGAGAGAGAGAGAGAGAAAGATGAAGCTAAAAAGGTATGGAAACTTGCATAATTTCATGTTCTTTTAGTTAGAATCATTGCTCTCTTTTTCTTACTCTTTCTAATGGTGGTCTGGGCTTCTTGAAAAGATTAGTTTGATGAGTAACCACTCGAGGGAAAGAAGGAGTTTGAAGTAACCAATTGCATCACAAAAATCCTCACTAGATAAGGATTTAAACAAGTTATGTTGCCATGATAAAAACTAGCTTTTCCTTGGTGTTCATGCTCCTATTTGTTTAGGCCTAAGTGAGGGTATATTAGAGGGGGTATGATTTTGGTATAAACTTGATGGGAAATAGGGTTTTGATGCATGGAGATTATGATAATGCAATTGGAAGCAAGTAAGAAGCTAAAGAATGTAAGTTTTGGTATTGAAGGTTTTGATTGCATCTTAAAATGTTTAAAGTCAAGAAATGATACCTAGGGAGAGTTTTCTTTGATTCCAACATTATTAATGGTTTAGATGTGAATTATAAACTCTGAAGGAATCATTGGTTTAAATTTAGAAGCCTTAATTTGAAAAGTGAAAATTTAGAGTTCAATTATGTATAAAGAAACAACTTGATGCTAGGCTCCTTGAATTGAATTTGTGATGACTCTAATGAGTTCTAATAGAGCCGTATGACTCATTTTGAGTAAGGCCTTAAAGCTAAGATATTGAATTATCAGAGTCATTTCATTATAGCCTTAATTGAACCATATGATAACTTAATGGTCTAGTTGACTTGCATAAGGCTTAAATGGGTACAAATATGGTTCTATTAATAATTTTGTGCTTCATTTGATGTGTCTAGGCCAAGCAAATGAAGCTCCACTCAAGCAAAAGTGTGAGGCTGAGAGATAAAGTTAAGAAGCAAAGGGAGTTAACTTGATTTATTGTGTTCAGGTAGCTTTTCATCTATTCTTGCATGTGTATCTTAGTTGTTTGATTGGCCTTGGATTGCTTGTATGTCTTGTTTGTAAATTATGTGTAGTATTGATTGGTTGATGATCATATGTAATTGCGTGTTATTTGATTGCATTTGGAATTAGTTTGTGTAATATCTAGTTACTAAAAAAGGGTCTGAAACTAATCAGTTATAAAAGGAAGTCCCCTAAATGAAAAGAATTGAGGCCAAATAAAATTAGAGCAATGATGTAGACATAAAAAAAATGAGAATACAAGGACAAAGATACTTGAAAATTGGAGCCAAAATAGTTAAACAAAAATTAACAAAAATAGAGTGGCATTTTTGGTAATTTGGGCAATGTCACATTCCAAATTTTCTATAACTGTCAACATAACCCATGTTAATTAAAGAGCGAACTCATTTAAATAGAGCTAAAAGAGGAGGATCAAGGTGAATAAAACACTTGCACCTCACATTCACACCATGTACATATATATAGTACTTAGTTAATGTGCACATCTTCTTAGTCGTGGAAAAGTTATAGTTTTTATATATGGTATTAAATGGGAAAGAACCATTAATAGGCTGCCACATTATCTAGCACAAAATGGGAAATGGAAGGAAGGGATTTTAGTTATTTTAATTACATCCCTTTGACACCGTCACCGCATAATAGTATATGCATTCACTTGGTTACTTGGAATTATGTTTAATCATCAGAATTGGCATAGATTGCACATACTTAATAGTTATATAATCTAAAATAGGGACACCTAGCATGCATAGTAAGGAGGCACTAAATGGAGGAGAAATAAAATAAGTGAACTATAAACACACTCTTTGAAAGACTTCACCGTAGATATGTGTATATAGAGCCACTAGGAGATAAATGCATATAGATATTCCTAGTCGTGAGTTAGAGAGAGCATTCATTCAATGTAGCTTAATGGGAGAAAAGGATATATACGATTGTGCTACCACTTAGCATGATAACCGAATAGGAAATTAATTAGGAAGCATTAAACAAACCAAGCAAGGCCACCTCATGCTTACACCGTCCACCCATATATGTATATTCAATTAGTATTTGGTTAGTGCTCTAAGTTCTGCATTACTGTGAGAGTCAAATGCCATATACAATATATGTATTAGGTGGGAATAAGATGGAGGGGATGGTACCGCATAGCTTTTATCGAACAAGGAATGGAAAAGAAGAATATAAAATTTATCTTAGTGCATACTTGGGCGGTGAAGAAGCAAGAGGTGTCACTACCATAATTCTTCTTCACTTTAACCCTAAGTGAGCCAAGAATAGAAAGGGAAGAAGGGTACAAAGCTTTGAGTAAAAAAAAAAAAGGGAGTTGTAGGACAAGAGGAAGCTGTGGAGGTAGAAAAGGTTACAAGGCTTGTTGAAAGGTAATCATAGGAAAAACATCCAAGTTCCTTAACTCCTTTCACTTAACCAATTAATTTGATTAATTAGGATGCTTTATTGTGTTGGACAACCACAAAATTTTAGAGGAAAAACTAGTAGGAGAAGTTTAGGAAGAAGCCACGATCACTTGGAGGTGAATGCCTAAACTCTTCCTTTGAGACCAAGTAAACCGAGAATGGGAATGGAGTAGATAGAAAATTTTGTATACTTAGTTAGTCATAGGAATAGCACCTTGGGAATGTCATAATTTGAATAAAAAGGATAGCATGAAAGAGTAGAACATATGATAGGTATTTAGACACTAAACGAAACCATACAGTTGACTATTAGACAAGGAATATACACATATATTGACGTAAGTTGAAATGGATACCGAGAATATGAAATTTAGGAATTTAGGACAAAATTGCAAGTTAATTAAGAATTGGGGCTGAACCTCAAAACCTTGGACCACACATAAACAACTTAAATAATAAATAATTAATGCGAAGGAAGGAAAACAAAAATGTAACTGTTTACAATTAGGAATTTCATACGAGAAATTTGGTAGCTTAATTGAAGTACAAATATTGACCATGACTATTCTTAATTAATGCAATGTGTGATTGAAATTTTAGGAAAGTAACTAGTGTAACAACATATTTATAGAACTCATCTTATATAAATTCTAGGCATTCCTTCTATGAACAACACCAGAAGAAGAAGGAAAACCATTAAAATAATCAATTTCATTGCGTTACGTCACGGATAAATTTTTCATTTGATGTTTCATTCTCACATTTAAATGCACAAATAAAATTCATAACAAACTCAAGAAGTGGCCTAGAACTCGTGCAAATGGATGGCATACTCGAAAATATAGTGTGCAGCCTCGGGTACCTAGTCCAGATTCTGTGCCTGAACTTTGAAAAATCATAACTAATTTTAGAAATATTGAAATCAAGCACACTATATTATTCTTGAAAGATACAGATGTCTAATTTATAGTAAAGATAAATCCAAGCCACAACAAAGGCTACTAACTACCAGAAATTGATGGAACAGTATCAGAGGTCAGTTGACATTATTGGTATTATCCTCTAACTTAAAAAATTCATATCTCCTTACTTAGATGTCTAATTGGGGTGATCTTGGTGGCCATGGAAATAATTTTTATGTCTAGTTTATTCTTATAAACTTTCATAGGAATTGGACATCATTTGGCCCATGAATGACATAGCCTAAGTTTCTGACCATATGAACAGTGTCTGCATCAGTTCAACAGAAAAATGCCAATTTTGGAAATTCATAATTAATTCCACAGAGCTCTAAATAATCTAATCTTTGGCTTTTCAAAAATCTCTGAATAAGATCTATATGTGTGCCAAATTTCATGGGCTAATTCGTTCATTTGGTTAGATCTTGATATTGGGTTGCAAAATGGCTCAATTTATGTTATATAAGGCGTTCAAATGGTCCATTGAGTTCTAAGGTAACCATGACCACTTGATCATGTGGGAATGCACCAAAATGGCTCTCTAAACTTTTCTAAAAGGTGTATAAATCTAGAAATAAAAAACTCACTCTTTCACCCCACGCCTTACACAAGAATGTACATGCTAGTTTTGCCATTCCATACTCAATTCATGCTATTTCTTACATTTGACATAAAATCTCATCATACATTTACATATTTACATGTGTTCATGAAGCCATACAACATATATGATAAGAAATTACATCATGTGCCTCTCATATGACTATAATTTGCATTTTTACATAATTGGTTGTCACACTTTCTTCTTCTAGCTTGGTGGCTCTCATTACTTTGTCCATTTGCTCCACCTGGCATGTTAAGACATTGGAGAGGACGGAATGATATTTAAGGAATTCTAATAACTCATCTCCTTTTTAATCACACATAAAGAATCTAATACAAGTCTTAAAAATGCATGCATGGGCATATTGAAATGTGTGAGTATTCAAGAAACACCCTTGGCATTTGAATAAGTCATATATAGTATAGATAGGCTTGCCAAGTAAGTGAATTAGCCTCACCTATTTTCTTATGGATTTTGGACTTGCCTCACCCATTTTCTCTAAGAGTTTTTAACTCAACCTCACTCTTGGGAGTCAATCTCACTCTTGGGAGACTCTTTACTTTGTCTCAACCAATTTTAAGGATTTTTGGCTCATCCTTACCATGGCTAAGGATTTTTGGTTTCACCACACTCAAGCAAACCCAAGCACACATATTAGGTATCATTTGAGAATATATTACAACATCATGGTACCATGAAACAAAGGCATATACTAAAACACTTTTTATAACACCATAATTTCTAGCTTACTTCCTATCATTTCCAAATCTCACATCATAAATTGCACAAAGGGAGTAGGAAAATGACATTAAAATAATGTATTATTTAGCGTTGAATTGCGTATGAGAATTCCATTCGGTGCCACGTGGACCATATGAGCTTATGTATAATATTCTCATATTTAATTACATGGATACAGCTCATTTTCATCACCAAAAGTAGCTTACAACTCGTGGAAACCAAAAAGAAGCATAAACTCATTTGTATTTTTGGTTAGAATTTTGCCATTTTTGTCACAAATTTTGAAAAATCATAACTAATTCTAGAAATATCAAAATCATTCATTGATGGTCATTCTGGAAAGCTACACATGTCTACTTTATGCTAAAAATATGTCCTGGCCATGAAACATAATATAGACTATATTTGACATTCGAAAGGGTCCAGAGGTTTAGCTATCCACTGGTACTATCATAGGTTTTTGCAGTAAAATTAAAAAATGTCCAATTAATTTTAAAAAAATACAATCTATGTAAATGATACCAGTCAGGAAAGCTACAAATGTTATCTAGAGGGAAAAAATAACTCCAGACCAGTTTAGGCATGCCTAGATCTTGAAAATCAATCAAATAGTACTTGAGGTTAGTCTGAACGCTTGGTACTAGATAGGAAATTTGAAAATTCATATCTCCCTCTCTAGACATCTAAATGATGTTCTTTTAGTTGGCACAAGTCATTGGGAGTGTCTAGTTTTTCCCTATAAAATTTCTTGGCAATTAGACATCATTTACCCTATGAATGATAGAATTCAATTTCGAACCAGTGTTACAGTACCAATGACTAAAACTAGAAAAATTTTCAACTTCAAAAATTCGCCAAATATTCCACAGACCTCTAAAAATTACCTACTTTAGCTTCCTAAAAATCTCTCAATAATATCTAGATGCATGCCAAATTTTGAACCAAGAAGAGCTCATTTGGACAAAAAATGATATAGCTTCATGAAATGGTCATTTTTGTTCCCTATCAAGAGTCACTTTGGTCCAAATGGCCTCATTTTGAGTTTGGCACCTTTTGGGCAAGTTTAAAAGCATAATTGTGACTTGTAAGAACTGCCCAAGTAGTTCCAAATCCTATGCATCTTAATTTGGCCACTCTACATCCAATAATACATGTGTAACCATAACCACACAAGAGGCAATTTCCATGATTTGCATTGATTTAATGTCACACATAGGCTACATAATATTCATACATCATATTACCATTACTCAAGGTCTTACATCACCAAAATAATATATACAAGACCACTTTGATATTTAAATACAAAGAAAACTACAACATCTCCTAAGTGTAGCTAGTTAGAGTTCTTGGCTTGCCTTCCTTATATCTTGAGAGCCACCTAGACATTTCAAGATGGAAGGGGGAAAGGGGAGTGAGAGTCCAAGAATCCCAATAGTTCACACATACCCATTGACATACATTCAAGGCATACATACATCAATGACACAATTATGAAACATAAGGTGTGCAAGGCTACCATTTCATGCCACATTTACACATCAAGATCATTCTTATGCTTTAGGGACTTTTGGTTTTGCCTCACCCCATTTCTAGGACTTTTGGAGTTATCTCACTCTTGGTTTAGAGACTTTTGACTTAGTCTCACCCATCCAAGGGACTTTTGGTCTAGTCTCACCCATGCCTTGAGACTTTTGGCACATCCTCACCCACTTTAAGGGACTTTTGGCATCACCTCACCCTTATGAGCCAATCTCGCATTCAAAGGCATTCAAGAGCACACATTGGTACCAATGTAATTCCATGAGATCATATGGCATATTACCAAATCATAAGAACACAAACAAGCACACAATGACATACATATGCACACAAGAAAGTATGAAGAATAAGGTGGAGAGCTACCTTTCAATTTATGCAAGCTTACTTTGCTAATTCCTTCCCTTCCTTGATTTCACAAGAGCACTTAGGTGGTTGATTATTCTCTTAGCCTAGACATCACAATGAATACACAGTCACATAATTGAAGCAAGCCAAGATACTAAACTAAAGCTTAAACACACACTTGGTTTAATACTTTGCATTATGGTTCCATAATTAGTCTAATGAAGTAAATCTTGGAATTCAATTTCTAGGTTCCATTCTGTTGTTATTTCTAGACTTCTTGGACTCATTTAAGGTCCTTGGAGCCATCACACATTTATTTGTATAATTAGAAATCTAAGTTGCTTCATAAAGCACCATTATGGGCACCATTGTTCCTTCTCTCATTCCATGGCTCCTAAATTTTTTTCCAATGGTTTTTTCCATCTTCTAACATTATATAAAGTCCCAAATCAAGGCTAGAACAAATTAAAACATCCTCTAATCTCATGCTCTTGCCTTGGCATAGATTAGTGAGCATAATAGGGTTTAAGAGCTTCTTGATTTTTCCTTGATAGAAGAGCCATTTGGGGAGGTTTCTAAGGGTCTTAGGAGCTCAAGGAAACATTCAAATAACCAAGGAAACATTCACACAAAATCAGATTTTACAAAACCCTAGAAAACTCCACACTTTTCTATCTTGTTTTCTATTGGTTTTTCTTGGAATTTCTTGCCATATTCCATCTCCCCATGGCCTAAAACCCTTGTTTCTCTCTTGCTTTTGGATAGAAATTCCCTTCCCTATATGGTTCTGGTTTAGGCTAAAAATCCACCAAGAAAGAAGCAACAAGGAGAAGCAACAACAACAATAATTACCTTGGTTTTAAGCTTCCTTTCAATGCTCTTTTTCCTTGGTTTGCTTCCTCTTATGAAATTCAAATTTTCCCCTTGTGTTTTGGCCCAAAAAAAAAACCAATCATCTTAAGAAAACCATAGAAAGAAAGCCAAGAAGGAGAGGAAGAGAATTGGAAGAAGAAAAAGTATGAAATTTTACAAATTTCCTTACCTTTTTCTTGATTTTCTCCTCCTTTTCTTCCCCTTCTTGTATGCCTAAGAGAGCAGATCATATTCTATATTTTGGGCAAAAAATGTCATGCTTAAGAAGGTGGGAGAAGAAAAAAGAAATGTGTGGGAGCTTTTAGAAGCATACTTTTCCAAAAATTTCAATTTCATCTTTCCCTAATGGTAATTTCGTTTTGGCTTTGTTTTAGCTCATTTTTTAGAGCCAACTTTTCCATTATAAAATTTAGGTTCCCAATTTAATAAAATGCCTTTAGAATCACTCAAATTGAAGATTAAATCTTACTAAATGAACTGGTTAAAGTTTGGGTCAACCAACATTAAAAAACGTACACCGAAGGGGCTTTACCAGTCCTAGGGCTTCTCATGGTATTTGGGGCCTCTGAGAACCTTGGGCAACTCAAAAATTTTATTTAAAAAGCCCTCCTATATGTTTTTCCAAAAAATTTACTTATTTACAAAAATGCTATTACATTTCATCAGTTTCTGTCACAAATTGTTTCTCTGTCCTAGCTTCATTTTTCTTTCCATCTGAGCCTAAAATTATCATTTTTAGGAGCCTAGGATTCTACCCAAATTTTTTTGGGACATTATCTAGGTTATTTCAAAGGACTTGCTATTATATAGCTTATTTCGTCATTTTATGAAAATTGTGTTCGTTACACTTTTCATGACTTAAAACACATATACACACATTCAAAGACAAGGTAAGCACACATTCATGCATGAGAGATAGTGTAGAGAGCTACCTTTGCCACACAAGCACACCTTTTCCTTAAGCCTTGAGTTCTCTCCCTTGACCTCATACACACAAGGAGGTAGAGATCATTTCTCTTGGCCTAGACGCATCATATGGAAGCCAATTATACTTTTAAATTGAATTCTAAAGCCATACATTCACTAGAAAAGTTAGGTGGTTCATATGGCTCTTTTATGTTTCCATAATGTACTTAATAAAGTAACCTTAAGAAAACATTATCTTGGCTCCATTCTCTCCATCTATTTATGATTCTTGACTCCATTTATACCTGTTGGAGTCATCACACAATCAAATCAAGGAGCCTAGCTAGGTGTTACTTCTTTTAAGCCATAATATGGAACCTATGATGCCATCTCACTTTCTATGGCTTTTAAAATTTTTCCAAGGCTTCCTCTCATCTTCTTCCATCATATATGACTCAAAAATAGACTTAGAACAAATTAAAACTTCCCCTTGGTACTCTTTCTAGCCTAGGCCGAAACCATGCTCCATATAAGTACCAAGTGGGTTTGCTTCATTTTCTTGATGGAAGATGCATATGAGGAGCCTTCTAGGAATCTTAAGAGCTCATCCAAACACTCATTTAGGCCTAGAAACAATTGCATTAAATCATATTTTTTAAAGGAGCCCATGAAACCCTAACTTTGTTGTCTTGAAAATCAATGGCTTTTACTTGATTTTCTTTGCATATTCTAAATTCTTACACCTTAATTCATATGATTCATTCTTGGTTCTACCCAAAAACACTCTCCCCTTGCCTAGCTATAGGGAGGATGAAATGCACACAAGAAGAACAAGAAAAGTGAAGTATGAAGACCAAGAATTTCACCTTGATTTCAAGTTTTCCTTGAATGCTTTCCCTTTTCTTCTAGCTCTTCCTCTCTAAATCCAAAATTTTCCCCTTTGGTTTGACCTTAAAATAGCACTAAAAACCTCAATAAAATCATGGAAAGAAAGAAGGGAAGGAGGAGAAGAAGTTTAGTAAAGGAAAGTGCTTGAAAAACTAAGATTTTCATACCTTTCTTGCCTTGTTTTTCCTCTTCCTCTTGCCTCCTCTTGTGCAACATGTTCCCTTGATCTCCTTTCTATTCTTGGGTAGAAATAATGTCAGTTCTAAGAGGGAGAGAAGGAGGGCGTGAAATAAGAAGAAGCCTCTTGAAGCTTCTTTTTCAAAAATTTCAATTTTGCTCTTCATTCTTGCCATTTTCTTTTCAAACTCGTTTTAGCTCCTTTTTGAGAACCGTCTTTTCCATTATGAAATTTAGGTTCCTAATTTAGTAAAATGCCTTTGGAATCACTCAAATCGGAGCTAAAACCTTCCCGAACAAATCTGTCAAAGTTTGGGTCAATTGACGTTGGAAAACATCCACCGGAGGGGTTTTAACTATCCCGGGACTTCCTATGGTTTTTAGGGCCTCTGAGAACCTTGGAGAACTCAAAACTTTCATTTGAGAAACCCTCCCATGAAAATTCCAAAAATTACTTAAAATTACAAAAATACCATTACGTGTTTCGTCAGCCTTTCGTTCAAATTTGTCTCTTCATTTTAGCTCCATTTTTCTTTCCATCTGAGCCTAGGATTCTCATTTTTAGGAGTCTAAAATGCTACATAAAATTTTTCAGGACCTCAAATCACTCTATTTGGGGGACTTCCTTTTGTATTTGGTGAATTTCATGCATTTATAAAGAAATCATATGTTACATTTCTCGCGTTTTTTCTCATTTTCAGAGAACCAGATATTACAACTAGAGCAACAAGAGCTAGGGAATAATTCAATGTAAAAATGGTAATGGAACAGGTAGTTAACTCTATATTCATCTTGCTGTTTACATTATTGCACTGGATGAATTCTTGAAGTTCCTATGCTGTGTATGATTGCATGTATGTCTACTAAGGTGACTCTTATGAGTACTAGATTACTATTATTAGCCAATAACTGAAGCACGGTAGCCTAACGAATGAATATATGCTGCTATCTAGACATTACATGCTCCTACACCGAAATATGCATCGAATGTATCCTGGATAGTATTATGTGTTGTCTATATGTATGCTTTTTGAATACATTGTTATCTACTGGGATTTTATTTCATTATAAAGCTAACCATTTTTAGGTATCAGTTATACTTTAGATAAAGCCAAATGTGCAGGAACTGTATAAACAGAATAGCAAACTAACGTGTTGTCCTTATAACTAGTTTGTAAATTTTTTTTGTAGCCCCAAATGCTAAAGCATAATTGTAGTTTTGAGCATGTAAAGTTGTTTTGTAACCCTCTATCATGCATCTGTGGGATTATTATATAGGTATGACTTCTAGCGTAAGCTGACGACAATGTTTAGCTAAAGTATTGCTTCATGTATAAGAGTAACTTTAATTGCTATTTTGCATGAAACTGATTATCATTATCATGGGATTTCTATGTTCAAATTCTTATAACGAGTTCTCCATTCTTTGGCCTAAAGGTCTGGAAAGTTATAGGACTATTGGAATTGGTTAGATAAGGGAAATAATGTATGAGTTTAACTTAGCTTTTGTATGGGATAACTTTGAATAGATTTCATAATAAATCTTGTTAAATAGGTAAATGAAAAAATTCTTGCATGAAATTTTATGGGAAGATAGCTAAGATATATGAAATTAGATTTGGAAAGTCTTAGAATTTTCTAAAATTGTTTGATAGGGTAACAAGGTCAGAAAATAGAAGGGATAGTGTGCATCAAGTTCAAATAGTAGTCTAATTGACGTTGGTTAAGGGGTCATCCATGAGAGTTTTGAAAACTATTTTAGTGGCTTATAATCAACACAAAAAGGAGTCATTCTACCAATTTTCATGATTTTTGGATGCCATTTGATAGGAGAAAGAAAATTCACAAAATTAGGTATAGAAACTTAAATGATTTGTAACTAAGGTAACTTCTGTTTCTTCACAACAGGATATGAGTTTGAATGGTAGTTAGAAGGACAAAGTCATAAATATATATTTCCATGAATATAAGATAGAAATTCCCTAGATATGCTAATAGAGATCTCCAAGGTCGAGGATCTTATTGACAGGATCTTAGATTTTGCAATGTGGAATTCAAGACCTTGTCAATAGGGTCTTCTGATTGTAGTATAATATCCTTCAATACTATGAGTTAAAACATATGAGAAAGGTAGGTGTGATAGGTAACTTTTATAAAATTCAAAGGAGGAATCTTTAAATAGGAAAATTTGAATTTCCCGAGGTTCCTAGAGGCCTTAAAAGTATATGAATCCCTAGAATGGTTAAAACCCCTTCAGCTTACATTTTAGAGTATCCATTGATTGAACTTTAATCGATTCATTTAGAAAGGTTTTAAATCCAATTTGGGTGACACCAAAGTTATTTTATGAATTAGAAGATCTAAAGTTCATGATGGGAAAAATAGTTCTTAAAAAGGAGTTAAGATGAACCCAAATAGAAGAGACCAAGAAGAGGGACTAAATTATAATTTTAAACAAGTGTTAGATGAGCCCCCTAGTTTCTTAAAACCACAATAAATGTCACACCATATTTATCTAGCATCAATTTTATACCAACACTAGTTAAAAGTATCAATTTAAATTTATTTTTACGAAATTCACACTTTCAACAGTGGAAATAACTGACATTATAAGCTAAACTAATGCTTTCTTGGCTTTATGGACCTTATGAGCTTACCAAATTTATTTTTCATCCTTAACACATTTGTTCAACTAGAACTAACATCATTTGGACCCTAAAAGTCAGATCCAAGCCCTAGGACACGAAATGCACATCACACTTGCAATTTCCAAAAAACTCCATATTCTGATATAAATTTAAAAAATCATAACTAATTCTAGAAAAATAAAATCAGGTATGCTATAGCGTTATGGAAAGCTTAGGATATCCTCTAATGACCATAAAAATTTCAAATCAAAACAACTAAGTTTGCCCCACGAAATTTAATGGAACAATACTACTAGTCATTGATGCATCTTGCAACTGAACCTAAACTTTAGAAATTCATATCTCCCTCTATAAAGCTCCAAATGGGGTTCTCTCAGTGCCTATGAAAAGCTTAAGATGAGATCTAATTTTTGTAAAAGTTTTAGGGGCATATGAGTTCATTTGACCTATAAAATCTATTATATATTAGAAGCTACTATAATATTCAAGCACCACCAGACCTCTAACTCTAAAAATTCATAACTCTCTCTATACAACTCCTTTTATGCAAACTTGGTGGCCTAGAAAGCTTATAGTGTCATCTATATGCCTGTAAAATTTTATAAGCATTGGATTTAAGTTATCCTCTAGACGACGTAGAAATAGAAACTGACCATATGAACTGTGACTGGGACAATTTTGCATAATTTGGCCAAATTTGAAAATTCATAATAAATTCTCTAGAGCTCTAAAAATAGTGCCTTTGAATTTGTGAAAAGCTTTAGATGAGATTTATATTCATGCCAAATTTCATGCACAAAATAGCCCATTTGGTCAGTTTGTGGTTCAACTTAAGATTATGTCACATTTTGCAACTATAATGGGGTCAAATGGTATCAAATGGCCTTCTAGCCATTCCATAACCACTTGAGCACATCCCAAAACATAAATGCAGCAAATAAAAGCTTTTTAAATGGTCTAAATTATCATACATCTCAAAACTACTTTCCTAGTTGTCAGTATGCATATGTACATCAAGGCACTAGGATGTCAAAAACCCACATAGGCATACATTTGGCACTACATTCCATTCATATATGATATTCACATACTTCTATACATGCTCAATAATTTACATCTCATACATATCATATGGATACAAACTTTGACATCAAAACATATAATTCCTTATTCAATTGCCAAAGTCACACTCTTCAAGAAGCTTGGCCTCTATTTCTTGCTCCACTTGGCTCACCTGGACATAGTTAGACATAATGTAGGGAAGAGTGAGATTCAATGAATTTTAATAGCTCTTTACCCTTTCAAACATATATATATGGTGCATTTTCATGTCAAGGAATGTAAGCATGTTATAAAAGCTTCTAATAAACATACATAAATATATTTCCATGTCACATAAACTCACACACATTAAATATAGGCTTTAAAGGATATTAGTCCAGCCTCACCCAATTTCTTTGGGACTTTTGGATTTGTCTCACCCATTTTTAGGGACTTTTGACTTAGCCTTACACATTTTTGAGACTTTTGGCTTTGTTTCACCAATTCTTAGAGATTTTTGGCTCCTCCTCCATTTTAAGGGGCTTTTGGCATAACCATACCTATTCAAGCCACTTTTGCATTCAAAATCTCATTCAAGAAGCATAATGGTATCATAAAATGTAGACGATGGCTATAAACATATATCATGGTTCAAACATACACACAAGCATCCAATGATAATCAAACATCCAAGAAATACATGCAAGAAAGGTTAGAAAGCTATTTCCAGTCAAGAAGCACACTTTTCCCCCTTGAGTTTCTCCTTTTCTTTCTTAGCAACACACACACAACTAGGGGGAGCTTGATTCACTTAGTCTAAACACATCATATGAGACCCAATTACACCATTGAAATAAGTTCTAGTCTCACACAAACTCTATGCAAGCTTACTTAATTTTATGACATTATTATGGTTCCATATAAGTGCATAATGAAGCAATCCCTAGGATTCATGATCTTGGCTCTAATTTCTCATTCAATCTAAGTCATATGACTCCATTTAAGCTCATTAGGGTCATGTCCTATTCAATTCAAGGAGCCTAAGTATAAGTTGCTTTTTTATGTCTTAAAAAGAAACCTAAACCTCTATCTCACAAACCATAGTTTCTAAATTCAAATGAATGATTCCTTTGATGTTTATTAATCATATTTAGGCCATTTCTATCATTAGAATCAAAGAAAAACCTTCCTAGGTGACTTAACTCTTCTTGGCCGAGACATGGTCTATAATGAGAGCCATGAAGTTTGCTTAGTTTTTCTTCGGGAAATGGCACTAGTGAAGCTTCTAGATGTCTTAAGAACTTATACGTACTCTTACATAGGCTAGAATATCCTTAGAAAGTTTCAAAAATGGCTAGGTGCAACAAAAACCCTAAGTTATAGAACTTGAATTCCAAATCTTTTTTTTAAATCTAATTGTATATTCTTATTCCTTATGCTTAATAACCCTTGTCTCTACCTTGTTTTAGCTTGAATTCCTTCCCTATTGAATGGGCCTAGGTCTAGCTGAACAAGGACTCAAGAAGAGCAAGCTAAGAGATGCAAGAAGACTATGGAAGTTTACTTTGTTTTAAAGCTTTTTCAAGGAGCTTTCACTTGCTTCTAGCTTCTTCTTCCAATTCTAACTTCCTCTTATTGAACCAGTAATAAATCAATCCTAATTTAGTCATCAAAATCATGGGAGAAAAGAGGAGAAAGGGAAGAAGAAGATTGGTAAAGGAGAAGACATGAAAAACTATGGATTTCTTATCCTTTTTGCTAAGTATCTCTTCTTTTTCTTCCTTCCTTCTTGTGTGCCACTTGAGAATGCCTTAGGTCCTATTTTGGAGTAGATGGAAGTCGATTAGAAGAAGGGAGAAGAAAGAGATGTGGTTTTAAGAAGTTAGGGGGCTCATCTAATACTTTTTTAAAATTATAATTTAGTCCTTCTTCTTGGTCTCTTCCATTTAGGCTTATCTTAACTCTTTTTTGAGAACTATCTTTTCTCTCATGAAATTTAGGTCCTTTAATCTATAAAATGGTTCTGGTTTCATCCAAATTGGATTTAAAATCTTTTCGAATGAATTAGTCAAGGTCTCGAACAATCAACACTCTAAAATGTAAACCAGAGCAATTTTAACCATTTTAGGGGTTCCTATAGTTTTTAGGATCTCTGATAACCTTGAGAAACTCAATTTTCTTATTTAAAGATCCCTCTTTTAGGTTTTCTAAAAGTTTCCCAAAATTACAAAAAATGTCACTCCATTTTCATCAATTTTTGTTTAGCTATTTTAGCTCTAGTTTATGGCATCTTTGGCCTTGTATTGTCATTTTTTTTATGTCTAGATCATTACTCTAATTTTTTTTGCCTCAATTCTTTCTATCTAAGGGACTTTCTTTTATAATCAATTAATTTCAAGCATCTTTTAAGTAACTAGATATTACAGTTTGGCTTTTGAATGGATGGGTTTGTGCTAAAAGTCCCTTGGAATAGGTGAGGTGAGGCTAGAAGTCTTTAAATGTGGGTAAAACAAAGCCAAAATTCTTAAATATGAGTGAGTCTAAGTTAAAAGTCCTTAAAAGAGGGTGAAGCTAAACCAAAAGTCCCTAATTGATGGGTGAAGATAGACCAAAAGTCCCTAGAACTTGTTCCTGCTTTGATGGAGCTATAGGATCCCTAATGCATGAATATGATTTATACTTGATTGTGTAATATGCACACTTGCATTTTTTGACTTTGAAAATGCCTTATATGTGTACTTGAATGATGAATAAACTATTGGGATTATTTGAATCTCATCTCATCTTATATTTTCCCTACCCATGTCTAGGAAATTCTTATGGAGGTAAAGATGATGAGCAAAGAGCATGAGAAGTACTACTTTGACACTAGTGTGATTTTTTATGTATATTCTTGCACATGTAATGATGTATACATATATTATGAGATGTAATTATTCCCATACACCCAAGAGTATGAGATAATGATATATAAACCATTTTTGGATGTAATTATGTGTAATGTGCAATTTGACCCTATGAGTTCCAAGTTATATATGTGTATTTTGGCAAATGGGATAGTGATTTTGAGTTGTATGGCTTTTGAAACATGTTGGATAAGTTATACATGATGTGTATAATATTTAAATCATGCTCAAATGGAGCCTTGGCAAAAAATGACTTAAAATGAACCACTTGAAACCAAAAATGGCATTCTTTGAGTCATAATTGACCTTTAACCAAAAATAGGACAACTGAATGGAATTTTTATTAAAGTTTGGCAAGCATTTATAGTTCACCTAGGACTTTCTACAGAGTCAAAGAACCCAATTTTTGGAGCTCTGTAAACTATTTTATGAATTTCTAAAGTTGGCTAAATTATGTATATTAGTCTTTGGTATTATTCATTTGGTTAATTTTGATATTTCATATATTTTAGGGGATAAGAGAACTCAAATGCTCATGAAATTTTACACACATATAGCTTCCATGATAAGCTTTATATGGCCATTGAGTTTGCATAAATTGGAGTTGTGTAGACAAAGATATGCATTTTTTAAATTTAGAGTCTAGTTATGGTCACTCATTGTAGTAGTCTCTTATCTCTATGAATTTTAGTAGAATAAATGGATTTACTTGCATTTGAAATTTTTACAACATATAGTTCACATCTCAAGCTTTTTGTAGATACTTAATTTGCACAAATTGGAGTTTGGTAGCCTAAGATATGATTTTTCAAAATTCGATGTCCAATATGTGCTAAAGTTGTGAATTCATGCATGTAAGGACATATCCGAATTTTAAGCTTCTTATTGTGATATCCTAAGCATAACAAACTTATTTGGCATGAATTTGAAAATTTCTATAATGAGAATAATTATTTGTACACATTTAGAGTAATTGAAGCTCTAATAATGGTAATATTTGCTGCCAAAAGTTCTCAATATGAGAAATTGTTATTATATAAGGAATATGCTATAAAATGTGTGCACATTCTTTGATAGTATGATAGGTTCCTTGGTTTCTTTCTAATTTGAATATGATCTTACATAGCTTAAAACATCTTCTTAAAGTTCCAAAACATCTAAGATCCATTTTCAACCCTAGGTAGATTATCTTACATTCTATGACTTTCTACTTGATTCCAATTACATAATCTTACTCTACGCCCTTGAAAATCCTTGATTCCTCAAGTTTTCATCAAACTAAAGTCTCCTCCTTACTCTCTCTCTAGGCCAAATTATGGAAGGGGAAAAAAACCAAGGAAATGGCAACATTATGGCTTATATCATACCTTATTTGGAAGCTTGTTGAATGGTGATTCTTATGCCATATTTGGTTGCTTTAAATCTCCTTCCTTTCTTGAGAGGTCAGCCACCAAAATCATCCTTTCAAGAAGTTGAAGCCACCATTATAAAAGGCATGAAGAGTAGAAAAACTTCCCTAACTACCAAAGCATGAAATTTGGCCTTTTTCCTTACTTTATATGCCTTTCTTTCTCTTCTCTCTCCTCCCCTTCTTCATCACGCCATAGTTGTCCATTTTAGAGCTTGGTATGTTGGTTTGAACATGCTAAGGCAGATGGTGCATCATACTTTAATTTAGGAAAAAAAAGATATTTTAACTTTTTTTATAATTATATTTTTGCCACTATACTTTGACCTTGCTGTTTAGGCTTGTTTTAAATCCTTTTTTAGAACCATATTTTTCATATAAAAATTGAGGCTCTTTACTTTATTAAATGTATTTAAAACCATACTGAATAGTTTGGTCAAAGTTACGGTCAACTAACGTCTTAAATCGTACACTGTAAGGGTTTTAACAATTCTGATGGTTCTTATGATTTTCAAGGCTTCTAAAACCCTAGTGAGCTTATCTTTGGCATTTAAAACCCTTTCCTTTAAGTTTCTAAAATTTTACTTAAAATTACAATTTTGCCACTAGGATATCAGTTTCTCTATTTAGGCATTCTGGTATTGGTTTTGGGCCACCCAAATCTTTGTAACCTTATTTCTAGATGCCCTAATTAATATTTGACTTTTACTTATCCTCAATTCATCTTGCTTTAGGGTCCTCTCTCCTTATCTTATTGGTTCTAAATGAATTTCAGAAGAACTAGATGTTACATATAGCATGAAAATTTGCATGTTTGCTTTCTTATCTAGCTCTTTTTTTCCTTCTCTTTCCTCCCTCTCCTTAATGCCATGGCTAGTCTAGTTTAGGCAGAAAATAGGTCAGTGGAATGAAGGAAGAGGTGACATGGTCATCTTAAAAAAGAATAAGAGGATATTTTAAACAATTTAAAAAATCCCTTTATGTCCCTGAACTTTGACATTTCTGTTTGAGCTTGTTTTAAATCATTTTGGAAAGCTAGTAGTTCCATATAAAAATTGAGGCTCTCTAATTTATTAAAAACTATTTTAAAATTTATAGGATTTAAAACAACCTCAAAAAGCTTGAACAAAATTATGTTAACTGACATATTAAACCATACACCGTCAGGGATTTAACCATTCTAATGGTCCCTATGGTTTTTAAGACTCTAGAAACCCCAATGAGTTTGATTTTGGCATTTAAAACTACTTTTCTTAAGTTTCTAAAATTTTTCCCAAAATGATAGTTTCGCCATTGGTATGTCAGTTTACTTTGCTTAGATAATTTAACTCTGTTTCTGCTCTTTCCTTTCATCTTATCTAGACATATAGTCCTTCATTATCATGGTTATCAACCCTTCTTTTGATATCTAAAGGTCTAAAAAACATTAGGTATGACAATAATAGTCCTCTATCTTTAGTTTATTAAGAGGATTTTGAAAAAAGAAAAAAGGGGAAAAAAGGGGCTTAAGAAACTATATCATGTATACTCTCTTACAATCATACCATTTGATGCTAGTGGCATTTACGTTTATCTTTTTATTTTGCCTTTCTTTTATTATTATTTGTACACAAACATACAATCATGTCCTCTGTGATTCTTTTAACATTTATGGTTGGCTATCATCTTCTCTTCTTTATTTTTTTTATTTGTGTGTCTCTAGCAATGGTGCTTTCAAGATGATAAGTTTTAGATATGAATATCATAACTAAGTTGATTATGAAGAATTTTGTAAGTGCTTTTATGCATATTCATAATATTTTTCACCATAGAATATGGCTAATCTTTAGGCTTGCAATATTTATACATTATCATCTTCAATATAGATTCAATTATCTTAAATCTTTACTGTTAAAATTTATCTTCCCTTTATATTATTAGTAAGGTCATTATTTGTTAGTTGGTTTGTCTGTATTCCATCATATAATGTGCCACATCTTATAACCTAGAGTTTTTAACTTTTGATGTATTGTTGTGATTTATGAATAATATATTAATGTTTATCAAGGAAAGCTTCCATGGCCCAAGTCAAAACTTGTGTAAGGTTCAATATACTATGATACTACATTTATGTTCTTCTAATTAACTTCTAATATATGATATTACATTTTTATTCTTCTAGTTGACTTCTAATATCATTAAGTTGTAATTTTTTTTTTTTAATGTATTGTCAATATTGATTCCTTCCTATTTTAATTAGTGCTGCATGGGAATTATTTTAGAGCTATTTGCCATTACCTTTTTTCCTAGATATAATTAAAATATGATTTATGAGTTGTAGGTTAGTACTTCTATGGCTACTACTTAAGCATGAATACAAATTATGAAGGAAGAGCAAGACCCATTTAAGGAAGCAAATAGTTAAATAAGACACTTTATTTACTTGTGTATTTTTTTGAAACATGTTTTTGGAAAAGCCACTTTCTTGCTTTAAATTTAAAGAGGTTTCACATATAAGTCTAGATATACGAGGGAGTTTTCTTTAACCTTATTGTTACTCTCTTATATATTGTTTCATCATTATCCTTGACTAAATTTGAATTTGATGCTTTCTATTCTTATATTTTCATTCTCGTGATATTTTGTGTAAACAAAATTTCCAATTAATTTAGTGTCCATTTTTCTTTTTCTTTTTTTACTTGAGTATTTCATTTATTCAAGAAATGAGAAAATAAAAGGTAAGGATGATGAATCAATTAGATGTGTGAAAGGAAAATTCCTTTCTTAACTCAATTTTTTAGGCATATTTATAAATTTGACTTGCTCTCTATAATATTCAGTTCCCTGAAATCGAGAGAAAATGTGAGAAACGTAATGTACGATTTCTCTATAAATGCACGAAATCCACCAGATACAAAAGGAAGTCCCCCAAATAGAGTGATCTGAGGTCCTAAAAAATTTATGTGGCATTCTAGACTCCTAAAAATAAAAATCTCAGGCTTAGACAGAAAGAAAAATAGAGCTAGAATGAAAAAACAAATTTGAACAAAAGGTTGACGAAACGTAATGGCATTTTTGTAATTTCAAGCAATTTTTAGAATACTCACAGGAGGGCTTTTTAAATGAAAATTTTGAGTTCTCCGAGGTTCTCAAAAGCCTTGAAAACCATAAGAAGCTCTGGGACAGTTAAAACTCTTCTGGTATTTTAGCTCCGATTTAAGTGATTCCAAAGGCATTTTAGTAAATTGAGGACCTAAATTTCATAATAAAAAAGATAGTTCTAAAAAAGGAGCTAAAACAAACTAGAAACAAAAAAAACCAAGACAAAGGGGTAAAATTGAAATTTTTGAAAAATATTTCTTAAACCTACCTATATATATGAGGCACCCTATCTACTCCTTCATTGAGCCACAATTGTTTCTACCTTAAATTAGAGGAAGAACCTTAAGGGTGAGGCGTATAAGAAGGAGAAGAAAGGAAGGAGAAAAACAAGGAAGAGGTATGGATTTTCCTGGCTTTTTTCATGCCTTGTCTTTAGCAAACTTCTTTTCCTTCATTTCCCCTTCTTTCCTATGGTTTTATTGAAGTTCTTGGATCTATTTTGAGGGTAGAATAGAGGGAACAATAAAGATTTAAAGAGAGGAGGCCAAGGAAAGTGAGAAACAATCAAGAAAACAAGGTAAATCTTCATTCCATGATAGCTATCTCTTAGTCCCTTCTTCTCCTTGGTTCGTCCCACACATGGAGCTTCAAGAAGGCTTAGATTTTGAGTAGAACCAAGGGTGAATCTTAGGATTTTAAGGGAGGAGAATAAGAATATGAAAAGAGAATTAACAAATAACCATGGAAAATCAAGATAGCAAACCAAGGGTTTCAAGTGTCCCTTGAAAAATCTGATTGGATACAATAATTCCTAGGCCTAAATAAAGATTTGAATGAGCTTTTAAGATCCCTAAAAAGCTCCCCATATGCATCTTCCACTAAGAAAACAAAGCAAACTCCCTTGGTAACATTATGCTCTATAGCCATGACCTAGAGTAGTTAAGGCACCTAGGGATAGTTTTAAATTTTTCTAAGCCTATTTTTAAGTCATATATGATGGGTGAAGATGAGGGGAAATCTTGAGAAAAATTTAGGAGTCCTAGAGAATGAATTAGTGTTATAGGTTCCATAATATGACTTAAGGAAGTAACATGTAGTTAGGCTCTTTGTTTTAATTATATGATGACTCCAAGAGGCTTAAAAAGAGTCAAGAGTCATAAAGGGAAAGAATGGATCCTAGAACTCAATTGATAGGTGCTGCTTCATTAGGTGTATTTAAGAACCATAAATGAACCATAAGACAAAGTTAGAGTTCCAAGTAGATGTATGGCCTTAAAAATGATTCCAAGAACTTAATTGGCTTCCATATATTATGTTTAGGTCAAGAGAAATAAATCCCACACCTTTGTGTGTGTGAGGCCAAGGAAGGGAGAGCATTTCCAAGGGAAAAAGTGTGTGGTTGCAACAAATGTAGCTTTCTTTACTTTCTCTCGTGCATGAATGTGTGCTTACGTTGTCTTTGAATGTGTGTTTGTGTGTTTTAAGTCATGAAAAGTGTTTTATCATATGCTTTTGTTTCATGGTACTGTGATGTTGTAATATGTTCTTAAATGATGCCTACTATGTGTGCTTAGGTTTGCTTGAGTGTGGTGGAGCCAAGAACCCTTTAACCATGGTGAGGATGAGCCAAGAACCCTTAAAAATTATTAAGACAAAGTAAAAAGTCTCCCAAGAGTGAGGTTAAATCACACCTCTTAAAGTAATTGGGTCAGGCAAGTCCAAAATTAATAAGAGAATAGATTAGGCTAATCCACTTATTTGGCAAGCCTATGTATGCTTTTTGTGACTTGTTCAAATGCTAAGAATGCTTCTTGAATGATTACACATTCCATTATGCCCATGCATGCATTTTCAAGACTTGTATTGCATTCTTTATGTGTGATTGAAAGGGACATAAGCTATTGGGATTCTTTGAATCTCATTTCCTCCTCTCCAATGTCTTAACATGCTATGTGGAGCAAATGAGTAAGGTAATGGAAGCCACCAAGTTGGAAGATAAGAGATTGACATCAAAGTGTCTAGAATTATCTAGAATTACTCCCTTTGTAGCCATACACATGGCATATGATGTAATACTATGATGGAAATGTTGTATAATCATTTAAACATATGTATTTACTCATATATTTTATGTATGTATGAGGTTTGATGCCATATGAATGATAATGTAATTTTTAAACCTTGGATGGCAATGTGAAGCATGTGTAATCTTGTGTATGGCATGGGGTGAGAGAGTGATTTTTGAATTTCTAGGTTTATGCACCTTTGAGACAAGTTTAGAAGGTCATTTTGGTATATTCACACATGCTCAAGTGGCCATGGTTGCCTTAGAAGCAATTTTAGACCATTTAGACCCCTTTGATGACACAAAATAGACCATTTCACCACCTACAGTCAAGATTTGACCAAATGAACGAATTTGTCCATGAAATCTAGCACACACATAGATCTTATCCAGGTATTTTTGGAAAGACAAAGATTAGATTATTTGGAACTCTATGGAATTAATTATAAATTTCCAAAGTTGGCATTTTTTTGCTGAACTGATGCAAATATTATTTATATGGTCAGTAACTTAGGCTGTGTCATTTGAGAGCTAAATGATGTCCAATGCTCTTGAAATTTTACATGCATGAACTAGACATGATAAAATTCCATGGCCACCAAGATCACCCCAATTAGACCTTTGATCAGGGAGATATGAATTTTTGAAATTGGAGGATAGTACCAATAACAATAGTCAACCTCTGGTAGTATTCCATCAATTTTTGATAGCTATAAGCCTCTGTTGTGGCCTTGATTTATTTTTACCATAAGGTGGACTTTTGTAGCTTTCCAAAATGGTAAAGTATGCATGATTTTAATTTTTTTAAAATTAGTTATGATTTTTCAAAATTTATGATAGTAAGCTAAAAATTCTGGCCGAGATTGCACTTAGTGTTTTTATGTATTCCATCCACTTGCACGAGTTTTAGGCCACTTATTGAGTTTGTTATGAGTTGTATTTATGTATTTAAATATAAGAATGAGATGGATGAGTTTATATGGCCCACAAGACACCAAATGAAAAGTTTTCCGTGACGTAACACAATTAAATTGAATAATTTTAATGATTTCCCTTGGCAAGCTTGCATATTCCAAGGATGTGAGCTTAGATATGATATGAGATGAGTAATATAATGTTACATTTATTGGTATCAAAGCAAAGTCCCAAGCTTTCTAAGATTTCAATTTGGCTTGAGGATGTGACAATAAGACTATGTAAAGGTTTGTATAGTTATGTAAAGCCTTGTATGAGGCATCTTGGGTGTGTGAAGGTAGTTCAGGGCTATGTTTATGATAAGTAAGTTGTAGAATGGTCTTGGAGTAGATAGTGAACATCGGGAAAGGTTGGCCTCTAGAATAGCTTGAGCAGAGCTAAGTGATGTGACGGCTAGAGTTTGACGAAATATGATATCTCGCCGGGATCAATAGCAAGTCCTAGGTATGAATAATGAGAAATGATCTTGTTGATATGAAGAGGCTTACCAGAGAGAGTATGTGAAGCCTAATTCTCCTGGTGGTCATACTCAGACTATTTCAAGATGTCTTACTTAATGCAGAAACAAGTAGTGATGTAGTACTATATAAAATGACATTACAGCTGCACAGGACCATTTTAGAGGGGAAATGAGAAAAAGAGTTTCCCTTTAGCCATAATACCTAAATGCCTAGGTGAATTAAAGAACCTAAAAGGCTATTTCCTCAAGCTAGAAGTTGAGTTACAAGCTACACTCTATCCATAGAGCCCCAATAGCCCAGAGGTGACAGCTAGTTATGCATGAATGAAACAAGTGGTAGAACCCTCTAGCTTTAAGGATGGGCTACATATGGGCCTCTAGAATAGCTTGAGCAGAGCTAAGTGATCTGACGGCTAGATTTTGACGAAATATGATAGCTCACCGGGATCAATAGCAAGCCCTAGGTATGAACAATGAGAAATGATCTTGTTGATATGAAGAGGTTTGCTAGAGAGAGTATGTGAAGCCTAATTCTCCTGGTGGTCATACTCAGACTATTTCAAGATGTCTTACTTAATGCAGAGACAAGTAGTGATGTAGTACTGTATAAGATGACATTGCAGCTACACAGGACCATTTTAGAGGGGAAATGAGAAAAATAGTTTCCCCTTAGCCACAATACCTAAATGCCTAGGTGAATTAAAGAACCTGAAAGGCTATTTCCTCAAGCTAGAAGTTGAGTTACAAGCTACACTCTATCCATAGAGCCCTAATAACCTAGAGGTGACAGCTAGTTATGCATGAATGAAACAAGTGGTAGAACCCTCTAGCTTTGAGGATGGGCTATGTATAGAGGCAATAGGGCTAGGGTTTTATAGCTGAAGACGAAGCTTCTAACTGTAGTGGAGTGTATTACAATGTAAATGACCTTGTTGGTCATATTCAAGCCAACCTAAGGAATAAGCTACAATGGGGTTAATTAACGCACAAAGAGCGGGAACCCCTAGTATAAGTAAAGAAAAAGAGTAGTAAATGGTCACAGAAGATTAGTAAGTAACATGTGATCAGTGGGCCTAGCAGTTGAAACTAAAAAGAACTCAATGTTAAAGAGTGTTAGACACAAGAACAATAAGGTTGTTGAGACCCACCTTTAAGGCGTTGACTCCAAACTAGAATGCTACCCTATGAAACACTGAATGACGAGCTAATATGATGAGTTTAAGACCATATAGACACTATCAAGAAAACCTTGTTGACAAGGTCTTGAAGTTTGCACTGCGATATATGAGATCTTGTCAACAAGATCCTGGACCCTGTTGATGGCATGTTAATGTAGCCTTGAAATGAACATAAGGTAAGGCTACCAGTACTGAGGCACATAGCAAGTGGCCTACGAGGATGTACCTCATAGGTAACACATAAAGATGAGTATGATTAGCCCAATGATAGAGATTCAGAAGAGAATAAGAATAGTTTAACAAGTACTAAGTTAATGTAGGCCTATATGAGATAATGGGCTTATTGTAAGTGATAAGCATGATATTTTATATATTTTAATCCCTTAGACATTTTAGTTCCAAATATGGCTTTAGGGGTTTAATTAGATGGAATTTTGTTTTAGTAGCCATTCACTGTACTTTATGAATTAATTGGCAAAATAATTGATTTTAAATGCATAAATCATTTTAAATGAATTTTGTGAATTTTTCTATTTCATCTCTTCCATTCTTTTTGTGAAGATTTTTCAACTAGCAATTAGAACTTGAATGGAGGTTGGTCTGGAGAAGAGGTAGCATGCATGGGTTATGGGAGGAGAGAATGAATTGCATTCAAAGAGTAGCATGAAGAGTGTAAGGCTGCTGGAGGAAATAAATTTAAATAAAGCCACGTGATTAAGAAGAGCTAAGCATAGAAGAGATGAGAGTTTCATGTGGAAACAAATGAAGAAAAGCAAATCAGAACAAAAAAGCTGAAAGGAAGAAGCCACGGGTTTAGAGCTTGGATACAAATACACACATGCAAAACAGAGCATGAACAGAGGAAGAAAACTCGTAGAAAGAATAGCCATGTGAGAAATAGAGTAGAAGCAGCTCGAGTAGAAGCTTTTGTGGAAAACTTAAAACAGCTGGTGTGGGTATATGAATGGAAGAACCTACAAGAAGAAGCACGAATTGCTTATGAGAAGAAAAAGCATGAGCTACACGATGGAGAAAGCACATGTAAAGAACTAGCTGAGCACGTTAATTGGCATGGGCAGAATGAGTGCATTTGCTTGGGCTGTAGAATGGGCTTGATGTGAAAGAATGATGAAGAAGCTTACGTGGAGAACATGCAGAAAACTAGAAGTAACACGTAGGCTGGGTTGAGGGAGTTACTGGGCAAACAGACATGTAGAATCATATAAACAGTAAAAAAAAGATGATTCGATGGTTTTGTTTTATGAGCAAAACAGAAGAGAAGAATTTCTTGAGAGAAGGAAGAATGAGGCAGCTCACATGTGAAGAGAAAGAAACCACTGAAGCTATAGGTTTAGGGTCCAGAATGAAGCCACAAAGTACATGAGAAATAAGAGGAGATTCATGTAATGAATGAAGACACACATACATGTAGATTATAACATGGAAATCATATAAAACGTAGCTACACGTGGGATGGCTTCTCGAGGATAAGAAGCTCAAGTAAAGAAATGTGGGAAGTCACAAGAGAAGAAGACATCCAAAACCATGTCAACGTGAAGAAGTGGACTACAGCATAAAAAAATAGGGAACATGTTATCCAGAACCACGTCTACAAGAAGAAGCCCCAAACACGTGAAAAGAATGCAAATAAAGGTTGGAATGAGTTGCAAAGGAGAAGCTAAGGACTGGGCACTCTATGGAGGAAGTAGCCTCTGTTTTGGAGAGAAAAAAAATATGACAGCCTTGCATGGAGAAAACAAGAAGAGAACCTCGAGTTTAGGTGCTGTGAATAGAAGCTTTGAGCTGGAGATTTAAGAGAGGAAGTGAAGCTGCTGAACGAGGAGAAACCACGTGAAGAAGCTCGCTCCAATAGAAGCTTTGAGTTAGAGATTAACGAGAAAAATATAGAGAGTCTTGGGAGCTGAGAACAGAGTGTGGATGAAGCAAGAAGCTACTATTTTGAAGTGGATGAAGGATTAAATGAAATGAAGCAAGAGCTGGGTGCTTGGCTAGAGAAGAAAACACGAGTTAAATAAGGAAGCAGTACAAGCTACAGATTTTACGTGGAAATAAGGGACTGAACACGTAAGGTTGTTTATGGGAGGAGTATGTGGGTGTAACACATCATTAAAGAGCTCGGGCAGAACATTATGCATCCATACATTCATCCAAACCACGTGGAAGAAGCTGTGGGCTTATTAGAAAAGAGCTACATGTGGAGAGCACAAGGAAATAATTTAATAAAAATAAAAGAAAAAGGAGGAGCTGAGCACATGAGAAAATTCATCGGGAGAACACGTGAATTTGGCTGGGAAATGAATAGCACGTGAAATCATTAAAAATCCATGTGAGAGGAGCATCCAATCTTCATCCATCTATTCACACCACTCATCCAACCCCATCAGATCCATCCATCATCACATTCCACACTACATTCCAGACTCATTCCATTGTCTGACCCTGCACACATTCTATTCACGTCGTCTCATGCTTCGCCTATTCCACATCCAGAGCCATTCACCACACCATTTTTCCTCTATTCCACCACGATGAAGCTCTAGTCCTCCATCCCTTGTGATTAGCTTAGAAGGCAACCTTGGCTGAAGCTTGAATCCATGGATGAGCAACATTTTTAGCTAAGACTTTCTTAATTTTCCTACACCTTTTCTCTTTCTTGTATTTGCTTGGTTAAGTAGTATTGGAATGAGAAATTGTGTAATTGATTAGTAGCTGGTTAGGTACTAATTAGGAAAGCAATTGTTATTTTAATTGATTAATTTTAGTTCTGAATTGTTCAATTTCCTCTAGTCTCCCATGTATGCCACGAAGGTGTTCGATGAAATGCATGAGTGAGATTATGTACTTGATTGTTTAATTTGAGGATTCCTTAGTGTTTAGTTGGTTAATTAAACATTTTTGAATGATGATTCAGAGGCTAATTAATTATTTAATCAATCAAATTGGGTATTCATTGATCTTAAAGACAAGAATTAATGATTTAATGCGGGGTTGAAGTTTCGATTCAATGTTAGATTGTTAATTTCTTGATTCTTGCGTGGTAACTCAAGATACATTTGCCGTGGACACAATTAAGGACTCTTAGGCTAGAATTAATTACAATTAGATTAAGATAAGGATAGTGGACACCAAGGGACAATTCCAAAGCTAGTCACAAGCCCATTATCAACCATAATTCATCCAATTAGGTAGAAATTAGGAAATTTATTTCAATTTAGTTTTAGGTTAGTTTAATTCAATTAAAAAATCCCCAAATTAGAAAGCTTTTAAGACCTTTAACATTTAAAAAAATCAATTGAACATTGAGCTCCATTTCCAAAGGAGATGACCTAGGTTGTACCACTAGCTACATATTTAGTTCAACCTAGTTTTATTTTGAGGGTTGCGCGACCAGCCTCTCAAAATTTGGTGCCGTTGCCAGGGAATTGGAGTTTTAATTGCTTGAGAAAGTTTTCTAAGTGTTTTTGTTCTATTTTAGCTCTATTTTAGTTCTATTTTGGTTTAATTTTTGTTCTGTTTTGAACTTGGAATCGGGTAATTTCGGTATTGCGCATCAATTGATCCGCTTGTTGGAATTTTTGTTTGAAGTGCCCAGGAAATTCTGAAACTTTGTTTTCCAAGTTTTTTGGATGTTTTAAGCAAAACTAATAGCTAGGCTATTAGATGCACCATTTTTTGGCCAAATTTTAACATTTGAGGCACTTTTTCGAATTTTTTCAAATTTTTTTAGGAATTTTTCAATTTTTCTAGATTTAATTTTTTTTTATTTTTTGTGAGTTTTTTTTGTGTCATTAGCCTCTGTTTTAGAAGTGTTTTTCATAGTTAGGAAGTTATTAGCTTCATTTGATTTTTATTCTCTTGATTTAGGATTAATTTTGGTCATAATTTGTTAGTGATTTGTTTGTGCTGAAAGTAATTGTGCTTCTCATTTTTCTTTGCTTTAAATGGATCCATATCATTATTCTAATCAAGGTGTTTATAATTCTAATCAAGGATATTATTCTAATCAACCATGCTACCAACTACACTACCATCCATATGGAGTACACCCTAATTACCACCATCATTATGAACCATACCACAATTTTCATATTCAAGAGCCAGAATATCATTCTTACAATTATCATGAGGGATACATGCAACAAGAGCCTTAGAAGGAACCAAGTTTGGAAGAGAGGATGATGTAGCTAATGGAAGCCTTAGATCTTCGAATCCAACAAAGGGATGCTGGCCATCTTCAATTCAAACAAGAACATGAATGGTGGTATCTTGAAATTCAATAAAAGATGGATAACCTCATGAAGGATTCAGGATTTCAAATGAATCAACTGACTTCAAGTGCTACTGAATTGACTGAGGAGTAAATTAGAAGGGAATGTATAGAGGAGGAAAAGTCTTATTCACTGGGTAATATCCTTCCATCTTCTAATACATTACAATTTGTTAGAACTGATTCTAGTATACATGATAGCACTGTAATTCTTAATGCATATAATGTTGTTGATTCTGAATTGCATAATGATGTTGTTGATGAGGAAATTGTTGTTGAATCTCCTGATTTGATTGATTGTGGTAATTCATTAAGCAAAATTGACACATTTGTTAATGTTCATGATTCCTTGTGTACTGATGCACTTGAAATTTCTACTCCTAGCTGTGACCATAATGATGAATTCATGTCTGAACCAATTGATGATTCTGTTGAGCCTAGGATAGTAGATAAGTGTAGAGGTGACTTAGAATGTGATGATCATGCTATTCTTAGTCTAGGATTGGTTGATAAGCCTGTTGTTGATGCATCTTCTGAGTTTAGGGACAATATGCCATCTAGACCATGTGACATAGCTAATTTGGATGCATCTCTTGATTGTATATGTACTGGATCTACTGTATGTGATAGATGCTCCCAAATTAATTCTTTCATTGAGACTAATGAGTTCCTCACATATTCTGGTCAACATGATTCCTCACTAGCCTGTGATGGTGTGACTGCTAAAATAACAGATGTAGCATGTGATGAAAAGGACATAGACATTAAAATTGTTGGACAGCTTGTTGATAATTCAGACCCTACTCTTAAATGCTTATATGATGATATGCATACAAGTCCTGTGTGTACTGAGATTAATGAGTTTTTGAAGTCTGATAAGTCTGTTCAGTCTATAGGGTCCTTTCTTTGCACTGAATTTATCGATAAGACTGATTCTACTAATCATACTAGTATTGATGAGAACATGCATAAAGATAGTGTTGATATTGAAAATTCTATTGATACTTGTGCTGTTGTTGATACTAGTGAGAGACTCGATTCTATTGTAGATCATTGTTTAGAATCTTGTGAGTCTATTGATGTCTCTTTGGTCAGGGAAGATGCTATTTCTCTTGTTAAGAGTCCTGAAAAGATCGCTGAAGTTGGTGAAATAATTCCCAGCAAGCCACAGACTCTCTCGATTGAGGAGAAAAAACTATCAGGCACCTTGAATTCAAAGGACTATGAGAAGTTGTAGTTTAATTTTCCTATTAATGCAGTGACTCTTACTGATGAGAGTCTAATAGATTTCATTGGATTTGATAGATTTTTAGAAATTTTTGATTTTAAATTTTCTTTCTTTAGTTTTGAATGTCCTAAGTCTCATTTTTCCTTTCTCACTATTCTTAAATATGCTGAATTTGACTTTCCAAGACTTTTGATGGTTGAGGAAGTCCATGAATCATCCCTGCATGATCAATCAAAATGTTTTAAAGTGGTTAGACTCAAAATTGTCCAGTTAAGAAGGAATAAAGTAGTTTTAATTCTTGTTTTGGATACTTATGATTAGCTGGTCTTTTATAGTGTTCTCTTTAGTTTAGGATGTAGTTTTTCTTTTTCTTTTCTGCATTACAGCTTGTTTTGTTTTTCTATTTTGTAGGCAATAAATGGTTGCTAACCAGCTACAGGAATCTGAGCCACCCTTTAAATTTTTGATTCAAGTTCATCCAGTTGTATTCTCTCTTTTCACTCTCTTTATATTGTGCTATTTATTTGTTTACTGGACTATGTGTTGATATTGAGGACAATGCAATATTTAAGTGTGGGGGGGAGAGTCATTTCATTCCATCCATCTTTTCCTTGTTTAAAAAAAAAATTGAAAATTTTGTTTGAGAAAATTTTTAAAAAATAGTGTGATTCTTTTCAATTTTTCTATGGAAGTTGCAAGTTAAGATGATTATAGCTTGGATTCACTTAGACATGACCAGTGATGAATCTTGTGTCTTGATTCAAGTGAAGTGGCAATGAATTTGATTTCAATGAATTATTTGATAGCCATTAGCTGGTAAGAATTTGAGCCTTAATTGTTCATTTCTAGTGTGTTCACCTATCTCTAATTTCATTCTAGAACTTGTCTTGATTCTCTATTGAGACTACATTTGCATTTGCATGCATGAAAATGATAAGGCATTCATTTCTATTTTAGCTAGATAGCCAAAAAGCCAACCTACATACATTTTATCCATTGTTTAGCCACTTTGAGCCTTGGTTTTCTTTTCTTGTTAGCCTATAGCCATTAAAAATGCATTCCACCCTGTTTTAAGATGCCTTAGGGATTTTAAGGAGCATTACATCTAAATAGGATAGGTGAACGTATGCTTTGCATCCGTTAAGGCCATTGTTATTCAAAGAATTTGTTCCAAAAAAAAAAGAGATAGAAAAACAAAAGAAAATCAATGGGGAAAAAAAAAGAAAAGAAAAGAAAAGAAAAGAAAAGGAAGCCATAGAAAATTAAAAGAAAGAAGTATTTCAAATTGAGTAGTAGTTGCCTATAGTGATAGGAAATAAGGCCTTGAAACACATTCTTCCCTACCCTAGATTATCATTGATTGCTCTTAAATTCTAAGGTATCTATTTGCTTTCCCCTTGTTCTTGTTATCCATTTATTTCATTCCTTAGCCCAATTACAACCCTGAATAAAGTCCTAATTGATTTGTGCATTGCATTTGGCATGGGTGGTGGAAACTTAGAAGCTTGACAAGCCTATGGTAGTGAACTTTGATAGGTGGAACTTGAGCGAAACACATCCCTTTAAACACTTGAAAGATGAGAGTAAACACAATTCATATGAGGGGCTACGCATTTCGATTCATTCTTTTCAAATGAAATAGCCATGGAACTTATTTGTTGATGCAAGTGAAGTTAGTTTTGATTGTTGAAGTGTTGATAAGTTGTGATTAGTCTCTATTTTGTTACTTTCTACACTTTCCTTTCCTTTCCATTCTCATTCTCCATTAGTCATTCTACTAGCTTTCCTTTATGATCTTAAGCTTTGCCCAGGAGTGCAAAGGTTTAACTGTGGGGGAATTTGATAAGCATGATATTTTATATATTTTAATCCCTTAACTTAGACATTTTAGTTCCAAATATGGCTTTAGGGGTTTAATTAGATGGAATTTTGTTGTAGTAGCCATTCTCTGCAGTTTATGAATTAATTGGCAAAATAATTGATTTTAAATGCATAAATCATTTTAAATGAATTTTGTGAATTTTTCTATTTCATCTCTTCCATTCTTTTTATGCAGATTTTTCAACTGGCAATTGGAGCTTGAATGGAAGTTGGTCTGGAGAAGAGGTAGCATGCATGGGTTATGGGAGGAGAGAATGAATTGCATTCGAAGAGTAGCATGAAGAGTGTAAGGCTGCTGGAGGAAATAAATTTAAACAAAGCCACGTGATTAAGAAGAGCTAAGCATAGAAGAGATGAGAGTTTCATGTGGAAACAAATGAAGAAAAGCAAAGTAGAATGAAGAAGCTGGAAGGAAGAAGCCATGGGTTTAGAGCTTGGATACAAATACGCACATGCAGAATAGAGCATGAACAGAGGAAGAAAACTCGTAGAAAGAATAGCCACGTGAGAAATAGAGTAGAAGCAGCTCGAGTAGAAGCTTTTGTGGAAAACTCAAAATAGCTGGTGTGGGTATATGAATGGAAGAACCTACCAGAAGAAGCACGAATTGCTTAGGAAAAGAAAAAATATGAGCTGCACGATGGAGAAAGCACACGTGAAGAACTAGCTGAGCACGTTAATTGGCATGGGTAGAATGAGTGCATTTGCTTGGGCTGTAGAATGGGCTTGACGTGAAAGAATGATGAAGAAGCTTACGTGGAGAACATGCAGAAAACCAGAAGCAACACGTAGGCTGGGTTAAGGGAGTTATTGGGCAAATAGACATGTAGAATCGTATAAACAGTAAACAAAAGATGATTCGATGGTTCTGTTTTATGAGCAAAACAGAGGAGAAGAATTTCTTGAGAGAAGGAAGAATGAGGTAGCTCACATGTGAAGAGAAAGAAAGCATTAAAGCTATGGGTTTAGGGTCTAGAATGAAGCCACAACATACATGAGAAATAAGAGGAAATTCATGTGATGAATGAAGACACACACACATGCAGATTATAACATGGAAATCACGTAAAACGTAGCTGCACGTGGGATGGCTTCTCAAGGATGAGAAGCTCAAGTAAAGAAACGTGGGAAGTCACGAGAGAAGAAGACATCTAAAACCACGTCAACGTGAAGAAGTAGGCTGCAGCATAAACAAATAGGGAACATGTTATCCAGAACCACGTCTGCAAGAAGAAGCCCCAAACACGTGAAAAAAATGCAAAGAAAGGCTGGAATGAGTTGTAAAGAAAAAGCTAAGGACTGGGCACTCTATGGAGGAAGTAGCCTCTGTTTTGGAGAGAAAAAAAATATGATAGCCTTGCATGGAGAAAATAAGAAGAGAACCTCAAGTTTAGGTGCTATGAACAGAAGCTTTGAGCTGGAGATTTAAGAGAGGAAGTGAAGCTACTGAATGAGGAGAAACCACGTGAAGAAGCTCACTCCAGCAGAAGCTTTGAGTTGGAGATTAACGAGAAAAATATGGAAAGTCTTGGGAGCTGAGAACAGAGCGTGGATGAAGTAAGAAGCTACTATTTTGAAGTGGATGAAGGATTAAATGAAATGAAGCAAGAGCTGGGTGCTTGGCTGGAGAAGAAAACACGAGTTAAATGAAGAAGCAGTACAAGCTACAGATTTTATGTGGAAATAAGGGACTGAACACGTAAGGTTATTTATGGGAGGAGTATGTGGGTGTAACACATCATTAAAGAGCTCGGGCAGCACGTTATGCATCCATACATTCATCCAAACCATGTGGAAGAAGCCGTAGGCTGATTAGAAAAGAGCTACACGTGGAGAGCACAAGGAAATAATTCAATAAAAATAAAAGAAAAAGGAGGAGCTGGGCACATGAGAAAATTCATCGGGAGAACACGTGAATTTGGCTGGGAAATGAATAGCACGTGAAATCATTAAAAATCCACGTGAGAGGAGCATCCAATCTTCATCCATCCATTCACGCCATTCATCCAACTCCATCAGATCCATCCATTGTCACATTCCACTCTACATTCTAGACTCATTCCATCGTCTGACCCTACACACATTCCATTCACGTCGTCTCACGCTTCGCCTATTCCACATCTAGAGCCATTCACCACACCATTTTCCCTCCATTCCACCATGATGAAGCTCTAGTCCTCCATCCCTTGTGATTAGCTTGGAAGACAACCTTGGCTAAAGCTTGAATCCATGGATGAGCAACATTTTTAGCTAAGACTTTCTTAATTTTCCTACACCTTTTCTTTCTTGTATTTGCTTGGTTAAGTAGTATTGGATTGAGAAATTATGTAATTGATTAGTAGCTGGTTAGGTACTAATTAGGAAAGCAATTGCTATTTTAATTGATTAATTTTAGTTCTGAATTGTTCAATTTCCTCTAATCTCCCATGTATGCCATGAAGGTGTTCGATGAAATGCATGAGTGAGATTATGTACTTGATTGTTTAATTTGAGGATTCCTTAGTGTTTAGTTGGTTAATTAAACATTTTTTAATGATGATTCAAAGGCTAATTAATCATTTAATCAATCAAATTGGGTGTTCATTGATCTTAAAGATAAGAATTAATGATTTAATGCGAGGTTGAGGTTTCGATTTAATGTTAGATTGTTAATTTCTTGATTCTTGCATGGTAACTCAAGATACATTTGCCGTGGACGCAATTAAGGACTCTTAGGCTAGAATTAATTACAATTGGATTAGGATAAGGATAATGGACACTAAGGGACAATGCCAAAGCTAGTCACAAGCCCATTATCAACCATAATTCATCCGATTAGGTAGAAATTAGGAAATTTATTTCAATTTAGTTTTAGGTTAGTTTAATTCAATTAAAAAAATCCCTAAATTAGATAGCTTTTAAGACCTTTAACATTTAAAAAATCCAATTGAACATTGAGCTCCATTTTCAAGGGAGATGACCTAGGTTGTACCACTAGCTACATATTTAGTTCAACCTAGTTTTAATTTGAGGGTTGTGCGACGAGCCTCTCAGTAAGCGACCAATTGGATGAGACAGGTAGCAAGGCAAAGTATAAGCTGAAATCTACAAGAAGTGACCAGTAGCATCATCCAAATGAGATGTGTAAAAAGAGAAATTAATTTGACTAAAAGCTTAGTGAAAGTTCTCTCTAGATTGAGAAAGGGAAGATAAGATATCCTGAGCTAGAGAAACCACCCAGTAGTGGTTAGCAAATTCCCCTAGATAGACCCTTTGAATTGTAAAGGGGATGAGATTGAAGAGGTTGAACAGAGAGAAAGACTAGTTTTGATCTTAACATAGAAATGAGCTGAGACAAATAGTTAGTGCCTTTGTACCCTTAAAGAAGCTCGAGAGAGCTAGAGACCGCCTAAGAAGGCTAGTCTTTGCATTATACAGAGAAAGAGTATAAGCCAAGAGTGCCACAGAATGTAATTCCTAGGATTACATGTGATAGAATTTTTCTTACGGAGGGACGGTCTAGTTAAGAGCAAAGCAAGAGTATGAGAGAAAGTAGACCCCCTTGATGTTATAGAGAGTGAACAAGTAGAGGAACCCAGGAGAAATGCAGGAGCTCTTGAGCATAAAGAAACACAAATTAAGAAGAGGGATAACTAGCAGTAGAGCATTCTTTTACCTAAGTGAAAGGATAGTAAAGGTAAAAAGAGAGAGAATATATGATGATGTTCAAGCCGAGAACATAGTAGATAGAAAATAAACATCGAGTTAATGTGCTTGAGTACTTAAGAAAGCACACTTGTCATTAGCTTAGATGCCCTTTTAGCATGATAGCACCCAAAATAAAAACAGTCGGGCAATGTAAGGTGATCTCAGGATGAAGTAAAGAAAGAGTCTTATTTTCCCCGAGTATCCTACGAGAATAGGGTAGATAAAGAAAAGTAAGAGAGGAATACTTTAGATTATTGGAAAACTTGTAATATATAGGCGATAGTGGCTTTGAACTCAGTCATGAGACACCTGTATATTAGTGCTTGATGTTATGGTTTGCTTGCAACAATGGTTATACGATATTGGGTCTGGCCAACCCAATAGTAATATGACTTAAGTGCGTAGCAAATGATGGCATAAATCATCATAGTGTCCCGATAATCGAAAAGTATTCTAGCTAGTAAAATAACAAGATGAGTCAGAAAATAGAGGTAAAGGGATTCCAGGAATATTAGAATAGTAAGAAAAGCATGCACAAAAGAATCCCCAATAAAGAATAATAATATAGAAAAGAACATGCTAATAATAAAGAACATTTAGATTTAGATAGCACGAGTTTAGTATGTATGATATGAGTCCCTTATAATAAAATTAAATGAAATAGAAGGGACCAATGTATAGTCTCTCTCCTACTAGAGATGTTAGGCACACTCAGTGTGTGAGATGCCCGGGTGCTAAGGCACTCAAAAGCAGAATGTGGGCATAGTCAGAAATTGTAGGATATGAGAGGAAAGATAGAACGAGTACAAATAAAGTAAAGTAAGTTAATAAAGCAAGGAAAGAAAGCCCAAGTAAAAAGGGTTGAAGTAGGAACCTGAGGATCCAATGAGGAGTGATGAACAAAAAATTAAAATGCTCCTGAGTATCAGTATGATAGGATCCTAGAGAATTAGATAACATAGAACCCACTTTACATGAAGAGCATGATGTACCTCTGAGTTTAGCCTCAGTTATTATGAGCAATGGTCACTAGACTTAGTGAGCATATATTTTTATTTTTAGATACAATAATCTTAGGCTTTGATGTCTCCTAGAGATGGATCGTAGTAGATCCTAGCATAGTACAGTGGATCACAGTAGACCCTAGTAGGGCTCTGAAAGGTCGTAGACCTAAGGGTCGTAGTAGATCCTACAGAGTTACAGAGAGCCCCTAGTTATAGTATAATAATTCTTTGGTGAAATGACGGCCTAAGATAGTTTTCTTAGATCAGTTAGTTTTAAAGACCAATATAATCACAAACAGTTTTGTCTCAGAGACTAGAGACCTTCTGAGTTTAGTAGACTATTGCCACAGAGATATGAAAGCTTTACTTAGATAATTAGACCACTAATTAGATCTCTTGAGAGATGTGCATAGTGTATGGGATGAGGAAAGCAAGAAAGTAGCTTTCCAGAGTTAGAGTCAGATGAACCGCTACCAACAGATATTAGCCCTAACCGAAGGATAGAGAGATCCCTATATGCTAGACTATGTATTTAAAAAGGGATCAAGTGTAGTTTTTAAATAAGGTAAATGGTACAGTATGTCTCCAGTGATTGAGATTGTGAGTATAGTTAGTATTCCACCAAAATTCAACATTAGTCAGTGGTAGTTGCTCTTCGATGCCAACATGAAAAAAATAAATTAGGCCTACCGGTATTGAGATGAGGAACTATAAAATGCCCAGTCTTTAGTGAGTAAAAAGAGTAAGGAAAAGTCCTGGCCTAAAGAGACAAATGCATTAGTAAACTGAGAAACTGGGATCATTAAAAGTGGAATCTCCCTAAAGGAGTTGTAATCCCAATAAGCAATTGAGATATGACGCCTATGATAGAAAGCAATATAAATTGTGATTATGGGATGAGCTAGTAAGAAAGAACACGGAGATGAACAGTGGACAGTGTAACATCCCTAAAATTAAGATTTTCTAATTATTTAGTATTTTATGTAAGGAACTTATTAAGCTTTAATAAAGAGAATTTGAACAAAATAGCTTCGTATATGAGAAGTATAAGCTGAATAAGACCCATAGGAATTTTTGAGATTTTAAGGGGTCCAAGGGCAAAATTGTCATTTGCCACCCGAACAAACTTTGATAATTTTTCTAGAAGGAAAGGGAATTAAGAACTAGTCTAATATATATACCAATAGTTAGAAAATAATGCGTAGAAAATTATAAAATTAATTGCATGAAATTCTGGATTGGTTAGGGCCAGAAAATAGCCCAAAACAATTATAAACTTATACGGAGACGAACTAAAACCCTAAACCTGTGTTAGCTGTCTCAGGAAATTCTATGTAGAAAAATCTACTAGGTAGTGGTGACAGAATCCAGAAATATGGAGTTATGAAGAAGATATAAGTGAAAAACGAACAGAAGTGCTTGTCTGTCATGTTACTACTAGGGGCAAAACGGTTATTTGGACCATAAAATAATAAAATATTAGGGGAATAAATAATATTTAAATATATGGTTAGAGACATTAAACGGGACCCACATAGGCCTAAATAATATTAAAATATGGCAGAGAACTTAGAAAATGCAGATTAAATAAGACATTATGAAAAACCTATGAAAATATTGTCAATTTTGTAAGTTTAATTGGGGAAGAGCTGACGTGGCACCAGGAAGCTGGGAAGGTGCTGATGTGGCACCATATAGAAAGGAGAGAGATGATGTAGTGCCATGTTTGAAGAAGAAGCTAGAAGTTGGAAGAGAATTCTGGAAACTGCACGAGCTACAAAGTGATTACACAGGCTTGTATCAGCAAATCTTAGAAATCTTACACATTACGACAAAGTTACTGCTAACTTCAGCATGACATAGATGCTGACTTAAGCGGCATTAAATACAATCTTATCTTCACATATTGTGAACAAGTAACTAAGGTAATCCAATGGTTAATATTCATTCGTAAAACGTGATACGATCTAAACCGTTGATGCAATCTAATGGCTTAGATTTCTTCACCTTTTTAAGATCAAACCACCACCTTTCATTTAATCTAAAGGCCAAGATCTTCCACCTTAAAGTTAATTAAATCTTAACCATTCATAACTATTATATATATGAACCACACACACACTTTCATGCCATTCTCACACACAAATTACACACATCAAATTCAACCAAGAAAAAGAGAAGGAGAAGGAGAAGGAGCTCAACCTAAGGAAGGAGAAAAGGGAGAAGGAAGAGAGAAGGAAAAGCCACCAAGGAAAATCAAACACAGCGGAGCTAAGGTAACATAGATAGACTTTCTTCTTCTTAGTTTTTCTTCTATTTTTCTCCAAGAATTTTCTCTTCTATTTTTTTCTAAATTTCGTACATGGCATGAGGAGATGGGAAATTTTGTTGTTTCCATGGATTCTAGCCAAGAAAAGATGGAGAAATCATATATATGCCTTATGGATTCATGTGATTCAAGAAAATTGCTATTCTTGGCAATCTTTCTACAAATCAAAAAGCTTTGTATTTCAAGATGCCATAGGAGAAATTGAAGAGAAAATAAAGGGAGAAGTGATGGAAGAAACCCTAAGGAAGAGGAAGATTAATACAACTTTGATTTTCATGAAGAATTTGGCAAGGAAACCCTAGAATCTTAACTTGAGAAAATTGTAGAATACATATAAAATCTTTAGAAATTGATTGAGGGCTTTTGTTTATCATCCTTGAATATGTATGTGTGGCTATTCAGTGATATGAAAATGAAGCAAAATCATATGTCTTCTTGGATACATAGATTCAGTCAATACATGTACATATACCTAAGGAAGAGTTTCCTTAAATCCAACTAAATTAGGTTAATCTACATGAAAAATAAGGCCTATGATGAAATTTTGGTGAATTATGGATCATTGTATAAAAAGTCAAATTTTTGAAAAAGTGTTGACCAAGATGTTTTTGAATTTTTCTCGATGTTATTTGACATGTTCTAGATGACTTTTAAGGCCTAATATATTATACATGTTGCTTGGATTATGCTGATATTTTTTTTGTGAATTTTGGAGCCCATTTGGAATAGTTGGAAAATTACGTAGCATTTTGTCAAGAATGGAATATGTGATAACATATGTTTTGGAATTGCATTATTTGCTATGTTGATATACTATCTAATTTCTTGACATGGATAATATGCCATTTACTACCTGATTATATGAGCATGGGTTATTTGGTAAAGAACTGGCCAATATATAGGGCGGACAGGGGGTGAACCCAAAGAACTGGCCAATATATAGGGTGGACAGGGGGTGAGCCCTATGTGTGTGCCAGAGTTGACTATTGGGTAGCTACTATTATATTGGATGTCTAATCTCAAAGATACTTGAAAATATCTAAACCACTTATTTTTGGACTCCAGTAAACAGTCATGCTACTGAGATTATTTATGCATAGAGTTGTGCAAGGCAGTTTTTTCCTAAATATACCTATATGCCTTGATCAAATGATGGCTTGAATGACATATTATTGTGATATTTTATATGACTTTCCTTGGGTACCCACTGGGGGACACCTCAGTAAAGGAAGCAGGGATGAGCCTGTTATGTTATGGCAGTGCAACATGATCTGGGTATTGAGCCTGGCTGTCTCCAAGGCCTAATGGTTAAGAGAGAATAAATATTGTTTGTGATATTTTTATATTCTTTCTATGAGAAAATCTTATGAATGCCTTGCCCCTGCTGAGTATCAATTATGTTGAGACAATTCTTGTGTTCATTCCTGTCATATCTTTAGATATAATATGCCTATTCACTTTGCTATTTCATATTCATGTTAGATATTGCTAACAAGTATATCTCTCTGTTTATATTGTTTGGTAAATTAACTATCTTGCTGTTAAATTACCTGCTATCTATTAAAGTTTCTACTTGACTCTTCTTCATGGATATTATGTGGTATTAATCCTGTCTATGTTACTGAGAAAATTATTTCTCACTCTATTGTGGTTTATATTTTTCTTAGATGCCGATTTATTAAGTGACCCTAGAACTCCAGGCAGAGTGGATCCAGTTCCCACTCTGGGGATGGATCTTCGTCATCCATAATATACGCATCATATCATGTGATGACGTTGTTTGTGCTGTACCAGTGTATTTTGTGTCCTCTGGAGAACTGGAGTCCCACAAATTCCCAATGGGTAGGGTTGACCCTCCTGCTCTTCCGTTTGCATGAACATAGGTCCAGTCGCTGATACTGACCCTTTTGTTATCTGAGGACTTTTTTTTTTGGACAGTCATAAGATAGATCCCCTTTTGATGTGATGTGACTTGTATGTTCCCATTCCCTTATAAGGGAACTCTTAAACTAGTTTGTATGAATTACAGTATATTTCCATTATTATCATATTCCGCTTCACCATTAATTAGAAATCTTCAATGGCTACAATGATAAGAGAAAGATAATGAGACCTTATGAGAAGCCATTGGGAGAGGATACGAGAGATTTAATACTAAGTAAATTATCTCTTAAGATATGTAAATGAGTCCACTGAAAAGAATGTTAACCCCTACAGGCGAGTTGAGATTAATCCGATATAATTAGTAAGCTCTCCCATGATAGGCTTCCAAAAGATTTCTTTTCCTTATGAGAAGAACTAGCATGTACTCTATAGCAATAGAGTCCTCATTAAAAGCTAGTAATGAAAATTCCCTAGCTGAGAGAAACTCAAAAGAGTAAAATCAATAAGAGAAATGTATAAAGACAAGAAGAAGGAAAAGAAAGGAGAAGTTAGCTAGAATATAAAATAGTAAGAGGAAAGTATACCCCAAATTTTAAGGACAAAATTTATTTAAGGGGGAAGAAATGTAATATCTAGTTCTTTGAAAACAAGAGAAAATGCGAGAAACATAACGTACATTTTCTCCGTAAACGCAAGAAATCTATTGGATGCAAAAGGAAGTCCTCTATATAGAGTAATTTGAGATCTTAAAAAATTTATGTAACATTCTAGACTCTTAAAAATGAGAATTCTAGGTTGGGACAGAAAGAAAAATGGAGCTAGAATGAAGAAATGAATTTGAACAAAAGATTGATGAAACATAATAGCATTTTTGTAATTTTAGGAAATTTTAAGAATACTTACAGGGGACTTTTTAAATGAAATTTTTGAGTTCTTCAGGGTTCTCAGAGGCCTTGAAAACTATGGGAAGCCTTAAGACAGTTAAAACCCCTTTGATGGATATTTTCTAATGGCGATGAGCTCAAACTTTGACCAATTCATTCAGGAAGGTTTTAGCTCCGATTCGAGTGATTCCAAAGGAATTTTATTAAATTGAGGACCTAAATTTCATAATAAAAAAGATGGTTTTGAAAAGGAGCTAAAATGAACTAGAAACAAAAAAGCCAAGACGAATGGGTAAAATTGGAATTTTTGAAGTGTTTCTTAAACCTACATATATATATGAGGTGCCCTATCTCCTCCTTCATTTAGCCACATTTGTTTCTAACCTAAAACAAAGGATGAACCTTAAGGGTGAGGCACACAAGAAGGAGAAGAAAGGAAGGAGAAAAACAAGGAAGAGGTATAGATTTTCTTAGTTTTTTTCATGCTTTTTCTTTAGCAAACTTCTTCTCCTCCATTTCCCCTTCTTTCTTATGGTTTTATTGAAGTTTTTGGATCTATTTTAAGGGCAGAACAGAGGAGAAAATTCGAATTTGAAGAGAGGAGGGCAAGAAAAGTGAGAAACAAGTAAGAAAAGCCAAGAAAATAAGGTAAATCTTCATTCCATGGTAGCTATCTCTTGCTCCCTTCTTCTCCTTGGTTTGTCCTACACATGGAGCTTCAAGAAGGCTTAGATTTTGGGTAGAACCAAGGGTGAATCTTAGGAATTTAAAGGAGGAGAATAAGAATATGCAAAGAGAATTAACAATCAACTATGGAAAATCAAGATAGCAAACCAAGGGTTTCAAGTGTCTCTTAAAAAATCTAATTTGATACAATAATTCCTAAGCCTAAATGAGGTTTTAAATGAGCTCCCAAGATTCCTAGAAGGCTCCCCATATACATCTTCCACTAAGAAAACAAAGCAAATTCCCTTAGTAGTATTATGCTCCATAGCCACGGCTTAGAGTAGTTAAGGCACCTAGGGATAGTTTTAAATTTTTTCAAGCCTATTTTTGAGTCAAATATGATGGGTGAAGATAAAAGGAAACCTTGAGAAAAATTTAGGAGTCCTAGAGAATGAATTAGTGTCATAGGTTCCATAATATGACCTAAGGAAGCCACATGTAGTTAGGCTCTTTGTTTTAATTGTGTGATGACTTCAAGAGGCTTAGAAAGAGTCAAGAGTCATAAATGAAAAGGAAAGAATGGATCTTAGAACTCAATTGATAGGTGTTGCTTCATTAGGTGTATTTAAGAACCATAAATGAACCACAAGACAAAGTTAGAGTTTCAAGTAGATGTATAGCCTTAGAAATGATTCCAAGAACTTAATTGGCTTCCATATATTGTGTTTAGGGCAAGAGAAACAAATCCCACACCTTTGTGTGTATGAGGCCAAGGAAGGGAGAGCATTTCCAAGGGAAAAAGTGTGTGGTTGCAACAAAGGTAGCTCTCTCTACTTTCTCTCATGCATGAATGTGTGCTTACGTTGTCTTTGAATGTGTGTATGTGTGTTTTAAGTCATGAAAAGTGTTCTAGCATATGCTTTTGTTCCATGGTACCATGATGTTGTAATATGTTCTCAAATGATGCTTAGTATTTATGCTTGGGTTTGCTTAAGTGTGGTGGAGCCAAGAACCCTTAACCATGGTAAGGATAAGCCAAGAACCCTTAAAAATGGTTGAGACAAAGTAAAGAGTCTCCCAAGAGTGAGGTTAAGACAAAATCTCTTAAAGCAATTAGGTGAGGCAAGTCCAAATTCCACAAGAAAATGGGTGAGGCTAATCCACTTATTTGGCATGTCTATGTATGCTTGGTGTGACTTGTTCAAATGCTAAGAATACTTCTTGAATGATTACATATTCCATTATGCCTATGCATATATTTTCAAAACTTGTATTGCACTCTTTATGTGTGATTGAAAAGGAGATAAGCTATTGGGATTCTTTAAATCTCATTCCCTCCTCTCCAATGTCTTAACATGTTAGATGGAGCAAATGAATAAGGTAATGAAAGCCACCAAGTTGGGAAGTATGGGATTAACATCAAAGTGTCTAGAATTACTCCCTTTGTAGCCATACACATGGCATATGATGTAATACTATGATGGAAATGTTGTATAATCATTTGAAAATGTGTATTTACTCATATATTTTATGTATGTATGAGGTTTGATGCCATATGAATGATAATGTAGTTTTTGAACCTTGGATGACAATGTGAAACATGTGTAATCTTGTGTATGGCATAGGGTCAGAGAGTGAGTTTTTAATTTATGGGTATATGCACCTTTGATAAAAGTTTAAAAGGTCATTTTGGTGCATTCTCACATGCTCAAGTGGCCATGGTTGCCTTAGAAGCAATTTTGGACCATTTGGACCCCTTTGATGACACAAAATAGACTATTTCACCACCCAATGTGAAGATTTGACCAAATGAATGAATTTGCCGATGAAATTTGGCACATGCATAGATCTTATCTAGATATTTTTAGGAAGTCAAAAACTAGATTATTTGGAGCTCTGTGGAATTAATTATGAATTTCCAAAGTTGGCATTTTTTTTACTAAACTGATGCTGACACTGTTCATATGATCAGTAATTTGGGCTACATCATTCGGGTGGAAAATAATTTCCAATGCATATTAAAATTTTATAAGAATAAACTAGACATGAGGAGCTTTCCATGGCCACCAAGATCACCCCAATTGGATTTCTGAATAGGGAGATATGAATTTTTGAAGTTAGAGGACAGTACTAGTAATAATAATCAACCTCTAGTATTGTTCTATTAATTTTCAATGGCTATCAGCCTCTGTTGTGGCCTAGATTTATTTTTAGCATAAGGCAAACATCAGTATCTTTCTATAATGGTAAAGTATGCAAGATGGTGATTTTTATAGAATTAGTTATGATTTTTCAAAGTTTATGACAATGAGCTAGAAATTCTGGCCAAGGTTGCACCTAGTGTTTTTATATATTTCATCCACTTGCACGAGTTCTAGGCCACTTCTTGAGCTTGTTATGAGTTGTATTTTTGTATTTAAATATGAGAATGCGATGGATGAGTCCATACGGTCCACAAGATGTAATATCCAATTTTCTGAAAACGTGAGAAACTTAAAGTACGGTTTCTCCGTAAACGAACGAAATTCACCAGATACAAAGGCAAGTCTCCCAAAATGAATTAGTTAAGGTCCAAAAAAATTTAGGAAGCATTCTAGACTCTTAAAAATGAGAATCCTAGGCTTAGACAGAAAGAAAAATAGAGCTAGAATAACGAAACAAATTTGAACAAAACATTGATGAAACGTAAGGGTATTTTCGTCATTTTGAGTAAATTTTGGAATTATCATAGGAGGACTTTCTAAATGAAAGTTTTGAGTTTCTTAGGTTTCTTAGAGGCCTAAAAATCATGGGAAGCCCTAGGACAGTTAAAACCCCTCCGATGGATGTTTTCCAATGTCGGTGCACCTAGACTTTGAAGGATTCATTCGGGAAGGTTTTAGCTCTAATTCAAGTGATTCCAAAGGCATTTTACTAAATTGGGAACTAAATTTTATAATAAAAAAGATGGTTCTAAAAAAAGAGCTAAAACAAGTTAGAAATGAAAATGCCAAGGACGAAGGGCAAAATAGAAATTTTTGAAAAGTCTTTTTCCTCCCACCTATATATAAGTGGCGTCCCACCTCCTCATTCATTTAGCCCATTATGTTTCTGCCCTAAACTAGAGAAAAACCCTATAGAGAGAGGCGCACAAGAAGGAGAGGAAGAGAAGGAAAAATTAAAGGCGAAAGGTATGGATTTTTTGTTATTTTTCATGCTCCTTCCTTAACAAACCTCTTCTCCTCCATTTTCCTTTCTTTCTTATGATTTTATTGAAGTATATGGATCTATTTTAAGGGAAGAACAAAAGGGAAACTTCGTATTTGAAGAGAGAAGGCCAAAGAAAGGAAGATTCAAGCAAGAAAACAAGGAAAAACAAGGTAATTTCTCCTTCCATGATGGCTACCCCTTGCTTCTCTTCTCTCCTTGGTTCACCCCACTGAAGAAGCCATGGGAAGACTTGGATTTTGGGTAGAACCAAGGTTGAATCTTAGGAAAACGAGTGTGGAGAATAAGAATATGCAAAGAAAACAACAAAAGAACCATGGATATTCAAGATAGTAAACCTAGGGTTTCATGAGCTCCCTTGAAAATATGATTTAATGCAATTATTCCTAGGCCTAAATAAATGTTTAAATGAGTTCCTAAGATCCCTAGGAGTCTTCCTATATGCATCTTCCATTAGAAAACAAAGCAAACTTCCATGAAGGCTAAATGGTGCAAAGTCTTGGCCAAAGGGGGTTGAGACACCTAAAGGGAGTTTTAATTCTTTCAAGCCCATTTTTGAGTCATATATGATGAATGAAAAAGAGAGGAAACCTTAGGAAAAATTTAAGAGGTCTAGAGAATTAATTGGTGTCTTAGGTTCCATAACATGACCTAAAGAAGCAACATGTAGTTAGGCTATTTTTTTTAATTGTGTGATGACTCCAAGAGGCTTCAAAGGAGTCAAGAATCATATATGAAAGGAAAGAATGGAGCTTAGGACTCATTTGATGGGTGTTTCTTCATTAGGTGCATTCTTGGAACCACAAAGGGGTTAATAGACCAAGTTAGTATTTAAGGAAGATGTGTGGCCTTATAATTAACTCCATGAAACTAATTGGCTTCCATAAATTATATCTAGGCCAAGAGAAACCAATCCCACACCTTTTTGTGTGTGAGGCCAAGGAAGGGAGAGCAAATTCAAGGAGAAAAGTGTGTGATTGCATTCAAGGTAGCTTACTCTTCCTTCTCTCATGCATGAATGTATGTTTGACTTGTCTTTGAATATGTATATTCGTGTTTTAAGCTATGAAAAGTGTTCTAACATAATTTTTTATTCTATGGTACCATGATGATGCATTATATTTTCAAATGATTTTTATTATACTTGCTTTGGTTTACTTGAGTGTGGAGGAACCAAGAACCCTTAAAGTTAGTTAGGACAAAGTAAAGAGTCTCCCAAAAGTGAGGTTGACTCCCAAAGAGTAACATTGAGTCCAAAAATCTCTTAAAAGAAATGGGTGAGGCGAGTCCAAAATCCACAAGTGAATGGGTGAAGCTAATCCACTTACTTAGCAAGCCTATGGATAACTTGTATGACTTACTTACATGTCAAGATTGCTTCTTGAATGTTCATGTTGTTTAATATGCCCATGCATGCATTTGTAAGACATGGTTTGCATACTTTATGCATGGTGGAAATGGGAGATGAGCTATTGAGATTTTTTGAATCTCATTCCTTCCTCTCCAACATTCTAACATGCTAGGTGAATCAAGAGAACAAGGTAATGGGAGCCAACACCTTAGAAGATAAGAGATTGACAACGAAGTGCATGAATCTTGCTTCTTTAAGGCCATATGAGTGGAAAATGTTGTAATATATTGTTATATTTGTCTTATGACCTTATGAACATATGTAATTGTGCTAATGTATGATGTACAAATGAAAATTTATGTTGTATGAATGTTACAATGCAAATTGAGCATGTAATGACAAGACTAGCAATATGGAAATGTGTGTATGACATGGGGTGAGAGAGTGAGTTTGCAAATTAAGTGTTTGTGCACCTTTGAGAGAACTTTAAAATGTCATTTTGGTGCAAGCCCACGTGCTCAAGTGGCCACACAAGTTTGGGAAGCAAATTTGAACACTTGCTTATAAGGACCATAAAAATGACCAAATCAGAACCCTATATAACAAACTGACCAAATGGGTGAATCTTCCTATCAAATTTTGCAAACATGTAGGGCTCATTGAGATCTTTTTGGGAAGCTAAAGTTAATAAAAATTGGAGCTCTGTTGAATTAATTATGAATTTTTAAATTTGGGATTTTTCTGCTATTCTGGTGTATGTACTATTCATATGGTCAGTTTTGTGTTCTGTGTCATCTGATAGTCAAATGGTATCCAATTCTTGTGAAATTTTACAAGACACCAAGATCACCTCATTTGGAGGTCTGACCAGAGAGTTATGAATTTTTGAAGTTTCATGCCAGTACCAGTAACGCCACTGGACCTTCAATATTGTTCTATCATAATTCAATTTCTATATGGACTTGACGTGATCTGGAGCTATTTTTCCCTTAAATTTAACATCCTTATCTTCTCATATTGACCAAATTTTCATGATATGTATTTTTTTAGGATTAGTTATGAATTTCTAAAAATTTATGATTGTAAGCTGTGACAGTAGCCTAGGCAGCTGAGACCTTGGGTGCTTTTTGAATGTCAAATGTCTTCTACTTGGTATTTTATGACCTGGACATATTTTTAGCATAAAATAGACGTCTGTAACTTTCCATAATGGAAAGAATACATAATTTTAATTTTTTTAGAATTAGTTAATGATTGTTCAAAGTTTGTGATAGAAAAGGAAAAATTCTGGCCGAGGCTGCAACTATGAATTTTGTGTATTTCTTGCACTTGCACGAGTTCTAGGCTACTTTTAGTGATGAAATTGAGTTATATCTATATAATTAAATATGAGAATGTGATTCATGATCTCACATAGTCTACAGGACATCAAATGAAAAGTTCATATGCTAGGCAATGCAAAAATACTTATTATTTAATGTCATTTTTCCTTGTTTCTTCATGAAATACATGATGTGAGACATGGATATAGCATGAGATAAGTTAGAAAGTTATGGTATTACATTTATTGGTATTAAAGAAAAGTTCCAGGCTCTCTCAGATTGGATTTGGCTTAAGGATGTAGCAATAGGGTTATGTAAAGGGCTTGTATAAATATGTAAAGTCTTGTATGAGACATTTTGGGTGTGTAAAGATAGTTTATAGCTTTGTTTATGATAAGTAAGTTGTAGAATGGTCTTGGAGTAAATAGTGAACATTGGGAAAGGTTGGCCTCTAAAATAGCTTGAGCAGAGCTAAGGGATCTGACAGCTAGAACTCTATGAAATATGATAACTCACCAGGATCAGTAGCAAGCCCTAGGTATGAACGATGAGAAATGATCTTGCTGTCATGAAGAGGATTGCTAGGGAGAGTATATGAGGGCTAATTCTCTTACGGTCATACTTAGACCATTCCAAGATGTCTCGCATAATATAAAGACAAGTAGTGATGCAGCACGGTGTGAGATAAGACTGCGGCTGCACAGGACTAGTCTAGAGGGGAAGTGAGAAAAAGAGTCACTCCCTAGCCATAACACCCAAATGTCTAGATAAGTTTCAGAGCCTAAAAGGCTAATTTCCTCAGGCCAGAGGTTGAGTTACAAGCTATACCCCTTAGAGCCCGACAACCCAGATGTGACAACTAGTTATGCATGAATGAAGCAAGAGGTAGAACCCTCTAACTTTGATAATGAGCTGAATATAGACGCTATGAGGCTCGAGTTTTGTAGCTAAAGGTGAGTTTCCAATTCATGGAGAAGTAAACCAATTAGAGGCCGTTAGCCGTGGCCAATTAATTGCTTAGTTACAGCCAATTATTCTAGGTGGCAGCGAGATAATCCAGAGAGTTCCTCGTGGTGGCGAATGGCAGTATGAATGCCTTGTTGGTCATATTCAAGCCAACTTGAAAAATGAACTAATAAGGGATCAGTCGATCCATAAAGAGTGGGAACCACTAGTATAAGTAAAGAAAGAGAGTAGTAAATAGTCACAGAAGATTAGTAAATAGTATGTGATCAGTGGGCCTAGCAAATGAGATTAAGAAAGAACTCAATGTTAAAAACTGTTAGACATAGGAATAATAAGATTATTGAGGAGAACTACCTCTAAGGCATTAACTCCAACCTAGGGTACTACCTTGTGAGACACTGAATGATAGAATGTTAATGTAGCCTTAAAATTTATGTAAGATAAGGCTACCAGTAGTGAGGCATATAATAAGTGGCCTAGAAAGGTGTATCTCATAGGCAACACCTAGAGATGAGTATGAGTAGCCCGACAATAGAAGCTCAGAAGAAAATAAGGATAGCTTAGAAAGCACTAAGTTATTGCAAGCTATAGGTTTGATGAGATAGACAACTCAGACAAGTATAAGCTGAAGCCTACAGGAAGTGACTAATAGCATTGTCTAGGTGAGATGCGTAAAAAGAGAAATTAATTTGATAGGAAGCTAAGTGAAAGTTCTTCTTGAATTGAGAAAGGAAAAATGAGACGTCTTGAATTAGGGAAACCACTTAGCAGTGGTTAGCATATTCCCCTAGATAGACCCCCTGAGTCGTAAAATATAGTAATAAAGGAAGTAAGAAAGAACTGAAAAACTAGCCATAGAAGAGATGCCCTCGCTTTAGTAATGACTAAATGCATAGACTAAGCCTAGAAAGGTAAATAGATAGGGGTCCCATAATTAGTCAGACGAGCTCCCTAATATGAGAATAATATAGGGTTAAGGCACATGAGTTATTAGAGCACCCAGTAGAGCATAAGTTTTCCATAAGGTAGAGTCTGGACATCGAGAGTCCGTGTCCTAGATTAGGTTAATAGACCCTAAAATTAGTATACTGTGCTCCTAGGGATGAGGCTAAGAAGGCTGAATAGAGAGAAAGCCTAGCTCTGATCTGAATGTAGAAATAAGCTAAGACAAATAGTTAGTACCTTAGTACCCTCGAGGAAACTCGAGGGAGCTAGAGACCACCTAAGAAGGTGAGTCTTGTATTATGCAGAGAAAAAGTGTAAGCCTTTAGATATACCCCCTTGAGTCATAAAATATAATAGTAAAAGAAGCAAGGAAGAACTAACAAACTAGACATAGAAGATATGTCCTCGCTTTAGTAATGACTAAATACATAGATTTAGCCTAGAAAGGTAAATAGATAAGGGTCCAATAATTAGTCAGACGAGCTCCCTAATATGAGAATAATATGGGGTTAAGGCACATGAATGATTAGAGCATCCAATGGAGCATAAGTTTTTTATAAGGTAGAGTCTAAACATTGAGAGTACATATCTTGGATTAGGTTAATAGAACCCTAAAATTAGTATACTGTGCTCCTAAGGATAAGGCTAAAAAGGCTGAATAAAGAGAAAGCCTAGCTCTAATTCGAATGTAGAAATGAGCTGAGACAAACAATTAGTACCTTAGTACCCTCAAGGAAACTCAAAGGAGCTAGAGACCGCCTAAGAAGGTAAGTCTTGTATTATGCAGAGAAAGAGTGTAAGCCAAGAGTGCTATAGAATGTAATTCCTAGAGTTACAGGTAATAGAAATTTTCTTATCGAGGGATGGTCTAGTTAAAAGTAAAGCAAGAGTATGAAAAAAAGTAGACCCCCTTGAGGTTATAGAGAGTGAATAAGTAGAAGAACCCTAGGAAAATGTAGGTGCTTTTGAGCGTAAAGAAACCCAAACTGGCAACAGAAATAGCCAGTAATAATGCATCCTTTTACCTAAGTAAAAGGATAGTGAAGGTAAAAATAGAGAGAATACATAACGGTGTTCAAGCCAAGGGCATAATAGATTGAGAACAAATATCAAGTTGATGTGCTTGAGTATTTGAGAAAGCACACTTGTCCTTGTCATAGATGCCCTTTTAGCATGATAGTGGCCAAAGTAAAGGTGACAAGCAATGTAAAGTGATCTTGAGATGAAATAGAGAAAGAATCCTATTTTTCCTGAGTATCCTACGAGAATAGGGCAGATAAAGAAAAGTATAATAAGGATACTTTAGATTATTGGAAAACTTGTAATATATTTGCGATAGTGGCTTTGAGTTCAGTTATGAGGTGCTTGTGTATTAGTATTTGATGTTATGGTTTGCTTGCAACAATGGTTACATGATATTGGGTCTAGCCAACCCAGTAGTAATGTAAGTTGAGTGCATAGCAAACGATGACATCAATCACTAAAGTGTCCCGATAATCGAAAGGTATTCTAGTTAGTTAAAGAACGAGATGAGTTAAAAAAGAAAGGTAAAGGGATTCCAGTAATATCATAATGATGAGAAAAGTATATAGAAAAGAATCCCTAGTAAAGAATAACAATATAGAAAAGAACGTGCTAATAGTAAGGAATGTTCAGATTCAGATAACATGAGTTTAGTATGCACAGCCTGAGTCCCTTATAGCATATGTAAACAAATAAGAAGGGACCAATGTATAGCCTCTCTCCTGCTAGAGATATTAACCACACTTAGTATATGATATACCCTAATGCTACGACACTCAAAAGTAGAACGTGGGTATAGTTAGGAACTATAGGATATGAGAGGAAAGTTAGAACGAGTACACATAAAGTAAGTAAGTCAATAGAGTAAGAAAAGAAAGCTCAAGTAAAATAAATTGGCTAAAGTGGGAATTTGAAGATCCCATAAGGAATGATGAATGAAAATTAAAATCTTCTTAAGTATTAGTATGATGGGATTTTGGAGAGTCAGATGACATAAAACCCACTTTGCATGAAGAGCATGATATGCTTCTGAGTTTAGCCTTAGCTAGTATGAATAATGGTCATCGAATTTAGTGAGCATGCATTTTACTATCAGATATAGTGATCGTAGGCTTTGACGTCTCTTAAAGATGGGTTGCAGTAGACCCTAGCAAGGCTTTGAGAGGTCACAGTAGATCCCACAGAGTTATAGAGGGCCTCAGTCACAGCATGATAGTTCTCTAGTGACATGACGGCTTGAGATATTTTTTACAAAGTAGTTAGTCTCAGATACTAGTACAGTTTTAGTTAGCTTTTATCTTAGAGACTAGAGATCTCCTAATTCTGGTAGACCGTTGCCATGGAGATATGAATGCTTCACTAAGATAGTTAGACTACTGATTAGATCGCTTGAGAGATGAGTATAGTGTATAGGATGAGGAAAGCAAGAAATAAATTAGCTTTCCAGAGTTAAAGCCAGATAAACCACTACTTAGCAAATATTGGCCCTGACTGAGGGATAGAAAGATCCCTCTATGTTAAATTATGTATTCAGAAAGGGGTCAGGTATAATTTTTACATGAGGTAAGCGGTACAGTATGTCTCCAATGATCGAAACTGTGAGAATAGCTAGCATCCTACTAGAATTTACTAGTAGTCAGTGGTAATGGCTCTTCTATATCAGTATGAGGAATATAAGTTAGGCCTATTAGTGTCGAGATGAGGGACTATAAAATATCACTATAAATGAGCAAAGAGAATGAGGAAAAGTCCCAGCCTACTGATATAGATGTAGTAGTAAATAGAGAAACTAGGATCATTAAAAGTAGAAACTCCTTAAAGGGAGTTGTAATCCTAGTAAGTAACCGAGATGTGAGGCCTATGATAGAAAGAAATATAAATTATAATTATTGGATGAGCTAGTAAGAAAGAATACAGAGGTAAATAGTGGATGGTACATGTAAATAAGTAAGCAGATAGGTAGAAATCTCCAATGGTTATGATGATAAAAAAAAGACGATGAGACACTATGAGGAGCCATTGGGAGAAAATACGAGAGATTTAATACGAAATAAGTTACCTCCGGAAATGTGTAAATGAGTCCACTGAAAATAACGTTAACCCCTACGAACAGGTTAAGACTAACCCAATGTGATTAATAAGCTCTCCCAAGATAAGCCTCTAGAGTCAGAAACTTCTTTCCCTTATGAGAAGAATTAGCTAGTACTCTATAATAATAGAGCCTTCATTAAAAGCTAGTAATAAAAATCCCCTAGTTGAAAAAAACTCAAAAGAGTGTATTCATTGAGAAAAGTGTATAGAGCCAAGACGAAGGGAAAGAAAAGAACAATTAGCCAAAAAAGAAAAGAGTATGAGCAAAGCATACCCCAAATTTTAAGGATGAAATTTATTTAATGGGGGAGAAATGTAATATCTGGTTCTTTGAAAATGAGAGAAAACATGAGAAACGTAACATACGATTTCTCCGTAAACGAATAAAGTTCACTGGATACAAAGGCAAGTCCCTTTAAATGAATTAGTTAAGGTCCCAAAAAATTTGGAAAGCAGTCTAGACTCCTAAAAATGAAAATCCTAGGCTCAGATAGAAAGAAAAATAGAGTTAGAATGAAGAAACAAATTTGAACGAAAGGTAGACGAAATATAATGGCATTTTCATCATTTTGAGAACATTTTGGAATTTTCACAGGAGGACTTTTTAAATGAAAGTTTTGAGTTTCCTAGGTTTCTCAGAGGCTCTGAAAATCATGGGAAGCCCCAGGACAATTAAAAGCCCTCCAATGGACGTTTTTCAATGTTAGTGCACCCAGACTTTGACGGATTCGTTTGGGAAGGTTTTAGCTCCGATTTGAGTGATTCCAAAGGCATTTTACTAAATTTGGAATTAAATTTTATAATAGAAAAGACAGTTCTCAAAAAGAAGCTAAAACAAGTTAGAAACAAAAATGCCAAGGACGAAGGGTAAAATAAGAATTTTTGAAAAGTCTTTCTCCTCTCACTTATATATAAGTGGCGTCCCACATCCTCATTCATTCAGCCCATTATGTTTTAGCTCTAAACTAGAGAAAAACCCTACAGCGAGAGGCATACAAGAGGGAGAGGAAGAGAAGGAGAAATCAAAGGCAAAAGGTATGGATTTTTGGTTGTTTTTCATGCTCTTTTCTTAGCAAACCTATTCTCCTCCATTTCCCTTTCTTTCCTATAATTATATTGAAGTATATGGATATATTTTAAGGGAAGAATAAAGGGGAAAATTCGGAATTGAAGAGAGGAGGCCAAAGAAAGGAAGATTCAAGCAAGAAAACAAGGAAAAACAAGGTAATTTCTCCTTCCATGATGGCTACCCCTTGCTTCTCTTCTCTCCTTGGTTCGCCCCACTCAAGAAGCTATGGGAAGGCTTGGATTTTGGGTAGAACCAAGGGTGAATCTTAGGAAAAGGAGTGTGAAGAATAAGAACATGCAAAGAAAACAACAAAAGAACCATAGATATTCAAGATAGCAAACCTAGGGTTTCATGAGCTCCCTTGAAAATATGATTTGATGCAATTATTCTTAGGCCTAAATAAATGTTTAAATGAGTTTCCAAGATCCCTAGGAGTCTTCCCAATATGCATCTTCCATGTAGAAAATAAAGCAAACTTTCATGGAGGCTAAATGGTGCAAAGTCTTGGCCAAAGGAGGTTGAGACACGTAAGGAGAGTTTTAAATTCTTTCAAGGCCATTTTTGAGTCATATATGATAAATGAAAATAAGGGAAAACCTTGGGAAAAATTTAGGAGGTCTAGAGAATGAATTGGTGCCTTGGGTTCCATAATATAACCTAAAGAAGCAACATTGTGTAATGACTCCAAAAGGCTTAAAAGAAATCAAGAATTATATATGAAAGGAAAGAATGGAGCCTAAAACTCATTTGATGGATGTTGCTTCATTAGGTACATTCTTAGAACCACAAAGGGGTTAATAGACCAAGTTAGTATTTAAGAAAGATGTGTGGCTTTAGAATTAACTCCATAAACCTAATTAGCTTCTATAAATTGTATGTAGGCTAAGAGAAACTAATCCCACACCTTTGTGTTTGTGTGGCCGAGGAAGGGAGAGCAAATTCAAGGAGAAATGTGTGTGATTTCATTTAAGGTAGCTCACTCCTCCTTCTCTCATGCATGCATGTATGCTTGACTTGTCTTTGAATGTGTGTATGTATGTTTTAAGCTATGAAAAGTGTTCTAACATAAGTTCTTATTCTATGGTACTATGATGATGCATTATGTTTTCAAATAATGTTTATTATGCTTACTTTGGTTTGCTTGAGTGTGGAGAAGCCAAGAACCCTTAAAGTTAGTTGGGACAAAGTAAAGAGTCTCCCAAAAGTGAGGTTGACTCCTAAAGAGTAAAGTTGAGTCCAAAAATCTCTTAAAAGAAATGGGTAAGGCAAGTCCAAAATCCACAAGTGAATGGGTGAGGTTAATCCATTTACTTAGCAAGCCTATGGATGCCTTGTATGACTTACTCACATGCCAAGATTGCTTCTTGAATGTTTATGTTGTTTAATATGCCCATGCATTCATTTGTAAGCCATGGTTTGCATACTTTATGTATGGTGGAAATGGGAGATGAGCTATTGGGATTCTTTGAATCTCATTCCCTCCTCTCCAATGTTTTAACATGCTAGGTGAATCAAGAGAACAAGGTAATGGGAGCCAACACCTTGGAAGATAAGAGATTAATAACAAAGTGCATGAATCTTGTTTCTTTAAGGCCATATGAGTGGCAAATGTTGTAATATATTATTGTATATGTCTTATGACCTTATGAACATGTGTAATTGTGCTAATTTATCATGTACAAATGAAAATTTATGTTATGTGAATGTTATAATGCAAATTGAGCATGTAATGACAAGACTAGCAATATGGAAATGTGTGTATGGCATGGGGTGAAGGAGTGAGTTTGCAAATTCTGGGTTTATGCACATTTGAGACAAGTTTAAAATGTCATTTTGGTGCAATCCCACGTGCTCAAGTGGCCACACAAGCTTGGGAAGCAAATTTGAATACTTTGATGCTTATAAGGACCATAAAAATGACCAAACCAGAACCCTATATAATAAACTGACCAAATGGGTGAATCTTCCCATGAAATTTTGTAGACATGTAAGGCTTATTGAGATCTTTTTGGGAAGCTAATGTTCAAAAAAATCAGAGCTCTACAAAATTAATTATGAATTTTTAAATTTGGAAATTTTGTTATTCTGGTGCATGTACTGTTCATATGGTCAGTTTTGTGTTCTGTGTCATCCGATAGTCAAATAGTATCTAATGCTTATAATTTTACAAGTATAAATTAGAATTTATAAGCTTTCTATAGCCACCAAGATTACCTCATTTGGAGGTCTAGTTAGAGAGTTATGAATTTTTGAAGTTTCATATTAGTACCAATAACGCCACTGGACCTTCAATATTATTCTATCATAATTTAATTTCTACGTGCACTTGACATGATCTTGAGCTATTTTTCCCTTAATTTAACATCTTTATCTTCTCATATTGACCAAAATTTCATGATTTGGATTTTTTTATAATTAGTTATGAATTTCTAAAAATTTATTATAATAAGCTATGACAGTAGCCTAGGTAGCTGAGACCTTAGGTGCTTTTCAAATGTCAAACATCTTCTACTTAGCGTTTTATGACCTAGAAATATTTTTAGCATAAAATATACGTCTATAGCTTTCTAGAATGGTAAAGAATGCATGATTTTGATTTTTTTTAGAATTAGTTATGAATTTTCAAAGTTTGTGATAGAAAAGGGAAAATTCTGGCCGAGGCTGCAACTATGAATTTTGTGTATTTCTTGTGCTTGCACAAGTTCTAGGCCACTTTTGGTGATGGAATTGAGTTATATCTATGTAATTAAATATGAAAATGTAATGCATGAGCTCACATGGTTCATAGGACATCGAATGAAAAGTTCATATGCTACGCAACACAAAAATACTCATTATTTAATGTCATTTTTCCTTGCTTTTTCATGAAATACATGATGTGAGACGTGGAGATAGCATGAGATAAGCTAAAAAGTTATGGTGTTACACGGGACATCGAATGAAAATTTTTTTGTGATGTAACACAATTAAATTGAATAATTTTAGTGATTTCCTTTGGCAAGCTTGCATATTCCAAGGATGTGAGCTTGGATATGATATGAGATGAGTCCTATAAATATAATGTTACACTCCCAATCTCTATTTTGTTTGGAAATACTATAATGTATAAGCTACTAGATTTTAAAAAAATTAATTTAGCATGGTTTAATCGTGGATTAGAACCATAGTTAAACCAAAGGTTTAAAAACTACAATTTAACTAAACTAAAGTTGCAAAATTGCAATTAAACCTAAGGGTAGCTGCAATTTCCAAAAAACTACAACTAAACCTGGTGCTAAAGGTAGAACTACCACAATTTTGGAAACCATGGTTGGGACAATTTTTTTCCTAGTGTAAGGAATACTTGGCTCATGATGGAATTATGTTTGATGGATTTAATCATGTTAAAGCTCTAGAAAAAATCATGGGAAAACCAACTCCCATTATTGATGTTCACTCTGTTGATGCAAATGTTGGAATGCTGCTTTGTATGATGAACTAACTAATCATCCTTGGTGTTGCAAAGCTTACCTCTCCCACATGTCTCAAGGTATTTTATGTTTGGTGTTTTATACATGCTATTTGCCTAAACTTACCATTCATTATCCTAAATTTTCATACCATAATAAGATAGCACAATTTTTATATCACATTGTGCTTATAACATCATTTTACATCATTTCAACACGTTTGACAGTAGAATTTACTGATATTAAAGGTCAAAATATTTCATTTTTGCTTAAATGCATTATTTCAACTTACCAAACTCAACTTTAATCATTAATACACTTGCTCATATAGAAACATCACAAAAGGAAGCACGCAATTTAGGTCTAAGGTCATACATTACAAGCTAGTCCATTTACATCATTCCATGAAATTCTATAATTCTGCCATAAACTTAAAAAGAAAAAACATAACTTGAGCTAGAAAACTCTAAAGTGAGCAAATGAGCACTTTCTGGAAAGCTCAACATAATCTAGATGTTGGAAAATTTTCATATCAAAACAAAATTGTTTGAGCCATGAAAATTTAGTGGAACAGTACCACTGTCAGATTTTCATCCATACCTAGACCTAAAATTTTAACTTTGTATATCTTGAGTTACACATATCCAAATTGAGTGATCTCGATGGCTATGAAATGCTTATAATTCCAAATATATGCTGTAAAATTTCATGAGTATTGGAGTTCATTTGACCACTCAAATATATAGAAAACCAGAACTAACCAAATGAACAATGATAGGGCATTTTTGCATAAATAAGCTAACTTTGAAAAATCATAAGCAATTCTACAAAGCTCTAAAAATTTTGTTTTTTAGCTCTATGAAAAGCTCTAAATGAGATCTATATATCTACTAAATTTCATGCCAAAATCTGTCCATTTGGTCTAGTTTTTCTTTAGAAACAAAATATGGTTCATTTTAGCACCAAGGTGGCGTCAAATGGTCCATAATGTGACTCTATAATGTAAATGACCATTTGAACATGTCTAACACATAATTTACAACATATAATGCATCATTTCAACTTACCAAACTTAAATTTAATCCTTAATGCACTTGCTTATATAGAAACATTACAAGCTAATGCATCTACATCATTTCGTGCAATTCCATAACTCTGCCATAAATTTCAAAAAGACATAACTATAGTTAGAAAACTCCAAATCGAGCAAATGTGCACTTTCTGGAATGCTCATGACATAATCTACATGCTGGAAAATTTTCAAATTAAAAAAAATTGTTTGGACTAGGAAAATTTAATGGAATATTACCACTATTAGATTTTCGTCCATACCAAGACCTAAAACTTTAACCTTGCATATCTTGAGCTACATAGATCCAAATTAAGTGATGATGGTGGCTATGGAAAGCTTATAATGCCAACTATATCCTATAAATTTCATAAGTATTGGAGTTCGTTTGACCCTACAAATATATAGAAAACCAAAGCTGACTAAATGAATAATGATAGGACATTTTTACATAAATTACTCAACTTTGAAAAATAATAAGAAATTAAATAGAGCTCCAAAAATTATGTTCTTTAGATCTTGAAAAGCTCTCAATGAGATCTATATACATACCAAATTTCATGTCAAAATCCATCCATTTAGTCTAGTTTTGGTTTAGGGATAAAATATGGCTCATTTTGGTACTAAAGTGGCATCAAATGGTCCATAATACAATTATATAGTGCAAGTGACTATTTGAGCATGTCTAACACATAATTTACAGCATATATGGGCATCATAACAAATCCAAAATATCATGGAACTTAAAACCACTCTCTCACTTAGCCTTATACACACACTTTCTATAGGACATACATAACAAAAATTCATATTCTTGCACATTTGCCCCCAAATATGGTACATACATTATAATATCATACTTTTACATATGAGTGAAGGTTTACATTACATAAATAATATATGCATCCATACTTTGATATCAAATTACACAAAATCCTATTCTATTATCAAACTAGCATAAGTCAAGCTTCTTGGCCTCCACTCTTTGCTCTATGAGAATTTCTTAGACAAGGTTAAACATAAAATGGGGGAGAGTAAGATTCAAAGAATCCCAATAACTTATTCACCCTTTCAAGCATACATATATGGCAAGTTATCATGTCAAAGAAAGTAAGCATGCATCCAATGTTTTCAAATATCAAACATAATTATATTTACAAAGTCATATGGATCCATCAAGTTTAAGAACAAGCTATAGAGTCTTTTGGCATAGTCTCACCCAATTACTTGGGACTTTTGGATTGGCCTCACCATTTTAAGGACTTTTGACTTAGCCTCACTTATTCCATGAGACTTTTGGCCTTGTCTCACTGTTACTTAGGAACTTTTAGCTTTATCTCACCTAGTTCAAGGGATGTTTGACATAACTTTACCCATCAAGAGCCATCTTACATTTTCAAAGCATTTCAAGAAACATAATGTCATCAAATCATCAAACTAATAGCAATAGACATGTTTCATGATTCAAACACATAAGCAATCAATGATAATCAAACAACCAAGATATGCATACAAAAATGGATGAAAAGCTACTTTGAGTCAAGAAGCACAACTTTCTTCCTTGATTCCTTAGTGTAACGTTCGATTTTCGTAAAAATGACAAAAATGAGCCGATTATAAAAGGAAGTCTCTGAAGAGGAAGATTTGAGGCCAAATAAAATTAGAATAAAATATTAAATAATGAAAAATGAGGATACAAGATTTAAGATACCTAAAAACTGGAGTTAGAGTAGCTAAATAAAATCTAATGAAAACTAGTGGCATTTTTGTAATTTTAGGCACCTTTTAAAAAACTCACAAAAAGAATTTTTAAATGAGAAAATTAAGTTTCTTGGGGTTCTCAGAGGCCTTAAATACCATACGAATCCTTAGAATGGTTTAAACCTTTCCAGTTTATGTTTTAGAGTGTTAGTTGACTCAAATTTTGACCGATTCATTTGGGAAGGTTTTAAATCTAATTTAGGCAAAACCAAGGGCATTTTATGAATTAGAGGACTTAAATTGTATGATAAAAAATATAGTTCTAAAAAAGGAGTTGAAATGAGCCTAAACAGAGTAAATAGGCATGTAGGGGCAAAATAGTCATTTTGAAAAATTATAAAAGAGGCTTTTTAAGTAAGATTACACCTTATCACCTTCTCCAAGCTTCCATTTTCAGAAGTTTGAGTAGCCATGGTGTGACATTAAGGGAAAGGAGAGAGAAGAATTTTAAGCTCCCATTTAGGTAAATAAACAGCCCCGTTTCATCCTGCGCTAACTAGGAAAGTTGTTCCTCTCTCTAAGAGCGCTCTAATGATGGCTTTCTTTTCTTGAAAACTTGAAGATTCAAGTCTAACCCAAGCCAAAAAGAAACTCTTTTCAAGAAACCAATCAAGGAAAAATAATCTACATGAAGATAGCTTCGTTTTAAGGCAAGACTTTACTTGAAACAGTTGTAAAATCTTGTATCTCCAAGCCATTTAAGCTTCGACCTAGAGAGAGAAAGTGAGGAAGAGAGTTTTTCTTCATGTTTTCTTGTTGGAACCAAGGGTTATGGAGTGTGAGGATTAAGAATATATAACTAGAATTGAACAGGAAGCTTTAGAATATAAGTTGTAGAATTTAAGGATTTGGTTACACCTTGGCAAATATAAAGCTTCCTAATGATCATTTAAGTTATCTAAAAGTATAAATGAGTTCTCAAGACACCTAGGAAGTCTCCCGTGTGGCAATTCCCTAAAGAAAATAAAGCAAACTCCTTGGGCTCAATGCTAAGTACATGTCTCGACCAAACTAGGATGAAGCACCTAGGGAGTGTTTTAAATTTTTCTAAGTCTAGAAAGGGACTAAATATGATGGAAGAACATCAAGGGAAGCTTTGAAAAAAATTTAGAAGTCTTGGTTTGTGAGATGGAGGTATAGGTTCCATTTTAAGACTTAAAAAAGCAACTTGTATCTAGGCTTTTAGGAATGAAATTGTGATGATTCCAAAATGTTTAAATGGAGTCAAGAGACCTAGATAGAAGAAGAAAATGAAGCCAAGACTATAAATTCTTGTAGTTACTTCATTAGGCCTTGTATGGAACCATAATTAAGCCATAAAACAAAGTAACTTCACATAGAGTGTGTGTGATACTAGAGTTTGCCTCAATAATGTAATTGTGTCCCATTTGATATATATAGGACAAACGAATCAAGCTCCACATAATTGTGTATGCTTGGCCAAAAAAGGGGAAGAAGAACTAAAGGAAAAAGTGTGTGAATCTTGCTTCAAGGTAGCTCTCCAACCTTTCTCTCATGCATTATTTGGATATTTATTTGTCCTTGAGTGTTTGTATGTATGTTTGAACTATGAGAAATGTTCCTAGCCATTGCTTACATGTTATGGTACCATTATGTTTCTTGAAATGTGTTCATGTATGCAAAGTGGATTGAATAGGTTTGGTTATACCAAAAGTCCCTTAGCATGAGTGAAGATGAGCTAAAAGTCCCTAAGAATGGGTGAGATAAAGCCAAAAGTCTTAAGAAGAGTGAGGCTAAGTCAAAAGTCCCTTGAAAGTGGGTGAGGCTAGACCAATGCCTTTGAAAGCTTATGTTTGCTATGTATGAACTTATGTGACAAAGAAAATGATTTTTGTATGTTCATGAGTAGTCTAAATGCCATACATGCATTCTTTGACATGTATATGCATCCATTATATATGTTTGAAAGGGTTAAGAGTTATTGGGATTCTTTGAATCTCACTCTTCCCCCACATATGCCTAACCATATCTAGGTGAGCCAAGTGGACCAAGAAATAGAGGCTAACAACCTTGAAAAGTAAAACTTTGACAAAGAGATAGAGAAATGGCCTTTTATTTGCATTTTAATGTCAAGAATTGTAAACATGTATTATATATATGCTTTAGACCTTTGAGCAAGTTTGAATATATGTATATATGCTGTATGTATCAATGTGGAAAGTTTTTGCCACTCCTTTGCCTATATGTGCATGTGTATAAATGTGAGTGGCATGGTGAGATTTAGCTCCACGGTGATTTGAATCATTTTTCATGCTTTTATATGTTGTAATTATTTTTTTGAATGTTCCTAAGTGGCTATGAAATGAGAGTAAAGCTTTTTGGTGCTTTGAGATACCAATTTGGACTTCAAAAGTGACCATTATGTGTGCTAAATCAAAATCTGACCAAATAAATGATTTTTTCTATGAAATTTGGCTAAAAGATAGGTCTCATCTAGAGCTTTTCATAGAGCTAAAGATCACTCAATTTGGAACTATAGAAAATTTATTATGATTTTTCAAAGTTGGCTAAATTGTGTAAAAATAGTATAGTTACTATTCATATGGTCAATTTATATTTCTGTGTCACTTATAGAACAAATGAAGTCCAATGCCTATAAAATTTTACAAAAATAAACTAGAAACCATAAAATTTCCATAGCCACTGAGATAACCTCATTTGGAGCTCTGTAAAGGGAGAACCAAATTTTTGAAGTTGCATGACAGTACCAATAATGTAGCTTGACCTTTGGTACTATTTCATCAATTTCCTGAGGTTAAATGCTAGTGTATTGGTTTGGAATTATTTTTAGTAATTATTTAAAATTTAGAGATTCCTATAAATCTATCATATACATGATTTCAATTTTTCTAGAATTAGTTATAAATTTTCAAAGTTCATACCAGAAAGCTATGACAGTAACCCGAGGCTAAAAATTCTAATATGAGGTGTATGGCTTCAAACCCATGGATATTAAGATGTTTTGTGATGTTTATAACTTGTATAGATATGTTATGGATAGAAAATAATATGGATGAGTTCATATGGTTCATGAAGTATGAAATGAAACTTTTGGACCTTACATAACGCAATTTATTACCATTAAATATGCTTATTTTCTATGAGAGGGTATGAAGCTAGTCTTGGTGATGAGTTGAGGAGGCTAATGAGTAAGGTATTACACTTACCTTCTCCTCTTGGCCTCACACACACACTTGGGAGAGGTTTGCTTTGCTTGGCCTAAACACATCAAACAACACATAAAGACATCAATGGAACTATCTTTAGCCTCACATACACTCTACACAAGCCAATTCCATCATATGGCATCCATATGGTTTCATATTGTAGCATAATGAAGCAACTCATATAATTCATCATCTTGGCTCTAATTTCCCACTCAATCTAAGCCACATGACTCTAATTAAACTCATTAGAGTCATCACAAACTCATTTCAAAGAGTCAAATACCAAGTTACTTTTTTAGGCCTAATGGAACCATAAACTTCCAACTTTCAAAAAATGGTTCCCAAATTCAATAATTCCTTTGATGTTGATTATTCATATCTAGAATATTCATAACCTTAGAATTAAATAAAACTCTCCTTAGGTACTTGGAATGGAGCTTGGCCCAAATTATACTTAAGGAAGGCACCAAGGGAGTTTTATTCATTTCTCTTCAGAAATAGGCATCCATGAAACTTTCTAGGTTCTTAAGAAACCAAACATACTCTTACATAAGTTAAATCATCATTAAAAAGTTTCATAAATCCCTAGGTGCAACACAAACCCTAATTTCCCAATTATGCATTCCATGGCTTCTTCCTTGGTTCTAATGGTAAAATCTTAATCTCCATATTCCAAACCTTTAATTTCTAGCATGATTCAATGAAAAACTAGCTCATCCCATGGTGGCTAAACTTATAGGATGATGGAGAGACAAGGAGAAGCAATCTTCCACACCAAAACTTATATCAAATGAATTGGCTTTTTCATGATTGTTAATTTAGTGTATTTGGTTGCTTGTTAAAAGCCCTTTTCTCTATGAGTTCATATTCAAAACACCTTCCTTTGAGATGTCAAAACCATGGAAAAGAAGTAAAGAAAGAATGGAAACTAGCCAATAAGAACATCATTGGCAAATTCCTTAAGTCTCTTTACCATAGGTGGCTTCAATCTCCCTTGAGCTTTGGTGCTATTTGGGGTGTCCTTTAGGTTTAGTTTAGGGCTAAAAATTTCATACAAATGAAGGAGAAGAAGGTGGAGGGGGCTATTTATATGAAGGAGCTAGGGTTTTACAATTTTTCAATATTCCAACTTTGCCCTTGAACTTTGTTAATTTAAGCTCATTTCAACTCCTTTTTAAGAAATGTATTTTCCATCATAAAATTTAAATCCTCTAATTCATAAAATGCTTTTGATTTCACTCAAATTAGATTTAAAACCTTACTGAACTATTTGGTCAAAATTTTGGTCAACCAATTACCTAAAATATACAATGGAAGGGTTTTAGCTATTCTAGGGATTCCTATGGTTTTTAGAGCCTCTAAGAATCTTGGAAAACTTAATTTTTTCATTTAAAACTCCCTTCCTTGAGTTTTCAAAAAATTGCCTGAAATTATGATTTGGTCACTGGCCTTCGTATCTTTCTATTTGGCTGTTTTAGCTCTAATTCCGAGCTAATCTTAGACTCTAATTTATATTTTTAGATGTTCTAATTAATATGCTACTCTTATTTGGCCTCAACTTACTTTGTTTTAGAGTGTTCCCATATCAATTTATCTATTTTAGTTCAGTTTATGGAAAACTAGTTATTATAAATCACATAAAAGCTGTTGTGAATGGTTAAATGGATGAGCTTCCTCATGGAATGATTCTCACTCGCATTGCCAACTATCTTTTTATTGATATTAGAACCTTAAAGAAATAGGATGTCATTGATCTAAGTGATTTCAACTAAATCATGCTTCATTTTGCAACTAAACGAGACTAGTTAGATAATATGAACATTTACTCAGAAAGTTTTATCTATGATATGATCATGTCATTTTAGGAAATGGATGTTATGTGAATGTCCTTAAAACTTATGCCAAAGCTACAGATACCTCTAATATGTCTTTAAATTCAATCTTAAATGATACAGGAGGGTTTCTTAAACTTAATGAATCAAAGTTTGCTAATGCTCTTACTCTGAAGGAGGTTATGAAGGAACTCAAAACATTTACATCAACACTTATGAAGGAATCGATCAGAGATCTCAAGGACTTCTTTATGAAAAAAGATAATCTTATTTGCTACTTTATTTGCTCCTTACCCTCTTGGACCATTACCCAGTAAGCCATCTAGCTCTCATAACTCACTTGTAAATCCTTCCATCTAATGTCTACACTTTGTATTTTTAGGATTTTTTAATGCTTGATATCTAATATTTTAGACCTATTGTAATAACCAATTTTCTAAAAACTGAACTGAATCTGAGAAAATAAGATAAGAACACTCTAAAGCAAAGCAAATTGAGGCTAATTAATATTAAAATGTTAATTAGAATATCTAAAAATGTGGGTAAGAGCCTAAGGATAGCCCAAAATCGGAGCCAAAATGACTAAATGAATTTAAGGAATAACATAGTGGCAAAATCGTAATTTCAGAAAACTTTTAGAAAACTTAAAGGAGGGTGCTTTAAATGGGAAAATTAAGTTCTATGAGATTCTCAGAGGCCCTAAAAACTATAGGAATCCCTAGAATGGCTAAAACTCATCTGGTGTATGTTTTAGGTCATCGATTGACCAAAACTATTATGGGATTGTTCAAGGTTGTTCTGAATCCAATTAAATTGAAACCAAAGGCATTTTATGAATGAAAGAGCCTAAATTTTATGATAAAAAGATGGATTTCAAAAAGGAGTTAAAATGAGCTCAAATAGAGAAACCAAAATTTAAGGGACAAATATGGAATTATAAAATTATAATAACTAGCCTCCCTCTTCTCATTCAGCACATCCTACCTCTCCCTTCTATCTAAACTGACTTTCATCTAGCCTAAAAAAAAACCAAAAGCAAGCTTAAGTGGCGCAACATAGAGAGAGCAAGGGAGAAGAAAAAAAGGCTTAGAAAGGGTAAGATTTTGCTTCTTTTTCATGCTCTTTATAACACCACAAATTCTAGCTCATTCCATGCTATCTTTATGCTTTCCATTAGACATCTCATGGAAGAATCAAACAAATAGCATAAAAATAATGTATATTTTCGCGTTGCGTCGTGTATAAAAATTTCAATCGGTGTCACATGGACCATGTGAACTCATACTACATATTCTCCTATTTAATTGCATCAATACAACTCATTTGCATCATAAATTGTAACCCACAACTCAAGGAAACTGAAATGAAGCATAAAATATGAAGGTTGAATTTCGGCCATATTTGTCCTTTTTTCTGACCAAGTTTTGGAAAATCATAACTAATTTTAGAAAAATTGAAATCATACACTCTTGCCCATTCTGAAAAGCTACAGATATCTAATTCACACTAAAAATACACCCAAATCATAACATCTATCACAGAGGGCGTTTGATTTCCGAAAAGGTCTAGAGGTCAAATTGCCTCCTGATGCTATCACAGATTCTGTAGCAAACTTTGCAAATATCCAATTAATTCCACAAAAATCCAATCCATAAAAATGATACCAATCTGGAAAGCTGTGGACGTTAACTAGAGGGAAAAATATGTCCAGACTAGTTTAGGCAGCCCAAACCTCGGAATTAATAGAATAGTAACTCAGATCTGGTATGGGTCCTGATGCTAGACAAAATCTTCAAAAATTTATATCTCTCTCTTTAGACATACAAATGAGGTATTTCTAGTTGGCACGAGTCACTGTGAATGCCTAGTTTCTCTGTATAAAATTTTGTGGCAATTGGACATCATTTGTGTCCTGTGTGACAGAATTCATTTTCAAACCAAATGAATAGTATATCAAACCAAAAACAAAAAAAATGACCAACTTTGAAAAATCATCAAATATTCTGTAGGCCTTCAAAAATTATGATCTTTAGCTTCTGAAAAGCTCTCAACAAGCTCTAATTGCATGCCAAATCTCAAATCAAGAGGAGCTCATTTGGCCAAAAATGACATAGGATTCTATTGTGGTCATTTTTGGCTCTATATAGAATACCAAAGTGACCAAATGGTTTTCCCTTGGTCTTGACCCCTTTTGGGAAATTCTAAAAGCATATTTAGGACTTGTGTGAGCTGCCCAAATGATCTCAAACCTTATGCATCTCATTTTAGCCTTTTCATCCACACTTATGCATATTTCCATAAAGTTATTCATGAAGCTATAATGTCATAACATACTCAATTTACATTTCATCATTCACATAACACATTCTCACATTTTTATATCACATAATATCATAATTACATATGTCTCAAGGGTCATAGACCATTTACAACAATAATATACATCATGAAGTATCATTATGGTTTTAGAAAGGTAAAAGCTAGACATATTGATGTTAATCTTATTTCTTCAAGGTGGTTGGCTCCCATTACCATATCCACTTAGTCCACCTAGCATGTAAGATCATTGGAGAGGAGGGAATGAGATTTAAAGAATCCCAATAGCTCATCTCTCATTCAATCATACATAATATATGCAAAGCAAGCCTTAAAAATGCATGCATAGATATCATAGAAGTCATGAACATTCAAGAAGCAAGCTTGGCATGTGAACAAGTCATACAGAACATTTAAGAGCTCACTAAGTGTTTGGATTGGCCTCACACTTTTTCCTCATAGATTTTAGACTTGCCTCACCCATTCTTTAAGAGCTTTGGACTCAACCATACTCTTGGGAGCCCACTTTACTTTTGGAAGACTCTTTACTTTGTCTCAACCAATTCTAAGGGTTATTGGCTTATCCTAACTATGGTCAAGAGTTCTTGGCCTCTCTACACTCAAGCAAACTCATACAAACATCATACATTCATTTGAAACATAATATGTCATCATGAAATCATGGCATATGCAATCATGCTAGCATACTTTTTATGGCTTGAAAATACACATACACACATTCTAAGACAAGCTAAACACACATCCATGCATGAAAGAAGGTGGAGAGAGCTACCTTGCACACAATTACACACTTTTCTCTTTGGATTCAAGCCTCCTCTTTTGGCCACACACCCACAAACTTGTGGAGATGGTTTCTCTTGGCCTAGATACAATTTATGGAAGCCAATTAGGTTCATGAAACAATCTATAAGGCCACACAATTTGCTTAAACCTTAAGTTGCTCTATAAACCCCATTATGGTCCATAATTGCACCTAATGAAGAAACACCCCTTAAATAATTTCTAGGTGACGATTGTGTTGCTCAATCTCAAATAAGACTAGATAGCAAAATAAATTTTGTAGATAATGGTGTAACCTAGGTCATTTTCCCAAGGAGTTTGTCCCTCAATTTATTGTGAAAAAGTATTCTAAGTATTATTAATTAGAACTTGTTTTAGGGGTTTTAAAATGCTAGAATTTAATTGAACTAAATTTAATTGACAAGAATCAAAAACTTAAAACTAAATGAAGTGAATAGTTGAGAAAATGTGGTAGCTAGCCTTGTATTGGACTCCCTAGAATTCAATTATCCTTGCCCTTTTTAGTTTACTAAATTTGGATTTAATTTCTTGTTCTCTAGTGTATTCCCTATAAAGACTCTTGAATAACCATCCAAGATTCAATTCATCAATTATTCAAGGAATTTGCAACCACAAGAGATCTTGAAAAATTAATTAATTGAATTAAGAACAAGAACACACTAAAACCAATCCTAATTGATTAATAAAATCTACTGCACAATCCACTTAAAATGTTAATTAACCAATTGGATTAATTAATTCCTTAAACAATTAATTGCACAAAAATTCCAGCTAATTAATCCAATAACCATGGCATCAATTAGCCTAAAATCAAGAGGAATTTAAAAGTGATTTGCACAACACTAATTCTAGAATTTTTACAAACATGTGATGATCATAATTAAAATTCCAAAAATCAAATTAAGTTCAATCCACAATTCAACCAAATCCAGAAATTTCCAGTAATCAATTTCCTAAATTAATAAACTAAATCTAGTCAAATTAATAAGGAAAATAATTCTGAAATTAAAAGATGGAGCAAAGAGTGTTTATCCAATTTGGTGAGAAAATATGGAGCTCAAATCTACATCTGGGAGTTTCCAAGCTTCAACTAGCCACCATGAATGATTCAAGCTGCCATGGATGATTTAATCAGAAGGAATTTGATCATCGAAGCTTCAACTATAGAGAAATGAATTTTTTTCCTCTCCCTGGAGCTCTTGTTTTACATCATGTTGTCCATCTTTCCTAGCCCCCAGCTTACTCTCTTTTTATGCTGAAGTCACATCCCCTCTTTTTTCAATGCTTTAGCGCCTTTTTTCTTTAATGAATCACGTGCCCCTCAGCTCCTCCTTTTTCACACTAAAGTCACGTTTTATTTTCTTTTCCCAGCTCACTAAATCTCCAGCTCATGCTTCATTAATCCACGTGTTCAGCTCCACAACGAAATTAATCTCCAGCTCTCTCCCCGTCAGCTCCTTTAATTTAGATTCATACAAAACCACGTCATCTTCCACATGATCTGTAGCTAATAATCTAGCTCGTGCAAGCTTCGTTAATAAATGCCAGCCATACTCCTCAGCTCTAGCCTTCTCTCGTTGACGTTTTCCATGCATGGTTCTGCTTCTAGCTCTAAGTGTAACTTTGTGCTGTACTCGTGCCTTATTCCCCTTTCCTAGCTCGCTGAATACTCTTTGCTTCTTCCACGTGCTTATTCTTCTTGAATTCACGTTAGCTTTACGTCTTCATTTGTTTTCTCCAGCTTATAGTGTTGTTCTTCTTAATGCTCTTCACGTCTCGAGCTTCCACGTGCAACCCGTAGCTTCTTGCCTCCAGCTCATGCAAGCTTCTTAACATGAGATCATAGCTTTCCTTTGTTTCTGCTCAAAAGCTCCAACCTTTATGTTTCCTCCATCATGCAGTTATGTTTCATTTGCTTCCCACATTATCCATGTTCTGCTCTTCATTCTAGCTTTCTCCTCTTCTCTGTTTTGTGTATTTTGTATCAGCTTGAGACCAATGGCTTCTCTTCATACTTAAAAATCATGAAGCTTCGCTGTTGCTCTTGTGTGTTCAACATGAATCCATGCTTCATCTTTTTCCTCATGAACAACTCGTGCTACTCATGCAACCCGTAGCTTCTCCAGCTAAGCTTCTGCACCTTTTCTAATCCATGTGGTTCTCTCTTGAACCCCTGCCTCTTCCAGATCCACGTGAGCTTCTCTCTTCTAGAGCTTCCAAAAATTCCAGCTTCTTCATAAATTTGTGGCTTGCTTCATTGTTCAGCTCCTTTAACTTCTCCTTATAAGCTTCTTCCTTGTGTTGCTTGCTTGTTTCTTTATGCAACGTTCCCCAACTCATTCCACGTGAGATTCTTCATTTAAATTTATCTCCAGCTCCTCCCATATGCAAAGATGAATAAACAGATTTAGGCATAACATTTATAGCAGCACCAAGATCAATCAAAGCATTAGAAAATTCAAAATTCCCAATGGTGTATGGAATTATAAAAGTGCCCAAATCTTAACACTTAGTGGCCATTGTTGGCTATATGAGTGCTGAAACATTCTTGCCAAAATTGAATTTTTCATTCCCTCTTAGACGCCTCTTGTTAGTACATATCTCCTTAAGAAACTTGGCATATTTAGGAATAGTCTTGATTGCATCCAACAAGGGTATATTGACCTCAACCTTTTTGAAAGTCTCCAGAATTTCTTTTTCAATTTTTGCTTCAGTTTGCCTCTTTCCCAAGGTAGGTCTATGTAGGAAAGGCAAAATTTTCTTTGGCTCATCTTCTTTGTTAGGCTCATTTGGTGCGACATGTGTTTTTGATGACACCGGCTTATCTATGGTAGTGGTATCTGAGGATCCCTGAACTTCTTTTCTATTCCTAAGAGTGATGGCACTAACATTTCTACTATTCCTTGGATTGACAATAGCCTGAGAGGGTAATTAGCTTGATCCTTGGCTTTTTATCTCATTGAGAGCACTAGCCAACTGACTAACCATATTCTCCAAATGCTTGTTCTAATTTTTCATGTTAGCCATTTCTTGTTTGTTTCTAGCCTCATTTTGATCCATCTTTTCCATGAGTTGCTTCATCATAAACTCCATGTTGTTATCTTTTATGGGTTCCTCTTGGATAGGAACTGATTACCTAATAAGTTGGAAAGAACATGCACTAGGTCCTGTAACATTTTATCTATTTTGCTATTGTCCTCCCTCATATCTTAGGTTGGGGTGATCCCTCCATCCTGGGTTGTATGTATTAGAATAGGGATCATATTTTTGCTGCCGTTATTGCATTGGCCTGACTAGAGACATCCCAGCACAAGTCTCTACCCTATCCTCTAACATAGGGCACTGATCAGTAGTATGTGTGGCCACACAGTATATATCACACAGGGGTCCCACCAAGGTAGTAGAGGTAGATGTCTGCCTAGATGCATAGCACTGTGGATAAGAATGTGTTTGAGTAAGGTAGGACTGTCGTGCACAAGTATGAGAAGGAGTGGAGGATAAATATGGCTGCTACCGGTCTAAAGCAAGTTGTTAGAGCACAGTAGACATTACATCAAGCTTGCTCTCAATTCTCTGACCATAGTCTAGAGCATACAATTCACTACTCTTCTTACTGTCTGCATTGATTTAGATCCAAATTGTTGGGCATTTTAAACCATCTTATTAATTAACCCCCAGGCCCTTGTAGGTGTCAGATCACCTAAGGCTCCACTAGAGGCAGTATCAATCATGTTTCTGTCTATGGTCAACAGCCCCTCAGAGAAGTACTGAATAAGTAACTGATTAGAAATTTGATGGTGAGGACAACTAGCTAGTAATCTTTTGAATCTTTCCCAATACTCATACAATGTCTCTCCACCATTCTATTTGATCCCACATATTTCTTTCCTTATTGATGCTGTGCGAGATGCAGGAAAGAATTTCTCCAAGAAGAGCCTTTTCAATTAGTCCCAAGAAGTGATGGCATCAGGAGTTAGATAATACAGCCAATCCTTGGCTAAACCATCCAAGGAAAAAGGGAATGCTTTGAGCTTAATTTGTTCTTCTGAGACACCCTGTGGCTTCATTGTAGAGCATACAACATGGAATTCCTTCAGATGTTTGTAAGGGTAATCTCCTGCAAGTCTATGAAACTTAGAAAGTAAGTGAATCAAACCAGATTTAAGCTCAAAATTTGCATCTAATTCTGGGTATTGTATACAAAGATGTTGATAGTGGACATTAGGAGTTGTCAATTCTCTGATGGTTCTAGCATGCATGTTATCATTCAAATTTGCATTTACATTCAAGTTAGCCTGAACATGCATATTCATGTTAGCATTCATTTGATCTTGTTCAGCCATATTATCACTAGCAAATTGAAGTACACAATTAATTCCTTGCACACAATCAAAAGTAGAAGAACTAGAACTACTGATTGCTACACTATCCTTGTTTTTCTTAATCCTTACTTGTTTTCTAAAGGTTCTTTGGATTTCTGGATCCAAATCAATTAATTTTTCACTAGAGCTTCTTGTCATACACCAATTAGACAAGCAAAAACTAAGAAGGAACACAAAAATCAACAAAGGAAAAACTAAAACAAAAAATCCAAAAAAAAAATTAGTAAAAATCCTAGAAAATTTGAAAAAATACTAAAAAATTAGAAAAAAGTGCCTTAAACGTTGGAATTTGGCCAAAAAAAATGGTGCACCTAATAGCTTTGCTATTACTTTTGCTCAAAACACCCAAACACTTTGGAAAACAAAGTTTGAGAATTTTCTGGGCACTTTAAACAAAAATTCCAGCAAGCAGACAAGTTGATTCAAGCAACTGAAATGGTCAAAATCCTAGTTCAAAACAGGGAAAAAATAGAATAAAAATAGAGCAAAAATAGGGCAAAAATACTAAGAAAATGCTTCAAACAATTACAAAACTAAACTCCCCGGCAACGGCGCTAAATTTGATAATTGTGTCGCACAATCTCAAATAGAAACTAGGTAGCAAATTAAATTTTGTAGATAATGGTGCAACCTAGGTCATTTCCCAAGGAGTTTATGCCTCAATTTATTTATGGAGGAATTCTAAGTATTACTAATTGGAACTAGTTTAGGGGGTTTTAAATGCTAGGATTTAATTGAACTAAAATTTAAATGACAAGAATCAAAATCTTAAGACTAAAATGAAGTGAACAATCAAGAAAATGTGGTAGCTAGCCTTTGGATGGACTCTCTAGAATTCAATTATCCTTGCCTTTTTTAGTTTATCAAATTTGGATTTAATTTCTTGCTCCTTAGTGTATTCTCTATAATGACTCTTGAATCACTATCCAAGATTCAATTCATCAATTATTCAAGGAATTTGCAATCACAAGAGACCTTGAAAAATTGATTAATTGAATTAAGAACAAGAACACACTAAAACCAATCCTAATTAATCAATAAAATCTACGACACAATTCACTTAAAATGCTAATTAACCAATTAGATTAATTAATTACACAAAAATTCCAGCAATTAATCCAACAACCATTGCATCAATTAGCTTAAAATCAAGAGGAATTTAAAAGTAAATTGCACAGCACTAATTCTGGAATTTTTACAAACATATAATGATCACAATTAAGATTCGAATATCAAATTACACTCAATCCAAAAATCAATTTAATCCAGTAATTTCCAGTAATTAAATTCCTAAACCAATAAGCTAAACCTAGTCAAATTAATAAAGGAAATAATGCTGAAATTAAAAGATTGAGCAAAGAAGTTTTTATCCAAATTGGTGAGGAGATGTAGAGCTCAAATCTTCATCTAGGATAATCCTATCTTCAGCTAGCCACCAAAGGGAATTTAAGCTGCCATGGAGGTTTTAATCGGAGAAAAATTGATAAAGTCAGCTGTATTAATGGATGATTCAACGAGAAATGCTTCCTCCTTTAGCTTCTGGAGCTCTTGCTATTTTACGTCGTGTTTCTCCTCTCAGCCCCTCAGCTCACGTTCCTCACGTTGAAGTCACGCTTCTCTCTTTTTTTCAATGCTTCAGCTTTTTTCTTTAATGAATCACGTGCCCCTCAGCTCCTCCTATAAACTTGTGGAACTTTAACTCGCTGCATGCTACATGGATGGATGCTCCTTCTCCATGTTAGAACCAAGAAACTTGAGCTTCTCAACTCGTGGCTTCACTTTCCATTCAAACCAGAACCCATATCCCCTGTTTTTGCTCTACATAGCTTTTTGAGTCTTCTTATCTCAACATAGCCACATGCTTGTTTCTTCTTAAAATCCAATTACTCTATTAATCTCCTTCCATTCCAATTTTATTTCCTCTAAACTATGCACATGAAGCCTTCATCTCTTCTTCTTTTCTTTAAATTAAATTCTCATTCATGCTATTTGCCCATAAAAAATTCTATACAAAAGAATGAAAAAATTAAGTAGGAGAAATTCACACAATTATTAAGAAGAAAAGTATGCATTAAAATTCAAGAATTTGTAAATAAATTCCTTGAGTGCTGAAATGGCTATTAAGATAAATTCTTATCTAATTAAAGTCTTAGAGCCATATTTGATCATTAAAATGTCTAAGTTAAGGAGAATAAAATGTATAAAAATTCATGCTTATCACTAGGCTTCATTTTTTCCTGTCAAATATGATTCTTAACTCCTTTTAAGCCTCTTGGAGTCATCACACAATTAAAACAAAGAGCCTAATATCATGTTGCTTCTTTAGGTCATAATATGGAACCTAAGGCACCAACTCACTTTTTATGAGATCTAAATTTTTTCCAAGGCCTCCCCTCATTTTCATTCATCAAATATGACTCAAGAATGGCCTTAGAAAATTTTAGAAATCTCCTTAGCTATATGAACATGCTTTGGCCAAGACATATAGGGGGTTTTTGGCCTCCTTGGAGATTTCTTTGTTTTCTTGAAGGAGGAAGCTTGTAGGGAGCATCTTAGGAGTCTCAAGAACTCATTTAAACTCTTAATTAAACTTAGGAATCATCACACAAAATCAGAATTTGGAAGGTGCACACAAAACCCTAAAATTTGCATCTTAAAATCTAATAGTTATTTTGTTGTTTTCTTTGCATATTCTTGTTCTTCTCCCTCAAATACCTAAGATTCATGCTTTGTTGGGCTTGGAAATCAGATCCTCCTAGGGTTCTTGGTGTGTGTCGAATTGGAAAAGAAGGGGAAATCAAAATAGCAACCATAGGATGAAATTTTACCTAGTTTCCTTGCTTATTTTGGCTTGAATCTTGCTTTCTCCAAGCTCCTCTCTTCAAATCTGAACTTTTTGTTAAATTTCTCCTTTGAATTAGATTTATAAACTTCATTTTAATCAAAGGAAACCAAGGAGAAGAGAGGAGAGGAGGTGTGGATGAAGAAAAGCATGAAAAATCACCATGGAAACATACCTTAAGCTTGGATTTCTTCCTCCTTCTTCTTCCTCTCTTGTGCGCCACTCTCCTAGGGTTTTTCTTCTAGTTTGGGGCTGAGAAATCTAATGCTAAATGAGGGAGAGTGTGAGGTGCCACCCATATATAGGTGTAGGAAAGTGACATTTTCAAAAATTCTAATTTTGCCCTTTATACTTTGCATTTTTGTTTCTCTTTCATTTTAGCTTTTTTTTTAGAACCATCTTCTCCATTATAAACTATAGGTTCCCAATTAAATAAAATACCTTTGAAATCACTCAAATCGGAGCTAAAACTTTCTTAAACAAATTCGTCAAAGTTCGGGTGTACCGACGTTGGAAAACGTCCACCGGAGGGGATTTAATTGTCCCGGGGCTTCTCATAGTTTTTAGGGCCTCTAAGAATCCCAAAGAACTTAAAAATTTCATTTAAAAAGTTCCCCTGTATGAATTTCAAAATTTGCTCAAAATTACGAAAATGCCATTACGTTTTGTTAGTTTTCCATCAAAATTTGTTTCTTCATTCTAGCTCCATTTTTCCTTCTATCTGAGGCTAAAATTCTCATTTTTAGGAGTCTAGAATGTTACTCAAATTTTTTGGGACCTTAACTAATTCATTTTAGGGGACTTGTTTTGAAAACGCGTCCATTTTTGTCATTTAACGAAACTAGACATTACACTCTTCCCTTCACTAAGGTTTTCCTCCTCTTCCTCCTCTCTCTTTTCATAGTTTTAATGTTTCAAATGGTGGTGATTTATGGCGGGTTCAGTAGAGGAAAGAAAAAATTTAGAGAAAATCTTGGAAGCCTAAGAAAGCTCATTTTGGAAGGAAGCAAAGAAGGTAAATTTTCTTTTGAATAACTTGCTTTCTTGATTCTTCTCTTCCATCACCATTTTGCCTAGACCTAGGGTGCTATGTAGGATGTTTGATTTTGATCCAAACTTGATAGGAATTGGGGTTTCAAAGCATGAGGAATCATATGGAACAAATAGAATTAAAAAAAAAAGCTATAGATAACAAGTAATAGAAATTAGGGTTTTGATTACACCTAGAGATTTATAAAACTGTTTAATGATAATTTAAATTATGTAAGAGCATATTTGAATTTATAATAGACCTAGGAAGCTTCATGGGTGTTGAATTCCCAAGAAAAATGAATGATACTCCATGGGTGCTCCATTATATAGGTGTCTCGACCAAGCTCCATTCTAAGTACCTAAGGAGAGTTTTCTTTGATTCCAATGATAGAAATGGTCTAGATATGAATTATAAACACCAAATGAACCATTGGTTTAAATTTAGGAAAGATATGTTGAAAGTTAAAAGTTTAAGGTTCTATTATGCATAAAGAAGAAACTTAGTGTTAGACTTCTTGATTTGAGTTTATGATGACTCTAATGCATTTAAATGGAGTCATGTGACTTAGATTGAGTGAGAAATTAGAGCCAAGATAATGAATTATATGAGTTGCTTCATTATGCTACAATATAGAGCCATATGGAAGCTTAGAATTAAAAGTAGCTTATATAACACTTGTGTGAGGCTAGATATGATTCCATTGATGTGTTTGTATCTTGTTGGATGTGTCTAGGCTAAGCAAATCAAATTTCTCGCAAGTGTGTGTATGAGGCCGAGAAGAAGGATTAGGAAATTAAGAAAGGAACTTTGTGTATTCTTCCGAAAAGTAGCTCTTTATCCATTCTTGTATGCTTGTCTTAGTTGTTTAATTGTCATTGAATACTTGTATATATGTTTAAATCATAAAGCATGCCTATTGCCATTAATTTGATGAATTGATATCATTATGCTTCCTGCAATGCATTTAAAATGTGAATGGCACTTAATGGGTAAGGTTATGCTAAAAGTCCCTTGAATTGGGTGAGATGAAGCTAAAAGTCCTTAGACAAAGGTGAGATAAGGCCAAAAATCTCATGAACTGAATAAGACTAAGTCAAAAGTCTTTAAAATAGATGAGCCTAATCCAAAAGTCCCAAACAATTGGGCAAGGCTAGACCAAAAGTCCCTAGAGCTTGATTTTAACTTCCATGGATCTATTTGGTTTTATAAACATGATTATGTTTGATGTTTGATTGCTAATCATGCATGCTTACTTTTTTTGACATAAAAATATGCCATATAAGTGTACTTGAAGGATGATTGAGATATTGGCATTCTTTAAATCTCACTCTCACTTATTTTGTATCTAATCATGTCTACGAAATTCCCAAAGAGCAAAGAATAAAGGCCAAGAAGGTTGAACTATGTTTCTTTGACAATGATTTAGGATATTATGTAATCTAATGTCAAAGCATGGTCGTATATGTTATTTATGTAATGTAAACCTTCACTTATATGTAAAAGTATGATATTATGATGTATGTACCATATTTGGAGGCTTATGTACATGAACATGAATTTTTGACATGTAAGTGGCATGTAAAGTGTGTGTGTATAGCCAAGTAAGGAAGTGATTCTGAGTTCCATGATGTTTTGGACTAGATATGATGGCCATACATTTTGTACTTTATGTATTGGACGTGCTCAAATGGCCACAATTATGTAAGAATCCATTTTTAACCATTTGGTATCCAAAATACACAATTTTGAGCCATAATTTACCCCTAAACCAAAACTAGATAAAATGTACGAATTTTGGCATGAAATTTGGCAAGCATTTAGATCTCATTGAGAGATTTTCATTGATCTAAAGGGAATAATTTTTAGAGCTCTGTAGAAATTCTTATGATTTTTCAAAGTTAGCCGAATTATGCAAATTTGCCTATACACTCTTCATTTGGTTAGTTCTGGTTTTCTATATACTTAAGGGGCCAAATGAATTTCAATGCTCATGAAATTTTACAAAGATATAGCTAGAATTATAAGATTTCTATAGCCACTATGGTCACTCAATTTGGAGTTATGTAAGTCAAGTTATACACGCTTAAAATTTCAGGTCTGCATATATAGAAAAATCTGACAATGGTACTGTTCCATTAGAGTTTCATGGCTCAAACAAATTTGTTTTAATTTAAAATTTTACAACATGTAGTTTATGTCATGAGCTTTCTAGAAAGTTATCCTTTGCATGATTTGGAGTTCTCTAGCTCAAGATATGAATTTTTGAAGTTTGTGACCGCAATATTCTTCAATGCAAAATCATGGAAATGTGATGAATTGTTGGCCATGACCTAGAACTCGAAATTCTTGCTTTTTATTGTGATGTTTCTGATTGAGCAAATATATTATGGATGGATTTTGACATTGGAACACTAAAGTGATTCATTTATGCAAGATTTAAGATATTGGGCCTAAAATGTCGAAAATTTCTGCTACTAAAAGTGCTAAATATAAGGAAATTGGATGTATATGCATATTTAAGTGTAAATTATGAGCTATTATATTATGGTATGAAACTTATCATTATGATTGTGTCACAATTTGGGTGACTAAACATCTTAAATAAATGGCTATTTACTACACCAAACTTTATTACTACTATGTGCTTTCTTTTGCATGATCTAGTGATGGTAGTTAACTATTACTAATTATATTTTGTTGTTTAATGTTGTGCTCATTATTACTTTGAATATTCTATTATACTCTATTTGTAATACCATAGCTCTCTTAGCTAACCCCTTTACATATACAAGTCTCATACATGAATTCCCCCAAGAAAACAATGAAAATAATACAATTTAACGGTGTTACGTCATCCACATTTTCTCTGTTTTGGCTTTGTGGGCCTTGGGGACTCTCTCATATCATCTTCACATTTTATTATACCAATACAAGTCAAACTCCATCTAAAAAAATTACCAAAAACCCAAGATTACATCAAGCATACATGATTTTTATTGGTTCTACCTCGAGTTCAGTTTGCATCCTTTGAGCATCAACTTTGAAAATTCAAAATTAATTTCATAAAAATCAAAATCAAGCATACTATGGCATTTTGGAACACTATAGATGTCTAAGTTATGATAAAAATATGTCCAAGCCATGAAACATAACACAGAAGACGTTTAACATGCGAAAAGGTGCAAAGCTTCGGACAGCTACTGGTACTAATGCAAATGTCTGCTATAAACTTAAAAAATATCCAATTAATTCCAAAAAAATCTCATCCATGCAAATGATACCAATTTGGAAATCTATGTATGTTAGCTTTATGGTAAAAATAGATTTAGACCAAAACCAACATGTTTAGCCACTAGAATTCAATAGAACAGTGAATCAGGTCGTGCTACGCTACTGTTGCTGTTCCAGAAATTCAAAAATTTATATCTCTTAGCTCAGACCTCCAAATGAGGTGCTTCAAGTTGCTACAAGTTAGTGAATGTCTAGTTTCTACCTATAAAATTTTGTAGCCATTGGACCATATTTGCCCCTTAGATGACATAATTTCACAACTAACCAAATGAACAATACTTAAGCAGATCCGAATTTTTGATACCAATTTTGGAAAATCATAGAAACTTCCATAAACCTCAAAATGACCTGGTCTTTAGCTTTCCTAAAATCTCTAGGCAAGATCTAATTGCATGCAAAATTTCAAGTCAAGAAGAGGCCATTTGTTCAGACTTTGCCATAGCTCAAGATTATGGCACTTTTGGTTCCAAAAAGAGGGAAAATTTGGTCCAAATGAGCTATACATTATTCCACACACATTTGAGCAACTTAAAAAGCATAAATATAGCATAAAATATGTCTCGCATAAGGTCTGAACTATCATTCACCTCAAATTTATCATGCCACTCCCATAAACATACATGCACAAGTGGGCTCCCAAGGGCTCAAATTGTACATTTTCATTCATTTAGCTCTATTCTTGATACATACACTATCTTTACATAGTTTTACACTTGTTCAAAGTGTCATGGCTCAAAAATAACCTATACATATATACTTTGACATTTTAGACATTCTAGTACATAAAAAATAGCAAGATTTGCCAAGAGATGGATATTTAAGCTCCTTGGCTTCGATCTTTTAGATCTTGAACTCCACCTAGATCATATAAGATGAGAGAAAGGAGGAAGTGAGATTCATTGAATCTCAATAGCTCATCTCCCATTCAATCATGCATAAAGAATGTAATACAAGCCTTAGAGTGCATGCATGGCATACTAACATTTGAAATGGTTAAAGATACATTCTTGGTATTTACACAAAGCACACATAGCATACTTAGGTTTGCCAAATGAATGGATTAGCGTCACCCACTTCCTTCAAAGTTCTTGGACTTGCCTCACCCTTTTTCTCAAATGCCTTGAACTAAGCCTTGCTTTTGGGAGACTTTCTCTTGGTCTCAACCACTCCTAAGGGCTTTTGGCTCATCCTCACCAAAGATAGAAGGTTCTTGGCCTCTCCACATTCAAGCAAACTAATGCAAACATTCTAGGCATCATTTCAATACATAATGCAATACAATGGTTCCATGGAACATAGGCATCATACTCAAATACAATTCATAGCTTAAAATACACATACACACATTCAAAAGCAATGTAGAGATTCACTCATGCATGGGATAAAAGAAAGAGAGCTACCTTGCTTGCATTCACACACTTTTTCCTTAGGCCTTGAGTCCTTTTCCTTGACCTCACACACCCAAGAAGGTGGAAACCATTTCTCTTGGCCTAGACACACCAAAAGAAACATGAATTACTTATGGGAACAAGTCCTGACATTATACACACTTTACATGATGTTACTTTGGTTTATGGCTCCATTATGCTTCCATAAGGCACTTAATGAAACAGCTACAAAAATTCATGATCTTGGCTCCCTTCTCTCCTTCAATCTATGATTCTTGACTCCATTTAGACTCCTTGGAGTCATCACACAATTATTTTAAGGAGCCTAGCTAGGAGTTGCTTCATTATGCTACATTATGGAGCCTACACCTTCATCTCAATATCTATGGTTTCTAAAATGTTTCTAAGGCTTCCTCTCATCCTCTTCCATCATATATGACTTAAAAATAAGTTTGGAATAAATTAAAACTATCATTAACCTATAGTTGTGCCCTATGCCGAAATGACACATGAAAAAGGGAAGTAATGGGTTTGCTTTGTTTTCTTGATGGAAGAGGTGTGTGGGGAGGTCTCTAGGGATCTTAGGAACTTAAGCAAACACTCATCTAAGCTAGGGAATTCATCGATCAAAACAAATTTCACAATGTCTCCATGAATCCCTAACTTTTCTATCTTGTGTTTTCATGCTTCTTTCTTTGATTTCTTTGCACTTACTTGCTTCTCACACTCCAAAATCTATGAATCTCCCTTGCTAGGACCAGAATTCATCTCCCTTTGATTGGGATCTATATGGGACAAAATTATCATAAGGAGGAGAAGGGGAAGAAGAAGCATGGAAGACAATAACTTACCTTGATTTCCTAACTTTTCTCAAGTGCTCTTCCAAGTGGTAAGTTCCACTCCTTTAAATTCTGTTATTCCCCCTCTAGACCAGACTTAAAACATCATCAAATCTATCAATGAAACCATGGAAATGAAGAGGAGAATGGGAGGAACAAGTTTACTCAAGGGAAGAGCATAAAATTCCACACTTTTCTTACCTTTTCCTTGCTTCTTCTCTCTTCAAAATATCCTCTCCTTGTTCACCCAAGAGTGCTGGCTTCCTTCTCTATTTTTAGGGTAGAAACAAATCGTGGAAATGAGGAGCTACTGGAATGTGGATAAGAAGGAGCTAAAAGTTACTTTATGCAATTTGCTTCCCTTTTCATTTATTTATTCTTATGGAAATTGATCGGGCCATTCACAAATTAGAGAGCTTTAATCTATAATATAAAATTTTCAATCATTGACTAAACCCTGTCAAAGGGTAGCCATCCTTTTCATCACTTAGGTGATAGTTTTTGTCCCAACAGTTGAATTAGGTTCAAGGGAGGTTCTTACTCATCCAATTGAAAGAGTTGGAAAGTGGTTTTTCTTAATCACTTAATTTGTTTAGTATAGATCATATAAATTATGTTATAGATTTCCTGATTTCCTCTGCCATTTGTTCCTACTAATAGTGGATTGTTGCCACCTGCCCTCATACCCCTTGCTTATATGGAAAGGGTTAGACTTATAGCATATATAGTGATGCCTATAACTAGTATGTTTGATATAAAATTTAAGATGAAGGAAATGGGTAATGAGAATTATAGTAATGTGAGAATTATAGAAGGAAAGAGATATCACACCCATCACTCACAAGGTGTGGTATGAAGATGAAGGTTGTTAGATCTCAATAAATTATAGAGGTAGAAGCAAAGGCAAAGGGAGAGGGTAGTGTATTTGAATGTGAGAAAGAGCAAGAGAAAGCTTGAGAATTCAAAGTTAGAAAATTGATTTGGGAAAGAAGAGAAAAGAATAAGAGATTCTGCCGTAAAGTGTGGAACTTTGATGGGTTTTGTGAAGACTTAGTCTGAAGAAGGGACTAGGGAGCATAGACTAGGCTTTCCTAAGTTTATCATATTACCCATCTTAATTTATCAAATGTCAATTTTCTTTCTCATTCTTTTTAAAGATAATTACCCTAAAAAATGCTAAATTTTGGTTCACTTTTGAATGTCTTTTAAAATTTTAAAATTGAAAAATAAATCCCTTAATTTTATAAAAATAAGTTATTTTATTTATTTTGCATAGCATTGTTATCTTATAGCAACATTCTTAGCTAACAATCCTTTGGTAGTACTTCTAAATCACATAAATGAGGTTAGTACTTGAGAATAGAATTTGAATTGCCTATTCTAATTTTATGTCTTGACTTGGGAGATTGCTAGTGTAGTTTTGCCCACTTGTGACTTGTCTAATACTAAGTCAGTATTTCCTACTGTATGATTTCTATATCCTTTCATCTTTTTACTACCCATTACTTTGATCTATTCTATTAGATCATATGAAACAACTGCAAAAGTTTAATTTTCATCTTGGACGTTTGGATCAATCTCCTGAGGTTGTCTTTTGAATAATAATCATATTAAATTGCCCATTTTAATATTTTCTTAAAGGCAGAAAAGTTGTGGACATAGTTTCATATAATCTTTTGTCTTTTACTTTAGTGACAAATTATTAATTGATTTTTCTTCTTATTTTGTCTTATTTCAATAGCAAACAAGTTTGTCTCATCTCACTTTTTCTTTCCCTCATTATAGTTCTAGAAATACTATTTAAGCATGATTATAAATTGAAAATTATAGTGTTGACATTAATTTGCAAACTAGTTCATAAATTAGAAAGGACACTACCTTCCTTTTAGTTAAAAAATATATTGTAGGGATATCTTTCTTTTACCTCCAATTGCTTTATCCTCTTTGTATTTATAATTCTAAGCAAAAGAAATTTTAAACTAAAGAATGTAGGGCTGATTTTTTTTTTTTCAATTTTATCTTTTAAATAATTACTTCTTATAATGCAATACACCTTGCAAAAGCTAAGAACATGTCAACATAGCTAGCTATGTTTCTAAGACGTAAGGGTTAACTTAGTTTCAATTGGACAAAGAGAAAGCTTTCTATGTATATATATATATATATATTCATTTTTCTCAATTATCATATCACTACATTTCATTTGTTTTTTCCCATCCAAAAATACCCAAGCCAAGCATCACAAGCTCTCACCTATGAGTTAAACAAAATTGATATTTCTGATTTAGGAGACAAAAAAAGGGAAAGATCATCACAAAGAATCTTTGAAACTTAGTGTTTTTTGCACCATTGCACATGTAGAGCTAGATTAACATAAATATAAAAATTTTGTTTTAAGAAAAAGAAGGATTTTATCAGTATTTAACTATTCAAAGATCATGCAAGGTTGCCAATGAATATAGCATGAACTTTGGAATATCATATCCTTTTGTGCATTGATGGGCATTATATTCCCACTCCCACCCATCTATCTCTTAATCTCTACATTTTTTATTTTAGTTACATTGTATTTAACATTGCATATACTTGTCTTAACTCTTAATCAACCACTTAAGCTAATCTTCTTAGATTTTAATCTCTATTATTAATTTGGATTAGATTCATAAGCTCCCTATGCATTTTACGACATTCTTAATTCTTTTACTTCTTACAAATGATGTTGATGTCTTATATGACCATAAAGCATGTAGTAATTACTAATTACCATTTCTTTAAAAGGAAAGTGAATCTATAAACATAATAATTTATTGTTGTATTTTTTTTTTATCTTATTTTGGTTCCTTCACATGTGGCATGGTTTTATTCCTTTCAATTTGCAATCATTATACTTTTGTCACAACTACTTTTTCTTGGCTGAGTGTTTTTTTTTTACACCATTATTTCCATATTTTTATTTCAAATGCTTATGTAATTAGTATCATAAATTTGGATTAGCAAATATCATTCTATAACATCCAGTTCTCCAAAAACTAGAAAAAACAAAAGAAACGTAACATACGGTTTCTCCGTTAATGAATGAAACTTATCAGATACAAAAGGAAGTCCCCCAAAATGATGTAGTTAAAGTCCCGAAAAATTTGGAAAGCATTCTAGACTCCTAAATATGAGAATCCCAGGCTCAAATGGAAAAAAAAACGGAGCTAGAATGAAGAAACAATTTCTTATGAAAAGCCTATGAAACGTAATGGCATTTTCGTAATTTTGAGCAATTTTTGAAAGTCACACAGGAGGGCTTTTTAAATGAAATTTTTGAGTTCTCCAAGGTTCTCAGACGCCCTAAAAACCATGGAAACCCCCGGGACAGTTAAAACCCCTCTGGTAGATATTTTTTAGCGTCAGTTTGCTCGAACTTTGACTGATTCATTTGAGAAGGTTTTAGCTCCAATTTGAGTGATTCCAAAGGCATTTTACTAAATTGGGAATCTAAATTTCCTAATAGAAAAGATGGTTCTAAAAAAGGAGCTAAAACAAAGGAGAAACGAAAATGCCAAGAATGAAGGGCAAAATTGAAATTTTGGAAATGTGTAACTTCCTCCCACCTGTATATATGATGCACCCTTCTTCTCCCTTCATGTTGCACGACCAAGTTCTGTCCAAAATCAGAGGAAAATCCTAGGGAGAGTGGCACACAAGAGGAAGGCAAAGAGGAGGAGAAATCAAAGGCTTAAGGTATGGAAATTAGCAGTTTTTCATGCTCTTTCTCTTCCAAACCTCTTTTCCTGCATTCTCCTTTATTTCCTATGATTATAATGAAGTTCATAAATCTGTTTTAAGGGATAAATTAAGGGGGAAATTCGGATTTGAAGAAAGGAGCTCAAAGAACACAAGATTTCAAGTGAGAAAAAGCAAGAAAATAAGGTAATTTCTTTTCCTGTGGTTGTTATCTTTAGTTCCCTCCTCCACCATGTCGCCCCACTTAAGAAAACCCTAGGAGGAGATAATTTTTAGGTAGAGCCAAGTATGAATCTAAGGAAAAAGAGTGTGGAGATTAAGAATATGCAAAGGGAATTGACAAAAAATCATTAGATTTCAAGATGCAAGTTCTAGGGTTTCAATTGCACCTTGTAAAATCTGATTTTGTATGATGATTCCTAGGCCTAAGTAAGAGTTTAAATGAGCTCCCAAGATCCCTAAGAGGCTCCCCATATGCTTCTTCCCTTGATAAAACAAAGAAAGCTCCATGGAACCCAATATACTTCATAACCTCGCCCTAGATGGGTTCTCCTAGCTAGGGAGAGTTTTAAATTTTCTAAAGCCATTCTATCTTTCAAGCCTTCCTCATGCAATTCACATGCTCCATAACATGCATTGCTTAGGAGTTGTAAGAAAATGGGATATAAATAATGGATTAAATTTGCGTTGCGCTACATATGAAAATTCCATTCGAGGTCACATGGGCCGTATGAGCCTATACTATAGTTTTCCACATTTAATTACATCACTATAACTCCTTTGCATCACAAAATCATGCCCACAATTCATGAAAACCGAAATGAAGCATGGAAAATGAAAGTTCATTCTCGGCCAGAATTGGCCTCTTTTCTAGGCAAACTTCAGAAAATCATAACTAATTCTAGAAAACTTTAAATCATGAGTTCTTGGTCATTTTGGAAAGCTATAGATGTGTAATTCACATTAAAAATATGCCTAGATCATAAAATTTATCACAGAGGACATTTGACATCCAAAATAGTCCAAAGGTCTGATTGAATTCTGGAACTAATACAAAATTCTGTAGAGAATTTTGAAAATGTTTGATTAATTCTACAAAAATTCAATCCATACAAATGATACCAATATAGAAAGATGTAAATGTTAACTAGAGAGGAAAAATATTTCTAGATCAGTTCATCAAGCCCAGACCTCAAAATTCAATAGAATAGTACTTCTAGTCGAGCAAATTTACTGATACTGGACAGAAACTTCAAAATTTCATATCTCCCTCTCTAGACCTCCAAATGAGATGCTTCTAGTAGGCACACGTCATTGTGATTATCTATTTTCTTTGTATAAAATTTCATGGTAATTGGACATCATTTAGACCTTGTGTGACATAATGCAATTTCAAACCAAATGAATAGTACAACAAACCAGAAACATAAATTTTGCCAACTTTGAAAAATCATCAAATATTCTGTAGACCTCCAAAAATTATGATTTTAGCTTCTCAAAAAGCTCTCAATGAGACCTAATTTCATGCCAAATTTTAGACCAATACTAACTCATTTGGCTAAAAAGTGATGTAAGGTTCTATTATAGTCAATTTTGGCTCCATGTAAGGTACCAAAATTGCCAAATGGATTTCCCTTGTTGTTGGCATTGGGCAAGTCTAAAAGCATGTTTAAGACTTGTTTGAGCTACCCAAATGGTCCCAAACCTCATGCATCTCATTTTGGCCATTCAACCCACACTTGCACATTTCCATCATGCTTTCACATTGCACAATTTGGCATCTCATACTCAACATATATGCTAGAGCTCATACATCATATTCATAGATATAAACATAACATAATAGCATATTTATACATGTCTCAAGGGTTATGGACCATTTACAACATCATATACATCATGAAACATAATTATGGTTCCAAAATGGATAAAGCTAGGCATAAGCTTGTCAATCTTCCTCTTTCATTGTTGTTGGCTCCCTTCACCATAGCTACTTGGTCCACCTAGCATGTTAGATCATTGGAGAGGAGGGGATGAGATTCAAAAAATCCCAATAGCTCATCTCCTATTCAATCATACATAATATGTGCAAAGCAAGCTTTACAAATGCATGCATGGAGAAAATGGAAGTCATGGACATTTTAAAAGCAAACTTGGCATATGAACAAATCATACAAGACATTCAAGAGCTCACTAAGTGTTTGGATTGGCCTCACACTTCTCCTCATGGATTTTGGACTTGCCTCACCCATTCTTTGAGAGCTTTAGACTCAACCATACTCTTGGGTGCCCACTTTGCTTTTGGGAGACTCTTTACTTTGTCTCAACCAAACTCAAGGGTTCTTCGCTCATCCTCACTAAAGGGAAGTATTCTTGGCCTCTCCATACTCAAGTAAACTCAAACAAACATCACGTACTCATTTAGAAACATAACATGGCATCAAGAATCATAGCATATAAAGGCATGCTAGCACACTTTTCATAACTTGAAAATACACATACACATATTTTAAAGTAAGCTAAACACACATCCATGCATGAGAGAAGGTGGAGAGAGCTACCTTGCACACAATTACATACTTTTTCCTTTGGATTCAAGCCTCCTCTTTTGGCCACACACCCAAAATTGGTGGAGATGGTTTCTCTTGGCCTAGATACAATTTATGAGAGCCAATTAGGTTCATGAAACACATTCTAAGGCTACACAATTTGCTTAAACCCTAGATTGCTCTATAACCTTCATTATGGTCCATAAATGCACGTAATGAAGCAACACCCCTCAAATAATTTCTAGGTTCTTTCCTTTCAAATATAATTCTTGACTCCTTTTAAGCCTCTTGGAGTTATCACACTATTAAAACAAAGAGTCTAACATCATATTGCTTCTTTAGGTCATAATATGGAACCTAAGGCACCAAATCACTTTCTATGAGTTTTAAATTTTTTCCAAGACCTCCCCTCATTTTCATTCATCAAATACACATTCAATTGATAGAAACTTTAAAGTCCATTTATTACATATGATCACCTTATGGAAATAACATTAATATTTTCCTAGAACTTTTAATAAAAGAGTTAAATGAATTATGGTATATAGGGCTGGAAACCTATGATGCCTCTACTAAGGAGACATTTCAAATGCAAACTATTCTCATATGGACTATAAATGATTTTCCAGTATATGTTGCTTTGTTTGGATGGTGCACTTATGGTCAATTTGCATGCCTTTCTTGCAATATACGCACTTGATCTAGAAGGCTCAACCATGGGGAAAAAAAAATTTTTTTGGCTACATGAGCCATCAAAGTTTATTGAAACCAAGGCATAAATACCAAAATAATGCAAATTCATTTGATAGGATGAAGGAATTCAATCTTACACCTTGTCCAATATTTGGTTCAAAGGTTCTAAATCTAGTTAAAGGCATAAAGTTCACTCTTAGTTAGTAAAGTGCAGAGGTTAATGGGGTGACAAAAAATGCATGGCAAAAGAGGAGTCTTTTTTATTTTTTGCAATTTGCCTTATTGGGAGTATAACTTAGGGTGCCATAACCTTGATGTGATATTTATAGAAAAAATTATATATGATAACTTGATTTACAAATTGTTGAGTCTTGGTGAAAAGGCGAAAGACAACCTAGATGCTTGATTAGACTTGATAAAGATGAACATAAGTGTAGACTTATGGCTTCAACAACAAGCTAATGGAAGGAAATATCTCCCTCCTACTTATTTCACAATTAGAGGAAAAGAAGTTTTCTACAAAGTATTAGAAAATGCTAAGTTTCAACATGGCTCTGCTAATATCTCATGTTGCATTCATAAACAGAAAATATTTGGATTAAAAACTCATGATTTCCATGTTACAATGTAAGAACTTCTTCCTCGTGCACTAAAAGGGATAATAAATCGAAAGGTGAGTACTATTTTGATTAAACCATACACATTCTTTTGGGTGCTTTATAGCAAAGTGCTTAAGGAGTCCAAAGGTTAGAACAAAAGATAAAGGACATAAAGGAAAAACATGTTGAAGAAATGAATGTGATAAAAGAAACTTTGGATAAGTTATTGTCTAAATTAACTTCCATGAGAAAAGTTGTGTGTAAATTTCTTCTTAAAAAATTATCTATACCTTAAAACTTAAAATGAAAGCTCATATGAATAGGTGATGTTTCCGGAGATTTCAAATTCTTAAATTTTGCACATATTAGACATATTTTTTCTTACATTTTAACTTTAATAGGTCCTTAATGCCAATAATGGCCATGAAAGAGTAACACAAATACCATATATGCCATTTCAATTCCCTTGTGCTAATAAAAATATTGCAACCAACCATAATATTGTATTTGCATTTGAATATGTTAATGCTAATTTGCTTAGAGGTACCAATTCTTAGTTAATTTTTTATGTTATTTGAAATGGATTTTTGTTGATTGATTTTATACATATTTTGTATTCTTTTTTGTAGATAACATTTATTTGAATAACATTCTTTTTATTTTATCATTTCAGTTCATCACACTATAGTTTCAATTTGCTGCAAAATAGATCCTTGTGATCAAGCTCAAGAGTTGAAGAAATGATGGTATTTGTTGTCTTGTATTGTAGCTCTATTTTATGACTAATGACACTATTTAGTTGATAGACCTGTGATGTATTTTTTTTGTTATTAATATTCATAAATGAGTGACTAATAGTTTTTTTTTATTGTGGATGTAATGAAATATTTTTTTAATAAAATCATATAATATGATTTATTAGAATTATTAAAATGTAATTATTAAATTATATTTTAGAGCAAATACAAATAGTCAATTATAAAATTAATTTTAATAACCATAACAATTATTAGCATATAATTGTCACTATAAATATTTCTTTTATTGACAATAAAAAATGTGGTTAAATATTGATAGTCAATTATAGAATCAATTTTAATTGCTATAACATTTGCAGGGTATAGTTGTTGTTATAAGTCCCTTTTTAACAACAATTAAAAAAACCATTAAATGTTGATATTAGTCAATTATTAAATCAGTTTTAGTGACCATACCAATTGTCAATAAGAATTGCCACTCTAAACCCCTCTTTTAACTCTGGTAATAATAAAGACTGTCAAAGGTTGACATTAATTAATTATGAAATACTTCTTTGTGACCATATTCGCTAAATAATGGCTGCTAAAGACCACTTATTTTTAACAACAATTAAATAGATATTTGCTAGCCGTTGCTATAATGGCTACTAAAAGGTTTGGTGAAAATTTTTTAATAGCTATGATTATTGCCACTAATATACAAAATAATTGCCGCTACAAATTTGTTTTGTTGTAGTGCACCTTTATAAGTGCTAGCTTGTGTTATATTTCATGGTAAAAATCCCATCTTTTGGAATTTGGGAAAGCAAAGGGCCATTGCAAAATGCTCGTTAGAAGCTGAATATTGTGCTGTTACTTCTAGAATTTTAAAAATTCACTAGATTCAATCTCTCCCTTCAAGAACGCTTGATTCCTCTTTTTTTATCAACCTCTTGTGTATTGTGACTACATTGGTACTACCTACTTTTGTACCAATCTGTCTTTTATCCTTGCATGAAGCATATTGAAATTGATTTCCACTTTGTTCGTGGCAAGGTTCAACGTTAACCCCTTTGGATTTCGCATGTTGCCTCTACTGATCAACTTGCAAACTTGCTCAGAAAATCAATGTCATGACAGTTCCACCGCCTTTGCTATAAGCTAAGGGTCTTTAATGGAACCACCTTTGTCCAGGGCATATAAGGAAGCATGCAATTGTTGTTGGAGAATATGTGTGTGTGTGTGTCAAAAGGGGAAGAGAAAAAGAGGAGTCCTATTTTGCTCAAACAAATGAAGATCCAAGAGTATAAATATTAACATGTGATCATGGAAGAGCAAAATGAACCTAGGAGGAGAAAGGGTTTGTGTGCATAAAAAGCTGGGGCAACACAGTTGAGCTCAGTTGAAATCCGTTGATTTCCCCCCTGCATGTGAAAATATACGCAGTGTTGGACACTTTTTTTTATCGTTGCCGGAAATTTTTTTTTTGAAAACAATAAAAAAAATATTTTCAAATAGCCTTCCAGAATATCCATAATTTTAAGGTTTCAGTTATGAGGTTCATGATGTAAATGTTTCTGGATATTGGTCATCCATTTTCTAGTCATTACTAATCCGTTTTTGACTTTGATTATCTGATTTAATTTTTGTTAATCCTTATGTCAGAAACTGCCCAATGTTTAGAAACATCCTCATTAACATCATTAAATGTGGTCTAACGTCTCACTGCACTTGTGCCTATAAATACCGAGGTCTAACACCATATTCGATGCACTATAGTTATGGACCCATTCGAGTTGTTCTCTCCTCTTCCTCTTTGACATTTCTCTTCATCTTTGAATTTCCCTTTCTGCTGTTCTACTTACCGCGACTCTGTAAATGAATCTGTTCAATCCTAAAAAGTGTCATCTTGTGGCGGAATAACTCTTAAGGAAGTGTCCTTGCACATGGCTCAGATTATTTTTATTCTAACAAATTTCTTGTTTGCAGCTTACAATCTTGAGAGTTATAGATTCACAACAAAATAACACTCTTGCTTCCGATGGCCTTGCCGGTGCTAGTATGGGTGCTACGTCCTTTGTCCCATTTGCACTGCCCCCAATGCCACCGTCTAAGCCACCACCTGATATTTCAAAAATTGAGATGTTCGATGGAAAACATTTTAGAAGGTGGCAAGAATGTGTTTATTCTATTCTTGACATGCATGGAGTTATTGCTGCACTCACTCAATTTGAACCTTCATTAGATGCTAACCAAAGTCAAAGGACTGCCTGGGATTATGCTAATAAGGTATGCTGGAATATCATCATTAACACCTTGTCTAATGATCTCTTCGATGTATACTATGTGTATAAGGAAGCAGCCAAAATTTAGGAGTCGTTGAATGCAAAATATACTGTTGAGGATGTTGGGAAGCAAAAGTTCGTGGTTGGAAATTACTATAGATGAGAGATGACTGATGACAAGGATATAAAACTGTAAATTAACGAGTACCACAAGTTGCTGGAGGAGTTGCGTGCTGAAAAAATCAACCTACTTGATGAATTCGTTGCTGGAGTTCTAATCGAAAAGCTACCATAATCGTGGACAGACTATAAGCAACAACTGAAACAAAAACAAAAACAAATGTCACTGTCAGATATAATCACTCATATTATAATTGAGTACACTAACCGGAAGGAGATGCAAGTTGCAAAAGGCAAGGAGATGGCTTTAAAAGCAAATCTAGTAGAGACAAAGTAGTACGGCAAGAGGTATCACTCTAAAACAAAATCTGACTACAAGCCCAAAAGTTTTAACCCCAAGTTCAAAAAGAAAGGAAGTTACTTTGTTTGTGGAAAACCAGGCTACCATATTACTCAATGCAAAAAGAGGGCTAGAAATGACAATCTTCCGAAGGCCGATCTGGTTTAAGGAGATGAAGGAAATGAGATCATTGCAGCGGTCATTTCTTAAGCTCTCTTAGTGTCGGATATGAAAAAATGAGTGGCAGACTCTGGGGCTACCAGACACATTTGTGCAAATCATGTGATGTTTGCCTCCTATAGTCCTACCAAGGAAGGAGAAGACCATGTTTACCTCGCTGATTCCCGAACTACAAAAATTCTAGGAAAAGGAAAGGTTGAACTGAAAGTCACATCTAGAAAAACTTTGTTACTCAATGATATTCTTCATGTGCTTGATGTTAGAGCCAATTTAATTTCTATAGCTCTATTGAGCAAAGCTGGGGTTAAAGTGTCATTCGAATCTGACAAGATCGTAATGACAAAGAATAATGTGTTTGTGGGGAAGGGCTATTGTACTCAGGGGTTCTTTGTACTCAACATTGCTGATATGAATAAAAATGTATCATTTTCTACTTACTTGCCTGTCTTTATAGTTGATACTTTTGATATATGGTATGCTCAATTAGGACATGTTAGTAAGTCATATTTAAAGAAAATGCAAAAACTTAGTTTAATTTCTGAAATTAAAAATAATTTTCTAAACAAATGTGAAATTTGTACAGAAGCCAAGTTAACCAAAAGGTTTTTGTACAAAGAGAAACTGAATTATTTAGCTGAATACATACTGATTTTTGTGATTTGAAACAACTATGACAAGAGGTGGCAAAAAGTATTCTATGACTTTTATTGATGATTTTTGAAGATATACTAAAGTATATTTACTGAGAAATAAAGATGAAACTTTTAATAAATTTCTTTTATATAAAGCTAAGGTAAAAAATTTATTAAATAAAAAGATTAAAAGGGTCAGGTCAGATAAAGGAGGAGAATTTGTTTTATTTAATGATTTTTATGAAAAAGAAGGAATAATTCACGAACTAACCCATTCATATTCACCTGAATCAAATGGAGTAGCAGAAAGGAAACATAGAACTTTAAAAGAAATGATGAATGCTATGCTTATAAGTTCTTCTACACTAGATAATTTATGGGGTGAAGCTTTGTTATCTGCATGTTTTTTACAAAATAGAATACCTTATAAGAAAACAAATAAAACACCTAATGAATTATGGAAAGGATATACACCCAATTTAAAATATTTGAGAGTGTGGGGGTGTCTTGCAAAAGTTTTATTACCTGATCCTAAAAAGAGGAAAATTAGTTCTAAAACTTCTGATTGAATGCTTATTGGATATGCTGAACATAGTGCATCATATAGATTTCTAGTTCTGAAAAGTGATGTTCATGATCATAACACTATTATTGAAACTAAAGATGCAGAATTTTTTGAACATATTTTTCCTTTGAAAGTTCAATATAGAAAATTTTCCTTCTTCATCTAAAGTAAATGAAAGTGAAAATTTTATTGAAAATTTGAGGAGAAGCAAAAGAAAGCAAAGAAATTTCTTTTGGAAATGATTTTTATACTTATATGTTACAAGATGAGCCATCAAATTTTTTTGAAGTAGTTTCATCTTCTGATACTCATCTTTAGAAAGAAGCAATTAAAGCTAAAATAGATTCACTAAATCAAAACAAAACTTAGGTTTTGGTAGACTTGCCTCTGGGAGCAAGACCTATTGGTTGCAAATGGGTTTTTAAAAAGAAATATAATTCTGATGGATCCATTGATAAATATAAAGCGAGGCTAGTAGCTAAAGGATTTACTCAAAAATAAAATATTGATTATTTTGATACTTTTTCTTTGGTAACAAGAATTTCTTCTATTAGAATTTTGATTCCTTTAGCTTCAATTTACAAGCTTTTATTCATTAAATGGATGTTAAAACTGCTTTTTTAAATGGTGATTTAGAAGAGGAAATTTATATAGTACAACCTAAAGGGTATGTTGCTCCTAGACAAGAAAATAAAGTTTATAAACTTGTTAAATCATTATATGGATTGAAACAAGTACCTAAACATGGCATGAAAAACTTGATCAAGTCTTAACAAGTGATGAGTTTTCCACTGTTGAAGTTGAAAGATGTGTTTATACAAAAATTGTGAATGATGGTTCTATGATTATCTATTTATATGTTGATGATATGCTTATTTTTGGTACAAGCATGAATGTTGTGATAGAAACTAAAAGGTTTCTTTCTTTAAAATTTGATATGAAGGATATGGGTGAAGCAAAGGTGATACTAGATGTTAAGATCATAAGGAGTGAAAATAGTATTTTACTATCTCAAGAACATTATGTTGAAAAAATTCTTAAAAAATTTAAATTCCTTGAAAAAATACCTGTGAGCACTCCTTATGATGCTAGCACCAAATTAGTGAAAAATAAGGGTGATTTGGTAGCTCAATCTATATATGCACAGATATATTAGGAGTCTATTGCATTTAATGAATTACACCTGACCTGATATAGCATATGCAGTGTGTAGATTGAGTAGATACACTCATTGTCCAAGTAGTGAATATTGATTAGATTTAGACAGATTAATGAGTTATCTGAAAAGTACCATGAATTATGGGATATGTTATAATGGATTTCCCACTGTATTAGAAGGATACAGTGATGCTAACTGGATCTTAGATTCAAAAGAGACTAAATCCACTAGTGGCTATGTATTTACTCTTGATGGTGGTGCAGTAACCTGGAAATCAGCTCAATAAAATATTATATCGAGATCCACTATGGATTCAGAATTCATTGCTCTAAAGCTAGCTAGTAATGAGGCTGAGTGGTTGAAAAACTTCTTAGCAAATATTCCATTAGGTGAAAAACCAACACCATCAGTGTCATTACATTGTGATAGTCAATCAACAATAGCCGTTACTAAAACATAAGACCTACAATGGCAAAAGTAGGCATATTCATTTGAGACATAATTTTATAAAATAGCTGTTGAAAAATGGAGTTATATCGATTGATTTTGTAAGATCAGAATTAAATCTGGCAGACCCCCTAACCAAACCTTTAACGAAGAAACAAATTTTGGAAACATCTAGGGGAATGGGATTTAAGTTAGTTTGAAAATTAATAGTGATGGTAACCTAACCTCTATGATTGGTGATCCCATGAAAGAGGTTTATATGGGTAAAAATAATTCATTTGTTAATTTTGCTAACACTTTATTATTTGTGGTCTCTTCCTATGATATGAGAAAATGTGTTAGGATGCATTATTGGCAAGGTTGAGCAAAAGCTCTTAATAATTTCATATTCCTTATGAATGGTGTGTTCACTACAGTCACACTTGATGAAAGCACCTATATGAATGTGGAGTGGGGCCGCTCCTATGAGATCATGAGAAAAATCTCTAGAGCATTCATTAAAACCAGGCATATGCACGGTCATAGTTTAAAGCGCAAAACTATGATAACAACAGAAATTGTAGGGAGTATAAGTTGATTCTTAAAGCCGCAACAAGAATTGTTGGTTCATAGAAACTATAAGTTTCACTAACAACTCTGTGTACTAAGCTTTATTGATCTAGGTATGGTTCATAGTCCGTAAGACACCATACTCAAAATGTTTATGCTCGTGTTTATAATTAGGAGAAAAGTGATCTTTTGACACACATGTGGGGAATCGTTGGAGGATATGTGTGTGTGTGTGTCAAAAGGGGAAGAGAAAAAGAGGAGTCCCATATTACTCAAACAAATGAAGATCCAAGAGTATAAATATTAACATGTGATCATGGAAGAGCAAAATGGGCCTAGGAGGAGAATGGACTCACGCGCATAAAAAGTTAGGCCAACACAGTTGAGCTCAGTTGAAATCTGTCGATTTCCCCCTACACTCGAAAATATACGCGGTGTTGGACACTTTTTTTTACCGTTGCTGGAAATTATTTTTTTTTAAAACAATAAAAAAAATATTTTCAAATAGCCTTCTAAAATATCCATAATTTTAAGGTTTCAGATATGAGGTTCATGATGTAAATGTTTCTGGACATTGGTCATCCGCTTTCTGGTCATTAATAATCTATTTTCGGCTTTGATTATCTGATTTAATTTTTGTTAATCCTCATGTCGAAAACTGCCCAACATTCAAAAACATCCTTATTAACATCATTAAACATGGTCTAATGTCTCATTGCACTTATGCCTATAAATACCGAGGTTGAACACCATATTTGATGCACCACAGCTGTGGACACATTCGAGTTGTTCTCTCCTCTTCCTCTCACTACAAAAAATATGCCATATACCCACGGTCATTTCTAGTGACAGATAAAAAACTATAGGTAAAGATAAGTTATAGCTATAAACAAGCTAAATAGTTATAGGTATACATAGTATTATTTTTAAAAGTGTGGGTAAAAGTCTCAAATAAAAATTATCTCACTTTACCTATAATTTGTTAGTGTGGGTAAAAAAACTCAAAATTTCACTATGCTCCTACGTTCCCTTCCGGATGGCGCCGAAAATTCGTAGGTATCTCAAAATTTCTTTCATCCACTGATTTAACGCTGGTGCAAAGAGGCGAAGAAGGGGCATCATGGCAAGCATGCAAGGAGGAGAAGGCAAAGCATTTTCTCATCGAAGTTCCCAGATCTCTGCTCAACATTTTAGGATTTCGGAAGTTGATGGTGTTCTTTTTGCTTCTCCAGTCACTAGTATGATTTGCAAGCTTCCATTTTGCTTCGTAGAAATGATCTTTTTCAGTGATGTCCTCTTAAGTTGCATATCTTCATCTCATCCCTCTGGTGCTTATTTAAAATATCATAATCTTTTTTTTCTAATATCAAATCGAACTGAAACATGAAGGTTATTTTAGTTTCATTTGTTTGATAACTGGGTTTAGATGGCTAGGTTTTATTCTATTTGAAGGGATTTTGGTTTGATTAATGGGATTTGCAGAATTTAATTAACCTTGCGAGATGACCTGAACTAATAGAGAAGATCAAAATGGAAGCACAAATCAATCCAAAAACCATCATCATGACTTGTAGTATCTTTGATTAATGTTTTCTAATGTCTATAATCAAGCTAAAAATCTTAATATTAGAGGTAAATTAGAAAGACTCCCCACCCCATCCCTACCCCCATCCTCACCCTCACCTCCCCTATTTTATAGATTGAATATACAAACTCACCATCATGCATTCAAGGTATAATGAACCCATTGACTCTGCCCGAAAGAACCTGTTCTTTTATTTAGCCCCTTTTCTATAAAGATCATCTCGATCAAATGCTGTTCTTGGTCTTACCGGTATGGGAGTATGAGTGATCCTATCTGCTACTCTTTATTCTATATTTTATCAAACTCCCATTTTGTAGCTACAGCACAGCCCACCCTCTTAGAGTTCAGTACCATGGGAACTCTTTCACAACTGCAAGACACTCGACCACTTCACCTTGAGAGGTTGTTTAGTATGTATACTTGTCACTCATCATCCACATAGAGAAGGAACCAATCACCTTGTCTCAGCCTTTTGTTTCTAACAAGTTGTCTCCACCCTCTTTTTAGGACTGATTTCTTTTGACATAATAAATTTCAGCTTGTTGAAAAACAAATTGTGACTGCCAATCTAGATATAATCACTGTAAGTTTTCCTTTTTTAGTTCAACTAACTGATTGGTTTACCACTTGTTGAAGTGTTTTTCTTTTAATATTCATTTGTTTTGACTCCCAGATTGTTTTTGTTATTCATGTTTCATAGGTTAAGCTTTGCAATGATGATGAATTTGTAATGCTAGCATGTGATGGCATATAGTATGTGTCTTATCTTTTTCTTTTTTATTCTAGTTATAATTCTAATTTTATCAAGCATTTAGAGGAAAAAGAAAATAACCATGTATTGATAAACCTTTAAATTTGCTTGCCAAGGTTCTCAATGCTTCTGCAACAAATTCATTTTTAATCAGAAGTTATAGAATGTTATATATGCCATTTGTGCACATTTGATGAATGAGAGAAAATATTGATGATTCCATTTTAAGTTAGAAATTGATTAAGTGATTAATGATAGGAGTTAATAAAAAAGGTTGACAAAACTTAAAAGCTTTCTTTCATTATTTAGCTCAATATAATACTATTAATGTTTTATATAAATCTGGAAAAAAATATGATAGTGTAAGAGCTCAATCTTTAGTATGATTGGGCAGTTCTGGTCTCCTTTACAAGGAAACATTACCTTTATAAAACATTTTAATTAAATTTTACTGCCATGGGAACAACAAATGCTACTGCTAAGTGCAAACTAGTAAGGAGAAGAAACCATGATAGAACCAATAACCCAATACAGACAAAAGTGTATAAGAATTAATACAGTAGAATTTTGAGCACAAAATATTGAAGTAAAGACAATAATCTTCATACACTTGAACCTTAGAATCTACAATAATTCCTTGCAAATGAATGAGCTTACTTTAAGCACAGAGAAGACCGATATAAGAGTTATTACTTATTTAAAACAATAGAAATCTACCATTAGAGTCCCTGCAACCGTGTCAATATTAGTCCCATTTTCTGTTATAGAAGTCACATCAGATTTTAGTAATTTAATGTAAGCTTTGCCTATGTGCCTTCGCGTTTCTGAATTCAAAGAGGTGAACCCTATGTGCCTTCTCGTTTCTGCCTTCTCTCCTCTGTAGCCATGAACCCTATGTGCCTTTTCTCCTCTGTAGCAATCGTGTTTCTGCCATAGCTGACCTGTGTGTGCTTGGACACAATTAGGTGCTTCTTGTTATCGCATGTGCATCTCACATAATGCTAAGCTGGTGCATATGTGGCCAGTTTTCTCCACCTCACCCTTGGCAACATGGTCTACTCAACACACATGTATATTTTGTTAGCCTGGTCCGCCAAAAAAATTAACAACATTATGACACATCATAATGGTAAACTATATGGATTGATTTAAAAAAATTCAAATTATATGGATCAATTTTAAAATTCAAGTATTTTTTTAATATGTTATTAATCAAAACATAATATTTGAATAAAATTTTTTATATGACTCAATCATTTAAAAATGAAGCCTTTACTTGAATGCTAGCTCTTACTCGAATAGTTAATTTCATAATGTATATGAGTTTCACCCATGTGTATAATTTTTCCTAAAATTAAGAAAAAATTTAAAACTTTAATTATTTAATGATAATTTGTAATATATATTATTTTGTAATTAAAAAACCTTTAACAGAATTTCTTAATTTGTAAATCCCACCTTCCATCTGTGTGATAGTGAGAAAAGTTAATAAGAGAAGAAAAGGAAGTGGCCTCCAACCAACACCAACACCAACACCTTCCCTCTCTCTCATCCTCTGCATTTATATTAAACTTATTCACACTTCTCACATCTTTAGGGCTTTAATCTTATTTCAGCTCTCTCTTTCCCATTTGAAGCCCCCTTCCCTTCTCAGGCTAAAAGATTTGTTTTGACTTGAAATTTAACTTTGCAACAGTATTTGAGTTCTCTTCTTTTTTAATTCATAAATATGGACAAAAAATTGTAAGCCTTCAAATAGGGTTATAAATATTAACATTGAATTTCATACAATTGTTTCTTATTGGTCAAGAGGAGCTTATTTTTTATGCATACAAATATTTTTTTTCATACTGATTTAGTGTTAACCTACAAAGTAATTTGCTTACCTAATGAGTAGTGATGATGTGCATTTTTCTTGTTTCTTTTTAGGGATTGCATGTCAAGCTAGTAGTTGTTGGTAGATTTTGTTCATGAACAACTACTTTTGGTGAGTTTTAACATGTTTCCTAGTGAAATGATAAACGTACTACTATAGAAGATGATTATTGATGATAAAGATATATAATAAAAATATAATTGATCATGAAACCATATGCTGATAACATGACAATAATCTTAGTGCATTGACATGATTTAACTATGAATGTTATGTTATTTTTGCATGTTTGTAGTTTTATTCAATAGATCATAGAAGGTGGATTAGTGATCCTTCTAAAAGAGGTGAGGCTTACATTCAAGGTGTACTTGAATTTTTGGACTTTGCATTTCAAAAGTCAGCAGTAAATGGGAAAATCTTGTGTCCTTGTGTTGTATGTGTCAATCTTCATTGATACCCTAGATCAAACATTTATGAGCACCTAACTAATCCATGTCGGGGGTTTCTTAAAGGGTACAAAAAATGGATTTTTCATGGAGAGACATATGAAGCATCTATAAGTACAAATATAGAAACAATAGAGCTAGAAAATGATATGCATAGGTTACTTCATGCTATTTTTAGAATGCCTGAACAAGTAGGTGGAGAACACATGAACGACATCAATGAAGAAATTCCAGAACAAGTGAGGGGGGAACATTGTGAACAACCATCTAGAGAAGAGAATAGCTTTGACAAATTTCATCAATTAATTAAGGAGGCTGAACAAAAGCTCTACCCAAATTTGTGAAAAATATACCAAGCTATCATTTATTTTACATCTTTATCATATTAAGTGTCTTCATGGGTGGAGTGATATGTCTTTTTCAATGTTATTAGAGTTATTAAGAGATGTATTACTTGAAGGGAATGTTTTGCCAAAGTCATATTATGACACAAAGAAGTTAATTTCTAGATTAGGCTTAGGGTATGAGAAAATCCATGCTTGTCCTAATGATTGTATGTTGTATTGGAAGGACAAGCGTAAAGATGAAATGTGTTCAAAGTGTGGTGTCTCATGATGGAAAACTCATACTATTTCAAAGAATAATGAAGGTAGCACATCTGAGAGAAAAAATATCCTAGCAAAGATTTTGCGATGGTTTCCTTTGATACCTAGGTTGAAAAGGCTTTTCATGTCCTCTAAAACTGCTTCATTCATGAGATGGCATGAAGAGGGTAGCACAAAAGATGGCCTTTTGAGGCATCTAGCAAACTCTCTTGCTTGGAAGAAATTTAACTCTATGTACCCTGATTTTGCAAGTGACCCTCGTAATGTTAGGCTTGGATTGGCTTTAGATGGTTTTAATCTATTTAAGACTATGAGTGTTACGCATAGTACTTGGCCTGTTATTGTAATTGCTTATAACTTTTCTCCTTGGATGTGTATGAAACAACCTTCTTTTATGATGTCATTGCTTATTCCCGGTCCTAAAGGTCTTGGTAATAATATAGATGTCTATCTCTAGCCACTAGTTGAAGAGTTGAAAGAATTATGGGAAACTAGGGTTAAAACCTTTTATGCTCATAAGAAGGAGTCATTTCGAATGCATGCAGCATTAATTTGGACTATCAATGATTTCCCGGCATATGCAAACTTGTCCGAGTGAAGTACTCAAGGTCAGTATGCTTGTCCATGCTGTGGTTTTGAAATAGCTTCACAGTGGTTAAACCATAATAAAAAGTTTTGTTATATGTGTCATCGACGATGGTTGGAACCTGACCATAAGTAGAGGTACAATAATGGAAGCCAAGAGTTTAGGGGTTGTCCTATACGATATGATGGGGATATGATCTTAAGACAATTGGAAGAGCTTGAAGATGTGGGTGCAATTGCGAATGGGTCACAACCCTGGAAGAAGAAAAGTATTTTATTCACTTTGCCATATCGAAAACATAATTTACTACGTCACAATCTTGATATTATGCACATTGAAAAAAATGTTTGTGATAACATTATTGGTACATTGTTGAATCAGGAAGGGAAATCTAAAGATAATTATAAGGCAAGAGCAGACCTTGTAGATATGAACATAAGAAATGTGCTTCATCCTCAAACACGTCCTTCTAATGGCTCAACATTTTTGCCTAGAGCATGTTACCAAATGACTAAGAAGGAAAAAGAAGCTTTTTTTACAGTTTTAAAAAATATAAAAGCACCAGATGAATGCTCATCAAATATCCCCCGTTATGTGCAAATAAAGTAACAAAAGTTAATTGGTTTGAAAAGTTACGATTGTCATGTTTTGATGCAAGAGTTTATGCCCAAAGCATTAAAAGGTTCCCTTCCTAATGAAGTGACTTTAGTGTTGATTGATCTTTGTCACTTTTTCAAAGAAATCTAATCTAAGGTCCTTAACAAGGATTATATTAAGCAATTGGAGTCTCAGGTGGCCAAAACTCTGTCAACTTGAAACAATCTTCCCTCTTTCATTTTTTACTATTATGGTACATTTGATAGTTCATTTAGCTTACAAAGCACAAGTTGGAGGGCTAGTACATTACCGTTGGATGTATCCGATTGAGAGGTATGAGCTAACTTCTTTTAAAATAATATATTATGTTAATAAAGGACACGTGCATTGATAATACCTTTTTTCTTTTCTTTTATGGTGTACTTGTAGGTATCTTTGTACTTTGAAATCCTTTGTACGTAATAGAGCACAACCTGAAGGGTCAATTGTAGAAGGGTATTTGGCTCATGAAAGTTTGACAATGTGCTCACAATATCTAACAAGAGGCGAGACTAGATTTAACCGACTTGGTCGAAATGATGATGAAAGTTGTTCAACTTCAATAGAAGATTCATCTTCTAAACATGATGTAGGAAGACCATTAGGAAGGAAAAGACCTTGTAAATTCAATTTAAGGAAGCAAAAGAGATTAGGCAGAGTTAAGCTTGACAAGACCTTGTTACAAGCACATCGATATGTGCTTTTTAACAATGATGCAATTACCCCATTTCGAGAGTAAGAAAGGTCTTCACTTTATTCTATTTAATATCATCAAAACCTCTTTTTTTCCCCTTAATAAATACTTGTTTGTTTTAAACTTAATTGCAGGGAACATTATGCAATTCTTAGGGGACAAAGATGACCACATCGATAGACCCAATATGAAGTCCAAAGAACTCATAGTCAAACATTCAATGTTTGGTTCCGTGAGAGGGTAAGCACAATAAAATAGATATATAGTGAGCAAATTTTGATTTTAGATTAACTTTTACCTTTTGTGAATAAAATGTTTTAGATAGCACGCCTGGAGGAACAAGGAAATGCAATAGTCATAGATGAACTTAAATGGTTATCACGTGGTCCATCTGAAGTAGCAAGGAGGTATACTGGATATCTTGTCAATGGTTTTAGATTCCATACACAAAAGAGAGAAAGATGTTTGACAACTTAGAATAGTGGGATTGTTATAACTGGTGATATTACAAGTTATTCTAGTGCAAGAGATACAAATGGTAGATCATGTGAATTAAACTACTATAGTGCCTTAACAGATGTGATTGAATTAGACTATTCTGATAGATACAAGAAAGTGCTTTTCAAATGCAATTGGGTGGATCCCAACAGCGGTTGCAAGGTGGATAAATTTGGAATGACTCTTGTAAATTTTAATTATTTGAAGCATACAGGTGATAATATTTGTGATGACCCTTTTATTTTTGCATCCCAAGCCCAAAAGGCATTCTATATGGAGGATAAGAGGCAAGGGAATTGGCTTGCAGTTGTAAATGCCAAAGTGAGGGATATGTATGACATGGGTGATGAGAAATCCAATGAAACTGAACAAATGGTGAACAATCAAGTGAAAATGCAACAAATGATACACATACTGAAGATAAATGGATTAGAGAAGTGGTTGATGATGATGAACCATTAGACATTGTACCAAATGTACAAGATGACTTGGAAGATGTTGGTGAAGAGGATTTCTTTTAGTACTAAAATGCATTTTATATTGGATATTATACTAAACAAGGTATATAATCAATAGTTTAGTATTAAAATCCATATTCTTCTTGTATACATATAGATGCTTTTATTATAGATTTTATATTTAGAATTTTACATTGCAGGAAATCATGGCAAAGTGCAAAAGGTCGACTACTGGTCATCGCACTAGCCCAAAAAAATGTAGAACATCAAGATCATGCTAATTATAATGTAGAGAATTTGGATTGCTCAAATGAAAGCATCTTGCCTTAATTTGAAACCCAGCATGGCCCTGTTACTGAAGAAGATGTCCAAAATGAAGAAGTTATAAATCACACATTATTCATGTTCTATGTTGTTCAATACAAATTATAACTTGTAATATGTTATAATAGGTCATGCTAATACAAGGGGTCCTACAAGAATGCTAGATATATGGGACATGCCAGAAGATGAGTTTATTATTGTAGAGTTGGATTCACTTCTTTGCCCAATTGGTGAAGAAGGAAGAACTTTAACCCGATTCATTGGTAGCTTGGTTAGGAAGCATTAATGTGCTCCAATTAATTATGAATCATGGAAAGACATGCCTGATGACTACAAACAATCAATGTTGAAAACAATAATGGTATTATAGCTAAATTTTTTTATTGTGATGTCTAACTCTCCCTTTGTTCTCCACTTGTTTAGACAAGATTTGAATTTGTTCCCAAGTTAGATAAGGACAAAGAAGAAATTTTGGCGAATATGCTAAAGTCAGATATGTGTGACAAATGGAGACAATGGAAGCATGATTTAAAAAAAAAATGAGATATGACCCAAGCAAGACTGAAGAACAAATGGCTGCTAATGTGCCAGATGAGAAGGTTGATCCTCTTCAATATCAAGATTTGGTTCACTATTGGTGCTCTAGTAAAGGACAAGTAAGTTATTTATTAAATTGATATATTCTTACATGTCATGATGCAACAATCTCTGACTTTCTTTTTTTTCCTTCTAACTTTCTTACTTAATTTCAAATAAGAAATTAAGTGAGATTAACAAAAGAAATCATGCAAAGCTTGAAGATATTCATTGCATGGGTACAAAAAGTCTCCCAAGATTCATTAATAAGAAGGTTTGTTTTCTTCCTTTAAAAAAAGCTTAGTTACCCTAAAAAATTAATTGCCAACACAAACATGCATATAACATGATATTCTGTAAGGTAGAGATTTGGGGGTGTCTCTAATTAAAGAGAATGTCTGTCATATGTTCCTTATGGTCATAATATAGATGTCTATTTTCAAGATTTCTTGCTTCCCCATATGCAACAAGTCAAGTGCTTTTAATGATATGGGATCCCATGGCTTCCAAATGTGGTTTTTACACATTCTCTTGCTCAACATGTTGTAAAATAATTTTAAAGTTGCTTTGAAACATGGTTTTCTGGGGTGTTCTGTCGCCATTCTTATTTTTTATTTTCAATTTTATCCTATACCATTTTAAAAAGGACACTAGAAGCCCAAGACCTTTATAGGTATATATATATATATATATTTGATTTGATTACTTCTGAAATATATATTTGATTGTTTCTGAACATAACGCCATTCATTTGATTTGATTGCTTCTGAAATATATATAAATAGAGAGAGAGAGAACCATTTACAAATGGAAGCTGAATTGATGAATCTTGATCAAAAAGGTAGAATGGAGTTACATATTCAATAATAGAAAAAGGAGATAAGTCAAAGGATAGGTCAGCTAAAGGACAAGAAGGCTCTTCTCATACTGTAACCATGCTTTTCCTTCCTTTCGTATCTTTACTACACCTAGGCCCCGAAACCATCTAGCTGTCCACAACCACACCATTGGTTTTTTCATTATTCTATTTTATTTCTGCCTTATTTCATTTCCAATTTCATGAATTGTGTGCATCTTAAAGCTCATAGGTGAGACCCATTCCAGAAACTTCGGGTCACTTTTTCTTTTAATTGTCTCGTCTGGTATCTCTTCCACATTCCTTCCATTTCCGAATGCTTCAGACCAAAAACTTCTCTTCTCCTAACCGGTCTCATGGTGAGAGGAAATCAGAAGCTCCTTGTCCTGATTCGTCGTGCTCTGCATATTTGCGAAATGCCACAATCTACCTCCCTGTTTTGGGCTTCATTTACTTCCAATAGCTTCTTCCTACTCAGGACTTCTTAACGTGATTCCGGCATTATTAACTTAAGGTAAATGATTGGGGCCATGTGTGATTTTATGAAGAATTATATGTAATTTTAATTTTTTATGAGAGGCCATACTTAATTTTTACCAAAATTTTTTTTTACGTATTATAAATTATAAAAGTCTGTGAGTGCCAAGGCACCTCCCAATCCCTCCTTGGCTCTGTCCCCAATAACCGTATAGTCCTCAAGTCACACTCCCTACAATAGAAATTCTAAATTTCCACATTATACCCCAATGGTCTATATATATTCTAAATTCTAAATTCTATATATATTCATCAAATCCTTATTCTTTGGGCAACTCCACGTGGTCTCCATTTTTATCATACATGTAAGCATTTCTAAGTATAGCTTGCTTCAACAATTTGGGGACCACGAAAGAGATTCTAGACGTGAATATATATATGTCTTTAGCCACAAAAAGATTATTATGCTAACTGTGTGACTGTGTGTGTAATTGAGAAGAGGGAGGGGGATAAACATCCACCTGTCATGCTGTCCTTAAAATTTTGTTCACTATAATTTAAACATCAGTAACTGCAATATAGTTGCATTTGGGCAGAATAAGAATGGCAATAAGATGAATCACAGTATTCTGTTCTTCGTATATATTTCAAGCAAGATTATTATGTATTTTTCACTTCCGTAATTTTAAAACATATCTAATTCGTCACTGAAGGCATTAGTTAAATGAATATTTTTTTATTGTAGATCACTTCTCTTTCCTCCTTATTATAAGTTTATTTGGTTCCTTGTTTTTGCTCTATGTTGGTTCTGGGTTTTTTTCAAAAGGATGATTTATTTAGATTAAGTGATTTTTATCTTTAAAATTTTAGGCAAAACAAGGAATAGGAAAGCAACCTAGTCGTGCAAAAATTTACATTGATACTAGGGGTGTACATCGGGCCGGGCGGCCCTAGGGGCCCGCCCTAGCCCGGCTTAATCGGGCCGGGCAGGGCCGGGCTAAAAATATAATCAGGCAGGGCAGGGCTAAAAATATATCGGGCCGGGCCGGGCCACGGGCAAAGATATCCTGCCCAACTTGCCCTAATAATTTTTTTTTTAGTTATTAATATCTTGTCATCTTATATATATATATATATATATTTATGTTTATTTTATCTAATTCTCTTTACATGCTGTAATTTTCATTATCTATTTAAACTTTCCCTATTTCTTAATTATTTTTATTATTGATGTGTATGCTTACTGACATTTCTTTTATTGAATAATGAAAATACACGTATTTACCTAAAGCTAATTATGTTAGTATAGGTTATATTTTGCTTGACAATTCTAAGCTATCTTTTTATTATTGATAAAAACATGAAGGTTCCAAAAGCTTATTGTTTTGAAGTATATGCCTATGAGTCTACAAAAAAATATTTTTATATTAAGTATCAATTCATAAAAAAAAAATTTCGGGCGATTTAGGGCCGCCCTAACCTGCCCTAAAATCGGGCTTGTTCGGGCCGGGCCGGGTTATGGGCATAAAAACAAGCCCGATGTCTTAATCGGGCCGGGCATCGGGCATACTAGATGCCCTGTTTGGGCCTGCCCATGAACACCCCTAATTGATACACAAACTCGCAAGGATGGAAGAGTTATTACTGAGCAGGCTACCAGAGTATTTGTAAGTGTTTAATTCTTGGAATCTCTTTTTATTTATTTTGTATGTTGTTATAAAATGTAATTTTTGTGAAAGATGTGGATGAGTTTGATCATGTTGTGAGCATAAGATTGTTGCTCTCATGTAGCCATTCACTTCCTTGTTTATTGGTTGGTTGGTTAACTTGTGCTATAATTTTTATATCCATTACAAATTTAGGATGAGCTGAAAAAGGTCATGGATGGAGAGGGTAGCTCACAAAATTATGAAAACACTGAAAGATGCACATCTTGGAAGGATGATGCATATTTTAAAGTCTTAGGACCTAAAAAAAGAGGACGTGTGCATTGTATGGGAAAAATTCCAACTGCCAAGAGTACTAATGCCAACTCATTGTTACATACTACTGTAGAAGTAAGACTCCAAAAAGTTGAAACTTTATTGACCAATGTTTTAACTATAATTCAATAATGATTTTTTAGAGAAGAAGTTAATGATCTTATCGAGGCAGCATCTCGAGAGGTTTGTCAAAATTTTCATATTATATCTATGATAAAATTTTTTATCTAAAAGGCTTGTTAAGAGAATTTTGATTTTTTGCGTTCTATATAGGTGCCAGATGGTAACAGTGCTCCCAATGGCCATCCAAGATCTTCAACTTCAAGCAATCCTAATGAAAATAGTATATCTATGCATTAATTGAATCAAAGTTAGCTATCTTATAAGTTGTTTATCTTTCACTTCACTAAACTATAATCTCATTTTTAACATTGATATCATTGACTTCCATGTGTAGGATGAGACCAAGTTTCAAACTTATTCAAAGGGAGCATCTAGGATATAGTTATTTTGCAAAGCCAGAAGTGTTATGCATATGTGTTTTCACCTATTGACTTAACATTTGGTTTCTTTTATATTGTGATTTGGAAAACTATTGTATAAGAGTGGATAGATGGACTCCTTATTTTGTATGAAGATGATTATTAGAATTTGTTTAATATATGGAATGAACTTTTAGTTACTTAAAAACTTATTATGTCTTGTATATCAATTGTTTTTCTTTTGTGTAAATTAAATATGCACTAATTTATTGAAAGATAAGCTTGGAATGTTAAATGATATAAATCTGATAGCCATGGATTCATTGCTGTCGCTAAAAGCTTTAATAACAATAAAACACCTATAGATAAAGTAGCAAAATTACTGTGGGTAAAGATTTTAGTGACATTAAAATATCTGTGGGTATAAGTTTTATCAAATTTTTATTTCAAGTTTTAGTGATAGTATAATATTGTGGGTAAATGATTTAGTGATGGTAAAATGTCTATGGGTAAAGGTTTTATGAAAATATTATGATTAGATGTAGTGACAATAAAGTATCTATGGATAAAAATTTTAAAGATATACCCATATCTTACGAAACCATAGGTATAACTTATACTCACAATCAAAAAACTGTGGGTAAAAGTAAAGCAAATTTGACTGAAGCTTAGACTGTGGGTATAGGTCAAGTAAGGCTATACCCACGGATTTTTACCTTTTACCCACAGAAATTGACTGTAGGTATATGGCATTTTTCTTGTAATGTCTTTGACATTTCTCTTCATCTCTGAATTTTCCTTTCTACTGTTCTGCTTACCTGCAATTCTGCAGACGAATCCGTTCAATCCTGGGGAGTGCCATATTGTGACGGAATAACTCTCAAAGACAGTGTTCTTGCACACGTCTCGGATTATTTTTATTCTAATGAATTTCTTGTTTGCAACTTACAGTTGTCAGGTTATAATCCTTGGCATCTAGTGGTAGTTACACTCCTAGAATATCTCCCCTTGATTGTAGTTCATGATTCGTGTCTATATAATTGACATAGTTTACCCTATCCTTGTGAATCTGAACTACTCTGTACGCTATTTATTTATAGCAAATCAATGGAATGATACAGCTAGTTACCTTAATTCTTTAGCTAACACCTATTTTACAGAAAAAGCAAGAGTTTAAAGCATGCATAAAACTCAGACTAATCATACTTTATGCTCACAATCACTTAAAAACTTAAGGTACCAAGTGAAAACTCATAAACAAGTATAATAATTTCTACCGAATAAACGCATACAGAAACCCTTAATGCTACGTGCATGCTCGATTCTTTAGTTTTACTGTTTGCTGATGTTGGAATTGAATGAAAAGTTTTATGATTAACAATAAAATGTGAAAATGGAACTATTAATCTGCTTCTACATTGTCAAATTGAGATCTATCACCAAGAGATTAATTAGGGATATGAGATGATCATATGTGTGTGTGTGTGTGTGTGTGTGTGTCCTCGAACAATCACCAGATTAATTAGTGTCGGACCCTTGAAGGAATGGGTATCCTAAAGATTTGTCATAACTTTAATAAGCACATTGTAAAACCTTGTTTTATATATAGCTTAATTGGATCATAATTATTACAAACTAAAATGATTATCTTATAGTGCGGTTAAAGTGTCTTGCGTAGGCGTGCTTCCTTTTCAATATGTAACCCAAGCTAGGGATGACTCATACTCAGAGAGCTTTTTGTTAATTTCTCCCTAGAAAGCTAAAAAGTTTGTGTAAAGTTTTGAGAGTGCATAGTGCTTGGGCAGCACGAGCAAACTTGGAACGCCATAAATTAATTTGTGGATAAAAACTGGCTTTTCATCTGGCTTCATCCAAATGGGATTTTCTGATGTTCGCAACGCTTTGAGGATTCCCAATACTCCAAAAGATTAAAGTAAAGACGAGAGGTGAGAATTTGGCGTCTTCTGCTCGTCCCCTCTGGTAAGTATATATAGAATTACAAAATGGAAAGCGTACTCCACGGGCGGTGGCTCCTGTAGTCATTATAATGAGCCAGGCTTTGTTCTCAATCAACCAGTCATATTTCGAAAGCTGTAAACCAAAAGTTGTTTCTAGAAGTTTATTCTTTCTTTCTTTAATTAAAAATGAAAGGATAAAAAGAAAAAAAAAAACCTATATATCTTGAAACCTGGCCAGGCTTTTCCTCGATATCTTTCAGATGAATCGTGTATTTAAAATTAACTGAAGTACTCTTGTCGTTTCTTAAATTTAGTTTCGGTTAAGTTTTAATTTCATCTTTAATAGTGTGTGTGTATCTATATATATATATATATATATATATTTGGCTTCTTTTTAATCAACTAGTCATATTTCGAAAGGGGGAATCTGACCAGAGAGCATAGTTCTGATCGTGCATATTTAACAAAAAGAAAAAGAAAAACAACAACAACAGCTAAAAATTTATCAATAAAGCACAAGGTTTGGATAGAATTTATCAAAGTAATTAATTTAATTAATTACTTAATTTTAAGAATTTGAATTTTTTAAATTCAAATTAATAGTCAATTAAATTATTTTCTGAGAAAGCTGACTATCATAAAATAGTGGGTTAACGCATGATGTTAGAGAGCTCTATCTATCACTTCTCTTCTTCTGAGAAAATACACAAAGACAATAAAACATAGAATAGAGTAAAAAAAAAAAAAGGACACTAAAGAACCCTTCTTGTGACTTTGTGGTGGATCTCCTATGAATAAAGATTGGAGTCTGAATAAGTGATTCCGATCAAACCATGTGGGACAATTATCTAGACAAATTCATCTGTTGCAAGAGATGAAGTACTCGATCCATCTTCATTAAATTCTATATTGGTATCAAAGCTAGGTTAAGGCTAAAATTATTGTTTTCCCATTATAAATTCATGATCATTAGATTGTCTCTGATGTGATTGCTACAAAATTAATATGAAGTATGCAAGTTTGAAATTCGGACATAATATGGCCATTAATGGCAAAAATACTTAGTAACTATTAAAGGCCACCATATTATCACTGTAGGTAGAGTATAAGTAAAGGAATATGTAGTAAAAGTTTTATGAAAAACCGAAACTCCATTGGAGAGATATTGAATTTCAAAGTCTTGGATTTTACATGTTCAAAGAACCACATTTTGGGAGCTGTCATTCTCCACAAACTACACCTTAGACTACAAGCCTTATACTAATTTAAAGCTTGTTGAAAGAGCTTTTCCATGATATCAAATTTGTTTAAAGTGGAAATAAAACAAGTAAGATATAAGCTATGAAATTGGCCTTATGAAAATGACAATTTTAAAATTTAAGAGAAAAGTTTTAGAAAATGAGGTTGAAGGAGAAGTCCCTTGGCAACTCTTAAGGTCCTTTGGACTTGAAACTGGCACCAACAAAAAGAAGAAGGTGAGAAGGAGAGGATGGTGGAACCATCATGGCAGAAATCATCCTCTAGGGTGGCACATGGCAAGCCACCTCTTTTTTTTTTTTTTTTTTTAAGGAAAAGAGCTTGTATAGGTACGTGGGGGCATGTGCCATGGAATTTGGGTCTAGTTTTTGGTTCTAAAACTTCCTAAATTCATGAGCTTTAGTTTGATATATAATTTGTCCATATTTGAATAATTGTTGATCATATTTTAGTGATTTTATGGCCACGAAATAGCGATTTTATGTATAAAAATCCAAAAAAAATTAAATGATGAATTATTCAATTTTATTTCTTTTAAAGGGATTATTAGAGACTTAAGGACATTCCATATTTACAATATGGACATATATAAGTATATTAAAATACACATCTAAAGAATAAAAAGCATTTGGATTGACCTAAATATGAGAGCAATTAAATTTCCTAATTCACCATAGGTCTTAGGCACAATCAACATACTTCCAAGATGATGTATGGTAAACATTAACCATTAAGGATCTTAGGGAGAAATTTAGATAAACAAATTAAAATAAGAAATTGGTTTTTTAATAGGTATGCATAAAAAATAGTGCTTATTATAAGACATCATATTGTCATGAATGTTAATGAGTTGCTCTATTTTCTCATTTTTGTATATGAAAAAGACAAGAATGCTTTTATGTAAAATGCACTTGACTACTATAAGAGATTGGTCAAACATGTAAAGCATGTTTTTTTCTAAATATGCTATAGTGACCCTTGTTATTGGAAATAAACTTGTAATCGCCAAAGACAATTGAAAATGGGCTTGTGACAACCAGAGAGAAAATAGCTTAAGAAGGTAAAACATCTTTAGAGTGTGGTTCCCTAGTGTTTGTTTGATACTAATGCAATTTACAAGCAAGTTGCATTAAATAAATAAAAAGAAGAGAAATACATTATCAAGTGAAAGTTCTTAGATTAGCAAACTTGGACTCATCTAAGAACTAAATTTAATAAATTAATAGGGATATTTGAGAAATACTATATCACATAGGAGTTCTTAGATTAGTAGCAGAAGGCTCATCTGGGAACTATAGCTTAAATAGTATTTGTAAATGAATTCGATAGAAAAGTAATAGCATTCTTAGGATTCATGTAATGGAAGTATACCAAATGTAGACTTCCAATCATAAACCTAATAATGCCATTATTGGTCAAATCAAAGTTTATGGCAAATATATCAATATCATTGTGTATAAGTGGTCAATCTGTACTATGTTTATGTAGGAATTAAATTATGATTATGGTCATTAAAACATCATTGCCTAGCTTGATAAGAGTGACAAGTTAAAGGGTGTCAATTAGGAAAATTTGGCACGATAAGATTCTTATATCCTAGAAAAGAGTAGGATACTAGGAAACTATTTAACAATATTGTATAGGAGTTAAACATGGAAACATAACTTAACAAAGGAGATATTTAGAAAAAAATTTATTGAAAAGAAAAGAACAATATTATTAGCATATCTGTCACATTCTAAATTTTTGTAACTATTAACGTAAACAAAGTAACGAAAGAAGAATAGTAAAGGACTATCTTAAATAAGTATTAGAGAACTACCTTATGTTAATCAAGAAGCCTTATTGAGACATTAGCTTGATAATTTATTTAGAATGGAAACACCTAGATGTGGGTCAAATAAGGTTGCCAACATTCTTGTCCTAATATCTCCATTATTTTCATATAGATAAGAATACATTTAAGTACAAGCATTCAGTCAAGGACAACCCCAATAACTGTGTATACAATAAGCTTGGAGCAACTTAAATCTTGAGATGAGTCTTAGAATTTCTAACACATGCATGGCCGAGCAAGGGCTATCAGAATAAGCAAGTGAACATGAGATAATAAGGACAAAATGAAGCCACCTTGACATTCCACTCACTCACAAGATTCACTAGCTGTCCAATCAAGGCATGGTGCTCCATTTGGCTATAGGAATCAATAAGGAGTTGCATGAAATGGAAGATAGCTTATATAATCTAAGAGGGAGACACCTATGATGCACAGTGAGAGGAGAGGCTATGTGGAGGGGAAATAGAGTAATTAAATCTTAAGCACCACTTAATGGAGTGCACCGTATGTGTGTGACTATGATCAACTCGGATGCCTATAGACATGTAGGCACATTGGCTAGCCGTGAGTCCTCAGATTGCCTATTTAATATACCCTAATTAGGTGGAAGGGATACATATAATTGTGCTGCCACCTAGCATGGTAACTAAATAAGGAATGAAGTAGGATGAATTAAATTAAACAAATCCTTGCCACCTTATGCTTCCACCATCCAAACTATGTGCATGAATATATAAATGGCATTTGGCCATTGCCTTCACCCTTCTAGCCATGGGAACTAATGTCAAGTGCACCAAGTGCTTGAGTAGGAAATAAGCTTAGGTATATACGCTGCCAGCTAGAAACACCATCGAATGAGATGGGAGAAATAATATTATAATCACTTGCCTTACATCCACTTTTGTTTAGGCAGTAGGAGGTGGCTATTACTATAATTTCCTTCACCCTACACTTAATTAGGCTGAGAAAAGTGCTAATAAAGAGAGGAGGAAGAACTTGGATAGCCATGGAAATGGAAGGATGAGAACACAAGCCATAGATGCAAGGAAACTTCATTACGATAAAGATATGAAACCCATTCCATCTCCAATTGTCTTTCATTCCCTTTAGTTAAAAAATTCTAAATAGGAACACTTGCATTGTTGGGACAGCCATAGAACATCGAGGGAACAAACAATAAAGGGACTTAGGGAAGGAGCCACAAACAATTCAAGGTGAATGCCTAAACCATTCCTTTTGGAAACCAAGTAGACTGAGAGCTAGAGTGAAATAGAAAGAAAATATTGTACACCTAATTGGCCATGAGAATAGCATGCTAGAAATGTTCTAAATTGCATAATAGAAATGGTACAAAAAAGCAGAACATGGGAGAGGTATTTAGACACTAAATGGAACCATACAATTGGCTATTGTGCAAAAGGCACCTATATATATATTGCCACCACTTGAAATAGATGTAGCGAAAATAGGAAAGTTAGTGATTAGGGATCAAATTGCAACATAAGTAAGGATTAGGGACTAAACTTCAAAGCATTAGACGATACATAAATAATTTATATAGTAACTAACTAATGAGAAGGAAAGAAAATGAAGATGTAATTGTTTACAATTAGGAATTCCAATCTCCAATTAACGAAAGGAAATTAGGAATTTTGTATGGGGAATTAGTAGCTTAATTGAAATGCAAATATTGAACATGACTTGTTCTTAATTAAGGTAATGTGTGACTGAAATTTTAGGAAAATGATTGGAGCAACAAGAGCTAAGAAATAACTCAACGTAACAATGGTAACGAAACAGATAGTTAACACTGTATTCATTTTGTTGTTTAGGTAATTGCATTGAATAAATTCCCTAAGTTCCTATGCTGTGTATGGTTGCATGTATGTCCACTGAAGTGACTCTTATGAGTATTAGATCACTGTTATTGGCCAATGACCAAAGCATATTAGCTTAACGAATGAATATATATTGTTGTCTGAATATTACATGCTCCTGTACCAAAGCATGCATCGAATGTATCCTAGATAGTACTCAGTGTTGTCTCTATTTATGCTTTTTGAACTCATTGTTATCTACTAGAATTTTATCTCATTATAAATTTAGCCATTTTTAGGTATCAGTTATACCTCAAACAAAGCTAAACAAACAAAAACTAGACAAGTAGAATAGCAAACTAACGTGTTATTCCTATAACTAGTCTATGAATTCCCTGTGTAGTGCCAAATGCTAAAGCATGATTGTAGTTTTGAGTGTGTAAAGTTTGTTTTGTAATCCTCTATTATACACCTGTAGGAAAGTTATATAGGTATGACTTCTGGTGTAAGCTGACGATGTTGTTTAACTGAAGCGTTGCTCTATGTATAAAAATAACTTTAATTGCTATTTTGCATGAAACTGATTACCATTATCATGGGATTTCTATGTTTGAATTCTCATAATGAGTTCTCCATTCTTTGATCTAAAGGTCTAGAAAGTTATAGGACTGTTGGAATAGGTTAGGTCAAGGAAATGATGTACTAATTTAACTTAGCTTTTGTCTGGGACAACTTTAAGCAGATTTTGTAACAAATTTTGTTAAATAGGTAAATGAAGGAATTATTGCATGAATTTTTATGGGAAGGTAGCTAATACATATAAACTTAGATCTAGAAAGTCTTAGAATTTTCTGAACTCATTTGATAGGGTAACAAAGTCAAAAAAAATAGAAGGAATAGTGTGCAGCAAGTTCAAATAGGGTAGTAGCCTAAATGGCGTTGGTTAAAGGGTCATCCATAGGATTTTTTGAAAACTATTTTAATGGCTTATAATTATTTAAGGAGTCATTCTACCAATTTTTATGATTTTTAGATGTCATTTGGTAAGGGAAAGAAAATTCACAAAATTAGGTCCAAAAACTTAGATGAATTGTAACTATAGTAGTTTTCATTTCTTCACAATAGGACTCAAATTTGTATGGTAGTTCAAAGAACAAAGTTATAAATATATATTTCCATGAATACAAGGTAGAAATCTCCAAGTATATTAATAGAGATTTCCTAGGTCCAAGATCTTGTCAATAGGATTTTGGATTTTCCACTATGGGATTCAGGACCTTATCAACAAGGTCTTCTATTGGAAGTATAAAGTCCTTAATATTATAAGTTATAGCATATGATAAATTTAGATATGACAATATTAGTGCTGAGCAACATGGCTTACAACCTCGTGTGTGTGTGTGAGTGTGAGTCATATCTGACTATTCAAGCTATGAAGATAACCTTTAAGGATAAGTTTTAATTATAGAAGTATGAGGAAATTAAGAAGATTAACAGCTAAGGAATTGAAATTAGTTGGTCATATCCATACTGATGAGCCATAAGTTTAACTTATCATAAGATTTCTACCTATAAGTTAGGAACATATGAAAGTGAAACTAATCCATAAAAGAAAATCCTCATTTTTTTTTCCAGTGATATTATTCATCATATAAAGCTTGGGTATGAGAGCTTAAAAGCTACCAAATCCATTTAAATACTTATATGACTAAGACCATTGTCACTTCAAAATTAAAGTATAAGAAGAATAACACTTTCATATTAAAAGAAGATTTGGCCAACATTTCAAGAAGGCTAAGAAATAAATTAAAAGAGAGGAAAACATGGTGAAAATAAGCTTGACATAGTAAAGGCCAAGTATTATACCTGTCAAAGAGTGGGTCACTTTACTTGTAATTATACCAAGCAAAATAAGTTAAAAGCCACAAACTACATAACTAAGGATCAATGATCCTTTAGAAAATATCATTGATTGCTTTTAAAGGAAAATAACTTTATGTAAGAAGGAATGCAAGAATTGAAGTAAAAAGGAAATCGAAACATGTAAAGATGTTTTTGCATGTAAAATGAACCTTTATCCAATATAATGGTTTATAAACTTCAAAAGTTCAATGAAAGTTAAGATTATTATTTTTCTTCTTAATCTAAGATTTTGTTGTTGATTTTCTATGACAACTCCATTGACATAAGATAAGGGACAAGGAACACAACTCTAGTTTTCTTTAAGATGGTGTTATTGTGCTAGGCACAAGTGTGAAACATGAATGCTTTACCTAATACTCTACTTTCAATCAAGTTTTGGATATTAGTGATTGATACACTAGGCTAAATCTTATAAGCAATAGAGAATGAATAAACTAGCAAAATAAGAAATGTTAGAATCCATTTCTAGTTTAGAAATGCTACTATAAAAATGTTGCCTAATGGATAAAGAAAATTAAAATACCTTTTGGAAGAGGAACTAGAGCTTAAAACCCATTATAATTAATTCATTTCGACATATATAGTCCAAAGAGAGTGAGGGCAAGATAATTATTCACAATATGGTCAAACCCATTTAATCTCCTATAAGTCAGAAGCACTTAAGTATTTTAGACATTATTGAACATGATTAAGAATCAAATGGACAACAAAATTAAAGCTCTAAGTTGTGACCAAGGATATAAATATTTTTTAGATTAATTAAGTGAGCACTATGAAGAGAACGAAAATATGAGAAAATTGACCATTCCTTAACACTATATAGCAAATGGAAATGTTGAAAATGATAATAAAAACCTTACTAAATAGTTAAGGTTAATGATTGCTCAAGCAATCTTACCTATTTAAGGTAATGAGTTATAAATTGATGCCTTTAAACTTAACTAAGTGCCCTATAAATAAAATACTTCCACATCCTATAATTTGTAGGCATAACAATAAGCTATTTCTTTAGGCATCCTAAGACTATCAGGTCAAACATTTATGTCCATGATAATACTTATGAACATGAGAGTTAAGCTTAAAGGGTAAAGTGTAACATCATAATTATAAGAATCTACTCATGCAATTTCTATGCCTTATCTCATGCTAGTTTTATAGAAAGTAATATAATGACATTGGAAATCATAGATAAAGTTATATTTTGTCACAGGTAAAATTTTCATTCAGTGTCCTGTAGGCCATATAGACTCATCCATCTCATTCTCACATTTAAATACACAATGCTCATAACAAGCTCAAGAAATGGTCTATACCTCAAGCAAAGGGAATAGATACACAAAATACAATGGTGCAGCCTCAGACTGATTTTTCCAGATTCTGTGCTTGAACTTTGAAAAATTGTAACTAGTTCTAAAAAAATCCAAATTAGGCACAGTATAGCCTTCTGGAAAGCTACAGATGTATTCGTTATGATAAAAATAAATTCAAACCACAACAAAGGTGATAGCCACTAGAAATTGATAGAACAGTACCAAAGGTCGATTGTCATTACTAGTACTGACCTCCAACTTCAAAAATTCATATTTCCCTACTCAGAGTTCAATTGGGGTGACCTTAGTGGATATTGAAATCTCATCATGTCTAATTTATTCCTATAAAAGTTCATGAGCATTGGAAATCATTTGGCCCATGAACGATATAGCCCAAGTTTCTGACCATATGAATAGTGTCTGCATTAGTTCAACAGAAAAATGCCAACTTTGAAAATTCATAATTAATTTTATAGAGCTTCAAATAATGTGGTCTTTAGCTTTCCAAAATGCTCTAGATAATATCTACATATGTACCAAATTTCATGGGCAAATTCATTCATTTAGTCAGATCTTGATATTGAGTTGTAAAATGGCTCGTTTTGTGTCATCAAAAGGGTCCAAATGGTCCATTTCAAGTTCTAAGGCAACCATGGCCACTTGAGCATGTGGGAATGCACCAAAATGGCTCTCTAAACTTGTCTCAAAGATGTATAAATCCATATTTCTCAAACTTACTCCCTTACCTCATGTCATACACGAGATTTCATAAGTCTAGTCTTGCCATTCCATACCTAAATTGCACATCACCATTCATTTGGCACTAAAACTCATACATGCATCAAACATTTAGGTAATTACATATGTTCATAGATTACATAACAATTTTATCATAGGATTACATCATATGCCATGTGTATGGCTATAAAAAAAATAAAACTAGACATTTTCATACACTTTGATGTCAATCTCCTTCTTCTAGACTTGGTGGCTTCCATTACCTTGCTCAATTGCTCCACCTAACATGTTAAGACATTGGAGAGGAGGGGATGAGATTCAAAGATTTCTAATAGCTTATCTCCCTTTCAATCACACATAAAGTATGCAATACAAGCCTTGAAAATGTATGCATGGTCATATTGAAATGCATAAGCATTTAAGAAACATCCTTGGCATTTGAACAAGTCATACATAATATACATAGGCTTGCCAAATAAGTGAATTCGCCTCACCCATTCACTTATGGATTTTAGACTTAGCTCACCCATTTTCTCTAAGAATTTTGAGTCAACCTCACTCTTGGGAGACTCTTTACTTTGTCTCAACCAAGTTTAAAGGTTCTTGGCTCATCCTCACCATGGCTAAAGGGTTCTTAGCTTCTCCACACTCAAGCAAACCAAGGTAAGCATATAAAACATCATTTGAATGCATAAAATTTTATCATGGTACCATGGCATATGAAATCATTCTAGAACACTTTTCATAGCTTAAAACACACATACACACATCCAAAGACAAGATAAGCACACATTCATGCATGAGAGAAAGTAGAGAGAGCTACCTTTGCCACACAAGCATACTCTTTCCTTGAGCCTTGAGTCCTCTCCCTCGACCTCACACACACATGGAGGTGGAGATCATTTCTTTTGGCCTAGACACATCATATGGAAGCTAATTATACTCTTGAATCAAATTCTAAGGCCATACATTTACTAAAAAAGTTAGGTAGTTCATATGGCTATTTTATGGTTCCATAATGCACTTAATGAAGCAATATTAAGAAAACATCATCTTGGCTCCATTCTCTCTATTCATTTATGATTTTTTACTTCATTTAAACCTCTTAAAGTCATCATACAATCAAATCAAGGAACTTAGCTAGGTGTTATTTTTTTAAGTCATAAAATGGAACCTATGATACCATTTCACTTTCAATAGCTTCTAAAATTTTTCTAAGGCTTTCTCTCATTCTCTTCCATCATATATGACTCAAAATTAAGCTTGGAACAGTTTAAAACTTCCTCTTGGTACTCTTTCTAGCCTAGGCTGAAATCATGCTTCATATGAGTACTAAATGGGTTTGCTTCACTTTCTTGACGGAAGATGCATATGAGGAGCTTTCTAGGGATCTCAAGAGCTTATCCAAACACTCATTTAGGTCTAGGAATAATTGCATCAAATCAGATTTTTAAGGGAGCCTATGAAACCCTAGGTTTTCTATCTTGAAAATCAATAGCTTTTACTTGAATTTCTTTGCATATTCTTATTCTCCACACCCAATTTCCTAGGATTTACCCTTAGTTTTGCCCAAAATTCAAGCCCTCTTGGATCTCCCTAGGCTAGTCAAATTTGCAAGAAGGAGGAACAAGGAGGAACTACCATGGAGATAAGATTTTACCTTGTTTTTCCTTGGTTTCTTAAATGATTCTTCCCTTGCTTGGCTTCTCCTCTCCAAACACAAAATTTTCCTCGTTGTTCTGACCTCAAAACAGTCCCAAATACATCAAAAATTCCATAGGAAAGAAAGGAAAGTGGAAGATGATGAATTTGCTAAAGAGAAACCAAGAAATCCATACCTTTTTCTTGCCTTTTCTCTCCTCCTTGGTGTGCCTAAGAGAGCTGGTCTTCCTCTTTATTTTTGGGCAAAATCAATTCAGCGAAATGAGGAGGAGATGTGGCATGAAGTTTATAAAGAGTTCAAGAAGCTACCTTTTTATAAAATTCTAATTTTGCCCTTCATTCTTGGCATTTTTGTTTTTAATTCGTTTTAGCTCCTTTTTTAGAACTGTCTTTTTCTATTATGAAATTTAGATTTCCAATTTAGTAAAATGCCTTTGGAATCACTCAAATATGAGCTAAAACCTTCCCGAATGAATCGGTCAAAGTTCAGGTCAACTAACGTTGCAAAACATCCACCAGAGGGTTCTTAACTATCCCAGGTCTTCCTATGGCTTTCAGGGCCTCTGTGAACCTCAAAGAACTCAAAAGTTTCATTTAAAAAGTCCTTCTATGTGAATTCCAAAATTTGCTCAAAATTATAAAAATATCATTCCGTTTCGTCAGCCTTTCGTTCAAATTTGTTTCTTCATTCTAGCTCTATTTTTCTTTCTGTCTGAGCCTGAGATTCTCATTTTTAGGAGTCTAGAATGTTTCACAAATTTTTTGGGACCTCAATTCACTCTATCTGGGAGACTTTCTTTTGTATGCAATGAATTTTGTTTGTTTCAAAGAAACTGTACGTTACGTTTATCACGTTTTCTCTTGTTTTCAGAGAATTGGATATTACATAAAGCATATACCTTTACAAGATACTTAGAACAATTGAAAGGGTATACTGAAATTGAATTGAGAAACACCATATTTAGAGAATGAATTTCCTAATAAAGGAGAGATTAATAGGTATATATTTTTGTATCAGATAAAAGACCAAGGTAATGAGGACTACTAATTGTGTCTTGACTTATTAATCTAAATGGGAATTTTGGTATAAGATAAGAGCATTGTATATTCAATCCCACTATATTAGAGTAACTATAAGAGTGCCTAAACATTGGTCTTAGATTGAAAGGGTAACACTTAAAGGTATTATACTAGACATTGAGAAGCTAAACACAGTTTAAAAGGCTCAATCATGCCCTAATAAAGAACGGATGAGAGCAATGAAATAAGAAATAGACCTAATGAGGACAAACCATGTCTAGGATATTGGTTGACCATCGATCTAATTGTAAGTCAATTAAGAATAAATGGTTCTTAAGATAAGTAGAAGGATAGATGATTAATTAAGAGATAAAAGACATGCTTAGTTACTAAAGGGTACATATATAACAAAAAGGTATAGATTATGTGAAAATATCCTCCTATCTACTGTATGATTAGACTAGTCCTATCTATAGTTACAAGTATATAGTTGGAACTGTAACACCATAGATTCTAGTCCATCTCATACATTTGAATGGCATAATATCATGAACTATGTAGGATTTCCATGGGAAAAGCAAGAAAAGTGGGATTATTTTCGCATTGCGCTATGTCTAAAAATTCATTTCGATGTCACATGGACCATGTGAGCTCATACTATGCATCTTCATATTTAATTGCATCATTAAAACTCATTTAGATCCCAAAAACATGCCTCCAACCCATGGAAACCGAAATGGAGCATGAAAATTTGGAGATCCATTTTCGGCCAGAATTGGCCTCTTTCCTGGGCAAACTTTGAAAAATCATAACTAAATGTAGAAACTTCAGAATCATGCAATCTTGGTCATTCTAGAAATCTTAGGATGTCTAATTAATACTAAAAATATGTATGAGTCACAAAAGTCATCACACAGGACGTTTGACATCCAAAAAGCTACAGACTCGCTGGCTGCCTGGGCTGTGATTCAGTTTACTGATACAAACTTCTGAAATTCATAACTAATTCTAAAAAAATCGAAATCATACAAATTCAGTCATTATGGAAAGATAAAAATGTTAAATTGACATTAAAAATAATTACAGAATGAAACAGATACTTTTAGATATCTGGAATTGATGGAACAGTGATTGAGCTCTGGAGACGCCACTGTTACTGACAGCAAACTTCAAAAATGTATAACTCTCTGCTCAGACCACAAAATGAGGTGATCTTGGTGGCTACAGAAATTTTATGACCTCTAGTTTATGCATATAAAATTTCATAAGTATTGGACACCATTTGGTCATCGGATGACACAGAAATCAAATCTGCCAGTATGAACAGTGCACATACCAGAAACCATAGAAAATCCCAACTTTACAAATTCATCAAATATTCTCTAGACCTCCGAAAATTATGATCTTTAGCTTCCTAGAAAGATATTAATGAGACCTAATTGTATGCCAAATTTCAGGGCAAGAATAACTCATTTGGCCAAAAAGTGACATAGGGTTCCATTATGGTCAAATTTGACTCCATATGAGGTACCAAATTTACCAAATGGCCTTCCCTTGGTTGTGGCACCTTTTGGGCAAGTCTAAAAGTATATTTGAGACTTGTGTGAGCTGCTCAAATGGTCCCAAACCTTATGCATCTCATTTTGGCCATTCAACCCACACTTATGCATATTTCCAACAAACTTCTATATTGCACACTTTGGCATTATATACCCAAAATAGGTTCTAAAGGTCACACATCATATCCATACATTTAAACATCATATAATATCATATTTACACATGTCTCAAAGGTCATAGCCCATTTACTACATCATATATATCATATGATACAATCATGGTCTTCAAGTGACAAAAGCTAAACACATGATTGTCAATCTTCTTCCTTTAGTGTTGTTGGCTCCCATTAGCATATCCACTTGGTTTACCTAGCATGTTAGATCATTGGAGAGGAGGGGATGAGATTCAAAGAATCCCAATAGCTCATCTCCTATTCAATCATACATAATATGTGCAAAGCAAACTTTTCAAATGCATGCATGGTGAAAGTGGAAGACATGCATATTTTAAAATAATCTTGGCATGTGAATCAATTATACAAGACATTCAAGAGCTCACTAAGTGTTTGGATTGGCCTCACACTTCTCCTCATGGATTTTGGACTTGCCTCACCCATTCTTTGAGCACTTTGGACTCAACCATACTCTTGGGAGCCCACTTTGCTTTTGGGGGACTCTTTACTTTGTCTCAACCAAGGTCAAGGGTTCTTGGCTCATCCTCACCAAAGGGAAGAGTTCTTGGCCTCTCCGCACTCAAGCAAACTCATACAAACATCATGAAATCATTGAAGAACATAACATGGCATCAAGGATCATGGCATATAAAGGCATGCTAGCATACTTTTCATAGCTTGAAAATACACATACACACATTCTAAAACAAGTTAAACACACATCCATGCATGAGAGAAGGTGGAGAGAGCTACCTTGCACACAATGACACACTTTTTCCTTTGAATTCAAGCCTCCTCTTTTGGCCACACACCCATAAATTGGTGGAGATGGTTTCTCTTGGCCTAGATACAATTTATGGGAGCCAATTAGGTTCATGAAACAATCTCTAAGACCATACAATTTGCTTAAGTACTAGATTGCTCTATAACCCCCATTATGGTTCATATTGGCACCTAATGAAGCAACACCTCTCAAAAGACTTCTAGGCCTCATTCTTTTCTTTCAAATATGATTCTTGACTCCTTTTAAGTCTCTTGGAGTCATCACATCATCAAAACAAAAGGCCTAGCACCATGTTGCTTCTTTAGGTCATATTATGGAACCTAAGGCACCAAATCAATTTCTAGGAGTTCTAAATTTTTTTCTAAGTGTTCCTCCCACCTTCTACCATCATAAGAAGTCCCAAACCAAGGCTAAAACAAATTAAAATAGCCCCTAGCCCAATGGTTCTGTCTTGGCCGAATTGATGGAGGGAGGAGGAGTCCATGGGCTTTTTGATTTTTCCTTGATGGGAGAGACACTTGGGAGGCTTCCTAGGGGTCTTAGAGACTCAAATAAACATTTACACATGCAAGAAAATTCATGGATTAAATCAGCTTTTATAAAGTGTCCAAGAGCTCTACACTTTTCTAACTTGATTTTCATTAGCCTTTCTTCCAATTTCCTTGCATCTACTAACTCCTCATGGTCTAAAACCCACAATTCCTTCTTATTTCTAGACAAAAAGCCTCCCCCCAATATGGTTCTGTTCTGGCAGAACTCCACACACAAAGGGCAAGAAAAATGAAGCAACCAAGATAGAAAAATCACCTTGATTCCAAGCTTTTCTCAAGAGCTCTCTTCCTTGCTTCAACCCTCTCCTTGAATTTCGAAATTCCCCCCTCAGTTCTGGGCTCAAAACAGAACCAAACATCTCACTAAATTCATAGGCAGAGAGGAGGAAAGGAGGGGAAGAAGTTTAACAAGGCAAGGAGTAGGAAAAAGTGGCTAAAACTTACACTTTTCAAAGCTTCCTCTTCCTTCCTTGGCCTCCCCTCTTGTGCGCCACTCTCAACCCTTCTTACTTCTGTTTTAACGTGTGAGAGAGTGGGTGAGGAGATCTGAGCAAAGGAGGGGCGTTTTTATAAGCTAGGGTTTCACTTAAGCAACTTTTACACTTTGCAATTTAGTCTCTCTTCATAGTTTTGTTTGTTTGGGCTTGTTTCAACTCCTTTTTGAAATCCGTCTTTTCCATCATATTCTTTAGGCTCTTAATCATAATAATTACCTTTGGAATCACTCAAAAAGGATCTAAAACTATTTCAAACCGTTCGGTCAATTTTTGGTCAACCGATAGCCGAAATCATTCATCGGAGGGGTTTCAACTGTTCTAGGGGTTCCCATAGTATTCAGGACCTCTGAGAACCTTAGAAAGCTTAAATTTTTTGTTTAAAAAGTCCTCCTATGAGTTTTCCAAATTTTTCAAAAATTACAAAAATGCCCCTACTTCCCTCGATAAATTTTTTGATCTCTTTTGGCTTTGGTTTTTGGGCATCTTAAATCTCAAATCCTCATTTTCTAATATTTAAAATTTTATTATAATTTTAGTTGGCCCCAATTCCTTCTATTTTAAGGACTTCCTTTTGTATTTGGCCCATTTCTGCTGTTTATAGAGAAACCGAATGTTGTATTTCTCAGGTTTACAGAAAGACCGGATGTTACAGGAACCATATCAAATAGATGTGGAAACCACATTCTCAAATAGAGAACTAGAAGAAAAATGCACATGGAACAACCATTAAGTTCCATAGAAAAGGATTGGAGCAAAAGGTTTATAAGTTTTAAAGGCCCATTTATCTACTAAAACAATAATCTAAATAGTGGTATTTGAAATGTCATTAAGTAGTCATCCTATATAAATTTCAAATTATTAATGAAAAGCATTGAATTTGTAATAAGCAGTTAAAGAGAAATTTGTAATATTATCTTTTATATGGATAATATACAATTAGCAAAAAATAGTCAAGATTCTTTAATGGTTATTAAAAAATGATTATTCTTGAAATTTTAGGATGAATGATATGGGTCAAATAAAAATTATCCTTAGAGTTAAGATCTAAGGGAATTGCTCAGAGAAATTAATTACTCTTTTGCAAGAAAATTAGAATTAAAAAGTTCTTGAACAGTTTAGCATGAAATGCTATAAACCCATTAATACCTCTATAATAAAAGGTGATAATCTAAATCATGATGAAATCCAAACATATAAATATATATAGATCAAATTATGGATTCCCACTATCCATAGTACCTATAGCTAGATCCAAATTCTATTTTAAGGCATCGTGAGAGGTAAGCAAAATGGCAGAATTTGAGTTAAATATTGAATGTGTCTAAACCAAGATCTGTATAATATTAATAAATCAAATCAAATCAAATCAACATATACTCTTATGAAATAAGATAAACATCATAGCATGCAATTCATATTACATGTGCTTAAGAACTACAATTGGGAAGCAAATGAATAGATCCATGTGTCATTGATGTGTGAGTTTTAGAATGGATTAAATCTTTTCACAAATGCCTTTATGACTTTAACAATATCATGAGGAGATAAGTTAATATCTTCTACTTTAGTAAACATCCTATGGTCATGATATGTTCAATATAAAGGATTAATGCTAAGAAAATTACTAATTCTAATCTAAGTGATATGTGAGTAAAAGTAAGATCACCTAAGATATACATAATTATGCTAGTATCGGAAACATGCTTATTATGAAGTTTTGGTTACTTCATAATTATGGATATTATGTATATGAAAAACACAACTTGAGTAAAAGTAAACTCAAAAGAGATTAGATTTGTTATGAGTATAGAACATGGTGTATATGGCTAAATTTAAGACATACGAGGCACATAAATAAGCATCTAAAGTATACCTAACGGATACATCTCTCATGCTAGTCCTATAATGGAATTTTTAATACAAGAGCTCCTAAAGATTGTGCCCAAGCAATCATAGCAGAGCTATCATACCTAACTTTATCTCATCTATTTATATCATTCATAGGTCTTAGCCACAAGATTGCAACCTTTACTATAGTTTTAACAACATAAAGTGGTTCATTCACAAGCCAATCAGAGCTATAGGTGTTATAATTCATATTTTTCCTTTCTTTTATTCATATTTATCATAAATAAATTTGTTTTGGTCTATTTGATCATAAAACACACATTGGATGCCTAAGGCGCCCCATTAGCCCAAATTGGTGTCATGAGCCATAATATGCATCAACTATAAAAATTCATAACTCAGGCTACGTAACTTTGGTTCACACAAATTAGGTCTCTATGGAAAACTTAGGATGTAAACTACATGTTTAAAAATTTTAGATGCAAATGAATCTATTTGATCTCCTAAAAATCATGAAGAATAGAACCTAGACAAGATGCATAGTACTAGATAAACCATAACCAAACCCCAAACTTCTAAAATGTATAACTTTGGCTATACAACATTGATTGACACAAACTTGGTGGCCACAAAAGAAAGCTTATAATGTGAACTTGATGCCTACAAAATTTCATGAGCAACTGAGTTCATTTGACCCTCAAAGACACAAAAAACCAAAACTAGACCAAATGAACAATACTAGAGACGAAATTGCAAAATTTGCTAAACTTTGAAAATTCATGAAATATTCTGTAGAGCTCCAAAAATTCTCATTCTTAGTTGTTATAAAGCTCTATTAAAGGTCTAATTGCACATCAAGTTGACTCAAACTAAGTCATTTAGACCACTTTTGACATAAGTACAATTTTAGTCTCTTTTATGGCACACTTTAGGTCCCAAATGGCCGAAATAGTGTTTAATTCTCATTCTTCCACTTTAGACAAATTTTATTCATCTTAAACACTATTTCTATTCATTTCATTATATACAAAGAGACTTAGATCAAAATATGGCCCTCTTACACCTGACTATGCACACATACAACATGATATAACATAAGCAAGTTTCTATACAAACGGCAATATCTTATTACAAAATGCCATATATTCATACTCTCATGCTCATATATAAAGTTCCATCATCAAATATGGTAATATACATTATATTGTATCATAAGTCATCATAGATACATAAGTTACACTGTTTAAGCTATTCTTGATACTTCAATCACATTAAGGCACATAACATGTTCCTAATACATCATTTCTAATGTCTAGCTTTTCTCAACTTCCTTGCCTTGCCTTGATGCTCTTGAAATGGTTAGTTGCAATATATGGGTGAGATTCTAGGAAGAATCTTAGTAGCTAATCTCAACCAATCAAAGTATACATGAACACCATGAGGAAATGTAATGCAAGTGTTGCAAAGATGCTAGACATATGCTTCATGTAACTTAAATACAACATATAGCATAAAAACTCATTCATTCTTAAGCCATAGCATCATTATAAACTAGCTAGACTCAACTAATCTCAACATAAAGCCAAGGAAGAGCTATTGCACTCAATTCCATGTCTTAGGGAGTTAGAAACTATCACATAGATTTTCCATATACATATAGCTCATTTTGGAAAACATAACAAACATATTTCATGAATACATCATGCAACAACACATGCAAGTATTTCAACTCATTTAAGCATTCACATGCATGCAATAAAGGGAGATGAAACTACTTTAGGACTAGTGAGGGTTCAAGATGCCATTAACCCGTTTCTTGGTTCACTTATCTTGGCCTTCATTAGCTTGATGCCCACACTTTGATGGAATTGAGCTATATTGGCCTATACATAGTAATTATAAGACAAATTAATCCATTTGGATTCATTCTAAGTCTCATTATCTTGATTTAATCTCATTAAAGCCTATGATAGGATTTAAGGCTAGTTGTAATGCCCGATTTTTGTAAAAACGACATAAACATAAATGTTTTAAGAGTAGGTTCTCTGAAATGAATTGGTTAAGGTCCAGAAAAATTAGAATAATGATCTAGACCCTAAGTAATGAAAATAGGAGGCCAGAAGTACCCTAAAACAAAAGCTAAAATAACTAAAAGGAATTTAACGAAATTGTTACGTAACGTATTGGCATTTTCGTAATTTCGAACAATTTTTAGAATACTCATAGGAAGGCTTTTAAATGAAAAATTTGAGCTCTCTAGGGTTCTCAGAGACTTTGAAAACCATGGGAGGCCCCGGGACAATTATACCCCTCCGGTGCACATTTTCTAATATTGGTTGACCCAAACTTTGACCATTTCATTTGAGAAGGTTTTAACTCCAAATTGAGTGATTCCAAAGGCATTTTATAAGATTGAGAACCTAAATTTTATGATGGAAAGGATACTTCTCAAAAAGGAGCTAAAACAAACTAAAAACAAAAATGCCAAGTTTACGGGACATAAATGGAATTTTCTTAAAACAACTTTTAACCCTTCTTATATATATGGTGCGCTCCACTCTTCTCTTTATTTGGCTAGCTTTATTTCTGCCCTAAAATAGAAGTGAGACCTAGGGAGAGAGGTTCACAAGAAAAGGGAAAAGGAAGAGGAAAAACAAGGCAAGAAAGGTATGATTTTCATGGAATTTCCTAGTCTTCCCTTTAGTAAACTTACTCTCCTCCTTCTCCTCCTTCTTTCTATGGATTTATTGATGAATTTGGGTCTATGTTGAGGTTAGAACAGAGGGAAAATTTTTGAATTTGGAAAGGAGAATCCAAGCAAAAGAAATAACATCTAAGAAAGGCTAGGAAAACAAGGTAGTTTTACTACTTTCATGCTTCTCCTTCCTTGTTCTTCTTCTTGAGTATTTCTCCCCATGTATGAATAGCCAAGAGGAGTTGAATTTTGAACCAAACCAAGGATGAATCTTAGGAATTAGAGTATGGAGAAAAAGAATATGCAAAGGAAACAAAGAAAGAACCATGAAATTGTAAGATAGAAAAGCTAGAGTTTTAGTTGCACCTTGGTTTGTAAGATGAGTTCTAGCCATAAATTAAGACGTTTAAGAGTTCATATGGGTTCCTAAGACATCAAGAGAGCTTCCCACATGCTTCTCCCATCAAAGAAATCAAAACAACTCCGTCAGTGTTCCAAGGAAGTATAGCATCAGCCAAGAAGGGATGGGCTACCTAGGGAGTGTTTTAATTTCTTCCAAGCTTAGTTTTATATCATATATAATGGGAGAGTATGAGAGGAAGTCTTAGAAAAATTTTAGAAGTCATGGATAATGAGATGTATCTATAGGTTTCATATTGTGACTTAAAGAAGCAACACCTAGCTAGGCTATAATATTCAGTTTTCTGAAAATGAGAGAAAATGCGAGAAACATAATGTACGATTTCTCCATAAACGAACAAAATTCATCATATAGAAAAGTAAGTCTCCTAAATTGACTTAGTTAAGATCCCAAAAAATGAGAATCCCAGGCCCAGATAGAAAGAAAAATGGAGCTAGAATAAATAAATGAATTTGAACAAAAGGTTGACGAAATGTAAGGGTATTTTCATTATTTTGAGCAAATTTTGGAATTCACATAGGAAGGCTTTATAAATGAAATTTTTGAGTTCTTTAGGGTTCTTAGAGGTCCTGAAAATCATGGGAAGCCCTGGGACAATTAAAATCCCTCAATGGACGTTTTCTAACATCGATTGACCCGAACTTTGACTGATTCGTTCGGGAAGGTTCTAGCTCCAATTTGAGTGATTCCAAAAGTATTTTATTAAATTGGGAACCTAAATTTCATAATGAAAAATAAAATTCTCAAGAAGAAGCTAAAACGAATTAAAAACAAAAATGCCAAGAACAAATGGCAAAATTAAAATTTTGAAAAAAAGGAAACTTCTTGAGTACTCCTTATTATTCATGATTCTTCTCCCCCATATTTAGACCAACCTACTTCTGCCCTCAAACTAGAAAAATAAGGTAGCTCTTAAGCACATCAAATGAGGGGATTTTCAAGGGAGAAAATTCAAGAAAAAGGTAAGAAAAGTATGAAATTTCATGCTCTCCCTTTAGTAAACTTGTTCCTCTCATTCTCCCCTTCATTTCTATGGTTTCATTGATGGATTTGGTGATGTTTTGGGTCTGGTCCAGAGGAGGAATAACAGAATTTGAAGGAAAGGAACTCACCACTTGGAAGAGCATTTGAGAAAAGCTAAGAAATCAAGGTAAGTTGTTATCTTCCATGCTTCTTCTTCCTTTCTCCTCCTTGTGAGCATTTCATCCCATATAGAGCCCAATCAAAGGGAGATGAATTCTAGTCCTAGCAAAGGAGATTCATAGATTTTGGAGTGTGAGAAGCAAGTAGGTGCAAAGAAATCAAAGAAAGAAGCAAGAAAATACAAGATAGAAAGTTAGGGATTCATGGAGACATTGTGAAATCTGTTTTGATCCATGAATTCCCTAGCCTAGATGAGTGTTTGCTTGAGTTCTTAAGATCCCTAGAGACCTCCCCGAACACCTCTTCCATCAAGAAAACAAAGAAAACCCATTACTTCCCTTTTTCATGTGTCATTTCAGCCTAAGGCAGAATTATAGGTTAGGGATAGTTTTAAGTTGTTCCAAGCTTATTTTTGAGTCATATATGATGGAAGAGGATGAGAGGAAGTCTTGGAAAAATTTTAGAAGCCATAGATAGTGAGATGAAGGTGTAGACTCCATAATGTAGCATAATGAAGCAACTCGTAGCTAGGCTTCTTAAAATAATTGTGTGATGTCTCCAAGAAGTCTAAATGGAGTCTATAATAGCCAAAGGCTCCTTGGCTTTCACTTTGATCTCATTGAGCTTCACCTAACATGTTAAGATGGGAGAGGGAAGGGGGTGAGATTCATGGAATCTCAATAGCTTATGCACTCATTCAAGGAAGCAATCAAGGCATATAAACAAGTCAAAGTATGCAAATAGGCATCTAACCATTTACAATCATATAACATGTAACACCCTAAAATTAATTAAGATGTTAATCATGGATTTAGGTTAATTAAGAATAATTAATATGGGATAATTGGGCAAGTTAAGTGAATAAAAATTTTAGAGAAATAAATTATTAATATAAGTTTAAAATTTAATTGAATTATAAATCCCATCTAGGCCCAAATTAACTTAAGTAGGCTAAGGTTAGAAACTAATGGAGAGCCCAATCTGATTTAATGAATTAGAGACCCAAGAGCCCACTTGCACAAGCTCTTATAAATGGCCCAATAACTCTTGTGCAGGCCTAAATCAATTGAGTCATTCAAACTTAGTCTATCCTAATTAAATTTTTGTAGCCCAACACATGAAAGCTGGCCCAATAAGGCTTAAATCTGAAACCCACTTAGTATTGAATCTTTGGATCAGCCCATGACCCACATTAGACCCAACTAAAACCCTAAACACTTCAGCCCCTCCACATTTTGCTGAAACACAAACACACAACTCATTTTTAGAGGTTTGGAGGGAGGCTAAGGTTTAGGGTAAGAAATCCGCCATTTCTCACTTCTAAGCTCAAAATTAGCCAAAGTACTTGTTATATAACTTAATCTCCTTCTCTTTCTCTTCATTTTGGCCTGATTAGTTTTTCATTTGGAGTATTTTCACCATACCCAAATTTTGAAATGTGGTTGTTTGGTATTTTCTTAGAGGATTTTCGAAGGTAGAGGTTAGGAGGGATATTGGGTAAGTGTATACTCTCCATTCTAATGTATTATCTATTGGTTTAAGACCTCCATGGTTGATTTGTAGTATGAGTATTAATTATATACAAATTTGCTTAGGAATTAGGGTGATATATTGAAGTTTCTGGTAGATGACATATTCAATCTGAATTTGGGGATTTGTAGCGACGGGATAAGCGTCTTCTAGGTAGCCATTAGTATTTTAATTCCTTGGGTACTTATTGCTGTAATACATTATGAATTAAAGTAATAATCTTCTGATGTTATGGTTATAGGGAGATTTTGGCACTGCTGGTGGCTTTTTAATTGTCTACAGAGTGAGGTAACCAGGGTTTATGCTAATTCTATATATTTGTTTTAATTTTCTATTTGCTACATGATTATGATTTTGATGCTAAATGAATTGGTTGGTTATCTATTATATGTGATTGGACCTTGTGAGTCTATAATGAAGCTGTAGTGCGGCTGCCACCCATGCATGTGCTTCGATTGGGCACTAGGTTATTATCAAACCCCAGATGCACTGAGCCCTGGTTTTGCTCATTAGGAAGTGGATGCCATGGACGGGCCTCTCCTAGTGTTATTAGCCTTTAACATGTAGAATTGTGATTGCTAGTATGGAATAGTAATCATAGATAGCCTAATTATTTCATTTACTGATATGGCTGGTATGTTTTCTTATGCTTATATGAAATCATGCATATATGTGAATTAATCTTGAACATATGAATGAAATTTGCCTTGGTTACTGAGATTTACATCTCACCCCATTTCATAGGATTATACTTTCAGGTAAAGGCCCATCGAGTAAGGATAAGAGGAAGTAAGTGGATGAATATCCATGAGCTCTAGCCATGTGTGGAGGAAGCTACACTTAGGCTGATCTGAGTAGAGTAGATGCAATTTTGTTAATCCTTTATATAGCATCATCATGTAATCATATTGCCAAGTGTAGGCTTTTATATTTTGATTAGTTGGAATGTATTTATTAAAGAGTTAAGTCTCATTATAGCTTGGTATTGGATGCATAAACTTATAATATCTAATGTATGAATGAATTCATGATATGGTCTACTATTGGAAATGTCATCATAGGATATATTAGATTGTTGACTTGAATCAGTGATGTATGGAATCTCTAATGGAATATGTATTGAATGATAATGGTTGATAGTTCATGAACTCTTACTATTATTACCCTATGAACTTGCTAATATAGGGTAGTTAGAGGAGTAGAAATTAACATTTAAGCCTTGAACTAGTAATGATAGATAAGTTAGGTGAATTAGGCTAGTGAAAGCTATTAGAACCCCATAAATTAAGGTAGAGTGGCCCTAGGGTGTCATTGGAGGAAGAGTGGGGAGTATGAGATAAGACTTTAGAAGTTGTAGGATCAGAAGGCATTAGCTGCAGCCAAAATATACTTAGCCACGGGCAATAGAGGCAAAGTTACCCAAGGGGAGGTCCAGAGAGCAATTCGTCGAGGTGAGAATTGGAATTAGCTGTGACGAAATGTGAAAGGCCAAATCGGGAGTCGTCCAGAGGGTAATTCGCTGTGGTAAAAAGGAGAATTAGCCGCGGTGAACTTTTGTGAAAACATGTCAGGCATTCTAGAGAGGAATTAGCAGCGGTGAAAGAGGAAATTGGCCACGGCCAATAGCGAGAGGCGAGCGAGGTAGGTTCTAAAAGGCTTTCTCACTGTGACACCATGTAGGTTAGCTGCGGCGAAGCTCCAACTCACCGTGCCTATCGCTGCAGCAAAATATATAAAGATATAAGGGTGAACCCAGAGTAATTAGTCACAGTGTAAGGGCTTTAGCTATGGTTAACAATCCCAAACTCTAATTCTAACCTAGAAATCTTAGTTTTTCATATAGCAACCTCAAGGGATGACTTAGAAACATTAGTAGAAGATTATTGTGAGTTGGAATTAATGGGTAATAGAATCAAAGGCTTATAAAATGAGTGTTTGTTTCCCTTGTGTACATGAATGCTTGTAATTATTTGATTGATGACTCTAATAACATTAAGGTTCAAATTTCCCTACATTTTTCGAATATAATTAGTTTTAATGTCTTGTAACCTTAATTTATGGTTATTAATCATGTATTTTACATGCCATAAATATCGTATCAATGCCAAGAATGAGCTCTAGGGACTTTTGGTCTACTCTCACCCTATTTTAGGGACTTTTGGATAACCTCACCCTTAGTCTAGGGACTTTTGACTTGGCCTTTCTCATCCATAAGACTTTTGGCCTTGTCTCACCTATCCTTAGGGACTTTTGGCTCTACCTCACCCATCACAAGGGACTTTTAGCACTACCTCACTCAAGTAATTTTTACAACTCAAAACATAAGCATATTGGTACCAATGCATCAAGGCAACATCAAATGGCAAGTCTTACAATACAAGCACATACATGCATACAATGACTATTACACATACATGAATGCAATAAGAAAGACTGGAGAGCTACCTTGTAAGCCAACACAAGCCTTCCCTTTTGATTTCTCTTTGACTTTTTCAGTCTCAAAACCACAACTAGATGGAGCTTATTCTCTTAAGCCTAGACATAACAAATAATATGCAATTACTCTCTTGGAACTCAAATAATTACTTACAAAGGCTAGGAGATTAAATCCCTAGTTTCTCCCTCTTAATTTCCATTAGTTCTTCTCCTAGTTCCTTTACATTTCTCACCTCCCTACACTCTAATTCAAGGGTTTCTTACTCATTCTAGGTCAGAACTTCCTTCCTCTCTCAAGCTCTCAAGTTGGTAGAACCAACATACACAAGTAGCAAAGAAGAAGAAGCAAGATACATAAGCATCTACCTCAAGTTCTAGCTTCTTTCAAGAGTGGTTCTCTTTTACCTTCACCTTCCTTTTTATTCTCCACTCTCCTTTTTCTGAACCAAGCTCAAAACAAAACTAATTCAACAACCAAAACCATAGAAAGAGAGGGCAAAGAGAGAAGAATAAAATTCTAAGAAGGAGAGCTATCTATACATGGTTCATACATCATTTATACATACTTGTACACTTGCTTACACATTTACATCTCAAAAATAATATGTACATATTCATTTTGGCACTTCTTTACATCAAATTAACCAAAATAAGCTATACAACTAAATGGAGTCGATTCTCTTAAGCCTAGACACAACAAATAATATGCAATTACTCTCTTTGAACTCAAACAATTACTCACAAAGGTTAGGAGATTAAATCCCTAGTTTCTCCCTCTTAATTTCCACTAGTTCCTCTCTTAGTTCCTTTGCATTTCTCAACTCCCCATACTCTAATTCAAGGGTTTCTTACTTATTCTAGGTCAAAACTTCCTTCCTCTCTTAAGCTCTTAAGTTGGTAGAACCAACATACACAAGAAGCAAAGAAGAAGAAGCAAGATACATAAGCATCTACCTCGAGTTCTAGCTTCTTTCAAGAGTGGTTCTCTTTGGCCTTCACCTTCCTTTTTATTCTCCACTCTCCCTCTTCTGAACCAAGCTCTAAACAAAACTAATTCAACAACTAAAACCATAGAAAGAGAGGGCAAAAAGAGAAGAATAAAATTCTAAGAAGGAGAGCTATTACCTTTTCCTTGGTTTCTTTCCTTCTCTCTTAGCTTCTCTTGGTTTCTCTCTCTCTCTCTCCAGCCCTTTTCTTTGTTTTGGATGAAGTATAAGTTAGTTAGAAGAAAAATAGAGGATCTAGACTCTTTAAGAAGCAAAATTCTCCTTTTTCATGCTTTTCCAGACTAACCCTTGCTACAGCGAGCACGTATCAGTCCCAGGCCCTTATTCTTACTACAACACGGGTTATTGCGAGGAACTCCCTAATTTTTGTATGGGATGCCCGAACTCGCTATAGCTAAAAGCATTCTCTCTATAGCGAATAAATACATTCGCTATAGCCGGGCTGTAGCCAACAGACTTAGAAAAATAATATGTACATATTTATTTTGGCACTTTTTTACATTAAAAAAACTAAAACAAGCTATACAATTAACTAATCATACTCAACTAGGCTCCTTGGCTTACACTTTGATCTCCTTAAGCTCCACCTAACATGTTCAGATAGGAGAGGAAAGGGGGTGAGATTCATGGAATCTCAATAGCTCATACACTCATTCAAGGAAGCAATCAAAGTATATAAATAAGTCAAAGCAAGCAAGTAGGTATCTAACCATTTACAATCATATAACACATGATTTACATGCCATGAATATCATATCAATGCCAAGAATAAGCTCTAGGGACTTTTGGTCTAGCCTCACCCTATTTTAAGGACTTTTGGTCTAGCCTCACCCTATTTTAGGGACTTTTGGATAGCCTCACCCTTGGTCTAGGGACTTTTGACTTGGCCTCACTCATCCATGAGACTTTTAGCTTTGTCTCACCCATCCTTAGGGACTTTTGGCTCTACCTCACCCATCACAAGGGACTTTTAGCACTACCTCACCCGAGCAATTTTCATAACTCAAAACATAAGCATATGGTACCAATACATCAAAGCAACATCAAATGGCATGTCTCATAATACGAGCACATACATAAGCATACAATAACTATTACACATCTAAGAATGCAATAAGAAAGAGTGGAAAGCTACCTTGTAGTAGTGCATTTTTTCCTGTAGCATGGTGAGTTTGAGATGTGTGATGGTTTAGACTACTTGGGCAATTCATAAATATTGTGTTTATACTTTAAAGCTTACCTAAGAGGTACTAGAGCATGTAAAAGGCTATTTAAACCCTCTTTGAACTATATATGGTGTCAAATTTGCCAAATTCGTGAGCTCTATCAAGATATGACCAAATGAGCTCTTCTTGATATGAAATTTGGCATGCATCTAGAGTTTGTTGAGAGCTTCTTGGGAAGCTAAAGTGGGTAATATTTGGAGGTCTAAGGAATATTTGACAAATTGTTAAAGTTAGAGAATTATCTAGTTTTGGTTAGTGCACTCTTACCACTGGTCTAAAATGAAATTATGTCATTCATGGACCAAACGGTGTCTGATTGTCATGAAATTTTATGAAAATAAACTAGATATTTATAGTGACCTATGCCAACTAGAAGCACCTCAAATGGTGTCTGATTTAGACTTATTTTTTTTTTCTAGTTAACATCTATAGCTTTCCAAATTGGTATAGTTTCCCAAATTGGATTTTTGTGAAATTAGTTATGAATTTTTGAAGTTTATGACAGCAAATTGTATCAGTACCAAGGACAGCCAAACTTCAGTCTCTTTTTCGATGTCAAACGTGGTCCAAACACTGAGATTGTAGTTCCTCGCAATAGCATGCACCATAGTGAGAATAAGAGCCTGGGACTAATATGTGCTCGCCGTAGCGAGGGTTATTTTTTGCTATAGCGAGGGTTAGTTTGAAAAAGCATAAAAAAAGATAATTTTGCTTCTTAGAAAGTCGAGATCCTCTCTTTTTCTTCTAACTGACTTATACTACATCCAAAATAGAGAAAAGGGCTGGAAAGAGAGAGGGAAATCAAGAAAAGCTACGAGAAAAGAAAGGAAACCAAGGAAAAGCTAAGAGAGGTTTAAGTTTCTAAACTTCTCTAGGAGCTCTTGCTCTCGAATGATCATATAGGTAGTGTGGATGGATTTTCTACTCAGGGCATCCACCACCACATTGGCCTTACCTAGATGATATTTTAACACATAATCATAGTCTTTTAGAAACTCCATCCATCTCCTTTGTCTCATATTGAGTTCTTTCTGGTCAAATAGGTATTTCAAACTCTTGTGGTCACTGTAAATCTCTATGGTAGCACCATACAAATAGTGCCTCTAGATTTTAAGAGCAAACACTACGACGGCTAACTCTAAGTCATGCATAGGATAATTCTCCTCATGAAGCTTCAACTGCTTAGAGGTATATGCCACTACTCTACCTTGCTGCATCAACACACATCCTAACCCTTTGCCCAAGGCATCACAATAAACCACAAATGGTTCATTGAGGTCAGGGATAATCAGTACAGGGGTAATGGTCAGACAAAGTTTCAACTCTTAGAAACTCCTCTCACATCTATCATCCCACACGAAAAGTGTCTCTTTTCTAGTTAGCCTCATCAGTGGTAAGACCATCTAAGAAAAGCCCTGAATAAACCGTCTATAGTACCCTGCTAAACCTAGGAAACTCCTAACCTCGGTGATCATTTTAGGTCTATCCCACTGTAACACAGCTTCAACTTTATAGGGATCAATCGTGACTCCGTCTTATGAGATCACATGACCTAAGAATCTCACTTTGGTTAGCCAATATTCACATTTACTAAGTTTTGTATACAACCTTTTATCTCTTAGAGTCTCTAAGACTAATCTCATATGCCTCTCATGCTCTTCAAAGGATCTAGAGTACACTAGGATATCATCAATGAAGACCACCATAAACTGATCTAAATATGGTTTGAATACCCTGTTCATATAATCCATGAACACAGCAGGCACATTCGTCAGCCTGAATGACATCACAAGAAACTCATAGTGCCTATATCTCGTTCTGAAGGCCGTCTTGGAGACGTCTTCAGTTTTCACTCTCAACTGGTGGTACCCAGATCTAAGATCTACCTTAGAAAACACAGATGCCCCAACTAACTGATCTAACAAATCATCAATTCTAGGGAGAGGATATTTATTCTTGATGGTAACTTTATTCAACTCTCTGTAATCTATATATAGTCGTAAGCTACCATCCTTCTTTCTCACAAATAACACCAGAGCTCCCCAAGGTGAAACACTAGGGTGGATAAATCCTTTCTCTAACAATTCTTTTATTTGCTTTTTCAACTCAGTGAGTTTGGTGGGAGCCATCCTATAAGGAGCCTTGGACACCAATCCTACTCCAGGCACTTTGTTTATAGGGAACTCTAACTCTCTCTCAGGCGGTAGACCATTAAAGTCAAAATCTTTAAGGAAAACCTCCCAGAATTCCCTGACAACTGGAATCTCCTTTATCCCTTCCTTTACCTCAGCCTGAATAGAGAAAAAGACTAGAAGCCCTTGACATCCACGCTCTAAATGCCTCTCAGCCTAGGCAGTAGTCACAAAGGATAACTCAGCTCCTACCCTAGGTATGGTCCCACAAGTAAGTAAGAAAATAGTTCAGTGTTTACAATCAAGTACCACATTATTCGTGGCCAATCAGTTCATACCAACAATCAAATCAATATGTACATACTATTGAGTAGAGAATGTGATTGATGGGTTTACAGGACCTACGAGGCGAAGTATAATTATTTAAACCCTGACTTAAAGCATTAAAATGCCACGATTTTGGTCCTTTTGTTTGGAAATCATATGGAATCAAGCTTAAGTGATGGATAATCATGGTTAACTCTTTATGGTGTTACAGAGTCAAGAATCATATATTGAAGGAAAGAAGGGAGCCAAGCTCATGAATTCTTGTAGTTGCTTCATTAAGTGCCTTATGGAAGTATAATGTGGCCATAGACCAAAGTAGTATCATGTAAAGTGTGTATAATGCCAAGGCTTATTCCCATGAGTAATTCATGTTTCTTTTGGTGTATTTAGGCCAAGAGAAGTTAATGCTCCCTAAGCTTTTGGTTAGGCCGAAAAGAAGGAAGGGAAATTTAAAGAAAAAAGTATGCTTGTATAACCAAGGTAGCTCTCTCCACCTTCTCTCATGCATGAATGTATGCTTGACTTGTCTTTGAATGTGTGCATGTGTGTTTTAAGCTATGAAAAGTATTCTAGCATAAGCTTTTATCCCATGGTGCCATGATATTACATTATGCTTTCAAATGATGTCTAATATGTGTGCTTAGGTTTTCTTGAGTGTGGAGAAGCCAAGAACCCTCTAGCCATGGTGAGGATGAGCCAAGAACTCTTGATATTGGTTAAGACAAAGTAAAGGGTCTCCCAAGAGTGAAGTTGACTTCCAATAGTAAGGTTGAGTCAAAAACTTCTTAAAGAAATGGGTGAGGCAAGTCCAAAATCTACAAGTGAATGGATGAGACTAATCTACTTACTTAGGAAGCATATGTATGCTATGTATGACTTGTTCAAATATTAAGGATGTCTTTTGAATGATTGCACATGTCAATATGTCCATGCATACATTTGTAAGACTTGGTTTGCATATATTATGTGTGATTGAAAGGGAGATGAGCTATTGGGATTCTTTGAATCTTATTCCCTCCTCTTTAATGTTCTAACATGCTAGGTAGACCATGTGGACAAGGTAATGGAAGCCAACAACTTGGAAGATGAAAGTGTGACAATAAAGTACATGAATTTTGCTTGTTTATGGCCATATGAATGGCAAAGTGGCTTTGTATATATTATTTTTTAGATGTAGGCTCATGTATGAATGTAAAATGACGTATGACTCTTGTATAGACTATATATGGTATAAAATCACTAGAAACGAAAATTTTGGTCTCTTGATAACTTGGTGTATTAGTATATTAATGGAAGTGGAATGGCCAAGTTAAGATACATGAGGTTTGGAACCACTTGGACAATTCATACAAGTCATATTCATACTTTTAAACTTGCCCAAGAGGTGCCAAACATCAAAGGAGACCATTTGAACACATTCGGTACCTCATATGGAGCAAAATTGACCATATTGATGAGTATGCCACTTTTTGTCTAAATGAGCTCTTCTTTGTCTGAAATTTGGCATGCATCTTGTTGAGAGCTTTTTGGGAAGCTAAAGTGCAAAATTTTTGGAAGTCTATAGAATATTTGATTAATTTTCAAAGTTGAAAACTTTTTTGGTTTTGGTTCAGTGCATTGTTCATTCTGGTCCAAAATGAAACTCTGTCACTCATGTGACAAATGATGTCCAATTGCTATGAAATTTTTTGAAGTTTCTGTCTAATATCAGGCGTCCAGTCAAACCTGTGTTACTATTTGATTAGTTTCCAAGACTTGGACATACCTGGACTAGTCTAAAGCTATTTTTTCCCTCTATCTAATATCCGTAGCTTTCTAGATTGGTATTATTTACATAGATTAGATTTTTGTAGAATTAATTGGATATTTTTGAAATTTATAGTAGAAATCTGTATCAGTACCAGTAGCTAGTCAGACCTTTGTATGTTTTTCAATGTCAAACGTGGTCTAGATGCTATGTTTATGACTTGAAATTATTTTTAGTATAAGGTTAACATTCAGAGATTTTTAGAAAGCTATAGCATGGCAGATTTCGATTTTTCTAGAATTAGTTATGATTTTTCAGAATTTGTGATAGAAACCATGGAAATTTGGCCAAGGCTACACTATGGAATTTCATATGTTTCTTGCACTTGCACAAGTTCTGGGCCACTTTTGATGATGAAATTGAGTTGCATCTATGTAATTAAATATGAGAATGTGATATATGAGCTCACATAGTTCATAAGACATCGAAGGAATAAATTTTTATGCTATGCAACATAAAAATATTCATTATTTTTAATGCTTTTTCTTTGAGAATTTGTATAATTCTTGGAAATGAGCTTAAACAAGGGATGAGATATACTATATAATTATGGTGTTACATAGGCTCCTCAAATTGATTGTGTGATGGCTCCAAGAAGTCTAAATGGAGTCAAGAATCATATATTTAAGGAAAGAATTGAGCTAAGATCATGTTTTCCAAAAGTTACTTCATTAGGTGCCTTATAAAACATAATTGAACCTTAGAAGCAATCTAGCTTTTCAAGTGTATATGTAGCTTTAGAAATTGTTCCAAGAGTGTAATTGGCTTCCATGCAATGTGTTTGGGCTAAAGAAATCAAGTCTCACCTCTTTGTAAATGTGTGGCCGACGAAGAGGAAGCATTTTCAAAGGGAAAAATGTGTTGTTGTGCGTCAAGGTAGCTCTCTCTTCTTTCTTTAATATATGAGTGGGTGTTTATCTTGTCTTTGAATGTGTGTGTATATGTTTTAAGCCATAAAAGATGTTTTACAATGTATTTATATGCCATGGTACCATGATACTTTGTTATGTACTTGAATGATGTTTTATGAACATGTCTTAGTTTGCTTAAGTGTGGTGAAGCCAAAAGCCCCTTAACTAAGGTGAGGATCCAAAAATCCCCAAGAATGGGTAAGACAAAGCCAAAAGTCTCTAAAGAGTGAGACTTAGTCAAAAGTCCCTTAAGAAGATGGGTAAGGCAAGTCCGAAATCTCAAAGAAAATGGATGAGGCCAAACCATTGTCTTGGCAAGCCTATGTATGTTTTATGTAACTTCTTGAATGTAAGAAACGTTCCATGTATAATTATGCATTCCATGATATCCATGCATGCATTTTTAGACTTGAATTTGCATCTTTTATGTATGTTTTAAAGGGAAAAGAGTTATTGGGATTCATAAAATCTCATTTCTTCCTTCCCATTGCCTAACATGTCTAAGTGGACTAAGTGAACAAAGGAATGAAAGCCACCAAGCTTGAAGGAGAAAGATTGACAAAAAAATGTGTTATTTGTTCTATTTGTAACCATTTTGATGGCATATGATGTAACCTTATGATGTATATGTTGTATAACCCTTTGACCATGTGTAATTATATAGATATGTGATGTATATATGAGAATTGATACCATATGAATGATATAGCAAAATTTTGACATTGAATAGCGAGATGAAGCTTATATATTCTTGTGTATGCCTTGAAGTGGGAGAGTGAGTTTATGAGATCTGGGTTTATGGACCTTTGAGGTATATTTAATAGACCATTTTGACACTTTCCCACATGTTCAAGTGGCCATGAAAGTCTTGGTAGCTAATTTAGACCATTTGAGACCCTTAAGAAGTACAAAAGTGACCATTTTATAACCCTATGTCAAGATTTGACCAAATGAATGAATTTTCTCATGAAATTTGGCATATATATAAATCTCATCCAAGGCTTTTTGGAAAACTAAATACCAGATTATTTGGAGCTCTGTGGAATTAATTATGAATTTTCAAAGTTGTCAAATTTTTGTTGTTCTGGTATAGTTACTATTTATATAGTCAATTTCTTTTCCTATGTCATTCAAGGGACAAATAGTGTCCAATGCTCATGAAATTTTATAAGAATAAACTTGAAATGATAATCTTTCTATGGCCACCAGATCACCCCAATTAGAAGTCTAAGAAAAGAGATATGAATTTTTTAAGTTATGTATCATACTAGTAGCACTAGCTGAGTTTATATATTGTTCCATCAATTTTCAGTAGCTAGACGTTCCTATTTTGGTCTGAACTTATTTTTATCATAAATTATACATCTGTATCTTTCCATAATGGTATAGTTTTCATAATTTTTATTTTTCTATATTTAGTTATGATTTTTCAAAGTTGGTAATAGAAATCTAGCAGCTGAACCTGAGGTAACCTTGTATTATTTTGTATATGTATGCTATGAGCTCAAGTTTTTGGCCACATTTTGGGATGGTTTTGAGTTTTATGTATGTATTTAAATAGCAAAATGAGATGAATGAGTTCATATGGTCCATAGGACATGCAAAAATAATGTAATATTTTAATAGAGTTTTCTTGGAAGCTTGCTATATCAAGGGCAATTAGAAATGAAATGAGATAGGCTAAATAAACATGGTGTTACACTAGTTAGGTCTATTAAAAAGCAACTCTTAGTCTTCACTTTCTAAATCCTAAACTCTCACTTATTACAAGCCTTACAACTCTAAGGAAACTTATTGGAACCATCATATGCTTGATTAAAGAAGTTGAAAACTAACTTACTTCTTTGACCCATTTTAGGCCTTTAAAATTCAAATTTCAATCTAAGGCCCCTCAATTCAATCTAATGATTCCATAATTATTTATTCATCATATCTAAGTCTCTAAATTCATTAGAACTCAAGAAAACACTCCCCAAGTGCTCTTTTTTCCTCCTTGGCCGAACCTACACATAATTGGAAGCCACTAAGAGTTTTGGTGTTTCTTTCTAAGCTTTTTATACATGGAAACATTCCTTAGCTTCTCTTTAGTCTAATTATACTCTCATATATCTTAAATGATTATCCTAAGGTTCCATAACTCATTAGGTGTAATAGAAACCCTAGCTGTCTTATCTTGAATTCTAAGACTCTTTTTAATGATTCCAATGGCATATTCTTACTCTCCATGACTCAAAACCCTTCTTTCAATTCTGTTTTGGCTTGAAATCAACTCCCCCTAAATTCTCCTAGTGGTGGCCGAACCCAGAGGGAAGAGGAAAAGCAAGAAGTAACCATTTCCATTAAGATACATACCTTATGTGAATCCTTGCTATATGGAGATTCTTGTGGCACTAATGGTTTCTTTAAACTCTCTCCTCCTTCCAAAAGCTCAGCCATAAAAATGATTCTTTCAAGAAGCCAAAACCATCCATAGAAAGGGTTTAGAGAGGAGAAGAAGTTTTGTGAATGGAAAACCATGAAAAATGGCATAGTTTCTTACCTAGAGTGGCTTGCTCTTCCTTTTCTTCCTCCCTTCTTTTGGCACGCCTTTGGTTCTATTTCAAAGTGCTCTAGGTTGGTTTTGAGGGATTGGTGGCATGGCTAGCCTAATATAAGGGAGAAAGAAAGGTTTTTATAACAATTACAAAATTATCATTATGTTTCACAACTTTAACCACTCCGTTTGGGTTCGTTTCAAATCTTTTTTTAGAACCATATTTTCCATATGAAAATTTAGTTCCTCTAGTTTATTAAAAATATTTACTTCCAATTTTATAGGGTTTATAACCATATAAAATTATCTGGTCAAAATTTAGGTCAACTGACAGCCTAAAATATACACTAGAGTGGTCTTAGTCATTTTGACAATTCCTATGGTTTTTAAGTCCTTTAAAAAACCCTAGAGAACTTAATTTCACCATTTAAAACTTCCTCCTTTAAATTTTTTAAAAGTTGCTTGAAATTATGATTTTGCCACTGACATTTTGATTTAAACTTTTTAGCCGTTTTGGCTCCAATTTCGAGCCATCTTTAACTTTGTAACCTCATTTTTAGATGCATAGATTATTATTCAATCCTTACTTAATCTTATTTCATTTTCTTCTAAGTTCTTCCTTTAGTATCTCATATGTTTCAATCCAGTACTAGGAAGACTGAATATTACAAGAGCACTTAATATAAAAGTCTAAAAAGAGCAAAGAATTCTGCATTATTCATCCCATCAAGTGCATGTGGGAGATGTTAGATTATTAGGTCATCCATGATAAGCTAACCTAAATTCATAAACCCAAAAGGTTTAATTAATTGAGATTAAATTAATTATTTAGTAATTAACTTAATTAACTAATTATGATAATTTGAATTTTGAAAACTCAAATTAATAGTTAATTTATTTTTTAAGAAAACTAACTATTAGGAAAAAGTGGGTTGATGCACAATGTTAGAAAGCTCTCTCTCTCTCTTACACTTTTCTTCTTAGAAAATATACAAAGACAAGAAAACACATAATAGAGTTTAAAAAAAAAAAGACTTTAAAGAACGCTTCTTAGGACTATGTGGTGCATCTGTTGTAGATAAAAATCAGATTCTAAATAATTGATTCAAATCAAACTATGTAGGACAATATATTTAGGCAAATTCATCCACTGCAAAGGGTAAGTACTCAATCCATCTTGATTAAATTCGATAATGGCCAAAGAGAAAAAAGGGCTCATTCCAATAAGGATATATCATAGAGCTTAGTGTAGGAATGGTTTGCAAAATTTTTCCTCTTATTGAGCATAAAGAGGAAGGGGCAATCTGAAGCCATTAAGGTGCAATGATAAAAACGGTAAGGCAATGAATTCTATGGGTTGTACTTTTAATGTTATATTATGTATGTCTTGTGCCCTTGTCGAAATTAGGTCTTATTTTCCTTTTATTATTAGGCATTAATGTTAGTCATTGTCAAGCTACTTAAAGTTCATGAGATTACCTTAATAATATGGACCTTAACAATGTGGGGTGAATCACTTTGTATAGCTAGTGTGATTTACTATGTTTTATTTTGAATCATGAAAACTTCTCAAACTTTGTATGATTACCATTTAGATTAAAATTTAATTTCTTAATCAATTCATGAGGAAGTTAAAGACATGTATATGCATGCTTTATATATATATATATATATATAACTGTGTGTGTGTAGGGCATCTGACCAAAACCGGGTAATCAATTGAAGGAAAACTGACTTAAGTGATTCAATTTTTGAATATTTTGTTAGACATCTAAATTGAATTAACTAATTAGAATTATATAATATTTAAATCTTATATATCCCTTATAAATTAATAATTAAAAAATATCCAATATTTAATCATAATTCTAAAAAAACTTGACTTGTTCATGGTCAGTTTAAATTTAAAGATGTGTTATGAACTTTGTTTTTAGAAATGCATATTTTCCTAGTTGAAATTGAAAAGAAAAACATTTAGTGTTAAATTTTTTTAATTTTACAATAATTTTTTCCTAAAAAATTGACTATCCTATTGAATCCAAACAGACCAAAGGTAGATTAAATTGGTTAAATTATGACTAGACTCACTAAATTGATTGGATATAAGATTTCCAACCATCGAATATAATCAATTTAGTTGGTTGAGCTGACCAAAATGAACTAATCCAATTCTTTGCTTACCTTATATATGGTGATTAGTTCCTTGGTGGGATGCTTTTGGAATGGTCTTGACAGGTGAGATAGAGTTCCAATGACAACCTTAATGATTTTTAGTGTGAATTTAAGCAAGGTCAACGACCCTCACAAACACTTCAATGTCTAGGTCAGTATAAGTCTCAAGCAATAAGGGACACATACACATCAGGTGCAAGGATAGATGCATAGGAGGCAAAAGTGGATGTTTGTCCCTCAACCACTAAAAATTGTAAGGGATATTATAAATTGTAATAAAGTTTAAAATTTTAATAAAGGGTAAGATGCAATGAAAAATCATTAAAATAGTTATTTTAGGTAGTTGAATTTATTAAGATATTCATTACAATAAATTTTTATTAATTTGTTGCATAAATCTTAAATATGAAAAATACATCTTGTTTTAAATAAAATATGGTAGTAGGTTATAGGTTATTTAATATTGATCATATCTATATGTGACTGAGCAACAAGACTTTTATTTTAGTGATTTCAAAGGTTCTTCTCAAAATACAAGCACAACATTATGAGCTTCATATTTTTCAACATCTTGATTTCAAAAACATGTCAATAATCTCCCAATTAAGGATTGAACAAAAAAATAAGAAAATTTTTATATTTATTATTTAATTGATCATTTGATTCACCTATTATTAACTCTTCCAGTTTTAAATGCAACAAGTGGGATGTCATTTTTAGCCATCAAAATCATTAAAAAAAAGCTTTAGAAATAAGATGAAAGATGATTTTTTTCTCAAACTACATTATTACTTATATTAAAAGAGATAATACTAAAAAGTTTGACATTTACTCAATTATTGATAAATTTTATGACATAAAAGAATGTCATGCTAAGCTTGTTGTAAATTAGAATTAGCTTCTATAAATTACAAAAAGATATGTTGTACAAATATTTTTTAACTGATAACTTTCATATATATTTTAAATTGCCCTCCTAATAGTTTAATCCTAGATCTATCCCTGATCGGGTGAATTCCAGTAATTTCATCGAGTTGGATGGTAATAAGTAGTTGTGGAATTACTATTTTTTTAATCATTAGGTTCATGGAGCATATTGTAAATAATTTATTCTCAAGGTCTAGGCCTATAAATAGCTAAGTTCTTTGTATATATAAAAGTTGCTTTAGAGAATATAAAAATTCCTCAAAGCTTTTTAGAGCTTATGTTCCTTGATTTCCCTCATTATGCTTTTTAAAGTTTTTTCTCTCATCAATAATTTAAGAGAGGTTGTAGCAAATAGGCATATCAATAATTATTTGGTCACCTTATTGTGTCCTCTTTGATACATAACCACCATCATTTATCTTAGACAATGTCAACTGGTCATCACCCTTCACTGGAGCTCTAGTCATCGTCACATGTGTTCAATCTCAAAGCTTCCATTAGCCCCATGCGTCAGTGCATGACAATGCATGACACCATCTCTCTAGCCACTATACACCCAGGATTAATCACCAGCTAGTATACTGCCTCATCAAAAAGAGTTGAAAAGACTCCTAATAAACTTGCATTATTTAGCATGGAGCAAGGGGAGTGACTTTGAAAGATGATCATCCATGTTTATCATCTACTTCCACTATTGCTACCAGTACCACGGCATAGAAAGGTACTTTCTTAAATGCACTTCATGCTTAAGCAAAAGATGTAGCCTCCTCAATAATTGATTTAGGTGCTTCAAATCATATGACTAAAGATAACTCACTATTTTATGAATGTAAACCTTACTATAATAAGTATATAATGAGAATTGCTTATGGGTCTCCATCCACAATAATGGGGATATTAGGAGAGTGAAAAATTTTAAAGCCTTGACACTTGAATTTGTTCTCTTGGTTCTGAATTTGTACTGCAATTTACTATCAATTAGGAAGCTTACTCATTAATTTATAATGTGTTGCTAAGTTCTCTTTGTTTGAATGTTTATTCTAGGATTTGAATTCAGAGATGACGATTGGCAATGCTAAGAAGAATGGAGGTTTATATTAAATCAAGGTCAACAATAAGATCACTCATGCCTATCATGTCAGCTCTCTAGTAAATAACTTTGATTATGATGTTATGTTAATGGCACCAATTTTTAGGTCCTCTAAGCTTCATGTAACTAGCAAAAATGTTCCCCTTTTTATTTATCAATAAAAGTCCAATGTTTTTTTTCTAATGTGAGGTTTGTTAGTTATCAAAACATTGCCAAAATACCTATCCCACACATGATTATAAACCATTTAACCTATTTTTCATCATTCATAGTGATATCTAAAGGCCATCTCATGTTCAAAATGTAATAAGTGTTCATTGGTTCTTATCTTTTAGTGATAATCACACCTATAGCACTTAGGTATTTCTTATGAAAGACAAGTCTGAAACTACATTTATTGTCAAACATTTCCATTCCATGATTAAAAATTAATTTTAGACTCAAATTCAAATTTTCAAGAATGATAATGCTATGAACTATTTTAATTCTATTCTTAGGAATTATTTTCTTGAAAAAGCTATTGTTTATGAAAGTTCTTGTGCCTACACTCCTCAACAAAATAGTATAGTCAAAAGGAAAATAAGCACCTTCCTGAAATTGCCAAATCACTTATGTCCACAAATAATGTCCTTAAACAATTTTGAAGGGGGAGTTCTCTTAACTGCAACCTATCTTATCAACTGGATGCCTTTAAGAACTTTTAAATTTGATTCTCCATGCCAAGTTCTCCTCAAAGCCTTCTCTCAAACATACATCAATAACCTTCCACTAAAGGTATTTAAGTGTGCTGTATATGTTCATATCCCTCCACATAAACCTTACCCAACATCTATTAAGAGTGGCTTTCATGGGTACTTCTCACATCAAAAAGGTTACAATTTTTATTCTCCTCTCACCCAAAAGTTATATACGTCCATGGATATTTGTAATGTCTGATTTTCGTAAAAACAACGAAAATGGATATGTTTTCAAAGTAAGTCCTCTGAAATGAATTGGTTAAGGTCCAAAAAATTTAGAATAATGATCTAAATATTAAGTAATGAATTTAGGAGGCCATAGGTGCCCTGAAACAGAGGCTAAAATAACCAGACGAAAATTAACAAAATAGCTACGTAACATAATGGCATTTTTATAATTTTGGAAAAATTTTTGAATTCTCACATAAGGGCTTTTCAAATGGTAAATTTGAGTTTTTTAGGATTCTCAAAGGCCCTGAAAACCATGAGAAGCCCCGAGATAGTTAAAACCCCTAAGGTGTATGTTTTCTAATGTCGGTTGACCCAAATTTTGACCCTTTCATTCAGGAAGGTTTTAGCTCCAATTTGAATGATTCCAAAGGTATTTCATAAAATTGAGGACCTAAATTTTATGGTGGAAAAGATAGTTTTCAAAAAGGAGCTAAAACAAACCGGAAACGAAAATGCCAAGATTAAAGGACATAATTGCAATTTTTATAAACAACTTCCTAAACCTACCTATATATATACCCCACACCCCATTCTTCCTTTCACGTAGCTCATTTTATTTCTGCCCTAAACTAGAGAAAGAAGCAAGAGAGTGAGGCACACAAGGTAGAGGAGAAAGGGAAGAGAAAAAGCAAAGAAAAGGTATAGTTTTTCATGGATTTTCTTGGTTTCTCTTTAGCAAACTCCTTCTCCTCCATCTTCCCTTCTTTCCTATAGTTTTATTGAAGCTCTTAGGTCTATTTTGAGGTCATACCAAGGAGGGAATTTTTGAGTTTAGAGAGGAGAAGCCAACCAAAATGAAGAGCAAGCAAAGGAAGCCAAAAAACCAAGGTAATTTGCTATGTTTCAAGCTTGTTCTTCCATTCCTTCTCTTGTGTGATTTTTGCCCCATATAAGACCAGCCCTAAGGAGTTAAATTTCTAGCCAAACCAAGATGGAATATTAGGAAAATGAGGGAGAAGAACAAGAATATGCAAAGGGAACAATCAAATAACCATTAGATTTCAAGATAGCAAGGTTAGGGTTTCAAGTGTTCCCTTAAAATTTTGTTATGATGCAAGAGTTCCTAGGCCAAAATGAGTGTTTGAATGAGCTCTAGAGATCCCTAAGAAGCACCTCACATGCATCTCCCATCAAGAAAACAAAAAAAAAAAAACTTACTTGGTGCCTCCTTGATTCATAGCCACAACTTAGAGGAGTTCGATCACCAAGAGGTAGTTTTAATTCATTCCAAACTTGATTTTGAGTCATATATGATGGAAGAGGATGAGAGGAAGCCTTGGAAAAATTTTAGAAGCCATGGATGGTGAGATGGTATCATAGGTTCTATATTATGACCTAAAAAAGCAACACCTAGTTAGGCTCCTTAAATTAATTGTGTGATGGCTCCAAGAGACTTTAATTGAGTCAAGAATCTTATATAGATGGAAAGAATGGAGCAAAGATCATATTTTCTTAAGGTTGCTTCATTAAGTGCATTATAGAACCATAAAAGAGCCATAAGAGCCATCTAACTTTTGTAATGAATATGTAGCTTTAGAAATTATTCCAAGAGTGTAGTTGGCTTTCATGTTATGTGTCTAGGATAAAGGAAACAAGTCCCACCTTCTTGTGAGTGTGTGGTTGTAGGAGAGGAATCAAGTTTAAGGAAGAAAGTGTGTTGTTGTAACAAAGGTAGCTCTCTCTTCTTTCTCTAATGCATGAGTGGATGTTTATCTTGTCTTTAAATGTGTGTATATATGTTTTGAGCCATGAAAAATTTTTTAGCAAGTGTCTAAATGCCATGGTACCATGATGTTATATTATGCATTCAAATGATGCTTTGTGAAATTTCTTTGGTTTGCTTGAGTGTGGTTAAGCCAAAAGTCCCTTAGTTAGGGTGAGGATGAGCTAAAAGTGCCTAAGAATGTTGAGACAAAGCCAAAAGTCTCCCAAGAGTAAGGCTTAGTTAAAAGCCTTTAAGAAAATGGGTGAGGCAAGCCCAAAATCCCCCAAAAAGATTGGGTGAGGCTAAACCACTTATTTGGTAAGTTTATGTATGTTTCATATGACTTCTTGAATGCTAGAAATATTTCATGAATGAGTACATATTCTATGATGTTTATGCATATATTTTTAGACTTGGATTACATTCTTTATATATGGTTGAAAGGGAGAAGAGCTATTGAGATTCCTAGAATCTCACCTCTTCCTCCCCATTTGTATAACATGACTAGGTGGACCAAGTGAGCCAAAAAATAGAAGCCAATAAACATAAAAGAATGAGATTGACAACAAAGTGTGTGAAAATGTCCATTTTGTAGTCATATGAATGGCATATGATGTAATCCAATATTGTATACGATGTATAACCTCATGAACACATGTAAATATATGAATATATTGTGTATGAATGAGATTTGATGTCATATGTATGATATAGCAAGTTTTAGACATTAAATGGAAAGATATGGCTTATGCATTCTTGTGTGTGAAATCTAGGTTTGTGCACTTTTGAGACATGTTTAGTAGACTATTTTGGTGCTTTCCCACGGGCTCAAGTAGCCATGGATGTCTTAGAAGTTGTTTTGGACCATTTGAGACCCATTGAAGACACAAAAATGACCATTTTGGAACCCAATGTCAAGATCTAACCAAATGAATGAATTTACCCATAAAATTTGGCATGCATATAGATCTTATCTAGATCTTTTTGAGAAGCTAAAGACTAGATTATTTGAAACTCTGTGGAATTAATTATGATTTTTTAAAATTGCCAAATTTTATTTATTCTAGTATGGTAACTGTTCATATAGTCAATTTCTTCTCTTGTGCCATTTGAGTGCCAATTGGTGTCTAATGCTCATGAAATTTTATGGACATAAACTAAACATGATAATATTTCTATGGCTACCAAGATTACCTAAATTAGATGTCTGAGCAGGGAGATATGAATTTTTGAAGTTCTATGACAGTACCAATAGTGTTAGGCAACCTTAGTAACTGTTCCATCGATTTCCAGTAGTTAGACGTCCTTGTTGTGGTCTGAACTTATTTTTAGCATAAAGTAGATATTTGTAGCTTTCTAGAATGGTATAGTATGCTTGATTTTGATTTTTCTAGAATTCGTTGTGATTTTTCAAAATTCATGATAGAAAACTAAAATACCAACCTGAGGCTGCACATGCTATTTTTATGTATATACTTCATTAGCTTGAGTTCTTGGCCACTTCTTAAAATGGTTCTGAGTTGTATTTGTATAATTAAATATGAGAATGAGATGGATGACTTCATATGGTTCACGAGACACAAAATGAAAAATTTATCCACGACATAACACAATTTATTTGAATATTTTAATGGCTTTTCTTTGGGAAGCTTGTATGATTCAAGGAAGTAAGTCTAAAAATGATGTGAGATGAGCTTAATGAATATGGTATTACAATATTAGCTTCCTTGAATAGGTGCCATACTACCCCAAGCCTATCAAACCTCCTTACTTAAGCCTAAGCCTATGGTTGAACTAAAGGTGCATTGAAAGGGCAATAGGCAAGCGAAGCAATAGTGCATTATTAATCAAGAGCATTTGTAATTAGACCCAAACCTAAACCTGTACCCGAGTTTAACTCATATGGAGAGCAAACAAAGTTATCAAGGTCTAAAGCCTCTAATGATGAAGTGAGTCTATCTATTGATCTTCCCATTGCATATAGAAAGGGAATTAGATCATGTACCTAATATCCCATCTCTCACTTTGTATGTTATAAAAAGTTGCCTTTTAGATATAGGATGTTTACAACTAATCTTGATGGCATTAAAATTCAAACAATATAAGAGAAGCCCTTAAGCAACTAAAGTGGAAAAAGGCCGTGCAGAATGAAGATCTCTACGCACCTAAAAAGAATGGCACATGGCAACTCACTTAAAGATTGCAAGGGAAGCAACTCGTGGGTTGCAAATGGATATTCAATGTGAAATACAAGGTCAATGGTAGTGTTGAACGTTAGAAAGCAAGTTACTTAAGATAGATTACCTAGAAAACTTTGCTTCTGTGGTAAAGCTAAATACAATCTAAGTTCTTTTGTTTATAGTTGCCAATCTTGATTAGAAGTTTTAGTAGCTTGATGTTAAGATTGCATTCCTCAATAAGGACTTGGATAACAAAGCTTACATAGAGATACCCTCAAGTTTGAAAGATTGCAAAAGATTGTAACAATGCTAACCTAGTGTGCAGATCACAAAAATCTCCTTATACATTCAAGCAATCCCTAAAAGCATGGCTTGAAAGGTTTATTGAGGTAATCAAGTAGCTTGGGTTCATATAAGGGTAAATGGATCACACCCTTTCATCAAAGCATTAAATGGAAAGATCATTGTACTCATTGTTTATGCAGACAATATTATTGTAACTAGAAGCATTGAAAAAGAAGTCACTTACCTTAAGAAAGTCCTACGCAAAGACTTTGAGATTAAAGACGAGGGGGCCTTGAAGTATTTCTAAGTATAAAGGTAGCTCGGTCTAGCAAAGGGTTTTTTATATGCCAAAAGAAATATACCCTTAATCTTCTGAAGGAGACTAGTATTCTTGGTAGTAAGCCTACTGATACTTCTATGGATCCTTCAAACAAAATTAAGACAAGGGAAAACTCCACTCTAGTTGATAAAGGAATGTACCAAAGATAGGTAGGGAAATTGATACATCTTTCCCATAATAGACTATACATTAGTTTCACAATTAGTGTGACAAGCTAGTTTATGAACAATCTTATTGAAGAATACCTAGAAGCAGTAAATCAAATACTCTAATATCTAAAAATGACACCAAGAAAGGGGTTGTCTTTAAAGAAAATAACCAAGAAGAGCATATAAGTGTTCTCTAATAAGGAATAGGTTGGATCTATTACTAATAAGAGGTCAATTTCAAGGTATTGTACCTATATTTAAGGTAATTTTGTTACATGAAAGAGCAAGAAGCAGTTGTAACTTAAAGCAATGTTTAAGCCAAATTTAGGGTTATGGCTCATAGAATTTGTGAAATTACATGGTTAAAAGAGCTCTTTGAGGAACTTCAAGTCCTTACTTTAGCATCCATGAAGTGACAACTAAACAGTAGTAAGCATTGCAAGAAACTTAACCCATTATGACATAACCAAGCATGTTGATTGATCAATACTTTATCAAAGAAAAACTAGAAAAGGGGATCATTAAGGTGATTTATACACTTGCACACCTACAAATAACTAGTGTTCTAACTAATGCTATTTTAAAACCCCAATTTACCATTCACTTATCCAAGTTGGGCATGATTGACATTTATGCCTTCAGCTTGAAAGAAAGTGTGAAATTACTAATATTCTTTTTTTAGGTTTAAGGAGTATATTGTAAATAATTTATTCTTAGAAAGCTTATTGTAAATATTTGTTTTGTTATAAGCCTATAAATAGCTAAGCTCATTATATAGAAGTTGCTATAAAGAATATAAAAATTTCTAAGAGCTTTTTCTTCCTTCAGTAGTAGGACATGTATCAACCCTTGGATAGGCTTGAGAATGTTAGATTTCAAGGCCTAATTGAGGGAGCCAAAGTTACTGGGGAGATCTTCACCTATTGGGTCTTAATCATTGGACTTTGAAGAAAAACCTATATAAGTAGGCTTGACACCATATCTCAACCTAAAACCCTAAGGCATTTGGTTTGTGAGCCTTTTTCACTTTTATACCCTTTCTAAAGTCTAATTCTATCGACTCATTCACACTTGTAACCTAACAGTCTCCTCCTCAAATGTGAGTTAATCATATAGATATGCTCTTTCTTTTCCAAGTATCTTTACAATAGTTTGTAGTTATATTTTGAATGTGATTAGAAGTGCCTACCACTCTTCACATTGAGTTTACTAGTCTCACTTAGAAAAGCCCTCCTTCACCTTTAGTATGTGTACCTTTCGATCGCTATAATCCACGGGTAACAGCTACACCTATCTTAAATTAGAGCCTTGGAGCTACACCTTACTACTTTACCTTTAAAGGACTTCAATACACCACTTGCTACCTGAGTGTGTGCCTAGTAACCTTCACAATCCATGAGTTATAGATCATGCTTGTCTTAAATCGAAGCCATAGCATATATAATACCCAGTCTTCCTAAAAATTGAACTGAAGCCAATGAGATATAAAAGGAAGACCTCAAAATTAAATAAATTAAGATTAAACAAGATTAGAATAACAATCTAGACATCTAGAAATGAAGATACAAGGTTAAAGATGACCCAAAACTGAAGCCAGAATGGCTAAATAAATTTAATCATATATGCAGTGGTAATTTCATAATATCAGGCAACATTTTAGAAGCTCAAAAGAAGGAGCTTTAAATGAAAAATTTGAGTTTTTTTAAGTTCCCAAAGGCCCCAAAAATTATAGAAACCCTTAGAATGGCTAAAACCCTTTCGGTGTATATTTTAGGCCATTAGTTGGCCTTAAACTTTGACTAGATGATTCAAGGTGGTTTCAAATCTCATAAAATTGAAATAAATATTTTTAATAAATTAGAGGAGTTAAATTTTATATGAAAAAGACAATTCTAAAAAAGGAGGTAAAATGAACCAAAACAGGAAAATAGAAGTTAAAGGACAAAATGAAAATTTTGAAAATTGTTATAACTCACCTCTCTTCTTTTTATTTAGTGCCACGCCAGCCTCTACTAGACTAGAACCAACTATAAACTCTCTAAACCAAAACTCCAAGCTGCAAAAAGAGATGAGGAGAAGAAGGAGAAAGACAAGTTAAAAAGGTAAGGAAATCTTGCTCTTTTCATGGTAATCTCTTCACCAAAGTTATTCTTCTCTCCATGCTCTTTTTCTTGGTAGTTTTAGTTTCCTAAAAAAATTATTTTCATGGCTAAACCAAGATTAGCACTAAATTGCTCTCTTGATAAGCTTTAACATGATGCATGGATCATGGCATGAACATGGCTCCTCCTTGGTTCCTTCTTCCTCTCCTTATTCAACCAAGTGAGTTCCCATATGGAAGGAGGATGTTTTGTGTAACACCATAACTCTCTATCTTATCTCATGCAACTTCTATGTCTTATGCCATGCATTTCTCAAGGACACAAGGAAATGGCATATAAAAAAGTGAATATTTTAATGTTGCGTAGGGGATGAAATTTCCATTTAGTGTCATGTGAACCATATGAACTCATATATCTCATTCTCATATTTAATTACATAGATGCAACTCAAATCCATCACCAAAAGTGGCCTAAAACTCGTGCAAGTGGATGGATCACACAAAAATACTAGGTGCAGCCTCGGGTAAGAATTCTAGTTTTCTACTATAAAATTTGGAAAATCATAACTAATTCTATAAAAATTAAAATGATGCATTCTTCATCATTCTAGAAATATAAAAATGTCTACTTTATGGTAAAAATATTTCCAGACCTTAACAGGGACTACTAGCCACCAAAAATTAATGGAACAGTGCTAGAGGTTGACTATTGTCCCTAGTACTAACCTCCAAATTCAAAAATTCATATCTCCCTGCTCAGAGTTCCAATTGGGGTGATCTTGGTGTCCATGGAAATATTATCATGTCTAGTTTATTCTTATAAAATTTCATGACCATTGGACATCATTGGCCCCTAAAATGACACAGACCAAGTTTTTGACCATATGAATAGTACCTGTATCAGTTCAGTAGAAAAATAGCAATTTTGAAAAATCATAATTAATTTCAGAGCTCCAAATAATTTGTTCTTTGGCTTCCTAAAAATATCTAGATAAGATCTATATGTGTGCCAAATTTCATGGGCAAATTCGTTCATTTGGTCAGATCTTGTAATTGGGTTGCAAATTGGTCACTTTTGTGCCATCTAAGGGATCCAAATGGTCCATATTGAGTTCCAAGGCCACCATGACCACTTGAGTACGTGGGAATGCATCAAAATGACTTTATAAACTTGTCTTAAAGGTACACAAACCCAAAATTTAAAAACTCACTCCTTCACCCCATGCCATACACAAGATTACATAATGCTAGTCTTGCATAATGCACTACACCATACATATAATATAAAATCTCATTTGTACATAATACATTAGCATAATGACATATGTTCATGAGGTCATAGAACATATACAATAATAGATTACAACATTTGCAACTCATATGGCCATAAAGAAGCAAAATCAAAGCACTTTATTGTCAAACTCTCATCTCCTAACTTGTTGGCTTCCATTGCCTTATTCACTTAGTCCACCTAGCATGTTAAGGCATTGGAGAGGAGAGAATGAGATTTAAAGAATCCCAATAGCTCATCTCCCTTTCAATCATACATAAAATGTGTCATTCAAGTCTTAAAAATGTATGCATGAGTACAAGGAACAATATGAGCATTCTAGAAACATTATTGGCATATGAGTAGGTCATACATAACATACATAGGCTTGCCAAGTAAGTAGATTAACCTCACCCATTCAATTATGAATTTTAGACTTGCCTTACCTATTTCCTCTAGGAGGTATTAACTCAACCTCACTCTTGAGAGACACTTTGCTTTGTCTCAACCATTTCTAAGGGTTCTTAGCTCATCCTCCCCATGGCTAAGAGTTCTTGGCTTCTCTACACTCAAGCAAACCCAAGAACACATGTTAAACATCATTTGAAAACATAATGCATCATCATGGTACCATAGAATAAAAACCCATGTTAAAATACTTTTCATAACTTAAAATACATATACACACCTTCAAAGATAAGTCAAGCATACATTCATGTATGAGAAAAGGAGAAGTAAGCTATCTTTTTCTTCTTGAAACAATGCACCCTTCCTTAGCCTCACACACACAAGGGTGTGGAATTGGTTTCTCTTGGCCTAAACACAATTTATGGAAGCCAATTAAGTTCTTGGAAGCATTTCTAAAGCCATACATCTTCCTTAAATACTAACTTGGTCTATTAACCCCTTTATGGTTCCAAGAATGCACCTAATGAAGCAAAGCCCATCAAATGAGTTCTAAGCTCTATTCTTTCCTTTCATTTATGATTCTTGACTCCTTTTAAACCTCTTAGAGTTATTACACAATTAAAACAAAGAGCCTCACTACATGTTGCTTCCTTAGGTCATATTACGAAACCTATGACACCAATTCATTCTATAGGCCTTCTAAATTTTTTTTCAAGGTTTCCCCTCATCTTCACTCATTATATATGACTAAAAAATGGGCTTGAAAAAATTTAAAACTCTCCCTAGGTGCCTTAACCCCTTTTGGCCAAGACTATGTACCATTTGGCATCCATGGAAGTTTGCTTTATTTTCTTGATAAAGGATGCATGTGGGGAGCCTTCTAGGGATCTTAGAAGCTCATTCAAAAATTTATTTAGCCCTAGGAATTAAGGTATCAAATCAGATTTTACAAGGAACACTTGAAACCCTAGATTTACTATCTTAAAATCTAATTGCTAGTTTGTTGTTTTCTTTGCATATCCTTGTTCTTCTCCCTCAAATTCCTAAGATTCACCCTTGGTTTAGTTAAAAACTCAACTCTTTAGGGCTAGCCATATGCAGGTCAAAATACCCATAAGTGAAGGGAGGAGGAAGATCAAGTGAAGAGATGGCAAAATACCTTAATTTCCTTAGTTCTTCTTACTTGTTCTTCACCTTCCTTGGCTTCTTCACCTCAATTTCAAAATTTTCCCTTTGTTCTTTCCTCAAAATAGATCTAAAAACTTCAATAAAACCATAGAAAAGAAGGGGAAATGGAGGAGAAAAGGTTTGCTAAAGAAAAAGTATGAAAAAAACCAAGAAATTCCATACCTTTTGCCTTGTATTTCTCCTTCTCTTCCTCTCCTCTTGGTGCACCTAACTCTTAGGGTTTTTCATCTGGTTTAGGCTAGAAACTAAATGAGCTAAATGAGTAACGAGGTGGGGCACCATATATATAGAGGTGGTTTTAAGAAATACTTTTCAAAAATCCCAATTTTGCCCTTTCATTTTGGCATTATCGTTTTCAGTTCATTTTAACTCCTTTTTTAGAAATGTATTTTCTATTATAAAAATTAGGTTCCCAATTTAGTAAAATACCTTTGAAATCACTCAAATCAGAGTTAAAATCTTCTTGAACGAATCTGTCAAAGTTTGGGTCCACTGATATTAGAAAATATCCACCGGAGGGGTTTTAACTATCCTAGGGCTTTCCATGATTTTTAGGGCCTTTGAGAACCCTAGAGAATTCAAAACTTTCATTTAAAAAGCCCTCCTATGTGAATTCCAAAATTTACTCAAAATTACGAAAATACCATTATGTTTCATAAGTCTTTCGTTCAATTTCGTTTCTTCATTCTAGCTCCATTTTTCTTTCTGTCTAAGCCTAGGATTCTCATTTTTAAGAGTCTAGAATGCTATTTAAATTTTTTGGGATCTTAACTAATTCATTTTGGGAGACTTGCTTTGAAAATGTACCCATTTTCATCGTTAAACGAAAATCAGATATTACATTTTGGGTTTTGAGACATGAGAAACAAGAATATACAATTGGAACCAATTAAAAAACATTAGAATTCAAGATATGAAAATTAGGGTTTTAATTGCACCTAAGAAGATATGAAACTTTAAGAGTCTTATTTAAGCCATAAGAAAGCATAATTGGATTAGAGAGAGACCAAGGGACATAGGTATACACCAAATTCCTAGCAAGAAACAATAAAAGCTCATGATGTTTTTCCATGAGTGCTGTCTCAGCCAAGAGAGAAAGGGAACCTAAGGAGTGTTTCTTTGAGGTCTAATAAATTTAGAGACTTAGATATAATGAATAAATAATTATGGAAGTACTGGATTGAATTTAAGAGCCCTAGAATGAAAGTTAAAATTTTAAGGCTTAAATAAGGTTAATGAAGTAAGATGGTTCTAAACCCATCTAACGAAGTATGTAATGATTCAAATGAGTTTTTTGGGAGTTATAAGACTTATAGCAAACAAGAGAGTTTGGGGTTTGGAAGACAAAAATCAATGGTAGCTTTATAATGGGGCTAAAACTAGCTTTATGTATCACCTTAGGTTTTAAAGAGATTCAAGAAAAATAACGAAACCTAGAATGAGTTCCATTGAGTTAATTTGTCTTGAAATTGCTATGTGTAGGCTCATCTAGCTCAAACACTCTTAAACATAATTGTCAAGAGAAAGAAAGCCAAAAAAAAAGGTAAAACCAAGTGGGTTAGTTGCACTTGAGTTCTTGCAAGTTTCAAGATAGCTTTATCTCCCTTTCTTGCATACATTTGAATGCTTCAATGAGTTGAAATGCCTACATGTGTTGTTGCTCGATGCATTCATGAGATATGTTTTACTATGATTTCCATAATCAGCTTTATGTATGAGTATGACATGTTTTTTTTTACTCTTAGCTCCCTAAGACATGGAATTAAGTACAGTAGCTCTACCTGGACCCTAGGTTGAGATTTGTTAAGCCTAACAAGTTTATGATGATGTCATGGCTTGAAAATGAATGAGTTTTTATGCTATATAATGCATTTGACTTACATGATGTAGATGCATAATATTCTTGCACCACATGCATGGCATTCACTCATGGTATTCATGTGTGCATTAATTTGATTGGGATTCTAAATCTCACTCCCATGCTCCCATTAACCATTTCAAGGTCTCCAAGTCCAAGCCAAGACCATGAGAAGATTTAAAAGTTAGGAAGTGATGTATTAGCAATCTTCTTGCATTAGATTTTGATATATGTACTCATATGACACGTTACTTGTATCTTTATAGATCTATGATGTATTTGATGATGATACTTCATGTCTTATGATGAAACCATATGTAAAAGTATGAGAATATGAATGTATGGCAATTTATGATAATGTATAAGCATTAAGGTAGAAAATGGCATATAAGGTTATGTGATGTGAGTGTGTATACTTAGGCGTCAAGGGATCACTTTTTGATCCAACTCTTTTGGCATGTTATAGAATAGTTAGAAATGACATTTAGGATGGAAGAGATGTGTTCAAAGTGGAAGAAAACCATTGGACGCCAAATAATCCAAATTAAACCCAAGATTGGTCTTAAAATTGCCACAAACAACTCCTACGTTAAAGTGGCCTAAATAACCTAATTTGAGTCTAAGATTTGGCATGAATTTAGACCCTTATTAGAGATTTTTAACAAATTAGGAACCATAATTTTTTACATTATACAGAATATTTCATGAATTTCTTAAATTCTACAGAATTTTCAAATTGGTCCTATCACTGTTCATCCAGATCTATTTTTTTGTCCTTGAGGGGCCAAATGAACTCCAATGCCTATGAAATTTTATAGACATATATTTGACATTATAAGTTTTATGTGGCCACTGAGATCACATAAACTAGAGTTGTGTAGCCAAAGATGTACATTTCTAAATTTTGGGTTTGTCGTATGCCTTGCTTTCCTATGCCAGTGTATTTTTCCATTGAAGTTCATGAGTCAAATGAATTCAATTTCATCTAAAACTTTTATAGCATGTAGTACACATCACAAGCTTTCCATAGACACCTAATTTATATGAATTAGAATTATAAAGCCTAAGTTATGAATTTTCAAAGTTAGTGCAAAATTTTAGGTCGCTTTGTCATTTTGGGTTGTAGATCTTTCTAGGGCGTCTCATGAGCTAATTATGATAAAATAAATCTAAAAAAATTTGTTTATGATGAATATGAATAAAAGAAAAGGAAGAATCAAATTTGGACTCTTATAGCTCCATATGACTCATAAATGTACTGATTTCGATATTGAAAAACCTAAAACTGGATGTGAACTTTGCCTTGAACTTCATGCTTAGTATGAATGAGTAAAATAAAGCTAGGTATGACACCATATCTCTACAATCCATAAGCTAGAATCACAGTCATAACGCATATCTTAAACTAAAGCTACCACACTATCCACTTTAGGCCATCATCTTCATACTTCTCCCCGGCAAACCATCAACCCTAATAACAAACATTAGATTTCAAGGTCAACTATTGGGTTTTTATCATCATTGGACTTTGAAAAGGAACTTATATAAATCGACCTAGCACCATATCTCACTTAAAATCTTAAAGCATTAAGTCTATGGGTCCTTCTCATTTATATACTCTTATCAAAAGTCTAATTCTATCTACACATACACTCACACTTATAACCCAGTAAAGAAATGTGATGTGATGCCCATGAGGCAATTGAGGGATGCAAGTGTGCATCCGTGGTTGTAAAACCTATACATGATTCCCAAAAATGGCAATATTACATGTGGATGCATCATAGGCTAAAGAGGTTTGCAGTTTAATTGATGTTAACCAATTAAACTTATTAAGTTGGCTAAGTTAATCCTCATAATTTGCATTTGCTTAAAAGTATATTCTTCAATTTCATTTGCATTTCTCCAGTAGAATTAAAGATCCTTGAAATGGTGTCATTGGTTTACGCTGGTATTCTTTACTCAAAGGAAAATAACGGGCGTCTTTGAATCATCATAGTTTGTCTATTATTGGTGGGTGGAAGTGGATTTGAAAAAGGAGGGGGCATAGAGGGGTAAACTTTTCTCTTAATTGAAAAAACCAACTACAAAGCAACAATAGCTTTTTTTTAAGTAATAAAAAAGGTAAAATAATTTAGAGATATATAGAATCTGAATTTGAAATAGAGGGAAAAAGTAAAATGATGGAAAATAGATATGGCTAAAAGGAGTGCCGAAAAGGGAAAAATAGGTAGGCTAGCTGATGAAGTCATCTAAAAGGTTATAAACCGAGGACACAATTAAAGCATTATGCTTAATTAAGATCATGTGGATATGCTAAAGACAAACCAAGGGAAAATTTTAAAATTAAATCAGTGGTTCCTTAAGAATAATTTCCTTGATGCTTTTCCCATTTTGACCTAAAAATTTTGGTACAATAGTTTATTTTCCCATTCAAAATTAATGGACTTAATGACTAGCAAAAGCAGGACAACACGTTGTTGGCCATTTATATAGATTATATAATGCTCAAGCATCTTTTTGTTCTTTCACATTTTATTATTTTTCCCACCAATTCAATTTGTAAGCTCTCATCTAACTCATTTTTTTATTTCCTGTACATGAAAATCTCTTCCCTTTAACTTCGGGGGATCAATTATTTTGTCAATAAAGACAACTACTTATACTAGTCAATGCTTGTTTGGTAATGGAAAGAAATAAATTTTTATTATATTATTATTACCGTTACTCAATATATAACATTTATTCTTTTTTATTATTTTTTTAAAATATTAGTATAATTATTATTTTTTATCTATTTTATTCACTTTTTTCTATTTTTATGTTTATACCTACCATTATATATAATAAACGTCTCTCTCTCTCTCTCTCTCTCTCTCTCTCTCTCTCTCTCTCTCTCTCTCTCTCCATGGGAATGTTCTGATCGGAGGAATGGCAAAAGAAGGGCAACATATACAAATATAGATGATTCAACCTACTACTCTAGCATCAATTAAAAGTTTAGATGACAGACCTAATGAATATTAGCGTAAACAAAACAACAATGAAAAACACACAACCACCCTACGAATTGCCTTCATTGAAAAAATATCCAAATTCTTTCTTTTGTCCCATTGAATACCTCCTTCATAATTAATAGGACAAATTACTTGTTACTCTATTGAGAGATAATTAAATTTTAAAAAATTGTAATCCTCCCTTCTAAAATAAAATAATACACTGCACTAACCTTCTTTGCCACAAATGATAAGTTACAATTGCATATATTTTAACCTAAATACTCTTATATTTATTACTTATGTAATACAACAAGTATTTGATATATATCTGACCAATATAAAATAGTCACTTTTTAAATATTAAATAAATTAAATTTATGGCTTTTTAACACAAAATAAATAATATTTAAATAAAATTTTAAGAATTACATTATTTAATAAGTTATATTTTTAATAAAAGAAATTAATATTATCCTGAACAGTATTTTGGTTATCTCACTTTTAAAAAAAGGCACAAGGATACTCAAGTTATTTCTTTGTAAATACATAATTAATACAAGGGCATTTAAGTTTTTGAAGCATAATAACTGCAAGATTAGCAGAAAACAATCTAAATACCGCGATAGATATATATAGATATAGAAATATATATATATATATATATATATTAGTGATAAAGAAAGGACTCTTTTTTTTTCGAGAAGCCCTAACAAAAAAATTACTAACTTCCAAAACACAAAGGTTAACAATCCCTTGTATGCAATTAATGACGCAAAGCAGTGCTTGACGTTGATGAGTTCTCAGAAATTGAACAATACTTATAAGCTCGCTCGCCAATTGGATTCTTTACCTGCAGTGTAGGCAAAGCTAGTATGCCTTTTCTTGACCTTTGAACTCTAATCAGTGAACTTTTTGGTCATCCTCCTTATAATAACGTCTAGATTGGAACCTTTTGTAGAGTGGTTCTTGAGTGAGACAAAGTTAAATATCCTTAATTAAATAATCACATAATCCTTAAAATTGAAATAGTATTTGTACTCAATATTGGAACTAGCTACTCTATAATGTTGAGATTTCACTTTACTTTATAAGTTTAAGATATGTATTAATAAATCTTAAGTATTAATAATTCGATCACTCCTTTTCAAAATTTTGTTGGTCTTAAATTAATGTAAATAAAGTGCCAAGCCACAATTATTTTATAGTATGTTTAAAAAACTAAGCTAGTTCTATGGCTTGAACCTTTATTTCATTTGAAAGACAAAAAGAAACTGAAATTAGGTTAAATTTAACAAAATAATTATTTTATGTTTTTAATTTTTATTTTTGAAATCTTTTTTTTTTTTGGTGTTTTAACATTGATAAAATTTGAGAAGAAATAGTACATTAAGAAAAGTATATGTTCTATAAACATATATTATATTATTCATTTAATGTATGAAGCCTTCATACACTATTCATGCACTATAAAAAAATTGCATGATTTACTTAGTGCCTTTAGCGATTGTTACAATAACCACACTCACAAAATTATTCGCTGTGAAAGGTATAATGATGAGCAATTACAAGTAAAACTTTTGCCTGCTATTGTCCACTTGCAGCCATATCTACCTCCAATTGTCATTGTTGTGCATCTCCTTCCTCCATTTATGATGTGTTTCACCTTGTTCTATAACTCAATGTAAGAAGGCCCAAATAACAAACTTTCACTAGCGTGATGTCCAAACATGTGGGACAAGCAAGCACCCAATCCTAAGTTTCAGACTTGACTAGAATGCTTTTGGCTTCTTGAAACCCTGGCCAATGAATCATCATTTAAAATTTCTTGTGGAGATTCCTCAACTTGATATATAAAAATATTTTCCTACAAATTCAAATAAAAAGCAATAAGTCATTTTGAAAATAAATTATTTCAACAAAATTAGAAGTCAACACCCTATTCCCATAAAATTCCAAAACTTACATAGATAGCTCTAGCTTTATCAACAATGAATGATCCACCAACCCTCTTATATGCTACAGTCCACATAGCTCCCTAGGTGAGTGGGCTTCCACACTTAGCTTCTTGCAAATTTGAAGACAAAAGTAACATATCTCGAATTACATTTAAAGTTTAGTTATATTTTTTATCAAAGTAAACTTACCATTTTATCCTTCTTTCATGTAAGAGCTTTATATCTATTAGTGTATGGCATCATTTACTTCCTTTTATTTTTTATTTTTTATTTTTATTTTTAATCACCTTGTGATTAATAGAAACATAATGTGACAACCCTTACTTCTAATCGTAATAATTAAGCTTAAACACACAGTCATAAATCATAACCCGAGGCAAACACTCATCTCAAATCATCAAATTAGGAAAAAGTGAGGATATTTGAACTTTAATGTTATTAGAGTCATTAACCAAACAATTACAACCATTCATGTACATAAGTGAAACAAATCCCTAATTAGAAGCCTTTAGATTTATTACCCATTAATGTTCAACTCTCAAGAACCCCTTCCAAGTGTTTCTAAGTCATCCCTTGATGTTGCTATAGGAAAAACCAATATTTTTAGGTTAATATAAGAGTTTAAGAACCTTCGCCGCTACCAATTGCTCTTGGGTTCATTTCTTACATTGTTAGAAATTTCGCTGTGGCAAGACGACCTCCTGGAGCATACCTCACTCGCCCTTGATATTAGCCGCGACCAATTCCCCCTTTCACTACGACAAATTCCTCTCTAGAATACAACCAAACTCACCCCTTGATTTTAGTAAGGACGAACTCCATTTCGCGCCGCAGTGAATTATTCCTTAGATGACTTCCAGTTTGGCCTCTCATATTTAGCCACGGCTAATTCTACTTCTTTCTGTGGCAAATTGCTCTCTGGACTCTCCTTGGGCAACTTCAACTATTTTGGCCACAGCAAAACACCTTCTAGTCCTATAACTTTTAAAATTTTGTTTTATACACTCCAAATCTCCCTCTAGTGACACCCTATGGTCACTCTACCTTAATTTGTAGGGCTCTAAAGGCTTTCCTCTAGCTTATTTACCCAACTTATCTATCGTTACTAATTCAATACTTAAGTGTTAATTTCTACTTATCCAACTACCATACATCAAAAGTTCATAGATTAATGACAGCAAAAATTCATGAACTATCAACAATCATCATTCAAATACATATTCCATTAAAGGTTCCATGCATCACTAGCTTAAGTCAACATCCAATATATCATGTGATTACATTTCCAAAAAGTAAATCATATCATAGGATCCATAAAATTCTACATTAGATGTTATAACTCATACATCAAATATCCATTTACTATAAGGCCTAATTCCTCAATAGATACATTCTATGTTGTCAAAATACAAACTCCTACACTTAACATCTACTCTACTCAGCTAAGCCTAAGTGTAGCCTCCTTCACACATGGTTAGAGCTCATGGATTTTCATCCACTTGCTTCTCCTTATCCTTACCCGAAGAGCCTTCACCTAAAAGTATGATCCCATGAAATGAGGTGAGATGCGAATCTCAATAACCGAGATAATTTCCATTCATATAATTCAATTTAATTAACATATATGCATCAATCAAAATGAGCATCAGAATTATATCAGTCATATCAGCAAATAAAATAATTAGGCTACTATGATTACCATCCTATACTAGCCATCACATTTCCACATGTTAAGAGCTAATAACACCGGGAGATGCCCGTCCATGGCACCTACTCCCCAATGAGCACAACTAGGACTCAGTGCATCTGGGGTCTGATCATAATTCAGTGCCCGATTGAAGCACATGCACTGGTGGTAGCCGCACCACAACTCCACTATGGACTTACAAAATCCACATAATACAATAGATAGCCAACCAATTCATTTAGCATTTCAAATCATTCATGTGCAGCAAATATAAAATTAAAGTAAATATATGTATGGAATTAATATAATCCCCAGTTACCTCACTTGTAGCCAATTCTTTAAGAGCCAACAGAATGCTACTTCAACCTATAGGCACAAAACCAAGCCATTACTATCCCTAATCACAATTTATATCAGCAAACCCATTATTCAAGGAGTTAAGCTATATAGGACTACTTAGAAAATACCTACCCAACTATTACAAAAATCAAATTCGGATTTGGTTGAGCCTACAATAGTAACCCTAGAACAACACCTCAAATTCTGAGTAAATTTGCATAAAAATTGTACCCATATAATAAATCAACCATAGGGGTCCCAAACTAGCAGAAAATACATCAAAATGGAATCTTCATACTTACCTAATATCCTTCCTAACCTTTACCTCTGAAAAACCTCCAAGAAAATACCAAACAACCACATTTCAGATTTTGGGTATGGTGAAAATACTCCAAATACAAAACTAATCAAGTCAAGATGTAGAGGAAGAGAAGAGGATTAAGTTATATAACATTCTCCTTAGCTAATTTTGACTCTAGAAGTGAGAAATAGGGCTAAGAAGGTGGTAAAAACCCTAGCGTCCAAGAGACCTCTAAATTTGCTTTATGTTTCTTGTGATTCTACAGAATGGAAGGTAGTTAGAATGATTTTTAAGGTTTAGGTTGGGTCTTACATAGGTCCAATTCTAAGTGGGTTTCAGATTTAAGCTTTGTTGGGCTAAGTTTCATGAGCTGGGCTACAAAATTATAGTTGGGTTAGGCCAAATTTTAAGAGCTCATTTAGTTTGGATCTACATAAGGGATGATGAGCCAACTATAAGAGTTCATGTAAGTAGGGTCTTGGGCCTCTATCTCCTTAAACCAAATTGGGCCATTGCTATGTGATCTCTCTTGGGTCAAGACTCGCAATAGAAAGTTGGGTCTGCACTTAAATTCATTGGGCTTTTATTGGTCTCTAACCATGGCCTACTTAATTTATTTTGGACCTAGATAAAGTTTCTAACCCAATTAAATCTCAAACCCATATTAATAATTTATTTCTCTCTAAATTTCTATTCCTATAGCTTGCTCAATTATTCCATAATAATTATTCTTAATCAACCTAAATTCATAATTAACACCTTAATTAATTTTAGGGTGTTACATATAACAATAAGATCAGTCGCGAATTGATACATCTTGAAAAAACAAATGTGATTACCTTAGTTTTTGGGGTAAAGACTAGTCTACAAAAGTCACCCATTGATCTCTTTGAATGCCTAGTGGAACTTCATCAAGTAAGTAGTATCTGGTGTGAATCATATCATTTTTATGCTGGTACAAGTCATATTATTCATTCTTCCACTTAACTTTAATAGATTGCAAAATAAATTTCTCATGCACATTATTGACTTCAAACTTTGTCTGCAAGATAAAATATAACAATTAATGAAGATACAAAATCAAGGTACTAAAAGAATGGAATAATCAATATGCTATTACCTGTATAGTGTTCCTATACATATCATTCTTGTACTCAGTTGGAGTATACCTCCAATTCTTGTAATTCATAATTTATTTAGTGCATTTAGCAATTGTTACAACAACCACCATCACAAAAATGTTGGTTACAAAAGGCATAATGGTAGTTTTCAACAGTTTCAAGTAGAAATTTTGTCTACTATTGTCCACTTACAACAATAACTACCTCCTCCATTTATGATTTTATGATTTAAGTAGTGTCACCTTGTTCTACAATTCAATGTAAGAAGGCCCAAGTGATGATCATCCATTAGTGTGATGTCCAAACACCTGGGACAAGCAAACACCCAATCCCAATTTTTAGACTCGACTAGAATGGTTATGGCTTCCTAAAGCCCTAGCCAATGAATTGTTACTTGAAATTTCTTGTGAAGAAGAGTCCTCAACTTGATACATAAAAATCTTTTCTTGCAAATCCAAATAAAAAGCAATAAAACATTTTGAAAATAAATCATTTCAATAAAATCAAAAGTCTATTCCTATAAAATTCAAAAACTTACATTGATAGCTTTAGCATTGTCAATGATGAATGATCCGTCAACCCTCTTACGGGCTACAGTCCACATATCTCCCCTATTGAGTGGGCTTCCACACTCACCTTGCTACAAATTTGAAGACAAAAATAACATATCTCAAATTATATGTAAAGTTTAGTTGTATTATTTACTAAAGTGAACTTGCCATTTTATCCTTCTTTCATGCAAGATATTTAGATCCACTAATGCATGGCATCATTTGCTTCCTTTTATTTTGTTCATTTTTCTTGGTAATCACCTTGTGATTAATAGAAACATAATAATAAGATCAATCACAAATTGATATATCTTGAAAAACAAGTGTGATCACCTTAGTTTTTAGGTTAAGACTAGTCTACAAAAGTCACCTATTGATCCCTTTGAATGCCCTATGGAACGTCATTAAGTAACTAGTATCTGGCGTGAGTCCTATTATTTTTATGTTAGTACAAGTCATGCTATGCATTGTTCCACTTAACTTTGATTGATTATAAAATAAATTTCTCATGCACATCTTGACTTCAAACTTTGTCTGCAAGATAAAATATATAGTTAATAAAAATATAGAATCAAGGTGCTAAAAGAATCAAATAATCAATATGTTATTACCTATATAGTGTTCCTATACATATCATTCTTGTACTCAGTTGGAATATACCTCCAATTCTTGTAATTCACAATTTTTCTCAAATATACTCATAAAAACACCAAGTTGTCTACTTGATCTGCAATCAGGTGGTTGGTGTCATTAAGGAGGACAACAACCCTTTGCCCACAAGGAAAGGCCCATACATCATGCACTATTAACTATCTGGGCCTTACCTCACCTTGTTCATTTGTGGAATTAATTTAATTAGTACAAAAATTATAAATAAACAACTTAGCCCTTAGGAACTCATTAATTTACTTACTAGTAACATCAACCATCCAACTTGTTCTTCATCATTATCATCTGGGTTGTATAAGTTGTTCGATTTATTTATTGTGTTCCTCTATGCAAAGGTCATCATTAGCAAAATCCAAATGGTGATTCGAATGTTAGAAGTGGCCAACATGGATAGGCTAGGCGAAACAACCTAAGCCAAGCCCCTCGACCCAGTGGACTCGTTAAAGGACTTTCAATGCTAGGTATACCACCTCCACCAATGGTGACTGATCTAGACTTCTTCAAGAACCTTTTCATCTTCAAAATTTCTGTTAATTAAAACAAAATAATATGAGTTCAAATTTGATATACATAAGATACAACTAAAGAAATATAACAGATCATTTACAATTATATATTAAAAAAATTAGACACACATATTTAATCAAATAGAAGCAAAAGAAGAACTGGAAAACACTTAAAGTAGACAAGTATAAATTTGCTTCTCCATCTGGGAATAACATTTCTAAGTGTTGAGGTTATAACAGCTCACTCTTATATCCTCATCTTCTTCACCTATGTCATACAAGTTATATGGTTTTAGATGCATGACCATGCTCTAGTTTTTATCCAACTCATCTTTCACATAATATATTTGTTGAGCTTCTGAAGCCTAGATGTATGGCTTGTCACCTTCACTATCACCAATGTGTAAAGATCTTGAAAAATTGACAAACATAAGTCTCAATTCATCAATTATAATGCCTCTATGATTGGTTGTATTAGGCCATATACATGAAAAATTAATGGAATCCATTGACATCACTTCTTATCTATAAGAAAAAGGAATAATTATATTGTTACTAAAGTGCTTATCAAATGAACAACAATAAAAGGTGTACATATACTTATACAACAAAAAAACCAATCAACAAATTCTCTATTATGTTTTAAATATTATTTATTTCTATAAAACAATTTCCCATTTAATGCATTAACTTTTCTCAAAAATTTAATTTTGTAACTGAAAATATTTCAATAATGTATTAAAAACAAAGTGCATTCATTTATACTATTATAGCTATTAATTTAGTTATGTTTATTTGCAAATCATAAAAAGTCATATAAATATTAGTTCTTTTGTTATTTTAGTTGTATGCATCCTTTAAAAGAAAAGAAAGAAATTTTAAATTTCAAACAAAAAGCCTATTCTCTTTAATATTGGTAATATGCTATGAATTATTATTATTATTATTATTATTATTATTATTATTATTATTATTATTATTATTATTATTATTATTATTATTACTACTACTACTACTCTATTTGTTTTGTTCAATATTTAAAGTTATCTAGAACTTATTCTAATTATTTTATATATTTTATATTACCTTGTATCATGTCAAATTTTACCAAATTCGAGTTTGTGGCATTTGATATAATGGGCAAGAGTCATTTATTCTAAATGCAATTTTCGTAGGAAATAAAGCATCTAATCAAGACAAGGCAAAAGTAATGATTTTTTTCACCATCATCTACATGAAGGGTTAAAAGCATAATATCTAATGCTAAAAATTTGCTGGAATGGTATAACCATTAGGAAATGGTAAAACTGTTTAAAGCTCATTATGATTGGATGAGTTTATAGTTGCAGGATTTTAAATTTGTAAGTAAGTATAAATCAATAGTTTTTTAAATTAATTCTTAATAAAGTCAAGAGGTGAAAAACTGATGAAGACTTGTTAAAAAAAACCTTTTCAACTTTTCATGCTTCAAATGTGCTCCTATAGTTGCAATATGATGCAACATAGAGCGTATTGAAGGTTAAACACGTTTGCATAAATGTAACACCCAAAATTAATTAAGACTAATTATGATGATTAGGGAATTAATCTAGGTAATTAGTAAAACTAAGTAAGTGGAAAGGGAGGGTAGAACTTATGGAGAAATAAATTATTGATATAGACTTAAAATTCAATTAGGATGGGGATTTATTTGGGCTCATAATTAATTTGTACATTTACAATTAGGCCTCAAGATTAGCTTGATTATGCCTTGAGCAAAATGTAGAAGCCCAATCATAGCCTTAGGGAAACCCCATTTCATTTTCTTAGAAGCCTAATATTTACCTTGTACAGGCCCAACTCACAGTTAACCCATTTAACACCTAAACCTTAGTCAAACCTAACCAAAAGTCTGAACTCACTTGGAATTATGCCTTTGGATCAGCCCACAACCTAATTCAAACCCATCTAAACCCTAAATACACTCATCCTCCTCCCCATTCTACAGAAAAAACATAAGAGGCAAAGCAAAATTCGGAGGTCTTGAAGAGAGGCTAGGGTTTTTGGTACAAATCCAACATTTCTCACTTCTAGACTCAAAATCAGCCAAAATAATTGTTATATAACTTAATTCTATCCTCTTTCTCTTCAATTTGACCTGATTAGTTTTTTGTTTGGAGCATTTCACCCACACCTAAAATTTGAAACTTTTTGTTTGATGTTTCCATGGTGAAATTTCGAAGGTTGGAGGTAGCAGTGTTGTTAAGTAAGTATAAACCCTTCATTTTGATACTTTTTCTACTAGTTCGAGACCTCATAGTTGATTTATAGTATGAATATTAATTTTGTACGAATTTGCCTAGAGTTTGAGGTGATACTCTGAAGTTTCTAGTGTGAGAACAATCAAATCCGAATTTAGTTCTTGTAGTAGGTGGGTAAGTATTTTCTAAGTAGTCCTTTGTAGTTTAACTCCTTGAGTAATGGGTTTGCTAATATAAATGATGATTAGGGATAGTAATGGTTTGGTTTTGTGTCCATAAGGTAAAGTAGCATTTTGTTGGCTCTTAAAGAATTGTCTACAAGTGAGGTAACTGAGGTTATTGTTAATTCCATGCATATTGTAACACCATGCATTTCTAGCCTTGCCTCATGTTACCTCTAAATCTCATACCATGAATTTCACTAGAAAGTGGGAAAATAGCATTAAAATATTACATTTCTTTACGTTGCGCTATATAGAAATTTTTCTCTCGAAGTCCCGTGGCCCATATGGACTCATACATTACATTCTCATATTTAATCACATGAATACAATTCATTTACACCATCAAAAGTGGCTTACATCTCAAGAAACTCGAAGGGAAGCTCAAAATATACATACATATTTTCAGCTAGATTTTTTCACCTTTCTGTCACAATTTGGAAAATCATAACTAATTCTGGAAAAATCAAAATCATGCCTTCTTGCCCATTTTGGAAAGATACAGATGTCTACTTCATACTAAAAATATGTCCAAACCATAGCATTCAACACAGATGACTTTTGACATTCAAAATTGTCCAGAGGTCAGGCTATCCACTGGTGCTGTCACAAAATTCTATAGCAAATTTCAAAAATGTCCAATTAATTCTGAAAAAATTCAATTGATGCAAATGATACCAATCTAGAAAGCTATAGATGTTAGCTAGAGGCGAAAAAGAACTCTAGACTAGCTTAGGCACGACCAGACCTTGAAATCCAATCAAACAGTAACAGAGGTCAGCTGAAGTTCCTGATACTGGATATAATCTTTAAAAATTCATATCTCCCTCTCTAGACATCTAAATGAGGTACTTCTAGTTGGAATATTCTCTAGACTTCCAAAAAATCTGTTCTTTAGCTTCCCAAAAAGCTCTCAATAAGTTCTAATTGCATGCCAAATCTCAAATCAAAAAGAGCTCATTTAGACAAAAAGTGACATATGGTTCTAAATTAGTTAATTTTGGCTCCATAAAAGATACCAAAATGTCCAAATGGCTTTCCTTGGGGTTTGGCACCTCTTGGGTAAGTCTAAAAGCATAATTAGGACTTGTGTAAGCTACCCAAATGGTCCCAAACTCCATGCATCTCATTTTGGCCATTTCATCCACACATATGCATAATTCTATAATGCCATTCATGAAGCTAAATTGCCCATACATACTCAATTTATATTCTATCATTCACATAACATATTCTTTCATTTCTACATCATACATTATTATAATTACATATGTTCCAAAGGTCCTAAACCATATACAAGCATGGGTTACATCATTTGATGTGAATATGGCTTTAAAGACTAAAAACCATGCATTATGTTGTCAAGCTCTCTTCTTCAAGGTGGTTGGCTTCCATTACCTTGTCTACTTAGTCCACTTAGCATGTTAGATCATTGGACAGGAGGGAATGAGATTCAAAAAATCCCAATAGCTCATCTCCCATTCAATCATACATAATGGATGCAAAGTAAGTCTTAAAAATGCATGCATGGATATAATAGATGACATAAGCATTCAAGAAGCAAGCTTGGCAAGTCAATAAGTCATACAAGTCATCCAAAGGCTTGCCAAATGGATGGATTGGTCTCACCCTTTTTCTCATGAATTTTAGACTTGCCTCATCCATTTTTTAAAAGATTCTTGGACTCAACCATACTCTTAGGAGCCCACTTTACTCTTGGGAGACTCTTTGCTTTGTCTTAACCAATCTTAAAGGTTCTTGGCTCATCCTCACCATGGTTAAGAGTTCTTGGCCTCTCTACACTCAAGTAAACTCAAACAAACATCATAACATCATTTAGAAATATAACATGTCATCATGAAATCATGGCATATAAAATCATACTAGCATGTTTTTCATGGCTTGAAATACACATACACACATTTTAAGATAAGCTAAACATATATACATGCATGAGAGAAGATGGAGAGAGCTACCTTGTATACAATTACACACTTTTTCCTTTGAATCCAAGCTCCCCTTTTCAACCACACACACATAAAAGTGTGGGGATGATTTCTCTTGGCCTAAACACAATTTATGGAAGCCAATTAGGTTTATGAAATTAATTCTAAGGCCACACACTTACTTAAACTCTAGCTTGATCTATAAACCTCATTATGGTTCCATAATTGCACCTAATGAAGCAACACCCCTTAAATAAATTCTAGGCTCTATTCTTTCCTCTCAAATATGATTCTTGACTCCTTTTAAGCCTCTTGGAGTCATCACATAATTAAAACCAAGAGCCTAATTATATATTACTTCTTTAAGTCATAATATGGAACATAAAGCACCAACTCACTTTCTATGGGTTCTAAATTTCTTCCAAGGCCTCTCCTCATTTTCATTCATCATATATGACTTAAAAATGGGCTTGAAAAAATTTAAAACGCTCCCTAGGTGTCTCATCCCTTTTAGGCTGAGCCTTTGTCTCCTTTTGGCCTCCACTGGAGTTTGCTTTGTTTTCTACATGGAAGATGCATATAGGGAGACTCCTAGGGATCTTAGGAACTCATTTAAACATTCATTTAGGCCTATAAATAATTATATCAAATTATATTTTCAAGGGAACCCATGAAACCCTAGGTTTGCTACCTTCAAAATCCATGGCTTTTTCTTGAATTTCTTTGCATATTCTTACTCTCCTCCCTTAAATTCATGGAATTCACCCTTGGTTCCCCTCAAAATTCTAGCCCTCAAGCATCTACATACATGGGGCAAAATATGGAGAAGAAAGGGGGAGGAGTAGCTACCATGGGATGCAAGATTTACCTTGTTTTCTTGCTTTTTCTCACTTGAATCTTGCGTTCTTTGAGCTCCTCTCTTCAAATCCGAATTTTTCCCTCAATTTCTCCTTTAAAACAGATCTATATACTTCATTATAATCATAGAAAATAAAGGAGAATGATGGAGAAGAGGTTTGGAAGAGAAAGAGCATGAAAAACTACTAAATTTCCATACCTTAAGCCATTGATTTCTCCTCCTCTTTGCCTTCCTCTTGTGCACCACTCTCCTTAGGGCTTTCCTCTGGTTTTGGGCAGAACTTGGTTGTACAACATGAAGGGAGAAGAAGGGTGCATCATATATATAGGTGGAAGAAAGTTACACTTTTCAAAAATTTCCATTTTGCCCTTTATTCTTGGCATTTTTGTTTCTCCTTTGTTTTACCTTCTTTTTTAAAACTGTCTTTTTTATTATGAAATTTAGGTTTCCAATTTAGTAAAATGCCTTTGGAATCACTCAAATCAGAGCTAAAACCTTCCCGAATGAATCTGTCAAACTTTAGGCACACTGATGTTGGAAAACATCCACCGAAGGGGTTTTAGCTGTCCCGGGCCTTCCCATGGTTTTCAAGGCCTCTAAGAACCCTAGAGAACTCAAAACTTTCATTTAAAAAGCCCTCCTATGTGAATTCCAAAATTTGCTCAAAATTATGAAAATATCATTACGTTTCGTAAGTTTTTCAGAAGAAATTGTTTCTTCATTCTAGCTCTATTTTTCTTTCCATCTGAGCCTGGGATTCTCATTTTTAGGAGTTTAGAATGCTTCTCATATTTTTTGAGACCTTAACTACATCATTTCGGGGGACTTCCTTTTGTATCTGGTGAGTTTCATTCATTTCCGGAGAAATCGTACGTTAGATTTCTCACGTTTTCTCTTATTTTCAGAGAACTGGATGTTACACATATGCCTACTTTAATTTTATATTTGCTAAAATGTATGATTTTTAATTACTAAATGAATGGTTGGTTATCTGATATATTGTGGTTGGACCTTGCTAGTCCATGGTAGAAATGTGGTGCTGCTGCTACCCGTGCATGTGCTTCAATCGGGCACCAGGTTATGATCAGATTCCAAATGCACTGAGCCCTGGTTGTGCTCATTAGGAAGTAGGTGCCGTGGACGGGCCTCGCCAAGTGTTATTGGCCTTTAACATATGGAAATATGATTGCTAGTATAGAATAGTAATCATAGATAGCCTAATTGTTTCATTTGCTAATATGATTGATATTTCTTATACTTAATGATTAAATGCACATATGTAATTAAGTTGGAATATATAAATGGAATTTCCCTTTGGTTACTGAGATTTGCATCTTATCCTATTTCATGGGCTAAATATTTCAGGTGAATGATCTTCCGGTAAGGATAAGGGTAAGCAAGTGGATGAGCATCTATGAGCTGAAACCATGTGTGAGGAAGCTACGCTTGGATTGACCTAACTTAGGATAAATACTAATTTTTGTTATTCTTTTGTATAGTATCATCATGTAATCATATTGCCAAGTGTAGGAGTTTTGTGTTTTGGTGCACTGTGATGTATCTAATAGGAAGATAGGCTTTATGAAACTTGGAATTTTGTGTTTTGGTGCACTATGATGTATCTAATAGAAAGATAGGCTTTATAAAACTCAGAATTTGATGTATGCGCTTATTTACATTTGATATGAAATCTTGCTGACTTTGAGATATAATTCATCATTTGAGAATGTAATCATGTGATACCTTAATTGTTGGCTTAGACTAGTAGTGCAGGGAATCTAAATTGGAGTTTATAATTGGATGATAATTGTTAGTAGTCATGAATCTTTCTTGCTATTTTTGATATATAAATTCCTAATGCATGATAGTTTAATGAGTAGAAATCAACCTCTAAGTCTTGAAGTAGTAATGATAGGTAGGTGGGGTAAATTAGGTAGGTTAAAGCCATTAGAGCCTCATAAATTAATATAGAGTGACCTTGGAGTACTACTAAAAGGAGTGTTGGAGTGTTTAAGACAAAATTTGGGAACTATAGGTGCAGTAAGAGGATGAGCTGTGGCCAAGGGGTCAGATAGAATTGAATTTGCTATAGCGTGAGGAAATTTTGCTATGGCACAAGGCAAAATTTGAAACCTTTTTGGGCAAGTACTAAGAGGTATCTCGCTACAACGCTACATAAGTTAACCATAGCAAGACTCAAGTCACTCGCCAAGGCACAAGGGATGCTAGCTGCAGCGAGGGTCCAACTCATCAGGAAAATGTGAACAAAAGATCCCTAAACTCTTATCTTGACTTAGAAGCTTTGAGATTCATTATGATAATGTTGTGTAATGACTTAGAAATATTTATAAGAGGTTTCGTGAGTTGAAATCAATGTAAGATGAATACAAGGTCTTAATTGCTATTTATGATCACTTGTGCATTCGATTAGTTACGGTTGTTTAGCTGATGACCCTAATGATATCAAGGTTTAAATTTTCTCACTTTTTCTTAATCTAATTAATTGACTTTAAGTCTTGATTTATGATTATTAACCATATAATTAAGTCAAATCATAGTAATTAGAATTAAGGTCGTCACATTTGGTATCAAAGTGATGGTTCAGGAAATTATGCTAGATTTAAAATCTTATGGTTAGAAAAACTTGGTAATCATGATGCATGCATGTCAAGAATAGGAATATCATGACTTGGTGGTGACTCTTACACTTATATATACCTATTGTGGGTGGAGTTGTGTTTGGATTGCTTTTGGACTGTAACTTAATGGTGGGTACTTTTGGTTGTGCTTGTGGCATTGCAGAGTGATATGGCTACATTTAGAGAAACTGCTAAGATGTTAAGAGAAATGCAAAAGGCCATGGCTATAATGGCCAATCAAATGAGAAAATAAGTTGAGACCCATGAAGCTACAGTTAGGGCAATGGCTGACGAGCTTTAAGAGCAATTCGAGGCCCATGCAGCACTGTTCAAGTGCTATAATAGTTACATGAGACCATGAACAAGCAAAATCAAGAAGTGCCAGTGGAGAACCGTCTTGGTGCTGGTCAGAACCTTGGCATGGTACACCAAAGGGACGATGGTGACCTTTCTTTTATGTTAGCCAAGTTTAAAAAGGTTGACCTTCCATCATTTTTAGGGAGTTAGACACTGAGAAAGCTGAGAGGTGGCTAATGCAACTAGAGAAGATCTTTGAGGTCATGATGTAATATCCTATTCTCCAAAAACAAGAGAAAATGTGAGAAATGTAACGTCCAGTTTCTCCATAAGCGAACAAAATTCACCAGATATAAAAGCAAGTCCCCCAAAATGGCTTAGTTAAGGTCCTGAAAAATTTGAAAAGCATTCTAGATTCCTAAAAATGAGAATCTCAGGCTCAAATGGAAAGAAAAATGTAGCTAGAATGAAGAAACAAATTTGAACGAAAGGTGGACGAAACATAAGGGCATTTTTGTCATTTTGAGAAAATTTTTAGAATTCTCATAGGAGGGCTTTTTAAATGAAATTTTTGAGTTTCCCAAGGTTCTCAAAGGCCTTGAAAACCATGGGAAGGCTCGAGACAGCTAAAGCCCCTCCAGTGGATATTTTCTAATGTCAGTACACCTGAACTTTAACAGATTCATTCGGAAAGGTTTTAGCTCCAATTTGAGTGATTCTAAAGGCATTTTACTAAATTGGGAATCTAAATTTCATAATGGAAAAGATGGTTCTAAAAAAGGAGATAAAACAAATTAGAAACAAAAATGCTAAGAATAAAGGGCAAAATAAAAATTTTTGAAAGAGTCTTTCTTTCTCCCACCTATATATAAGTGGCACCCCACCTCCTCATTCATTCAGCCAATGATGTTTCTGCCCTAGACCAAAAGAAAACCCTAATGGATGAGGTGCACCAAGAGAAGGATGAAGGAAGGAGAAAGACAAGGTCAAAAGTATGAAATTTTGGTAGTTTTTCATGCTCTTTCTCTTACAAATCTCTTCTCCTCTATTTCCTTTTCTTTCCTATGATTATATTGAAGTATATGAATCCATTTTAAGGGAGAAATTAAGGGAAAAATTCAGATTTGAAAAGAGAAGGCCAAAGAAGACAAGATTCAAGTGAGAAATCAAGGAAAAACAAGGTAAATCTTACATCCCATGGTAGCTACTCCTCCCTCCTTCTTCTCCCTATTTCGCCCCATGTATGTAGATGCAAGAGGGCTGGAATTTTGAGGAGAACCAAGGGTGAATTCCATGAATTTAAGGGAGGAGAGTAAGAATATACAAAGAAATCCAAGTAAAAACTATGAATTTGCAAGATAGAAAAGTTAGGGTTTTGATTACACCTTGAACTCTATCATGAACCCTAGCCATATTTTATGATGTTTAAGTGTTCATATGAGTTCCTAAGACATCAAGAGAGCTTCCTACATGTTTCTCCCATCAAAAGAAGCAAGGAAACTCTATTGGTGCTTTATGGAAGTATAGCTTCGGCCAAGGAGAGTTAATGCACCTAGGGAGTATTTTAATTTCTTCCAAGCTTAGTTTTGCATTATGTAAGATGGGAGAATATAAGAGGAAGCCTTAAAAAAATTTTAGAACCCATAGATAGTGAGATGGCCTTATATGTTCCATAATATGGCTTAAAGAAATAACACCTAGCTAGTCTCCTAGAATTGATTATGTGATGACTCCAAGAGGTTTAAATGGAGTCAAGAATCATAAATAGATGGAGAGAATGGAGCTAAGATTATGTTTTTCAAAGGTTGCTTCATTAAGTGTATTATGGAACCATAAAAGAGCCTTATGAGTCACCTAACTTTTCTAGTGATTATGTGGCCTTAGAATTTGATTCAAGAGTGCAATTAGCTTCCATATAATATGTCTAGGCCAAGAGAAACGATCTCTACCTTCTTGGGTGTGTGAGTTCAAGGGAGAGGACTCAAGACTCAAGGAAAAAGTGTGTAAATACAAGCAAGGTAGCTCTCTCCACCTTCTCTCATGTATGAATGTGTACTTACATTGTCTTTGGATGTGTGTATATGTGTTTTAAGCCATGAAAAGTATTCTAGTATGATTTCATATGCCATGGTACCATGATTATGTCTTATGCATTCAAATGATATTTTATTTGCTTGCTTTGGTTTACTTGAGTATGGACAAGCCAAAAACCCTCCGACCATGGTAAGGATGAACCAAGAACCCTTAAAATTGGTTGAGACAAAGTAAAGAGTCTCCCAAAAGTAAGGTTGAGTAAAAAACCTCTTAAAGAAGTAGGTGAGGCGAGTCCAAAATCCACAAGTGAATGGGTGAGGCTAACCCACTTACTTGGCAAGCCTATGTATGCTATGTATGACTTGTTCAAATGCCAAGAATGTTTTTTAAATACTCACACATGTTAATATGTCCATGCATGCATTTTTAAGGCTTGTTTGCATACTTTATGTGTGATTGAAAGGGAGATGAGCTATTGGGATTCTTTCAATCTCATCCCCTCCTCTCCAATGTTCTAACATGTTAGGTGAATCAAGAGAACAAGGTAATAGGAGTCAACACCTTAAAAGATAAGAGATTGATAACAAAGTGTATGAAGTTTTCTTCTTTAAGGTCATATGAGTAGCAAGTATTGTAAATTATTGTTGTATATGTCCTATGATATTATGAACATGTTTAATTATATTAATGTATCATGTACAATGAGATTGAATGCTGTATGAATGGTATAGTGCAATTAAGTATGGAATGGCTAGACTAGCTTATAAAATTGTATGTAATAATGGAAGTGAAGAGGCCAAATTGAGATGCATAAGGTTTGGTGTAAACTCCAGTTCTCTGAAAATAAAAGAAAACATGAGAAATGTAACATACAGTTTTTTCGTAAATGAACGAAATTCACTGAATACAAAAGGAAGTCCCCCAAGATGAGATAGTTATGGTTTTGAAAAATTTAGGAAGCACTTTAGACTCCTAAAAATAAGAATTCCAAGTTCAGATGGAAAGAAAAAAGGAGCTAGAATGAATAAACAATTTCTTACAAAAAGCCTACGAAACGTAATGGCATTTTCATAATTTTGAGTAAATTTTGAAATTCACATAGGAGGACTTTTTAAATGAAAGTTTTGAGTTCTTCGGGGTTCTTAGAAGCCCTGAAAACCATGGAAACCCCCAGGACAGTTAAAACTCCTCCGGTGGACATTTTCCAACATCGGTGTGCCCGAACTTTGATGGAGTCATTTGGAAAGGTTTTAGCTCCGATTTGAGTGATTCCAAAGGCATTTTTTTTAATTGGGAACCTAAATTTTATAATGGAAAGGACAGTTCTCAAAAAGGAACTAAAACAAAAGAGAAACAAAAATACAAAGTACGAAGGGCAAAATTGAAATTTTTAAAAAAGTCACTTCTCCCTACCTATATATAGGTGGCGCCCCACTTTCCTCCCCATTTGGAATCAAAAAATTTTGCATAATTTCAGAAGGGAGAGCTAGGGTTTTGGGCACACCAAGAGAGAAGGAGAAGGAGAAGAAATTCCAAGCTAAAGGTAGGTTTTTATGTCTGTTTTTCATGCTTTTTCTCCACCAATCTCTTCTCCTATTTTTCCCTCTTCTTCTCCATGATTTTTCTGAAGTTTTGAGGGCTGTTTTAAAGGAAGAATAGAGGGGAATTTTCGGATTTGAAGAGGAGAGCTTGGGGAAAGCAAGATTCAAGCCAAACTAACCAAGGAAACAAGGTAAAAATGCATCCTATGGTAGCTATATGGAACCCCCTTCTTCTCCATTTCGACCTACATGTGTTCTGCCCTAGGGAGTTAAATTTTTAGCCAAACCAAGGGTGATTCTTAGGTATTTGATGGAGAGGAATAAGAATATGCAAAAAAAAACCATGAAATAAGCATTAGGATTCAAGATGTAGAACCTAGGGTTTCTAGTGCACCTTTCAAATTCTGAATTTATGTGATACTTCTTATGTTTAATTTAGAGTATAAATGAGTTCTTCAGACACCTAAGATGCTCCCCACAAGCTTCCTCCTTCAAGAAAATAAAGAAACCTCCATATGGCCCAAATGATGTCTATGTCTTGGCCAAAGAAGGTTTGAGTAGTGGGGGAAAGTTTTAAATTTTTCTAAGGCCATTCTTGAGTCATATTTGATGAATGAAAATGAAAGGAGGCCTTGGAAAAAATTTAGAACTCATAGAAAGTGATTTGGTATCTTAGGTTCCATATTATGACCTAAAGAAGCAACATGGTGCTAGGCCTTTTATTTTAATGATTTGATGACTCCAAAAGGCTTAAAAGGAGTCAAGAATTATATTTGAGAGGAAAGAATAAGGCCTAGAAATTGTTTGAGAGGTATTGCTTCATTAGGTGCCAATATGGATCATAATGGAGCCTATAGAGCAAACTAGTGTTTCATCAAGTTATATAGCCTTAGAATGTGTTTCATGAACCTAATTGACTCCCATAAATTGTATCTAGGCCAAGAGAAACCATCTCCACCAATTTTTGGTGTGTGGCCAAAAGAGGAGGCTTGAATCCAAAAGGAAAAGTGTGTAATTGTGTGCAAAGTAGCTCTCTCCACCTTTTCTCATGTATGGATGTGTGTTTAGCTTGTTTTAGAATGTGTGTATGTATATTTTCAAGTTATGAAAAGTATGCTAGCATGCATTTATATGTCATGATTCTTGATGCCATGTTATGTTTTCAAATGAGCACATGATGTTTGTATGAGTTTGCTTGAGTGTAGAGAGGCCAAGAACTCTTCCCTTTGGTAAGGATGAGCCAAGAACCCTTGAACTTAGTTGAGACATAGCAAAGAGTCTCCCAAAAGCAAAGTGGGCTCCCAAGAGTATGGTTGAGTCTAAAGCTCTCAGAGAATGGGTGAGGTAAGTCCAAAATCCATAAAGAGAAGTGTGAGGCCAATCCAAACACTTGGTGAGCTCTTGAATGTCTTGTATGATTTTTTCATATGCCAAACTTGCTTTTAAAATGTCCATGACTTCCATTTCTTCATGCATGCATTTGTAAAGCTTGCTTTGCATATATTATATATGATTGAATGGGAGATGAGCTATTGGGATTCTTTGAATCTCATCCCCTCCTCTCCAATGATCTAACATGCTAGGTGAACTAAGTGGATATACTAATGGGAGCCAACAACACTAAAGGAAGGAGATTAACAATCATTTGTTTAGCTTTTGCCACTTTAAGACCATGATTGTACCATATGATATATATAATATAGTAAATGGGCTATGACCCTTGAGGCATGTATAAATATGCTATTATTTGATATTTAGATGTATGAAAATGATATATGACCTCAAGCATTTATTTTGAGTATGGAATGCCAAAGTGTGCAATTTGGAAGTTTGATGGAAATATGCATAAGTGTGGGTTGAATGGCCAAAATGAGATGCATGAGGTTTGGGACCATTTGGACAACTCACTCAAGTCTCAAATATGCTTTTAGACTTGCCCAAAAGGTGCCACAACCAAGGGAAGGACATTTGGCAAATTTGGTACCTCATATAGAGCCAAATTGACCATAATAGAACCCTATGTCACGTTTTGGCCAAATGAGCTAGTCTTGATCTAAAATTCAGCATGCAATTAGGCCTTATTGAGAGCTTTCTAGGAAGCTAAAGATCATAATTTTTGGAGGTCTACAGAATATTTGATGATTTTTCAAAGTTGGCAAAATTTATGATTTTTGGTCTGCTGCACTATTCACTTGGTCTGAAATTGTTTTCTATCACACGAGGCCCAAATGATGTTCAATTGCCATAAAATTTTATACAGAGAAACTAGGCAATCACAGTAACTCATGCCAACTAGAAGTACCTTATTTGGAGGTCTAGAGAGGGAAATATTAATTTTTGAAATTTCTATCCAGTATCAGTAAATTTTCCCTACTAGAAGTATTGTTCCATTGAATTCCGAAGTCTAGGCTTAATGAACTGATTTGGAGATATTTTTTCCCTCTAGTTAACATCCACAGCTTTCTAGATTGGTATCATTTTCATGGATTAGATTTTTGTGAAATTAATTAGATATTTTCAAAGTTTTCTGTAGAATTCTGTGACAGTTCCAGATTTCAGTCGGACCTTTGGATCATTTTAGATGTCAAACGTCCTGTGTGATGAATTCTGTGACCTGGGCGTATTTTTAGTGTGAAGTAGACATCCTAAGCCCAAAATGACCAAGATTACATGATTTTAATTTTTCTAGATTTAGTTATGATTTTTCAAAGTTTGCCCAGAAAAGAGGCCAATTCTGGCCGAGAATGCTCTTCAAATTTTCATGCCCCATTTCGATTTCCATGGATTGTAGGCATATTTTTGTGATGCAAATGAGTTGTAATGATGTAATTAAATATGAAGAGGCATAGTATGAACTCACACGGTCCACGTGACATCGATTACAAATTTTTAAATATAGCACAATGCGAAGAAATCCATTATTTTCATCCCCTTTGTCATATGCTCTTATGGAATTGATGATATAAAGCTTATGAATGAAATGAAATGAGCTAAAAGTTATGGTATTACATTTGGGACCACTTGAGCAACTCATACAAGTCATATTCATGCTTTTAAACCTACCCAAGAGGTTCCAAATGTAACAACCAGGAAAAAAGAAAAGAAAAAGGAAAAGAAAGAAAGTGAAGGTTAGAAAAATTCGAAATCTGGAAATTTTGCCAAGTCCTCTCGCAATAGCGAGAAATGGTCTCGCTATAGCGAGAGAGCTAGTTCGCAACAGCGAAGGCGATTCTAGCTATAGCGAGTGCTGGCAGCAGTCCATATAGAAACCAGGGAGTTGCTCGCCGTAGCGTGCGCCATAGCGAGAGTGAAGTCTGGAACTAACGCGATTTCGCCATAGCGAATGGTAAATCTCGCCATAGCGAAGGGAAATGACACGAGCTCGCCATAGCGAAGGTTACACCTCGCCATAGCGAAGCCAGATTACACGAGCTCGCTATAGCGAAGGTTAGTTTTCGCCGTAGCGAGAGTCAGTCCGGAAGAGAGTAAATAGCGAGATTTAGACTTTATTAAACGCCCAAACTCATTTCTTCTCTCATATCTGCCCTAGACTTCGACCCAAGGAGAGAAAAGAGGCGTGGAGAGTGAGAGAGATCAAGAGAAGGAGGAAGAGCAAGGGAAAGGTAAGGAAATTTCCCCCATTTCTCTTTAGAACTCTGATCCCCTCCCTTTGCCCTCTCTTTTTGCGGTTTTATTTGTGAAAATGGATGGTTTTTGGGCATGGGTCAGAAGAGGGAAAGTGGAAAACACCTTTTAATCTTTGTGTTTTCTTTGAAAATATGGTTTTCCACTACCATGGGAGCTTGAGAGAGAAAGAGTTGATGGCATTCTAGAGAGAGAGAGAACTCTAGGTTCTGGTATGTAGGAGAGTTTGATCCGATGATTCCATGTTAAAAGAGTAATTATATACTCTTTAATTGTGTCTAGGCTTAAGAGAAACACCCCCATCAAGGTGTGATTGTGACCCTAAGGAGGGAGAGGAGACATTGAAAGGAAAAGCTAGTGTTGGCTTTGGCTCATAAGGTAGCTCTCTTTTCCCACTCTTTCTTGTTGCATTCTTGGATATGATAGTCATTGTATGAATATGTGTATGCTTGTTGTATGGAATATGCCATATGCTATTGCCTTGATGCATTGATGCCAATACGCTTGTGTGTTGAATTGTGAGAATTGCTCGGGTGAGGTAGTGCCGAAAGTCCCTTGAGATGGGTAAGGTGAAGCTGAAAGTCCCTTGAGATAGGTGAGACAAGCCAAAAGTCTCAAACGAGTTAGGCCAAGTCAAAAGTCCTTAAACTCGGGTGAGGCCATCTAAAAGTCCCTTAAACTCGGGTGAGGCTAGACCAAAAGTCCCTGGAGCTCATTTTTGGCATTGTTGTGATTTCCATAGCATGTACATTGTGTGTCGGTCGATTGAGAATGGCTGAGTGCTTATTCACATGCTTTGACTTGTTATATGCCTTGATTGCTTACTGGATTGAGTGCATGAGCTACTGAGATTCCCTGAATCTCACCCCTTTCCCCTCCCAACTAATATGCTAGGTGGAGCTCAAGGAGAACCGAGCACACACCAAGGAGTCTAGGAGCATATATAGTTAGACATTACTTTCTTTTAGATATTTTGATGAAATTTTGATGTAAAGTGGTGCCAAATGAATATGCGCCCACTATTTTTGAGTTGTAAAGGTTTTAACAAGTGTAAATGTATGAAAGGATATTGTATGAACTATGTTTATAGCCAAATGAATGGAAATGAGGGTTTTGCCTCTTTTGTGGAATGAATGCAATAGTGTATATTTAGCCATAGCATAGCGAGATTTGAATGTATGATGATTTGGACCATATGAACTTGTTATATATCCTAGTTTTATGCTTTTAAACTTGTCCATGAGTGGCTAGAGTGTGAGAGAGGCTATTTGGACCCGTTTTGGACCTTTGGGGGTGCCAAAACCGGTATTTTTGAGAGCTCCGTCAAAGTATGACCGGATGAGCTCCGTTTGCCATGAAATTTGGCATGCCTCTAGAGTTTGTAGAAAGCTTCTTGGGAAACTAAAGTAGGTAATATTCGGAGGTCTAGAGAATATTTGGTGAATTGTTGAATTTGGAAAAATTTATTGGATTGGTCATGTACTGTTCATATAAACCAGAAAATGAAATCTGTGGCACTCATAGACCAAATGGATTCCAAATGTGGTGAAATTTTATACACATAAATTAGAAAACCAAAGTGACTTATAGGAACTGGAATCACCTAAATCGGAGGTCTGTAGAGAGAGAACGAACCGTCTAAAGTTCTGTATCAGCATCAGGGAGCTCTTCTGACCCCCGTCACTGTTCCATCAGTTTTCGGGGTCTAGGAGCTACTAAACTGATCTGGACTTATTTTTCTCCTCTAGTAAACATCCGTAGCTTTCTGAATTGGTATAATTTGCTCAGATTGTATTTTTGTGGATTTAGTTATGAATTTTCGAAAGTCATGACAGCAAGCTGCACCAGAAACAGTGAAAGCTGGATCTTCCTCCCCTTTTCAACGTCAAACATGGTCCAAACCCAGAGATTTCGATTGGAAATTATTTTTAGTGTAAATTTAACACTTAGAGCTTTCCAGAAAGCTAAAGTTTTCTGTTTTCCCATTTTTTTACAATTAATTATGATTTTTCAAAGTTAGAGCCAAAATATGACTTTTGGGCCCAAGTGAGAAAATGCATTTTTTATGGTTTTTGGCTCTATACCCGTGGCTTATGGTTTGTTTTATGCTATGTATGAGTCGTATATATAGCGTTTGAGTTGAGGATGCTTGAGATGGGTTCTCAGGACCCACGGGACAAAAGATGAGTATATGAAACTCCAGTTCATAGCATGCAAATGCCACGGGAGAGTAGTGATTCTTTGGAAATCATATGGAACCGAGCCCAGTGAGAGGCTAGGTAGCGGTAGTAGATTGAGGTGTCACATTTTTGGTATCAGAGCAAAGGTTCAGGCACTTTTGCTCAAGTTTAGGCTCTTGAAGTATGTGAATTACTTGTATTTGGTGTGAATGGTCATGGAAGTTATAGCATCCTTGCATAAGTGTTGTGATATTATTGTGAACTGAGGATTGCTATTTCTTTTCAGACATGGTTGAGACTAGACGGGGCAGGGGTAGAGGCAGAGGCAGACCGCCTAGGGCTCAGAGAGATGAGCCAGAGGTTCCTATTGAGACTAGGGATCCTCTGCAGGCCATCATGGATAGACTTGATCGGTATGAAGCCATGATGGGCCAGCACCAAGAGATGCTGGAGCAACAGAGATACATTGCCCAGCAGCAGCATGATATGATCATGCATTTGCAAGACACCCTGGCTAGGCAAGAAGAAGCCAGAAGAGATGCCCCTAGATCTCAACCATCTACATCCAGCATTCCACCTGTACCACCCTAGGAGCCTGCTACTCCATAGACCCAGACGCCTATCCAAAAAGTATTGAAGCAGTTTAGGCAGAACAATCCACCCTCGTTTGACGGGGAGTTGGATGCGGATAAGGCAGAGGCTTGGGTGATGTAGCTTAAGAAGATATTCTCAGTGATGGATTGTACCACTAAGCAGAAAGCCCAGCTAGCCACCTTCATGCTAGAGAAAGAAGCTGATAGATGGTGGGAGAGTGCGAAACCACTGATGGAGACCAAGAATATACAGATAACTTGGGAGACTTTCTTGGTTGAGTTCTATGAGAAGTATGTCCCGAGTTCAGTGAGGAAGAAGAAAGAGATGGAGTTCATGAGTTTGAGATAGACGGATGAGATGACTGTGGACCAGTATGTGGCCAAGTTCATAGAGTTGTCTCGGTATTCCTCTTACCTCCAGAGGTATGATGATGAACCCTGGAGATGTGAGCAGTTTGAGACCGGGTTGAGGCCCCTGATTAGCGACAGAGTCACTCCACAGCGGATCAGGAAGTTTAATACTCTTGTGGAGGTCAGTAGGGTGATTGAGACGAATCTGCAAGTTATCATGCCTACTGTGACGACGGCTAGTCAGAAGAGGGTTCCGGATTTGAAAAGGCCGAAACCAGAGGAGGGTTCTAGTTTGACCCCTAGTAATAAGAGGAGAGGCAAAAGGCCATGGAATAGAAAACCACAGTGAGGTGTGCCACCTCCGCGGGGCCAGTCATCCTTCCAGCAGTCTCCGGTGACATGTTACAAGTGTGGGAAGCCCGGCCACATTGCTAGACACTGTCCTCAGATGGAGACAGCACCTCCTCCTAGACCACAGACCCAGGGCCGAGTGTTCGCCCTTACTCAGCAGGAAGCCAGCGCATCTCCCAGTTTGATTCGAGGTACGCTGATAGTGAATGGCTTTCCTGTAGTTGTTATGTTTGATTCGGGTGCTAGTCACTCATTTATATCTTATGATTGTGTGAGGAAATTGGGTCTGGTCGTTAGTGTCTTGCCATTTGACTTGTCTGTCATTACACCCACTGGAGGCCACGTGGTTACTTCCCATACCTGTTTAAATGTCACTGTCCAATTTAACCATTGTCATATCACTATTGATTTGGTTTGTATGCCTTTTCATGAAATTGATTTGATTATTGGTATGAACTGGTTGGCTGCGAATAATGCCATACTTGATTGTGAACACCGAACCATCTCCTTACCTGCTTGTGGGACCATACCTAGGGTAGGAGCAGAGTTATCCTTTATGACTACTGCCCAGGCTGAGAGATATTTAGAGTGTGGATGTCAAGGGTTTCTAGTCTTTTTCTCTATTCGGGTTGAGGTAGAAGAAGGGATAGAGGAGATCCCAGTTGTTAGGGAATTCTCGGAGGTTTTCCCTAGAGAGTTTGATTTTAGTGGCCTACCTCCTGATAGAGAATTAGAGTTCCCTATAGACATAGTGCCTGGTGCTGGACAAGTGTCCAAAGCTCCTTACAGGATGGCTCCCGCCGAGCTTGCCGAGTTGAAAGCACAGGTAGAGGAATTGTTAGAGAAAGGGTTTATCCGCCCTAGTGTTTCACCTTGGGGTGCTCCGGTGTTGTTTGTGAAAAAGAAAGATGGTAGCTTGCGGTTGTGTATTGATTACAGAGAATTGAACAAGGTTACCATCAAGAATAAATATCCTCTCCCTAGAATTGATGATCTGTTAGATCAGTTGGCTGAGGCATCTGTGTTTTCTAAGATAGATCTTAGATCTGGTTACCACCAGTTGAGAGTGAGAACTGAAGACGTCTCTAAGACGGCTTTCAGAACGAGATATGGGCACTATGAGTTCCTTGTGATGCCATTCGGGTTGACGAATGCGCCTGCTGTGTTCATGGATTATATGAACAGGGTATTCAGACCGTATCTAGATCAGTTTGTGGTGGTCTTTATTGATGATATTTTACTGTACTCCCGATCTTTTGAGGAGCACGAGAGGCATTTGAGACTAGTCCTAGACACCTTGAGAGAGAAAAGGTTGTATGCCAAACTTAGTAAATGTGAGTTTTGGCTGACCGAGGTGCGATTCTTAGGTCATGTGATCTCACGAGATGGGGTTGCGGTGGATCCCCATAAAGTTGAGGCTGTGTTACAGTGGGATAGACCTAGAACGATCACTGAAGTCAGGAGTTTCCTAGGTTTGGCAGGGTATTACAGACGATTTATTTAGGACTTTTCTCGAATGGCCTTGTCACTGACGAGGCTAACTAGGAAAGATACACCTTTTGTGTGGGATGAGAGATGTGAGAAGAGTTTCCAGGAGTTGAAACTCTATTTGACCACTGCCCCTGTGCTGATTATCCCTGACCCTAGTGAACCATTTGTGGTTTATTGTGATGCTTCGGGCAAAGGGTTAGGATGTGTGTTGATGCAGCAGGGTAGAGTAGTGGCATATGCCTCAAGGCAGTTGAGACCTCATGAGGAGAATTACCCCACACATGACCTGGAGTTAGCTGCCGTAGTGTTTGCTCTCAAAATTTGGAGACACTATCTGTATGGTGCGACCATAAAGATCTATAGTGACCACAAGAGTCTGAAATACCTGTTTGATCAGAGAGAACTCAATATGAGACAGAGGAGATGGATGGAATTTTTGAAAGATTATGATTATGTGTTGAAATACCATCCGGGCAAGGCCAATGTGGTGGCGGATGCCCTGAGTAGAAAATCCATCCATGTAGCCCATATGATGATTAGAGAGCAGGAGCTCCTAGAGAAGTTCAGAGAGTTGAACCTCTCTTGTCAGGTGGTATCGGGTAGATTGTATCTGAGTGAAACCCGAATTGAGAATATCTTGAGAACCCAGATCTTAGATGCCCAAAGAGAGGATGAGTTCCTGAAACGGATCAGGAATGAGATCACCCAAGGTAAGACCTCAGATTTTAAGGTGTCTGAGGATGGGATGATAGTATATCGAGATAGAATCTGTGTGCCTAGTCAGAATGAGTTGAGAGAAAGCATTCTGGAAGAGGCGCATAAGAGTAAGTATACTATCCACCCAGGTGCCACCAAGATGTATCAGGATGTGAAAAGAATTTTCTGGTGGCCAGGGATGAAAAGTGATGTGACAGAGTATGTGGCTAGATGCCTAGTGTGTCAGAGGGTAAAGATAGAACATCAGAAACCGGCTGGGTTGTTGCAACCTCTAGATATCCCTGAGTGGAAGTGGGATAGTATAGCCATAGATTTTGTCATGGGGTTACCCAGGACATCCTCTGGACACGATGCTATTTAGGTAGTTGTTGATAGACTGACGAAGTCTGCACACTTTTTAGCTATCAGGGCTACTCATATACTGGATAGACTAACCCAGTTGTATATCAGAGAGATAGTGCGACTTCATGGAATACCCAATAGCATAGTTTCGGATAGAGACCCCAGGTTCACATCGAACTTTTGGAAGTCATTGCAGCATGCTTTAGGGACAAGATTGCGGTTTAGTACTGCATATCACCCCCAGACTGATGGTCAGACTGAAAGGACTATCCAGACATTGGAAGATATGTTGAGGGTATGTGTGCTAGAAATGAAGGGGAATTGGGATGCGTATTTACCATTAGCAGAGTTTGCATATAATAACAGTTACCATTCCAGTATTCAGATGGCCCCTTATGAGGCTTTGTATGGGAGAAAGTGCAGATCCCCTCTGTGTTGGGTTGAGTTAGGTGAGAGGAGTATGATAGGACCTGAGATTATGGACCAGACCACCCGACAAATAGAGTTGATTAGAAAGAGGCTCCTCACGGCCCAGAGTAGGCAGAAAAGCTATGCTGATAAACATAGGAGGCTGTTAGAGTTTGAGGTTGGAGACCATGTGTTCATTCGAATATCTCCAATGACGGGAGTAGGTCAGTCAATGAGGGTTAGAAAGCTCAGTCCTAGGTATATTGGTCCGTTTGAAATCCTTGAGAAAATTGGACCCGTGGCTTACCGAATAGCCTTACCTCCTAACCTAGCCTAAATACACAGTGTTTTTCATGTCTCCCAGTTGAAAAAGTATTTACCAGATTCCTCACATGTCATAGAATATGAGCATGTGCAATTGCAGGAAGATCTTTCCTATGTAGTGAAACCGGAGAGAATTGTGGATGCTAAGCTGAAACAGCTGAGAAGCAAGAGCATTCCTCTGGTGAAAATGATCTGGAGAGGTCTGACATCTGAGGAAGCAACTTGGGAATTGGCAGATGAAATGAGGCAAAAATACCCAGAATTATTCCCTTGAGGTAAATTTTTAAATTTCGAGGACGAAATTTCTTTTAAGAGGGGTAGAAATGTAACAACCGGGAAAAAGGAAAAGAAAAAGGAAAAGAAAGAAAGTGAAGGTTAGAAAAATTTGAAATCTGAAAATTTTGCCAAGTCCTCTCGCAATAGCGAGAAATGGTCTCGCTACAGCGAGAGAGCTAGTTCGCAACAGCGAAGGCGATTCTAGCTATAGCGAGTGCTGGCAGCAGTCCATATAGAAACTAGGGAGTTGCTCGCTGTAGCGTGCGCCATAGCGAGAGTAAAGTCTGGAACTAACGCGATTTCGCCATAGCGAATGGTAAATCTCGCCATAGCGAAGGGAAATGACACGAGCTCGCCGTAGCGAAGGTTACACCTCGCCATAGCGAAGCCAGATTACACGAGCTCGCTATAGCGAAGGTTAGTTTTCGCCGTAGCGAGAGTCAGTCCAGAAGAGAGTAAATAGCGAGATTTAGACTTCATTAAACGCCCAAACTCATTTCTTCTCTCATATCTACCCTAGACTTCGTCCCAAGGAGAGAAAAGAGGCATGGAGAGTGAGAGAGATCAAGAGAAGGAGGAAGAGCAAGGGAAAGGTAAGAAAATTTCCCCCATTTCTCTTTAGAACTCTGATCCCCTCCCTTTGCCCTCTCTTTCTGTGGTTTTATTTGTGAAAATGGATGGTTTTTGGGCATGGGTCAGAAGAGGGAAAGTGGAAAACACCTTTTAATCTTTGTGTTTTCTTTGAAAATGTGGTTTTCCACTACCATGGGAGCTTGAGAGAGAAATGGTTGATGGCATTCTAGAGAGAGAGAGAACTCTAGGTTCTGGTATGTAGGAGAGTTTGATCCGATGATTCCATGTTAAGAGAGTAATTACATGCTCTTTAATTGTGTCTAGGCTCAAGAGAAACACCTCCATCAAGGTGTGATTGTGACCCTAAAAAGGGAGAGGAGACATTGAAAGGAAAAGCTAGTGTTGGCTTTGGCTCATAAGGTAGCTCTCTTTTCCCACTCTTTCTTATTGCATTCTTGGATATGATAGTCATTGTATGAATATGTGTATGCTTGTTGTATGGAATATGCCATATGCTATTGCTTTGATGCATTAATGCCAATATGCTTGTGTGTTAAATTGTGAGAATTGCTCGGGTGAGGTAGTACCGAAAGTCCCTTGAGATGGGTGAGGTGAAGCTGAAAGTCCCTTGAGATAGGTGAGACAAGCCAAAAGTCTCAAACGAGTGAGGCCAAGTCAAAAGTCCTTAAACTCGGGTGAGGCCATCCAAAAGTCCCTTAAACTCGGGTGAGGCTAGACCAAAAGTCCCTGGAGCTCATTTTTGGCATTGTTGTGATTTCCATAGCATGTACATTGTGTGTCGGTCGATTGAGAATGGCTGAGTGCTTATTCACATGCTTTGACTTGTTATATGCCTTGATTGCTTACTGGATTGAGTGCATGAGCTATTGAGATTCCCTGAATCTCACCCCTTTCCCCTCCTAACTAATATGCTAGGTGGAGCTCAAGGAGAACCGAGCACACACCAAGGAGCCTAGGAGCATGTATAGTTAGACATTACTTTCTTTTGGATATTTTGATGAAATTTTGATGTAAAGTGGTGCCAAATAAATATGCGCCCACTATTTTTGAGTTGTAAAGGTTGTAACAAGTGTAAATGTATGAAAGGATATTGTATGAACTATATTTATAGCTAAATGAATGGAAATAAGGGTTTTGCCCCTTTTGTGGAATGAATGAAATAGTGTATATTTGGCCATAGCATAGCGAGATTTGAATGTATGATGATTTGGACCACATGGACTTGTTATATATCCTAGTTTTATGCTTTTAAACTTGTCCATGAGTGGCTAGAGTGTGAGAGAGGCTATTTGGACCCGTTTTGGACCTTTGGGGTGCCAAAATCGGTATTTTTGAGAGCTCCGTCAAAGTATGATCGGATGAGCTCCGTTTGCCATGAAATTTGGCATGCCTCTAGAGTTTGTAGAAAGCTTCTTGGGAAGCTAAAGTGGGTAATATTCGGAGGTCTAGAGAATATTTGGTGAATTGTTGAATTTGGGAAAATTTATTGGATTGATCATGTACTGTTCATATAAACCAGAAAATGAAATCTGTGGCACTCATAGACCAAATGGATTTCAAATATGGTGAAATTTTATACACATAAATTAGAAAACCAAAGTGACTTATAGGAACTAGAATCACCTAAATCGGAGGTCTGTAGAGAGAGAACGAACCGTCTGAAGTTCTGTATCAGCATCAGGGCGCTCTTCTGACCCCCGTCACTATTCCATTGGTTTTCGGGGTGTAGGAGCTATTGAACTGATCTAGACTTATTTTTATCCTCTATTAAACATCCGTAGCTTTCCGAATTGGTATAATGTGCCCAGATTGGATTTTTGTGGATTTAGTTATGAATTTTCGAAAGTCATGACAGCAAGCTGCACCAGAAACAGTGACAGTTGGACCTTCCTCCCCTTTTCGATGTCAAACATGGGCCAAACCCAGAGATTTCGATTGGAAATTATTTTTAGTGTAAAGTTAACACTTAGAGCTTTCCAGAAAGTAAAGTTTGCTATTTTCCCATTTTTTACAATTAATTATGATTTTTCAAAGTTAGAGCCAAAATATGACTTTTGGGCCCAAGTGAGAAAATACATTTTTTATGGTTTTTGGCTCTATACCCGTGGCTTATGGTTTGTTTTATGCTATGTATGAGTCGTATATATAGAGTTTGAGTTGAGGATGCTTGAGATGGGTTCACAGGACCCACGGGGCAAAAGATGAGTATATGAAACTCCGGTTCATAGCATGCAAATGCCACGGGAGAGTAGTGATTCTTTGGAAATCATATGGAACCGAGCCCAGTGAGAGGCTAGGTGGCGGTAGTAGATTGAGGTGTCACACCAAACACCATGAAAGACCATTTAGGCACCCTTGGTATCTAATATGGGGCAAAATTGACCATATTGGAAACCTAAATCACTTTTTATCCAAATGAGATCTTCTTGGTCTAAGATTTGGCATGAAATTAGAACTTATTAAGGTACTTTTGGGAAGCTAAAGTATAGAATTTTTGGAGGTCTATGGAATATTTGATGAATTTTCAAATTTTGAGAAAATTCTGATTTTGGTTCATAGTACTATTCACACTAGTCCGAAACTAGATTCTATCACTCAGGGAAAATGATATCCAATTGCCATGAAATTTTATAAAAAGAAACTAGACATTCCCAGTGACTTGTGCCAACTAAAAGCACCCCATTTAGATTTCTAGAGAGGGAGATATGAATTTTAAAGTTTCTATCCAGTATCAGGCATTCAGACTGACTCAGGTTACAGTTGATTGGTTTTTGATACCTGTACATGCTTAAACTAGTCCGTAGTTATTTTTCTCCTCTATTTAACATTTGTAGCTTTCTATATTGGTATCATTTTCATCGATTGGATTTTTGTGGAATTAATTGGACATTTGTAAATTTTGTAGTAGAAACCTGTGACAGTACCAGTAGCCAGCCAGACCTCTGCAGTTTTTTAAATATCAAACATCTTCTATGTTATGTTTCATGGCCTAGACTTATTTTTATCATAAATTAGACATGTGTAGCTTTCTAGAATGGTAAAGAATACATGATTTTAAGTTTTCTAAAATTAGTTATGAATTTTCAAAGTTTGTGACAGAGAAAGGAAAATTCTGGCCGAGGCTACCATCATGAATTTTATGTCTTCCCATGCTTTGCACCAATTCTGGGCCAATTTTAGTGATGGAAATGAGTTGTATCCATGTAATTAAATATGAAAATATAATACATGAGCTCACATGATCTACGGAATGCTGAAAGAAAAATTTATACGTAACACAACACTAAAATATTCACTTTTTATATGTTATTTTCTTGTATTCTTGTGAATTCCATAACATGAGACTTGGAAATAGCATGAGGTAAACCTAGAAATATATGGTGTTACACATGACATGCACTATGGAGCAGAAGGCAAAGTTGGCTATATATAAGTTAGAAAGTCAGGCTTAGCATTAGTGGAAGAATGCCTCCAGGCTGTTGACTTCAAGGGGGATACCCTTGACTTGGGAAATTTTTCAAATCGTCTTTGAGGGCAAGTATTTCTCACCTTCGATGAGGGCTGACAAGGAAGCTAAGTTTAACTTCCTTGAACAAGGAGACATGAATGTGGATCAGTACACAGTTAAGTTCATCCAATTATCCTGCTTTTCCTCCTACTTGAGACTGTATGATGATGAGCCATAGAAGGCCGAAAAGTTTGAAAAAAGCTTGAAACTAGAGTTAAAGGACAAGATAGTATCCTTATAAATTCATAACTTTGATGAATTGGTAAAGAAGTGTAAAGTAACGGAGAAGACCATGATTGAAAGTAAGGCCAAATGGAAGAAGACCATGGAAGGTAAGCGTGACTGGGGCATAGAGCCCTTTAAGGGTGGAAGTAAGAAAAAAGCCAACAGTGGTAATGGCTCTTTGGGTAGGAGACCACCCCCAAGAAACGTTCCTTAGAGAAGAAGTATGGGACATCCAAAGAGCATGGGTAGTGTCCCATCAATTTGTGGCAAATGTGGGAAGAGCCATGGGAATGGATCATGCCCAGTATGCTACAATTGTAGGAAGTCTGAACACTATGCACAAACTTGCACAGTGTCAAGGGAGTCGACCTCATCTGTCAAACCACCTACATAAGGAAAGGTGTTTGCACTTATGTAGCAAGAGGCTAATAGGGATTTTTGACTTAGCCTCGCTCATTCTTGAGACTTTTGGCCTTGTCTCACTCTTACTTAGGGAACCTCACCCAAACCAAGGGACTTTTGACACAACCTCACCCATCAAGAGCCATCTCACATTTTAAAAGCAATTTAAGAAGCATAATGTCATGAATTCATCAAGCTAATAGCAATAGTCATGTTTCATAATTTAAACACACATACAAGCAATCAAAGACAATCAAACAACCAAGATATACATACAAGAATGGATGAAGAGCTACCTTGGATCAAAAAACACAAATTCTTCCTTTTGATTCCTAGTTCCTTAGTTCAGCTTCACACACACACTTGGAGAAGGCTTGATTTTTTTGGCTTAGTCACATCAAATAAAACACAAACACATCAATGGAACCATCTCTAGCCTTACATAAACTCTTCACAAGCTACTTATACCTTATGGCATGTATACGGTTCCTTACAAGGGCATAATGAAGCAACTCATATAATTCATCAACTTGGCTCTAATTTCTCATGCAATCTAAGTCACATGACTCCATTTAAACTCATTGAGTCATCATTAACTCAAATCAAAGAGCCTAATACCAAGTTAGTTCTTTATGCATAATGGAACCCTAAACTTTCAACTTCCAAAATATAGTTTCTAACTTCAAACCAATGGTTCCTTTGGTGTCTATAATTTATATCTAGACTATTTTATTCTTGGAATCAAAGAAAATTCTCTCGAGGTACCTCATTTTCTTTTTGGTCGAGACATGCCTTCCTTAGAAAACCCATAATTTTGTTTGTTTTTCTTAGGGAATTGCACTTGTGAAACTTCCTAGGTCTTTTGTGAACTCAAACATACTCTTATAAAAGGTAAATTATCATTAGAAAGTTTCATAAATCCCTCGGTACAATCAAAATCCTAATTTCTATAACTTGGTATCCATTGCTTCTTTTTGAATTCTAATTGTTCTACATGATTCTCCATACATCAAAACCCCAATTTCTATCATGTTTGGATCAAAATCAAATTCCCTACATATCGTTCTAGGTCTGGCCAAAACACACAAGCAAGAGGAAGCCAAAAAGAAGCAAGTTTAGCCATGGTTTCTTACCTTATTTCAAAGCTTATCAAAAAAGCTTTTCTATGTTTCCAAGAGTTTCTCCAAATTCTCCCTTCCCTCTACTGAACCAACCATAGAACATCACCATTTGAGGAGAAGAACTTTAATGAAGGAAAGAGTTTGAAAAAGTGATTATTTCTTACCTTTTTGCTTGAATTTCTCCCCCCTCTCTTCTCCTTCTTGTGCACCACTTCAAGATGGTCTAGGTGCTGGTTTGAGATAGAACAAAGTTGGTTAGGAAGAGTGGAGAAGATGGGGCATGCTGAATAAGAAGGAGGAGCTTCATTATGACACTTTTCAAATTTCTAATTTTGTCCCTCAACTTGGTTTTCTCCATTTGAGCTTATTTCAACTCCTTTTTTAGAACTATCTTTTCTATCATGAAATTTTGATCTGCTAATTCATAAAACGTCTTTGGTTTCATCCAAATTGGATTTAAAACCTTACTGAATCATTCGGTAAAATTTGTAGTCAACTGATAACAAAAAAATGTATACCATGGGGTTTTGGCTATTCTAGGGGTTCCTATGATTTTTAGAGCTTCTAAAAACCCTAAAAAATTTAATTTTTTCATTTAAAACTCCTTCCTTTGAGTTTTCAAAAAATTGTCTGAAATTATGATTTGTCACTTTATTTTGTTTAAATTCATTCAACCCGTTTTTGCTCCTATTTCAAGCTATCTTTAGATTCTAAACCATATTTTGAGATATTCTAATTCTCATTCTAATCTCAATTAGTTCAATATGCATTGTTTTAGGGTGATTCTATCTCATTTATCAAGTTCAATTCAATTTCTAAAAAGCAAGTTATTACAATGGTCTTAGTCATGGTCGTGGTCATGATAAAGGATGCAATAATTACTATTATCATGATTTTAATAGTAACAATTTTGATCGCCAAAAGAAAAAGACAAGGTTGGTCATAATAATCCTTAAATAAAATAAAAAAAGTCTATGTTTTTGATGGGGTATGAAAGGACACTAGTCACATACTTGTCATACGCCTAAGCATCTTGTGAAGCTTTATCAAGCCTCCATTAAAGGGAAGGGCAATAAAGATAGGACAAATTTGATTACCAAAATGATGATGTTAAGGCAAACTTTAAATACAAGGATGATGACTTCAATGGCCTTGATGACACAACACATTTGGATGTAGCAGACTTCTTCAAGAATGATCATGATAAAAGAATTGGAGATGGAAATGATAAGAATATTTGAGGTTATATTTTTCCTTTTTCATGTTTTTCTTAAATGTAGCTTTCATATATTTTATCTATGAGTCACATCTCTTATAATGTATTTTGTTTCTTTTAATGAAGAATATATATATTCCCCATTCTTTAGCTAGACACAAGATCTATAATGAAGATATATGTCTTGCAGATGGTGCTATAACACATGTAATGAAGATGAAAAATATTTGTTGTCATTTGATAATGGGTGATGCCAATGTCGATACTATATTGGATAGTATAAAACTAAGTGTAGACTTTATGAGAGCTACTATATTATTACCCAACATGACAAAATTTATTATTAATAACATATTATTTTCTACTAAGTCTCAAAGAAATTTATTAAACTTTGAAGATATCCCTCGCAATGGATACCATATTTATGACTATAAATGAGAAAAATATTAAATATCTAGATATTACAACTATTGTATCAAAAAATAAATATATTTTAAAAAAATTACGTGCCTTATTTTCTAATTTGTACTATACAAATATTAATACAATTTAATTACATGTTACAATAAACTAGAAGCTTATTGATCCAAACACATTTATTAGTTAGCATGATCAATTAGGATATCTCATATCAATTATGATTCAAAAAATTATTAACAACTCACATGGACATTAATTAAAGAACCAAAAGATTCTTTAATTCAAAGAATTCTTATGTGCTAATTATTCTTAAAGTAAACTAATTACTAGACCATCACTAGTCAAAGTTAGTATTGAATTCTTTGCATTTCTAGAAGGTATCTAAGGTGATATATGTGGACTCATTCATCTATCATATGGATCATTCAAATATTATATAGTTTTAATAGATGCATCTACAAAATGGTCACCTGTGTGCTTATTATCAACTCATAACCTAATATTTGTAAGATTGGTTGTTCAAATGATCTGATTAAGAGTACAAATTTTACAATCAAGACAATTCATCTTAATAACACAAGTGGGTTTACATCTCAAACTTTTAATAATATTTTATGTCTATTGTAATAGTCATTGAAAAACTTATTACTCATGTTCACACATAACATAGTTTAGCATAATCATTTATTAAACACCTCTAATTAATAACTAGGCCAATGCTTATGATAATGAAACTTCCCATGTTTGACATAGGATTTGCAAGTTCACATGTAGTAGCACTTATACATATTAGGCCAACAAACTATTATAAATTCTCTTCATTACAATTAGCTTTTGGTTTGGAGCTAAATATTTTAATTTAAGAATTTTTAGATATGCAATATATATTCTAATTGCTCCACCATAACACACAAGGATGTGTCTTCAAATAATTAAATATATTGAACACTTAACTAGAGATTTATTTACAACACAATTTGTTGATTGTTATTTTAACAAAATATTTTTTTCTTACATTAGGGGCGAGATAATAAACAATTGGAAAAAGAAATTACATTGAATGTATTATCATTATCTCATATAAATCCTCATACAAAGTAATGTGAACTAGAAGTTCAAAAAATAATTCATATACAAAATATTGCAAATCAATTGCCAAATGCATTTATTAATGTAAGGAAAGTTATCAAATCTTATATATTAGTTGAAAATGCTCTAATTCATATTGGCATCCAAGAAGGACAACTTGTTACTACAATAAGTGATGCTTGAACTATGGTAGACCAATTAGTTTCAAAGGCAAAAATTCTCAAAAAAAGAAAAGAGGGAATAACCAAGATGGTTATATTGAGGAGGCTGGTACTCAAGAAGAAACCTAAGATATAACTAATCATAAAATCCCAAAAAAAGATTAAAATACCTAAAAATAATGAAGAAATCTCTATAAGTTATGTCATTATGGGAAAAATATAGAACCAACAAGATATAGTTGTCAGTAACTTTTTCATACAATGTTGCTATTAAAATAATAAAATAGAATAAGGATCTTGAACCAAAATATATTGAAAAATGTAGACATAGAAATGATTGACCAAAATGGAAAGATGAAATTAAAGCAAAAATAAAATCACTTTTAAAAGGTTAAGTTGTTAGACCTATAACCTAAACACCTAAAGTTTTAAAGCTAGTAAGGTATAAATAGATATTTGTATGAAAACAAAACAAGAAAACTGAAGTCATCATATATAAAGCATGACTTATAACATAAGGATTTTTGCAAAGGCTTGTCATTGATTACAAAGAAACATATTATTTTATGATAGATGCAATCACTTTTAGATGTTTTATTAGTTTGATACTACATGAAAAATTTGATATGTGTGATAAGCATGATTTTTATATATTTTATTCTCCTTAGTTTAAGCTTTTTAATGGTTAAATAAAGCTTAATGGATTTACTTAGGTAGATAATTAATTTTTGTAGCCATTTTCTGCACTCTAGGAATTAAATTGCAAAATGATGGATTTTAATGCATAAATCATTTTGAATGAATTTTCTGAATATTCCTACTTAATTTTCTCATTTGTTTTTATGCAGATTTTTGGGCAAATCAAATCTAAAAGTTAGAGAAAAATTTAGAGGAGGAAGGTTTTCTAAGATTGAGATGCACATTTAAATTTATCACGTGGGAAGAGAAGGTTTTTAAGTAGCTGGCTAAAGAGGTCATAATGGAAATGAAGAAGCTGCATGGAGAGGTTAGAACACATTAGGATGCATGGAAGATACTTATGTGGGGCTGGAAAACACAAGAAGCAATTCAAGCTCTTGAATAGAAGGAAAAGAAGACTCAAGCATTTATATGGAGAAAACATGAGGACTGGACTTTTCTTAACATCACATATTAGTTCTTTTGGAGGCACACACTCATTCGAACTCAGACATTGGAGTGGGAAGGATTCAAGAGGAATGAGCACTTGAGCAAGGAGCTATTGGTTTAAGAAAGAAGGAAGTAGTGTGGGATGGTGAATGAGGAATTCACACAATGCCATGAGTCCAACCTTCATACACCAACACTCACTTACACATGTAGCAATCCCATCAAATCACGTGGAATGAGCTACAGAATGAGGGAAGAACAAACAAAACAGAGAAGAAGCTTGCATGGAGATTAACATGTAAAAAACGCTGGAGCTAAAAACGTATGAGGAAGCAATGAGCTAAATATTAAAGTGAATGAAGGAAAATACACACACATGCAAAAGCGAGCTGGAGGCAAAGAAAAACAAGAACAAATGAAGGGTTGGAACGTGCAAAAAGCCATGGGCAGTAGCTCACAAACTCGAGCAGAATAGAAGTTCACGTGGAGAAGAAGTGGCAAAATATGGGAATGAAGAATCATAAAACATGTGAGGTGAGGCCACGAGATAAAGAAACATGAGCTGGAAAAATGAGAGCCACGAATTTAAAACATGGATGAAAATGTGAGGCAGCAGAAAAGAATTCATATGGCAATTAAGAGAAATGCAAATGCATAGGTTAACATGAAATGAAGAGCACATGTAAGAGCCAAATGAAGCCACAAAGCATGAGTTGGGAGCCAACATGAGAAAAACAATGTCAAAAAGAGCATGGGCTGAATTCTCGTGGAATATTATAAAAATTGAAGTGGGGCCCACCTTATATACACATGCATTTAGCTAAGGGCAAAACAAATGAGAGGAAGCACGTGGAATCATTAAAATTCACGTGAGAGGAGCATCCAATACACACCATTCCATCAGGAGATGGATCATCACGTCATTCACGTTTCATTCCATTCATCTCTCGCCCATCATTCCACACGCCGTATCCATTCCACCCCTTCATCCAGCAGCCATCCACCACGCCATCTCCTCCATTCTCACCTCCATCCATTCTCCAATGAAGCTCTAATCCACCTTGAGGCTAGCTAGGAGGAAGACCCTTGGTGCAAGCTTGAATCCATGGAATTACAAGTAGAATTTTGTCTAAGACTTTCTTAATTTTTTACACTTTTTTTTTTCTTGTACAAGCTTGGTTAAGTTGTATTTGATTAGGAATTTGTGTAATTGTGATTAGTAGTTAGTTAGATACTAATTAGGAAAGCAATTGTTATTTTAATTGATTAATTTCAGTGCTAGATTTTCATTTTCCTACTATTTTCTAAGTGTGCAATCAAGGTGTTTGATAAAATGCTTGTGAGAATTGGTGTGCTTAATTGTCTAATTTGAGGACTCCTTAGGGTTTAGTTGGTTAATTAAATATCTTTGGATGATGATTCAAAAGGTAATTAATCATTTAATCAATCAAATTGGGTGTTCATTGATTTTAAAGACAAGAATTAACGATTTAATGCAGGGTTGAGATTTCAATTCAACATTAGATTGTTAATATCTTGATTCTTGTGTGGTAACTCAAGATACATTTGCCGTGGACACAATTAGGGACTCTTATGCCAGAATTAATCACAATTGGATTAGGATAAGGATAGTGTATACCAAAGGACGATTCTAAAGCTAATCATAAAACCATCATCCACCCAATTCCAAAACACTAATTATATGAATTGTGGGTGGAGGATGGTCTTGTGACTAGCTTTAGAATTGTCTCTTGGAATCCACTATCCTTATCCTAATCTAATTGTGATTAATTCTGGTCTAAAAGTCCCTAATTGTGTCCACAGCAAAGGTATCTTTAGTTACCACACAAGAATCAAGATATTAACAATCTAATGTTGAATTGAAACCTCAACCCCGCATTAAATCGTTAATTCTTGTCTTTAAGATCAATGAACACCCAATTTGATTGATTAAATGATTAATTAGCCTCTGAATCATCATCCAAAGATGTTTAATTAACTAACTAAATACTAAGGAGTCCTCAAATTAGACAATTAAGCACGCTAATTCTCACAAGCATTTTATCAAACACCTTGATTGCACACTTGGAAAATAGTAGGAAAATGAAAATCCAGCACTAAAATTAATCAATTAAAACAACAATTTCTTGCCTAATTAGTATCTAACCAACTACTAATCACAATTACACAAATTCTTAATCAAATACAACTTAACCAAGCTTGTACAAGAAAAAGAAAAAGTGTAGGAAATTAAGAAAGTCTTAGCCAAAATTTTACTTGTAATTCCATCAATTCAAGTTTGCACCAATAGTCTTCCTCCTAGCTAGCCTCAAGGTGGATTAGAGCTTCATTGGAGAATGGATGGAGGTGAGAATGGAGGAGATGGCGTGGTGGATGGCTGCTGGACGAAGGGGTGGAATGGATACGGCGTGTGGAATGATGGGCGAGAGATGAATGGAATGAAACATAATCCATCTCCCGATGGAATGGTGCGTATTGGATGCTCTTCTCAAGTGAATTTTAATGATTCCACATGCTTCCTCTCATTTATTCTGCCCTAGCTAAATGCATGTGTATATAAGGTGGGCCCCACTTCAATTTTTATAATATTCCATGAAAATTTAGCCTATGCTCTTTCTGACATCATTTTTCTCATGTTGGCTCCCAGCTCATGCTTCGTGGCTTCATTTGGCTCTTACATGTGCTCTTCATTCCATGTCAACCCATGCATTTGCATTTCTCTTAATTGCCATGTGAATTCTTTTCTGTTGCCTCACATCTTCATCCACGTTTTAAACTCATGGCTCTCATTTTTCCAGCTCATGTTTCTTTGTCTCGTGGCCTCACCTCACATGTTTTATGATTCATCATTCCCATATTTTGCCACTTCTTCTCCACGTGAACCTCTGTTATGCTCGTATTTGTGAGCTGCTACCCGTGGCTCTTTACACTTTCCAGCCCTTCATTTGTTCATGTTTTTCTTCGCCTCTAGCTCACTTTTGCATGTGTGCGTATTTTCCTTCATTCACTTTCATATTTAGCTCGTTGCTTCCTTATACATTTTCAGCTCCAACGTCTTTTACGTGCTAATCTCCATACAAGCTTCTTCTCAGTTTTGCTTGTTCTTCCTTCATTCTGTAATTCATTCCACGTGATTTGATGGGATTACTACATGTGTAAGTGAGTGTTGGTGTATGAAGGCTAGACTCATGGCATTGTGTGAATTCCTCACAAAGCTTCTTCTCCATTCACCATCCTATACTGCTTCCTTCTTTCTTAAACCAATAGCTCCTTGCTCAAGTGCTCATTCCTCTTGAATCATTCCCACTCCAATGTCTGAGTTCAAATGAGTGTGTGCCTCCAAAAGAACTAAAATGTGACGTTAAGAGAAATCCAGCCCTTATGTTTTCTCCATATAGATGCTTGAGTCTTCATTTCCTTCTATTCACGAGCTTGAATTGCTTCTTGTGTTTTCCAGCCCCACATAAGTATCTTCCATGCATCCTAACGTGTTCTAACCTCTCCATGCAGCTTCTTCATTTCCATTGTGACCTCTTTAGCCAGCTACTTTAAAACCTTCTCTTCCCACATGATAAATTTGAATGTGCATCTCAATCTTGGAAAACCTTCCTCCTCCAAATTTTTCTCTAACTTTTAGATTTGATTTGCCCAAAAATCTGCATAAAAACAAATGAGAAAATTAAGTAGAAATATTCAAAAAATTCATTCAAAATGATTTATACATTAAAATCCACCATTTTGCAATTTAATTCTTAGAGTACAGAAAATGGCTACAAAAATCAATTATCTACCTAAGTAAATCTATTAAGCCTTATTTAACCATTAAAAAGCTTAAACTAAGGAGAATAAAATATATAAAAATCATGCTTATCAAATTCCCCTACACTTAAACATTTGCACTCCTAGGCAAAGCTCAAGATCAAAAGAAAAGCTAGTGGAATAGCCAATGGAAAAAGAAAAGGAAAAAGAAAGTGTAAAAATTACAAGCTAGAGACTAATCACAACCTTTCAACACTTCAACAATTAAAACTAACTTCACTTGCATCAAGCATTAAGTTCCATGGTAATTTCATTTGAAAAGAATAAATCAAAATGCATAGCCTCTCATATGGGTTAGTGTTTACTCTCAACCTTCCAGTGTTTAAGGGAATGTGTTTCGCTCAAGTTCCACCTATCAAAGTTCACTACCATACACATGTCAAGCTTCTAAATCTCCACCACCCACGCGGAATGTAATGCACAAATCAATAGGACTTTATTAAAGGTTGTAGCGGGGTTAGGAAGATGAAATGAATGGATAACAAGAACAAGGGGAAAACAAACAACAAATGGAACACCTTAGGATCTTAAGAGCAATCAATGAAGATCTAGGATAGGGAAGAATGTGTTTCTAGGCCTTATTTCCAACTAGCAATAGGCAACTACAACTCAATTTGAAACACTTCTTTCTTTTAATTTCCTATTGCTTTTCTCTTGTTTTTTTTTTTCATTGCTTTTCTTTAGCTTTTCCATCTCTTCTTTTCTTTTCTTTTGCAAATTTTTTTTTAAAGATAATTTCCTCAACTTTTAATAACCATGGCCTAAATGGATGCAAAACACACATTCTCTCTTCCCAAACAAGTGTAATGCTCCTTAAAGTCCCTAAGGCATCTTAAAACAAGGTGGTAAACATTTTTAATGGCTATGGTTCAACAAAACAAAACAAGGTCCAAAGTGGGTAAAACAATGGATAAAGTGCATGTAGGGTGTGGCCTTTTGGCTATCTAACTATAAAAGAAAGGAATGCCTTATCATTTTCATGCATGCAAATGCAAATGTGGTCTCAATAGAGAATCATGACAAGTTTTAGAGTGAAAGCAGAGATAGGTGAATGCACACTAGAAAATAAACAATTAAGGCTCAAATTCTCACCAGCTAATGGCTATCAAATAATTCATTGAAATCAAATTCATTGCCACTTTACTTGAATCAAGACAAAAGATTCATTGCTTATCATGTCTAAGTGAATCCAAGCTACAATCATCTCAACTTGCAACTTTCACAGAAAAACTAAAAAAAATCACGTTATTTTTCAAAATTTTCTAAAAAATTTTTCAATTTTTTTTTTAAAACAAGGAAAAGATGGAATGGAATGGAATGACTTTATGTGCCTAATGGATATTATTATAGCTTATTTATATGACTCACTAGATACTGAAATTTATATGAAAAACACTAAAAGATTTAAAATACCTTAAGCATATAAAAGTTTTAGGGAAAATTGTTCAATATATTTACATAAATCTTCGTATTGATTAAAAAAATTTGAATATATATGGTATAATCATTTTAATAAATATTTGTTAAAAGAAGGTTATAAAAATGACATAATTGGCTCATATGTTTATATAAAAATATCTCAATCAGAGTTTGTCATAACTATTGTATATGTTGATAATTTAAATATTACTGAAACTTCTAAATAACTTCAAAAAGCAGTTAACTATTTAAAGAAAGAATTTGAGATAAAACATGTTGAAAAAAAAAAGTTTTGTCTTGGCTTATAAATCACGCACTTAAATGAAATTCTTCTTTATCAATCAACTTATATTGAAAATATTTCAAAGCCATTTTACATAGATAAAGCAAATCCATTAAGTACCATAATGGTTGTAAGATTGCTATATGTGAATAAAGATCCTTTTTGCCCTCAAGAGAATGATGAAGAACTTCTTGGTCTAAAAGAACCATATCTTCTAAATACATTAACATGAATGTATCTTGCTAATAGCACACGACTTGATATTGTATTTGCTATAATTTTGTTAATAAAATTTAGTTATTCTCCAACAAAAAGATATTTGAATGGAGTTACACATGTATTGCAATATTTTAGGGGGACCATTAATATAGAGTTATTTTATTCAACTAAATCTATATTACTATTAATTGGCTATGCAAAGCTCAATTTTGAACAAATTACTTGTTTATTTACATGTAGAGATACTATTATATTATGGCACTTTACAAAACAAATGTTAACTGTTACTTCTTTAAATTATGCAAAAATAATTACAATACATGAGACAAGTCAAGAATGTATTTAACTGGGGTTAATAATCTAATATATCAAAGAGATGTGTGGTTTACCTTTAAAAAGAATGATTCCAATAATATTATATAAAGATAATGTAGCATGTATAGTTCAACTAAAATGATAGTACCTTAAAAGAGATAGAACAAAATATATTTTATCAAAATTCTTTCACTCACGATTTTCAGAACAATGATGATATAGATGTTCAATATGTTCATTCATATAATGATCTAATATATTTGTTCACTAAAGTATTATCGACTACTACATTTAGAAAGTTGGTTTACAGTATTGGGATACACTAATTCAAAGACATTAAATGATATTATCGTTAATGGGGAAGTAAAAGATATACTAGACTTTTTTTTTATTAACTAAGGTTTTGTCCCATTGGATTTTTCTAACAAGGTTTTCAACTAGGCAACTCACATTGGTTATTATAAATACTTGTACCATTTTTTATTCATTAGTTTTTTTCTTAATAAAGTTTTGACAAGGCACATTATTTATTAATAGATATCTAATAAAGAGTGTTATAAATAATATAATTATATGAATATCCATAACATCTAAAGAAATAACTATCAAGAATTAATTCTCATATTTAATATTATAAATCCTATAATTAACTTCTAAAATATTTATATTATATAATTATATAAATTAATTTTTTTATTTATGTTATTATAACTTATTGATTTATCTTTATGATTAAAAGCTTATAAATAGAACCTATGTACAAAGCATTAGGTATAAAAGTGAATGAGAATTATTTTTTATTTTAATTTTTTTTCGTAGTCATATTATATTTTTTATTAGTTTTATAATAAAATAATTATTTTTAAAGAGAAAGCTTATATATATACATATAGACAGAGAAAGAGAGAAAAAGGTGAGGGGGGGGGGGGGGGGGGGGGGGGGGGGGGCAGCATTCATATTTTGTTAAACCACGTTGAATTTGCCGGCTGAATTTATTGTAGACATAATTGGACGGCTTCCGCTTGTGTAGATGGGTTGGACCATTTTCAATTTATTTAATTCTCGTCTTCCTTTCAGCCCAAATTGAAGGTAAACGATTTTGACAAGTGCTTTTTCTTTCCTTTTTTTTGTCCCTTTATTTCCTTAGCCAAGTCAATGCACTTTGCATTACAATAATTAGAAGATTGACAAGTAATACGTTATCTCCTTGTCAAGCAATTAAAAGAATGCAAAGTTCGCTATCTTTCTTTAAAAGCCTATCAATTAAAATGAAAAACAGAAAGAGTATCTCACTTCTGAACGAGTCAGATTTAATCAACCCGTTCACCATTGTTCATCGAAATTTAGACTAATATGAACTTGAATTGATCAGTTCTCTATAGTGAAATTTCATACATGGGGTGGGATTCATCGCTATCAATCTAGCTAGAGACAAAGGACATGCTATCATTTTCATTTTAACAAATATGAACTATAAAATACTTTCATTAGAAAGTGGTTATTATTAAAATTGAACTATAATAAAGGAGACACAGTCTTAATTTTGATACTCAGAGGACATCTACTCAACCAAGAGGAAAAATAAATTATTGAGTAAAAGAACTAATGAAAATTAAAGTTGATTACGTATGAGATTATAAATTTAGTGATTTTTAAAAAAATATAGTGATTTTTTGTTGTGTTACAATAGATAAAATATTTTTTAAAAAGAACTAATTTAGTGATTTTTATTGTGTTACAATAGATAAAATAGATTTTTTTTTAAAAAAAAAATTTATTATGTCTAGCCAACACAAATAATCATTTTTAACTATATGAAATAAAATTAATTTTTTTATCGTAAGAGATAAACAAAAAAATTAAAATAGTATTCGAATAGCACTAAAAAAAAGTATAGCAATTTTTTTCTGAAAATAATATTCGTATTCAGATAAAGAATGTGAACACTTTTTCAAATAGTAATAATACTATTAAAAATAATTTGCCAAAAAGATTATTTAAAGTACTTCTTTGGTATAGTATATTTAAAATTTTTAGAAAATACAATTTAAAAAAATTACGTAGAACCAAACTAATATTATCTTTTATTAATTTGTTAAAATATGCGTGCAAATTTTTTTATGCGAAATAAAATTTAAAATCTAACTTGTCATCAAATCTAATTAAAATACAATAGTTTACATTTAAAAAAAAAAAACAATTTATGAGTTCGTTCAGGAATAACAAAAGACAGGGTAAGGAGCGCCCCATTTCATACGGGAGTGGCAATTTGCGAAACTATCGCGTATCCAAATATTAGATATTCTTAGAAAAAACAAAACATGGAGATGAAGTAAGAAAGAGAAAGGGATTAACCTTTCATTTTTTGTTTTTGGGGTTAAATAATAAAACTTTTATTGTTAGTGGGGTTAAGTAATTGAACTTACATATGCATGAAAAAGTTATGGGAATATTATATTTTTGTCCTTATGATTTTACTTAATTTTTAATTCAATTTTTATAATTTAAATAATTGTTAATTTATTTTTTATTATTATATTTTTATCAATAATTTATTAAATTTTTGAATTTATTTTATTTTATTATCTATCTTTACTTGTTTTGTTAATGTAAAGTATACAAATTTAAAGTACTAATAATATGTAATTTGTTATATCAATAAAATTTTATAAAATATTAAAAATAATTTAATAATAAGAATTAAATTAAAAGATTTACAAAATATAAGAAATTAATTATAAATTTTTAAATATAAAAATTAAATTAAGAATTAAATGAAATTATAGGGGCTAGAATTATAATTTTTTCCAAAAATTGAAAGCCGTGGGATACCTTTTGCAGCAGTTGCGTGTGAAAAGGATGAAATTGGTGGAGCGGCAAATAAGAGGCGCGAGACAGCATCGGCCAGTGTCACAGCTCTTAGCGCGTAATAGCCCCTTACAGTAATATCCAATAGTCATAGGCGGTGTTGGTCAACCACCCATGAGGAGCGTGGGCACACCTCCTGCTTTTATAAATCTCATATTACATATTTAAGAAAACTGAAAAAACACACCAAAACAAAGGGAGAGATAAAAAGGGTAGTCAATCCAAAGACCACAGTCTTTAAAGCATCTGTCTCCCATCATCGTCCTTCTTATCTCTATTCTATTGAGTTGAGACAAATTAGCTTTATAAATAATCTATTTAAAAATAAAAATACTCTGACAAAAAAATATAATTCGTCATATATATAATTAAGAAAAAATTATTGTTAATAACTTTAAATTAAAAATAGTTATATTAAAAATTTTTAAATTTTAAAAAATTTAATAATTAAAAATTTTAGCTTAAAATCTTAAAGTAAAATTTTTATATATAATTTAAATTTTTAATCTTTAAATTCTTTAGAATATTTTTTAAAATTTAAAATATTTTAATTTAAATATTTTTTAATTTGAAGTCCTCGATCAATAATTTATCTTATAATTAGACAAACCAAAAGTTGACGCAGAAAGAAAAGCAGGTTGCTCCTCCCACAAAGTATTTTCCAGAAATTCTTGCAGCCGAGAGTACTGTCATCCATCAATTCTCTCTTTACTAGAAATTCTCTTCTCTTTTATTTTGTCTTCCTCTTTCTTAAATTACCTCGTTCAGTTCATGCTCTCTATTATCTTCAAAAAAGATTGAAGTTTTACTTTCACCACTCTCATCCGTTTTTCCATTCTATATTCTCAGTGTGGAATTAAGATCGGGATATTTAGATTTAGTTACAGATTGGGAAGGATAGAGATAGAAAATAGAGCGAGGAAGAGAGAAAATGAGGATGCTCCTGTGAATTAGATTCTCAACTAGCCTTCTAGGCGACACGCCTGCGGAGGAAAGTAAAAAGAAAGACAGAAAAGCATGCTCAGAACTGTGAATTTCGCACATTCATATCTTTTTCCTTAAAGTCAAGTACCCCAAAAGGCCAGCCGAAAGACTATATACTGCAGATAAGATTCATTTAGTTTCTTTTCTGACTAGATCAAACAAAGGATTCATTTGTGTTTCGAGCAGAATTTCGTTCCTGGAAATGAGAGCTGCACTAGGCATGATCCAACAAACTCTGACGCCAGAGGCAGCGAGTGTTCTCAACCAGTCGATGGCCGAAGCGGGTCGCCGCAATCACATCCAAACGACGCCGCTTCATGTGGCGGCGACGCTTCTGGCCTCGCCGTCCGGTTTCCTTCGGCAAGCGTGTATAAAATCACATCCCAATTCATCTCACCCTCTCCAGTGTAGAGCCCTCGAGCTCTGTTTCAGTGTCGCGCTGGAGCGATTGCAAACTTCACAGAACATGAGCTCAAGAACGGAACCTCCAATTTCCAATGCTTTAATAGCTGCCCTGAGGCGTGCTCAAGCTCATCAACGTCGTGGCTGCCCGGAGCAGCAGCAGCAACCTCTGTTAGCTGTGAAAGTTGAACTGGAACAGCTTATCATATCCATACTCGATGACCCAAGTGTTAGTAGAGTTATGAGGGAAGCTAGTTTTTCCAGTCCGGCCGTTAAAGCCACGATTGAAGAGTCATTGAATTTCTCGTCTTCGTCTTCCCCTGTCACTTCGAATTCAATTGGATTGAGATTCCGGCCGAAGACGGTGGCGCCGGCAGCTGCACCAAGTCGGAGTTTATATCTAAATCCGAGGCTCCAATTGGGACAGCAAAGGGGGGAGGAATTCAAAAGGATTACTGATATATTGTTGAGGACAAAGAAGAGGAATCCAATCTTGGTGGGGGAATCAGAGCCAGAGTCTGTGATAAAAGAGCTGTTGAGAAGAATTGAGAATAAAGAGATGGGGGAGTTGCCTTTTAACAATGCTCATGTGATTTTCTTAGAGAAAGAGCTCCCTTCGGATAAAGCACAAATCCCAGCGAGGCTAAAGGACTTGGGAGATTTGATCGAGACCCGAATGAAAAATTCTATCTCTGGAGGCGTTTTTGTTAACTTGGGTGACTTGAAATGGCTCGTTGAGCAGCCTGTGGGTTTTGGAGGAGCTGGTTTGGGGAACATGCAGCAGCAAGCCCTTACAGAGGCTGGGCGGGCTATAGTTGAAGAGATGACAAGATTGGTTGCAAAGTTCGGCGAGACCGGCGCCGCCGCCGGTCTGCTTTGGTTAATAGGTACTGCGACTTGTGAGACTTACTTGAGGTGTCAGGTTTATTATCCTTCCATGGAGAATGATTGGGATCTTCAGGCAGTGCCAATTGCAACCAGAGCTCCTCTGCCTCAAACGTTTCCTAGGTATTTTCTTTCTTTTTCTTTTACTTTTCTCCCTCAGTTTAATCCATGTCGTCTTGATCACGAAGGTATAGTGCTAGTTTCAATTAGAAGCTCGCTTAATTCGGAGGTTTTGATGCTTTAGTTAATGAATTGTGACTTCTACAATTCGACTTCATTAATTCTGTTTTGAATGTAAAGCATGTGGTGTTCCTGTTTGATGATACAAAGTCTAGGACAGGAAGATATTTAGCTTACTTCTTTTAGTACAGAAATGGAGTAAAATTGAAGCTTGATTAAGCTCCAAAACATGGTTATTGTGTGTCGGCTGTTTGCTAATATGAAATGATTTGTATATTCTGATAAGTAGGCTTGGGACCAACTGCATTCTTGGTGTCTCACTTGAGCCCTTATCTCCATTAAGGGGCTTTCCAACTACGACAATGGTGCCTAGTTATGCCTCTGAGAACATAGATTCGGCTCGAAGAGCAACGTGCTGCCCACAAGGTATGCAGAGCTACAAGAAAGAAGTAGCAGATATGGTGGAAGACATTGAGAAAGCTGATTCCAAGGTCAGATCCGAGGCAGCCCAACCACCACTTCCACAGTGGTTACAGAGTGCTAGAACTAGTATTGATATCGCTGAAGTGAAGAATCAGACGCGGGTATATTCATCTAGAATTGGACAATTTCTTTCCCATTATTTTAGCAGGTCTTCCAGAAAATAGAAGAAGTACTCATTATTTTCAATTGTCTTAGAGTGACAGCCAAGAAGTGATGGCGAAGAAGACTCAAGATTTGCAGAAGAAATGGCACGAAGCCTGCTTGCATTTGCATCCTAAATTTCATCAGCAAAATCTCAGCTCAGAGAGAGTTGCTCCAACTCCTTTCTCAGTGATGAGCCAATATCAACCCAAATTACTCCTCAATAAAAATCTCAGGTGCTCGCTTCAATCGTTCTCAAATCAGCTATCGGAACGCTCGGTCAGCCCGCCGGGAAGTCCGGTAACCACCGAGCTGGCCCTCGGGCAAACAAAGTCAGGCGACTCAACTCGTGAAGTGTACGTTAAAGACTTTCTGGGCTGTATTTCTTCCGAGTCTCAGAGCAACAAACTGCTTGATCCCAACTTTTTCAAGAATCTCCTCAAAGGTTTGACAGAAAAGGTATGGTGGCAGAAAGGTGCAGCATCTGCAGTAGCAACAACTGTGACACAATGTAAAATGGGGAATGGAAAAAGGCGAGGAGGAGCGACCAAGGGTGACATGTGGCTTCTGTTCTTGGGTCCTGACAGAGCTAGCAAGAAGAAGATGGCAGCAGCTCTTTCTGAGCTTGTATCTGGGTCCAATCCAATAACAATCTCTCTCGGCGCACGGCGATGCGATGGGGAAACAGACGTCCATTTTCGAGGTAAAACAGCCCTGGATCGAATAGGAGAAGCCATCAGGAGGAATCCATTCTCTGTGGTCATCCTCGAGGACATCGACGAAGCAGATTTGCTAATTCTTGGCAGCATAAGACGAGCGATGGAGCAGGGTCGGTTCTGTGATTTCCACGGCAGAGAAATCAGTCTCGCAAATGTCATGTTCATCCTTACTGCGAGTGGCGCTTCAACAGATGAACAGAAGGTTTCCAATTTAGCAAAAGGAAGCTGGCAATTACGACTTTCTTTGGCAAAGAGAACACTCAAGCGTCGACCAGATTGGTCATGCGATGAAGAAAGGTTTACAAAGCCCCGAAAAGAGACTGCTTTGGGTTTAGCCTTCGATCTAAACGAAGCCGCACAATCAGAGGAAGACAGGACAGATGGCTCAATGAATTCCAGTGACCTCACAGTGGATCATGAAGACAACCATGTCCTTCACAACATCCAATCACCCACTAGTACTACTCCGTTAATACCCCGAGAACTGCTAGATGGCGTAGATGATGCCATTGTCTTCAAGCCCATTGATTTCGGCGCCATTCGCCGCAATTTCACGGCCGCCGTCCAGAAAAGATTTTCTGCCGTGATCGGAAATGGGATGTGCATTGAAGTACAAGAGGAGGCTCTTGAAAAGATTGCTAGTGGAGTGTGGTTAGGCCAAACAAGCATGGATGAATGGATAGAGAAGGCGTTAGTTCCGAGCTTCAAGCAACTGAAGAGAAGCTTCGATACAAAGAGCAGTGACCATGAATCTTTAGTTGTTATGCTTGAAGATGACATCGACGGAGATTCTGGTAGCCGGAGTTATGGAGATTTGCTGCCTCCTTGCGTGAGAGTGGTGGCGGAGCGGCAGGGAGGGGACAAGAGCGGTAATTATTAAATTTTAGTTGGGATGGAGATGTAAATAGACCACCCAAATGGCGGGGAAAGTCAAAGACGGTTAGAACAACTGAGAAAAGCCGTTAGAATTGGAAGACGTGGAACGCGGGTCAACCATACGATGCTTTTTCTTTTCTAGAAAAGATTAATTAATTTTTAGTAAAAACAATTTTTGTTACACATGTTTTTATTTTAAACAGAAATTCTCATGATGTTGTTACCAACCTCTTAAATTATGAAAAAAAAAAAATTTATGCAGTTATTTATATATTTATTATTAATTTTTTTTAATTAAAACATGATAAACATATTATTCTTTAATAATTATGCAATAAATTTATAGTCTTTATAGACAATTATATAGTTTTTAATTAAATTATATATTTATTATATTAAAAAATTATACACTTGTCATATTTTAATGAAAAAATTTAATAATAAAGATATAACAAATTGTATATAAATTTAATATTTGAATTATTATTTACAAATTATTTAAATTATTTTTCCCTCACTTCAAAGAGTCACGATCTTTTTGTGTATTATAAAAATATAAATTATCCTCTTTCATAGCTAAAAGATAAGTCACATATTTTTACCACAAAAAATAAATTATAACTACACTTATTTAAATTAAAATACTCATATATTAATTACTTTTAAATATAACAAGTATTATATATATTTGACCTTCGTAAAATAATTAATTTTTAAATTTAGCAAATTATAAAATCATTTGATAAAGTTAAATTTAATAAAAATAAATAATATGCCTACAAAATAATTTTCTAAACTCAAATAATTTATAGATAATAATTTAATTTAAAAAAAATTGTACTCAACATATATTAATGAACATAAACATGGTTGTGCCCAAAGCCTTATTCTAAGTAACACTTCTTGTAGGCTTAGGTTTTAGGGGAACTTTTTAGCCAAAAAATGGTTCTAGAAAAGACCTTATGTATTTAGGAGAAATGTGCAATTTAAACATCATTTTCCTACAACAAAAAAATGGATCTAGAGTATAGTTGTCAAACTTGGCAACTATCAAGAATTCCATGCCCTTATGCATGTGCAGCAATAAAGAAGTTGCATAAGAATGTGTACTCTTACGTTAAAGAATGTTACTTACTAAACTCTCAGTAAAAGATCCATATGAATACAATGATCCCTATGGAGACCCATTATATGCCAAATCATAACAATATTTCTATCGATAATTATTTTAGCAGCATTTTCTTACAACTACCCATCACAAGTTGTTCTACTTAGAGACTGCCAAAAAAAAATGACATGAGTCCTAATTTCAAGACAAGGTTCAATATCGATATTCCAATTACCAAAAGGCCAGCCCTAGCTAGGCTAGGTGCAAAAATCCCAATCCATCTTTACCTTGATGATGCAAAAGTAGATACTTTGTCACGCCCCATTCTAAAAGAGATAAGGGTGACCAGCACACGTCCTTCATACCTACAGTTTGATTTACTACCCTATCTTAACAGATGCTTTTCAGAGGTTTACACCGAATAGTAGTACCATAAGTATACCCTGCCTTGTTGGATATATATAAAATTTACTCCCCTCTTTGTGCACTAGCTTTTTATAGAAATTTCGGCAGAGTGTCTCCTATAAATAGGACATCCTAAATTTCTACAAACAGCCAGAATACAGCATAAACAACAGCAGAAAGCTCCGCTCTTTTTAACCAGTCAACAAATATCAACTACCAAAAAGAGGGGAGGGGAAAACATCATCCATAACCACTGGGCCTACTCCTAAACTACTTTACAAATAACCCTCAATTCATTACAATAAATATCAAAACCAAAAGAAAAGCTAGTCGAGCCCCTAGTTCCAAAAGGGAAGCTCACCGCCACACGCCTCAGCCTTAAGATGAGGGAGGCGAATCAGGTCCAGAGGCGCTATCTGAAAAATTTAAAATTTGAAAGGGTGAGTCAAAACTCAGTGAGCAGATAATAGATTTCAAAAAAATGAATTCAAGACTCACATCCAATAAATTAAGGTGCATATAACTAAACCATCACGCTTCACAATCTAACAAATCCCACAACCCGTCATATGGAAGAGGACCCATTTAAACATGAGTCTCTTGGTGTGATCTCCTAATGACAGTTTACCACTAGGTTAGACAAAGCAGCGGCTATATCGTGTTGGCAGCTCCTTCCCCGTCTCACTCGGGTGGCTACACCTAACAAGCAGCCCTTTTTATCTACCTTTCTTATTTATAGGTCATGGTTCATCCGTTCCGGAGGCGGCTACACCTCGTTGGCAGCCCTTACCCGCCTCACTCGGGTAGCTCCACCTAACGGGTAGCTCCACCTAACGGGTAGCTCCTTCTCCACCCAGATTCCTTTACAACACATGACTTGGTCGAATAAAGGACCATAGCATACACTCATAGGCGAGACACACACACAGACCCACAATTCTAAGTTCACATACCTATACATACATATATACGTCATTAGCCAATTACTATTATTTAATATGTACTTTTCGTTAATGCTTTGCTTATACAAGGAAGTTGGATTGGAGACCAGACTTGTTCAACTAACAACAATTAATCAATCAATATCAACTCATAATGTTATAATATATATGTATATATATATATATTAACAACTTATTAGGACCAATAATAAAGATAATGAAAAGAAAATAAACATATAAATATAAGTAAGGATAGAACAAAAATAAATAAAGACCTAAGGTTTACTTCTTAACAACTTCTCCCTCAAATTTAAGTTATTGCCAAGAAAACGAGTCCACACATACACACATATGTATATATACATGCTAAGCAGTATTTTATCCCACTCAGAGCCATTCTTAAGCAGAAAGTAACAGTATTAAGATTTATGGTGACAGTAAGTGCTTTGAAATCTATTATTTACTCACTAACGGTGCCCAACGCTAGCACGCTACTTGTTTCTCCTTGAAATGTTGGTTTCCTTCACGGCCAATGCTCATGGAGCTTCCTGGCAACACAGACCCACCAAATCATCACATAGGTTCACGATGATTACTCTTACATTCAGTTAACTCCGTATTAGCTATCAAACAACTTCCTTCTTCCCTTTTTTTTTTATACTGAATCATACTCATACTCTAACAACAACCTATAACTTGAATCCTTCCATATAAATCCTATTCCATCATTTTAAATTCCTGTATTATTCTAAGGAAGCAACAAATTAACAAGTTCTGCATATCTCGTACGGAAAAGAGGACCCAGAAACTAAAACCCTCTTTCCTTGTCCTCCTTCAGCCAGACCAGAAAAAAAAAAAAAAAAAGAGAATCTCTCCATCCTTCTCATTCCTTGGAGCAGAAAAGGTCGGAAATGGAGGATATGGCCAGAATTAAGGGAGGACGAACAGTACAACCATGGGGATAAGGCGTAAGAGAGATGGAGGACACTCACCTGGACCAACGATGCTTCTGGCTCTCGTTTTCACGTTGCTATGCGCGCAGCGTAGCAAGAAAGCTGAGGGGAGCTCTGCGACGCCGGCGAGGTCCTTCAGTGGAGGAACGACGCTGAGAGCTCAGAGGAGGGAGCTTCGCACGCGTCTAGGAGGAGGAAGGAACAGTGACAAGAGAAGGAGCTCGAGAAGCTCTGTGTAATGCCGAGGAAGACGTCGCCGGTGAGGGAGAGACGCTGCAACTTTCCGGAGAAGAGACTCACGAGCTCACAGGAGAGAAGGGTGCTGCGACGGAATGAGAAAAATAGCTACAAAGAAGAAACGGCAGAGGGAGGCATCTACGAAAAAGAAGGGAGCGAGAGTCAGACAAAAAAAACTGGAAAGGAATTAAATAATTAATTTAATAAATAACCCCCCCTTTTTTTCGGTTCTTACAGTCTCCCCCCCTTTAGGAAATTCGGTCCCTGAATTTTTTTCAAGAAAATGGAATTCTAACCTCATGACCCAAACAAGTGGGGATATTTGGTACGCATTTCTCCTTCTACCTCCCATGTAGCTTCCTCCTGTGAGTGGTTACGCCATAACACCTTAACCATTCTCGAACGAAGCTTCCTTACCTGCCTATCCACAATTGAGACAGGTTCTTCCTTATATGTCAACCCTTTATCCAGCATGATATCCTGAGATTTGATTACGTGTGAAGGGTCAGACAAGTACTTTCTCAACATAGACACATGGAACACTGGATGTACTCCTGCTAATTCTGGTGGTAAATCTAGACGATACGCCACCTGACCAACCCGATCTAGTATTTCATAGGGTCCCACGTATCGTGGGCTTAACTTTCCCTTCTTCCCAAATATCATTACGCCTTTCATAGGTGACACCTTCAAAAACACCAAATCACCCACAGTGAATTCCAAGTCTCGACGTCTGTGATCCACATACGACTTTTATCGACTCTGAGCCGTTAACAATCTTTCTTTTATCACCCGAACTTTGTCTAGTGCATCTTGTACCAGGTCAGGACCTAACAGTTTGGCTTCACCAACTTCAAACCATCCTATTGGAGACCTACATCGCCTTCCATATAGTGCTGCGAATGGTGCCATTTGAATGCTAGCTTGATAACTGTTATTATATGCAAATTCTGCCAAAGGTAGATGACTCTCCCAACTACTGCCAAAATCTAATATACATGCTCTCAACATATCCTCCAGAATCTGTATCCTCCTCTCAGACTGCCCATCAGTTTGAGGATGAAAGACAATACTGAGGTCTACTCTCGTACCTAAGGCCTCTTGAAAAGCCTTCCATAAACGAGATGTAAACTGAGGACCTCTATCTGAAATTATGGATACGGGTACTCCATGCAATCTCACTATTTCGCTTAGGTAGAGTTGCACATACTTAGCCACACCATAAGTAGTCTTGACAGGAAGGAAATGTGCTGCCCTAGTTAATCTATCCACAATTACCCAAATAGAATCATACCCCCTCAGGGTACGGGATAAACCGGTTACGAAATCCATCGTAATTCTCTCCCACTTCCACTCAGGTATTTCCAGTCGCTGATGTAACCCTGCTGGCTTTTGATGTTCAGCCTTCACCTGTTGGCACACTAGGCAACGGGAAACAAAGTCGGCTACATCTCCCTTCATACCATCCCACCAATAGGATTGCTTCAAGTCCTGGTACATTTCTGTTGATCCCGGATGGATGGTATATGTTGAATGATGAGCCTCCTCTAAAATCTCTCTCTTTATATCCCCCACGCTAGGCACACACAACCAATCTCCAACTCTAAGTACTCCTTTTGAGTCAACAATGAATCCACTATCTTTCCCACTCCTTACTCCTTCAATCCTCTGGCTCAACTTGGGGTCTAGCTTCTGAGCCGCCTTTACCCTTTCTATGAGGGTTGAACATGCTTGCATGTGAGCTAAGAATGCTCCAGATTGAGAAATTTCAAACTTCGTTCCTCCTTTCTCCAAGTTATGAACTTCTCCCACTAACGGCCTTCTATCTTCCGCAATGTGAGCCAAACTGCCCATTGACTTTCTACTTAAGGCATCCGCTACTACATTGGCCTTCCCAGGATGATAGAGAATATTATAATCATAGTCCTTGAGTAACTCCATCCACCTGCGTTGTCTAATGTTGAGATCTTTTTGCTAAAAGATATATTTAAGACTTTTATGATCAGTATAGATCTCGCAGGTCTCGCCATAAAGGTAATGCCGCCAAAGTTTAAGGGCAAATACCACGGCTGCCATTTCTAGATCATAAGTAGGGTAATTCTGCTTATGTCTTTTGAGTTGCCTAGAGGCATAGGCTATCACACGTCCATGCTGCATAAGAACGCATCCCAACCCTATTCTTGAGGCATCACAATATACTGCATAACCTCCTATCCCATATGGTAACATTAGGACAGGGGCTGAAGTCAAACACTTCTTCAGTTTCTGAAAACTTTCTTCACAATCATCCAACCACTGAAATTTAACTTGCTTTTGCGTCAATCTGGTCAACAGGACAGCTATTCTTGAAAAATCCTTTACGAAGCGGCGATAGTACCCAGCTAAACCCAAAAAGCTGCGAATTTCTGTGACTGTAGTAGGTTTAGGCCACTTTTGGACGGCTTCCACCTTGCTTGGATCCACTTGGATACCATCCTTCGAAACAACATGGCCCAAAAATGCCACCTAATTTAGCCAGAATTCACACTTAGAGAACTTTGCATATAATTGCTCTTCTCTTAATCACTGCAATACTAAGCGTAAATGCTGTTCATGCTCCACCTGGCTTTTTGAATAAACCAGAATGTCATCAATGAATATTATGACAAATCTATCCAAAAATGGTCTAAATATCCGATTCATCAAATCCATAAATGCTGCTGGCGCATTAGTTAACCCGAAGGACATTACTAAAAACTCATAATGACTATAGCGGGTTCTAAAAGCTGTCTTGGGGATATCTTCCGTCCTTATCTTTAATTGATGGTACCCGGAACGTAAATCTATCTTGGAAAAACACTGCGCACCTTGTAACTGATCAAAAAGATCGTCAATACGAGGTAATGGGTACTTATTGCATATTGTTACTTTGTTGAGTTGCCTGTAATCAATACACAATCGAAAAGACCCATCCTTTTTCTTCACATAAAGTACTGGAGCACCCCAAGGAGAGACACTTGGGCGGATAAAACCCTTATCCAACAAGTCCTGCAGCTGCACCTTCAACTCCTTCAACTCCAACGGTGCCATGCGATAAGGGGGCATGGAAATTGGTTGCATGCCCGTAACTACCTCAATATGAAAGTCAATCTCTCTATCCGGTGGCAATCTAGGTAACTTTTCTGGAAACACGTCCGTAAATTCCCTAACTACAGGAACTTGTTGCAGGTCTACCATCTGTGCATCAACATTTTTAATGACAGCCAAATATCCTTGGCACCCTCTTCTTAGCAACCTCTGTGCTTTCAGCAAGGAGATAAGATTAATCGGCACTTCATTACGATCACCCTGTATCAAAAAGGGCGTCTCGCCTGGAATATGAAATCTTACCACCTTTGAATAACAATCTACTGTGGCGTGACAAGAAGCTAACCAATCCATACCTAAAATTACATCAAAATCACTCATATCTAGTATCGGCAACTCTGCTAAAGTTTTTCTTCCCTCAGTAAAAACCTCACAAGACCGGCATACATAATCCACTGATAACGATTCACCGATCGGAGTCACAACCATAAAGGGATCATCTAATTTAATTAAACCCCTACCAACTCGCTTAGCAAAATGAGGAGATACATATGAATGAGTGAAACTAGGGTCAAATAATACACGAGCATCACAAGAGCAAACTCGGAGAGTACCTGTCACTACTACATTGGAGGCCTGTGCATCCTGTCTTGTTAAGACAAATACCCGAGCCTGTCCCCTCCCTGCAGAGGCTGATCCCCTGCTTCCTGCACCTCTCCCAGCACCACTCCTAGTTGGTTGGGTGGGAATCGATTGGATCGATGTAACTGCGATAGGGGCCGTCTGATGAGATGATGAAACCGATCCATGACTAGACCCATGTTGCTAGAGCGGGCAATTCTTCTTTAAATGTCCCATTTGCCCACAGAGATAACATGCACCTGTTGCCTTATAACATGGTCCAGAGTGGAGTTTTCCGCAAGTAAGGCAACGGTTGCTATTACGCTCCATTTGGATTGGACCATGCTGGGCCTGACGTCCAACAACACTCTGATCTGTCCGCTGACTAACTGCAATACCAGAAGACTGTGCAGGTTTCTTTGAAATTAGAGATAATGTCTGGCTGTGATCTTGGAGTCTTGACCCACCCGTCAAGTACCCCACACCCTGGTGCTTACCCTCAAACCTCTTCCTCTTCTTTGAAAAGAGGGCATTATCTTCCATCCCCCGTAACTCAATCTTCCTTGCACAATCAACTGCCACAGCATAGGAAGAAAACTGCTCAACCTGAGCCGCTACTGCATTAAATAGCGGGCGTAACAATCTGTCCATAAATCTCTCAATCCGATCTCTCTCTGTAGAGACTAAATGAGGTGCATATCGTGAGAGCTGTGTATACCGGATGTCATATTCAGAGACACTCATGCCAGGAACCTGCCTCAACACCTCAAACTCTCGGCGTCTTGCATCTCTGGTGCTCTTGGGTAAAAATCTGGCCATAAAAGCTTCCTTAAATTCCTCCCAAGTCATCAGAGGTAATCCTGCAGGTCTTCCTTGAAACACGGTCTCATACCAGGTATAAGACACATCCTGCATTTGATAAGTGGCTAGTTCTATCTTTTCTTCACCCGAGCATTTAAGAGCTCGACACGCCTTCTCGACACGCCTTCTCAACACCATCCATGAAGAGCTGGGGATCTTCTCGGCTATCAAACCCAGAAAATGCTGGCGGTTTCAATTTCAAGAACCTTGATATCAAATCATCAGCATTCCTCCGTTCATTTGGCACTGGCTGCGCCACTGGGGTAGGTTGCACTTGTGCTTGAGATTGTGGAGTTACAACGCTTACTAATTGCTCAATTCTAGCTCCCTGTGCTTGCACTACATTTGCTAGTGCCTCCACAGTCCCTTGTAACCTAGCCACCAAGGCATCTAATGATCCTGATTGCGATTGAGGAGGCAAAATTCCTTCTCCTTCTACATTTTCTGCTGGGGGCGGGGCGGCCCTGCCTTGCCCACTACGCCCTTCACGTCTACCTCGACCTCTACCGGCTCCTTTACCACGACCCCTAGGTACTGGGGCCATCGGTGGGACAAGAGCCTCAACAGAAGGCTCATCTGCATGCTCTTCTGCAATTGCCCCTACAGTTGCACTAGATCCAGCCGGCATCATTACTCTATAAAAACCAAAGCACAGGTTTAGAACCAAAACAAGAAAAACCAATCACTCATAGACATACAAATTCACAAAAACCATGCCTCTTGAAGTCTTACACATAAAGATGAACCTCTAATACCCTATAAGGCCTCCAATGATATCTTAGTTATAATTATGCCCGGGTTCATAAAAATAACTAAGGCGTCATTAGGAAGCACTTATTTCACAGGACACAGGAACTTATGCTCTGATACCACTTTGTCACGCCCCATTCTAAAAGAGATAGGGGTGACCAGTACACGTCCTTCATACCTACAATTTGATTTACTACCCTATCTTAACAGATGCTTTTCAAAGGTTTACACCGAATAGTAGTACCCTAAGTATACCCTGCCTTGTTGGATATATATAAAATTTACTCACCTCTTTGTGCACTAGCTTTTTATAAAAATTTCAGCAGAGTGTCCCCTATAAATAGGACATCCCAAATTTCTACAAACAGCCAGAATACAGCATAAACAACAGCAGAGAGCTCCGCTCTCTTTAACCAGTCAACAAAACATCAACAGCCAAAAAAAAGGGAGGGGAAAACATCATCCATAACCACTGGGCCTACTCCTAAACTACTTTACAAATAACCCTCAATTCATTACAATAAATATCAAAACCAAAAGAAAAGCTAGTCGAGCCCCTAGTTCCAAAAGGGAGGCTCACCGCCACACGCCTCAGCCTTAAGATGAGGGAGGCAAATCAGGTCCAGAGGCGCTATCTGAAAAATTTAAAATTTGAAAGGGTGAGTCAAAACTCAGTGAGCAGATAATAAATTTCAAAAAAATGAATTCAATAGTCACATCCAATAAATTAAGGTGCATATAACTAAACCATCACGCTTCACAATCTAACAAATCCCACAACCCGTCATATGGAAGAAGACCCATTTAAACATGAGTCTCTTGGTGTGATCTCCTAATGACAGTTTACCACTAGGTTAGACAAAGCAGCGGCTATATCGTGTTGGCAGCTCCTTCCCCGTCTCACTCGGGTGGCTACACCTAACAAGCAGCCCTTTTTATCTACCTTTCTTATTTATAGGTCATGGTTCATCCGTTCCGGAGGCGGCTACACCTCGTTGGCAGCCCTTACCCGCCTCACTCGGGTAGCTCCACCTAACGGGTAGCTCCTTCTCCACCCAGATTCCTTTACAACACATGACTTGGTCGAATAAAGGACCATAGCATACACTCATAAGCGAGACACACACACAGACCCACAATTCTAAGTTCACATACCTATACATATATATATATATATACGTCATTAGCCAATTACTATTATTTAATATGTACTTTTCGTTAATGCTTTGCTTATACAAGGAAGTTGGATTGAAGGAGACCAGACTTGTTCAACTAACAACAATTAATCAATCAATATCAACTCATAATGTTATAATATATATGTATATATATATATATATTAACAACTTATTAGGACCAATAATAAAGATAATGAAAAGAAAATAAACATACAAATATAAGTAAGGATAGAACCAAAATAAATAAAGACCTAAGGTTTACTTCTTAACAACTTCTCCCTCAAATTTAAGTTATTGCTAAGAAAACGAGTCCACACATACACACATATATATATATACATGCTAAGAAGTATTTTATCCCACTCAGAGCCATTCTCAAGTAGAAAGTAATAGTATTAAGATTTATGGTGACAGTAAGTGCTTTGAAATCTATTATTTACTCACTAACGGTGCCCAACGCTAGCACGCTACTTATTTCTCCTTGAAATGTTGGTTTCCTTCACGGCCAATGCTCATGGAGCTTCCTGGCAACACAGACCCACCAAATCGTCACATAGGTTCACGATGATTACTCTTACATTCAGTTAACTCCGTATTAGCTATCAAACAACTTCCTTCTTCCCTTTTTTTTTTATACTGAATCATACTCATACTCTAACAACAACCTATAACTTGAATCCTTCCATATAAATCCTATTCCATCATTTTAAATTCCTGTATTATTCTAAGGAAGCAACAAATTAACAAGTTCTGCATATCTCGTACGGAAAAGAGGACCCAAAAATTGAAACCCTCTTTCCTTGTCCTCCTTCGGCCAGACCAGAAAAAAAAAAAAAGAGAATCTCTCCATCCTTCTCATTCCTTGGAGTAGAAAAGGTCGAAAATGGAGGATATGGCCGGAATTAAGGGAGGACGAATAGTACAACCATGGGGATAAGGCGTAAGAGAGATGGAGGACGCTCACCTAGACCAACGATGCTTCTAGCTCTCATTTTCACGTTGCTGTGCGCGCAGCGCAGCGAGGAAGCTGAGGGGAGCTCTGCGACGCCGGCGAGGTCCTTCGGTGGAGGAACAACGCTGAGAGCTCAGAGGAGGGAGCTTTGCACGCGTCTGGGAGGAGAAAGGAACAGTGACAAGAGAAGGAGCTCGAGAAGCTCTGTGTAACGCCGAGGAAGACGTCGCCGGTGAGGGAGAGACGCTACAACTTTTCGGAGAAGAGACTCGCGAGCTCATAGGAGAGAAGGGTGCTGCGATGGAATGAGAAAAATAGCTACAGAGAAGAAACGGCAGAGGGAGGCATTTACGGAAAAGAAGGGTGCGAGAGTCAGACAAAAAAAAACTAGAAAGGAATTAAATAATTAATTTAATAAATAACCCCCCCTTTTTTTTGGTTCTTACAGTCTCCCCCCCTTTAGGAAATTCGGTCCCCTATAGCTTATTTATATTATGGGTGTTAATTTGGTACGAATTTGCTTATGATTTTGGGTGAAACATTGAGAATTCTGGTGGGAGATACTTGAATCCGAATTTGGGAATTGTGGTGGCTGTTGCAATTGTCTGCAAGTGAGGTGACTAGGGTTTACGTTAATTCCATACATATATCTATGTTAATTTCATATTTGCTGTATATGAATGATTTGAAATTGCTGAATGAATTGGTTGGCTATCTAATGTATGATGATTGGACCTTGTGAGTCTATGGTGGAGCTGTGGTGCGGCTGCCACCCGTGCATGTGCTACGATCGAGCACCGAGTATGATCAACCCCAGATGCACTGAGCCCTGGTTGTGCTCAATAGGGAGTAGGTGCCGTGGACGGGCCTCTCCCAGTGTTAATGGCCTTTAACATGTTAAATATATGATTGCTCGTATGAGATAGTAATCATGATAGCCTAATTGTTTCATTTGCTGAAATGACTGATATGATTCTGATGTTGATTTTGATTCGTGCATATATGTTGATTAAACTGGATTATATGATGGAATTGTCTTGGTTACTGAGATGTGTATCTCACCCCGTTTTGTGGGATTATAATTTCAGGTGAAGGTTCCTCGGGTAAGGATAAAGGCAAGCAAGTGGATGAATATCCATGAGCTGAGGCCTAGTGTGGGGAGGCTACACTTGGTCTGAGTGTAATAGGGTAGATGCTAATTTTGTTAAGTCATCTATAGCATCATCATGTATCTGTATTATCAAGTGTAGGCTTGCACATTTGATTTATTGAAGATGTATGTAATGAGGGGTTAGACCTCATTCTAATTTAGAAATTGTTGTATGGACTCATTATTTCTGCTGTAATTGATGCTGACTTATAACATTGCTTATTAATGAAAATGTGACCCTTGAGATATTGATATGAACCCCTAATGTATGGAACCCCCATTGATTGAGTATTTATGGATGGCTGATGGTAGTTCATGTATAATCTATTGTTGTTACTTTATAAACTTGCTGATAGAAGGTAATTGGAGGAAAGAAATGGGCATATAAGATTTGAGTTGGTAATGGAAGCATAGCTAGGTAAATAAGGTAGATAAATGCCATTAGAGCCATATAAAATGAGGGGAAGTGACCTTAGGGTGTGCCTAAGAAGAGAAATGGAGTGTAGGGGGCGAAATATAAGGAAAATAGCTACAGAAGGGAGTCACGCTGCGGCCAAGAAGGCTTCGCCGCGGCCTAGGGAGTGACAGTGGCGAGGGACGTCGCGGCACGGAGTAAAAATAATTGCTCAGGGGGTGACAGAACGTAACCTCGCCACGGCGCAAGAAGTCTCACCGCGGCGTGAGTCGAGGAAATTAATTAGGGAGGTTACAGTAGCAAAACTCGCCGCGGAGCCACATAGGTTGGCCGCGGCGCAGATCCAACTCGCCGCGTCAGGAAAATTCCAGGGAGCAACTTGGCCGCGGCGTAAGAGTTCCAGGCCGCGGCGTAAGTTTAAAAACTCAGTTTTCGAGCTCCAGAACCTAACTTAGCCACGGCGGAAAGGTTTCAGGCCGCGGTGTAGGTCTCCATACTCCTATATTTGACCTAGAAACCTTAATTTCAGTAAGGCTAATGTTAGGGAATAGTATGAGTACATTGGTGGGATGTTTTTGAGGGTTGAAATTGATTAATAGATGAATCCTAAACCTTTAATGATGGTACAACCCTTTTATGCATGTTCCCGTTATGGTTGTTAGTTGATGATCCTAGTAGTATCAAGGTTTAAATTCTCCCATATTTTCTTAATGTGATTAGTTGCAATGACTCCAAACCTTGGTCATTATTTATTAATCATGTATTTAACTATAATTACCGATGTTAGAATTTAGGGTCGTCACAGTTGGTATCAGAGCAATGGTTCAGGCAAATGTGTTTGATTTACATCTTTGTTGTTAGAAAACTTAGCAATCATGATGCATGCATGATAGGAATAGGAACATCATGACCTGATGATAACTCTCATACCTGTACATGTATCTACCATGGGTGGAGTGTGTTTTGTTTGCCTTGGGCTACAGCTTAATGAGGGATGCTTGTGGTTGTGCTTGTAGCATTGAAGAGTTAGATGGCTACCCGTAGAGAAACGACAGAAATGTTAAAAGAGATGCAAGAGGCCATGGCTGCAATAGCTAACCGAATGAGGGAACAAGCTAAGGCCCATGAAACCACAGTGAGGGCCATGACTGACCGGCTTCAAGAGCAAGCCGAGGCTCATGCAGTAACTGTACAAGTGCTGTAACAACTACACGAAAATATGACTAAGCCGACTCAAGAGTTGCTAATGGACAACCGTGTGGGGGCTGGTCGAAACCTGGGTGTGGGGGAGGATGGTGACCTCTCTGTGGTGTTGTCTAAATTCCAAAAGGCTGACCCTCCATCATTTTTGGGGGAGTTAGACACTGATAAAGCCGAGAAGTGGCTAATGCAGTTAGAGAAGATTTTTGGAGTTATGACTTGCACCACTGAACAAAAGGCCAAGCTGGCTATCTACAAGTTGGAAGGAGAGGCTGAACATTGGTAGAGGAATGCCTCCAGATTGCTGATTGCGAGGGAGATACCCTTGACCTGGGAGAGCTTTCAAACGGTATTTGAAAGCAAATACTTCCCACCATCAGTGAAGGCCGACAAGGAGGCTGAGTTTAACTTCCTTGAGCAAGGGGATATGAATGTAGACCAATATGCGGCCAAATTCATTCATTTGTCTCGCTTCTCCTCCTACCTGAAAAGGTTTGACGATGAGCCCTGGAAAGCTGAGAAGCTTGAGAGAGGCCTGAGACTGGAGATTAAGGATAAAATAGTGTCTTTACAAATCCACAACTTTGATGAGTTAGTAGAGAAGTGTAGAGTGATACAAAGGGCCATGATGGAGAGTGAGGCCAAGAGAAAGAAGACCCTAGAAGGAAAACGTGACCGGGGCATGGAGCCCTTTAGGGGCGGAAGCAAGAAAGGAACCTATAGTGGGAGTGGCTCTTGGGGTAGGAGACTACCCCCAAGGAATGTCCCTCAAAGAAGAAGTATGGGACCACCGAGAATTGCAATGAGTGCCCCACCCACTTGTGCCAAGTGTGGGAAGAACCATCGGAATGGGCCTTGTCTCGTGTGTTACAATTATGGAAAGCCGGGACACTATGCGGGGACTTGCACAGTGTCACGCGAGTCGGCCTCATCAATTAAGCCACCTATCCAAGGAAGGGTGTTCGCCATTACGCAGCAAGAGGCTAGTAGATCCCCTAGCCTGATCCAAGGTACATTGCTTGTCCATAATCATGTCGTAGATGCATTGTTTGATTCAGGTGCGACCCACTCATTCATCTCATATGACTGTGTTAAGCGTCTGGGTCTTAAAATTAGCCTGTTGCTATTTGAATTGTCTGTGTCCACCCCTACTGGATATTATATGATTACATCTGATGTATGCTTAAATTGTACTGTACAATTGGATAGCCGTTGTACTACCCTTGATTTGATTTGTATTCCTTTGTGTGATTTTGATGTAATCATTGGTATGGACTGGTTGTCTGCTAATAATGTGATATTGGACTGCAACCGTAAAACTGTTTCTTTACCCGCAAACATACCTGAAACTTGTCCTGTGACTGAGCTTACTTGTGTGTCTGCCACCCAAGCCGGGAGGTGCCTTAGGCGTGGATGCCAAGGGTTTCTAGTATTCTTTTCATTGCATATGGAAATTCAAGATGGGTTAGAGGATATACCTGTAATTAGGGAGTTTCCTGAGGTTTTCCCTAAGGAGTTAAGTGGACTACCTCCAGAGAGAGAGCTAGAGTTTTCTGTTGATTTGGTACCCGGTACTGGTCCAATCTCTAAGGCCCCATATAGAATGGCACCTGCTGAGTTGGTTGAGTTAAAGAGTCAATTAGAAGAGTTACTTGAGAAAGGGTTTATTAGGCCAAGTGTGTCTCCATGGGGAGCACCAGTGTTATTTGTCAAAAAGAAAGATGGTAGCCTTAGGCTTTACATTGACTATAGGCAATTGAACCAAGCGACTATCAAGAATAAATACCTTTTACCCAGAATTGATGACTTGCTTGACCAATTAGCTGGAGCGTCGGTCTTTTCAAAGATTGACCTTAGATCGGGATATCATCAACTTAGAGTCAAGGCTGAGGATGTACCTAAAACTGCCTTTAGAACTCGATATGGCCATTATGAATTCCTAGTTATGCCTTTTGGGTTAACCAATGCCCCTGCCATTTTCATAGACTACATGAATAGGATTTTTAGGCCTTATCTTGACCGATTTGTGGTAGTGTTCATTGATGACATTCTCATCTACTCTAAAAGTAGTGAAGAGCATGAAGAGCATCTTAAAATAGTTCTTCAAACCTTGAGAGAGCATCAGTTGTATGCTAAGTTGAGCAAGTGTGAGTTTTGGTTGCGAGAGGTCAAATTCCTAGGTCATGTGATATCGGAACAAGAGGTAGCGGTAGATCCTAGCAAGGTAGAAGCAGTACTGAATTGGGAGAGACCCAAAATGGTGACCGAAATCTGTAGCTTCTTAGGTCTAGCTGGCTACTATAGAAGATTCATTAAGGGATTTTCTCAATTAGCCATGCCTTTGACAAAACTGACTAGGAAGGACTAACCATTTGTGTGGGATGCCAAGTGTGAGAATGCCTTTCAAGAGTTCAAGGATAAGCTTACCACCGCACCTGTGTTAGTGATACCTGACCCTAAAGAGACATTCACAGTCTATAGTGATGCTTCTAAGAAGGGATTAGGGTGTGTCTTAATGCAACAAGGTAGAGTGATAGCCTATGCTTCTAGACAACTTAGACCCCATAAAGAAAATTACCCAACCCATGACCTAGAGCTAGCGGCTGTAGTTTTTGCCCTTAAGATTTGGAGGCGCTATCTCTATGGTGCCCAATTTGAGGTGTATAGTGATCACAAAAGTTTGAAGTACTTGTTTGACCAAAAGGAGTTGAACATGAGGCAAAGGAGGTGGATGGAATTCCTTAAGGACTATGATTTTTCCTTGAAGTATCACCCAGGGAAGGCGAATGTGGTCGCTGATGCCTTGAGTAGGAAATCTACTCACATGGCAATGATGATGCTTAGAGAGCAAAGGTTGATTGAGGAGATGAGAGATTTGAATTTGTCAATTTCAATGAACCCTAGTAGTCTTCTATTGGGAGAGTTGAGGATAAAAAATGACCTCAGGAAAAGGATTAAAGAAGCCCAAGAGTTAGATGCCTACTGGGGAGGAATTAGAGAGCAATTGGGTAGTAGTGAGGTCAAGGATTTTGACCTATCAGAAGATGGTTTGGTGAGATACCAAGGTAGAGTGTGCATACCTAAGGATGAAGAGTTTAGGGACATAGTGTTATCAAAAGCTCATAAGAGTCGGTACACCATTCATCCGGGCACCACTAAGATGTATAGGGATTTAAAGAAGAGCTTTTGGTGGCCTGGAATGAAGTCAGATATAGCAGAGTTTGTGGCTAGGTGTCTAATTTGTCAGAGGGTTAAGATTGAGCACCAAAGACCCGCAGGTTTGTTACAGCCTTTAGAGATTCCGGAATGGAAATGGGATAGTATATCCATGGATTTTGTAATGGGTTTGCCTAGAACATCCTCGGGTTATGATGCTATTTGGGTGATCGTGGATAGATTGACAAAGTCTGCCCACTTTCTACCTATTAGAGCTACTTATCCTCTAGATAGACTAGCTCAACTGTACGTTCGTGAGATTGTAAGGTTACATGGTGTTCCTAATAGCATTGTGTCAGATAGAGACCCAAGATTCACGTCAAAATTTTGGCGGTCTCTACAAGAAGCTTTAGGTACTAGTTTTAACTTTAGCACTGCCTATCATCCTCAGTCTGATGGACAGACTGAGAGGACCATTCAAACCCTTGAGGATATGCTGAGAGCTAGTGTGCTAGAATTGAAAGGGAGTTGGGATGTGTACTTGCCTTTAGCTGAGTTTGCTTATAATAATAGTTACCATTCCAGTATCCAAATGGCACCATTCGAGGCACTTTATGGGAGGAAGTGTCGGTCACCCTTGTGTTGGGTAGAACTTGGTGAGAGGAGTCTCTTAGGTCCAGACATAGTGGACCAAACCACCCATCAAATAGAACTCATCAGAAAGAAATTGTTGGCTGCCCAGAGTAGGCAGAAGAGTTATGCGGATAAGAGAAGGAGACCCTTAGAATTTGAGGTAGGAGACCATATGTTCCTTAAGGCTACTCCGGTGACGGGGGTAGGACAGTCTATCAGGACAAGAAAGCTCAGTCCTCGTTATCTTGGTCCTTTCCAAATCCTTGAAAGGATAGGACCAGTGGCCTATAGAGTTGCTTTACCTCCAAACTTGGCCAGATTGCATAATGTATTCCATGTGTCCCAACTGAAAAAGTACCACCCGAACCCTTTGCATGTCATTGAGCATGAGAATGTGCATCTACAAGATGATTTGTCATATGTGGTTGAACCGGAAAGGATTGTGGACTCAAAAGTCAAACAGCTGCGTAATAAGGACATCCTCCTGGTAAAGGTAGTATGGAAGGGACTTACTCCGGATGAAGCAACTTGGGAAACAGAAGAATTAATGAGGAAAGATTATCCTGCATTATTTGAGTAAGGTATGTCTAATTTTGAGGACAAAATTTTTAAAAGGAGGGGAGAATGTAACACCCCAAAATTAATTAAGGTGTTAATCATGGATTAAGGTTAATTAAGGATAATTAATAGAGGATAATTGGGCAAGTTAGTGAATAGGTATTCTAGAGAGATAAATTGTTAATCTAGGTTAAGAATTTATTTGAAATAGAAACTTCACCTAAGCCCAAATTAATGAATCATGATAAGAGGCTAATGGAGGCCCAATAAATTAGAGGCAGACCCAAACTAATTTAATAAGGTAGAGGTCCAAGATTTATCTTATGTAGGCTCAATTAAGTGGCCCAATTACCCTTGTGCAGGCCCAAGCCCTTGAGCCCTTCAAATTAGGCCCAAAACCTATTATACTTCAGCAACCCAATGTATTAAACTGGCCCAAAATAATTCTGCAGCCCAACAAGTGAAAACTGGCCCAATAAGCTAAAGTCTGAAGCCCATTTGAACTTGGACATTGGAGTAACCCATAACCCATTTTTGACCTAACTTAAACCCATCTAAAACCCTAATACTTCAGCCACTTATCCCATTTGCTGAAACTCAAAAGTGAAATTCGGAGGTAGAGAAGGAGGCTAGGGTTTGGGGCAAAAAACTCTGCATTTTCACACACTTAGAGCAAGAGTTGGCCAAGGTAATAGTTATAGAACTTAACCCCCTCATCTTTTTCTTTAATTTGGTCCAATTAGTTTTTCATTTGGAGGATTTTCACATTTACCCAAAATCTGAAATGTGGTTATTTGGGGTTTTCTTGATGAAATTCGTAGGTTGAGGCTAGGGCTGACATTAGGTGAGTTTAAAACCCTCATTTTGATGCTTTCTTGATGGTTTGAGACCCCTATAGCTTATTTATATTATGGGTATTAATTTGGTATGAATTTGCTTAGGATTTTGGGTGAAACATTGAGAATTCTGGTGGGAGATACTTGAATCCGAATTTGGGAATTGTGGTGACTGTTGTAATTGTCTGCAAGTGAGGTAACTGAGGTTTACGTTAATTCCATGCATATATCTATGTTAATTTCATATTTGCTGTATATGAATGATTTGAAATTGCTGAATGAATTGGTTGGCTATCTAGTGTATGATGATTGGACCTTGTGAGTCCATGGTGGAGCTGTGGTGCGGCTGCCACCCGTGCATGTGCTACGATCGAGCACCGGGTATGATCAACCCCAGATGCACTGAGCCCTGGTTGTGCTCAATAGGGAGTAGGTGCCGTGGACGGGCCTCTCCCGGTGTTAATGGCCTTTAACATGTTAAATATATGATTGCTAGTATGGGATAGTAATCATGATAGCCTAATTGTTTCATTTACTGAAATGGCTGATATGATTCTAATGTTGATTTTGATTCGTGCATATATGTTGATTAAACTGGATTATATGATGGAATTGTCTTGGTTACTGAGATGTGTATCTCACCCCATTTTGTGGGATTATAATTTCAGGTAAAGGTTCCTCAGGTAAGGATAAGGGCAAGCAAGTGGATGAACATCCATGAGATGAGGCCTAGTGTGGGGAGGCTACACTTGGTCTGAGTGTAATAGGGTAGATGCTAATTTTGTTAAGTCATCTATAGCATCATCATGTATCTGTATTGCTAAGTGTAGGCTTGCACATTTGATTTATTGAGGATATATGTAATGAGGGGTTAGACCTCATCCTAATTTAGAAATTGTTGTATGGACTCATTATTTCTGCTGTAATTGATGCTGACTTATAACATTGGTTATTAATGGAAATGTGACCCTTGAGATATTGATATGAACCCCTAATGTATGGAACCCCCATTGATTGAGTATTTATGGATGGCTGATGGTAGTTCATGTATAATCTATTGTTGTTACTTTATAAACTTGCTGATAGAAGGTAATTGGAGGAAAGAAATGGGCATATAAGATTTGAGTTGGTAATGGAAGCATAGCTAGGTAAATAAGGTAGATAAATGCCATTAGAGCCATATAAAATGAGGGGAAGTGACCTTAGGGTGTCCCTAAGAAAAGAAATGGAGTGTAAGGGGCGAAATATAAGGAAAATAGCTACAGAAGGGAGTCACGCCGCGGCCAAGAAGGCTTCGCCGAGGCCTAGGGAGTGACAGTGGCGAGGGACGCCGCGGCTTGAGAAATCTCGCCGCGGCACAGAGTTAAAATAATCGCCCAGGGGGTGACAGAACGTAACCTCGCCACGGCGCAAGAAGTCTCGCCACGACATGAGTCGAGGAAATTAATTAGGGAGGTTACAGTAGCAAAACTCACCGCAGCGCCACATAGGTTAGCCGCGGCGCAGATCCAACTCACCGCGTCAGGAAAATTCTAGGGAGCAACTTGGCCGCGGCGCAAGAGTTCCAAGCCGCGGCGCAAGTTTAAAAACTCAGTTTTCGAGCTCCAGAACCTAACTTAGCCGCGGCGGAAAGGTTTCAGGCTGCGGCATAAGTCCCCAAACTCCTATATTTGACCTAGAAACCTTAATTTCAGTAAGGCTAATGTTAGGGAATAGTATGAATACATTGGTGGGATGTTTTTGCGGGTTGAAATTGATTAATGGATGAATCCTAAACCTTTAATGATGGTACAACCCTTTTATGCATGTTCCCGTTATGGTTGTTAGTTGATGATCCTAGTAGTATCAAGGTTTAAATTCCCCCATATTTTCTTAATGTGATTAGTTGCAATGACTCCAAACCTTGGTCATTATTTATTAATCATGTATTTAACTATAATTACCGATGTTAGAATTTAGGGTCGTCACACTAATGGCCAACTCATACATCAAAATGGCATACATTTATGTTCTCAAGCTCATACACATGTCACCATTAGATATCCTTATCATATATATAAGAATCCATCATTAAAGTATTTCATACATCATCAAATACATAAGTTACATCATAAGCCTCCTATATAACATTCTTAAAAATCTAACTCTTTTCCATTTCCTTCTCTTTGCTTGAAGAACCGGTCATGATTAGTGGGAGATGAATAAGGTGAGATTCTTAGAAGAATCTTAGTGGCAAATCTCAATCCATGTCAATGCATATAATGAATGCAAGTGAGAAAATGCAAGCATGTAGTTCATGAGCATCAAATTGCTCAAACATGGAATTTAACATAGGACTTCAATTCTCATCAAACCATGGCATCAAAACATACTTGCTAGGCTTAAGTAAACTCAACTCTGGGATAAGGAAGAGTTATTGCACTCAATTCCCCACTATAAGGAGGTAAGAGTTAAAACATAGAATTTTACATGCATAAAACTCAAGATAGAAGTCAATGCAAAACATAGCTTATAGAATCATTAAGCAAACAAACATACAAACATCTCAACTCATTTAATCACTTAAATGTATGTAAGATAGGAAGAGATAGCTACCTTATAGATTTAGAAGTTTTAAACTACCATTACTCCACTTGGTTCTTTTCTTTGCCTTGGTCTTTCTCGGCTTGACACCCACACTTTGATGGACTTGAGCTAACTTGGCCTACTTACATCAATAAGGTAACTCATTAAGATTCATTCTAGCTCATATTATTAGCACATAAGCCTATTAGAATTTCATATGCAATTTTGACCTATTTTAGGTTCTTTAGGTAGCAACTTCCGTAATTTACTTTTTAAACTTCAAAATCTCACTTAATATGAGCCATATAACTCTAATGGAACTCGTTAGCGTCATCATATACATGATTAAACAAGCCATAGATGAAGTTGTTTCTTTAGGCCTTTTTTGAACCCTAAAATTTTACTTTTCAAAATAGGGCTCGTAAATTCAATCTAATAGCTCCAGTAGTGTTTATTCATCACATTTAAGCTTCTTAAAACCTTAGAACTCATTAAAGCAATCCTTAGGTACCACTTCTAGTGCTTGGTCGAGACTAGCACACTTATTGGCCTAAATGGAATTTTGTCATTCTTCTTAGGAAATTTAAGACATATGGAGTGTCTTTGGTTCTTTTCTAATTCAAGTTTAGTCTTAGGTGACTTAAAACATCTTCTTAAGGTTTCGTAACTTCTAAGGTGCAACAAAAATTCTAGGTGCCCTAACTTGAATTCTATAACTTATTAATTGATTCTCTTTGCATAATCTTAATCTTTATGCTTCAAAACCCTTATTCCTATCAAGTATTAACCAAACTCAAACTCCCTCTCCATTTTCTCTATTTAGGCCGAACCAAGAAAAGCATAAAACTCAAAGGAAAAGCAAACTCTCTAACTCATAACATACCTTGTTTGAATGCTTGTCAAATGGAGATTCTTATGATGCAATTTGTTACTCCAAACTCTCCCCTTTCCTCAAGTGATCAGCCACCACAAAGCTTCTTTTAAGAAACCAAAACCACTATTAGAAAAAGCTTAAAGAAAAGAAGAAGGTTTCTAACTACCATAAAGCAAAATTTTTCATATTTGCATGCCTATTTGCTTTGTTTTTCCCTTCTCTCTCTCCTTCGTCTTCAATCATATAAGGTTTAAACTAGAGCCAAATTATGGCACTTAGAAAATGGTAAAAGGCTGGCATGACATATATAAAGGGAGGAGGAAGGTTTTAAAATAATTCTAAAACTTCCCTTTACGTCCCCACATTTTAATCCCTCTATTTGACCTCATTTTATATCCTTTTTAAAAACCATCTTTTCCATAATAAAATTAAACTTCTCTAGTTTATCAAAAATATTTACTTTGAAAGTTTGCAATTTAAAATAATCCAAAAAAAGTCAATTAAAGTTTTAGTCAACTAACATCCTAATCTGTATACTGTTAAAGATTTAACCTTTTTGATAGTCTCTATGGTTTTTAGGACTTTTGAAAATCCTAGTGAGCTTAATTTTGATATTTAAAACTTTCTTTTTTGAGTTTCTAAAATTTTATCCAAAATTACGATTTTGCCATTGCTTAATCAGTTTATTTTATTTAGCTGCTTTGGCTTTAGTTTTGAGTTGTGGATAATTTCATACCTTCATTTCTAGTTGTTCTAATTAATATTCTACCTTTATTTGCCTTTAATTCATTTTGCTCTAGGGTCTTCTTTCATTATCATGCTAATGTTAGTTCAATTTTAAAAGAATTAAATGTTACAAGCCCTCTGACTCAATGAGTCAAGTGTGTATAAAATGCATGCATAAGGATCCAGAATGAAGTAGTACCAGTGATTAAGAAATAGCACAAAGGCAAACACTTGTAGACAATTCTAAAGAAGTAACACTATGCATGATTATTAACTGACACAACAAAGGTTTTACCAAGTTACAGTCCATAATATTATAATCCATTTTGTTTAGCCACAATTTATCCATGACATCATTTACATTGTATTGTCTCTGATGTACACCATTAATTTCATGAATATATATATACAATTATTAACTATATCAAGCTAAGAATTTTAGCAAAGGATTGTAAAAATGACATCAAGGGAAAGACCAGAGTAGTTATCATGAAATCCTCATCCAATATATGTCATGTGAAAACCAAGTTCTCTCATCTTTAGTTTTCTATCAGCACTTTTAACACCATTGTTACCACTTACAAACAACCAAGCAAGGCAAGCATCAAGTAATGATCAACTCAAGCATTATAATAACCTAGGCAATAAAAGTGAGACTCACAGATGTGCTAATCCACTTTCTTCTACTGAGACATTAGCACTCAGCATAAGTGCGGTAAAAGTCAAACAAATCAATTAGAACCCTAATAAATGAGAAGGCTTATTCACTAACATAAATACATGAAAATCTATATAGCTCAGAAACACAAATTAAGACTACAGCACAAACCTACTAATTCTTATCTGCCCTGGCAACCTATGTAATGCAATATTTATATATTTTCTTCTTTTCATTCTTTCTTTATGTGTCCATCTTTTCTTCCATATATGGTGGCCACTTTACAGCCTTAGAGATTGTCTCATTCACTTGCAAGGGTGTTGTTGTGCCACAACATCATTCAATTAGCCAATGGCATTAGGTGTCTTCCTCTTTTTGAGCACAAACCCACCATCACTTTTGAATGATTCATCTAGTGAGGCATCATCTCCATCTCTAGTAAACGTGTTCCCATGCAATCTAGATGCTCCTTCTCCTTCCTTTTTCTTATCATCAGCCATAATGCCAAGTGAGATATGTGACGACCCTAAATTCTAACATTGGTAATTATAGTTAAATACATGATTAATAAATAATGATCAAGGTCTGGAGTCATTGCAACTAATCACATTAAGAAAATATGGGGGAATTTAAACCTTGATACTACTAGGATCATCAACTAACAACCATAACGGGAACATGCATAAAAGGGTTGTACCATCATTAAAGGTTTAGGATTCATCCATTTATCAATTTCAACCCACAAAAATATCCCACCAATGTACTCATACTATTCCTTAACATTAGCCTTATTGAAATTAAGGTTTCTAGGTCAAATATAGGAGTTTGGGGACTTGCGCCGCGGCCTGGAACCTTCTCGCCGTGGCTAAGTTAGGTTCTGGAGCTCGAAAACTGGATTTTTAAACTTGCACTGCGGCCTGGAACTCTTGAGCCGCGGCCAAGTTGCTCTCTGGAATTTTCCTGACTTTCGCCGCGGCCAACCTATGTGGTGCCGCGGCGAGTTTTGCTACTGTAACCTCCCTAATTAATTTCCTCGACTCGCGCCGCAGCGAGACTTATTGTGCCGCAGCGAGGTTATGTTCTGTCACCCCCTGGGTGATCATTTTCACTCTGCGCCGCGGCGAGATTTATTAAGCCGCGGCGTCCCTCGCCACTGTCACTCCCTAGGGCGCGGCGAAGCCTTCCTGGCCACGGCGTGATTCCCTTCTGTCACTGTTTTCACTATATTTCGCCCCCTACACTCCATTTCTCTTCTTAGGGACACTCTAAGGTCACTTCCCCTCATTTTATATGGCTCAAATGACATTTATCTACCTTATTTACTTAGCTATGCTTCCATTACAAATTCAAAACTTATATGCCCATTTCTGTTCTCTAATTACCCTCTATCAGCAAGTTTATAAAGTAGCAACAACAGAATATACAAGAATTACCAGCAGTTATCCCTTAATACTCAATAAATGGGGGGTTCCATACATTAGGGGTTCATATCAATATCTCAAGGGTTACATTTCCATTGATAAGTCATATCATAGGTCAACATAATTTTCAGCAGATATCATGAATCCATACAACAATTATCAAGTTATGGTAAGGTCTAGCCCTTCAGTACATACATTCTCAATAAATCAAATGTTCAAGCCTACACTTGGCAATATAGATACATAATGATGCTATACATTAAGGAATACAAAATTAGCATCTATACTAGCTAAGTCAGCGTAGGTGTAGCCATCTCCCCATAAGTGGGAACTCATGGATTCTCATCCACCTGCTTACCCTTATCCTTACCCGAGGAACTTTCACCTGAAATATTAATCCCATAAAACGGGGTGAGATACACATCTCAGTAACCAAGGCAATTTGATAAACATGATTCTTATACACTTTATTCCTCCTAACTTAACCTTTTTAATAATTAAATGTGGCTTAATGAAGGCAATTGGATGGAATTTGATTTTAATTGGCTATTTTTACATTTAAGGAATTAAGTTGCAAACTATAGGTTTTTAATGCATGAATTCCTTTTAAATAATTTTGTGGATATTCCTACTTAACACTTCCCATTCTTTTATGTAGATTTTAATGGGCTTTGAACACAATCAAGAAAGCCATGAGTTGGAAGAAGTAGGAAGCACTCTCAAGTTGAGCAACATGAGGCAAGCTCCAGCTCCTTTATTCCTCTCGTAGAGAACAACCCACTCATGCACAAACAGAAGCAATACAGAGCAAGAATAAAGAGAAGAAACATGTGAAAAGCTACGTGGTTCATGAAGGGAAATAAAGCCATGCATGAGGACAGTAACCTAAGAAATAATGTGGAAGAATATGCTTCTGGTCTATAAAGAAGGGAAGAAGCTCGAGTTTGCATAAAGAAAAGCTCAAGTTCTGCATGAAACATTCAAGTGGCAAAACAGAGAAAAGCTGTGCCAGCAGCAAAGAGAGAAGAACCATGCAAAGAGAGGCAACGAGAGAAGAAGCGTTGGGCAGAATAGACGAAGCAGAAATGAAACCACGGGATCATAAAAGCTCAGCTTGGAAGAAGCGTGAATTTGAAGCTGAAATGGAGGAAGAAAATCACGTGGGACAGTAGCAAAATGAACAAGGAGCAGCGAGCAGAACTCGAGGGCTGGAGGAATGAGCTGCAGATTGAAAGAGTTGGACAGAGCTGGAACTCGAGCAAAACATGGAAGAATAACGCAGAACAGAACATAAAGGCAGCACCTGGGTTTAAAACACGAAGCAAAACGAGGCAGAACGAAGAGCTGCAGAAGACGAAGAAGCAGACAAGAAAATCACGTCTGGACAGAATGCAGAAGCTATAGCATGCATGTGGAATATAATAATAAAAAGAAGCGGGACCCACACCTTATTTCACATGCAAAGCTACGGGTAATTGGCACAAAGGAATAGCACGTGAATATCTAAAGCAAATGGAATTAAAACTGAAGCACGTGAAAGGGGAGGAGAAATACACATCCAGACGCTGCTTTGGGCTGACGTGGGAATTAAGATGAAGATGAGGATTAGTTGCAGGATTTCAGCATGTAGAAACAGAAAAAGAGAGACGTGAATAAAGAAGAGAGACGTGAACAAGGAAAGAGACGTGAACAAGGAGGGAAGGAGAAAATAAAAACTTGAAGGGGACGCTGGGAAAAAGAGAACGAGGAGAACGTAGAAAAAAAGGCTGGAGAGATCGAACTGAAGAGGCAAGACGCAGAAACAAAAAGGGAGGTTCCACCGTTGAAGAAGAAGAGTTTTTTTTCTCTCAATGGCTGCCTCTTTGATTGATTCTCCTTCATTTGATCCTTCCATGACAGCTTAAATTCCTTGTGGTGGCTAGCTGAAGATTGAATTCTCTTGGATGAAGATTTGAGCTCTACATCTCCTATTGAATTTGGATAAAACTCTCTTACCCAATCTTTTGATTTTAGCATTATTTCCTTCATCAATTTGTCTAGGTTTAGCTTTTTGGTTTAGGAATTTAATTGCTAGAATTACTGAATTGAATTAAGTCTTGGATTGAACTTAATTTGAATTTTGGAATTATTTTTTGATCATCATGTGTTTGGAAAAATTCCAGAATTAATGCTGTGCATTTGAACTCTAAATTCCTCTTGACTTTAGGCTAATTGATGCAATGGTTATTGGGTTAGTTAGCTGGAACTTTTGTGCAAATTAATTGCTTGAGGAATTAATTAATCTAATTGGTGAATTACCATCTTGAGTGAATTGTGCAGTAGCTTTCATAAATTAATCAAATTTAGTGTAGTGTGTTCTTATTCTTAATCCAATTAATTAGTTGTTTAAGGTTTCTTGTGGTTGCAAAATTCTTTGAACAATTGATGAATTGAATCTTGGATGGTTATTCAAGAACCTTATGAGGAATGCACTAAAGAGCAAGAACTTAATCCTAAATTGGTAAGCTAAATAGAGCAAGGATAATTGAACTCTAGGGAATCCAATTGAAAGCTAGTTACCACATTTATTTGATTAATCACTTGAACTTAGTTTTAGATTTCTAATTTTTGTCAATTAATTTTAGTTCGATTAAATTCTAGCATATCAAACCCCCAAGTTAAGTCCTAATTAGTAATACTTAGAACTCTCTTCCATAAACAATTTAAGGCATAAACTCTGATAAGCATGAATTTTATATCTTCCATTCCTCCTAACTTAGTCATTTTAATGATCAAATATGGCTTTAATGGTTTAATTAGATAGAATTTCGTTTTAGTAGTCATTCTCTGTACTTTATGAATTAATTGGAAAAATAATTGATTTTAAATGCATAAATCATTTTAAATGAATTTTACGGATAATTCTACTGAATATTCTTCATTCTTTTGTGTAGAATTTCTGATGTGCAATTAGCTTGAATGAGCATTTGATTAAAGGAAAAGAAGAAGCCATGGGTTCAGATTAAACACAAGGGCAGCAACATACACATGCAGAACGTGGAAAGCATGAGCTAATTGAAGGAGAAGTCCACTCGAGCTATTGGTTTGAATGAAAACGCTGGAGAACCACACTTGTAGCTAAGAAAGACGATGGAGCTGAATGATGCATGAGCTGAAGCTACATGCAGAAGTTGCATGGCTGGCAGCTGAAATGGGAAGCCTGTAAGTAGCAATCACGAAGGAATGAGCATTGCAAACGAAGAGAAGAAGCTGTGCAGAACAACAGAACAACGCCTGGAGCATTAAGGAGCTGGACGTTGAACTTCAGAAGAAGAGAAAACTCGAGGAAGCTGCACGAAGAAGTTACAGTAGGAGCTACATCATGCATATGAAGTGAAATAATAAAATAAAATAAATGGGACCCACACCTTATTTCACATGCAAAGCTACGGGCAAGGAGAAGAAATAAAAAGCATGAAGAACCGAGAAACTCCAGCAACCGAATGACCAAAGAACCAGCTACAACGTAGAGAAAATGGAGAGGAGCTGTGTGAAGAAAGACGTGAATAAGCAACGTACAGCAGCTATAGAGCCAACGTTGAACTTCAGATGAAGAGAAAATCTGGACAGTAGCTGCGTGGAATGAGTTAAAAGAAGAAGAAGCTGTGAAACAGAGACAGCCACGAGTTAGAGAAGAAATAAACACATGCAGAATTTACGTGGAAACAAGAGGCATGCAGCTCGAGTAAAGAAACTACAAGTTGCATGGGAAGAGTTTCACGTGGAGATAAGAGCAGAAACATATTTGGCTGTGAACAAAACAGAAGCAACGTGCTGGGCAATCTATGAAGGAAATAACTTCTGTTTTGGGAAAAAGAATAAAACGTTGACAGCAATGTATGAAGAAGCAACGTGAAAACAGAACCATGAATGCGCTGAATGATGAATGGGTCCCACAATCACATAAACAAAGATTAAAATAAGGAGCTTCAGATTTGGAATAAGAGGCAAAGCACGTGAAGAATAAATGAAGCACGAGGAGAGGCTATTCTGGACGACGTCGTTCATTCTCTCGACTCGATCCCTTCGTCCATCAATACCTACGCATACACTCCACGCATACCCTTCACTCCAGCATTCCTATTCATTCACGACACGTCCAGAGCCCATTCCATTCACGTCACTTCGCCCATTCTCTACACGCCTTCACTCTATAAAGGGGGCATCCATCATTCATTCACGAGGGGGGAGATTCATTCGGCCATTGAACCAGACGCATCCATCAACACCCATCGCCTCCATTCACTCCACGCCTCCATCCATTCATCCATCTCTCCATTCCATACTCCATCATCCATCCACCGAATGAAGATCTAATTCATTCATCTTGAGGCTAGCAAGGGAGGAAGCTCTTGAGTAGAAGCTTGAATCCTTGGGGAAGAAGAAGAATTCTGGCTAAGATTTTCTTATTTTTCCTACACTCTTTCTTTTTCTGTATAATCTCGGTTGAGTTATGTTTGATTAGGAATTTGTGTAATTAATTAGTGGCTGGTTAGACACTGATTAGGAAACCTTTTTTTGTTGATTAATTGGTTAAATTTGAATTTGGTTTTTCATTATTCTCTCTAATCTCTCATGTATGCCACGAAGGTGTTCGATGAATTGCATGAGTAAGGTTGTGTGTTTAAATGTCTATTTGAGAATTCCTTGGTGTTTAGTTGGTTAATTAAACATTTTTGGATGATGAATCAGAAGATAATTAATTAGTTAATCAATCAAATTAGATGTTCATTGATCTTAAAGACAAGAGTTAACGGTTTAATGCGGGATTGAGGTCTCAATTCAACATTAGATTGTTAATCTCTTGATTCTTGCGTGGTAACTCAAGATAATTTCTAATGAACATAATTAGGAAATCTTAGACCAGAATTAATCACAATTAGAATAGGATAAGGATAGTGGATACCAAGAGATGATTCCTAAGTTAGTCACAAGCCCATCATTCATCACAATTTATCCAATTAGGTAGTATTTAGAAATTTTGTTTCAATTCAGTTTAGCATAGTTTAATTCAATTAAAAAAACCCCCAAACGAGATAGTTCTAGGATCTTAGAATACTTAGAGAACCTAATTGAACATTGAATTCCAATTCCAAGGGAGATGACCTAGGTTGTGCCACTTGCTATATTTTTAGATCAACCTAGTTTTATTTTGGGGGTTGCACGACAAGCCCGTCAAAATTTGGCGCCGTTGCCGGGGATTTGGAATCTCAATTGTTTGAGAAAGTTTTCTAAGTGTTTTTGTTTTGTTTTATCTTTGTTTTAGTTCTATTTTGATTTGATTTTCGTTCTGTTTTGAACTTGGAATCGGTTAATTTCGGTGTTGCGCGTTAAGTGTCCTGGTTGCTGGAATTTTCGTTCAAAGTGCCCAGAAAATTCTCATACTTTGTTTTTCAAGGTTTTTGGGTGTTTTGAGCAAAAGTAATAGCATATCTATTAGGTGCACCATTTTTTGGCCAAATTCCAACGTTTGAGGCACTTTTTCTAATTTTTTAGTATTTTTTCGAATTTTTTAGGAATTTTTCAATTTTTCTGGATTTAATTTCTTTATTTTTTTGTGAGTTTATTTTGTGTGACTAACCTCTATTTAGGAGTGTTTTTCATTGTTAGGAACTTCTTAGCTTCATTGAAATTTTATTTTCTTAATTTTGAGTTAATTTTAGTTATAATTTGTTTGTGATTTTACTTGTGCTTAAAGTGATGGTGCTTCTCATTTTTTCCTTGCGTATAAATGGATCAATATTATTCTAATCAAGGTGTTTATGATCCCTGTAGAGAGCATAGGATTTCTCGAAGGATGGATAACACCATGACAATGGTTCAAGGCCGTCTTGAAAGCCAACAATACCAACAATTCCAACCACCATGCTACCAACTATACCACAACCCATATGGAGTTCACCCAAATTACCACTCTCATCATGAACCATATCATACCTTCCATAGGCAAGAGCCACAATATCATCCTTACAGCTACCATGAGAGGTACATGCAACAAGAGCCTCAAAAGGAATCGAGTTCGAAAGAGAGGATGATGCAGCTAATGGAAGACTTAGATCTTCGAATCCAACAAAGGGATGCCGAACATCTTCAATTCAAACAAGAACATGAACGGTGGTATCTTGAAATGCAACAAAGGCTTGACAACATGATGAAGGATTCAGGAATTCAATTGAATCAACCGACTTCAAGTACTAATGAATCAATTAAAGAGCAAATTAGAAGGGAATGTATAGAAGAAGAAGAGTCTTATCCATTAGGTAATATCCTTCCATCTTCTAATGTTTTACAATTTGTTAGAACTGAATTTAGTATGCATGATAGCACTTCGATTCCTGATGCATATAATATTGTTGATTCTGAATTACATGATGATGATGATGTTGATGAGGAAATAATTGTTGAATCTCCTGATTTGGTTGATTGTGGTAGCTCATTGAGCAAAACTGACACATTTATTGATGTTCATGAACCCTTGTGTACTGATGCACTTGGGATGTCTACTCCTAGCTATGATTATAGTAAAAATTTTATTTCTAAATCAATTGATGAATCTATTGAGTCTAGGGTAGTAGATAAGTGTGGGGGTAACTTAGAAGGTAATGCTCATGCTGTTCCTGGTGTGGAATTGGTTAATAAGTCTGTTGTTAATGCATCTACTAAGTTTAAGGATAACATGTCATCTAGATCATGTGATATAGCTGATTGGGATGCATTTCTTGATTGTGTGTGTGTTGAATCTGCTATATGTGATAGATGTTCTCAAATTAATTCTTCCTTTAAGACTAGTGAGTCCATCACATATACTAATCCACATGATTCCTTACTAACATGTGCTGATATGGCTGATGAAATGGTAAATGTAGCATGTGAAAATAATATAGGCATTGAATTTGTTGAGCAACTTGTTGATAACTCAGACTCTAATTCACAATGCTTATGTGATGATATGCATACATGTCCTATATGTGCTGAGATTAATGAATTTTTGGAGTCTGATAAGTCTATTGAATCTATGGAATCCTTGGTCTGCACTGAAATTGTTAATGAACCTGATTCTACTGATCATACTAGTGTTTATGATAGTATGCATAGTGATAGTGCTGATGTTGAAAATTCTATTGATCCTTTTGCTGTTGTTGATGCTAGTAGGAGACTTGATTTTGTTGTTAATCATTGTCTAGAATGTTATGAGCCTACTAATGTCTCTTTGTTCAGGGAAGATGTCATCTCTATTGTTGAAAGTCCTGAACAGATTTCTGAGGTAGGTGAAATAGTTCCCAACGAATCACAGGCTCTCCCAGTAGAGGAAAAGCAGCTGTCAGACACCTTGAACTTAAAAGATTATGAGAAGTTGCAGTTTAATTTTCCTATTGATGCAGTGACTCTTACTGATGAGAGTCCTATAGATTTTATTGGTTTTGATAGATTTTTAGGAAATTTTGATTTTAAATTTTCTTTCTTTAGTTTTTATTGTCTTAAATTTGATTTTTCTTCTTTTCTTGGTCCTACATATGCTGAAAATGACTTTCCTAAACTACTGTTGGTTAAGAAAGTCCATGAGTCAACACTGCATGATCAATCCAAATGTTTTAAAGTGGTTAGACTCAAATTTGTCCAGTTAAGAAGGAATAAAGTAGTTTTGATTTTAATTTTTGATACATATGATTAGTTAGTCCTTAATAAAACTCTTCTTAGTTTAGGATGTAGTTTTCTTTTCTTTTCTGTATTATAGTTTGTTTTATTTTTTTTTGCTTTGTAGGTAATAAAAGGTTGCTAACCAGCTACATGGAAATCTTAGCCTACCTTGAGATCTCCATCTTCAAGTCCATCCGGTTGTATACTTTCCCTTTCACTCTTTATCTTATGTTGTTTATCTGTTTACTGGACTGGTGCTGACATTGAGGACAATGTAACATTTAAGTGTGGGGGAGAGAGTCATTTCATTCCATTCCATTTTTCTTTTCCATTTCATCCTTTCCTTGTTTTGAAAAAAAAAAAAAAAAAAAAAAATTGAAATTTTTTGAGAAAATTTTTGAAAAATAGCATGACTTTTCTTCAATTTTTCTGTAAAAGTTGCAAGTTGAGATGATTATAGCTTGGATTTGCTTAAGACATGATAAGTGATGGATCTTGTGTCTTAATTCAAGTGAAGTGGCAATGAATTTGATTTCAATGAATTATTTGATAGCCATTAGCTGGTGAGGATTTGAGCCTTAATTGTTCAATTCTAGTGTGTTTTCACCGATCTTTGTTTCACTCTAGAACTTGTCTTGATTCTTTGCTGAGATCACATTTGTATTTGCATGCATAAAAATGATAAGGCATTCATTTTTTTTTTTTTTAGCTAGATAGCCAAAAAGCCAACCCTATATGCATTTTATCCATTGTTTTAGCCACTTTGAGCCTTGATTTTCTTTTCTTGTTAAACCATAGCCAAAAAAAAAAAAAAAAAATTTCCACCTTGTTTCAAGATGCCTTAGAAATTCAAGGAGCATTACATCTAATTAGGATAGGTGAATGTGTGCTTTGCATCCATTAAGGCCATTGTGATTCAAAGAATTTGTTCAAAAAAAAAAATTTTACAAATGCAAAGAAAAGAGATAGGAAAGCAAAAAGAAAAAGAAAGAAAAGCAATGAAAAAAAAAAAAAAAAAAAGAGAAAAGAAAAGAAAAGGAAGCAATGAAAAAAAAAAAAAAAAAAAGATTATCTTAAGTTGAGTTTATAGTTGCTTGTATTAGTTGGAAATAAGGCCTTGGATGCACACTCTTCCTTATCCTAAATTGTCATTGAGTGCTCTTGAGGTCCTAAGGTGTTCTATTTGCTGTTTGTTTTTCCTTTTATTCTTTTTGTATCCATTCGTTTCATTTCCTTAGCCCCATTACAACCCTAAATAAAGTCCTTTGATTTGTGCTTTGCATTTAGCATGGGTGGTGGAGATTTAGAAGCTAGACAAGCTTATGGTAGTGAGTTTGGATAGGTGAAGCTTGAGCGAAACACATCCATTTAAACACTTGAGAGTTGAGAGTAAACACTAAACCATGTGAGGGGTTATGCATTTTAATTCATTCTTTTCAAATAAAATTGCCATGGAACTTAATTCTTGATGCAAGTGAAGTTAGTTTAGATTGTTAAAATGATGAAGAGTTGTGATTAATCTCTAGCTTGTGATTCTTACACTTTCTTTTCCACTTGCCATTCTACTAGCCGGATGTTTCAATTCATTCTTCTAACTTAGATTTTGAGCTTTGCCCAGGAGTGCAAAGGTTTAAGTGTGGGGGAATTTGATAAGCATGAATTTTATATCTTCCATTCCTCCTAACTTAGTCATTTTAATGATCAAATATGGCTTTAATGGTTTAATTAGATAGAATTTCGTTTTAGTAGTCATTCTCTGTACTTTATGAATTAATTGGAAAAATAATTGATTTTAAATGCATAAATCATTTTAAATGAATTTTACGGATAATTCTACTGAATATTCTTCATTCTTTTGTGTAGAATTTCTGATGTGCAATTAGCTTGAATGAGCATTTGATTAAAGGAAAAGAAGAAGCCATGGGTTCAGATTAAACACAAGGGCAGCAACATACACATGCAGAACGTGGAAAGCATGAGCTAATTGAAGGAGAAGTCCACTCGAGCTATTGGTTTGAATGAAAACGCTGGAGAACCACACTTGTAGCTAAGAAAGACGATGGAGCTGAATGATGCATGAGCTGAAGCTACATGCAGAAGTTGCATGGCTGGCAGCTGAAATGGGAAGCCTGTAAGTAGCAATCACGAAGGAATGAGCATTGCAAACGAAGAGAAGAAGCTGTGCAGAACAACAGAACAACGCCTGGAGCATTAAGGAGCTGGACGTTGAACTTCAGAAGAAGAGAAAACTCGAGGAAGCTGCACGAAGAAGTTACAGTAGGAGCTACATCATGCATATGAAGTGAAATAATAAAATAAAATAAATGGGACCCACACCTTATTTCACATGCAAAGCTACGGGCAAGGAGAAGAAATAAAAAGCATGAAGAACCGAGAAACTCCAGCAACCGAATGACCAAAGAACCAGCTACAACGTAGAGAAAATGGAGAGGAGCTGTGTGAAGAAAGACGTGAATAAGCAACGTACAGCAGCTATAGAGCCAACGTTGAACTTCAGATGAAGAGAAAATCTGGACAGTAGCTGCGTGGAATGAGTTAAAAGAAGAAGAAGCTGTGAAACAGAGACAGCCACGAGTTAGAGAAGAAATAAACACATGCAGAATTTACGTGGAAACAAGAGGCATGCAGCTCGAGTAAAGAAACTACAAGTTGCATGGGAAGAGTTTCACGTGGAGATAAGAGCAGAAACATATTTGGCTGTGAACAAAACAGAAGCAACGTGCTGGGCAATCTATGAAGGAAATAACTTCTGTTTTGGGAAAAAGAATAAAACGTTGACAGCAATGTATGAAGAAGCAACGTGAAAAAGAACCATGAATGCGCTGAATGATGAATGGGTCCCACAATCACATAAACAAAGATTAAAATAAGGAGCTTCAGATTTGGAATAAGAGGCAAAGCACGTGAAGAATAAATGAAGCACGAGGAGAGGCTATTCTGGACGACGTCGTTCATTCTCTCGACTCGATCCCTTCGTCCATCAATACCTACGCATACACTCCACGCATACCCTTCACTCCAGCATTCCTATTCATTCACGACACGTCCAGAGCCCATTCCATTCACGTCACTTCGCCCATTCTCTACACGCCTTCACTCTATAAAGGGGGCATCCATCATTCATTCACGAGGGGGGAGATTCATTCGGCCATTGAACCAGACGCATCCATCAACACCCATCGCCTCCATTCACTCCACGCCTCCATCCATTCATCCATCTCTCCATTCCATACTCCATCATCCATCCACCGAATGAAGATCTAATTCATTCATCTTGAGGCTAGCAAGGGAGGAAGCTCTTGAGTAGAAGCTTGAATCCTTGGGGAAGAAGAAGAATTCTGGCTAAGATTTTCTTATTTTTCCTACACTCTTTCTTTTTCTGTATAATCTCGGTTGAGTTATGTTTGATTAGGAATTTGTGTAATTAATTAGTGGCTGGTTAGACACTGATTAGGAAACCTTTTTTTGTTGATTAATTGGTTAAATTTGAATTTGGTTTTTCATTATTCTCTCTAATCTCTCATGTATGCCACGAAGGTGTTCGATGAATTGCATGAGTAAGGTTGTGTGTTTAAATGTCTATTTGAGAATTCCTTGGTGTTTAGTTGGTTAATTAAACATTTTTGGATGATGAATCAGAAGATAATTAATTAGTTAATCAATCAAATTAGATGTTCATTGATCTTAAAGACAAGAGTTAACGGTTTAATGCGGGATTGAGGTCTCAATTCAACATTAGATTGTTAATCTCTTGATTCTTGCGTGGTAACTCAAGATAATTTCTAATGAACATAATTAGGAACTCTTAGACCAGAATTAATCACAATTAGAATAGGATAAGGATAGTGGATACCAAGAGATGATTCCTAAGTTAGTCACAAGCCCATCATTCATCACAATTTATCCAATTAGGTAGTATTTAGAAATTTTGTTTCAATTCAGTTTAGCATAGTTTAATTCAATTAAAAAAACCCCCAAACGAGATAGTTCTAGGATCTTAGAATACTTAGAGAACCTAATTGAACATTGAATTCCAATTCCAAGGGAGATGACCTAGGTTGTGCCACTTGCTATATTTTTAGATCAACCTAGTTTTATTTTGGGGGTTGCACGACAAGCCCGTCAAACTCCTTGGAAAGATGACCTAGGTTGCACCATTATCTACAAACTTATTTTGCTACCTAGTTTTATTTGAGATTGCACGACACGACCATCACAATTCCATCATATAATCTAGTTTAATCAACATACATGCATGAATCAAAATCAACATCAGAATCATATCAGTCATTTCAGCAAATGAAACAATTAGGCTATCATGATTACTATCCCATACTAGCAATCATATATTTAACATGTTAAAGGCCATTAACACCAGGAGAGGCCCGTCCACGGCACCTACTCCCTATTGAGCACAACCAGGGCTCAGTGCATCTGGGGTTGATCATACCCGGTGCTCGATCGTAGCACATGCACGGGTGGCAGCCGCACCACAGCTCCACCATGGACTCACAAGGTCCAATCATCATACAATAGATAGCCAACCAATTCATTCAGCAATTTCAAATTATTCATATACAGCAAATATGAAATTAACATAGATATATGCATGGAATTAACGTAAACCCCAGTTACCTCACTTGTAGACAACTTGCAACAGCCACCACAATTCCCAAATTCGGATTCAAGTATCTCCCACCAGAATTCTCAATGTTTCACCCAAAATCCTAAGCAAATTCGTACTAAATTAATACCCATAATATAAATAAGCTATACGGGTCTCAAACCATCAAAGAAAGCATCAAAATGAGGGTTTAAACTCATCTAATATCTGCCCTAACCTTAACCTATGGATTTCATCAAGAAAATCCCCAAATAACCACATTTCAGATTTTGGGTAAAGTGAAAATCCTCTAAATGAAAAACGAATCAGACCAAATTAAAGAGAAAGATGAGGGGGTTAAGTTCTATAACTATTACCTTGGCCAAATCTTGCTCTAAGTGTGTGAAAATGTAGAATTTTTGCCCCAAACCCTACCCTCCTTCTCCACCTCCGAATTTCACTTTTGAGTTTCAGCAAATAGGATAAGTGGCTGAAGTATTAGGGTTTTAGATGGGTTTAAGTTGGGTCAAAAATGGGTTATGGGTTGCTCCAAGGTCCAAGTTCAAATGGGCTTCAGACTTTAGCTTATTGGGCCAGTTTTCACTTGTTGGGCTGCAGAATTATTTTGGGCCAGTTTAATACATTGGGTTACTGAAGTTTAATTGGGTTTGGGCCTAATTTGAAGGGCTCAAGGGCTTAGGTCTGCACAAGGGTAATTGGGCCACTTAATTGAGCCTATACAAGATAAATCTTGGGTCTCTATCTCATTAAATTAGTTTGGGTCTGCCTCTAAGTCATTGGGCCTCCATTAGCCTCTTATCATGATTCATTAATTTAGGCCTAGATGAAGTTTCTATCCCAAATAAATTTTTAACCCAGATTAACAATTTATCTCTCTAGAATACCTATTCACTAACTTGTCTAATTATCCTCTATTAATTATCCTTAATTAACCTTAATCTATGATCAACACCTTAATTAATTTCGGGGTGTTACAAGATACCCTCTATCTTACCCACAACATCTAATTCATCAATCGGTCTCACAAGCTCTATTTGGAGTGTCAAAAATTCTTCGGTAAAACCATGTGGAAAGATGATAAGTCTTTTGTACATATCCTTAATACCCTACAACATACAAGCAAAAAATTATTACATAATAATGTAGCATTTGCAAGACAATTGGTTCAAATAGAATAAATGGTATCAGATAGTGAAATATAAACTTAGATGGGAATGCACTTAGACCTTTGGTATTTAAAATGCCTTACACTCAAAAGCAAGAACAAAGCAATTATCAAATAAACTTAGAAGCCTATAGATTCAAATGCATAGATTACCATAGCTAGATTAGCATATCTAATCATGCTCCTTCTGAAGTTTAAGCATTTGTTATAAGTGATTTTGATTCCAAAACTTTACAACATTAGCATTGTTGGGGACAACTAGATCTTCAAGAGGAAAATGCTTGAAGAAAAAATATAGATAAAAAATGAACTTGTTATATGTTGCAAATAAGAGGTCATATAAACATATAGATTAAAGACCATACCATAAGGAATGGAAGATATCCCTTTAATGCTTTTCTTTTTATGCCTTTACTTGAAGCTAATGTGAAGCTCGTCACTTCCTTGACAACATAAACTATTATCAGTCATATGACGTTGCATGGTCAATGTCAACAATAACAAGAAGTAGTTTATCATTGACCTACAAACTAAATTTTAGATATAGTAATGTCCAGAGGGCAAAAAGTACAAAGGCCCTTTTGAAGTCTCTACTAGCCTTCCCTACTAGTATTATTTATTTAAGATCCTTAATTTATTTTCCCTTGAACTTTCTTTTAATTGCAACTATGGCTTCTCCCCCTGAACTGTCAGGTATAGGTTAGCCACTAAATGGGATGCCCATTATACCATGGATATTCTAGATTTCTATTGGCACTTGTTTACCTTTAATTGATAAAGACTTGGTTTGAATATCAAAGGCCTTAACAAGCTTGATGCATAATGTAATGCTCCACATCAGATAGGAGGATCCTAGGTAAGTTTATATAAACGGGGTCCTGAGAGGTCTATGGGACAACCTCAAAGGGATAAAACCCTATACCCAGAGTACTGGTTGAGGCAAGGTGCCTAATCGGGGACAATATCAGGTGTCCATGCTTCTGTTGTGCCAGTGGCGATGCATTTTACGTTGTGACTGATTAAAGTGACCCTGAGAACAAAACCCCACCAAGCCAATGTGCTAGGTGCCGTAACAGAGATAATATCGCCAAGGGCTCTATATGGTATTTGGTATCAGAGTTGACCTAGCCAAGTGTGGACCTCAAGGATGAGGTGACCCCAAAAGGGGTGAAATGTAATGTCCCACATTGGATAGGAAGATCCTAGGCTAGGTCTATATAAATGGGAGTAGTACTCTCCCTCTCAGCGCTTTGGGTCTGGGATTTTGTCCCTCTAAGGTTGTCCTATAAACCTCTTAGGAATGTATCATTGAAAGGGAGAGTACTACTCCCACTTATATGGACCTATCTCAAGATCTTCCTATTTGATGTGGGACATTACACATAACTCCTTTAATAAGGTGTGAAATGCCAAATCTATCAAATCCAAATCCCATTTCCTCTACTAACCTATCCAACACATTGTTATTTTTTTTTATGAATTTTACAGCTTCCTTAAACTAAGAGGGAGAGCACCTTATTACAAATGGTATCTATAATACATAAATAAATTGTTTATACTAAACAAACTCATCGAAATAAGCATAGAATGATGCAGAACTATGAATATCATTTCCTTATATGCTCCCTTTTGTGCATCTATCACTCTTTGTTAGCTTCATCATTATATTTCTTCTTTTTATTATGTTACAATTTTCACTACCTTTCTACTAGTGGAGATTCCCTTATAAAAAAGATGACAAACAAGATTTCATTTCTCCACACCATATTTTAGACCTTATTTGTTTTAACATCATGAAACTCTCCTTTATTTTTTTTGTAAAATTCATCCCTATGAATGAAAACATACATATGACAAACTTTTAATTATATTATCATAAAACACAACTATGTCAGTGAATAGACAAAATCCATCACCTGAACTTCTGTAGTCCTAATCTATATTTATGTGAGACTTGATCTTTATCTTTCATGATTTTATATTCCATTTATGTAACAAGAAAATTATCTTAATTAACTTAACAATGAAGTTGAATAATCACCTTTGAAATCCAAAAATATGTGTTAACCTTAACTTGAGACTCTGATTAACTCTAGTGGACAATACACAAGTCATAAAGATAGAGGAAAAAAAACCTAACTTTTAAAGTTATAAGATACTTTTTGGCAAGTTACTTCTATATTTTAAGGTGTTACAAGGAACTTTTAGCAAAATTACCCAAATTTTAGGGATGAAGTAACCTGGCAATTACAAAATCAAGACCATATAAGGACAACCACAAACAACCAATGAAAATACCAATAATACTTTCTTATGTTTCATCAATGATTTTCTTGAATTCATAACAATAAAAAATTTTTCATAATAAAGACATTCAAAATCAAGAATGAACAAGATTCCTCATATCTATTCATAATTGAGAATGAATAAAAAGATGTCACCCATAATTAATCCAAAAATTTAATTAAAAAAAAATATGACAAAAACGCAAGAGGGGAAGGTGTTAATAATAAATGAGTTACCTCTATGTTTTAGGTGCTTAGGTACTTATAAGGGGCTTTTAGGAAATTCAGTACTTAGTTTTAGGATCATTTATACTTTACTATTATAATTTGAAGAAAGTTACTTTTATATTATCAAGAATTACAAGAAACTTAGTTATAGCCATAAATAACATTAAATGTTATAATTTTTATTACTTATAATATTGTGTTTATTGTATTGGTTACATTATATAATAAAATTAGGACATCAAGATCATTGCAGTTTCTATACTTAGATTCAACTAATAGTTTACTCATTCATGTTTAAATATATAACTTCTAATCCTATCTTGGAATTCTAATTGGGTAAAGAACTTTCAAAACTTGATGATAAAGATTTGGTTGAATCTTGCTTGAAAAACAACCAATTTAGCATTCATATAACTTTGTTCCACAATATATACACCTATTTTTTAGTTATAGGCTTTTTTTATGCAATTTGTATTAATATTTAATATCAGAGAATACCCTTAAAAGGTTTTTTTCTTTAAATGGAAAAACAAACTTATACACCACTTTTGGATATAGTTTTCAATGGGGTTAATAATCAAGGGTATTCTAATTGCCCTTATGAGTATAATAGACGAAGTATACACATCAGATTTAAGTGTGAATTATTCTTCCTTTTCTTGTCTCAAATATGTATAATAAACATTCTTTATTTCATCCTTGAAAACTTTAGAATGTTGACAATACATACATAATTTTAGAATCAATATTATCCTAATTTTGCCTTCTTTAGATCCTTTTCTTTTTAAGAATATTCTAATACCCAAAGGAGTTAGACTAATACGTTGATGCCTACATTTCTTGCAACTAAATATTGATAATATATCTTCAATGGCAACATTCCTATGAACTTTGATTCATCCTTCATGAATTTAAATACAAAATCATGAAGGTAGTTGTCTAATATTATAATATATAGGCTTTGCCAAGAATGACATGTTATTGGAAAGAGACATATTATCAATGAACATGTTATTATAAAGTCCATTTCCTTCAATGTATTGGAAGGAGAATATTTTGCTAATTTTATTTAACAGTGTTTCATATTTTGTTGAGAAAATGACATAGCGATCTTCCAATTGTCTTATCAAGATTTTATTAGAGACCTTATGATCAAATAGAAAAGTTGAGGTATACCTAACAATACATTATATATGTAATAGATTAGGATATCAATGAGGCAGTGACATAATTTAAGTTATGTTAAGGGCATAAGTTCTATAATAATAAAAATCTATGACCTTTTACATTAAAGTTAAAATATAAAAGTAACATTAGTATGTTGCAACTTTAGTCGATTTCATTACATCACATATTTTTACTTCTTTTTCCAACTCCAGAAAACAAATCCAACTTATTTAGAATTAAGTCCTACAGAGGTATAATTTGACTAATGTTCTAGTAGGTAAATCAAGACCTTCCAAACGATATTAAATGATAAACCATTATAATTAGAAAGCAAATAGACTTACCCCAAATTAAATATGAAGATAAAGGTTTTAGATAAGTGAACAAAAATTTAACACACAATAATAATCACCCAAAGTTGAAAGTTAGAACTCTGCTTTCTAGAATTCTAAATTCAAAGTCTCTATAGTTTATACCTTCAATTATGGTCTTTTGTAAACCAAATTCCCCAAACTAACAAAAGTCAAACATATTTAAAATATGAAGTGAAAACATGTAAATCCTTAATACATTAGTAGGAAGAAAATTGTGAACTTCAAGAATAAGGAGGTGATAAACCCTTTTGATATTGGCAGTGATGGCTATTTGATTAATGCACATCACGATGTTGTGGTTTTACTAACCATTGATTGCCATAGCTGAGGATGATGCTACAATAAGTGGGCTTAACTATTACTATGGCGAATAACGAATCTATAGTCGAAGGGATTTGCAAAGCACAGCAAGAAACCATCGATGGAGAGAAGCATCAATAAGAGTAAAGATATCGGGCAACAAAGCATCGGGGATGTTGAAGCAAAGAAGAAGGAGAAACTGTCGATGGATAGAAGCATAAGGTAGCTACTTTAAGTCTTGAGTCACCAAAAATAAGAAAGGCATTTCTATTTCTCCAGTGTCAAAATTAGGTCCTTAAGGCCTAAAATATAATTTTGATTTTTAAGATCTCTTATTATAATTTTTTGCAAAGTTTGGGTCTTTATATCTAATTTTTCCTAGTTTTTTTTCCTAATGAGAAAGAAAGTAGGTATAATATGTATGGAAATGTTCATTTGTCTATCTTAAGTTTGTTTTTCTTTCTGGATATGCATCCTTGTTGGTTTCTATGTGTAATAACAAGAGGATATTTTGAGTATGAAATTTAAAAATATTCATTACAAAAGATTTTAAATTTTAAAATTAATTTAAAAATTTAAAAGATAAAAAAAAATAATCGTAAGAATAAAAATTTTAATTCTAAAAATATATATATTTCATATAATAAAATTCATAAATTCTTTTTATTGTTCTCCTCTTTTTCCATTTTTGTTTACTACTATTTAGAAAAATAACTTTTCATCATAGTTAAAATTTTCTATTCTTTATACTTTTAAAATAATTTTAAAATTTAATATCTTTTATAATAAATATTTTTAACTTATAATTTGAAATTATATATTGACTAATAACAAATTGAGATTTAAAACCAAAAGGTCAAGCGATCAAGGGTCACCTCTATAGGATCCAACCTCCTTTCCCTTATATGTTTTCACCATTGCAACCACATAATATTTCTGAGTAAATTACATAAATATTTTTTTTACTTTAGTAAAATTACACAGATTTTTTTTAATTTTTAAAATATATACAATTTTTTTCTAAAACAAAAGGGTGCATTATATTTTAACTCAATTTTGACATTATTTTAACTAAAATACTCTCATTAACTTAAATATATTTTTTGTTAAATTTAATGAAAACCAAGTCTAATTTTTTTTTTATTTGTACATATTTGAAAAGAAAATATACTCTTTTTATTTTATTTGTATATATTTAGACATAATATATATTTTTATATTTATATTAATAGAAAATATTTTAGTTAATAAATTTAAAATTAAACTAGAATATATATTTTTAAATTAAAAAATTACATAATTTCAACAAAATTTTTAAAAAATCCATATTTTTTTATGGAATAATTTACTTAATATTCTTCCATAATAACTTCTTAGAAACGACAAGTTTTTCTAACTTGGACATTCCAAACACCATGTGACCAAACCATGACAAAAGCGATACTTCCTGTCTACTTCACTTTGATTCATTTAATTCACATTTCCATTCTTTATTCTTCTCTGCCCACCTTCTTCAACATTGCGCGTGACTTCTCATTTATTCTCCCCTCCCCATCTTCATTTTCTCCATTAATATGCTGTAAGATTATGTCTATTTCAAACGCTACGACAAGTTTTAATTAATAAACATTCTATATTTTCACTAGGAGATACAGACGACTGTAAGGGGTCTATTTAATTATTTTTAATTTTTTTTTACTTTTAAGGGATAAAAATTAATTAAAAATAAAAATTATAATTATGAGATCAAACATTTTAACTGTAAAAAATATTTATATTTTAAAAATTAACTGTATAATACAGTTAAAATTTTTAAGGTATAATTTTTTCTCACAATTAAAATTTTTAACTTCACAATTATAATTTTTATCTTTTTAATTATTATTTAGTCCCTAAAAGCAAAAAAAGAAAAAAAAGAAAAAGAAACATTGAATGGATCTCTTGCAGTTGTCCATACGATTGCTAGGTTACCTCTTTATAGTTTCTCCAATCCTTTTCCCACTATAAGTTTTTTCTTTTACTGGATTATTTTGTCAGTTACTTTATATAAAGTTTTGGTTAGATAATATGAAAGAAAAGAAAATATAAAAAAATAGGTAAGTGAAATAAAAAAATAAATTTTGTATCTTTATTTTAAAAAAATAATTTAATAAATATAATAATAATTATAAGAATATAATAAATATTATACAAATTATATAAAAAAATATTCTCATGGCTTTCTTGGGAGTAATCACTATCCCTAAATCGACATGTGAAATAAGTCAATTAAACAGAAAAGAAGAAGCTATCTAACGTGAGTTTATAACTAGGAACCTTTCTGTTCAATGTTCAAGTCAAGATGTTCAAACGGCAAAATGGACACAATCACAATGATTTACATTGGCAAATGTATAGCAAACAAGATGCAAAACATTAATTAAGTATTCTTGTTTGAGGAATATTTACTATATTTTTGTAGTACTTATTTTAGTACTACTCTCATTCATATTTTGATAAGTAAACAATTTTTATCTAAAATTTATGATCTAAATATGCTTTTAACACTATATTACGTAACATTAACAAAAAAAAATTATGTGACAAAATATAAATAATAATAGCATTAAATATTTAATACTATATGAATAGTGAAAATGAACTTAGTTTGGCAGGATCAAATTTTCCAAGCATTAATTAAGGTAAGAAAAACCAACAACATTCTCACAAACTTAGCAAGTATCTAATAATTATGACCTATATAAAGGATACTTTGTAAAATTAAAGTTGTTGTACCCCAGTAATCGTTTTGACCAAAGTAGGAGAAAAATAAAATGGTGGATTTTCCCTTGATTTTATGGGACAATTGGGTAGCAAGGTAGGTAGAATGAATTAATTTTTGGACATTTCAGTGAAAAGAACAGCATTCTTGTACACCTTCTTTGATGCCCATGATGAACGTTTTGAATTTATTAAACCCTCTGATTATAGTGCCAAAAAAGTCCTTTACGAACGTTGTCTATATATATATTGCTACCAAGAGACTTAAACATCAGCACGTAGTGCTGACCTAGTCACCTCGACCCCACACGCATGTGTTCTCATTTATTAGTCGTCGTACATTTCTTGATATATATAGTCATAGTTTCACATTATTTTCTGAAATATGATAGACATTTCAAGACTTTCATCTAAAGTACCAACTATATTAATTCTGTATTCATTAGTTACACAATCCGATATATATGATTTGATCCCTCTTTTGATGAGCTTTTCAAATATGAACGGAATTTGAATTCTAATTTTTTAACCTTGCAGTATTAACCCAGTCTTAATTTAAAAATGAGAAAAAAATGAAAAAGGTATATGAACTTGATTTTTTGCCTTTATTTGGATTTTATATAACAAGAGATTAATTAACAATAATTACGGAGATACTTGTGAGTTTTATTGAAAACTTTATTCAATATGATATTTCAAAAAGAATATATATTTTAATTTACAATTGTTGAAGTTCTTGAACAAGCACAACATTTGTAAACCATGGTCTAAATTGATGAGTTGTTGAAGGAAAAAATAGTTCATGAATGCTGTGTTTAAAAAGGTGTTAGCTTTTCTAAAATTACGTTTTACAAAAAATTGTTGCTTTTATACAAATTAAATTTTCTACCGTGTATTTAAACGGGCATGAATTCTATTACGCGGGGCACATCTCACATGGTCTAAAACAGGTTTTTTTTTTGGTATAGATAAATGGATTTTTTTTTCAAAAATTTGATTTTTTTCTTTCCCACAACAAGAACCGTTTTCTCGTACAGTTAAAATAAATAAGTAAGAAATTTAAATATGAACCTTTAAGTTGCATCTATATATAATGCCACTTACAAAGATATGGAAGTGCTATACATCTGATTTTTGTCGTCTATAAAATTAATAAAAATTTGAAATATTCATAAATAAAAAATAAAATCAAGTAAAAAGTAATTCTTTTAAAAAATTTTATATGCAATTTTTTATAAATATATAATTTTTATAAATATTTATATAATTTTTAATTTAATCATATATTCAGTCCTACTTTAATTAATGACAGACTGCTAAAGTGCGATAGGACATTGCAATGAGGAGGTTTGTGCTTGGAAATCAGAATATTATAGAAATCACAGCCTCACAGGTACTTTAATTAGCTTCCCTTAGCAAAAGAAACCAGAAAAAAAGGACCCAATAAAAAACATTGACTGTGCGGAAAGCAACAATCATTTATTAAGTTCAAATTGAAATATCATCTCATAAAAAAGAAAGTAAAAATTGTTATAAGTTTAAGTTCTGGAGAGCTTGAAATACCTGAGAGAGACTGTATTCCAACTAAATTTTACATAGAATTATATTATCTCATGCTATAACTTACTCAAAAGGAGTTATTGTATGTTATAATTAGGAGTTAATTTAGGATAAAGTTAATGAGAAATATATTAGTCTAAGATATTTATCTGCTTAAAAGGAATAGATATTTGAACTCAATGTATTCTCACTGATTATCTCGTCTGATGTTCTGATTTAAGTTGTGATCTTAATTTGTACATTCTACCCAAAAGAGAATATGCTATTATGTTGGCCTCATTATGATAGCTTGTTTTAATTAAAACTATGCATAAATTATCCTCATTGTTTATTCTGATGCATTCTAATTTTGCAGTTATTTTTTTTATGAATAATTATTTTACTTCAATTGAGATTTTAACTGGATTAAATTATAATAAGTGGAAGCACGACTTAAAATTCTCTTTAGGAATTGCTGACTTTGATCTGACACTACTCGAGAGTAAGCCTGAAGTGAATGAGAAGAGTACAATTGAACAGAAAGAGTTCTTAGCCAAATGGGAGAGATCCAACAGACTTAGTCTGATTGCCATTAAGAGGACTAGCTCTGATACCAAATGTAAGAATAAATTCAATATAATTATATGAAATTAGAATATTAGATTGATTACCTATAGAAGATATGATGATAGATTTAGGATACCGCATTGATTCTGAATGCCTCAAAGTTTGACGAGACTAAAGCTTCCTCTGTGATTCACACTCCCTATTACAACTTATAATGGGGTAAGTTGTGAAGTTTGTATTTGACGTGAATACAGAAGGGACCTAGCATAGTTTAAATAGAACTCTAGTACTCACCCATTATGGTCCTATGAGTTATGAGCCCGCATTTTCATCTATACTAATCAATTAGATATCCAGCCTATAATAACAGGATCACTAAGTAGGCCCAAATACATCTATTATGGATCATGAATCAACCTATTTTTATTTAAAATAAAAAATAATTAATTGTAACCCACAATAATTCTTACATTATATTCATAGGCTTTAAATCATGTTTTAACTTAAAATTTTAAGACATTAATTAGATTTATAGATTAATATTACTGAAATATTTTTATCAAAATTTAATTCTTTTTTATATAGAATTTTTTTAGTTATAATATAATAGAGACAAGCAAGCTCTGAAAAATTAATTCTATAAATGTCTCTCGAGATCGGAGAAAACAATACACGACCTGTCAAAATGGTATGAATAGGATTAAATTTAGGTATGATTTTTTATATTTTTATTATTATATTTTTTAATAAAAATATAATATATATGTACAAATATTTTTTTAAAAGACTCAATTTTAGATGTTAAATTGTAAAAATTATGCATTTACTTAAAAATTCATATACTTATTATTTTATTGTTAAAAATTTTAATAACAAAAATATAAAAATTATATCTAAATTTTCTAGAGCGAAATTGCTATCCAGTGGGAGAAAATGCTTGATTAATAGCAAGGAAAGCCGCGGTTGGTTTTGTTTTAGGTGTGTGTGGATGCAAGAGAAGGAGGCAGTGTGGTGTCATATTCTCCCATCCCACACCTTTTGGCCTTTATGCTTGTGTCCCTTTTCTCTTGTCATATCAACCTTTTAAGAATGAAGCCAAATTCCCAACCATTCCCACCCTCTATATTAAATTTATCCCTATTATACTATACGAAAATTAAAAAAGTTTTTAATTAGATATATTCATATTTGATTTAATTTACTCTTGACCGAATTTAAAAAAATTTCAAACATCTTAATGAAACCCCCTTTGTCTTAAAAATTAAAAAAAGAAAAGGAAAACGTTTATCATTAGTTGATTACTATATATATATATATATATATATATTGTAGGTATATAAACATAGTCTTCTTCCGACCAACACTGACGATACCATCCATGTGTCTTTGAGTATGATCATATGATCCTTATCAATTTTATTTAATAAAACTTTCACTGCTAAACTTATTCTCTTTCATTGGGATTTATGATTAATTCGATTTTATTAATTGCCGTCAGAGATTCGAAGTTAAATTTCATGAGAAAACCACTGTCAAATTTATTTAGCAGCTATAAATCCATAATAAATATAAAGCCAACATCTATACCAGAGAAAATCTTGGAACACTTGAAACAAATTATAGCATATGAAATCAAATTAAACCAATTTGGCCTCCCAAAAGCAAGTCTACAACGTTCGAACTCATGAAACTTAATAAAAGGATTGATTAATCATGTACTCTATAATCGAGTACGGAAACTCCACTTAAAAAAAAAAAAAAATTCATCTTAAAGTAGTAATCGACTACATGAGCTTATGATGAGAGACATAATGTTTTTCATTATGTATTATAAAACACATCAGAAAAACTTTCATGTTAATTAACGCAATTATTTGGCAATAATCTTAATTACTTCTTCATATACGTTAAGTCTATAATATTTCTCCTGGGAAACATCCTTAAAAGCTTACTATTTAGTATTGTAATTTCAAAAATGAATTTAAATCCACTCATACGTGAAATGAAGTTTTTAAAAGAAATTAGTTTTATTTTATTTTTACATTATCAAAGTAACCCCATTTATATACCTCCACTTGCATTAATATTTTATTATAATACATTTTATATTATTATTATTTTAAAATCAATATAACTTAAAATAAGTATAAAAGTTAAAAATATTTATAAAAAATAATACAGGGTATTATAAGCAATTCATCAATAGAAAACCAATCGCTATTTTTGACAGAACACTTTTTTTATGAATATTGTTAAGTTATCACTTTATTTTTGAAATTTTATTCACAAATGAGTGATGTGAGTTAAAAAATAGTAATTTTTATACGGTAAAGTTTTTCATTAATTATGTTCTTTTTTTTAATTCAAAGTCATGAATTATGTGCTGCAAGTAATTAATGAACTACTTATTCATAACCTTATGTGGATTGAAGTTTTTTTTTTTGAATGTACGTCTCTTCTCTTCACGAAAGAGTTGGGAAGGAGTGGAGAAGAAAAAAGAAATGAGGCAATGTGAATGTAATGACCATGGAGGATGCTTTATGTGAAACATATTCATCTTTATGTATGTGAATTCAAAGCCAACGTTATCCTTAAAAGCCCCAAAATGATTCGTTTACATCGTTTTCAGTTTTCACTAAATATCGAATATGGCATATATGCTAATATCATCGGAATCCAACTTTTGGGATTACATCTGGAATCTCAAGTGTCCTTGCCCAATATTATCTAAATGTAAAATACAGCTAAGTCATGAGGCTGCTGCTTAATTCCAAGATCAAATAATTAAGAAACGCGTTGATGAAGATGGAATTGAGCTTTTTGCCGTTAAAGTCAAAAGTGAGACCTAAATTGAAAGAGGATGAGAAGACGTGAGAGACAACCATGTTGGCGGCCCCTCTTATTCAAGTGGGCATGGGATAGTTATAGGAATTCAACTTTGAATTCCCTTTGCTTTTTGATGCGACCTCTCACCTACCCTTTCTTAATTAATTGTTTATTTTCTATTTTTTTTTTAATTTTTGAGTTTTTTTTAAGTATTGTTCAAAGTCGATTGGCTTTGAAGGCCGTACGTAGTATGATGGTAAGAATGAATTACTTTAAAATTGATTAGAGGGTTAGTTTTAGAAAAACAAGTAGAGATTCAGTTAAAAGACAGGGTTTGGATCATTTGTATTTAATAAGTAAACATATGATATAGTTAAAAAACAGAAAAAAATAGTGGTGGTAAAAAGAAAAAAAAGCTAACTTTATATATATTTTTATTTTTTATATCACTCTTTTTTTAATTATATACCATGTCAAAGATCTAAGAACAAAAAATTATCTACTTTTACTATTAAAAAAATTACTTATTTAATTTTTGAATATTAAGATTTTTTTAAAAAATTTGACTATAAAGTGAGACCCAAAAAAGTTCAAATTTTTGTACATAAACATACAAAAACTTAATTCAAATCTGTTTGACGGATGGATTAAGCCAACTTGCACTGGCGGCGTGTGATTAACTTAATCGTAGAATTTCCGACCCTGAATGAATGGCCCTTTGAAACAAACAAGAGGGCGGTGAATCATTACATTACGCATCTTCTTTCTTCTTTCTTATTTCTCTGTATCTCAGTTGATGGATTAGCTGGAAATTAGTATTGTCCACGTCAAACCCAGCCCTTCCTCTCTTGGAAGCAAAAGCCTCCTCTGGGTAAGAATTGGACGTTACTGCTCATAGTTACACAAAATAGATTTTTTTCTTTCTTTCTACCTTAATAGTAGATCTGAAAGATTTTGTTCATCTTCCATTTATTTGAAAGTTTTCGTACTTTATTAAAGGACAAGAATCTTATACTTTTGTGGAATTCGATGAATTTTGTGTGTAAAGTAAACAAATGAAATTATATTATTAAGGCATCGAAAATGGGGATGAATTTTAATCCAAGAACGTGGAAAATTAAAGTTTTTATTTATAATTTAGTTTAACAAAAAATATTTTAGATATTTATCTTTTATTATTAGATCTAAAAATTCTATAATTATTGCAAGTAAATTGCCGATTGAATGAATTTTTAAGCTTTGTGCTTTTTTGAAAAAAAAAAAAAAGGAGACGAAGAAGAAGACATTTTTATGTTTGTAATTAATTACTTGTGAGAAATGCAATCTCCATACATCGCAGGTCAACAACAAAAAATCAGTTCTGCTTACGTACACTAACTTAATATAAGATATCAATATATAAAAAATACAATAACATTTAAGATAATTATATTTACTATAATATAATTAAAAGTTATAATAAACATAATATAATTAATATTTCATAAAAATTAACAAATCTTTTGAGACACCAAGTTATCTCTTCCTATATATATATATAAAATCTTATACATGAAGGGTCGCCTAGTAATTCTTATGTAAAGGAATTATTTTTACATAAGTTTTATGTAATATTTTATTACATCTTTATAATCATTTTAAATAATATCTTATCATTTTTTTATTTTTTAAAAATAGAAACATAAAAGTCATTTCTATCCTCAAAATTATTTTTTTTTATTTTTTTTTATCTATAAAATGTAAAAAATATTTTTTTAAAAAATTAATATAATAAATGTATTATTTTATTCAATAAAATAAAAAATACGTTTAAAAACATTTAATTATATAAAATCTTGTGATTTCATTTTAATATTTTATAATTATAAATGTATAAAAATAACTTTCTAACATTATCCAATTTATATAAATTTATATATTTATAATGTCACCCAATTTAATTAAGGATTGGGCCAATCAAATCAATTGACTTGTAACCGCATTATTATCCGATTTCAATTTTAAAACATTAATTTTGGATAGGTATGAAAATATAATCCATAATCCACTTATCAAACAATTTACCCTTTCGAAGAAAAAGGATGTTGTAAATGATGAGTTTGACCAGGAAAAAAGGCATTTGAATCTTTTACTGTGTACCACGATGTTTATACCCACAGTGCACAATATATTTTTATTTTTATTTTTTACTTTTTTTAAATAAAATTAGATTTCAATATTGATAAGTTCGGTAAAGTTATATACATACTATTTAGTTTAGTAATATTTGCAATAAAAATAATTTAAAATAAAACTGTTAATAAAAAATATTACGTATTGTGTATTTTTTTTATCAAATCAAGTAGTATGTATATAAAAAATTACAAATTTTATTAATATAGCATTCTAATTACCTTTAAAGAAAAAATAACAAAATTAAAAGAAAATTTATTGTATACAATATACATGGCAAAAGATTCAAATTCAAACAAAAAGAAAAAGAGTTTGAATATATATTATTAAATTAAAGAAGTTAGGAGAAACTCCTCAAATTATGAAGAAGTATCATCATAAGAAAAGACAAAATGATGCAGAAAGATGGAGAAGTACCTTTAGTATTAGTTAAGCATGCTTTTAACCTGCTTTGGTTATGCTTAGCTTTTGTAATCTTCTAAAAAGGTAGAAAATCATAGCATTTGTAAACTTCCGCGTACCTACCCAACCCATTATCCAACCACGACAATTCTCTCTTTGCATTCCCCTATCTCTGAATAAATATTCTCATATCAAATAGGGTAGATGGAGACTATTCATTTTTTTTTTTTTACAGTTTTAATCATTTTTTTCTATTTTAAAAAGTAAAATACAAAATAAAAATAATATTTCATTCAACTTGAGCAACACAGCATTTTCTATAAGGGAAAAAGAATTCTCTTAGAAGGAATATAGAATGAATCAATTTTTTTCTCATGACTTTTAAAAAGCAGATGCTGACATCGGAATTTTTGCTTAGCCCCTACCATTTGAGTAGCGGAAAGAAAAGGGCAAAGAAATTAGGGTTGTCAAATATTCCTTTCCTATATTCGCTTCTCAATACTTTATAGAGGATCGCCCGCGGATAAAATAATTGCTTCGTAGTTGGCATATATTTTAATAAAACTTTTGTTTCACTTTCACATTTTCTTTCATAGTTGATGAGTGGGGCCCGAGTTGAAGTTACTTTACTTGAGCATAACTGCCCCATAAATATGAACATCATTAACGGACCGTAAGGTAAATATAAAGTAATGGGAATGTGTGTGTTAGCAGGGAGCAGCTGATGTGTATCATTTGATTCCGTATGTGCATAATGAGCTTATATATAAATGATAATGTTTTAATCGGCACTTCAATGGAACCACGCAAGCGAGTCAACAAGGAACAGGAAGCATGACAAGCAATATACACTACGGTGTTAACAACTACTTATATATACGTTAATTAATTCACTTATCAGGTCAGTTTAAAGCACGCTAGTATATTGAAATTAAGACTAGAAGATCCACAAATCTTTCTTTTGTAACTTGATCAGAATTAATTGGCCAATATATAAATGATTTCTCTCAATTTAGTGAATGTACAATTTATCACTCTATTTTTTTATGCAAAATTCCCTTTTGTCAGCATTATCATCCAAAACTTTATGACACTTGTTCACACTTGCAAAAAATTTCAACAAGTGCCGTTAGAATGAGATTCCGGATCCTTTCTTACTCAATGTTAGCAAAACGTTATTACATATTAGAAAGAGAGAGAGAAAATGAGTGGGCGACAAAGTAGATTTTATACACATTTTTATTTTATTTTATCATTTTTTCTTTATTTTTATTTTTTTTCAATTGGAGAGAGCTTAGAGCATGAGAGGATCCACGTTAATAAAGTTATGCAATTTACCCTCTCAACATTAAAAATTGACCAAAGACTCCTAATTTTTTTTAGTTTTGTGCAACATATCATCTCAATTTTTTTAATGCAGGCAAGTACTATTAAGATTTTGAATGAAAATATTGATGGAAAAAGTGTTATACAAAATTAAAAATTCAGAAATCTTTCATCAACATTTAAAATTGAATTAGTAGATTATTTAACTTCCTAAAAAAATCCTTTGTAATATGATCTAAATAGTTGATCTAATTAAACATTCAATCATACATGCATAATTTATATAATTCGGTTGATCGCTAAATCTATGTCAATATCTAAGCCCACCTATCACCTTGAAAAGGTTTTAAGATAATATTGTGGCCATCTATTTACAACCACATGCCTTTTTAATCATTAAAAAATAAAAATCTCCATCATATATATCTGATTGAATTTCGACTTAAATTATGCATCTATGACTGGATTTTGAAGAAGGGGACAAGTGGGGGAAGAAACGTGCTTGCACGAGTCTGATTCTTCTAGGATTTTTTATTAAAATTTTTTTGTAAAACTTGAAGAAAAAAGAAAAAAAAAAGAAATAAAAAAAAGTAAACTTAATATATATTCATATTCTTTATGTCATTCTCTTTCCAAATTTTATAAAAATTTTATAATGAAAAAATTCTAAAGAATCCTTGCACAAGCATCCCCACAGCACTCAATCTTCTTCAAATTGAGTACTTATCTTGAATTGTAAATTACGATAATTGCAAATCTTGGAATAATATGCCAAACTGTTAGCATTAACCTTTTATTCTCAAACCGTACAGCCTAATCTTTCGTCACTATCATAGATTAGATATAATTATGGATTAGATTTCCATTTTTATTTCAATACAAAAATTCATTAGTATGACGTTAAACTTTTTAAATTGACAAAATTAAAAGTACATGATTAGACTTAACCCTAATGAAAACTCTCCTCCAGATTTTTTTTGGGGGCCAAACTCTACTCTGGATTAGCAGTTAAATTTTTGTTTGTTGATGTACTAGTATCATTATTATTATTATTATTATAATTATATTAGTGTTATTCCAGGCGCATCAATTAATTTAATTTTTTAAAAAAATCGAAGACGATATAACGTCTGTATTATTATTCCTGCAGCAACAGACACCAGAGCCTATTGAGACGGTACTGTGAGCCCATTGTATCCCAATTTCTAGTTAGTGGTCTAAAGCCTCCCTCATATGCCGTAGGCTGAGGCTAAGGGCCAATCCTATGTTTATCGTTCTGTGGGTCATTACTCGTATGCTGCACATGTTCACAATGTTTTGATCCATGAGTCATTCGGCAAGTTTATCGAAAGAACCTTTTATTTTTTTTAAATTTTTATTTAAATTTTTGGTCAAAATAAGAAGAACCTTTTAATTGGACTTCGAAGTGCTACTATGAGACGCATGGAGGGCTCATGGGCTTTTTTTTAAAAAACAGTGGGCTAAAACTTTTCTACGGGTAATCTTACTTATGTTAGGCTGTTTGGATGAGATTAGGACCCTATGGCCCAACAACTCACCAACCCACTTAATTGCTCAAATCTCATTTCACTAGAGGACACTCAATTAATATGTGATTTTATCTTGGGTTCAACTTGTTTCGGGACAAATCGAGCTGTGGCTAGAGAAAGGACCCGAGGTTAGTGAGAGTTTCTAATTTTTTTTATATTTTATTTAAAAAATTTATACTTTTATAATATATTATTTAGATAAAATGACTCCTTTTGAATTTTTGGATTGAATTAAATAAGATTAACCTACCAATAATATCATGACTTTTTATCTTCTAAATTTAAAAATAAATTTGAATTTAAATAATCAATGTATTAAGAATTACGTTTTATATTAATATTAATAATTTCACTAATTAAATACCTATGAGTATTTTGTTCTACATTTATTGAGTATTCATTACAAAAATGCACTAACAAAAGCACAAAATCATTTAACAACATCATAATAATTCAATGAAGAGCTTAGAAGAGCATTTTAAAGGAAAATATTTATTTGATGAAGCACAAAAATTTATATCTATTAATTTCTAAAAATCTATATCTATAGAGTATTATAAATACTATTTTATCTAATAATATTTCAAGCAACTTTGCATTATTTTAAGAGACAACTACTCTAAATCCAACTAAAAATAATATATTAATATTCAAATTTAGTTATATTCTACCAAATTATTGTAGAACTATGATTTGCAAAAATATATCAAAGCATGCATAGATAAAAGTTGATGAAATATTGGGTAGAGATAGTAGGGCAAAAGAGAAAAAATAATGTGTAAAGTCTGAATAAAGCTAATGATAATTTGAAAAATAGAGAGAAAAGTGAGATGGAAATGATAAAAGAAGAAAAAAAGTTAGGGAGATAGTAGAGAAAAAAAGAAATGAAGAAAAAGATGAAAAAAGTACAAATATAGATTCAATGAATTTAATTTAAAATGTCACGTAATACCAATATGTGTGTGTGGATTTAGTGAATTTAATCAACCCAATGAGTTTAAAAATTTAACAAATATAAAGATATAATATTAAAATTTAATACAATATACATATAATTTGAAAAAATTGAAGAAAAAATCTGCCCACCTCAATTGTACCTAGCTCAGTAGGTGTAATCAAGTAAAATATATAAATTATTACATTGTGATTCAAGAAAGTTAGCTAGATTGCTTTGGCAAAGTTTAAAAATATCTTTAACCATACTATTACAAAAAAATTATATTTACTTATCTTAATTTTTATATCACGTTGTGATATTTTCTTAATTTATAAAAGCTGACAATTTACTTCTTGATCTATTAACTTAATTGTAATAAAATGAATTTTTTATCATCCCAATTAAATGTTAAATCTAATTTTATTTATGTAAAATTATTAAAAAGACATTTCATATTATCTAATACTCATTTTACTATTCTCTTTATCTTTCTCACAAACACTCTTACTTTCTCACTACAAATTCTCCATACAAGTGTATGTTTTATGCCATACTAAGTCATTGAGCCACAGTGAATTTCTAACACTCTCTGTAACTCCAAGTTTAACATTAGGTTAGTGCGTCTTCTAAATTTCAAGATACTTCAAATCAACTAATATATAAAACATGGGAAATTACCAATGTCTTGTTTCTATCGTTCTCCCAAAGTATAAATATATATTTATTATCACATTAAGTTCACGATTTCTAGATTAAAAGTCAAGCCTTAGAGTTGAGTTTCCAAATTTAGAAGATGAATGTTAATGTTAAAAATTGTTGATTTTTTTAAAGTCGAAGAAAGAAAAAGATAGAAGGATGTAAAGAGAGTAAGATGAATACCCATCCTTCTTCCAAGCTTGGGTTATCATTTTGCAAAAATTTCCAAGGTTGCCATAGACAAAAAAATTTATAAAAGGAGGTGGGGATGGTTGGTGGGGGAGACAAAAGAGGGCAAAATAGGGAGAGTCTATGTAGTACCGATATGAGTATAAGGATATATATATTCAATAAAGCAACTCTTTAAAGTGTAAATTTAGTGTTTGTAATATCTGATTTTTAAAAAACTAAACCGAAACCTATATTGTGATATTAAAGGACCCTAAAGCAAAGTAAATTAAGATCAATTGAGAGTAGAATGCTAATTAGAGCATCTAAAAATGTGGTTAAGAAACTAAAAATGACTCGAAATGAGAGCTAAAACGGTTAAACAGAATAAACTGTAAACCCAGTGGCAAAATCATAATTTTAGGCAACTTTTTAAAAATTTAAAGGAGGGAGTTTTAAATGCCAAAATTGAGCTCATTAGGATTTTTAGATGTCTAAAAACTATAAGAACTATCAGAATGGTTAAAATCCTTTTAGTGTATAATTTAGGGCGTTGGTTGACCTAAACTTTGACCAATTTGGTTTAGATTATTCTAAATTCCATAAATTTGAAACAAAATATTTTGAATAAACCAGAGGACCTGAATTTTATAATGGAAAAAATGATTTCCAAAAGGGATCTAAAATGAGTTCAAACAGAGAAAATGAAGTTACAGGAAATAATTAGTATTTTAGAAATTTTTTTATAATCTTTCTTTCTTCCTTTTATAATAGTCACCCACGCCTCTTGTTTTGCCCATAACCGACTTAGTACTTCTAAAACATACCAAAAACAGAACCAAAGGCATGAGGGAAGAAGGAGGAAAAAGCAAGGGAAAGGAGGCTCTATATAGGTAACCTTACATGCAATTTTTCCTATGACTTTAGAACAAATGTTATTTTACTCTTTCTCCTCTCTCTTTCTACAGTTTTTTTTTTTTTCTAAAAGATGGAGTTTTATGGCTGAACTCATGGAGGAAAGAGCTCTTTAAAGAGAACTAAATACACCATAATAATCTTCATTCAAAGCACTTTCTTATGGTGTATGATTTTAGGCAAAGATAACTTGTTCTTCCCTTTGGTTCTCCTCCTTGCATGTTGGGCCAAGTGAGGGGGAAGAGAAGGGAATTTGATTTTTATCAAAACATGCTTGAATTAGGAGTTTTAAAGCATGGAGATTAAGAATATACCATTGAAATCAATTAAGAAGTTATAAAATGTAAAACTTGATACCCAGGGTTTTGATTACACCTTAGGAAGTATGAAGCCTTATAATGATATTTCAAGCTATGTGAAAACATAATTGAACTAAGAAGATGCTAAGGAGCTTCCATATGTGCCAATTTCTTTAGAGAAATGAGCAAATCTTCATGGAAGCCTTTCTTGAAGCATATCTTAGCCTAAGACAAGAAGTGGTACCTAGGAAGAGTTTTCAATCATTTCAAAGTTATAAATGGCCTAGATGTGAATTATGAATACTAAAGGAAATATTGGTTTGAATTTAGGAGCCTTAAAAGGTGAATTTTTAGGATTCAATTAGGCATTAAGAAGCAACTTAGTTTTTGGCTTTCTAAATCATGTATATAGTGACTCTAATGGATTTTATTTAAGTCATATAACCTATATCAATTGAGGTTTCATGTCATGAACTTAGATTTTAAAATGTTGCTTCTTAGAGTAATGAAGGAAGCCATTATTTGCACCTAAAACCCTAACTAACATATATAAGGCTTAAATGAGTACAAATATGGTTCTATTGATAATTTTGTATTCTATTTGATGTGTCTAGGCCAAGCAAGTGAAATTTCATTCAAGTATGGATGTGAAGTCATGGCACCAAGCTAAGAAACAAAAGAGGATTAAGTTGAACTCTTGTGTTAATGTAGCTCTTCATCTATTTTTGTATATATATATATTAGTTGCTTAGGTGTTCTTGGATTGCTTATATGTATTATTTGCAAAATTATGAGTATTGTTGATTGTTTGATGATCATATGAAATTGCATGACATTTGATTGTATTTGGAATTGGTCTAAGTTTTAAACGGGTAAGGTATGTCAAAATTCTTTTAGAATGGATGAGATGAGGCCAAAAGTCTCAAATATGAGTGAAATAAAGTCAAAAGTCCCTAAAGGAGGGTGAGACTAAACTAAAAGTCCCTAATTGTTATGTGAGGCTCAACCAAAAGTCTTTAGAACTTGTTTTTGCTTTTAGTGGAACTCTGTGATCCTTAATGCATAAATTTTGGAAAATCATAATTAATGCTAAAAAAATACAAATCATTCAAATTATAGCTTTCTTGAAATTTTAAGATGTCATCTAGCTACCATATAAATTTTAGATAAGAAAAATCACATTTGACCTATGAAATATGATGGAACATTACTTTGGGTTTGGTGGTCATTTGGAGCAGACCTGGAGCTTTAAAAATTCATTTCTCCCTTTACAAAGCTCTAAATTAGGTGCTCTTGATGGTGATAGAAAGCTTATGATATCTAATATATGCTTGTAAAATTTCATGAGTATTGGACTTCATTTGGCCTCTAAATGACACTAAGAACCAAACTGATCATATGAACAGTAATAGTGATAGTTTCTGTATAATTTGACCAATTTTGAAAAATTATAATAAATTCTCTAAAGCTCTAAAAATTATAATCTTTAGCTTTATGAAAAGCTCTAGATGAGACTTATTTGCTTACCAAATTTCATTAATAAATTCATCCATTTGGTCAGTTTGTGGTTTAGGTTAAGAATGTAAAATTTTAGGACCATAATGGGGTCAAAGTGCACCAAATGACCTTCTAATCATGCCGTGGCCATTTGAGCACATTCAAAAGTATAAACACAGCATATAAAAACATCTCAAATGGTCCAAATCATCATAGAACTCAAAATTACCTTTCCACTTGCTCTTATACACTTATACACTAAAGCTCAAGGATGCCAAAATTTCACATATTCATTCATTTGACTTCAAATCTGGCTCATACATCATAATTACATATTTTCATACATAATCAAGGCTTTACATCTTATAAACATCATATACATACATACTTTAATATTACATTACATAAAATCCTATTTTATTGTCAAAATCTCATGATTCAAGTTCCTTGGCTTCCATTCCTTACTCCATGAGATTCACCTAAAATAGTTAGACATAATATGGGGAGGAGTGAGATTCAAAGAATCCTAATAACTCTTTTACCCTTTCAAGCATACATGTATGGCGCATTTTCATGTTAACGAATGCAAGCATGTAATGAAAGCTTCTAGTAGACATACATAATCATTTTTCAAATCACATAAACTCATTCAAACCAAGCATAGGCTTTAAGGACTTTTGGATTAACCTCATCCACTTTTAGGAACTTTTGATTTAACCTCACTCATTCTTGAGACTTTTGGCTTTGCCTCACTGATTAAGAGCCATACACATTCGCATTGTTATTTAAGAAACATAATGGTACCATAACATTAAATTAATAGCTATACATATATCTTATAGTTCAAACATATATATAAGCATCCCAAGACAATTAAACAACCAAGAAATGCATACAAGAAAAGATAGAGAGCTACCTTGAGTTAAGAAATATAGGCTTTCTTCATTGGACTTCACTTCCCCTTTTCAGCCTCACACACACAACTAGGAGGAGCTTAATTTGCTTGGCCTAGACACATAAAATAAAACACAATTATATCATTGGAACCAATTCTAACCTCACATAAACTTTATACAACTGTATTCTAGCTTATGGTTCCATATAAGGGCATAATGAGGCAACTCATATAATTCATGATTTTAGCTCTAATTTCTCATTCAATTTAAGTCATAGAACTCTATTTAAGCTCATTAGAGTCATCATAAACTTACTCCAAAGAACTACACATTAAGTTGCCTCTTTATGCTTTAAAAAGGAACTTAAACTTCCATCTTATAAACCATGGCTTCTAAATTCAAACCAATGGTTCCTTTGGTGTTTATTATTTATATCTAGACTATTTATATCCTTAGAATCAAAGAAAACTCTCCCTAGGTACCATTTTCCTTCCTTGGCCGAGACATGTATACATATAAGAGCCTATGGAGTTTTCTTAGTTTTTCTAGGGAATTGGTCACTTGTGATGCTTCCTAGATATCTTATGAACTCATACATACTCCTATATAAGTTAGATTATCATTAAAAAAACTTCAAAAATTGTTAGGTGCAAGTAGAATCCTAGACATTACAACTTGAATTCTAAAGCTTTTCTTTTTTGTTCCAATTCTATATTCTTAATCCTCATACTCCAAAACCCTTGTCCCTACCTTGTTATGGCCATAATTCCTTCTCTTCTTAATAGGCCTAAGTTTGGCCAAAACCATGCATGAAAGGAACAACCAAGAAGATGCAAGAAAGCCATGAGAATTTACTTTATTTTCAAGCTTTCCTAAGGAGCTTTTTAAAGTTTTGAATCTCTCCTTCAAATTCTCTCTTCTTCTTACTGAACCAGCCATAGAATAGCCCCAAATTAATTATCAAAACCATGAAAGAAGAGAGGAGAAGAGGTTTAGTGAAGGAGGAGGCATTAAAAAGCATGAATTTCTTACCCTTTCAAAGCTTCTTTCTCTTCCCTTTGCTCCCTTACTTATGCTCCTTTTTTAGCAGCCCTTGAATATGTTTTGGACTAGAGGAAAGTCAATTATGAGGGTTGGGCAGAAGTGAGACATGATTTAAGAGGCTAAAGGGGTTGATTTAACACTTTTTCAAAATTTTAATTTAGTCCTTAAACTTGGTTCTTTCCATTTGGTTCATTTCAACTCTTTTTTGAGAACTATCTTTTCCATCATAAAATTTAGATCTTTTAATTCATAAAATGTTTTTGGTTTCACCCAAATTGAATTTAAAACTTTACCAAATGATTCAATCAAAATTTTGGTTAACTAATACTTTAAAATGCAAACCGAAGGGGTTTTGACCATTCTAAGGGTTCTTATAGTTTTTAGACCCTCTGAGAACCCAAAAAAACTCAAAATTTTCATTTAAAGATCCCTCCTTTAAATTTTCTAAAAGTTGTCCAAAATTACAAAAATGCCACTAACCTTTGTAACTTTTGTTTGGCCATTTTCACTCTAATTTTGGGCCATCATTTGCTTTGGATTCTCATTTCTAAATATCAATATCATTATTCTAATCTTGTCTAACCGTTAATAATCTCATTCTGGGGTCTTCCTTCTATGACTCATCGATTCTAGTTCAGTTTTAAAAAGACTGGGTATTACATAAAAGACTCCATGACTACCATTTATGGAGCCTCATATAAGGAACTGACACAACAAGTTGCTTAAGTTGTTAAACAAAATGGCTCCAACATGACACATAACCTAATTAAATGGCTTATATGGCTCAACTAGGCAACTTAGCATGAGTGTAATCATTGGCAAATTGCCTAGTGAACTTATAAATAAAGACTCTTGTGGCATAACATAGGAGGTCCAAAATTCATCTTACTTAGCACCATCTTACTAAACTTAAGAAACATAGTCTTTACTTTGTCTTGCCATTACATCCCTCTTATAATACCTTTTTTATAATATACTTGTCATTATCCTTAATCTTTCATCTTCCTTTTTGATTCCTTTTTTGTCTAATCATGATCTTCAAACCAAAACATTTGGTGTGCCAAGTAAGGGGTTATCTTTTCTTTTTGTTTCATTTTGAGAATCATGGTGCAGACCAGAAGAAATTACTAATCCAATCAAAATAACGACTAAAGTGTGAGGTAACATAGTGAAGTTACCTACAAGAATACCACTAGGCCACCTTGCAATATAGAAGAAATGAACAACACAAAAATGGCAATATCCATAGTGTTTTGAATCAACTCAGTAGTGGAATAAAAGAAGCCTCCAAACCATATTACTCACTAATCGCAAGTAAGACATACCTTCATTCTTATACTAGTCAAGAAGGTTATCCATTTGAATGTAATAGGCACCTTGGTTGACCCATAAGTTAACAATTCAAACATCATGCAAATTTTGATGAACATATAACAATGTTTGATAACTATTGAGGAAGGACCCTATAGTAACAAAAGCCCAAAAGAATAAAGGTAGAGAGTAACTAGCAACTCCCTATGAGCATTAGAGGGATGACCTTTAACTAGTTAAGTCGTTAAGACATAAGGAGCACCCTTAGACAAAGACCACACATGCCAAACAAAAAGGAGCATTGAGTTTTCACTAGATAGTGCCAAAAGCATGTTCTGTTATAGGAGATGGTAGGAAAAGGGATAAGCCAAAGCATAGAGAACTTGTTTGTTAATGAGAAATTTTCCCCAAGATGGCAAAAATCACAAAGCTAGAGAACTTGAAAGAAGGATAAAAGAAATGACAACCTTTGATGGAATGATAGCAAGTCTTCAAAACCATGACGAGAAAAAACTAATCCACACCTAAGCTGAAATACTTTGGAGATGTGAGCTTTCTAGGCTTTAATAATTCCCTATTTATAAACAAAATTGGAAGCTAAACTTGCCAAGAAAATACAAGCAAGTGACACTTGAATAGTATGATGGTAAGATAGATCTTATTCACCATCTTTAAAATTTCACCATACAAATGGACATACTATGAATTTCGTCATGAGTTTCTTCATAATACAAATGCAAGTTATTTCGCACCATTTTAAAAGACATGGCAAGGATATGGTTCAACAATCTTCTTTGAAGGCTGATTAGTAACTTTTATCAACTTGTCAAATGCATCCTAGCATGATTTTCCATAAGCAAAATCTAAACCATGGATTAATTTGTGCTCTTTGGGATGCATTAGAAAGAAGGTGAAAGTTTATATGACTTTGCAAAGCATTTTAACAAAAACTATACACATTAAGGTACCTAGATCTAGTAATTGTCATCATTATTATGATGATAGGGTTGAGATCATGAAAGCTAAAATTCTTATTGGCCAAGAAAAGACTTAATACCATATCTAGCTTATTAATAATACGAGTAATTATATATTTTTTGACTCCTTATACTTAGTTTTATAATAATTCAGTGGGACTAATTTGATGACCTTAAGTTCATTTTATATTATTTAGATTAAATTGGGATTAATGTATTTCATTGCATAATTAATGAATTTGAGTTTTAGTTGTTATTATTATACTTCGATCAATAAAGATCTAATTATCCATATTTTTGTTCTTATAAGTGTGATAAGCCACACAAATGGATTTGGACATTTAACAAAGGACTTTGGTGTTAGAATTATTTCATTTAGGAATTAATAATATATTTTTATTGTTCTGGGCCATATAATTTAACCCTACCCCATCTAGTACTTTATATTTTCCTTTATGTCATTATTAGTCATGCACACACTTTCTTTTATGTCATCTCCAAAGTTGTCAAAATTTCTTTCTTTAGAGCATTTGGTTTCTTTCATGGCATTCTAAGTTTTTTAGAGATCAATATAGGATACCGAACCTAATGTCAATACCCAAGTCTTTAGTTTAATTATACATATTGGTTTGATTTTAATCATAAAATGAATTTCTTTCTCTTCTTCTTCTTCTTCTTCTTCTTCTTCTTTCTATTTTTGTGTTAATCTAGATTACACAAGTTAGATAATTTAGATGGTATAATTATTGGTTCATTTGAATGATCTAAGAGTTATATTCAATTTAATCGATTAATTGATCAATTAGATTAGTTCTATTTATCACACTAGAGGTTTTTGCATGTTAATCTTGGTGCATTTGAATAGGGATTGATTCTATATTGTTAATTTAGCATGGTTGCATTAGGCTTAATAATGAGGAATGATTATAACTTTAGGTGATAACTTACAAACATCAGATAGTAATAACTAAGAGATGAAAATTGAACTAGAGGAATCTTTAGAGGACGTGGAAGATGAGATATCAAGGGAGGAACTTGGGATTGATTATGTTTTAGTGAATTGATTTGTTTCCTAATCTATTTTAGTAGCTAATTACCTTTTTGGTTAATTTTTGGTTTTGCATAAAACCCCCATTCAAGTTGATTTTGAACGTGTAATTTCTTAATTTGATTGGTTAAAACAAAGGCTCATTAAGAGATGATCTAATAAGTACTATATTGCAAATTAGTTAATTTTACTAATCTTGACCAATCTGATAGCTGCGAGTTTTTCTGCTACTAAGATTTTGATTCCATTGCAAAGAGCTAATTAATCATAATCAATCAGATTAAGAATTTCATTATTCTTATTTTAACTTAGCTTTCTCACTTGTTTTTCATGGCCAATTTCAGGCAATTTTGGTGTTTTGAGGCAATTCTAGGCATTAATCACACTTGGTGTGACTAACTCCAATTGAGTTGAAATTTGGTATATATGTTTTCGATGTTATGAGGATTAAAAGTGACTACTATGTAGTGAAATAACTCGATTTTTGGCCAAATTCTATTATTTAGACCACTTTTTTAAATTTTTAGTATTTTTTCTTCCTATTTTCTATGATTTTTCAATTTTTCCATATTTTATTTTAATTTTTCTTATGCATTTTTTAAGTGTTTTCTTTGGTTTTATTCTATACATGGTGTATGACTAGATCCTCTAATAATGAATTCATTGAGTTTGATTTTGAAATTGAGAAGACTCTTCATAAATAAGCAAGATTAAGGATATAGTAGTAGCTTAATTAGCTTTTGAATTAATTGATAACATTGAGAGTGATTTTAAGTCCAATATTGAATTAGTAACCATGGCTGAATGATAATAATGATAGAACTCTCAAGGAATTAGTAGCACCTGATGATAGCTATCAACCTTTGTATATTGACTATCCTAAACTTGATGCTAACTTTGAATTAAAATTTGAATTAATACACTTGCTTCCAAAGTTTCATGGCCTTGCAGGTGAAGACCTTCATAAGCATCATGAGGAGTTCCATGTGATTTATTCTATCATGAAACCTTAAAGAGTGTCATAGGAGCAAATCAAGTAGAGAGCTTTCCCATTCTCACTAGATGGAGTGGCCTAAGATTGGTTCTACTACCTATAGCCTACTACTATCACTTTCTAGAATTATTTGAAGAGGTTGCTCCTTGGAAAATTCTTTCTTGCTTCAAGAATTGCTTTTATCAGAAAGGATATATATGGTATTCGTCAGATTAATGGAAAGACATTACAAGAGTATTGGGAGAAATTTAAGAAGCTATGTGCAAGCTGCCCCCACCATCAAATAAGTGACCAACTTCTAATCCAATATTTTTATGAAGGCTTTTTACCCATGGATAGAAGCATAGTTGATGCAGTTGCAAAAGGAGCACTGGTTGATAAAGCTCCAACTGTTGTTAGAGACTTAATTGCAAACATGGCCCAAAATGTGCAACAATTTAGTAGTAGGTTGACGTTTCGAACCTGAGGTGTCAATGAGGTATGGGTCAGTAAAGAACAGAAAACATGCTTAAAGAGTTGGCTTTTATGGTTAGATAGTTAGCCCTTGGACAAAGGCAACCACAATAAATTCTTGCACCTCTATATGGTATCTGTTCCTTAGCCACACACATGACAGATTAGTAACCCCCTAATTGTAAGACAATACTAAATCATGTGCTGACATTTTTCGTAGTAGGCCTTTGCAGTTGCATCAGTAAAATAGATATGATCCTTTTATAGCCATATATAATCCTAGATAGAAAGATTATCCAAATTTAAGGAATAGGAATTGCTTTAATCAACAATAGCAATAACTAAAATTTAATGTTGTAGGCCCAAGCAACTAGCAATCAATGAGGCAACCTATGTAGCAAACGCCTAAATTAGAACAATAGTCCCCTTTAATCTAAAGTTTTATGCAATGAAGCAAACAACATGAATAAAGAGAGACTTCTACTATAACAAACCCTTTCTATTCCTAAATAGAGTGACTCAGTCTAAGAAAATTGCCAAAGCTGACTTAGATAAGGAGATCATGGAGACATTGAAGAAGGTTAAGTGAACATACATCTCATGGAGGCAATTAAGCAGATTCCAAAGTATGCAAAGTTTCTAAAAAAGCTATGCACTCACAAGAGGAAGTTAAAGGGTAATGAGAAAGTAAGCATGGGTAGAAATGTATTAGCATTAATCTAGCTAGCTATGCTTACCAAATGTAAGGATCTTGGGACATTCACCATTCTATGCATAATAGGAAATATGTAGTTTAACAATGTTATGTTAGATCTAGGTGCTTTAATTAATGTGATGCCTAAGTCTCTTTATTCTTCTTTGCAAATTAGAGAGTTGAAGCCAACTAGGGTGGTGATTCAACTAGTAAATAGGAGCATAGCATACCCTGCAGGAGTCCTTGAGGATGTTTTAGTAAAAGTAAAATACTTGATTTTTCCTGCTGACTTTTACGTTTTGAATATGAAGGATGATAACATACCTAGACATGCATTATTGATTTTAAGTAGACCTTTCTCGAAAGCACAAAACCAATAATTAATGTGCATGATGGCATTCTTTCAATGGAGTTTGGTGGTAATGTGGTTCATTTTAACACTTTTGATGCCATGAAACATCCTATAGAAGAAATTTTACTTTGCAAGTGAACATGATAGATATGTTAATTGATGATGTTTGTGATGTTATGGTTTTTCCAATGATTAGATTGTTGTGATGAAGTGAACAAAAGTGTTATATGTTCTAAAATTAATGAATATTTAAATTCCATTGGATTTGTTAATTGTTAAAGGAGTTGATTTTATCACTTTTTTCGATTCTCATATGCTTTCAAGAGATAATGCTTCTTTTGTTAAGAATGGTGAATAGGTGAATGGTATGGTAGACTTGAATGTAAACAGGTTGGTGCCTTCCATATAGCAACCACTTACACTTGAGCTTAAGCCTTTACCTAATAATTTGAAGTATGCTTTCTTAGAAAAAAAGCAAGAAATTACAAGTGATAATAGCAAACAATCTCCAGCTTAACTAAGAAAAGAGATTGTTAGACTATTAAAAAAGAATAAGGAGGTAATAGGTTAGATGCTTGCAGACATTCTAGAGATTAATCCTTTCACATATATGCATTGGATCCTATTGGAGGAAGGAGCGAAATAAGTGAGGCAACCCTAAAGAAGACTTAATCCTATGATTCTGGATATGGTTAACAAAGAGATAAGTAAACTACTTTTAGCTTGTATTATTTATCCTATATTTGCCAACAAGTGGATGAGTCTAGTGCAAGTGGCTCCTAAGAAAACTATTCGCTCATAGTTGTCAAACTGGCCTAGATTAGTGATTTTTCGTTGGTTTGTGGTATAATACCTACCAGATCATCTCTCAAGGAGCTCTTAATCAAATCAATTAGATTAAGAAACCATAAAACTAAAATCAAAATGACGGGGGGTTGAATACAAAATTGTACTAATTAAACATAATAGAAAATCAATTAACAAAACGAAACAAAAATTAATAAAAAAAAATGTAACCAGTCTAGAATCTTTCTCCTAATATTTTTCCCATCCTTGTCACCTAATAGTACCTTGGGATTGATTTAATCCTCTGGTTGTTTATGAGTAATGTTCCTAAACAACTGTATAGGATTTTAATGGGTTTGTATCATTAATTCTAATGCAATCGCGCTTAAACCAATAAAACGAGATCAACCTATTTTGCATCTAACTAGAGATACACACATAATCCCTAATATAGTTTAGGATGAATTTATTTCCTGAATCGACTGATTAGATCAAAATATGTTCTTAGATAGCTTGAATGAATCATAATTCATGCAACCAAAATCATCTAACTAGAGTAATATAGATTACATGAAAACAAAGAGAACAGAAACGAAAATTGATCTAAAATTAAAATGCAAACCAGTGTTTTATACAACCATGGACTTAAGCTCAATATCAGGTTCAATCTTTGGATTGATTATAAAAGGAAGTTAAAAAGCCATGGAGGAAGATGAAAAAAAAAAAAAACAAATAGAGTGCTATTTTGGTGACGGCTCTCCCCTTTCTGACATCCAGAGTCTCCTTTTTTTTTACTAAAGATGACCTAAGGAGAATCTAATGGCTCAGATGAACTAAATACATCCAATGATCCAGAAAATTTTATTTTAAAATGAATAAAATATCAATTTTAAAATAAAATAGAAAAGTAGCCTAACTTTGAAATAAGAAAAGCCCACTTTCTTCGCTTAATACAAAAATGTCCAATTCCCTCTATTGGCTTATATAATCTGCAAAACAGAAATACCAATAATTGGGCCTTTATTGGAAAAAAATATAATAACAATGATTTAAACCCAAAATTGATAATAATGCAATTAAAACCCCTTAATCCAAATTTAGCTCGATTAATATAAAATAAACCTAAGGTTATCAAATTAGCTACAATGAATAATTATTAAGACTAAATATGCGAGACATAAAATATAATAATAATGTTGAATTATCAAATTCCTCCACACATAGCTTTTTGCACTCTTGGGCAAAAACACAAAAACCTAAACCGAAATAAAAATACAAAATTGCGAAACCAAACACAATTCAAGCTCTTAAGAAATTCAACAGTCAAAGGCAATCTTTCTTGCTAATCAAGAAAAACAAATAGTGTAACACCATAATATATTAGCCTCAACTAGTCTCCGCTTAGACTTGATCCCATGAAATTCTAAAGAAAAGAGCAAAACCGTGGTATTTTAATATTATATATTGGGGGTTTAAAAGGTCATATTTTGCCTCGTGGGTCCTGTGAACCTATTGATCATATTCTTTACTCAAACTAAATTTATACAACTCACACATAGTATAAAACAACTCATGAACCACGGATATGTAGCTAAAAACCAAGAAAATGCAATTTCTCAAATGGGCCCGAAAGTCATATTTTTGGCTCTAATTTTGAAAAATCATAACTAGTTTTAGAAAAATGGGAATCAAGCAAACCATAGCTTTCTAGAAAGCTCTAGATGTTAAATTTTCATAAAAATAATTTCAAATCACAATCTCAGCGTTTGTATCACTTTTGATTTTGAAAAAGAGACAGAGGTCCGGCTGTCTCTAGTGTTGATACAGCTTGCTGTCATGAACTTCAAAACTTCACAACTAATTTCATAAAAATCCAATCTAGGAAAACTATACCAATTTGGAAAGCTACAGATGTTAACTAGAGAAGAAAATAAGTCTAGATCATTTCAATAGCCTTTAGACCTCAAAAACTGATGGAATAATAACGAAGGTCGGATGACTTCCCTGATGCTGGCAAAGAACTTCAGAAAGTTATTTCTCCCTCTACAAACCTTCGATTGAGGTGATTCTAGTTTATACAGGTAATTACAGATGTCTTGTTTATGTCCATAAAATTTCATGACAATTGGACACCGTTTGCCCCATGAATAATATAGATTTATTTTCAGACCCATGGGAACAGTGCACAAACCAAAACTAGAAAATTTTTCAACTTCAAAAATTCGCCAAATATTTCCTAGACCTCTAAATATTCTATAATTTAGCTTCCCAAAAAGCTCTTAATAAAATCTAGATGCATGCTAAGTTTCATATCAAGAAGAGCTCATTTGGTCATATCTTGATATAGCTCACAAATTTGGCAGCTTTGACACTATTTATGGTTCAAAATGGGATCAAATGACCTTCTACATGCTCTAGTACCTCTTGGGTAAGTTTTAAAGCATAAAAACAATATATGTAAACTACCCAAGTAGTTCAAACCATCACATATCTCAAACTCACTATGCTATTGGCTAAAATGCACTACTACATAGAAACCATCAAGTGACCAAATTGTATATTTCCATTACTTTGGCTCTATATATGGTTCATACATCATTTATATATATTTCTACACTTGCTCAAATATTTACATCTCAAAATTAATATGTACATATCAATTTTGGCACTTCTTTACATCAAAAGAACCAAAACAAGCTATACAACTAGCTAAGTATGCTCAACTCGGCTCCTTGGCTTGCACTTTGCTCTTCTTGAGTTCCACCTAACATGTTAAGATGGGAGAGGGAAGGGGGTGAGATTCATGGAATCTCAATAGCTTATACACTCATTCAAGGAAGCAATTAAGGCATATAAACAAGTTAAAGCATGCAAGTAGGCATCCAACCAATCAAAATTATATAATACATAATTTACATGTCATGAAAACCATATTAATGCCAAGAATAGGCTTTAGGAACTTTTAGTCTAGCCTCACCCTATTTTAAGGACTTTTGGATGGCCTCACCCTTAGTGTAGGAACTTTTGACTTAGCCTCACTCATTCATGAGACTTTTGGCCTCTTACTCATTTCTAGAAACTTTTGGCTCTACCTCACCCATCACAAGGGACTTTTAGCACTACCTCACCTGAGTAATTTTCACAACCCAAAATATAAGCATATTGGTACTAATGCATCAAGGCAATAACATATGGCATCTCTCATAAAACAAGCACATACACTAACATACAAGGACTATTATACATCCAAGAATGCAACAAGAAAGAGTGGAGAGCTACCTTATAAGCCAACACAAGCCTTCCCTTTTGATTTCTCCTTTCCCTTCTCGGTCTCACAATCACAACTTGGTGGAGCCAATTCTCTTGAGCCTAGACATAACAAATAGCATGCAATTACTCTCTTGGAACTCAATAATTACTCACAAAGGATAGAAGATTAAATCCCTAGTTCCTCCCTCTTAAATTTTACTAGCCCTTCTCCTAGTTCTTTTGTATTTCTCAATTTCCCACACTCTAATTCAAGGATTTTTTGCTTGCTCTAGGTCAGACTTCCTTTCTCTCTCAAGCTCTCAAGTTGGTAGAACCAACATACACAAGAAGCAAAAAGGAAGAAGCAAAGATACATGAGTTCTAGCTTTCTTCAATAGTGGTTCTCTTTTACCTTCACCTTCCTTTTTATTCTCCATTCTTCCTCTTCTGAACCAAGCTCAAAACTAAAATGAATTCAATAACTAAAATCATAGAAAAAGAGGGCAAAGAGAGAAGAACAAAATTCTAAGAAGGAGAGCTATGGAAATCTCAAGTTTTGCTTACCTTTTCCTTGGTTTCCTTCCTTCTCTCTTAGCTTCTCTTGATTTCTCTCTCTCTCTCAAGCCTTTTTCTCTATTTTGGATGAAACTTAAGTCAGTTAGAAGAAAAGGAGAGCTTCTAGAGTCTTTAAGAAGCAAAACACACTTTTTCACAGTTTTCCAGACAAACCCTCGCTATAGCAGAAAATAACCCTCGTTACGGCGAGTACGTATCAGTCTCAGGCCCCTGTTCTTGCTACAGTGCTCGCTATTACAAGGAACTCCCTAGTTTTTGTATGGGACGCCTGAACTTGCTATAGCTAGAAGCATTCTTGCTATAGTGAACTGGTACATTCACTATAGCTAGGTCATTTCTCATTATAGCAAACAGGTACATTCGCTATAGCCGAGCTGTAGCTAGCAAACTTAGAAAAATTTTAGGACTTAGAAAATTTCAGCAATTCTGGTTGTCACAAGTAGTATGACAATTTTATTTAATAAAAATGAATCAAAGTGGTAACCTCTCACTGGTTGTGTATATACTCTCAATTGTCTCAAGTGTTTAGGACAAGTGTTTATCTCAAATTCAATCTATCATAACATTACTACCATAGACTTGTATATCTTTTCAATTTTCACTACTGTCACAAGTAATACATTTAATGAACATGATATATAGATGTAGTTTTAATCAAGAATCAAGATAAGTTCTAGAGTAAACATCATGATAAGTGAATGGTCATACAACAAAGAAACAATACAAGGCCTGTAATATCCGGTTTCTCCGTAAACGTATGAAACTCACTAGATATAAAAGGGAGTTCCTCAAATATAATGAATTAAGGTTAAATAAAATTAGGATAATAATCTAGGCCTCAAATAATGAGGATCTAATACCCAGACAAAATTCAATAAAAAGGTAGTGGCATTTTCATAATTTCAGACACTTTTTAGAAAACTCAAAAGATGGATCTTTAAATAGAAAAATTGAGTTTCTCGAGGTTCTCAGAGGCCCTAAAAACTATAGGAACCCCTAGAATGGTTCAAACACATTTGATTTAGGTTTTAGAACATTGATTGATTCGAACTTTGACCTTTTCATTCGGGAAGATTTTAAATCTAATTTGAGTGATTCCAAAGGCAATTTATAGGTTATAAGACCTAAATTTTATGATGAAAAATACAGTTCTAAAAAAAGAGTTGAAATGAGCCTTAAAGGAAGAAACCAAGAATGAATGACAAAATTGAAATCTTGAAAAGCTTCTAATGAGTTCCCTACTTATATATATGTGGCGTCCTCCCTTCTCCCTCATTTAGCCAACCTAATTTCTGCCTAAAACTAGGGGAGAGACCAGTAAGAAAAGGTGCACAAGTAGGAGCTAAAGAAGAAGGAGAAAACTTAGGAAAAGGTAAGGAAAACTATGGAATTTCTTGCTCCTTCCTTTATTAAACTTATTCTCCTTCTTCTCCTCTCTTTTCCTACAGTTTTGTTATGTGATTTGGGACTATTTTGAGTCTTGTATAGAGGGAGGAAGTTAGAAATTGAAGGAGAAGCTTGTAGCAAGTGGAAGAGCTTTTGAAAAGGCTAAGATCAAGGAATGTATCATGGCTTTTCTTGCTTCCTTCTCCTTATTCCTCCATGGATGATTTTTGACCAAGTATAGAACAACCAAGAGGGAGTAAGTTTTGACCTAAACCAAGCATGAAACCTAGGTTTTTGAGTGTGAAAAACAAGTATATGCAAAGAAATTCCAAAAAGAAGAATTAGAAAATAGGTTACCAAAACCTAGGAATTTTGTTGCACTTGATTTGTATGAAGCTTCCTGGTGGTATTTTTAGTTGTCTAAGAGTGTATAGGGGTTCTTAAGACACCTAGGAAGCCTCACATATGCCAAATCCCTAGAGAAAAGTTGTAAAATCTATGGGTGCATAATCAGGGGGTGTTTCAGCCAAAATAGAACCATATATACCTAGGGAGTGTTTTAAATTGTTCTAAGCTTAGAATGGGACTAGATATGATAGAAGAATATCAAAGGAAGCCTTGAAATAAATTTGGAAGCTTTGGTTTATGAGATAGAGGTGCAAGCTTCACAATGAGACATAAAGAAGCAACTTATAGCTAGGCTCCTCAAATTAATTTGTGATGACTCCAAGGAGTCTAAATGGAGTCAAGAGACTTAAAGTGAAGGAGAAAATGGAGCCAAGATCTTGAGTTCCACTAGTTGCATGTCTTGTATAGAAACATAATAGAGCTATATGAGAAAGTAACTTTGCATAGAGCTTACATAAGGCTTAAGCTTGTTCCTATAAGTGAGTCATGTCTCATTTGATGTGTCTAGGCCAAGAGAATCAAATGCCACTTAATTCCATGAGCTTGGTCGAAAAGGGGTAGAAGAGTTCAAGAAGAAAGTGTTGTGTTCTTACTCTAAGGTAGCTCTCTAACCTTTCTCTCATGCATGGCTTAGATGTTTACTTATCTTTGAGTGCTTGTGTATATGTTTAAATTATAAGAAATGTTTCTAGCTATTGTTTACAGGCTATGGTACTATTATGTTTCTTGAAATATGTTTATGTATACAAAGTGACTTGAATAGGTTTGGTTGTGCCTAAAGTCCCTTAGCAAGGGTAAGGATGAGCCAAAATTCCCTAAAAATCGGTGAGATAAAGCCAAAAGTCTCAATAAGAGTAAGGCTAAGTCAAAATTCCCTTGAAAATGGGTGAAACAAATCTAAAAGTCTCAAGAAAATGTGAGGCAAGACCAATGCCCTTGAGAGCTTATGTTTACCATGTATGAGTTTATATGAGAAGAAAAATATTTTATGTATGCTTACTAGTAGCTTGAATGTCATGCATGCATGCATTCTTTAACTTGTATATGCATTCATTATATATGTTTGAAAGGGTTAAGAGCTATTAGAATTCTTTGAATCTCACTCTTCTCCCACATATATCTAACAATGTCTAGGTGAGCCAAGTGGACCAAGGAATAGAAGCTAACAGCCTTAAGAAGCAAGACTTTGACAAAGGAGTAGAGAAATAGACATTTTAATAGCATATTGATGTCAAGAATTGTATCTACATGATGTATACGGGATCTAACCTCTTGGTTAAGTTTAAATGTATGTATTTATGATGTGTATATCAATCTTGAAGCTAGATAAATGTATATGCTGGAGATTGATATCCTAGCACCATTTTATGCATGTGTATAAGTGTGAGTGGCATGGTGAGAATGAGCTCCATGATGATTTGGATCATGTGGCATACTTTTATATGTTGTATTTATGCTTTTAAACTTGCCTAAGTGGTTGTGGAAAGTTAAGAAGAGCATTTGGTGCCTTAAAATCCCATTTTGGACTTTAAATTTGACCAAATGGTGAGCCAAACCAAAGTTTAGCCAAATAAGTGATTTTTTTTATGAAATTTGGCCAGCAAGTAGGTCCCATCTATATCTTTTCATAGAACTAAAGAGCACTCAATTTGGAGCTCTAAAGAATTTATTATGATTTTTCAAAATTGGCCAAATTATGTAGAAATGGTATACGCATTATTCATATGGTTAGTTTATATTTCTATGTCACATATAGGTCAAATGAAGTATAATACTTAAAAAATATTACAAATAGAAACTAAACATTATAAGCTTTTCATAGCCACCGAGATCACCTCATTTAGAGCTCTATAGAGGGAGAACCAAAATTTTGAAATTGTATAATAGTACTAGTAACATAGCTCAACTTTTGGTACTGTTCCATCAATTTCTGCAAGTTAAAGGCCACTACATTGGTCTAGAATTATTTTTAGTCATTAGTTAACATTTAGAGATTTCTAGAATGGTATAGTTTGCTTGATTTCAATTTTTCTAGAATTAGTTATGAATTTTCAAAGTTCATATTAGAAATCTGACTTGCCAACCCGAGACCAAATTCTAGTTTTTGGAATGTATGGCTGCAAATCCATGATGCATAAGTTAAATGATGATATTTATGACTTGAATGGATATGATATGGATAGGAAATGATATGGATAAGTTCACGTGATCCCTAAAGCCATGAATCATGAATATAGTCTTCTAATCATGCAACTTTCCTTATATGAAAACATTAGCTTTCTTGTAAATCTTGTTTAATATGCTATGAATGGATTAGGATAGACCATTGGGCCTTAGTGTAAGGGCTAAAAGGTTAAGGAATTACAAGGTCCAAAGTCCTCAGAGGTCTAAAATTACCACAACCAATCCATTGAAATCAAATTCATTGCTAATTTATTTGAATTCAAGAAAATAATAGTGTGTTTGGTTTAGCATTTCATTGCCTCAAAACCATGTTTAGACAAAGCATTCTTTTATTGCTTCTGTGTTTGATAAGTTGCAAACATGATTTTTCTTCCCTCCCCAACAGTAATCTAAACATGCACTAAGATTGATTCCTAATCATGTTGAAATACTTCAAAACTTAAATTGCTTCAACTTGTAATTTTAACATAAAAAGAAAGTCAAAAGATATAAAAATTGCAAGAAAAAAAAAGAAAATAGCAAAAATAGCAAAAGAAAGACCACACAAAAAAGAAAGCAGAATGATTTCTCCCACCCACACTTAATATTTACATTGTCCTCAATGTAACAATAATTCAATCCACTAGTCAAATAGAGAATAAGAAAAGAAAAAGGAAAGGGAAAGAAATACAATTGGGTGAGTTAAGTGTATAAAGCATTATAGAGATGCAACTCCTCCATTTTTTGCTCTTGAAATCCCTTATAAAAATGTTTCAGCCTTTGCCTAATCATCGTAAAGCACTTAGTGGTTGACTCATTCATAATTTCAATTGCATCATAAGGAAAAATATGAGTAACCACAAATAGACTAATCCATCTAAAACGTAGCTTACCCAGCATCAGCTTTAGGTGAGAATTATAGAGAAAGACTCTTTAACCAACATGAAACTCTTTTCTTTCAACCATCTTGTCATGTACGGCCTTGGTTTTCTCTTTGTAAATTCTAAAGTTTTAATAGGCTTCCAACTGAATTTTTTCAAGCTCTTGAAGTTATAATTTTCTTTGAGAACTGGCTTGAGATAGATTTATATTACACTTTTTCACTTCTTAATAGGCTCTATGCTTAATCTCAATTGGTAAGTGACATGCTTTGCCAAAAACCAACCTATAAGGTGACTTGCCTATAGGAGTTTTGTAGGTAGTACGATAGGCCCATAGTGCATCCTTTGATCTTTTGTTCCAATCCTTTCTGCTAGGTTACATTGTCTTCTTCAAAATTTGTTTTATCTCTCTATTTGAAACCTTAGCTTGATCGTTTGTTTATGGATGGTAGGGAGTGGCTACTCTTTGTATCACACCATACTTGCAAAGGAGTGTTTCCATGTTTCTATTACAAAAGTGGGAGAATTGATCATTGATGATTGCTCTAGGTATGCCAAACCTATAAAAGATATGAGATTTAATAAAGTCCATAACAATAGAAGAATCATCAGTCCTAGTGGCTTTTGTTTTCACTTACTTTGAAACATAATCAATAGCTAAAAGAATATATATGAAACTAAAAGAAATAAGAAATGGTCCAATGGAATCAATACCCCAAACATTAAATATTTCACAAAACAATAATGGTTGTTAAGGAATCTTATTCCTACGAGAAATATTATCTGTCTATTGGCATTATGTACAATTCTTACAGTACTCATATGCATCCCTAAATAAGGTAGGCTAGTATAGTCAAGAATCTAAAACCTTTCTAGTAGTATGTTGAGGACCAAAATGGCTACCACATGCAAGTGTATAACAAAAATGTAAAATAGATGTAAACTCATGATCAATAACATATCACCTAATAATCTAGTCACTACACATGTGCCACAAGTAAGGGTCATCCCAAACATAGTATTTTGCCTTACTCTTAAGTTTATTAATTTGGTGCCTTTTAAAATAAGCAAGCAATTCATAAGCAACAAAGAAATTTACCAAATCCACATATCAGGGATCTTTATCATATAATGAATACAATTGTCCATTCAAAAAACTATCTGTGATAGAAAATGATTTTGAAAAGTGAGGAATTCTACTTAAATGATCAGTCACGAGATTTTATGCTTCACTTTTATCTCTAATTTCTATGTCAAATTCCTGTAGGAGCAATATCCATTTGATGAGCCTAGGTTTTGTGTCAAGCTTCTTGAAAAGGAACTTTAAAGCTACATAATTAGAATAAATAATGACTTTAGAGCCAAGCAAATAAAGACAAAATTTATCTAAAGCAAAAACAACAGCTAAAAGCTCTTTTTAGAAGTTGTATAATTGGCTTGAGCCTCATCCAAGGTGTGAAATGCATAACAGATCACATGAGACTTCTTGTCCACCTTTTAGGAAAGAATAGCTCCCATAGCAAAGTTGGATGCATCATACATTGATTCAAATGGAAACTCCTAATTGGGAGGTTGGATAATAGGTAAGGTGGTTAGCCTTCTCTTCAACTCATTAAATGCTAGTTTGCATGACTTGTCAAAATTTAAATCTGCATCCTTTTGAAGAAGTCTAGATAGTGGTAGAGCAACTTGGCTTAAGTCTTTAATGAATCGCTTGTAAAAACCTGTATGGCTAAGAATGCACTTCCTATACACAAGTGGTGTAATGTCCGGTTTTCGTTAAACGATGGAAATAGACACGTTTTCAAAGCAAGTCTCCTGAAATAAATTAGTTAAGGTCCTAAAAAATTTGAGTAATATTCTAGACTTCTAAAAATGAGAATTTTAGCCGCAGACGAAAGGAAAAATGAAGCTAGAATGAAGAAACAAAATTTGACGTAAAACTTATGAAACATAATGGCATTTTTGTAATTTTGAGCAAATTTTGGAATTCACACATGAGGGCTTTTTGAATAAAATTTTTGAGTTATCCGAGATTTTCAGAGGCCCTGGAAATCATGGGAAGCCTTGGGATAGTTAAATCCCCTCCGGTAGATGTTTTCTAATGTCAGTGTACCTAAACTTTGATGGATTTGTTTGGGAAGGTTTTAGGTCCGATTTGAGTGATTTCAAAGGAATTTTATTAAATTGGAAAACTAAATTTTATAATGAAAAAGATAGTTATAAAAAAGGAGCTAAAACAAAGGAGAAATGAAAATACAAAGAACGAAGGGTAAAATGAAAATTTTTGAAAAATGCTTCCTCCTCCCCTTATATATAGGTGGCGCCCCACTTTCTCCCTCATTTAGACTCAAAAATTTCTGCCCAATTTTAGATAAGGGAGCTAGGGTTTTAGGAGCATAAGAGAGGAAGAAGAAGAAGGAGAAATCCAAGCTTTAAGGTATGCTTTCTTGGTAGTTTTTTATACTTTCTTCCATCCAAACTTCTTTTCCTTCATTCTCCTTTGTTTCCTTTGATTAAAATGAAGTTTACAAATCTGATTTAAGGGAGAAACTTAGGGGAAATTTCGGATTTGAAGAGATAAGCTTGGAGAAAGTAAGATTCAAGTAAGAAAAAGCAAGAAAACTAGGTAATTTCTCTTCCTATGGTTGATACCTTTGGTTCCTCTCCTCTTCCATTTCACCTAGCATGAGAAACCCTAGAAGGACTTGAATTTTAGGCAGAACCAAGGATGAATCTAAGGAAAAAGGGTGTGGAGATTAAGAATATGCAAAGGGAATTAACATAAAACTATTAGATTTCGAGATACAATTTTTAGGGTTTCAATTATACTTTGTAAAATTTGACTTTGTATAATAATTCCTAGGCCTAAATAAGAGTTTAATTGAGCTCCTAAGATCCTTAAGAGGCTCCCCATATGCTTCTTCCCTTGAGAAAACAAAGAAAGCTTCAAGGAGACAAAAAATGCTCCTTGTCTCAGCCTAAGTAGGTTAGGGTAGCTAGGGAGAGTTTTAAATTTTTCTAAGCCCATTTTTAAGTCATATGTGATGAATGAAAATGAAGGGAGACCTTGGGAAAAATTTGGAACCCATAGAAAGTGAATTGGTGATTTAGGTTCCATATTATGACCTAAAGAAGCAATATATAGTTTGACTCTTTGTTTTAATTGTGTGATGACTCCAAGAGACTTAAAAGGAGTCAAGAATCATATTTGAAAGGAATGAATGGAGCCTATAATTTATTTAAGGATTATTGCTTCATTAGGTGTAATTATACAACCATAATGAGGTTATAAGCTAACCTAGTGTCTAAGCAAATTGTATAACCTTAGAATTGAGTTCATAAACCTAATTGGCTTCCATAAATTATGTCTAGGCCAAGAGAAAGCATCTCCATACTTTTATGTGCGTGTGGCCGAAAAAGGGAGCATTCTTTCAAAGGGAAAAGTGTGTGATTGTGTGCAAGGTAGCTTTCTTCACCTTTTCTCATGCATGGATGTGTGTTTAGCTTGTCTTAGAATGTGTGTATGTGTATTTTCAAGTTATTAAAAATATGCTAGCATGATTTTATATGACATGATTTCATGATGACATATTATGTTTTTAAATGATATTATGATGTTTGTTTGAGTGTGAAGAGGCTAAGAACTCTTAACTATGGTGAGGATAAGCTAAAAACCCTTAAAATTGGTTAAGACAAAGCAAAGAGTCTCCTAAAAGTAAAGTGGGTTCCCAAGAGTATGGTTGAGTCTAAGAATCTCTTAAAGAATGGGTGAGGCAAGTCTAAAATCTATGAGGAAAAGGGTGAGGCCAATCCATCCACTTGGCAAGCTCTTAGATGTCTTGTATGACTTATTTACATGCCAAGCTTGCTTCTTGAATGTTTATGACATCAATTATATCCATGCATGCATTTTCAAGACTTGCTTTGCATATATTATGTGTGATTGAAGGAGGGATGAGCTATTGGGATTCTTTGAATCTCATTCTCTCCTCTCTAATGATCTAATATGCCAGGTGGACCAAGTGGACAAGGAAATGGAAGCCAACCACCTTGAGGATGAGAGAATGACAACAAAATGCAAAGTTTTTTGTTCTTTGAGACCATATTTATGTCAAATGATGTAATCCATTGATGTACATGGTCTATAACCTCTTGGACATATGTAATTATGATAATATGTGATGTATAAATAAAAAAATATGATATGTGAATGCTAGAATGTAAATTGAGTATGTAATGCCAAGTTATATTTCTTGAAAAGTTGATGTAACTGTGCATATGCATGGATGAAATAGACAAAATCAGATGCATGAGGTTTGGGACCATTTGGGTAGCTCACACAAGTCCTAATTATGCTTTTAAACTTGTCCAAAAGGTGCCAAAACTCAAGGAAAACCATTTGGACATTTTGGTACCCTATATGGAGTCAAAATTAGCTATAATGGAACCTTATATCACGTTTTGGCCAAATGAGCTCTTCTTAATATGAGATTTGGCATGTAATGAGAGCTTATGGAGAGCTTTTGTGAAGTTAAAGAACATAATTTTCTAAGGTCTACAGAATATTTGATGAATTTTCAAAATTGGCAATTTTTCTTGTTTTGGTCATGTCACTGTTCATTCAGGTCCAAAAATGAAATCTATCACACAAGGCCCAAATGATGTCCAATTGCTACAAAATTTTATAAAAAGAAACTAGATATTCCCAGTGACTTATCCCAACTAGAAGCACCTCATTTGGAGGTCTAGAGAAAGAGATATGAATTTTTAAATATTTTGTCTAGTATCAGGAACTTCACCCAACCTCAGTTACTGTTTGATTAGATTTCAAGGTCTAGGCGTGCTTGAGCTGGTTTGAAGCTATTTTTCCATTCTAGCTAATATCCACAGCTTTTTAGATTGGTATCATTTGAATGGATTGGATGTGTGTGGAATTAATTGGAGATTTTCAAATTTTGCTACATAAATCTATGACAGCATCAGTGCATAGTTTGACCTTTGGACCTTTTCGAATATCAAACTTCCTTTGTGATGGATGTTATGGCCTAGACATATTTTTAGTATAAAGTAGACATTTGTATATTTCTAGAATGGCCAACAATGTATGATTTCAATTTGTTTAGAATTAGTTATGATTTTTCAAAGTTGTAGCAGAATTAAGCCAAATCTGGCCGAAAATGGATATGAATATTTTACACTTCCCTTCATGATTCTTAAGGTGTAGGCACTTTTGATAATGCAAAAAAGTTTTATTCATGTAATTAAATATGAAAATGTGTTATATGAGCTCACACCGTCCACATGAAATCGAATGAAATTTTTATATATGATGCAATACAAAAAAATGTATTATTTTAATGGATTTTCTTACTTCCCCTCATGTAATGCACTATATGAGTATGCAAATGTGATAAAAATGAGTTAGAAATTATGATGTTACAAGTGAGATAAGGTAAAGAGGTAATTACATTTACTTTAGCTTTATCAACTTCAATGCCATTTTTAGAAACTACATGCTCTAAAACAATTTCTTGCTCTATCATAAAATGACATTTTTCTAGATTTAAAATTAGATTTTTCTTAATGCATCTTTCTAAAACTTTGCCTAAACTCATCAAACAATCATCAAAGGAAGTGTCATAAACAATAAAGTCATCCATAAAAACTTCCATGCAATGTTCAAGGAAATCAGAAAAGATACTCACCATACATAGCTGGAATATGCTTAGAGCCTTACAAAGTCCAAAAGGCATCCTCCTATAGGCAAAGGTACTAAATGGGTAGGTGAATGTAGTATTTTTTAGTCCTCTAATGCAATATGAATATGAAAATAACAAAAACAAAACCATTTAAGAAATAGTAATGAGATTTGCCTACCAATCTTTCTAACATTTGATCCATGAAAGGAAGAGGAAAATAGTTCTTTCTAATGGCATAATTTAGCTTTCTATAGTCAATATAGACCTTCCAACTATTCTAAATTCTCATAGGGATAAGCTCGTTCTTCTTATTCGGCACCACTGTGATACTAGTCTTCTTGGGGACTAACTACACTAGACTCACCCATTTACTATTAGATATAGGGTAAATAATACCAGTTGAAAGTAATTTACTTACCTCTTTCTTCACGTCCAAAATCATGGGGTTTAGTCTTCTACGTGGTTGCCTCATTGGTTTAGCTCCTTCCTCTATTAAAATTCTGTGTATGCATATGGAAGGGCTAATCCCTAGAATATCCATTAATGTCCAACCTATAGCCTTTTTCTTTTCCTATAACAACTCCAACAGTCTCATTTCATGGTTAGGTGGAAAGTTATTTGCTATTATTACAGGTAATTTATTATCTTCTTCCAAGAAAGCATATTTGAGATTGTTAGGTAATGGTTTAAGTTCAAGTATGGGTGGTTGTTGTATGGAAGGTACTAACTGTGTGGATTTAAATCTATAGTAACCTCCACTTGTTCATTTCTCTCAGTAGAATAAATAATATCATTTAAAATAATAGAGCCAAAATAAAAATCAGAAGCAGAACTATAACACCATAATTTCTAACTCATCTCATGCCTTTAATTAACTCAATTCTATGAATCATGTGAGTTTCCAATGAAAAAAGCAATAAAAATAATGAATATTTTCGTGTTGCGTCGTGTATAAAAATTTCATGAGATGTTACGTGGACTGTGTGAGCTTATACCATACATTTTCATATTTAATTATATGAATACAACTTATTTGCATCATAAAATGTGACCTACAACTCATGGAATTCAAAGGAAAGTTTAGAATATTCATACATATTTTCAGCCAGAATTTTACTCATTTTATACCCAACTTTGAAAAATTATAACGAATTCTAGAAAAATTAAAATCATACATTCTTAGCTATTTTGGAAAGTTACAGATGTCTAATTCACATTAAAAATATATCCAGACTATAACATTTATCATAGAGGACGTTTGACATCTGAAATTTTCCAGAGGTCAAATTACTCATTAGTGCTATCATAGATTTCTGCAGCAAAATTTAAAAATGTCCAATTAATTTCAAAAAAATCCAATCCATGCAAATGTATCAATCTGGAAAGCTGTGGATGTTAGCTAGAGGAAAAAAATAACTCCAGACCAGCTCAGGCACCCCAGACCTCAGAATTCAATGGAACAGTAACTGAAGTCAGGTAAAACTCCTGATACTGGACAGATTCTTTACAAATTCATATTTCCCTCTCTAAACCTCCAAATGAGGTGCTTTTAGTTGGCACAAGTCACTGTGAATGTCTAGTTTCTTTGTATAAGATTTCGTGGCAATTGGACACCATTTGAGCCCTGTGTGACAGGTTTCATTTTCAGACCAAATAAATAGTGTATCAGACTAAAACCAGAAAATTTGTCAATTTTGGAAATTCATTAAATATTCTATAGATTTTCAAAAATTATGATCTTTAGCTTCTAAAAAATATCTCAACATGCTCTAATTGCATGCCAAATCTTAGATCAAGAAGAACTCATTTGGTCAAAAAGTGATGTAGAGTTCCATTATAGTCAATTTTGGCTCCATATAGGGTACCAAAATGTCCAAATGGTTTTCCTTTGGTTTTGGCACCTTTTGAGCAAGTCTAAAAGTATAATTGGAACTTGTGTGAGCTACCCAAATGGTCCCAAACCTCATGCATCTCATTTTGGCCATTTCATCTACACATATGCATAATTCCATCAAACCATTCATGAAACTAATTTGCCATCATATACTCAATTCACATTCCATCATTCACATAACACATTGTTTCATTTCTACATCATATAATATCATAATTACATATGTTCCGAGGGTCATAGACCATTTACAACAATAATATACATCATTAAGCATCATTATGGCTTTAAAAGGCAAAAGCTAGGTATATTGGTGTCAAACTCTCTTCTCCAAGGTGGTTGACTTCCATTACCTTGTCCACTTGGTCCACCTAGCATATTAGATTATTGGAGAGGAGGGAATGAGGTTCAAAGAATTCCAATAGCTCATCTGCCATTCAATCACACATAACATATGCAAATCAAGTCTTGAAAATGCATGCATGGATATAATGGAAGTCATGAACATTCAAGAAGCAAGCTCGGCATGTGAATAAGTCATACAAGATATTCAAAAGCTTGCCAAGGGGATGGATTGACCTCATCCTTTTCCTCATGGATTTTGGACTTGCCTCACCCATTCTTTAAGAGATTCTTGGACTCAACCATTCTCTTAGGAGCCCATTTTGCTTTTGGGAGACTCTTTGTTTTGTCTCAACCATTCTTAAAGGTTCTTAGCTCATCCTCACCATGGTTAAGAGTTCTTAGCCTCTCCACACTCAAGAAAACTCAAACAAACATCATAGCATCATTTAAAAATATAATATGTCATCATGAAATCATAGCATATAAAATCATGCTATCATAGCTTAAAAATACACATACACACATTTTAAGACAAGCTAAACACACATCTATGCATGAGAGAAGGTGGAGAGAGCTACCTTGCATACAATCACACACTTTTCCCTTTGGAATTCCCTTTCTTGCTTTGGCCACATGCACACAAACTTGTGGAGATGCTTTCCCTTGGCCTAGACATAATTTATGGAAGCCAATTAGATTCATGAGCTCAATTCTAGGGCCATGGAATTTGCTTAGATACTAGATTGTTCTATAAATCTCATTATGGTCTATAAATGCACCTAATGGAGCAACACCCCTCAAATAATTTCTAGACTCCATTCTTTCCTTTCAAATATGATTCTTGCCTTCTTTTAAGCCTCTTGGAGTCATCACACAATTCAAACAAGGAGCCTAACTTCATGTTACTTTTTTAGGTCGCAATATGGAACCTAAAGCCCCAACTCACTTTCTATGGGTTCTAAATTTTTCCAAGGCCTCCCCTCATATTCATTCATCATATAAGACTCAAGAATGACCTTAGAAAAATTAAAAACTCTCCCTAGCTACCCTTTCCTTGCTTGGCCAAAACATGGGGCTTGTTTGGCCTTTTTAGAGTTTTCTTTGTTTTCTTGAAGGAGGAAGTATGTGGGGAGCATCTTAGGGATCTTGGGAGCTCATTTAAACTCTTAATTAGACTTAGGAATCATCATACAAAATCTGATTTTACAAGGTACACTTGAAACCCTAGAATTAGCATCTTGAAATCTAATATTTTTTTTTGTTAATTCCCCTTGCATATTCTTAATCTCCATACCCTTTTTCCTTAGATTCATCCTTGGTTCTGCCTAAAAATAAACTCTTCCTATGGTTCCTAGGGTTAGGCGAAATGGAGAAGGAGGGAGGATCAAGATATCAGCCATAGGAAGAGAAATTACCTAGTTTCCTTGCTTATTCTTGCTTGAATCTTGCTTTCTCCAAGCTCCTATCTGCAAATCCGAAAATTCCTTTGAGTTTCTCTCTTGAATCAGATTTATAAACTCCATTTTAATCAAAGGAAACAAAGGAGAATGAAGGAGAGGAGGTGTGGATGGAAAAAAGCATGAAAAACTACCATGGAAATATACCTTTAAGCTTGAATTCTTCCTTCTTCTTCTTCCTCTCTTATGCACCCAAAACCCTAGCTCCCTTCTCTGAAATTAGATAGAAAATTCTAATTCCAAATGAGGGAGACAGGGGCGCCACTTATATAGGGGTAGGAAAATGGTTTTTTCACAAATTCCCATTTTGCCTTTTGTTCTTTGCATTTTTGTTTCTGCTGTGTTTTAGCTCCTTTTTTAGAACTGTTTTTTCCATTATAAAATTTGGGTTTCCAATTTAGTAAAATACCTTTGGAATCACTCAAATCAGAGCTAAAACCTTCTCGAATAAATTCATCAAAGTTTGGGTGCACTAATATTGAAAAACGTCCACCGGAGGAGATTTAACTGTCTCGAGGCTTCCTATGATTTTTAGGGCCTCTGAGAACTCTAAAAAACTCAAAACTTTCATTTAAAAAGCCCTCCTATGTGAATTCCAAAATTTACTCAAAATTACGAAAATGCCATTATGTTTTGTAGGTTTTCAATCAAAATTTTTTTATTCATTCTAGCTCTATTTTTTTCATTCATCTGAGGCTAAGATTCACATTTTTAGGAGTCTAGAATGTTACTCAAATTTTTTGGGACCTTAATTAATTCATTTTAGGGGACTTGCATTGAAAACGTGCTTATTTCTGTCGTTTAATGAAAATCAAACATTACAAGAACTAGAAGTAGAATCAAAATTTAAAAATACATTAATCTCTAAACATGCAACACATTTATTAAGTATATTACAACATTTTGAACATTGAATTGCATCTATAAATTCAACAATGTTAGGAAGTTCAGCAACCATATCCATACTAGCCTCAGCGACTAAAAAATCTATCATATTTACATACAACATGGAGTGTTCTTCTGAAGGATGTTTCATGACATCAAGAATATTAAAATGTACAACATCACCACCAAATTCCATTGACAGAGTACCATCATACACATTAATTATTGTTTTAGCAATTTTTAAGAATGCTCTACCTAGAATCAATGGTGTGTGTCCATGTACATTATCATCCTCCATGTTCAGAACATAAAAATTAGCAGGAAAAATTAAAGAGGAATACCACTTCTGTTTGCTAACTGAATCACCACTCCCATAGGCTTCAATTCTCCAATCTTTAAAGAGGAATATATAGACTTAGGCATTACATTAATGGAAGTTCCTAAATCTAACATAGCATTATTGAACTGCATATTCCCTATTGTGCAAGGAATGGTGCCTATTCCATGATGTTTGCATTTAGTGGGCATAACTAGTTGAATTAAAGCTAATACATTTATGCCCATGCTAACTTTCTCATTCCTCTTTAATTTCCTCTTATGTGTGCACAGCTTCTTAAGAAACTTCACATACTTTAGAATTTGTTTAATTGCTTCTAAGAAAGGAATATTGACTTCCACTTTTCTAAATGTCTCCATAATTTCCCTATCCAATTCAGCCTTTGCAATTTTTTGGGACTAAGTCATTTTGTTAGGGAATGGAAAGGGTCTGGTGTATATAGAATTCTCTCTCTTATCTGTGACATTTTTGTTTTAAATTAAAGGGGGTTGTTATTCTCTATCACTTTCTTTTTCTTGCAATGCTTCTATTGGAGGTATGATTGGCCCATTCACTTCCTTACCACTCTTCAAAGTTATTGCACTAATATTGCATTTTAGGTTGGTCATAGGTTTTAAAGGTAATTGGCCAGAACCTTGACTTCTCAATTCATTGGTTTATTATAAGTTGACTAATATGAGTTTCCAAACTCTGAATTGTTGTCTCTATTCGCTACAAAAACTGAAGTGTATTTATTGCTAGTTACTTCACTATATCTTCCAAACTTGGTTCTGATTTATTCATCTGCTAAATGGGTTATCTCATGGGTTGTTGGTTACTTAGGCTAGGAGCACTGGATTTTTGTTGCTGCTTGTTAGACTTATTGCCATCTCTTAAATTCAGATGATCTCTCCATCTAGGATTGTATGTTACTGTATAAGGGTTGCATCTATTCTATTGCTGTAAGGGTCTACTAGGGAAGATACCAGCACATGATTCTGTATTATCTGGCAATTGGGGCCATTGATCTATGGCATGTGTGGGTAATGAACAAATGCCACACAGAGGTGCAGGAAATTGTTGAGGTTGTCTTTGACCAAGTGCTAGTTGTCTGACCATGGATGCTAACTCTTCACGTTTATTTTCTATCCTTTGTTGATCTATATGAGTGGCATAAGTTTCATTGGCGTATTTATCCTAGTACCAAACTATTATGTATTCTGTACCATATTTGTAATTAAGTCTTTCGTAGCAGTGTGGGTTTTATTAACCTATGCTCCACCTGTAACTACATCAACTATACTTCTATCCATGGGTAATAGGCCTTCACAAAAGTATTGAATCAGAAGTAAGTCACTAATCTAATGATAAAGGCAGTTTGCACATAGTTTATTGAACCTCTCCTAATATTCATGTAATATTTTCGCATTCATCTATCTTATATCACAAATCTCCTTGTGAATAGTAGCGATTCTTGAGGTAAGAAAGAACTTCTTTAGAAATACTCTCTTTAAATCATTCTAGGAGGTAATGGCCTGAGGTTGAAGGTAGTAAAGCTAGTCTTTAGCTTCTCCATGCAGTGAAAAGGGAAATACTTTGAGCTTGATGTGTTCCTCTGAAACTCCCTGCAGTTTCATGGCAGAGCAGACCACATTAGACTCCTTGAGATGCTTGTGAGGGTCCTCACTTATAAGACCATAGAACTTTGGAAGCAAATGCATTAATCTAGATTTAAACTCAAAGGTAGCATTAAGTTTAGGATATTGAATGCACAATGGTTAGTAATTAATGTTAGGTGCAGCCAATTCCCTAAGAGTTCTATCATTATTCCCATTACTAGCCATATTTACCACTTCAAAATCAAAATCAGAATTGAATTCAAAATCCAAATTCAATTCACAATCAATCTCTATATTATCAATAAACTTAGAAACCAATTCAGTCACCATAGCTTTTTTAATTTTACAGTTTTTATGTTGTTTATGAAAGCTTATCTCTAGTTCTGGATTAAATTCAATCAAATCTCTATTAGAGGATTTTTTCATACATCAAGAATAAAATAAAATGAAACAAAACATCTAAATACTATTAATAAAAATCAAAACAAATTCAAGAAAAATAGAAAAATCACTAAAAATGAAAGCAAAAAATACTAAAAAAATTGAAAAAGCAATTTAAATGATGCAATTTAGCCAAAAAGTGGTCTAGCACATAGTAAGACTATGACTCTTAATCCTCACAACACCTAGAACCTACATACCAAGTTTCAACTCAATCAGAGTTTGTCACCCTTATTGTCGGTATTGCCCACAACAATCACATAACATAAAAAACACCAAAAATTGATCACAAACACTAAGAAAAAAAATGATAAAATTAAAATTGAAATAAAGAAATTTCCTATTTTAATTGATTAAGATTAGTTGGCTCCTTGGCAACAATGCCAAAATCTTAGTAAAGAAAACAACTCACTTGCAGTTGTTAAACTAGCCAAGATTAGTAATTTTTCACTGGTGGGCATTATACTGCAAACCAGTAAAGAATCACTAATCTTAGCTAGTTCGACAACTATGAGTGAATAGTTTTCTTTATAAGTTAGTATCGATTATATTAGTCAAGTAATTTAGATTTTATAATTACTAGTTTGTTTTAATGATCTGAGAGTTATGTTTGATTTAATCGGTTGATTGATCAATTAGATTAGTTTTGTTTATCACATTAGATATTTTTGCATGTTAATCTTGGTGTTTCAAGTAGGGATTGATTTTATGTTGTTAATTTGGTGCAGTTGCGTTAGGCTTGTTAATAGGGACCAATCATAACTTTAGGTGGTAACCTAGGGACATCAGATAGCAATAACTAGGGGAATCTTTAGAGGACGAGGAAGGTGAGATATCAAGGGAGGGAACCTAGGATTGATTACACTTTGGTAAATTGATTTGTTTCCTAATATGCTTAAGTAACTAATTCCCTTTTTGATTAATCATTTAATTTTGCATAAAACCTTTATACAAGTTAATTTCAATTCTATGATTTCTTAATTTGATTGGTTAGACCAAAGGGTCCTTGAAAGATGACTTGGTGAGCTCTATATTGCAAATAAGTTAATTTTACTAATCTTGGTTAGTCTAACAACTGCAAGTTTTCTTGTTACCACTTATACATAACTTGTCCAAGTAACTTAGTCTTAAAACTACTAAGAGTCATAAAAGAAAAGGAAAAAAAAAACAAGAGAGAAGACTATGTGATCAAAGGAAGAATAGTGAGTGACCTTAAATGGTGAACCAAGAAAGAATAAGAGGACAAATCAATCATATGATGAGAGAACCTTGTCGATTTAGCTATGAATCGTATAGCCTTTTCATAGTCTCCCTTATATAAATGTTAATGAATATGAAAAAAATAAAAGATTTTATAAAAAAATTTTACCTATAAGAATGACAAGAGAAAATCGTGATCAAGGGAGATATTGCCATTACCATTATGACATAGGCCCTGATATTGAAGAATGTAAAAACCTCAAGGACACCATTGAAGACCTAATTCAAAAAGGCTACCTATGAAATTATGCCTCACAACACAACAATAGGCAAAGACCAAACATATGGAGATGCCTAGAAGATAGAAAACATAGTAAGGCAAGAGGAATGCAAGAGTAACCTTGAGAGTGAACACAAGTGCAGGCCCTAATAGCCCCCCATGAGTGATTCATGTCATCTCAACCCGACTTTTCTATACTTATAAGGACACAAGGAACTATTTAAGTAAGGTTATGGTTGTCAAAGAAAGCACTAAAGACCCTCTCTATCACCAATAAGTAATCACATATTGTAGAAAAGATTTCAGCATAATAGTTGTAACGCTCGGTACGTTGTAAAAATATAGAAACGGGTCAGTTTGAAAAGCAAGTCCCCTGAGATGAGTGATTCAAGGCCAAATAAAATTTGAATAAAATGTTAAATAATAGAAAATAAGGATTTAAGCCTTGAGTTGCCCAGAAACTAGGGCTGGAGTAATTCAAAAAATTTGCCGAAAGGCCAGTAGCATTTTCGTAAATAAGTATAATTTTGGAAAAACACCTAGTAGGAATTTTTAAATGGAAATTTTGAGTTGTCCAGGTTTCTCAGAGGCCCCAAAAACCATGGGAAGCCCCAGGACCGGTAAAGCCCCTCCAATGTACTCTTTCGAACGTCGATTGACTCAAACTTTGACCGGTTCGTTCGGGAATGTTTTAGCTCCAATTTGAGTGATTCCAAAGGAATTTTATTAAATTAGGAATCTAAATGTTAGGATAGAAAAGAAGGTTCTAAAAAAGAAGCTAAAACGAAGCCAAACCAGAAATGCCATTATGGAAAGGCAAAAATGGAAACAAATTGCACAAAGAAGCTTCTAAATGCCCCTTTTAACTCCACGTTCTGCCTCCCCCTCTCTAAATCGACTTTCTTCTGCTCAAATCTTAGAAAAGGAGCTGCTGTCTTAGGCGCACAAGGGGGGAGGCAAAAGAAGGAGAAAAGGCTAAGAAAAAGGTATGGAATCCATGGATTTTCTTAATTTTTCCTTAAGCAAAGTTGTTCTCCTCCTTCCCTCTTTTCCTCCTATGGTTTTATTGATATATTTGAGGCTATTTTGGGGGCAGAACAGAGAGGAAAAATTCGTGTTTAGAGTGAGGTAACCAAGGAAAGTGAAAAGCAACCAAGAAAGAGCAAAAAAACAAGATAAAACTTCCATTCTTTGGTAGCTTCTTCCTCCCCCTTCCTCTTGCACGATTTGGCCACCATGAGCCCAATTCTTAGGGACTATTTTCTGTCCAAATCAAGGAGGAATTAGAGGTTTTGGAGTGCAAGGATTAAGAATCTATCATTGAAAGCAAGTAAATTGGAACCAAATTGCCATAATCTTAAGCTATGGCAAAGTCTGACCAAATGACCTCTTCTTGACTTGAAATTTTGCATGCACTTAGATCTTGCCTAGATCTTTTTGGAAAGATAAAGATCAGGTCATTTAGAGGTCTGTGGAATTTTCTATGATTTTTCAAAATTGGCATTAGAATTTCATATTTGCACCAGTACTGTTCATTTGGTCAGTTGTGAAATTGTGTCATCCGAGGGGCAAACGTGGTCCAATGGCTACAAAATTTTATAGAAAAAAACTAGGAATTCACAATGACTTGTAGCAATTGGAAGAACCTCATTTGGGGTCTGAGCTAAGAGATATAAATTTTTGAATTTCTGGAACAGCAAAAGTAATGGAGCACGACCTGAGTCACTGTTCCATTGAATTTCAGTAGCTAAACGTGCTTTCTATGGTCTAAGACTATTTTTACCATAAATATAACATTTATAGCTTTCCAAATTGATATCATTTTCATGTATTGGATTTTTCTAGAATTAATTGGACATTTTCGAAGTTTATAGCAGACACTTGCATCAGTACCAGTAGTTGTCCGAACCTTTGCCCCTTTCGCGTGTCAAATGCTTTCTGTGTTATGTTTCATAGCCTGGACATATTTTTTTCATAAAGTAGAAATTTTTACATTTCTAGAATGGAAAAGAATGCATGATTGCAATTTTTCTAGATTTAGTTATAAATTTTGAAACTTCATATCAATAATCTGAACTAGTAGCCTAGATAGCAGCAACCCCAGTGGCTTTTTGGATGTCAAACATTCTCCCCTTAATAATTCACAAGCTAAAATTATTTTTATCAAGGCATAGACATCTAGAGCTTTCTATAATGGTAAATTTTGTTGAGTTTCAATTTTTTTGAATTTAGTTATGAATTTCCAAAGTTGTGACAGAAAAACTGAAATTTTGGCCGAAAATAATAGAGTGAATTTGATGTTCCTTTTTGAATTCCACGAGTTGTGGGCCAACTTTGATGATGCAAATGAGTTGTATGTATGTAATGAAATATGAATATATAATGTATGAGCTCATATGGTCCTCGTGACACCGAATGAAATTTTCATACGCGACGCGACACGAAATAAGACATTATTTTAATGCCATTTTTCCATTCCCTTTTGTGCAATTCATCATGTGAGACTTAGAAATCATAAGAAGCAAGCTAGAAATATATGGTGTTATAATAGTTAGTAATAAGGATGATCTAATAGTTGTCACCGCAATAATTGGCCATTGAAAAGCCCTACATCTTAGTTGACATTAGGGTAATAGTGAACATATTACAAGATAGTGCCTTGAAAGATATGGGCATTTCCAAGTTCGACTTGTAACCTGTGACAACTCTAATTCATAATTATCGTAATTAAGATTAATTACATGATTAAGAATCAGAAATCAAGGTCTAAAACCATTATAATTAATTGTAATAAGAAAAAGATAAGAAAATTTGAACCTTCATATTATTAGGATTACTAGCTAAATAACCACAACTAATTAGATCCACAAGTGATCATAATTATCAGTTAAGACCTTTAATTCATCTCATTATTGATTTCAATTCACCAAAAACCTCTTATGAATATTCCTAAATCATTACATAACATTATCATAGTAAATCTCAAGGTTTCAAAGTAAAAAATAAGAGTTTGGAAACCTTTGTTGTGACTTGGACCTTCTCCGCTATGGCTAAATTAATTACTAGAACCTAAAAACTAAGTTTAGGGACTCCCGTCGTGACTTGGTACATCCATGCCATAGCGTAAGTGACTACTAGAGTTTAAAACTGAAATTTCATACCTTGCACTGCGACTTAGGTTTTCCCTATTACGACGAATTGCTCTCGGGGACCTATTGTTCACATTTTGGTGATTCTCACCATGGCTAACCTATGTGGTGTTGCAGCAGGTACGCTTCTTGGAACCTTCAACCTAAATTATTCAAACTGCACCACGACAGAAGTTCCTGTGCTGTGATGAAGTTGTATTATGTTACCCAACTTGGGTGAATTTTTCACCTTACATCGCTGTCTCCTTGCTTCTAACTAACTCTTGCCTGCGACTTAGCTAATCTGGGTTGTGGCGTAACCCTCTTCTGCACCTATGCCTCTTAAATTTTATCCCATACACTCTAGCTCTCCCTCTGGCAATACTCTAGGGCCACTCTACCTTAATTTGTAGGACTCTAATGGCATTTATTTACTTAATATACTTAGCATGTCTCTTATTGCCAAATCAAATCCTAAGTGTTGATTTCTACTTATCTACTATCATACATCAACAATTTATATATCAATAACAGCAAGAAAGATTCGTAACTACTAATATTGTCATCCAAATATAGATTCCAATATAGGCTCCATGCATTACTAGACTAAGTCAACGATTAAGGTATCACATGATTACATTCTTAGATAATAGACCATATCTTAGGATCAACAAGGTTCTATATCAGATATATAAATAAAAGCATATATCAAACTCTAACTTGTGTAAAGCTTAACTCACTTTTTGTTACATCATTATTTACCAAAACATAAAATACCTACACTTTACAACATGATTACATGATGATGATGCTATACAAAACAATAACAAAAAATAGCATATATCATATATTAGAACCATCCAAGTGCAAAATTTCCCATACATAGTCTTAGTTCATAGATATTCATCCACTTGCTTCCCTTTATCCTTACCCAAAGGACCTTCACATGAAATAATTAGCCCATGAGACAGGGTGAGATATAAATCTCAATAACTAAAGGCAAATTCCATTCATATATTCTAATTTAATTAACATATATGCAATTAATTAGATAAGCATAAGAAATAACAATCATATCAGTAAATGAAATAATTGGGCTATCAGTGACTATTATCCTATACTAGTAATCACATTTTCACATGTTAAAGGCCATTAATATCGGGAGAGGCTCGGCCATAGTACCAACTCCCCAATGAGTACAACCTAGGTTCAGTGTATACAAGGGTCTGATCACAACCCGATACTTGATCGAAGCACAATGTAGGAGTGGCAGTTGCACCGTTACTCTACCATGGACTTACAAAGTCCAATCACACAATTTAGATAGTTTACTATTCATTATGCATTCAAAATTATACATGTGCAACAGATATAAAATTAAAGTAGACATATGCATAGAATTTAATATTAATCCTAGTTACCTCACTTGTAGACAATCCTTTAAAAGCTAACAATAATACTACTTTGACCTATAGACACAAAACCAGACCATTATTATTCCTAATTATCATTTATAGTAGCAAATCCAATACTCAAAGAATTAAACCACAAAGGACTGCCTAGAGAACACTTACCTAGCCACTACAAGAACCAAATTTGGATTTGAGCTTCACCTACCTAGAGACTCCAAAATATTACTTAATTTTCTAGGTAACTTTGCACAAAATAAAGGCAAATATTATAAATCAGTTATAGAGGTTTCAAACTAACAGAAAATGCATCAAAATGGGAAGGAAAAACTTATTTAGTAACACCCCTTACCTTAACGTCAAAAAATCTGCCATAAAAACAACAAACAACAAGTTTCAGTTTTAGGTGGAAAATGAAAATGCTCCAAATGAGAAACTAATCGGTTCAAATTGCAAAGGAAGAAGAAAGGATTAAGTTATATATATAAGTTACTTTAGCTAAATCTTGCTCTAGGAGTGGGAAAAGATGGAATTATGCTGCTAACCTTAGCCTCCCTTTCGGGCTTATGAAATTTCCCTTGCCTCTTGTGTTTTTCTGCAGAATGGAATAAGGAAGAAGGCTTTTTAGGGTTTAAATTTAGTTATAGGCTAACCTAAAGGCCCAAATCCAAGTGGGTTTAGATTTTTAATTAGGTTAGGCCAAGGTTTAGATGTTAAATAGGTTAAATATGAGTTGAGTCTAGACAAAATAAATATCGAGTTTTTAAAAAAATAGAATTGAATCTCCCTAAAACTAAGATTGGGCTTTTACACTTAGCCCAAAGCATAATTAAATTAATTATAAGGCCTAAATTTATGTTCACCTCCCTTAATTAATTCTCCTATTTAAACCCATATCAATTCCTAATTGATCATAATTATCTTTAATTAAATTTTAGGGTGTTACATAACCCACTGACAAATCTATGTGCAGATTTAGAAACTCCTAATTATAAATTGCAGGCATGATCATGCTCCTTGTGACCTTGGAGAAAAGAGATTGTAGAGTCATGGCTTGCACCACTTTCAATGTCACAAAAGCATGATTAGCCTACAACACAATCCTTGGACAAATAGGGATGAAAAAATTAAGAGTAATAGTCTATTTTTGTAGTCTTTCACTCAAATAAAGCACTCCTAAAGGTCAGGGTATAATATAAGGAGACCTAAAAGTAGCTTGCAGCTATGTGGTGAACACAATAAAAATAAATAATAAGGAGGAAGATGAGAAAAGAAACAAAAAACAACAAAGGCAAGTGCTCACTACCAATCAAAAGAGGGAAAATCTAAAAATAGCCAACCAACTCCCCGAAACAAATTTAGTCTTAAGCAAGCTATTAACAATTTCTATAAAAAAAGAAAATGATTGAGAAAGCTTGCAGGAAAAAAAATAAAGTGATAAACATAGATATTTTGGATGTGCACAATGATTAGAGAACGTTACTACCAAAGGAATATAACAAACTTAAAAAATTCCAAGTTAGAGAAGACTTAGAAAAATAGCTCCAAATAGAGAAAGAATTAAATGTAAACGAGTGGTTAGAACTAAAACAAATTTTAAAGGAAAATATTGATGTTTTTGTAGTATAGGCATCTGACTGGCCATGGATCCAAGTAAAAAACTAGTGAAACAAAAGAAATGAATCTTTTTGGAGCCCAAGAAAATTATAGTAGAACAAGAAGTTTAAAAGTTACTTGAAGGTGGCTTTATCAAATAAGTTCAATATCCAAAATGGTTAGCAAATCTAGTAATGGTCAAAAAGGCCAACAAGAAATGGTGAATGTTCATCTATGTTACTAATTTGAATAAAGCTTGCTAGAAGGATAGCTATTCCATCACAAACATTGACATGTTTGTGGATGGTTTTATCAAGATATGAACTTTTACGCTTCATAGACACCTATTAGAGATACAACTAGATTAAAATGGCAATAGATGATTGGAAAACATAGCTTTTAGAGTTAAAGGCTGAACATATAGCTACGAAGTCATGCCTTTTCCCCTTAAGAATGCCAAAGCTACCTTGATAAGCCTTAATTATATCTATACTTTTGTATCTTTTTTAGGGACTTATCATAGGTTTTTAGCTATTTTTCTTGTATTTTAATGTATTTTCCTTTATTTTTATGTTTTATGTAAATAATAAATAAATTAAGTTAATTTTTAATAATTTTTATTAGTTAAAATAAGTTTAATAGGATTGTGTTTATTTGTACAGGAAGGGAGTTGAGTGCAAGTCAAATTGGAGCCAAATAAAAAAGTCAAAGGGTTGACCAGAGCTTAATCAGAGTGTTTCTGTAATAGTGAAAAATGCTTTTTGCGTAGCTACAATGCTAAGCATTTAGAAACCCTAGCATTATATTTGTGCAACTATGAAAAGTTAATCTTACATAACTATGATGCAACAGTTTTGAAACTTTAGGACTGATAGTTGCATGGCTGTGAAACGAGCATCTTGCGCAACTACAATACTTGTCAAATGTAGAAATGATGTAACACTTTTACTACTAAATACTTTATATGATGCAGTGAAATGGAAAAGAGCTATCATTAAAGTATCAAAATGCTGCCAGAGTGTTACATGAAGATCCAAACTAATGATGACACTCAAAGACTATTTAGAGCTATGCAAGGTTAAAGATTTGTAGTCTCTTGCAATTAGTTGTTTAAGACATTTGTTCGAAGCAATGTCTCCCACTCTCTTTAGTCTTTATTTATTATTTGTCTTTTTCATTGTGATAATATACCATTATGATTTTATTATATATGGAGTATGCATTCATGTTTAATACTTATGTTGATATCATTAATGATTTAGATTGATTATTATTATTATTATTTAATAATGTTTGCAGACGAGTTATTAGATAGTGATGTTAATTTTAGTATTATGAATAAATCTACAATTGAGTTTGTATGTACTTGGATTCACTTTGTCAAATAATTACATATGAATGTTAGGTGATCAATGCATACCATTCATTGTCTATGATGAATGTAGCTTAATAGTTTACCAATCCACAATGCATCTTGTAACTAACTAAATCAAGGTGAGATCTATAATTAACCACTTAAGTGAAAGTTAGTGATGAGGTAGTGCAAATAGGTCTAGTTTCTTAGCTGTCTAATAATTTAGGAATTTTTATGTTGTAATGGTTCCTAGGGATAATTGAACTTAAGGATGATTTGCTTTCGGCTACTTAAGGTAAGATTGCGATCTAGAATAGAGTAGTGGGTTTGCCATGCCAATTATTTTTACGTTAGGATACAACTTTCCATGGTAATAAGACATAGAGCATTAAGCATCATGCTAATAATGAACTTAACATAACTTGTTTAATTCATCTTTTGACTTTTTTGTTTTATTTTATTTAATTTATTTCTTTTAAATTCTTTTATTTGATATTTGGTCATTAGTACTCAAGGAAACTTGAGATATTAATATATAATTTAGGTACATGTTATTTAGTAGTTGTCATACCATATCTCTTTAGCATTTATTATATCTCAACATTAACGAAAAGTATCAATTTAAATTCATTTTCATAAAAATGACACCTTTAGTAGCGGAAATAACCAACATCATAAGCAAGATTTGTGCATTCTTGGTTTTATGGACCATATGAGCTTACCAAATTTATTTTTCATCCTTAACACATGTAATCAACCAGAACTAACATAATTTGAAGCACCAAATTCAGGTGCAAGTTGTATAACAAAATAGCATCACACTTTGCATTTCCCATTAACTTCCATAATTTGATATGAAGTTTGAAAAATCATAATTAATTATAGAGAAATAAAAATCATGAAAATTATACCATTTTGGAAAGCTCAGGATATCTCTAACTACCATAAAGATTTTAGATCAAAATAATTAGGTTTACCCTATGAAATTCAATGAAATAGTACATCAGGTCACTAATATGTCTTATAACTAGACCTAAATTTCAAAAATTCATATCTTTCTCTACAGAGCTCTAAATGGGGTGCTCTTAGTGGCTATATAAATTTTATGATGTCTAGTTTATGCTTATAAAATTTCATGAGTTGACTTCATTTGGCTTATGAATGATATAGAAATGCAAACTAACCATATAAATAGTGACTGGGACAATTTTACATAATTTGGTCGATTGTGAAAATTCATAATAAATTCTCCAAAGCTCCAAATTAGATGTTCTTTAGCTTTGTGAAAATCTCTAGATGAGACCTATAATCATGCCAAATTTCATGAATAAAATCTTCCATTTAGTCAGTTTGTAGTTCAGTTTAAGATTATGTTAATTTTGGAACTACAAAGGGGTCAAAATTGCACCAAATGGTCTTTTAATCATTCCACAACCATTTGAGCACATCCAAAAGTATAAACACAGCCTATGAGAGTATCATAAATGGTCCAAATCATCATACATCTCAAAATCACTTTCTTACATGACTTTATACATACATGCATCAAGGCTCCATGATGTCAAATTCTCACATACTCATTCATTTGACTTCAAAATTGATACATACATCATAATTACATACATTTAAATATGCTCAAGGGTTTACATCACATATACATCATATGATTACAAACTTTGACATCAAAATGTGTAATTTTCTATTCTATTGTCAAAGTTTTGTTTTTCAAGATATTTGGGCTCCATTTATTGCTTCACTTGGCTCACCTAAACATAGTTAGATATAATATAAAGAAGAGTGAGATTCAAAGAATCCTAATAGCTCTTTTACCATTTCAAGTATATATAAATGGCACATTTTCATGTCAAATAATGCAAGCATATCATAAAAGCTTCTAGTAAACATAGGCTTTAAAAGATGTTGGTCTAGCATCATCCATTTTCCTTAGGACTTTTGGACTTGTCTAACCTATTTTTAGGGACTTTTGACTTAGCTTCACTCTTTCTTAAGACTCTTAGCTTTATCTCACCCATTCTAAGGGACTTTTGGCATAACCATACCCATTCAAGCCATTTTACATTCAAATTCTATTCAAGAAGCATAATGGTACCAAAATACTAAATCAAAAGCTCTAGACATATCTCATAGTTCAAACATACACAAACATCCAAAGATAGTCAAACATCTAAGATATGCATACAAGAAAGGTTAGAAAGCTACATTGAGCCAAGAAACACAACTTTCTCCTTTACTTCCTTTCCCTTTTCGGCCACAAACTTATGCCTAGGGGGATTTTGGTTTGCTTGGCCTAGACACATCAAATAAGATACAATTCAATTATTAGAACCAATTCTAGCTGCACATAAACTCTATACAAGCCTACTATATCTTATGACATCAATATGGTTCCATAAAAAGGAAAAATGAAGCAACCTTTAGAATTTATGATCTTGGCTCTAATTTCTTATTCAATCTAAGTCATATGACTCCAATTAAACTCATTAGAGTCATCTCTAACTCATTTCAAGGAGCCTAAACACAAGTTACTTCTTTATGCCTTAAAATGGAGCTTAAACTTCTATCTCATAAACCATGACTTCTAAATTCAAACTAATGGTTTTCTTAGTATTTACCAATCATATCGGCCATTCCCATCCTTAGAACCAAAGAAAAATTTCCTTAAATGCTTACTTTCTCTTTGACTTAGACACACATACACTTAGGGCCATAGAGTTGTCTTAGTTTCTTTAGGGAAATATCCACTTGTGAAGCTTCTTAGATGTCTTATGGCCTCATAATACTCTTACATAAGCTAAATTATCTTTAGAAAGTTTCAAGAATGGCTAGGTGCAACAAAATCCTTAAGCATCATAACTTGAATTTTAAGGCTTTTTATTTAGTTCCACTTGCATAATCTTAATTCTCATATTCTAAACCTTTGTTCGTACCATAGGTTAGCCAAAAATTATCTCCTCTTAGATGGTCTAAGTTTGGCTGATACTATATATAGAAGAAGGGAACAAGAAGCAACAAAATCCATGGAAATTTACTTTGTTTGCAAACTTTCCCAAGGTGCTTTCCAAAGCTTCTAATCCCTCTTTCAAACTCTCCCTTTTTCTTGCTGAACCAGCCATAGAATTGCTCCAATTAAGTCATCATAACCATAGGAAAAGAAAGGAGAAAGAGGAAAAGAAAGTTAGGGAAGGAGAAAGCAAGAAAAACCATGAAACTTTTACCCTTTTACTAGGTTTCTCTCCTTCTTCTTCCTTCCCTCTTGTGCGTTTCTTGGAGTAAATTTGTGTTCTACTTCAGACCAACCAAAATATTAGTTATGAGAAGGAGCCAGGTGGGACATGTTTTAAGAGCCAAAAAGTGAGTTATCATACTTTTCCAAATTTTCGTTTTAGTCCTTACTCTTAGCTCTCTCCATTTAAGCTCATTTTAAATCCTTTTTTAGAACCATTTTTTCCATCATGAAATTTAGGTCCTCTAATTCATAAAATGGCTTTGGTTTTACCCAAATTAGATTTAAAACTTTTTCGAACAATCAGTCAAAATTTTGGTCAACTAACAACCAAAGATGTACCGAAGGAGTTTTGACTATTCTAGGGGTTCTTGTGGTTTTTAAGGGCCTCTGAAAACCCTGGGACACTCAATTTTTTCATTTAAAAATCTCTTCTTTGAGTTTTATAAAAGATACCCAAAATTACAAAAATGCCACTGGCCTCTGTGGCTTTCTGTTCGGCTGTTTTAGCTCTGATTCGAGGCTAACCTTAGTTTTGTATTCCTATTTTTAGGTGTCTAAATTATTCCTCTAGTTTCATTTGGCCTTTAATTATTCAATTTCGAGGACTTCTTTTTATAATCTCCTTGGTTTAGAACTTTTTAGCTAACCATGTATTATAGTAGTTCCCTATTCTTTTATTATTTTCTTAAGTATTGAAAACTTTTCATTATTATCCAACAATCCTTGTATCATCAATACTCAAAGTCATTCTCCACTTTATTACTTACACAATTAGTGCACTTGCTAGTCCTAATGTCAATGGGATAGTTAGACATCAAGTTTTTGGCATTATTGCCAAGGATTGTTTAAAAATACTATTTTTTCAGTGCAATGGTTTGCCAAAAAGATTATTTATACATGAGATTTCTTGCATCATACAAAAAACTAGAAATATTTTGATTTTTTTTCTTGTATGTTTATTTGATATTGTATATAACACTGTTGAATATGTATTATATTTTGATTTTTCTTTGATGTTGTAGAATATTGTGAAATTGCATATTTTTTATTTTTTTTTTCATATGTTGATAGTATAAAGTTATATTTGACATTTAAATATTTATACTACTTTTTTATTTATTTATTTGATTTTTCTTATATTCCTTTAGTAACTACTTTTATTTTAGAATGAATAAGAGCTAAAATGTTATATCTTTTAGGAAATTAATTTTGGAATGGAGTTGAATTTTGAACTTTGTCCCTCTATATTAATTCCTCTCATGAATTTAATTTTATGCTATTAATAGAAAAATATCACAAGGTAAAGTTTTGGAGAGACTTAGAAAGTTAATTCAGGAAATATGATTAGAAGCAACGACTCTCCTAGAGGGGATCTTAATGGTCATGTGGGGAGTTCATTTAGAGGTTACGAGAGTGGGCATAGGGAATATGTGTAACACCATAATCTACTACCGCTATCTAGCCTCTCACGTGGCTCGGTTCCATATGATTTCCAAAGAACCAATACCAATCGTGGCATTTTCATGCTATGAAACGGGGTTTCATACACTCATTATCTGCCCCGTGGGTCCTGTGAACCCATCATTCACATTCTCTACTCACATTCCATTTATACTACTCATACATAGCATAGAACAAGCCAAAAGCCACGGGAATGGAGCCAAAAACCAGAAAAATGCATTTTCTCACTTGTGCCCACAAGTCATATTTTGGCTCTATCTTTGGAAAATCATAACTAATTATAGAAAAATGAAAATCTAGTAAACTTTAGCTTTCTGGAAAGCTCTAAGTGTTAAAATTACACTAAAAATAATTCCCAATCGAAATCTCTGAGTTTGGACCATGTTTGATATCAAAAATGGGAAGGAGGTCTGACTGTCTCTGTTTCTGGCCTAGTTTACTGTCATGAAATTCGAAAATCCATAATTAAATCCATAAAAATCCAATCTGGGCACACTATACTAATTTAGAAAGCTACAGATGTCTACTAGAGGAAACAAATAAGTCCAGCCCAGTTCAGTAGCCCCTACACCTCAAAAACTGATGGAACAGTAATGAAGGTCAGATGGGCTCCCTGATGCTGATATAGAACTTCAGAAGGGTCATTCTCTCTCTACAGACCTCTGATTTATGTGATTCTAGTTGGTACAGGTCACTTTGGTTTTCTAGTTTATGTGTATAAAATTTCATGATAGTTGGCCACCATTTGGTCTATGTATGACATGGATTTCATTTCTGACCTATAGGAACAGTACAGTCACCTGAGTTTAAAGACTTTTGACTTGGCCTCACTCGATTATGAGACTTTTGGCCTTGTCTCACCCATCTCAAGGGACTTTCGGCTTCACCTCACCCATCTCAAGGGACTTTCGGCACTACCTTACCCGAGCAATTCTCGCAATCCAACACACAAGCATATTGGCATCAATGCATCAAAGCAATAGCATATGGCATATTTCACATAACAAGCATATACATAAACATACAATGACTATTACATCCAAGAATACAACAAGAAAGAGTGGAAAGAGAGCTACCTTTAGAGCCAACACAAGCCTTCCCTTTAAATTTCTCTTCTCCCTTCTTAGTTTCACACTCACACCTTGATGGAGGTGCTTCACTTGAGCCTAGGCACAATCAAGAATATAGAATTACTCTCTAGAATGTAACCTTCAGATCAAACTCTCCTAATATACTAGAACCTAGAGGTTCTCTCTCTCTCTAGAATGCCATCAACTATTCCTCTCTCTCAAGTTCCCATGGAAGTAAAATCATCATATTCAAGGAAAACAAAGAGATTCAAAGGTGTTTTCCACTTTTCCTCTTCTGACCCATGCCCAAAATCCAACCAATTTCATAAACAAAACCATGGGAAGAGAGAGCAAAGAGAGGAGATCATAATTCCAAGAAGAAATGAGAGAAACTTGCTTACCTTTCCCTTGCTCTTCCTCCTTCTCTTGGTTTCTCTCACTCTCCACGCCTCTTTTCTCTCCTTGGGTCGAAGTCTAGGGCAGAAATGAGAGAAGAAATGAGTTGGAGCGTTTAAAGGTGTCTAATTCTCGCCTTTTACTCTCTTTCGGACTGACCCTCGCTAGAACGAAAATTAACCTTCGCTATAGCGAGCTCGTGTTATCTGGCTTCGCTATGGCGAGGTGTAACCTTTCTACGGCGAGCTCGTATCAGTTCCCTTCGCTATGGCGAGTTTTGACCTTCGCTATGGCGAACTTGCGTTAGTTTCAGACCTCACTTTCGCTATGGCGTACGCTATAGTGAGCTTTCTCTTGGTTTCTGTATGGACTGCTGCCCGCACTCGCTATAGCTAGAATCACGTTCGCTATTGCGAGAAGACATTCTCGCGACAGCGAGACCATTTCTCACTTTTGCGAGAAGACTTAGCAAGAATTCTGGATTTCAAAAATTTTCAGCTTTCTTCTTTCTTTCTTTTCCTTTTCTTTTCTTTTTTTCGGTTGTTACATTTTGGCTCAAGAGAAGCAAATGCAGAGAGTAAAACTATTCTAGTCTTTTCATTAGTATTCGACCTTACATTAGCCAACACTTGTTTTACTTGTTTTAGGAAATATGAGGAGCATCTTATCACGTACAAAAGTATAGGAATATACTCTCAAATTGATTTCTTTCTAATAAGGAAAGCAAATAAAAAACTATGTATAGGTTACAAAGTTATACATGAAGAGAGCTTGACTACCTAGCATAGAGTTTTGGTTATGGATGTTCAAGTTAAAAGGAGAGTAAAAAGTAAAAGCCAAGATAAGGTGTTAAGGATCAAGTGGTGGCAATTAAAGGGAGAAAGAAAAAAGCTTATAGAAAAAGGTTTTGGAAGAAGAATCTTAGGAAGCACAAGGAAGTGCTAACAATATGTGAGACAAAATGGTTAAAGAGATTTAGAAGGTAGCAAAAGAGATATTATGTAAATCAAGAGGTTTTGGACCTAAGGATAAAGAATATTTGTAATGGGATGTAAGCATGCAAGATAAGGTTAAAGTTAAAAGGGAGTGTTATAAGGGATGATTTTTGTGTAAGAGTGAAAAAAGTTGGAAAAAATATAAGATAGTTAAGAAAGATACTAAGAAGGCGATAAGTGAAGTGAGAGTTAGGGCACTTAATGTGTTATAACAATCCTTAGGTACTAAAGCTAGAAAAGGAAGTATTTACAAGCTTGCTAAAGATAGGGTAAGGAAGACAAAAGATATGGGCCAAGTAAAATATTTTAAGGATAAAGAAGGGAAAGTCTTGGTCATGAAACAAGATATCAAGGAAAAGTGAAAGGGTTATTTTCATATACTATTTAATGAAGGACACGAGATTTTACTACACTTGGATAGGCTAGACACTAAAGAGAAGGTCTAAAATTATACTTTTTGTTATAGGATTCATGAGTTAAAGGTAAAAGAAGTATTAAAACAAAAGGAGAATGATAGAGCATTTGGACTGAATAATATACCTATTGAGGTATGGAAGGGTTTAGGAGTGAAAGGTATAAGTTAGCTCACAAAATTATTTAACAAGATTATGAGGTTTAAGAGAATGTTAGACTAGTGGAAGAGAAATGCTTTAATTCCTATTTATTAGAATAAAGGGGACATACAAAACTAAGGGTTTAGGAGTGAAATGTATAAGTTAGTTCATAAAATTATTTAATGAGATTATGAGATCTAAGAGAATGTTGGACTAGTGGAGGAGAAGAAATTTAATTCCTATTTATAAAAACAATAAGGACACACAAAACTAAATCCCATAAGGGAATTAAGCTCATAAGTCACATTATGAAATTATAAAAGAGGATAATTGAACGAAGATTAAGGCAAGAGACTCAAGTTATAGGGAATCAATTTGGTTATATGCCAGGAAGGTTGACTATAGAAGCAACATACTTGTTATGAAAATTGATAGGATATTGAAGTAATAAGAAAGATTTACACATGGTATTTATCGATTTGAGAAGGCATACAATAAGGTGTCAAGAGAGATTTTATGAAAAATTCTAGAGAAAAAAAGAGTTCGTATTGCTCATATTTAAGTAATTCAAGGTATGTATGATAGGATTACAACTAGGGTAAGAATAAAATATGGGCCCGTAGAAAATTTTTTGCTAACTATTGGTCTACATTAAGGGTTAGCTTTGAGCCTTTTTCTTTTTTACTTTAGTCTTAGATGTACTGATTGAACATATCCAAGAGTCGGTGCTATAATGCATGCTTTTGCTAGATGTTACAATCTTAGTTAGGGAATCGAGAGAGGAAATGAATGAGAAACTAGAGATGTAGAGATTAGCTTTGGAAGCATATGGATTTTGTTTAAGTAGAAGGAAAAAGGAGTATATAGAATGTAAGTTTAGTAAGAGATGCACTAGTTCTAATGCAAAAGTAAAAATTGGAGAACATATGATATCACAAGTTATATGATTTAAATATTTTAGGTCCATCATATAATATGATGGAAAAATAGAGGAAGATGTAAAACATAGAATTCAAATTGAGTTGATGAAATGAAAGAATACTTTGGACATTGTTTATGATATAAAAGTATCACTCAAACTTAAGGAAAAATTCTATAGCACAGCTATAAGACCTACAATGTTGTATGAAATTGAGTATTGGGCAATAAAAAGCCAACAAAGGAATAAGCTCAATGTTGTAGAGATAATAATGTTATACTAGATGAGTGGACATACCAGATAAGATAAAATTAAAAATAAATGTATTAGAGAGAAAGTAAAGATTGCACATATTGTAAAAAAGATTGTAAAATTATGCCTTAGATGGTTTGGGCATGTGTGGTGAAAGACTTATAAAAGAAGGAGAGTGGATCAGATGGAAGGTAGTCCAATAGTCAGAAATAGAGAAAGACAAAAAAAAAACTATAGGAGAAATTATTAAAAAGGATTTAAACTTAAATGGGTTATCTAAAAATATGATTTACAATAGGACTTTAGGGTATCGATTGATCTATGTAGCCAATCCCACTTAGTGGGAAAAAGATTATTTGTTGTTGTTGTTGTTGTTGTTGTTGTAATGTAGTCCTTGGAAAACACATTTAGTTGATTGTTTGTTCCATATGACATATAAGCTATTCATGCATAAGAAGGAATAGAAGTACTAAGCTTATGTTGTTTTAGACTAAAATTGAATTGTTGCTATTTCAAGCATGAAGAGAAAATAGAAGAGTGGAAATGGAACTAAAAGTAAATAGACCAGGGAGGGGGAATGTTAGGAGAGCAGGGGAATTACAACCATTAAAGACTAGAGGGAATACATTATTCCTTTTTTTAAAGAATTTAGACTCAAGCATTTGGAAACCCCTAATTAATGTAACCAATTTTGAAATAAAGCTAGTTGTTATCACTATGGTCCAAATGTTAGTTTAGTTTTGGGGATTAGCATACAAATATATTAACAAACATTTGTCTAAATTTCTAGAAGTATGTGCAACCTTTAAGGTTAATGGAGTATAAGTCAATGCTATACATTTATGACTATTTTTGTTCTCTCTAATGTAATATTTTATTATACTAAAATTCAAATTTAATCAGTATAATAATACAGATTTAGTGTGCAATATTTAAAACTTTAAATATAGGTTATTGAAGAATGTACCTATCTTTTCCATTACTATAAGGTTAGATTTGGTGTGGTTAGATCTTCCCCTCTATAACCTAACCTTTTGCTTAATAGTGACATTCAATAAGGCATGTAGATTAGGTATAGAAAAAAGATCTAGCCTTTCCTTAAATAGTGTCTTACTTGGCCTTTGTAACATCTGTCTTAAACTGAACTAGAATTCGACAAAATGGTGAAAGAGGACCCTAAAGCAAAAAGGAATTAAGAACAATTAAGGATAGAATATTAATTAAAACATAAAGAAACAGGGATAAGAAGTCAATGATGGCTCAAAATTGAAGTTAAAATGGCTAAATGGAGGAAACTAAAATTGTAGTGACAAAATCATAATTTCAGGTAAAATTTTAGAAACTTAAAAAAAAATTTTTTAAAAGCTAAAATTAAACTTACTAGGTTTTTGAAGGGCCTGAAAATTATAAGAACCATCAGAATGGTTAAAAATCTTTCAATATATAATTTAGGACATTAGTTGATGGTAACTTCGATCGAACTTTTTGGGATAGTTTTAAATCCCAAAAATTTCAAAGTAAATTCTTTTGATAAAGTAGAGAGCTTAAAAGCTATCCCAAAAATTTCAAAGTAAATCCTTTTGATAGAGTAGAGAGCCTAAATTTTTATATGGAAAAAATGGTTTCTAAAAAAGATATGAAATGAGCTCAAACAAGAGAGTTATAATGTAGGAACACAAAATGGAATTTTAAAATTATTTTAAAATATCCATCCCCCTTCCATATAATGGCACACCACTTAATTATTCTTCATAACCAACTTATGTTTTGCCTATAACCAGTAGTTATGACATCTAAAGAGGAGGAGGAGGAGAGAGAGAGAGAGAGAGAGAGGAAAGAAAAGCCAGTAAGGTAAGGAAACTTGCATAATTTCATGTTATGTTAATTATGAAACCTTTCCTCTCTTCATGCTCTTTCTAATGATAGTTTTAGTTTCTTGAAAGGATGATTTTAGTGGTTTAGTTCATGAGAAAAAATGGAGGTTTAAAGCAACCAAATAGAGCAATGGAATCACCATTCAACAAGCTTTCAAATGAGGTATGTTATGCATTAGAAAAATTGATATTCCTTAGCCTTTTTCTCTTTCCATAATTCAGCCTAAAGAGAGAGAGTGAGAAGGAGACTTTAGTTTGATGAAAACTTAAGAGAACCAAAGGTTTTGAATGGTTTAAAGTAAGATTATATAATTAGAATTAATTAAGAAGCTATAAAATTCAAGCTAGATTACTTACAGTTCAAATTTGCACCTTGGAAGTTTTAGAACCCTAGAAAGATGTTTTAAGCCATTTAAGATCATCCTTAAACAAGAAAAGAGTGAGGGATACTCCATAGGTATCAAATTTCCAAAGAGAAAGATAAATATTCCCTTAAGTTCCATGATGTGCTAGATTCGGCCATGGTAGGAATGGAGTAGCTAGGGAATTGTTTTATTGATTCTAAGGTTATAAGTGGCTTAGATATGAATTATAAATATTAAAGGAACCTTTGAATTCAATTTAGAAGTTATATTTTAAAAAGTGAATTTTTAGGGTTCAAAATGGACCTAAAGAGGCAACATGGCTTTTGGTTTTTTATCCTAATTTTATTTGATCTCAAATCTTTTTATTTAGGAGATTCTCTTTTATATCTAGTCCATTTCTAACAGTTTCAAAAAAATCGGGCATTACAAAAAATATTGAACCTGTAAGACACTTATAACACCATTAAAATATTTTATTATTTTAAAAAATATATTATATTTATCATAATATATAATGAAATAAATAATTATTAATCTAATAATATAATAAATCTAATCTTCAAATATAATAATTTTTCTTAAAGCAAGGAAAATATATTTTATGTTTAAAAATATTTTTTTTTTAAATTTCTATGTGTAAAATTAATATTTTTATGTTATGAATAAATTTTACTAGACTTATGTGTTTAACTTCTAATCATTTTGTAAATTTAATTTTATGTGGTCAATAAAAATCATATTTTACAAATTAAAAAAGATTATATATATTGAATTATATATACGTATATATTGTATTAAAAATCATAAATATAAGTTGTTAAAATATTAGAATATAATAATAAAAGGTGTAAAAATTTAGAAATTAAAAAGCCATATCACTCTCGCAAGTTTATGGGATCAGTGTAGTAAAGAATTCTTAAAGTGTTTTGGGGTGGAACCTACAGAGAGGTTGCGTTTTTACTAATCTAAATAATTAATAGTTAATGCAATGAGATAAAATAAATTAATTGATGAAAGTATATAAAAACTATAAAAATAAAAGCAAGCTAGAATTAATTAAGAGAATAACACAATCATTAAAATTGTTGGGGTTTAGGATTTACCCTAGCCTAAATATGTGTGTCTATTTCTCTAGATTTAGGTTCTCTTTTCACCTCCCAGTGTATCAAGATTACTCATGTATTTGATTTAATGATGGCCAATGATAAAATCAATATTAAACATGAGAAAATAGATATAATTAAAATTTAAAAATATATTCATAAATAAAAATCCATAGAGAGTAAAAATAAATAGTAGAAACTAGTTCCCAATTGGACTACATCTCTACCTCTACCCTCAATTGGAAAATTTAGAAATACATAATTGAAGAATTCACAAATAATATCGTTCTAAAATCCTTAATCCTAAAAAATTAATCACAAAAAAAAAATAGAGAAGAGAAATTGATTCAGTCTCAATACTCCTAAAAATTCTTGTGCTCAGCTTCAGGATGCTTTCACGAGCTCTAAATATCTCGAAAAGAATTCTTGAAGTACTTATAATAGTAATTAGATGTGTCCTTTTTTTTTTTCTACAATCTAAAAATACTTCTTATTCTTCAATCATTGGTAAGATCCATGATCCTAATTCCTACGAACTATATATAGAGTTTATAAAATAATTAATAATAACAAATCATAATCTTAATGAAAGATAACTTCTAATAATAAAAGATACTATCAAATTCGAATGTTAACAAAAGGATAATTATTAAAGTATAACAAAAAGATAACTAAGAATAACAAAATAAAGTAATTTAAATATTTGTTTCTAATACTAATTCTAATGAAATATTATTTCTTATATTTATCTTTTTCCCATAATTTATAAATAATTAATAATAGTTTTTAAATTATTTTCTCATTTTCCATCATTCTCTTAAAAACTCCAACTTCGTCCTTGTGAACAAAATGATATCCATCTCTCTCTTTTTTTTTTCTTTATTTATTATTTTTCCTGCATAGAAAAAAAAAAGAATATATGAGTAAATTTTCTATGCAAATTCTATTCTTGTCTAAGAATTAAATTTAGGAAGAAAATAGATTAAATAGGTATAAAATATTTATAAATTTAATCTAATATATCCCAAAATCTATATTTTTTTAATTATAAAATATGTACTTATCAAATCTTCTCACACTTAACTCGTTACTTGTCCTCAAGTAATAATTATTTCAATTAGAGCTACTATACATACCTTTCCTACTTAAGATGGACTATCACCCAATATATATATATATATATATAGAAGGATTAGTGGTCACCCAATTATCAATTCATAATCATTTAGAGGCTCTTATGTGTGTGTGCTGAGTGTTAACCCAAATAATCTACTAAGTGATGGAGTGGAAAAGTATAATGCTTATTTATAAATTCACAATATTCTAATTAACTATATTAGAACTAACTTTGACATAGCAGGGGTTTTTATTGCACTACTCCCTTTATGATTTTTCTTTTTTCTTTCTTTCTTTCTTAGGCCATCATATAGGCTCTTTTGACACAAACCTTCATGTTGGTTATACAAAGACCCGATTACTCAAGTTTTAATAACATAACTGGCACCAAAATGGTGTTAGCACAATCATAACTCTACTTGCACCATTTGACACGATGATCGATATTAGTGATAAAGACCCTAGTTACTAAGTACAATTTTGAGTCATTGGAATAGAAATTTTAAGCACGTATACATTTTCTTTTCTTTGCCTTGCTCTAATTAGGTTCTTTTTTTTTCATCTTTTTTAATTGACATCCCCTTTCTAATGAGATTCTAGCAATAATTAATTGAAAGCAAATGAATTCAAAATTAAATATTATAACCATCCACCTATAACTTAGTAAATTATGGTTAACAGCTCAATTGTGATTCTTAGTATTAACCCCAAAATTTTTGCTACTTGATTTATGAGTAAACTACCTTACGTACTAAATAAAAATAAGTGCTCTAAGAGTGATAGTTATCATCTGCCTAGTGGAAGTAATATATAAAATAGCCTCTAATTAATACAATTTATGAGGGCAAGAGCTTTATTTGCTATAGCACCCCCTACACTTAAAATCCAACATTGCCCTTAATGTTACAGAAGGAAATAAAAAGAGAAAGGAACTATACTCCCCTGATTAATTTGTATGATAAAGATTTTGAGTCCTTCCTTGAGTACATTTCATGATGCATGGTCCTCCTGCAACAAATTTTAGGAGAGGTGTTAGTGACTTTTTTTTTTTATGATAATAGATGGTAAAAAAAATGAAAATAAGAAAGTAAAACAAGAACCATTGGGTTGCCTCTTAATAAGTTCTAAATTTAACATCTATAGCTAGACGCAGCTATAGTGGGTTTAGACTTCCTTAAAAGAGATGGACTTAGATATATCAACATGGACTTCCCCATAATATAACTTTAAGCATTGTCCATTGACTACAAATATTCTCTCGTCATTAGCTCGAACTTCAATGGTTCTATATGGCTTCACATCTGTAACTTCAAAAGGTCCATACCACCTTGATTTCAGCTTACTTAGGAATAGCTTCAAGCAAGAGTTAAATAATAAAACTTTTTGCCTAATTTTAAACTCTCTCTTGAGAATTCTTTGGTTATACCAAGCTTTAGCTCTTTCCTTGTATATATGAGCATTGTCAAAAGACTTTTTTCTAGTCTCATCTAACTCATTGAGTTGGAGAAGATTTTTTTCACTTGCAGCTTTCAAATCGTAATTCAAAGCATGCATAGCCTAATATGCCCGATGCTCAATCTCTATAAGAAGATGACGTGACTTACCATATACTGGCTTGTAAGGGGACATACCTAAAGGTGTTTTATATGCAATCCTATATGCCCACAACACATCATTCAATTTCATGGACCATTCTTTCCTAAATGCACTTACTGTAACACCTTAATCTACTACCGCTATCTAGCCTCTCACTGGGCTCGGTTCCACATGATTTCCAAAGAAACAATACCAATCCGTGGCATTTTCATGCTATGAAACTGGGTTTCATACACTCATCTTTTACCCCGTGGGTCCTGTGAACCCATAATTTATATTCTCAACTCAAACTCCACTTATACAACTCATACATAGCATAAATCAAACCATAAGCCACAGGTATGGAGCCAAAAACCAGAAAAAATGCATTTTTCTCACTTGTGCCCAAAAGTCATATTTTGGCTCTAACTTTGGAAAATCATAACTAATTATAGAAAAATGGGAATCTAGTAAACTTTAGCTTTCTGGAAAACTCTAAGTGTTAAATGTACACTAAAAATAATTCCCAATCATAATCTTAGCGTTTGAGCCATGTTGGACATCGAAAATGGGAAGGAGGTCCAGCTATCACTGTTTCTGGCCCAGGTTACTGTCATGAATTTCGGAAATTCATAATTAAATCCACAAAAATCCAATCTAGGCACACTATATCAATTTGGAAAGATACGGATGTCTACTAGAGGAAAAAAATAAGTCTAGATCAGTTCAGTAGCCTTCACACCCCGAAAACCAATGGAATAGTAACGGGGGTCAGATGGGCTCCCTGATACTGATACAGAACTTCAGACAGTTCAATCTCTCTCTACAGACCTCTGATTTAGGTAATTCCAATTGGTACAGGTCACTTTGGTTTTCTAGTTTATGTGTATAAAATTTCATGATAGTTGGCCACCGTTTGGTCTATCTACGATATGGATTTCATTTCTGACTTATAGGAACAGTACATGACCAAACCATGGATTTTTCCCAAATTCAACAATTCACCAAATATTCTCTAGACCTCTAAATATTACCCACATTAGCTTCCTAAGAAGCTCTCTACAAACTCTAGAGGCATGCCAAATTTCATGGCAAGAGGAGCTCATCCGGTCATACTTTGACGGAGCTCTCAAAAATACCGGTTTTGGCACCCAAGAGGTCCAAAATGGGTCCAAAAGGCCTCTCACACATTCTAGCCACTCATGAACAAGTTTAAAAGCATAAAACTAGGATATATAACAAGTCCATGTGGTCCAATTCAACATACATTCCAATCTCGCTATGCTACGGCCAAATATACACTATCACATACATTCAACAAAAGGAGCAAAACCCTCATTTCCATTGATTTGGCTATCAACATAGTTTATACATCATCATTTCATATATATACACATGTTACAACCTTTACATCTCAAAAATAGTGGGTGCATATACAATGTGGCACCACTTTACATCAAAATAACCCAAAACAAGCTAATAACTAGCTAAGCATGCTCCTAGGCTCCTTGGTGTGCACTTGCTTCTCCGTGTGCTCCACCTAGCATGTTAAGTTGGGAGGGGAAAGGGGTGAAATTCAGGGAATCTCAGTAGCTCAAACACTCAATCAAGTAAGCAATCAAGGCATATAACAAGTCAAAGTATGTGAATAAGCATTTAGCCATTCTCAATCATCCAACACACATTGTACATGCTATGGAAATCACAACAATACCAAAAATGAGCTCCAGGGACTTTTGGTCTAGCCTCACCCGAGTTTAGGGACTTTTGGATGGCCTCACCCGAGTTTAAGGACTTTTGACTTGGCCTCACTCGATTATGAGACTTTGGCCTTGTCTCACCCATCTCAAAGGACTTTCGGCTTTACCTCACCCATCTCAAAGGACTTTCGGCTTTACCTCACCCATCTCAAAGGACCTTTGGCACTACCTCACCTGAGCAATTCTCACATTTCAACACACAAGCACATTGGCATCAATGCATCAAAGCAATAGCATATGGCATATTCCATACAATAAGCATATACATAAACATACAATGACTATTACATCCAAGAATGCAATAAGAAAGAGTGGGAAGAGAGAGCTACCTTATCAGCCAAGGTCAACACTCACTGGGCTCGGTTCCATATGATTTCCAAAGAACCAATACCAATCCGTGGCATTTTCATGCTATGAAACGGGGTTTTATACACTCATTATCTGTCCCGTGCGTCCTGTGAACCCATCATTCACATTCTCTACTCACACTCCATTTATACAACTCATATATAGCATAAAACAAGCCATAAGCCACGGGTATGGAGTCAAAAACCAGAAAAATGCATTTCCTCACTTGTACCTAAAAGTCATATTTTGGTTCTAACTTTGGAAAATCGTAACTAATTGTAGGAAAATGGGAATCCAGTAAACTTTAGCTATCTAGATAGCTCTAAGTGTTGTTTTTACACTAAAAATAATTCCCAATCGAAATCTCAGCACTTGGACCATGTTTGACATCGAAAATGGGAAGGAGGTCTGGCTGTCACTGTTTCTGGTGTAGCTTACTATCATGACATTCGGAAATTCATAATTAAATCCAACAAAATCCAATCTAGGCACACTATACCAATTTGAAAAGCTACAGATCTCTACTAGAGGAGCAAAATAAGTCTAGATTAGTTCAGTAACCCTTAGCTCCCGAAAACTAATGGAACAATAACGGAGGTCAGTTGGGCTTCCTGATGCTGACATAGAACTTCAGAAAGTTTGTTCTCTCTCTACAAACCCCCGATTTAGGTGATTCTAGTTGGTATAGGTTGTTGTGGTGGTCTAGTTTATGTGTATAAAATTTCATGACATTTGGTCACCGTTTGGTCTATGTATGACATGGATTTCATTTCTGACCTATAGGAACAGTACATGACCAAACTACCAAATTTTCCCAATTTCAACAATTCGCCAAATATTCTCTAGACCTCCGAATATTAACTACTTTAGCTTCTTGGGAAGCTTTCTACAAACTCTAGAGGCATGCAAAATCTAATAATAATAAGAACTCATCCCGTCATACTTTGACGGAGCTCACAAAATTACCAGTTTTGGCACTCAAAATTGTTCAAATGGGTCCAAATGGCCACTCACATGTTCTAGCCACTCATGGACAGGTTTAAAAGCATGTAAATGGTCTATAAAACATGTCTATGTGGTCCAAATCAATATACACTCCAAACTCACTGTGCTATGGCCAAAAATACACTATCACATACATTCAACAAAAGGGGCAAAACACACATTTCCATTGATTTGGCTCTTTACATAGTTTGTACATCATCTTTTCATACATTTACACTTGCTACAATAGTTACATCTAAAAAATAATAGGTGCATATTCATTTGGCACCACTTTACAACAAAATAACTAAAATAAAGCTAAAGTCTAGCTAAGCATGCTCCTAGGCTCCTTGGTGTGCACTTGTTTCTCCTTGAACTCCACCTAACATGTTAAGTTGGGAGGAGAAGGGGTGAGATTCATGGAATCTCAGTAGCTCATGCAATCATTCAAGTAACAATCAAGGCATATAACAAGTCAAGGCATGTGAATAAGTATTTAGCCATTCTCAAACATCCAACACACGTTGTACATGCTATAGAAATCACAACAATGCCAAAAATGGGCTCTAGGGACTTTTGGTTTAGCCTCACCCGAGTTTAGGGACTTTTGGATGGCCTCACTCGAGTTTAGGGACTTTTGACTTGGCCTCACTCGGTTATGAGACTTTTGGCCTTATCTCACCCATCTCAAGGGACTTTCGGCTCTACCTCACCCATCTCAAGGGACTTTTGGCACTACTTCACCCAAGCAATTCTCACAATCCAACACACAAGCACATTGGCATCAATGCATCAAAATAATAGCATATGGCATATTCCACACAATAAGCATATACATAAACATACAATGACTATTACATCCAAGAATGCAACAAGAAAGAGTGGAAAGAGAGCTACCTTATAAGCTAAAGCCAACACAAGCCTTCCTTTTTGATTTCTCTTCTCACTTCTAAAGTTCACAATCACACCTTGATGGAGGTGCTTCACTTGAGCCTAGACACAATCAAAGAGTATAAATTACTCTCTTAAAAATGTAATCTTCAGGGTAAACTCTCCTAGCATACCAGAACCTAGAGTTCTCTCTCTCTCTCTAGAATGCCATCAATTCTTCCTCTCTCTCAAGTTCCCATGGAAGTAAAATCATCATATTCAAGGAAAACAAAGAGGTTCAAGGGTGTTTTCCACTTTTCCCTCTTCTGACCCATGCTCAGAACCTCACTAATCTCACAAACAAAATCGTAGAAAGAGAGGGAAAAGAGAGGAGATCAGAATTCTAAGAAGAAATGAGAGGAACTTGCTTACCTTTCCTTTGCTCTTCCTCCTTGTCTTGGTTTCTCTCACTCTCCACGCCTTTTTCTCTTCTTGGGTCGAAGTCTAGGGCAAATATTAGAGAAAGAATGAGTTGGAGCGTTTAAAGGTGTCTAATTCTCGCCTTTTACTCTCTTCCAGACTGACCCTCGCTACGGCAAAAATTAACCTTTGCTACGGCGAGCTCGTATTATCTGGCTTCGCTATGGCGAGGCTTAACCTTCGCTACGGCGAGCACGTATCAATTCCTTTCGCTATGGTGAGATTTAACCTTCGCTATGAAGAACTCGCATTAGTTCCAGACTTCCACCTTCGCTATGGCGTACGCTACAGCGAGCAGCCCCTTGGTTTTTGTATGGAATGCCAGCACTCGCTATAGCTAGAATTACATTCGCTATTGCGAGAAGACACTCTGGCTACAGCGAGACCATTTCTCGCTATTGCGAGAAGACTTGGGAAAATTTCTGGATTTCGAAAATTTTCAGCTTTCTTCTTTCTTTCTTTTCCTTTTCTTTTCTTTTTCCCGGTTGTTACATTTCTACCCCTCTTAAAAGAAATTTCGTCCTCGAAATTTAAAGACTTACCTCAAGGGAATAACTATGGATATTTTTGCCTCATATCATCTGCCAATTCCCAGGTCGCTTCCTCAGATGTTATACCTCTCCTGATCATTTTCACCAGAGGAATGTTCTTGCTTCTCAGCTGTTTAAGCTTAGCATCCACAATTCTCTCCGGTTTCACTACATAGGAAAGATCTGCCTGCAATTGCACATGCTCATATTCTATGACATGTGAGGAGTCTGGTAAATACTTTTTCAATTGGGAGACATGAAAAACACTGTGGATTTGGGCTAGGTTAGGAGGTAAGGCTATTCGGTAAGCCACAGGTCTAATTTTTTCAAAGATTTCAAATGGACCAATATACCTAGGACTGAGCTTCCTTACCCTCATTGACCGACCTACTCCCGTCATTGGAGATACTCGAATGAACACATGGTCTCCAATCTCAAACTCTAACGGCCTCTTACGCTTATCAGCATAGCTCTTTTGCCTACTCTAGGCCGTGAGGAGTCTCTTTCTAATCAATTCTATTTGTCGGGTGGTCTGGTCTACAATCTCAGTTCCTATCATACTCCTCTCACCTAACTTAACCTAACACAGAGGGGATCTGCACTTTCTCCCATACAAAGCCTCATAAGGGGCCATCTGGATACTGGAATGGTAATTGTTATTATACGCAAACTCTGCTAACGGTAAATACACATCCCAGTTACCCCTCATCTCTAGCACACATGCCTTCAACATGTCTTCCAATGTCTGGATGGTCCTTTCAGTTTGACCATCTGTCTGGGGGTGATATGCGGTACTAAACCACAACCTGGTCCCTAAGGCATGCTGCAATGACCTCTAAAAGTTCGATGTGAACCTGGGGTCTCTATTCGAAACTATGCTATTGGGTACTCCATGAAGTCGCACTATCTCTTTGATATACAATTAGGCTAGTCTATCCAGTGTATGAGTAGCCCTGATAGCTAAAAAGTGTGCAGACTTCGTCAGTCTATCCACAACTATCCAAATAGCATCGTGTCCAAAGGATGTCCTGGGTAACCCCATAACAAAGTCCATGGCTATACTATCCCACTTCTACTCAGGGATATCTAGAGGTTGCAACAACCCAGCCGGTTTTTGATGTTCTATCTTTATCCTCTGACACACTAGGCATCTGGCCACATAATCCGTCACATGGCTCTTCATCCCTGGCCACCAGAAAATCTTTTTCAAATCCTGATACATCTTGGTGGCACCTGGGTGGATAGTATACTTACTCTTATGTGCCTCTTCTAAAATGCATTCTCTCAACTCTTTCTGACTAGGCACACAGATTCTATCTCGATATACTATCATACCATCCTCAGACACCTTGAAATCTGAGGTCTTACCTTGGGTAATTTCATTCCTGATCCGTTTCAGGAACTCATCCTCTCTCTGGCTAAGATCTGGGTTCTTAATATTCTCAATCCGGGTTTCACTCAGATACAACTTACCCGATACCACCTGACAAGAGAGGTTCAAGTTTCTGAACTTCTCTAGGAGCTCCTGCTCCCTAATCATCATATAGGCTACATGGATGGATTTTCTACTCAGGGCATCTGCCACCACATTGGCCTTACCCGGATGATATTTCAACACATAATCATAATCTTTCAAGAATTTCATCTATCTCCTCTGTCTCATATTGAGTTCTTTCTGGTCAAATAGGTATTTCAGACTCTTGTGGTCACTATAAATCTCTATGGTCGCCCCATACAGATAGTGTCGCCAAATTTTAAGAGCAAACACTACGGCGGCTAACTCCAGATCATGCGTGGGGTAATTCTCCTCATGAGGCCTCAACTGCCTCGAGGCATATGCTACTACTCAACCCTGCTGCATCAACACACATCCTAACCCTTTGCCCGAAGCATCACAATAAACCACAAATGGTTCACTAGGGTCAGGGATAATCAGTACAGGGGTAGTGGTCAAACAGAGTTTCAACTCCTGGAAACTCTTCTCACATCTCTCATCCTACACAAAAGGTGTATCTTTCCTAGTTAGCCTTGTCAGTGGTAAGGCCATCCGAGAAAAGTCCTGAATAAACCGTCTATAATACCCTGCCAAACCTAAGAAACTCCTAACCTCGGTGATCGTTCTAGGTCTATCCCACTGTAACACAGCCTCAACTTTATGGGGATCAACCGCGACCCCGTCTCGTGAGATCACATAACCTAAGAATCGCACCTCGGTCAGCCAAAACTCACATTTACTAAGTTTGGCATACAACCTTTTCTCTCTCAAGGTGTCTAAGACTAATCTCAAATGCCTCTCGTGCTCCTCAAAAGATCGGGAGTACACTAAAATATCATCAATAAATACCACCATAAACTGATCTAGATACGGTCTAAATACGCTGTTCATGTAATCCATGAACACTGCAGGCGCATTCGTCTACCCGAATGGCATCACAAGGAACTCATAGTGCCCATATCTCATTCTGAAGGCCGTCTTGGAGACGTCTTCAGTTCTCACTCTCAACTGGTGGTACCTAGATCTAAGATCTATCTTGGAAAACACAAATGCCCCAGCTAACTGATCTAACAAATCATCAATTTTAGGGAGAGAATATTTATTCTTGATGGTAACTTTATTCAACTCTCTGTAATCTATACACAACCGTAAGCTACCATCCTTCTTTTTCACAAATAACACCGGAGCTCCCCAAGGTGAAACACTAGGGCGGATAAACCCTTTCTCTAACAATTCCTCTATCTGCTCTTTCAACTTAGCAAGCTCGGCGAGAGCCATCCTGTAAGGAGCTTTGGACACCGGTCCAGCCCCAGGCACTATGTCTATAGGGAACTCTAATTCTCTCTCAGGGGGTAGGCCACTAAAATTAAACTCTCTAGGGAAAACCTCCGGGAATTCCCTGACAACTGGGATCTCCCCTATCCCTTCTTCTACCTCAGCCTGAATAGAGAAAAAGACTAGAAATCCTTGACATCCACACTCTAAATATCTTTCAGCCTAGGCAGTAGTCATGAAGGATAACTCAGCTCCTACCCTAGGTATGGTCCCACAAGCAGGTAGGGAAATGGTTCTGTGTTCACAATCAAGTATGGCATTATTTGCGACTAACCAGTTCATACCAATAATCAAATCAATATCATGGAAGGCATACAAACCAAATCAATAGTGGTATGACAATGGTTAAATTGTACAGTGACATTTAAGCAGGTATGGGAAGTAACCACATGGCCTCCAGTGGATGTAATGACAGACAAGTCAAATGGCAAGACACTAATGACCAGACCCAATTTTCTCACACAATCATAAGATATAAACGAGTGACTAGCACCCGAATCAAACATAGCAACTACAGGAAAGCCATTCACTATCAGCGTACCTCAGATCAAACTAGGAGATGTGCTGGCTTCCTGCTGAGTAAGGGCGAACACTTGGCCCTGGGTCTGTGGTCCAGGAGGAGGTGCTGTCTCCATCTGAGAACAGTGTCTAGCAATGTGCCCCGGCTTCCCACACTTGAAACATGTCATCGGAGACTGCTGGAAGGATGACTGGCCCCGAAGAGGTGGCATACCTCGCTGTGGCCTTCTATTCCATGGCCCCTTGCCTCTCCTCTTAGGGTTAGGTGTCAAACTAGAACCCTCTTCTAGTTTGGGCCTTTTCAAATTCGGTACCCTCTTCTGACTAGCCGTAGTCGTAGCAGGCATGATAACTTGTAAGTTAGTCTCAATCACCCTGCTGACCTCCACAAGGGTATTGAACTTCCTGATCCGCTGTGAAGTGACTCTGTCGCTAATTAAGGGTCTCAATCCAGTCTCAAACTGCTCACATCTCCAGGGTTCATCATCATATCTCTGGAGGTAAGAGGAATACCGAGACAACTATATGAACTTGGCCACATATTGATCTACAGTCATCTCATCCGTCTGTCTCAAGCCCATGAATTCCATCTCTTTTTTCTTCCTCAACGAACTAGGGACATATTTCTCATAGAACTCAACCAAGAAGGTCTCCCAAGTTATTTGTATATTCTTGGTCTCCATAAGAGGTTTCGTGCTACACCACTATCTATCAGCTTCCTTTTCTAGCATAAAAGTGGCTAGCTGGGCTTTCTTTTCTGTAGTACAATTCATTACCGAGAATATTTTCTTAAGCTGCATAACCCAAGCCTCCGCCTTATCTGCATCTAACTCCCCTTCAAACGAGGGTAGATTGTTCTGCCTAAATTGCTTCAACACTTTCTGGATAGGCGTCTGGGTCTGTGGAGCAGCAGGCTCCTGGGGAGGTGCAGTTGGAATACTAGATGTGGATGGTTGAGGTACAGGGGCATCCCTTCTAGCTTCTTCTTGCCTAGCCAGGGTGTCTTGTAAATGCTTGATCATATCATGCTGTTGTTGGGCAATATACCTCTACTGTTCCAGCATCTCCTGATGCTAGCCCATCATGGCCTCATACCGATCAAGCCTCTCCATGATGGCCCGCAGAGGATCCTCAGTCCCCACAGGAACCTCTGGCTCAGCTCTCTGAGCCCTGGGCGGCTTCCCTTTACCCCTGCCCCGTCTAGTCTCAACCATGTCTGAAAAGAAGTAGCAATCCTCAGTTCACAATGATATCACAAACACATATGCATAAGGATGCTACCACTTCCATGGCTATTCACACCAAACACAAGCAAATCTCATCATTCAAGAGCCTAAAATTGAGCAAAAGTGCCTGAACCATTGCTCTGATACAAAAAATGTAACACCTTAGTGTACTGACTCTATCTAGCCTCTCACTGGGCTCGGTTCCATATGATTTCCAAAGAACTAAAATCAATCCGTGGCATTTTCATGCTATGAAACGGGGTTTCATACACTCATTATCTACCCCGTGGGTCCTGTGAACCCATCATTCACATTCTCTCATGAGTTAAATAATAAAACTTTTTGCCTAATTTTAAACTTTCTCTTGAGAATTCTTTGGTTATACCAAGCTTTAGCTCTTTCCTTGTATATATGAGCATTCTCAAAAGACTTTTTTCTAGTCTCATCCAACTCATTGAGTTGGAGAAGATTTTTTTCACTTGCAGCTTTCAAATCGTAATTCAAAGCATGCATAGCCTAATATGCCCGATGCTCAATCTCTATAAGAAGATGACGTGACTTACCATATACTGGCTTGTAAGGGGACATTCCTAAAGGTGTTTTATATGCAATCCTATATGCCCACAACACATCATTCAATTTCATGGACCATTCTTTCCTAAATGCATTTACAGTCTTTTCTAATATGCCTTTCAACTACCTAGTAGAGACTTCAACTTGACCATTAGTTTGTGTAGCACCTTAGTGTACTGACTCTATCTAGCCTCTCACTGGGCTTGGTTCCATATGATTTCCAAAGAACCAATACCAATCCGTGGCATTTTCATGCTATGAAATGGGGTTTCATACACTCATTATCTGTCCCGTAGGTCCTGTGAACCCATCATTCACATTCTCTACTGACACTCCATTTATACAACTCATACATAGCATAAAACAAGCCATAAGCCACGGGTATGGAGTCAAAAACCAGAAAAATGCATTTCCTCACTTGTGCCCAAAAGTCATATTTTGGCTCTAACTTTGGAAAATCATAACTAATTGTAAGAAAATGGGAATCCAGTAAACTTTAGCTATCTAAATAGATCTAAGTGTTGTCGTTACATTAAAAATAATTTCTAATCGAAATCTCAGCACTTGGACTATGTTTGACATCGAAAATGGAAAGGAGGTCCGGATGTCACTGTTTCTGGTGCAGCTTACTGTCATGACATTCGAAAATTCATAATTGAATCTAAAAAAATCCAATCTGGGCACACTATACCAATTTGAAAAGCTAAAGATGTCTACTAGAGGAGAAAAATAAGTCCAGATTAGTTCAGTAACCCTTAGCCCCCGAAAACTGATGGAATAATAACGGAGGTCAGTTGGGCTCCCTGATGCTGACATAGAACTTCAGAAGGTTCGTTCTCTCTCTACAGACCTCTGATTTAGGTGATTCTAGTTGTTATAGGTCACTGTAGTGGTCTAGTTTATGTGTATAAAATTTCATGACATTTGGCCACTGTTTGGTCTATGTATGACATGAATTTCATTTCTGACCTATAGGAACAGTACATGACCAAACTAACAAATTTTTCCAATTTCAACAATTCGCCAAATATTCTCTAGACCTCCGAATATTAACTACTTTAGCTTCTTGGGAAGCTTTCTACAAACTCTAGAGGCATACAAAATCTCATAATAATAAGAGCTCATCCGGTCATACTTTGACGGAGCTCACAAAATTACCAGTTTTGGCACCCAAAATGGTTCAAATGGGTCTAAATGGCCACTCACATGTTCTAGCCACTCATGGACAAGTTTAAAAGCATGTAAATAGTCTATATAATATGTCCATATGGTCTAAATCAACATACATTCTAAACTCACTATGCTACGGCCAAAAATATACTATCACATACATTCAATAAAAGGGGCAAAACCCACATTTCTATTGATTTGGCTCTTTACATAGTTTGTACATCATCTTTTCATACATTTACACTTGCTACAATAGTTACATCTCAAAAATATTAGGTGCATATTTATTTGGCACCACTTTACAACAAAATAACTAAAATAAAGCTAAAGTCTAGCTAAGCATGCTCCTAGGCTCCTTGGTGTGCACTTGTTTCTCCTTGAACTCCACCTAGCATGTTAAGTTGGGAGGGGAAGGGGTGAGATTCATGGAATCTCAGTAGCTCATGCAATCATTCAAGTAACAATCAAGGCATATAACAAGTCAAGGTATGTGAATAAGCATTTAGCCATTCTCAAACATCCAACACACGTTGTACATGCTATGGAAATCACAACAGTGCCAAAAATGGGCTCTAGGGACTTTTGGTCTAGCCTCACCCAAGTTTAGGGACTTTTGGATAGCCTCACCCGAGTTTAGGGACTTTTGACTTGGCCTCACTCGGTTATGAGACTTTTGGCCTTATCTCACCCATCTCAAGGGACTTTCGGCACTACCTCACCCGAGCAATTCTCACAATCCAACACACAAGCACATTGGCATCAATGCATCAAAGTAATAGCATATGGCATATTCCACACAATAAGCATATACATAAACATACAATGACTATTACATCCAAGAATGCAACAAGAAAGAGTGGAAAGAGAGCTACCTTATAAGCTAAAGCCAACACAAGCCTTCCTTTTTAATTTCTCTTCTCCCTTCTAAAGTTCACAATCACACCTTGATGGAGGTGCTTCACTTGAGCCTAGACACAATCAAAGAGTATAAATTACTCTCTTAAAAATGTAATCTTCAGGGCAAACTCTCCTAGCATACCAGAACCTAGAGTTCTCTCTCTCTCTCTAGAATGCCATCAATTCTTCCTCTCTCTCAAGTTCCCATGGAAGTAAAATCATCATATTCAAGGAAAACAAAGAGGTTCAAGGGTGTTTTCCACTTTTTCCTCTTCTGACCCATGCTTAGAACCTCACTAATCTCACAAACAAAATCGTAGAAAGTGAGGGCAAAGAGAGGAGATCAGAATTCTAAGAAGAAATGAGAAGAACTTGCTTACCTTTCCTTTGCTCTTCCTCCTTCTCTTGGTTTCTCTCACTCTCCACACCTTTTTCTCTCCTTGGGTCGAAGTCTAGGGCAAATATGAGAGAAAGAATGAGTTAGAGCATTTAAAGGTGTCTAATTCTCACCTTTTACTCTCTTTCGGACTGACCCTCGCTACGGCAAAAATTAACCTTTGCTACGGCGAGCTCGTATTATCTGGCTTCGCTATGGCGAGGCTTAACCTTCGCTACGGCGAGCACGTATCAGTTCCCTTCGCTATGGCGAGATTTAACCTTCGCTATGGCGAACTCGCATTAGTTCCAGACTTCCACCTTCGCTATGGCGTACGCTACAGCGAGTAGCCCTCTGGTTTTTGTATGGAATGCCAGCACTCGCTATAGCTAGAATCACGCTCGCTATTGCGAGAAGGCACTCTCGCTACAGCGAGACCATTTCTCGCTATTACGAGAAGACTTGGGAAAATTTCTGGATTTCGAAAATTTTCAGCTTTCTTCTTTCTTTCTTTTCCTTTTCTTTTCTTTTTCTCGGTTGTTGCAGTTTATGGATGATTTGTAGTGTTAGCTCTAAAGTGACACCCATACTTGCTTAACAAGGACTTGAACTGATGGTTCCTAAAATTCACCCCATTATCACATATGATGGCCTTAGCAATGTCTAATCTAAAGAAAATTTGCTTAACAAATTTGACCACACTAGACGCTTTATTATTTGGTAATGCAATAGCCTCTACCATTTGGTAATATAATCGACAACAACAAGTATATAAAGATTACGATATGAGGGAGGAAAAGACCCATGAAGTCTAGGCTCCAAATATCAAAGGGTTCAACTTCTAATGTTGGGGCATCTCTTACTAATAGAACTTGTTCGTTGGCATTTGTCACAAGTTATCATAAAAGTCGTTGCATCCTTGAATAGTGTAGGCCAATAGAACCAACTTTGAAGTACTTTGGCTATCATCTTATTCAGCTCGTGGTGGCCTCTACAAGGTGAGGAATGGCATCCTTTAAGAATCAGGACCATCTCCTCATTTGATACACATTTCTGCATGATCCTATCAGCACACCTTCTAAAGAAGAGTAGCTCATCCCAAAGGTAGTGTCTTGCTTCTGCTAGGAACCTCTTTCGTTGATGAGAATTCATCTTATTAGGGACTATATTTGCAACAATGTAATTAACAAAATTTGTAAACTAAAGAGCAAATAAGGATTTAACCACCCAAAGTTTCTCATCTAGAAACTCTTCATTTACAGGAATATTATTTTAGGGCAAATGCTCTAGTCGAGAGAGATGATTTGCAATTAGATTGTTTACACCCTTTTTATCTTTAATTTCAACATCAAATTCTTTCAAAAGAAGCACCCATCTAATCAACCTATCTTCAGCATTTTTTTTTACTTATTAAATATTTTAAAGCTTAATGATCAGTATAAACAATCACTTTAGAATAAAAAAGATAGGATCTAAATTTTTCAAATGTAAAAACCACAGCTAAAAATTCTTTTTCAGTGGTAGCATAATTAAGTTGTACTCTATCTAAGACCCTACTAGCATAATATATGACATGTAAGCTCTTATTCTTTCTTTGTCCTAAAACAGCCCTCATAGCAAAATCACTAACATCACACATGACTTTAAAAGGGAGACTCCAATCAGGGAGACCAACTATGGGGGTAGAAATTAAAGTAGATTTTAATTTATTAAATGCATTCAAACAAGCTTTATAAAAAAAATAAAATCGATATCTTGCACAAAAAGGTTAGTAAGAGGTTTAACAATTTTAGCAAAATCTGTAATAAACCTCCTATAAAAGCTTACATAACCTAGGAAGCTCCTTATACCTTTCATTGTGGTGGGTAAAGGTATATTTTCAACAATTTCAACCTTTGCTTTATCCACCTCAATTCCCTTTTCAGAAACTTTATGGCCTAAGACTATACATTCAGTCACCATAAAGTGACACTTTTCCTAATTAAACACAAGGTTAATCTTTTGACATCTCTGCAAAACTTTGGAAAGATTAGTCAAACATAAATCAAAAGTATCAAAAAAATATAAATAAATCATCCATAAAAATTTCAGTTATATCTTTACTATATCAGAGAATATAGCCATCATACATCTTTGGAAAGTAGTAAGAGCATTACAGAACCCAAAAGGCATCCTATGGTAAGCAAATGTACTATAGGGGCAAGCAAAAGTTATTTTCTCTTAGTCTTCTAGTGCTATTGGTATTTGAAAATACTTAGAGTAACCATCTAGAAAACAATAATAAGTGTGCCCTGCTATCCTTTCCAACATACTATCCATAAATGGAAGAGGGAAGTGGTATTTGCGCATCGCTTCATTTAATTTTCTATAATTTATACATATGCACCACCCAGTGACCAGTCGTGTAGGGATAAGCTCATTCTTTTCATTTTCCACCACAATTGTACCTCCTTTCTTTGGGACCACTTGCACAGGACTTACCCAAAGACTATCAGAGATAGGATAAATAATACCTAAATTGATCAATTTTAAGACCTCCTCTCTAACTACTTCCTTCATATGGGGGTTGAGTCTTCTTTGTGGTTACACTTTAGGTGTGTAATTTTCCTCCATAAGGATCCTATGCGTATAAATAGAAGGACTAATGCCCTTTATGTTAGTAATAGACCATCCAATGGCTGGCCTAAATCCCTTAGGATCCTTAACAGCTTATCTTCCTATTCTAAATTTAAAGTAGAAGAAACTATAACAAGAAAAGTGTTAGAATCACCCAAAAATACATATTTTAAATGGGAGGCAAGAGGTTTTAATTCAATAGAGGGCGGTGTGTTTGGGGAAGGTAGGGGCAATAAATTACCTAATCCTAAATCATTGAATTGCTTTCTATAACGTTTATTTTTAATTTCAAAAGCTTCCAAACTCATTATTGTTTTTATAAAATGATCCTCACCCTCTTCTTTTTCACTCAAGCTCAATGTAAGGCATGCCTCAAGGGGGGTCACTATATCAGTACCTATTAAAATGTTCTTGGGCAAGTGTATCAATAATATCAATTCTAAAAATAATTCCATCAAAAAAGGGAAATTTAGCAACCTTAGATACTAGAAACACCTCCCTTTCATTACCAGCTTTAAAAATTAATTTCCCCACAGGTACCTCAATTAAAGCCTTACCAGTTAACAAGAATAGCCTCCCTAAAATTAGAGAGACATTCTAATTATCCTTAATGTCTAAAATAATATATTTTGCAGGAATATAAAGTTTATTGACTTTAACTATGACATCCTCAACTACACCTCGTGGATATCTGAGTGATCTATATGCGAGTTGGAGAGTCACATTGATCGACTAGATATCAGTCATCCTAAGTTTCCTACATAAAGAATAAGGCATTAAGTTAACATTAGCACCTAAATCACATAAATAATTTTTAATAATATTAGAAACAATATCACAAGAAATAATGAAACTCCTTGGATTTTTCAATTTAGGTGGCAGCTTTTTTTGTAGAATTGCATTACACTCCTCTGTAAGTGTTACTGTAGCATATTCTTCTAACCTCTTCTTATTTGAAACTAGCTCCTTCATGTATTTGGCATAAGCAGGCATTTTTGCTAATGCCTCTATAAATGGAATATTGATTTGAATTTTCTTGAACATTTTAAGAAATCTCTAGAAGCTTGAATCTGGATCTTTCTTTTGAAGATGTTCGGGATATGGAATGGGAGGTACATAAGGTTTGACTTCATAAGGAGAAAGGCCACTCTGAGTCACAATATTGGCTCTAGGTATCTCAATTATCTCCTCATCTTCATCATTTTTTTGCTCACTTACCGTTTTAAATATCTTTTTAAGCTTATTATCAACCTTTTAGAGTTCTTTACCATTTCGTAGGGTGACTGCCATAACTCCTTCCCTTGGGTTGACTTCAGTATTGCCAGGTATTTTAACTCTTTCCAGTGAATAAAGCCAAATTGCTTATCTAAACTTCTATATTTTTCATATAATTGCCCATTTGAAATTCTATATTCTTCATAGAAGTTTGAGTTGAAGTAACTGCTTGTTTGAGTTGGTTAATCTTTTGATTCATACTCTTCATATTGTTTGAGCCAAAGCCTCCTCCAACTTTGTTCTATAATTCTCAATTGTGTTTCTTTGTTGTTGGAAGCCTAGTGGTACTTATGGCCTCTGAGGGGCAGAATTTTTCCAAGAGAAATTTGGATAATTCCTCCACCCCAAGTTGTATATGTTGGAGTATGAGTCAGTCTTGGGATTAACTTTATCAACTCTAGCTCCTATATAATTAGCCCCCTTCACATAGTCACCATCATAACCTGCATGAAGAGAATTATTAGTAGCAGAAGAAGAAAGGGAACTAGCATAATTAAAATTTTTTAATAATAAATTTAAACTTTTTGTTAAATCCTGTAGTTCGTGAGAGATATCAGATGTAGTGACTTCGTTTACCATCGCTCTCCTTCTTCGAACTGCCTTTTACCTTGAATTTGCTACTAACATTTTATAAATCTCCTCCCTCTCTTCAACAATCATGTTACTTAGATCACCATGGCCTGCATTATTAGCTTTTGATTGGTATTCAGAATTGAGCCCATCATAGAAAAAATCCATCAAGAGTATATGTGGAAATTAAGGATAAGGACATTGGCTTATGAGGAGATTATAACACTCCCATGCTTCATGAAACAATTCACCATTTTGTTAGGAGAAGAAGTGAATCTTGTCCTTTAATTTTGAAGTCTTTTAGGGAGAGTAATATTTCAATATAAATTGCTTGTACATCTCAATCCAAGATCTTAGAGAAACTTCTGGTGTAATACTAAGCATGTCCTAAAAGTCCTAAACTAAGAAAAATACAAAAAGAGGTCCTTTAAATCAAATGATTTAAGGTTGAATAAAATTAGGACAAAATTTTAAATAATTCGAAATGAGGATACAAGGCAAAAGAAGCCCTAAAACAAAAATCAGAATAGCTAAATAAAATTAGACGAAATCCAATGGCATTTTCATAATTTTAGATAACTTTTAAAAAACTTAAAGGAGGAATTTTTAAATAGGAAAATTGAGTTCTCGAGGTTTTAAAGGCCCTAAAAATAATAAGAACTCCTAGAACAATTAAAACCCCTCCGGTGAGCAATTTAGGCTGTCAGTTAACTGAAACTTTAACTGAATGGTTTATAATGGTTTCAAATCCAATTTAAGTGAAACCAAAGGCATTTTATAAGTTAAAAGACCTAACTTTTATGATGAAAAAGATAATTCTCAAAATAGAGTTGACATGAGCCCAATTGGACAAAACCAAGATAAGGGACTAAATTGTAATTTTAAAAAGTTGTATAAATGAGCTCTAACCCCCTTAAAACACGTCTCACCTCTGCCCTCTCCTCAAAACTGACCTTCTCTGATCTAGAACAGAACCAAGGGTAGCTAGGAGTGGTGTAGCATCTAAGATTTCTAAAAATTTTCTAAGTTTGCTGGTTATACTTAGGACCCTTGTTAGTTATAGCGAATGTACTTGTTCACTACAACGAGTTTTCAGCTAGCTATAGCGAATGTACTACTTTGGCATAGCAAGGATGTAGTTTGCTATAGCGAGTTCATACGTCCCATATAATATCCAAGCGGTGTCTTGCAATAATGCACCCCATAGCAAGAACAGGGGACCTGGGACTGATAAGTGTTCGCCATAACGAGGGATATTTTTCGCTATAGCAAGAATTGATCCAAAAAAAGTATGAAAAAGTGGACTTTTGCTTCTTAAAGACCCTAAAAGCTTCTCTTTTCTTCTAACTAACATTTCCTCTGCTCAAGACCAAGGGAACGCTCATCTAAGAAGGGCATAAAGGAGGAGGAAGGGAGAAGGAAGGAAACCAAGGAAAAGGTGAGAGAAACTTGAGATTTTCATAGCTTTCCTTATTGAAAATTTGTTCTTCTCTCTTTGCCCTCTCTTTTTATGATTTTGGTTATTGAATTGGCTCTATTTTGAGCTTGGTTCAAAGGAGGGAGAGTAGAAATTTAAAGGGAAGGCTAAGGCAAAAGAAAATACTCTTGAAGAAGGCTTGAATTCAAGGTAGATATCTATGTATCTTTGCTTCTTGTGTATGTTGATTCTACCAACTTGAGAGCTTGAGAGAGGGAGAAAGTTCTGACCTAGAACAAACATGAAACTTATGAATTAGAGTGTGAGAAGCTAGGAAATGCAAAGTAAGTGGAAGAAAAGCTAGTGAACTTTAAGATAAGAAACATAGGGGTTCTTGAGCATTTTGTAAAATCTGATTTTGTCCAAGAATCCCCTAACCTTTGTAAGTATATGTTTGAATTTCCAAGACCCTTAGAAAGCTTCCCTAAGTGCCTTTCCTTTAAAGGAAAATTTAGAAGCTTTGTTAGACCTTTTATGGAAGCATAGATAAAGTATGCTTCTTAAATATGTATTTGATGCTTTGGCTTATTCCAAGAGAGTAATTACATGCTATTTGTTGTGTCAAGGCCCAGGAACTCAAGCTTCATCTAGTTATGGCTGTGAGACCTGTAACACCATATATTTCTAGCTTGCTTCCTATCTTTTCTAAGTCTCACATTATGAATTGCACAAAGGGAATGGAAAAATGACATTAAAATAATGCCTTATTACACGCTACATCGCGTATGAAAATCCCATTCGATGTCACGTGGACCATATAAACTCATAAATTACATTATCATATTTAATTACATAAATACAACTCATTTACATCACCAAATTTGGCTCACAACTCGTGGAATTCAAAGGGGAGCATCAAACTCACATTATTATTTTTGACCAGAATTTCAGTTTTTCTATCACAAATTCAGAAATTCATAACTAAATCCACAAATATTGAAACCTAACAAACTTTACCATTCTAGAAAGATCTAGATGTCTAACCTATGGTAAAAATAATTTTAGCTCATGAATCATTAAGGGGAGAACATTTGACATCTGAAAGCCCACTGAGGTCACTGCTATCTGGGCTACTAGTTTAGATTTCTGATATGAAGTTTCAAAATTCATAACTAATTCTAACAATATTGAAATCATGCCCTTATTAGCCATTATTGAAAGCTACACATGTCTAATTTATGCCAAAAATATTTCTAGGCCATGAAACATAACACATAAAGCATTTGACATGCGAAAAGGGGTAAATGTTCGGACAGCTACTGGTATTGATGCAAGTGTCTGCTATAAATTTCAAAAATTTTCAATTAATTCCAAAAAAATCCAATCTATGCAAATGATATCAATTTGAAAAGATATGAATGTTAAATTTGTGGTAAAAATAAACCAAACTAGAGAATGTAGGTTTATCTATTGAATTTCAGTGGAACAGTGACTCATGTCGTGTTATACTACTATTGCTATTCCAGAATTTCAAAAATTCATATCTCTTAGCTTAGACCCCTAAATAAGGTGCTTCTAGTTGATACAAGTCATTGTAAATGCCTAGTTTTTGGTTATAAAATTTTGTAGCCATTGGACTACGTTTGCCCCTCATATGACACAATTTCACAACTGACCAAATAAACAGTACTGGTGCAAATATGAAATTCTGATACCAACTTTGAAAAATCATAGAAAATTAAAAAATCATAGAAAATTACACATACCTCCAAATGATCTGATCTTTGGCTTCCTAAAAACTCTAGGAAAAATATACTTGCATGCAAAATTTGAAGTCAAGAAAAGGTCATTTGGTCAGACTTTGCCATAGCTCAAGATTATGGCAATTTTTGGTCCCAACAAGAGGCAAATTTGGTTTAATTAAGCCATCCATTGTTCCACACACATTTGAGCAACTTAGAAAGCATAAATAAGTCCCTCATAAGGTATGAATCCTTATGAAACTCAAATTCACCATGCAACTTCCATAAACATATATGCACAAGTGGGCTCCCAAGTGGTCAAAATACACAATTCTATTAATTAAACTCTATTCTTGATATATACACTAAATTTACATAATTTTACACTTGTTTAAAGTGTCATGGCTCAAAAATAACATGTACATATCTACTTTGACATTCTAGATATCCTAGTACATCAAAAATGGAAAGATTTGCCAAGAGATGGAGATTTAAGCTCATTGGCTTCCATCCTTTGGATCTTGAACTCCACCTAGATCATATGAGATGAGAGAAAGGAGGGGTGAGATTCATTGAATCTCAATAGCTCATACACCTATTCAAGCACATTTTCAAAGTATACAACATGTCAAAGGTACAAGTATGCAATCAATCAATCTATGAAGCATTCATCTTTCACATTTTTGTGTCACAAACTCATGTCAACCATAAGAATGAGCTTTAGGGACTTTTGATTTAGCCTCACCCCATTTTTAAGACTTTTGGATTGCTTCACTCTTGGTTCTTGGGACTTTTGACTTAGCCTCACCCATCCAAGAGACTTTTGGCCTTGTTGTGACGACCCTAATCTCTAATCTCGATTACTAAGGTTTAATACGTGATCAATAACCATAAACCAGAATTACATGATATTAAGACTAATTACAGTATGAAAATACGGGGAAACTTGAGCCTTAATGTGATTAGAGCCATCAATCATACGATTATAAACACTTATGTTCGTAAGGGAAACAAACATTCATTTATTAGTCTTTGATTCTATTACTCATCATTTATAACTCACCCTAATATCTTTACGTCATCCTTTGAGATTACCATATGAAAAAACCAAGGTTTCCTAGGCATTATAAATGTTTTAGCATGTTCGCTGCGGCCTAATTACTCTTAGCCGTGGCCAATTACTTTCTGTTTTACCCCTTTCTTCATCACTAGTTTCGCCGCGGCGAGTTGGAGCTTCGCTGCAGCCAACCTACATGGCGCCACGACGAAGAAGCCTCCTGGACCTTCCTTGCTTGCCTTTTGATATTGGCCGCAGCCAATTCCTCTCTGGAATGCCGGGGACATTTTCCTAAAAGTTTGACAGCCAATTCCCTAATTTGCCACGGTGAATTTCTCTCTGGATGACTCCCAGTTTGACCTCTCACATTTCGCCGCGCCCAATTGATATTTCACTGTGGCGAATTCCTCTTTGGCACTCTCCCTGGGCAACTTCGCCTCTATTAGCTGTGGCTAACTCCATTTTAGCCACGACGAAGTGCCTTCTGGTCCTACACTCCAAAAATCTGGACTCATACTCTCCTTTCTCCCTCTAATCTCACCCTAGGGCCCCTCTACCTTAATTGTGGGGCTCAAATAGCTTTCATTAGCCTAATTTATCTGACTAATCTATCCTCTCTAATTCAAGATCCAAGGGTCAATTTATTTTCTCTAATTACCCTATATCAGCAAGTCTAGGGAATAACAACAACACAATTCATGCAGCATTGACATTTAACATTAAATACACTTTCCATTAGAGGTTCCATGCATCAGTGATTCATATCAATATCTCAAGGTTACATTCCCAAATGGTAAGTCATATCATAAGTTCAATAAGGTTTACAACAGATATCATAAATCCATACCTCAAATACCAATTTAAAGTAAGGCCTACTCCTCAATAGGTACACATTATATTATCAAAATATAGACTCCTACACTTGGCAATGCAGATACATGATGATGCTATACAAGACTTAACAAAATTAGCATCTACTCTATTCTACTCAGACCAAGTGTAGCTCCCCCACACCGGGTCTCAGCTCATGGATGTTCATCCACTTGCTTACCCTTATCCTTACCCGAAGCACTTTTACCTGAAATGTTTAACCCATGAAATGGGGTGAGATGTAAATCTCAGTAACCAAGGCAATTTCATCATATAATCCAGTTTAATTAACATATATGCATGAATCAAAATCATATCGATCATCTTCAGCAAATGAAATAATTAGGCTATCATGATTACTATCCCATACTAGCAATCATATTTTAACATGTTAAAAGCCATTAACACTGGGAGAGGCCCGTCCAAGGCACCTACTCCCCATTGAGTACAACCAGAGCTCAGTGCATCTGGGGTTTGATCATAACCCGGTACCCGATTAAAGCACATGCACGAGTGGCAGTCGCACCACAGCTCCACCATGGACTCACAAGGTCCAATCATCATATAATAGATAGCCAACCAATTCATTCAACATTTCAAATCATTCATATTCAGAAAGTATGAAATTTAAACCGACATATGCATGGAATTAATGTAAACCCGGGTTACCTCACTTGTAGACAAATTTGCAACAGCCACCAATGGTACAGAATCTCCCTATAATCATAGCATCAGATAATTACTACTCTAATTCATCATTAACAGTTACAACAAATATCCAAGGAATTTAAATACTACTAACTACCTAAAGAACACTTACCCAGCCACCACCAATCCCAAATTCAGATTAAAGTGTCATCTACCAGAACTCTCAATATTCCACCCAAAATCCTAAGCAAATTTGTATAAAATTAATACCCATATTATAAATCAGCGATGGGGGTCTCAAATTAGAAAAGAAAGATCAAAATGGAGGGTTTAAACTCATCTAATGCCAGCCCTAACCTCAACCTACGAATTTCACCAAGAAAACCCCAAATAACCACATTTTAAATTTTAGGTAAGGTAAAAATACTCCAAATGAAAAACTAATTAGACCAAATTAAAGAGAAAGATGAGGGGATTAAGTTGTATAACTATTACCTTAGCTGAATATGAGAAAATGCAGAATTCTTGCCCCCAACCCTAGCCTCCTTCTCAACCTCCGAATTTTGCTTCTTGAGTTTCAGCAAATGAGAAAGTGGCTGAAGCATTAGGGTTTTAAGTGGGTTTAAGTTGGGTCAAAGATGGGTCATGGGTTACTCCAAGGTCTAACTCTAAATGGGCTTCAGATTTTAGCTTATTGGGCCAGTTTTAAAGTGTTGGGTTGCAGAATTTTATTGGGCCAGTTCTTATGTATTGGGTTGCTGAAGTTTAATTAGGTTTGGGCCAAGTTTGAAGGGCTCAAGGATTTGGGTCTACTCAAAGGTTATTGGGCCACTTATAAGAGCCTACACAAGGTGGATCTTGGGCCTCTATCACACTAAATTAGGTTAGGTCTCCACCTAACTCATTGGGCCTCTATTAGCCTCTTATCATGATCTATTAATTTAGGCCTAGATGAAATTTCTATTCCAATTAATTTTCAAACCCATGTTAATAATTTATTTCTCTAAAATACCTATTCACTAACTTGTCCAATTATCCTCTATTAATTATCCTTAATTACTCTAAATCTATTATTAACACATTAAATTTTGAGGTGTTATACTTGTCTTACCCATGTCATGAGACTTTTGGCATCTTCTCACCCACATTAAGGGACTTTTGGCACTACCTCACCCTTGTGAACCATTTCCACAATTCAAAGACATTTAAGAAAGCATATTGGTACCAAAATAGCATCGTAGCATCAAGTGGCATGTCTCAAACATATACATAATCACACAAGCACACAATGACATATATGCAACAAGAAAAGGTGGAGAGCTACCTTGGAGTAAATTCAAGCTTTACTTTGTTTATTCTTTCTCCTTTTTGGTTCCATAAGCACAAGGAGGTGGGGTTGGATTTCCTTGGCCTATTCACAATAAACAACACTTAATTATACTCTTAGAACAAGTTATAACATCCAACACACTCTTAAGACTATACTTTATTCTATTTGTCACAATATGGTTCCATTAATGACCTAATGAAGCAACTACCACAAGTAAAATTCTTGGTTCCATTCTCTTGCCATATTTAGACCTCTTGACCTCATTGAAGGTCCTTGAAGCCATCATACACTCACTTTCACAAACTTAGGTCCATGTTACTTCATAAGGTTATATTATGGAAGCCATTGCCTCATCTCTCAAACTAAGGCTTCTAAATTTTTCCCAAGGGTTTCTCCTATCTTCTTTGATCATATAAAGTCCCAATTAAGCTTGGAACCATTTAAAACATCCCCTAGCTATCTCTAAGGGTTTTGACCGATTTATACTTTTATTAAAGACCTATGGAGATTGGGATTTTTTCTTAATAGATGGGGCACTTGGGAGGCTCCCTAGGAGTCTTAGAAACTCAAACAAACACTCACATATGATGGGTAAGTCTTGAATCAACTCAGATTTTAAACTATGTTCAAGCACCCTACACTTTTTCAACTTGAGTTGTACTAGTTTTCCATGCATTTTTTTGGTATAATCCATCTTTCCATGGCTTAGTTTGATGGATTATTTTGGATTATAAAATAGAAACTCTTCCCTCTTCATGAGTCTTTTTGAGCCATCCCACCATGGAAGAAGAGAAGGAGAAAAAGAAGCAACAAGGGAAGAGAAACTACCTTGAAATTAAGCTTCCTTCAAGAGCCCTTCTTCTTCCCTCTTCCTCCTTCTTCAATTTCGAATTTCTATCCTCTTGTCTAACCCCAAATCTATAGCAAAAATTGCATTAAAACCATGGAAAGATAAAGCAAGAAGGGGAGGATGAAGTTTCAAGAAGAAAAGTAGCAAAATTCTACACTTTTTCACCTTTCCTTAGCTTTTCTTCCTCCAAAATTCCCTCTCTTGGTGTGCCTAAGAGAGTAGATCCTTTTTTGAGATTTGGGTAGAAGAAAGTCGATTTAGAGAGGGGAAAGCTGAACGTGGAGTTAAAAGGAGCATTTAGAAACTTCTTTGTGCAATTTATTTCTATTTTTTCCCTTCTATAATGGCATTTTTGGTTTGGCTTCATTTTAGCTCCTTTTTTAGGACCATCTTTTCCATCATAAAATTTAAATTCTCAATTTAATAAAATGCCTTTGGAATCACTCTAATCAGAGCTAAAACCTTCCCGAATGAACCGGTCAAAGTTTGGGTCAACCGACATCGGAAAGAGTACGCCGGAGGGGCTTTACCGGTCTCGGGGCTTCCCATGATTTTTGGGGCCTCTGAGAACCCTGAACAACTCAAATTTTCCATTTAAAATGCCCTTCTTGGTGTTTTTCCAAAATTACACTTATTTACAAAAATACCACTGACCTGTCGACATATTTTTTGAATTACTCCAGCCCCATTTTTTGGGCAACTCAAGGCTCAAATCCTTATTTTCTATTATTTAACATTGTTTCTAAATTTTATTTGGCCTTGAATCACTCATCTTAGGGGGCTTGCTTTTCAAACTGGCCCATTTCGTGTTTTTATAATGTACTGGGCGTTACAAGACCAAGAAGGGAAAAGAGAAATCAAAGGGAAGACTTGTGTTGGCTTACAAAGTAGCTTTTCACTCTTTCTTGTTGCATTCTTGGATATATGATGGTCATTGTATGCTTGTGTGTGCACTTATATTGTGAGACATGCCATTTGATATTGCCTTGTTGCATTGGTACCAATATGCTTATGTTTTAGGTTATGAAAATTTCTCTTAAAGGGTAAGGTAGTGCCAAAAGTCTCGTGAGATGGGTAAGGTGGAGCTAAAAGTCCCTAAGAATGGGTGAGACAAGGCCAAAAGTCTTATAAATGAGTGAGGCCAAGTCAAAAGTCTCTAAACTAAGAGTGAGGCCAATCCAAAAGCCCCTAAAATAGGATGAGGCCAGACCAAAAGTTCCTAAAGCTTATTCTTGGTATTGATATAATTTTCATGGCATATAAATCTTATGTTTTATGATTTTTAACAGTTAGATGCCTACTTGCATACTTTGACATGTTTATATGTCTTGATTGCTTCCTTGAATGAGTGTATGAGCTATTGAGATTCCATGAATCTCATCCCCTTCCCTATCCCATCTCATATGGTCCAAATGGAGCTCAAAAGCCAAAGATTGGAAGCCATGAAGCATAGATGGCCATCTCTTGATACTTTGTGTAGTTTTGTATGGCGTTTGATATAAAGAGATGTCAATATTTATATGTATATATTATTTTTTAGATGCAAATATTTGAACAAGTGTAAAAGCATGTGAATACATTGTATATATCAACATTAGAGCCAAAGTAATGGAAATATAAGATTTGGTCACTTGGTGGCTTGTATGTAGTAGTGTATTCTTGCCTGTAGCATGATGAATTTAAGACGTGTGATGGGTTGGACCACTTAGGCAACTCTTATATGTTGTGTTTATGCTTTAAAACTTGCCCAAGAGGTGGTAGAGCATTTAAGAAGCCATTTGAACCACTTTTGACCCATATAGAATGTTAAATTTGCCATATTCATGAGCTATATCAAGATTTGACCAAATGAATTCTTCTTGGTTTGAAACTTGGCATGCTTATAGGTCTTGTCTAGAGCTTTTTGAGAAGCTAAAGTTTAGAATATTTGGAGGTCTACGGAATTTTTGGCGAATTTTTGAAGTTTGGAAAAAAAAATTTATTTTTGGTCAGTGTACTGTGCAATTGGTCTAAAAATAAATCTCTGTCATTCATGAGGCAAACAATGTCTATAGAAAGAAACTAGACCTTCCTAGTAACTTGTGCCTATTAGAAGTACCTCATTTGGATGTCTAGAGAAGGAGATATGAAATTTTGAACTTGTTGTTCTGTTCCAGGCACACCTCCAGACCCGTGTGACTGTTTGATTGATTTTTGAGGTCTGAATGCTCTTGGATTAGTCTAGAACTATTTTTTACTCTAGTTAACATCTATAGCTTTCCAAATTGGTATAGAATGCATGGATTGGATTTTTGCAAAATTAATTATAAATTTCCAAAGTTTATATCAATAAGCCATATTAGATTTCTGTGGTACCTCGACCTCCTTGCTTTTTTTATTGTCAAACGTGGTCCAAACACTAAGATTATGGTTTGAAATTATTTTTAGTGTAAATTTGACATTTAGAAATTTCCAAAAAGCTATGGTTTGCTTGATTCCCATTTTTCTAGAATTAATTATGATTTTTCAAAGTTAGAGCCAAAAATCTAACTTTTGGACTCATAAGAGAATCTTCATTTTTCTGGTTTTGAACTCGTATCCATGGTTCATGGATTGTTTTATGAGATGTATGAGTTGTATGAATGGAGTCTGAGTAGAGGATATGATTGATGGGTTCACGAGACTCATAGGACGAAGTATGAGCATCTAAAGCCCCAATATAACGTAATAAATTGCCATGATTTTACTCTTTTTCTTTGGAATTCCATGGAATCAATCCTAAGTGGAGATTAGTTGAGGTTAACAAATTATGGTGTTACAAGTGGCGCACCAAAGGAGGGAGTAAGGAGAAGAAGATTCAAGGCAAAAAGGTAAAAAATTCCATGGTTTTTCATGCTTCATCCTTCACCAATCTCTTTCTCCTCTTTTCTCCCATGGTTTTCATGACTACTTTGGGATTGATTTGGGGCTAGTTCAGTAAGAGGAAGTTAAAATTTGAAGGAGAAGCAAGTGAAAGTATTCTTGGAAAAGCTTAAAATCGAGGTAACTTCATGGCTTTTCTTTGCTTCTTCTTGGTTATTCTTCATGAGTACAATTTCATCCAGCACTAGGCTCACTCTCTAGGGAATGAATTCAAGCCAAAATAAGGTAGACAAGGGTTTTCAAGCATGAGCATTAAGATATACCATTGGAATTAAATAAGAAGCATTAGAAATTAAGTTGTAGAATCTAGGGATTTAGTTGCACCATGAAAAATATAAAGCTTTCCAGTGGTAATTTAAGTTGTCTAAGAATATGTATGAGTTCTCAAGATACCTAGGAAGCTTCACAAGTACCAACTCCCTAAAAAAATGAATGAAACTCAATGGGTCCACTAGCTCCTTCATGTCTCGGCCTAGAAGAGATAATGCACTTAGGGAGAGTTTTAATTACTTCTAAGGGTAGAAAGGAACTAAATATGATTAATGAACATTAAAAGAAGCATTGGAATGAATTTAGGAATTATAGTTTTTGAGATGGAGGTGTAGATCCATTTTGAGACATAAAGAAGCAACTTGTGTCTAGGCTCCTTGGATTGAAATTGTGATGGCTTTAAAAAGTCTAAATGGAGTCAAGAGCCTTAGATTGAATAAAAAATTAGAGCCAAGATCATGAATTCCAAGAGTTGCTTCATTGTGCCTTGTATGGAAACATAATAGAATCATATGAGAAAGTAAGCATGCATAGAGTATCTATAAAGCAAGAGCTTGTTCTAATGATTGAATCATATCTCATTTTATATTTCTAGGCCAAGAGAATCAAGCCCCACCTAGTTGCATATGTTTGGCCGAAAAGGGGAAGAAATAATTAAAGAGAAAAGCTTGTTTTCTTGCTTCAAGGTAGCTCTCTAACCTTTCTCATATGCATTGCTTAGATGTTTACTTGTCTTTGAGTGCTTGTGTGTATGTTTGAACTATGAGAAATTTTTCTAGCTCTTGATTACATGTTATGGTACCATTATGCTTCTTGAAATATATTTATGTATGCAAAATAGTTTAAATGGGTATGGTTATGCCAAAAGTCCCTTAGCATAAGTGAGGATGAGCCAAAAGTCCTTAGGAATGGGTGAGACAAAGCCAAAAGTCTCAAGAAAAATGAGGATAAGTCAAAAATTCATTGAAAGTGGGTGAGATAAATCCAAAAGTCCCAAAGCAATTAGGTGAGGCTAGACCAATGCCCTTTAGAGCCTATGTTTACATGTATAAGTTCATATGACAATGAAAATGATTTATGTAAGTTCATTAGTAACTTAAATGCTATGCATGTATTTTTTAACATGAAAATGCATCCATTATGTATGTTTGAAAGGATAAAGAGCTATTGGGATTCTTAGAGTCTCGCTCTTCCCCCACACATGTCTAATCATGCTTAGGTAAGCCAAGTGGACTAAGAAATGGATGCCACACATCTTGAAGAGCAATACTTCGATAATGGAGTAGAATATTAGGCATTTTGATGATATTTTAATGTCCATAATTGCAATCTTATGATTTATATGTAATGTAGACCCTTGAGCATGTTCAAATATATGTAAATATAATGTATATATCGATTTTGGAATCATATGAATGAATATGTGAGTTTTTGCCACCCATATGCTAAGATGTGATGTGTATGAATGCAAGTGAAAGGGTAAGAATGAGCTCCCTAATGATTTGAACCATTTGGCATGCTCATATATGCTGCAATTGTGGTTTTGGACGTGCCCAAGTAGCTATGGAACCATGGGAAGGTCATTTGGTACCTTGTTATCCCATTATGACTTCAAATTTGACCATTCCTTGAGCTAAATCAAAGTCTGACTAAATGAATGAGTTTTTGCATGAAATTTGGCAAGCAAATAGGTCTTATCTAGATCTTTTCACAGAGCTAAAGAGCACACAAATTGGAGCTCTAGATAATTTATTATAATTTTTTAAATTTGGCTAAATTATGCAGAAACTATCAAGGGTACTGTTTATATGGTTTGTTTACTTTCCTGTGTCATTTATGGGACAAATGAAGTTCATTTACATGCATAAACTAAAAATTATAAGCTTTTCATAGCCACTGAGAGCACCTCATTTGGAGCTTTGTAGAAGGAAAAACAAAATTTTGAAGTTCTAGATCCTATAGCTATCTGAGAATAGATCTAATGTACTATTCTATTATTTTTTATGAGGTTAATGCTACTATCTTGGTCTAGAATTATTTTTACTGATTAGTTAACATCTAGAGCTTTCCTATAAGCTATCACATGCATGATTTCTATTTTTCTAGAATTAGTTATGAATTTCCAAAATTCATATAAAAAATCTGGAACACCAACCCGAGAGCAAATTCTAGTTTTCTTAAAATGTAGTTCCAAATCCAAGATTCTTAAGATGAATTGTGATGTTTATGTTTTGAGTGGATATGTTATGAATGAAAAGTGATATTTTTAAGTCCAAATGGTCTGTAAAGCCAAGAATGATGCATATGGCTTTCCAGTTACGTAATTAACCATGGATAAAAGTTCCACTTGCTTGTAAATGTGTACCAATAGGCCAAGTATGTGCTAAGATAGCCTATGTGACATTTGTTTAAGGGCTAGGAAGTTAAGGTATTACATTTGACAACTGTAGAAGCCATTGACGAGCTTTTCCCTTTAGACAGTATAGGAAGCAATGCAGCTTTAAGTCATCATCTGATAGGCTATTCAGCAGTAATGTGTTAATTACTACTTAAAACTCCCTATTAAAATCCAAGACGTCGTTAGCTCAATGCCCCTTGAAAGTAGGTAGTGCATTTAAATGAATATTTTTGAATTCATAATTATGTGCAACAGGGCTCAATTGAATGCATGACGGATTGGAAGTCATGAAGAGGTGTTGAATATCCCAAAACGTAATATGTGGCTCCACAACAACAACAATAGCATCGTTATTTTGATTATTTCCATTATTAGCCATCTCTCTTCTTCTTTAACTTCTATTTTTCTTGCAAAACTGTTCAATTTCTAAATTAATAGGAGTCAAATTTAAGTCACCAAAACTCCACAATTGCATTAAAAAAAATTAAAGAATTAGTAAATTCGTAACCTTCCCAGCAATGGCGCTAAAAACTTGATCACTCCCTCAAGTGTGTGGGATCGGTGTAGGCAAAAATTCCTAGAGTATTTTGGGGTCAAAGCCACAGAGAGGTTGCATTTTTACTAATCCAAATAATTAATAGTTGAAAATTTGAGATAAAATAAATTAATTGATGAGAGTATGTAGAAACTATAAAAATAAAAGCAAGCCAGAATTGATTATGAGAAAAACACAAACACTAAAACTGTTGGGGTTCAGGATTTACCCTATAGGTTATTAGTTTCTACTTGTCATATTGACTCTTAAGCAATTATAATGACAACTATTTCTAAAGTGTCCTAATATTCTTCCAAATTACTAATCCATATTTAATTAGAGTTGAATTCCTTCCTACGATACCCAAACAATTAATTAAATCATAAAGCAATAGTTTTAAATCACCACAAATCTCTAGACTCATCCCTAACCTAAATATTTGTGTCTATTTCTCTACATCTAGGTTCTCTCTTCACCTCCCAATGCATCAAAATCACCTATATATTTGATTTAATGGTGGCCAATTATAAAATTAACATTAAACATGAGAAAAATAGATATAATTAAAATTTAAAAATATATTCATAAATAAAAATCTATAGAAAGTCAAAACAAATAGTAGAAACTAGTTCCTAATAGAGTTATATCCCTACCCCCAAGTAGGAAATTTAGAAATATATAATTGAAGAATTCACAAATAACATTGTTTTAAAATCCTCAATCTTGAAAAATCAATCACAAAAAAAAAATAAAAAAGAGGAATTGATTCAACCTCAATACTTCTAAAAATTCTTTGGCTCAACTTCAAGATGCTTCCATGAGCTCTAAATATCTTGAAGAGAATTCTTAAAGTACTGAGAATAGTGATTAGTTGCCTCTTTTTTTTTTAAGAATCTAAAAATACTTCTTATTGTTCAATCAATGGTAAGGTATATGATCCTAATTCCTATGCACTATATATAGAATCTATAAGATAACTGCTAATAATAAATCCTAATCCTAATGAAAAATAACTTCTAATAATAAAAGATAATATTAAATTCTAATCCTAACAAAAAGATAATTATCAAAGCATAATAAAAAAATAACTAAAAATAACAAAATAAAGTGATTTAAATATTGGTTTCTAATACTAATCCTAATGAAATATTATTTCTTATATTTATCTTTAACCCATAATTTATAAATAATTAATAATATCTTTTTTTATTATTTTCCTATTCTCCATCATTCTCTTAAAAACTCCAGCTTCATCCTTGGTGAACAAAATGTTATCCCTTTCTTTCTTTCTTTTCTTCTTCATTTATTATTTTTCCTCCACACAAAAAAAGAATATATGAGTAGATTTTCTAGCTAAATTCTATTTTTGTCTAAGAATTAAATTTAGAAAAAAAAATATAAAATAGATTAAATAGATATATAATATTTATAAATTTAATCTAATATATCCCAAAACCTACACCTATTTAATTATAAAATATGCACTTATCACATTTAGGTGGTGAAATGGTAGGAGTGTGCAATTCCAGATTGACCTAATTGGCTCGGCCTTACTTAATTAATATTGGGCCGGGACTAGTCGAGAGATTTAAAAAACAAAATTGACCAAAGTCCGATCGGGATGGGTTTCAAGCCAACTTTCCAGCCTTGTCAAACTTGAATTAACCCAAGGTGCGTATATATATATATAAAGATAAGAACTAAATTGAAAAGAATTTTTTAATAATTTTTTTTATGATTTTAGTTAAAAATTTTAAACATATTTTATAAATTATAAATAATTAGAGAGGTCAAAGGTTATGGTGGGACTCTCCTAAGTATAATTATTACATTCAGATAAAAGAAAATAAAATTTAAAAATGCATATTTTTAAAGTTTTAGCAATTATATTTGCATTTTCTTTCTATTTTTTCCTTTAAACCCATGTTTTTTCATGTTCATTGTGTAAATTTTTTTACAAAATTATCAAAAAAATGGTCATATGCCTAAAATAATTGAGCTAATATAAAGATATAAATTTTTAAAGTTTCAAAATTTGTTCTTAGAAAAAAAAAAGACATTTGGCCTAATTGGCTTAGTTGGCCCGCCCATAAATCGATAATAATCGAGCCAAGTTTAGACTGAGCCAAGCCTTAGGATAAAAATTTTGTCCAAAGTTCAAAATCAGGCTAGCACTCGGGTTGAGACAATTCTTAACCCATGCATACTCTTACAGAATGGGACCTTTTATTCTTCTATATGCCAAAAGCAAGTTCAAGCAAATGCAAAAATTTCCAATCTCGCGCCTTTTTTTCCTTCTATATATAGTGGCCCATTTTGCATATTCTTTGTTTTCTCTTTCTTTTTATCCGATCTTCTTTTCCGGATCACCTCTTTTTACAGTGTGCATATCTTGGATTATCCATATGAATAGTCCAAATTTTAAATATTTTATTTTAATTTATTTTAATTTAGATTATTATTTTTCAAGCCTACAATTAAAAGGCTATTTTTATTTATTCTACTTCTTTTAAAATAAAAAAAAAAGATATCAAAATTAAAAGATAATTTGTATGATTCAAATCAAATCTAAATAGTCCATACAAAAAGTGCATTCTCTACACAATTTTAGAGATGGGAATGGAACATGAATTCCTTCTCTTCCTTCTTCTTCTTCATTTGTTTTTTTTTTTTAATTTTTTATTTCTATATCAATTTCTCTCATTCTTGTTTTCTTCTTTTATTTTTATTTTCCTTATATTTTTTATAGATTATTAATATTTGTATAAAAAAGTAAATTTTATTAGTGTTTATATTTTTTACTATTTTTTATTCTTGTCTTTTTTAATTTTATTAATTATTTTCTAATATTTTAATAAATTAATATGTTTACTTTCAATTTATACTAAGAGACTTTACATTGGAATCAAGGTATGATTTTTCTAAAAATTTTAAATTTTTCCCTCTTTTACATTTTTTATATTTCATTTTTGTGTTTCTTACTTTTTAATTTTTTTTTTCCAATGAGGCAATGATGTCTAAGAAAGATGAAGACAAGCAAAGAAAGAAGCAAAAAGATAAAGATAAGTAGAGAGAATTAAAGCAAAGCCAAACAAAAATAATGAAGTAAGGACTATTAATATAGTTACAACTATGATGAAAAAATAATTATTAATTACTAATATAATTATTAATGTAATAATATAATAAATAGATTTATTATTAATATAAAAAGAAATTATAAGTTATTACTAAAAATATTTTTTAATTTCTATTTATTTGACTGCATGGGACAAATAAAAATATAAATTTAATTTTTAATTGACAACTATAATTTTTTAAAGAATTTTGTATTTATTTGTAAAATAAAAAAAATATAATTTTCTATTTTAAAGTGTCCAACATTTTAATTTATTTTTATTACTTTGACTACAAAGCAATCAAACATAAAAAATTAAAAAATAAAATAAAATAACTTGTAATGGAGTGAGGCTACTTAACAAGCTTTTGAAGCTTTATAAAAGGCCATGACTTCTACACCCATTTTGGCTCTCAAAATTTTCACAGCCTTCTGTAATAAAGGTGAATGCTTCTGGTTTTGGATTTAAGTAGTTTTGATGCAGCAAGGGTACCCCATCGCTTATTATAGTAAGGTGATGTCTTCTAAGTCACAATTATGTTCAGTTTATAAGTGAGAATTAATGGACATTGTCTTCACAATTAAGAAATCAAATCATTATCTTATGGGTATCAAAATCAATCAAAAGGCTCTTAATTATCTCTTAAAGCAAAAGGTTATTGACCATGACCAGTAGAAATGGCTTCCAAACTCATGGGCTATCATTTTAAAATTCAATATAAACTAAAGAAGGAGAATATTATAGCTGATGCCTTATTAAGAAAAGGCAAATCTCTAAAGTTAAATACTTTTTTCATTATGGCAACTTGGAAATTGGGATGACTAGGAAAATGAGGTATGTAATATGATTTGGAAATTCAAAATAGTTCTCAAAGAGTGGAATAAATTATTTAAATGGGATCACGGATCTAGAGAAGGGTAGTACAAATTGAGAGAAATTAAAATTTGTATTATATGGTTAATGAAAGAGGACCTCGGAGTAAAATGAATTGAGGCAAAGTAAAGCTAGAATGCTAAATAGAACAATGAGATTAGGAAACAAAGAATAGCTTGAAATCGAAGTCAAGACGGCTAAACAGAATAAATAATATAGCAGTGGCAAAATCATAATGGTTAAAACTTTTGAGAAAACTAAAAGAAGAGGTTTTAAATGGTAAAGTTAGGCTCATTAGGGTTTCTAAGGGCCCAAAAAATCAGAAGAACCGTCAGAATGGTTTTTTAAAACCATTCTGATATATGATTTAGATCGTCAATTAACCTAAACTTTGATCGGATCAATTTGGATTGTTCTGAATCTCATAAATTTGAAACAAAATATTTTTAACAAACTAGATGACCTAAATTTGATTATGAAAAGAAAGTTCTAAAAAAGGATTCAAAATGAGCTCAAACGAAGGAACAGACGTGGAGGGACATAGCAGAAATTTTTGTAATTGTTTTAAAACCTCCCTTTTCCTTTTATATATGTCCAACCACGTCCCCCTAGTCCTATAACTGACCTAGAACACCTCAAACTAGCTCTCAAAGTTTCTCAAAGAGAAGGGAGAAGGAAGGGAAAGAAAGGCCAAGAAAGATATGGAAACTTACATAATTTCATATTCTTTTAGTTAGAAATCTTGCTCTCTTCTTCTTGCTCTTTCTAATGGTGGTCTTGGCTTCTTGAAAAGATGAGTTTGATGGCTGAACACTTGAGGGAAAGAAAGAGTTTGAAATAACTAATTGCACTACAAAAATCCTCATTAGATAAGATTTCAAATAAGGTATAGTGCCATGTTAAAAACTTACTTTTCCTTGATGTTCTTGCTCTTCCTTAATTCAGCCTAACTAGTTTGATTTTGGCTTAAACTTGACGGGAAATGGGGTTTTGATACATGGAGATTATGATAATGCAATTGAAAGCAAGTAAGATGCTAAAGAATTCAAAACTTGATACTTAAGGTTTTGATTGCACCTTAGGAAGTATGAAACCTTAGAATGGTATTTCAAACCATGTAAGAGCATAATTGAATTAAGAAGAAATTAAGAAGAGAAATGAGCAAAACACCATAAAACCTATAATACCTTACTTCTCTAGCCTTCCCATTCCATTTCATAACTTAGTTAAATGTATTTACATGGAAAAGGCACATTAATGAAGGGAAATTGCATATTGGAAAGTCCAATTAATTCATTTTATGCTTCATGGACCCTATGAACTCATGAATATCATTATATATATATAATATACCCCTTCATATATTAAAAACATGGTCACATGGGTTATCTCAACATATCTCATACAAATTGGAACACATTTGCAAGAAAACATATCCTTTATATATAGATAATTGTGTAATGAAGGAGCCACATACATAATTCAAGGCTTTGGGGGCCCGTTGAACTTACCAATATGGTTTTCCATTTATAACATATCCGTTCAAGTCATATACATCTCAATTCATCTCATATGTCATGGATTTAGAACCATATATCACAATTTCAAGGAGGAAAATTTTGGATTTTAGTTATAGCTTTCTGTTATGAACTTTGAAAAATCATAATTAATTTTAGAAAAATTAAAATTAAGCAAATAATAGCTTTCTAGAAATTCCTAAATATCAACTATGGGATAAAAATCATTCCAAACCATGAAAACATCATTTGGGTTATGAAAGACAACAAAATAGCACCAAAGGTCCAGCTGCCCAAGTTTGTTGTCACAGATTTTTTATATAAACTTCAAAAATTCATAACTAATTCTAAAAAAAATAAAAATCTAGCAAACCATATCATCTTGGAAAGATGTGAACATATACTTTCAAATAAAAATTTCTAGATCAAGGAAATGGCATATAACCCATGAAAATTGATAGAACAATACCAGAGATCTATCTGCATTACTAGTACTGACCACCAATTTCAAAAATTCATATCTCAATATAAATTCAAATGAGATGCTCTCAAGTACTACAAAAGCTTATCATTCCTCGTTTATTTTTGTAAAATTTTATTAGTATTGGATATCGTTTGTCCCTCGGATGACACAATAGAAAAAACTAACCATATGAACAATGCATATACCAAATTTAAAATTTTTTCCAATTTTAGAAATTCATAATTTATTCTCTAGAGCTCCAAATAATGTGGTTCTTAGCTCAGCAAAAAGCTCTAGATGAAAACTATATTCATGCCAAATTTCATGAAAAAATTCATCCATTTGGTACGTTTGGGGTTCAGCTCACAAAATAGCACTTTTTATGTATCAAATAGGGACACCATATACTCTCCTAGTCCAACCACAACCAATTAGGCATGTGTGAATGGTTAAAATTAGCTTATAAAGGTTGTCCAAGTGATCCAAATATTCATGCATCTCAATTTCACCATGCCACTCATATTCATACACAAACACATACTAGTACAATGGTGGCAAATTTTCACATTTCCATACATTTAGGTTCAAGATTTATACATACATCATAAATATATACATTTAATCTTGCTTAAATGGTTACATCTCATATACATTACATGGATACATTTCTTGACATCAATATGCTATAAAATTGCCTATTTTTCTACCTCCTTGTCAAAAATCATGCTCTAAGGCATTTGGTCTCCTTTCTTTGGTCTCCTTTCTTTGGACTCCTTGGCTCACCTAGATATGAATAAGCATATGGAAGAGGAAGAGTAAGATTCAAAAAATTTCAATAGCTCTTAACCCTTTCAAACATACATAATAGATGTATATACATGTCAAAGAATGCATGCATGACTTTCTAGCTACTAGTGAACATATACATAACATTTTTCATGTTCAAGAAACCCATACATAACATACATAGGCTCTTAAGGGCATTGGTTTAGCCTCACCCATTTTTCTTGGAACTTTTAGATTTTTCTCATCCATTTTTAAGGGACTTTTGACTCAGCCTCACTCTTTTTGAGACTTTTAGCTTTGTCTCATCCAATCTTAGAGACTTTTGGCTCATCATCACCCTTGTTAGAGGACTTTTGGCATCACCATACCCATTCAAGCTAAAATATATTCATAAAACACATTTTAAGAACATTATGCTACCATAGCATGTAGGAAATAGCTAGAAATATTTCTAATAGCATAAACATACATACATACATCCAAAGACAATAAAACACCTAAGAATGCATGAGAGAAAGATTAGAGAGCTACCTTGGAGAAAATGCACCCACTTTTCTCTTAGGATTCTTCTCCCTCTTCTCGGCCAAGCCTTGCAACTAGGTATACCTTGGTTCTCTTAGCCTAGACACATCAAAAGAGACATAAATCACTCATGAAAACAAGTTTTGGCATCATACTACTCTATGTAAAGCTACTTTGTTCTATGGCTCCATTGTGCTTCCATACAAGACCTTATAAAGCAACTATAAGAATTCATGATCTTAGCTTTCATTTCTCATTCATTCTATGTCTCTTGACTCCCTTTGAACTCCTTGGAGTCATCATACATTCATTTTAAGGAGCCTAACTATAAGTTGCTTCCTAATATCTCATTATAGAGCCTACACCTCCATCTCACATTCCAAGGCTTCTAAATTTTTTCCAAGACTTCTCTTGATATTCTTCCATCATATGTAGTCCCATTCTAAGTTTGGAACAAATTAAAACTCTACCTAGGTGGCCAAACTTGCTTAGGCCGAGACAAGCACATGTTTTATGGCCTATGGAGTTGTCTTCATTTTCTTAAAGGGAATGGCTCATGTAAAGCTTTTTAGAGATTTAAAGGACTCATACTGTATCTTATATAAGCTATAATATCTCTAAGAAAAATCAGATTTTATCATTTATTTTAAAACCCTAAGTTGTGCCAACTTGAATTTTTTGCCTCTCTTTTTTATTCCACTTGCTTATTCTAAATTCTCACACTCTAAATCACTTATTTTTCCCTTGATATGATCAGAATTCAACTCCCTTTGGATGGGCTCTAGGTTGAACGAAATTCACATGGATGAAGGGCAAGAAAAGAAGCATCAAAGGCTAAGGGATTTATCTTGTTTCAATGCTTTTTCAAGAAGAGTTCTCTCTATTGCTTCAAGCCTCTTCTTGAGATTCTATGCTCTCTCTTCTGGAATAGCCATAAACTAGTCCCATATGAGCCATTAAAACCATGGAAATGAAGAGGAGAAGGAGGAGAACAACTTCACTAAAGGAAGAAGCATGGAAAAAGCCTTAATTCCTTACCTTTCTACAAGTCTTTCCCTTCCCTTTTGCTCTTTTCTTGGACGCCTCTTGGAGCTGGTCTCTCCTCTAATTTTAAGTAGAAATAAAGTGGGTTAAGGTGAAGAGAAGAGTGGAATGTGACTTATAAGAAGCCAAAGGGTCACTTTTGTAACTTTTTCACTTTTCATTTTAGTCCCTAAACTATGGTTTCTCCATTTGACCTTATTTTAACTCTTTTTCAAAATTCATATTTTCCATCATAAAATTTAGGCTCTTTAACTTATAAAATGATTTTGGTTTTACCTAAATTAGATTTAAAACTAATCCGAACTATTCGGTCAAAGTTTCAATCAATTGATGATCGAAATCACTCACCGGAGGGGTTTCAACTATTATGGGGTTCCTATGATTTTCAAGGCCTCTGAGAACCTTGGAATGCTTAAATTTTTAGTTTAAAAAGCCTTCTTGTAAATTTTTCAAAATTGCTAAAAATTATGAAAATATCCCAACTTTCTTTCACAAACTTTTCTAACTCATCTGACTCTGTTTTTAGGGCACCTTTGGCTCGAATTCTCATTATTTGAGGTCTAGATTTTCTTTAATTTTATTGGACCTCAAATCATTCTATCTAGGAGACTTCCTTTTATATCCAATGGGTTTCATATGTTTACAAAGAAACTGGGCATTATAGAACCCATTCTTAAACCTTGTCTCGACCAAGATCTATCTAGAGTACCTAGGGAGAGTTTTATTGGATTCCAAAGTTATAAATGGTCTAAATATGAATTATAAACACCAAAGAAACTATTGATTTAAATTTAGAAGTTTGATTTTGAAAGGTAAAAATTTAGAGTTTCATTATGCATAAAGAAGTAATTTAGTACTAGACTCTTTAAATTGAGTTTATGATGGCTCTAATGAGTTCTAATGGAGTCATATAACTCATATTGGATGAGATCCTAGAGCCAAGATATTGATTCATAAGAATTGCATCATTATACCACTTAATTGAACCATATAAGGATCTAAAGTTCTAACTAGTATAATGCTTAAATGGGTACAAGTATGGTTTCATTAATGATTTTGTACTTTATTTGTTGTGTCTAGGCCAAGCAAGTGAAATCTCTCTCAAGTGTAGGTGTGAGGCCAAGAGAACAAGCCAAGAACCAAAGAGACACTAAATTGAATTATTGCATGAAGGTAACTCTTCATGTGTTTTTGCATATGTATGTTAGTTACTTGAATAGTCTTGGATTGCTTATATGTCTTGTTTGCAAATTATGTGTAGTATTGATTAATTAATGATCATATGCAATTCTATGACATTTGATTACATTTGGAATTAGTTTGGCTCTTGAATGGGTGAGGTTATGCCAAAAGTCCCTTAAAATAAGTGAGATGAGGTCAAAAATTCCCTAAATGTGAGCGAGACTAAGTCAAAAGTCTCAAATATAAGTGAAGCTAAGTCAAAAGTCCCTAAAAAAATTTGAGACTAAACTAAAAGCCCCTAATTGATAGGTGAGACTAGATCAAAAGTCCCTAGAGTTTGTTCTTACTCTTATTTGAGTCATGTGATCCTTAATGCATGAAAATAAATAATACTTGGTTATATGATATGCATGCTTGCTTTCTTGACCTTAAGTATACGATATATGTGTGCTTGAATGATAAATGAGTTATTGAAATTCTTTGAATTTCATTCTTTCCCATATTTTTCCTAACCATGTCTAAGTGGTTCTCAAGGAGGTGAAGGTGGTGAGCAAAGAGTCTAAGAAGAACTACTTTAATACTAGTTTAAGTTTTAATATATTTTGTTATCAACATGATGATGTATATGTTTATTATGAGATGTAACCCTTCCCACACACTCAAAAGCATGGGACTATGATATATAAACCATTTTTTGATGCAAATATGTGAGAGGATGCAATTTGACCATATGAGTTCTTAAATTTGCATATGTATAATGGCAAATGAGAGTGTGATTTTGGATTGTATGGCTTTTAGAACATGTTAGATTAGTCATATATGTTATATTTGTCATTTAAAACTTACTCAAATTGTTACACCGCATGATATGGTTCAAATTGAACCATTTGGAACCAAATATAACACTTTTTGAGCCATAATATGTATCTAAATCAAAGTCAAACCAAATGGGTGAATTTTAAGTTGAAATTTGGCAAGCATTTACAGATCATTAAGAGCTTTTAATAGAGTGAACGAATGCCATTTTTGGAGCTCTATAACATATTTTATAAATTTTCAAAATTTAGCATATTTTATAGTTTAGTCTCTAGTATTGTTCATTTGGTCCATATATTTTTTGTGGGTTTGAGGGACAAATGAACTCAATTGCTTATGAAATTTTACAAGCATAGAGTTGACATCTCAAACTTTCTACAACCACTAAGTTTGTGCAAATCAGAGTTGCATAGCTCAAATTATAATTTTTCAAAATTTGATGCATATTATATGTCAAAGTTGTGAAATATGTGTATGAAACAAGACTCGAAATTTGAGCTTCTTTTTATGATATTCTAAGCTTAACAAACTTGTTTGGCATGAATTTGAGAATTTATATGATGAAAATATTTATTTGTGCACAATTAGAGTAATTAAGGTTTTAATAATAGTAATTTCTACTACCAAAAGTATTAACATAAGAAATTGTCATTATTAAAGGAATGTGGTATGAAATATTTGTACATTCCTTAATGACATGACAAGATACATCAAGATCTTAAGTTATCATCCATCATACATCAATGATAAACACATATTTTATCTATTTTTATCCTCTTAACTTAGTCATTTTAATAATCAAATGTAGCTTAATGCATGCAATTGAATGGAAATTGATTTTATTAGCCACTTTTGCACTTTAGGAATTAAACTGCAAAATTCTTGAATTTTATTGCTTGAATTCCTTTTAAATAATTTTGTGGGTATTTCTACTTAACACTTTCCATTCTTTTGTGTAGATTTTAATGGGCTTTGAACACAATCTTGAAAGCCACTAGTTGGAGAGTAAAAGAGAATAAAAATTAAATATATTAGAAGCAAGCAAGAAGGAGAAGCATGTGCAGATTTTGAGAGGGTTTCACGTGAGGAATGAGCAAGAGAAGATCCATGCACACAGAGGCAAAGCAGAGAAGATTTAAAATAAGTATAGAGCAAAACAGAGGGGAAGCAAACGAGGGGTTGCTAAACACATACATGCAGAATGAGCTTGGTTTTGAAGTAGCAAAGTGAAGAAGCTGGCTCGAGGTTCTGCTCGAAGGAAGCTTGCATGGAAGCAGAGCACAATGAAGCACCAGCTCAGGACGTTGAGCTGCACGAAGCTCGATACGTGGAAAGCATCAAGAAGAAAATGAAGAAGCTGGAAGAAGCCGCGGTTAGCAAGTTTTAAACGTGGCTGGAGCTCGAGGGAGCATGAAGAAGTCATGATGGACAGCAGCTGCGTGGAATGAGTTGAAAGAAGAAGGAGCAGAAGACGTGGAAGTCTGGGCACAAAGGAAGAAGGAAATCACGTGGAGAACAAGCAGAACAGAGCATGCAGCAGCGGAAGAAGAAGATCACGAGCTGCTGGTTTGAATGAAAACGCTGGGTCTGGACAGTCATGTGAGAAGCTCGAGTTTTGTGTGCAGAACGAACAGAAGCAGAGAAAGAAAACGAGCAGAACGACGGGGCAGAACCAGAGCAACGCACGAAGAAGAAAAGCTACGTGAAGAGACATGCAGAAGCTACAGTAGGCAGTGAAATATAATAAAATAAAAGCATTCAAATGGGGCCCACACTCATGCATAGTAGAAGAAACTTAAACGTGGTTTCAGCGTACAAATGAGGAACAAAAAGCTGAGCACGTGAATTGATAAATGAAGCACGTGAAAGAGAGGAGAAATATACATCCAGACGTCTCCATTCACCAGACGTCTCCATTCATCACACGTCTCCATCCACATTCCAGCCCATTCACGCCTTCTCCCCATTCCATCGTCTCTTTATATACGCTCAAACCCTCGCCTCCTTCGCCTCCATTCACTTTACATCCATCCCTTCGTCCAGCACTCTCCACACGACGCCATCTCCATTCCATTCTCCATCTCTTTACGCTGAATGAAGCCCTAATTGATCCATCTTGAGGCTAGCAAGGGAGGAAGCTCTTGAGTAGAAGCTTGAATCCATGGATGAACAATAAATTCTGGCTAAGATTTTCTTATTTTTCCTACACTTTTTCTTTTTCTTGTATAATCTCGGTTGAGTTATGTTTGATTAGGAATTTGTGTAATTAATTAGTGGCTGGTTAGACACTGATTAGGAAACCCTTTTTGTTGATTAATTAGTTGGATTGAATCTGGTTTTTCATTATTCTCTCTAATCTCCCATGTATGCCACGAAGGTGTTCGATGAAATGCATGAGTGAGATTTTGTGTTTGATTGTTTGATTTGAGAATTCCTTAGTGTTTAGTTGGTTAATTAAACATTTTTGGATGATGAATCAGAAGATAATTAATTAGTTAATCAATCAAATTGGATGTTCATTGATCTTAAAGATAAGAGTTAACGGTTTAATGCGGGATTGAGGTCTCAATTCAACATTAGATTGTTAATCTCTTGATTCTTGTGTGGTAACTCAAGATAACTTGTAATGAACTTAATTAGGAATTCTTAGGCCAGAATTAATCACAATTAGAATAGAATAAGGATAGTGGATACCAAGAGACGATTCCTAAGCTAGTCACAAGACCATTCTCCACCCACAATTTATCTAATTAGGTAGACATTAGGAAATTTGTTTCAATTCAGTTTAGGATAGTTTAATTCATTCAAAAACCCCCCAAACTAGATAGTTCTAGGATCTTAGAACACTTAGAGAACCTAATTGAACATTGAATTCTAATTCCAAGAGAGATGACCTAGGTTGTGCCACTTGCTATATTTTTAGATCAACCTAGTTTTATTTTGAGGGTTGCACGACAAGCCCGTCAAAATTTTACTTACAATAAGGCAGTGATTTTCACCTTTTGATTATAGTTCAAAACGTGACTAATTATTATCTAGAGGATTCTTAGTGCTAAATAAAGGCTATACCTAAATCTTTATTTTGCTCGGACAATACTTGGTGGTCATTTGGGATACTTAAGGACATATAGAAGATTGGCTAAACTTTTTTTTATTGGGAGGGTATGAAGAAGGATATGCAATCTTATATTGTTAAGCATGAGGTTTTCCAATACAACAAATACTAAGCATTAAGCCTAAATGGTCTTTTACAACCTTTGCCACAATGCCTTAGCGTGTATGGGAAGATATCAACATGAATTTTATTATCGTCTAGCCTCCCTAAATCTCACAAATTTTATATTATTATGGTGGTGGTGGATTGTTTTATGAAATATACCTACTTGATGCCTTTAGTGCACCTTTTTCTGGCCAAAGAGGTAGCTAAGGTTTTTATTAGGGAAGTGGTTCATTTGCATGGATTTCTTAAATCCATAGTTTTTAATCAAGATAGGGTGTTCATCAGTCTTTTTTGACATGAATTATTCAAAAAATCAAGTATTACTCTTCACTATAATTCTGGTTATCATCCTTAAATGGATGGACAAACCAAAATGGTTAATCACACTTTAAGACATACCTCGAGTGTTTTACAAGCTATAAGCCTAAACAATTGGTTACATGGCTTAGTTAGGTTGAATATTTGTTCAATACCACTTATAATATGTTAGCTAACATGAGTCCTTTAAAGCTCTTAAAATAAAGACCCATGCACTTTATTCAACCTAGAGGATGATCCTTCTCCTGTTGAGGAAGATAATGAGCAACTCAAAGCCCAAAATGTGATATTGGTAGAATTTGAAGCCAATTTGGAAAAAGCACATGCACAAATGAAGAACAAAGCAGACAAGAAAAGAAGAGATGTTAATGTTGAAACGGGAGATATGGTGTTCCTAAAGTTATAGCCTTATAAGTTTAAATCCCTTACCAAGAAAACCAACGAGAAGCTGAGTCCTCAATTTTATGGTTCATTTAAAATTTCCCAAAAATATAGGTCCATGGCTTACAAGCTAGACCTTCCTTTTGAGGCTCAAATTCACTTTGTTTTTCATGTCTCCAACTTAAAAAATCTCTACATCCATTAGTTCTCACACAAAACCTCCCAACTTTCCTCACCGAAGACATGGAGCTCCATGTGCAATTTGAGGCCATAAGGAAAACTAGAACTTTGACTAATGTGTAGTTCGAAGTCCTTGTGAAATGGACTAACTTTCCTAAATATGATAACATGTAGGAAAGTTATGATGTCATATTGTCTCGATTTATGGAATTCCACCTTGAGGACAAGGTGCAATTGATCTTTTCGGGGGGGGGGAGGTGATGATGGGTGTAATATAGTGGATGCAAATGTACAAACATATTTTAGAAGAAAGAAATTATATGAGGTAGCTTTAGTAGGGTCAAAATAAAGATTAAAGGTTGTTGTAACTAATTTTTGCAGGGACCATGTGACACAAGGAGGAAATATATGTGAGTGTTTGTGAGGGAGAGATAGGTAGAATAATTATAGACTTGGCTTGGAGAGACAAGCATCCCGAAAGCTAGGTCCTATTCTCTTTTCTTCTTCGTTTCTTTCTTTTCTGCTATAATTCATCTATGTTGTCTCATACACTGGCAAATGTGAACCTCCATTTCTATTGTATAATAAACAAATACAAGGAATTCTACTAGGTCCTTTTGTTTTTAACATAAAATTTTGGAGCCGCAGCTTTCCCATGCATATCAAATGTAGCATTCATTTCCATAATTTCTAGTCAAATTATACATAAGGATAATATTTTAAGGGAAATGACCAATTGGACATGTGCACAGTCTAAGCAGATATATGTAGTCTTCGTCCTTTAATTAGGCCACCATTTTGAACTAAACCTCTAAACAGAATAATCAACAAGGTCCAGCATCGTATTTCTTTTTTTGCAAGTTATAGACATCTTACATTGTGTAATTTGATATGATTGTGATTGAGAAGGATTTTTCATGAACGCAGGTGAGAAATGACATATGGCAATCTTAAATAGTAAGCAAAATAAAATTCTTATTCCTTGGCTTATGTAGAAAATTTTTGAATCAGCAGTTGAAACTTTCTTTTTATCTTGCATCTAGGCAATTGAAATCATATGATTTCCAATTCAAAACAAACTATCCAACCAAATTTACCTATCAAATGATACAAATTGCTTGATGAATCGGAGATATGCTAGAATTGCATGTCTAAATCGCCAAAATCATGCAAGTTGCATCAGAAACAACGATTCACAATAGTTTAGCTATTTAGAAGAGAGCAACTCCGTCAGGTCTACAACTTGACGCAACTTGTTTTGCTAAAAAAGATGAAGACTTTTTTTGTTTTGGTTTTTCCCTTACTAAAACAGTGTCGTTCAACTTAAGTGCCCATGACGCATCCTATTTATATTAGATCATGTGGTACTGTGGCAACAACCCATTTATATTAGATAGCGTGGTAATGTGGCACCATCCCATTTATATTCAGCTTTGTACTTGATTATTTATGAATTTTTTTATTATGATTTTTTTTTATTTGTAAATGATATTAGTTAAATAGTTACGAGATTATGACTTATAAATTAAAATTTTATTTTTTGAGATTTATAATTAAATTTTTGCTAAATTTTAGTTAAATTTAATATTGTGAACTTATTTAAATGATATATATAATTTACATAATTTAAATTATTTTTTATTATATCTTAAAATCTTATAATTCAATACAATTTATGATTTATGATTTAAAATTTAACTTTTTAATTCACAAATTGAATTGTGATTTGATTACTATGCCTCACATCTTATCCTTTCTATCATTATCATAAAAGTGGTTGAATAAACATTTCAATTTTCATCAACTTTTCCTTCCTTAGCATTAAACATAAGAAATTAAAGCTTGGATTAGAATTGTTGACAACACCACAAATGGGTGCTCTACATTGCACTGACTATATTCCTCTCTATAGCACAAAAGATGGGCGTAACTCCTATTAATCCTGCAACAATTTGCCTAAATAAGCAACAACTGCCTCATAAATGAGAAATAAACATGTTTTACCTAATGTCTCAAAAGTTGCATTTGGTCATTAAAACATGATAAGGAACGGTATATCATTGAATAACCTAACCATAATTAAACCAAGATCAAACTCTTTTTTAAACATATATATATATATATATATATATATATATATATATTATAGTGCAAATATGTAATATTTTACAGTTGAATTCATACATATATAGTAGATTAATATTTAAGATAAATGTAAATATCTAAAAATATGAAAATTAGTTAAAGTATTTTGCATATGATCGCAAACTTATATATTTATGAAAAAATGTCAAAACTCTCATTTAGACCAAAAAATAAAGAATAATCAATTTTTTTTTACTGATTTAGTGTCAAACTTAATTTTTATCATTCAATTGATTTTTAACCAATTTTTTTGAACCAATTTTAAAGGTTGAATAAACTGAAGTCATAACCAATTCACTAGTTTTTTGATCGAAATGACCTATCCAATTTGATTTCTTTTTTACTTATAATTTATTGCATCAAATTTGAATCTCCCCATATTATATATTCTATCTTAATCTTTCCCTTGAGATTTTTCTTCTTATCAAGCACTTACAAGTCAAGAATTAAGGCATAGACCTAAAGTGAAGTAGGTAAGCTTACGTGGATTAATGACGGATGACAAATTAAGGACAGGATAAGTCGCTATTGTGTTCCCACTTAGGCTTCATGATATGTTGGAAAAGTCGAAGCATTGCCCCAGTTAATTGACTAATGGCTGATTTATACTTGTCGTTAAGGGAACCAATTCTGTTCTTGGCATGATCTTCCTTCTTGTCAAGCCTTTTGGATTATTAATATGGGCCTTGACTGATTGGTTAATAACACTTGAAATTGAAGAAAAGCAAACGAAATGAAAGATTATTCACAAAATAAAAAAGAAAAGAAAAGTTTCAACCTGCCCTATCCTTTTTTATTGACTTGGACACTGTCTCTGAATAGTTAAAATGATGGGCAAGTCTATCCACAAGAATTATTGTAAATTCTGATTTCAATTCAAGTTAACTTAACCCCCAGGTTAAGGAAGCTTTTTCTTCTTTTCTTTTGCCATCCTAGTACTTGGCTCCCCGAAAAAAGACAATAAATTCCCGAGTATGGTTCACGCTTCACATCAATAATCAGTTTATCCGGTTTCCTATCAAAGGCGAACGTAACAGTATGTACTTGGTTATGGTTGGGTCCTTTTTTCTTCTTAGGAATGCTTTCAACTACTGGAATACATGCTTAGTTGCTTATCCCTACCATGCTTAGGTCCAACCACAGTACGCCACGTGCCCCACACCGATGACGAACTCGCCTTGGAGATTACCATCATAATCTGACCACGTCATCCACCGCAAATAGGGATTTATACCAAAGGGAATTAGAAGACCTCACATAAATTCCTTCAGCTTTCAAGTCACTCAGGAGACCTCTATCAGCTACGCACTGGAATATTAGTTAATGCCAAAGGATATCGTAATTGGATTGTAGCTGCCTAGAGAAAATATTTCCATCAACTAGAAAAGTTCAAGCCAGAAGTTGGGTTTCTTAGGTAACATTTGATTTGAAACTCCAGCAGAACTCTGCGGGTAAAATATTATATAAGATTCAAAATGCCACAAACAAAATGTCAGCACAGAAAACTATCCAAGTTAAAACTTGATTTCGGGATCTTAACCCTGAAGACTGAAGTCTTTACTTATCTAGGTGAATAGACGATTCATATGTTTACTCACGAATCTTGGAATAGTTCATTTAATTTTCTTTGCACTTGCCAGCCTGCTATGGCCAGCTAGTGCTTCCAGGTTGTCATAGAACTCAAGGGTGTGTCTAAGACACTTCATATTATACATGTGCTCTCATTTAATTAAAACCACACTGCATTTCTTCCACCTCGTAATGGCTATCTGGGAGCCATTTGGATCCCCTCCTTTTCTGTGATTCATCTAAGAGCTTGCTATTCTCAAATTTCAACCCCTAATCAAAGGAAGCTTTTTTGCAGGCAGTTAAAGAAACTAAGGAAATTAGAAGCCATTCCCTAGACCTAATCCACCCTCCCACTTTGATCTTTGTCAAAAAAGTTGCTTACAGCTGAAATTACTGCTTTTATTCAGGAATGCTTTCTTTGCACAGAGCATGAACTTCAATTTCTTGTCATACAAATGAAAAGATTTGCCGCTAGTTGTGTATAGAACATGAATCAGCTAACCTGTAGATTTCTATGTATTGACTTTTCAAATGAACCTATGGATATCAATATCTGTACAAAAGATCCTTCTTTAGCATCAGTTTCTAACTTTTCTATAAAGACCCTTGCGATTCCTGAGAAGGTATAGAGTTTGAAGGCACTGCTGAAGCAGTAGCAAGTCCTTTGAGCAACTTGATAACTTCAAAAGTATCATCCAGATAGTATTTTGCCATGCTTGGTTTCTGACCAACCGTGCATGCAAAGACTTGTGCTATGGAAGGCAGGGTTGGATTAGAAACTGTGCAAGCAATATTCTCAAACATATCTTCATCTGAGCGATCATCTCCTATGCACAGTAGAAAATCCGGAGAGGTTCCCCCACTTCTCATGCTTGAGATAAGGTTTTCCACTACTATACCTTTGCTCACACCCTGCATCTCAGAAAATTACATCCCATTATATCAACGAACTCAACAAATGAATTTCATTCATAACCTATGAAGCAACTGATACTTCAAAAACATAATCAAATAGTCGTAGCAGACATAATGTAATATCCATATTGTGTCATGTCTCATATATAAGCTTAAGTTTATAATTGTTTTTTTTAATACTATGATTCGTACCTGAGGTTTTACTTCCACAATATGTTGTCCTCTTTTAACAACTACTGGTTCATTGGCAAGTACACTATCTAGGTGATCAAGAAGCTCTTTGGCTTGGCATGATCCAAAGTGAGGGTCAGCTTCCTGATGATGCCAAACCAGTGCGCTTTCCTTTTGTTCAATGAAAGAACCATCAGTTGCTTCTGTGTAAAGCGCCATCACAGGTTCTGCAATCTTTTTCCAATCAAAGTCCATCGTCAATCCACAGGTCTCCCAAAGAGAATCCCTACTCCACCTGCCAAAAGGAAAAAGAACAAAAATTGATACACAAAAACATGGAGACACTCACATTTACTAATAGCTTGAAATGTAATATCAATGTACCTGGTGAAGTAACCGTGCTCGGCTGAGAGACCCAGCTTCTCACATGGAGAAAACCACTTGCTCAGGCACTTCTTATCTCTTCCGCTCACAATGAACACTTTATTTTTGGGATCACCACACAGATAATTCAAGACAGAAATAACCTCGTTGCTCGGAGTTTTGTCCATTGATGACTGTGGCAACATAGTACCATCATAGTCCAGAAGGATCAAACGACTGTGTGTGTTTCTATATGCAGAGACAATGTTATCCACTGAAAGCTTCCTGAATGTAGGATCCAGAGCCACAATTCTGAACCCCAAGCCTAGGCCAACACCCCAACACCTCTTGAGGTAATGCTCCCTACATGCTCTCTCCAAGTCCTGATTAAAACTCCGAGACCAATAAGCTACATCATGGGAGCTAATATACTTATAATGCTTTTCATGACGCAAATGCTTCTCTGCCTCTGGCATTGTGATCGCCAAATTCATGGCCTCGGAGACATCATCGATATTCCACGGGTTCACCCGGATCGCGCCGCTCAGAGATGGCGAGCATCCGATGAATTCAGACACGATGATGACGCTCTTTTTAGACCTCTCCGAATCATTGTCACTTCCAAGTGCCTTATCCAAAACAGGGCTGCCCTGTCTACAAACAGTGTAGTTATAAGGCACTAAGTTCATCCCATCTCTCACGGCATTCACAACGCAGCATTCAGAAATGGCATAGTATGCAGCTTTTTCCTGCGTTGAAACTGGGCCGTTGATCAAGATGATTGGCTGGTACCCTGGTTTTCCGTATTTCTCATTGATGTCCTTTGCAATAGTATCGGTCTCGTCCTGCACATCCTGAATATCTTTACCTTCGCTCCTAGCAGGATTCAGAATCTGAACTAAAACTACTCGACCCCTTAACTCCTCGTGCACATCCAAGAGTTGCCCCATTGCTAAGAACTTCAAGCTGATACCTTTGAACAAATCCATGTCATCCACACCCAAAATCACAATTTTCCCCTCAAATCGTTTCTTCAATTCCTTAATCTTCTCAGCCGTCTCAGACAACGAAAAGACCGATTCAAGCTGGCCCATGTGGATTCCGACCGGCAGGATCTTAATCGTTACGGTTCTACCGTAATAATCTAGTCCAATGTAACCCCTCTTAGACTCATAATCGAGACCCAACATCCTGCTACAACAGGACAAAAAATGTCTTGCGTAATCAAACGTGTGGAATCCGACTAAATCACAATTCAAAAAGGCACGAAGGATATCATCACGAACGGGTATAGTTCTATAGATTTCTGAAGATGGAAATGGACTATGCAAAAAGAATCCGAGCTTTACCCGGTGGAACCGTTTCCTTAGTAGTGTAGGCAAGATCATAAGATGATAATCATGGACCCAAACGTAATCCTCGTCTGGGTTTATCACCTCCGTTACCTTATCCGCGAAAATTTTGTTGGCCAAGACATAAGCTTGCCACTGCGCGCGATCGAAACGTGCACCTTGGCTCGGCGACATGGGCAACATGTAATGAAACAGAGGCCAAAGATAATGCTTGCAGAAGCCATGGTAGAACCTGTTCTGAATTTCAGAGGGCAAGAAGGTTGGTACGCACCGGAACTTTTCGAGCAAGACTTGCGCCACTTCGTCTTGTTCCGACGCGTCGATCTCGGCCTTCAAGGAGCCCACGTACAAAACGTCGACGTCGGAGGGGAACCCGTCTTTGAGCTGCAGGACTAAACTATCACTGTCCAATTCGAAATTCCATTTCTCAGTATTCACATCCCGAAAAGCCCGTATAGGTAACTGGTTCGCGACTATGATCCTGCGCTCTCGCGGAACGCAAGAGATGACGTCGTCGGATCCGGACCCCGAGTCGGCATGGTCATCTTCGGCGCTTTCAAACTCTGATATAACTCCTGGTACCGTCGTGACTCTCGGGATCAGACTCAGTGCTCGGTAATCATCGACGGACACCAAATTCAATAGGTCTAAGCAAGATCTCGAAAGCATTATCCAGAACGGTGAAAATCGGATTGTCGAGAAAGAAAAAATCAAAACTCTGTGCAAAGAAAATAGCCGGGATTGTTGAAGAAAAGGTAAAAGGGAGATTTTGCTTGTGGGTGTGCGGAGGATTTTATTTTTTTTCAGGTGAGGTAATTATAGATGGGCGTTACAGTTTCAAATGAAGATAGAAAATCTTCGAGTAATGGAAATCCAAGATACTGATACATCTCCCATAACAGCCAGCTATGTCTACAAGGAAACTAAATGCTAGTGCGGATAAGCACGAAGAGAGACCGATCCCGTTTTTTTTATATGGCTAAATTGGACGGTCCAGATTTGTTGGAATCACGATCGCCCAGATAACTGATAACCGATTATTTTCTTCGCAGCAGTGCTTCCATTAATTTGTATAAATTTCTACCATTTAAATGTTCGTTTTTTAAATATAAAAATTTATGACCGGCTATAGTCGGTGAATGTTGGAGGATAAGAATGTGAATATTGGATAAAATAAAAAATGAATACAAATTCAAAGAAGCACGTGATATTTGCGGCCTTGTATTAGAAATGGGGAGCAAATTCATTAGCATCTTTAATAACTTTTGAGTATAATAAAGAGAGAGGAAGAGTGGGAGAATGAAGAACACATTCTATTCCATAAGCCAAGCCTTTATATAGGCAAATACATAAGTAATAAAATTAATTAAATAATAAAACTAATTTTTAAATAGTAGAACATGACTTGCAACACATTAGCCACTACATAGACTCCATAATGCATTTTATCTCCTAAAATGGTGCAACATGGGAAAATGCAAAGTAACATCAGAACATGGGTAAGTGGATAACTTAATGGTGGAGTGGGCAACAAGTTAGGACATGTGGCAAGCAAAATACTTAGTCAAATTTTATATTTTTCTTAACAATCCCTCCCTTAAACTAATATTTGCAAACATTAAGTTTAAGAGTGTAAGGATTTAAATTAAGCCCTCCCTTAAGCAAAGTCTTTCAAAGAGCACACTCCAAGCATTTTTCGAAGCTTCACAAACACAGCAATCTTGAGAGGCTTGGTCATAATATCAGCAACTTGATCTTCACTTTTGCAAAACACCAAATCAATTATACCATCATTGCAAAGGTCACGCAAAAAATGGTATCTCACGTCAATATGCTTGCTTCTTCCATGTAAAGTTGGATTTTTGGAAATTTTGATTGTTGAAACATTATCACAATAAATTGTTGTTGGGCTTTGTTGATCACTTTGAAGCATTTCAAGCAATCTCTTTAGCCATATAACTTGACAAGAACAGGCTGCTGCTGCAACAAATTCAGCTTCTGTAGTCGACAAAGTAACAATTTGTTGTTTCTTTGAAGACCAAGATATAGCTCCAGAACTCATTATAAAAACAAAACCTGATGTACTTTTCCTATCATCAAGATCTCCAGCATAATCACTGTCAGAAAAACCATAAAGCTTGCCTTTTGAGTTAGCTTTATAAAATATTCCAAAATCAACGGTGCCTCTCAAGTAACGAAAAATTCTTTTTGCAGCAAAGAGATGACTCTCAATTGGATTCTCCATATATCGACTTATTAGACTAACACCATGCATGATGTCAGGCCTTGTTAAAGTGAGATACATCAAACTTCCAACCATCTTTTCTTCACTACTTTTCTTCACATATCCAAGTGGTTGATCAACATAGACCTCTTCCTGCAACTCACCATGTAAAAATGCAGATTTCACATCTAATTGATAAACATACCAAGAATTTTGAGCAGCTATGGCTAAAACTAATCGAATAGTATCAAGTCTTGCAACTGGAGCAAAGACTTCTTTATAATCAACCCCAAATTCTTGCTTGTAACCTTTTACAACAATGTGAGCTTTATATTTGTCAACTTCACCATCTTTGTTCAGCTTTGTTTTGTAAACCCATTTAACACCAATGGATTTTTGCCCCTTTGGAAGTTCCACTAATTCCCATGTGTTATTTTTCTCTATAGATTTGATCTCCTCATCCATGGCAATTCGCCATTTCGTATCTTTGATGGCTTCTTCAAATGTGAGGGGATCACAATCTGCAAACAAAGCAAAATGAGTTATTGTTTCATCATCAGTTAAGTCATCTCCACTTACATAATCTATCATCCATGCTGGTCTCTTTCTAGTACGATTAGACTGTGATTCTTCTACAATTTTAGTAGTTGGAGATGGTTCCACCACTTCGGTAGATAGAATGTCATTTGGTGAATTTTCAAGAGTAGCCACTGTGGTATTTTCTGGGTATTGAGAGTACTCATTTTCTTCTTCAGATTCAATAATTGGAGAAGGCTGCTGCCCATTCCAATTCCAAGTGCTCTCTTCATCAAAAATAACATCCCTGCTAATCACAATTTTATTGGTTAGCGGATTAAATAATTTATAAGCTTTAGACATTTCACTTACACCCAAAAAAACACATTTTTCACTCTTATCATCAAGCTTCTTTCTTTTCTCATCTGGAACATGGGCATAAGCGATACAACCAAAAATTCTGAAGTGATCTACGGCTGGCTTTCGCCCACTCCAAGCCTCATGTGGAGTCATATTTTGAACAGCAAAAGTAGGACTTCTATTCAAAATATGAATACTCCAATTTACTGCTTCTGGCCAAAAACTCTTTGGAACTTTTCCTTTTGCTAGCAAGCTTCTCACCATGTTGAGGATGGTTCTATTCTTCCTCTTCGATACACCGTTTTGTTGTGGTGTATAAGCGGCTGTAAGCTCTCTTCGAATACCATACTGCTCAATAAAATTTGCAAATTCTTTTGAGCAATATTCTCCACCACGATCAGTACGAAGAGTTTTAATATTTTTTCCCATTTCATTTTCAACTTGAGCTTTAAAGCTTTTAAATATACTAAAAGTTTATGCTTTCTCCTGTAAAAAATAAACCCAAGTTTTTCGACTATAATCATCAATAAATGTAATAAAATATCTTTTACCACCATTGGAGATTAGTGTTATTGGCCCACAAATGTCGGAATGAATCAGCTCCAATACATCCTTTGCTCTCCATGACCTTCCTTGAGGAAATTGAGTACGTGGCTGTTTGCCAACAACACACTCTTCACAAACTTGAGAAGGAGCAAAAATTTGAGGAAGACCAGTTACCATATTTTTCTGATGAAGAGTTTTTAATCCAGCAAAGTTCAAATGCCCATAGCGATAATGCCAAAGCCATGAGGCATCCTTCTCACTAGCCAACAAGCAAGATTGAACACTTTCAATCTTTAATGGGAATAACCTGTTTGAACTCATTTGCACAACAGCAATAGCACCTCGTGAAGGATCATAAATCTCACAAGCCCCTTTTTGAATAGTTATAATATAACCCTTTTCTTGTAATTGACCAGCACTTAATAAATTGCTTTTCAAATCAGGGACATAGAAAACATTGGAATTGTTTCTACAAAACCATTTTTAGTTTTTATTTTAATATTACCTTTTCCCATTACCTTCACAGTAGAACAATCACCAAAACTTACAGTGGAATGAAATTTTTCATCTAAGGAAGAAAATAAAGATTTTCTTCCGCACATATGATTGCTGCAGCCAGTATCCACATACCAAAGATCTGATTGAGGTGCTTCAATAACTTGACATGCCATTAACAAGGTTTCTTCCTCTTTCTTTTCTACAAAATTTGACTTCTCTCATCTTTCTTTATTGTTAGGCAGCTTAGTATAACATTCAGAACGATAATGACCAAATTTATGACATCTAAAGCATTCTACCTTAGATTTGTCAAATTGTTGATTTCGATCTCCACCTTTACCTTGAAATTCATCCTCCTTATCATCTCTATTGCCTCGGTCTCCTCTTCCTCTACCGCGGCCTCTACCTCGACCTCAACCTCTATCTCTACCTCTACCCCTTCCTTTAAAATTTAAGGAACGAGTAAAAGTAGAAGCTTTTAAAGCTTGCTCCTCCATAGTTGAATTGCGATTCATCTTCTGCTCATGAACTAGCAAAGAGCTCTGTAATTCATCAACTGAGAGTGCATCTATATCTTTTGACTCTTCAATAGAACAAACAACATAATCAAATTTAGGAGTTAGTGAACGCAATATTTTTTCAACAATAGTAACATCTTGCATTTTTTTCACCATATAAATGCATTTTGTTACTTATTTCCAATGCTCTGGCACAATAATTTGTGATAGATTCACCATCTTTCATTTGCAGAATCTCAAAATCTCTTCTCAACGCTTGAAGCTGTGCACGCTTTACTCTTGCAGTGCCTTGATATTTCTTCTTCATGGAGTCCCATATATCCTTGGAAGTTTCTTTGCAAAGAATAGTTTCCAAGATGGGACGATCAATTGCCTGAAATAAATAATTCTTCGCCTTTAAATCTTTCAGTTTCAATGCCTCTATCTCTGATTGTTGTGCATTCGCAAGTGTTGCTACACCATTTTCAACAACATGCCAGTACTCCTTAGATCTTAAGAAATTCTCCATCAGCAAGCTCCAATGATCATAATGACCATCAAAACGTGGAATAGATGGCTGCACAAAGTTAGAATCTGAAGAAGACATATTGATGCAACAAACAGAAATAACAATGAATGTCAATAATAATCACAAGAGAAGAAGAAAAAATAATATTGCTCACTCCCCCTTTTTTTTTTCACAATATTTTGCACTCCTCACAAACCAAACTCTGATACCACTAATAACTTTTGAGTATAATAAAGAGAGAGGAAGAGTGGGAGAATGAAGAACACATTCTATTCCATAAGCCAAGCCTTTATATAGGCAAATACATGAGTGATAAAATTAATTAAATAATAAAAATAATTTCTAAATAGTAGGACATGACTTGCAACACATTAGCCACTACATAGACTCCATAATGCATTTTATCTCCTAAAATGGTGCAACATGAGAAAATGCAAAGTAACATGCAGAACATGGGTAAGTGGATAACTTAATGGTGGAGTGGGCAACAAGTTAGGACATGTGGCAAGCAAAATACTTAGTCAAATTTTATATTTTTCTTAACAATCTTTATATATATTTACAATGATAAATTGAGTGAGCTGAGTGTCGGATTTTTGCATGGTATCGTATCCACTTTTTTGTAGAAATTATTAGCTACACGTCATGTTTCAAGAACAGGATGCAACAAGGATATTGCCTTGCATTGTATAATAATTAAGGCGATATTTATGTATTCTTATATCAAATCTAAGGACAAAAAATTTGCAACTTTCTAACGATGAAGCTTGGTTGCTCACAACGCTAATAATGTTCAATTATGATGGTGGCCAGCTTGCAAAATAGATAAGACTCACAAGGAAATCGAGATTTTATGGCAAACTCCGATACTTAAGTCAGGAGGCTAGAGGGAATGGAAAGTATAATCGTAAGGAATATAAGCATATACTAATAGATAGAGAGGGTTTCCTGTTTATTAGGCCAGCCAAAGCATGTAAAGTGTTGGAAATGGATCTTCCCGTGTTGGCACTTCCTCATTTTCTCTCATCTTACTCATAAATTTAATTTTTTTTGGAGAGAATAAATCTCCTCATTAAAGAAAACATGAGGGAGCATAAAGATCCCTCATGTTATGTAATGTTACTACCAAAAATCTTTAAATTTTGGTCTAATAAGCTGATGAGTGAATCAGGCTTTAAGATTAAACTGATTAGTTAAGGTATATCTAAATTATACTTAAGTCTAATTTAATAATATAGATGCAACGTTCAAATAATTTAACATATCAATAAAGTTTATTTTATCGGACAAATATTATAGAAAGTAATTCAAATAATTGTTAATTTAGTTATCTGTCTTTATCAATTTTTGGGCACATCATGCATATTCACAATTTTTAAGATATAAAGCTACCAAAAATAAATTAGGTTATTTATGATCTCATAGAAAACATGTTGAGAATTGGGACGATAAAAATTGATAATTGTTTTGAATAAATTTGTAAGTAGACATGAGAAAATATTGGATAATGGGATTAAAATGGATAGGCACCCGTGGTATAATTCACACAGATGCCGTGAGTTTTCGTGATGTGACTCTTTCTCTCTTGAAGCTTGAGAGTTTCTGGGGCTTTTCGTGTTGCTGTGTCGAGCTGTGATTTGCCAATGCCAATGCACTCCAGAACTGACCACATGGAGGTCTGCCCAAGGGAACGAGGCATGTGGGAATCGTCACAGCAAATCTCACCGCGAGTTTTGACTGCTGACCTGGTACGGCTGCCCAATATAGAAATGTTAGGGCTTTTTGACACGTAAAAATGTTTTTTTATAAAAATGAGGATAAAAATATAAATTAAAATTAAAATTTAAAAATTTTGTGATTCAAAATTATGTTTGATATATGTGAAAATAAATAAAAATATTATTCTATTTTTATATTTAACTAGATGAAAATAATGTAACAATAGAAAAAAATTAAAATATCTCTAATTAAAAATAATAAAATAAGTTTGGTTAATAAAAATGGAGAGTAAAATAGTAAATTTTAACCTGATTTGAAAGGATGATTTAAGTTTCCATCCATATAAGTAAGGGCTATACATTCCATTAAACAGGTTTCAAAAAGAATATAATTCCAGCATATCAAACGTGATTTGTATTCTTTCCGATTCATTTTTCTTCTCTTTATCCACGATTTCTTTTGTACCAAAAATGGTGTCATTATAGAGAGTTAAATCTTTTGAGCTCGAGAGGTGGTGCTCTTTTTTGGTTAATTTTTTAACGTTATATAATTTTTTATTATACATAAAAAATTTTAAAATGGTCTAATTATAAAGAATTTAACCCCTCAAAAGATCTAACATGCAAATTTTGTTTTATTATAAAAAAAAAATTGTATGTCCAAGTTTTTTAATAAAAAATGACATTTTATAATTTTTTATAATAATATGACAAGTATACAATTTTTGTAAATAAATATATAATTCTTACAACTTAACATCTCCTGATTGGTTTTTTCTAAAACAAATTTTATATCTAAAAAAAATTATACATATTATAATTTTATTAAATAATTTAATAATAAAAATATAAAAAATTGTACACAAATTTAGTCTTTTATTATATTTGAACCACTCTTTGAGTGTCATGTCATCCATCACCCGGACATAATGCATCATGCTGTTTTAGTGTTTTATTCTTAACATGTTATTAAGATAAATAAGAACATATAAAAAATTTGATAAACTAAACAATTTTTTTTTAATGAAGTACTCATTATTTGTTTTTTTTTTTTATTTTACAAATCAAAAGACATCACACTTTTTCATATAATAATAATTTGAGTACCCAAACGGAATGAGGAAATAGTCTCTTCCATTTTTCCAATATTTTTCATAATTAAATTAAATTGCTTTCAGAAAAGGACACGCAATTTTTTCTTATTCCAAAAATAAATTGATAGCATATAATAGGCATTATTCAATATGATGGGATGCAACTTGTAGGAGAGTGAAAAAGGATATAATCAAGGAAAAATTATAAAGAATGACTCATATCATATAAAATTTATAATGAAGGGCTTTAAATGTTGAAATTATTTTTAAGGACTATCATTACTATTAGGTTTTAGAGAATTTACTAGAATCATCATCACTATTAGATTTTAGAGAATTTACTATCAATTTTAGAATATTTAAGATCCTTCATTGTAAATTTTATATGATATGGGTATTTTATTATAATTTTCCGTATAATCAATCTTGGAATTTGTTATAGGTTCATAAATGGTCCAAAATACAAAGGCTCAATGTCCCATTAAACTATATGCATAAATTAAGATAGTAAGTTGTAAATATCATTGTAACTCTGCCAATAGCAAATTGTTTTGAATAGGATAGTTTAGCTGAAAAAGATAAGTCAACTTTTGATTAAAGTTATTATTAACTTATCTTTCATTTAATATAAATAGAGCCTCTCATTGCATTGTAAAGTACAAGTCTTTTACAACTTCTATTATCCTTGTATCATTTAGCACTTTGATTTTGACACTTATTATAACACTTGTATCTTGAAATAATATAATCTCTCTCTCTCTCTCTCTTACACACACACACACACACAACTACCAAATTCCTATAGCTATTTTCTACCCTCAACATTTGGTGTGCTAGATAAGTGGTTGAACTTTTGACTTTCCTATATTGCTTTCTTTGGTTTCTACATTGAAGTAAAAGTTCTGAGCAAATCTACACGAAGCAATATTTAAGGCAACAATTGATCCATTATCCTTGCCCAAAAAAAAATTCACAAGAAGAAATAAAGCAACATCTTTTGTTCATTATCCTTACAAAAATCTTTATTGTTATACCTCAAGTTAATCTCTTTCTTATTCTTAAAAAAACTTACAAGTGATTTAAGGAGTTACAAGAAACCATAATTGCTAACTTCATAGAGTTACAAGAAACTATCTTTTCATTACAAAGGACTACATGAAATTTACAACAACAAAAAAAGGTAGCAATCCCAAGGGTTTGAAAGGGAAAATCTTTCTTCACTCAACCTTAAGTTCAAATCTGCAACTCACTTCAAATTTGTAACCACTCCTAACATTAATTATTTCCCTACCCTACATTATAGACCCCTTATCTAGGAATTCAACAAGTAATACATACAAACCAACTCCAATTAAGGCTTTTGGGATCAAGGATACATTAACACATGCCTATTTGCCTATGAAACTCTCTTTGAGGACCCCACTTGGCTAAGACAAGCAATGGCGCAATTAAGAATACTTACGAAGAGCGAAACATCTAACTAAATGAAAAGATGCATCATCAAAGAGGTTGAAATTGCCTTATAATCTCATGAAAAAAAAAAATTGAAATTGTTGTAAATGAAAATGCCACAAGGAGGAACCCTTCTATGTCCTCTTCTTCCTCCTCTTGAAACATGTTTTACAATCTCTTACAAGAAGCTCAAATGATCTCCCATGACAAAAGTCTTAGACAAACTAAACCAGCCAACCATTGCAAAATGAAATAGTCACCCTAATACCTTATAAAAGTAAACTACCCTATAGCTAAAAAAGTCAATTCAAACTAGAGCTAACAAGCAAACCTATAAATAAAGTCAGATGTCAATCACAATGTCTACCAAAATATTAAAGGGATAGGAGACATGGATCTAAATGGTACACAAAAGCTTCATAGGCATGCCACAGCTCTCCAAAACCAGAGTTTAACAATTAGGAGTGAACCAAAAACATAGGCCTTTAGGCAACAAGGGCCTAATTACTTGTAGTTAGCCTAAGACCCTTATCATTCAAAAGGATTTTATGAAAGAAAGAAATGGCAAATTTGCTTGAAAAAAACAAGTTTATGTGGCTTTGCATTATGACCTAAAAGGGATAACACTGCTTGGTAATGCCACGAACTCAAACTTGTGCTATGACCTAGATTGCAAACCTTGTTCCATAAAGGGTAAAAGACCTTGGCTAAAAGCAAACTTACAAAGGTACAACTAACCTCAAGAGCATAAGTCTACTTGACCTTGTGCAATAACCTAAGTGAATTAACATCATCTGACATACACCTTAAGGCCTTAAGAATACAAGTTTGTCAAAAGCAAAGCATATGCAACCTCACTTCTTAGAAACACAAACCATTGTAACTTTATATGTAGAGTGAAGAAAGCGCAATTAATAATTTTGCTCATGTAAAAATTAAAAGGGAATATATTGCAAGACAAAAAAGACATGTTGCAAGATAAAGAAACTCCTTTATTCATTTTCTTTTCTACAACAACTTTACAAAGGCACATGAAATCCTTATAAACTCACAAAGGTACAGGAAGCCCTATAAGCTTGATTCTTGAAACTATGGGAACTCTTACCAACGTATTACAAGCCTATCCATGGACTATTAAAAAAAATAAAAGGATCCACTTGATAAGCAATGGGAAGTTATAAAGGCTCTAAAATGCAACTGACACCATTAGAAGATTAGAAGACACTTATGAAGGCAATCATAGTGTCTTTCCCATCCCCTTTTATGAAGAACAATAACATTGGCAGCATATAATGGCTAATTTCCTTTAGAGGTTGAAGGAAACAACACAAAAATCAATAATGGTAGCAATAACAATAAAAATTGAAATTTTTGGGTGAGAAGTGAGCTCGACCCTAAAGAAGATGTGATGCTAAGGCTACAAACATTGTTGATGGATTTTTACCTGACACCTAACAATGCTAAACAAAATCCTTCACATGAAGTTTTATATTATGATGTCAAGTGAGATGTTGCAAAGACAATGCATCTCCATTTTGCTTTCCTCTCTTACTTGTAAAATGAAAGCTTGTCATATTAAAACTACTTCTGTAAGATGTATGAACTAACTCATGCATGGGAAAATAAAGAATTTGGGGCACACAAGAGTGCATTGCTTTGATGATTCCACCTATTCCCAAAGTATCAAAAGATATACCTTATAACATCTTAGGAGAAAGGCCATGGGAGATCATCCCATAAAGACAAGAAGAACTTACTAATATTATGGAAACAAAATGGCTTCCCCAACCCTTTATATAACAACCCCAAGGGTAGAAAAATAATATTGCATGAAAAAGACTTGCAAAAAGACTAGTTAGGGCAAATGAGGAATTTCGCATGACAAGATTAGGGTTCTCACAAAGGCAAACTATGAACTAGACATGAGCCCTTTATATGACAAGTAGTTGATGACTACTAAGCACCTTAAAGGAAGGAAAGACCCTTCAGGGAGTAAGTACCCATATGAGTTACTATGATGTAATTACAAAATCCTAAAAAAGGCAATAAAACAAGTCTATAAAGGTATGACCTTAAGGATACTAGACCTTCACAACTTCTCCGTAAGAACTTAATAGAACTTTCATATAAAATCTTAGGATTAACTTATTTATGAATGTGGATAGACCACATAACCTTACACAAACTAAACATAACATATAAAGTAGATTACATAACCCCAAAATCACATGACCTAATGAAAATGCCCCAAAGACCAAAGGCTTATGCATGATCACAAATCGCAAGAAAGATCTACGTGAAATAAGGACATAACCATCAAAGTACCAATCACATAAAAAAAAATTTCTTCTTTTGTACATCTTTTCAAAACACAAAAAATAAATTCTTATAACTACACCTAAAAAATTAGAAGGCTTAATCCTAAACCTTAGGCTGCTCATTGTCAACATAGGTATTCCCTTATAACCTCATCTTCATCTTTGGGCTCCATGTGGGGATCTACTAGGTGGAAACCATACTTTCCCTTATAACAACCAAACTTAAGCATCTTATCCACAACATCTACAAAGTTTGTCAAGGGATAACCATTATACTATCCCACACTTTGCCTATGAATGATAAGTAATTTGCCAAACCTTTCTCATTGGCATTCACCAAGAAATCTTGATGACAATGTCAAACTTTATTGAGCAAATTTTTGCACTCTATGTTTAACTTGCCTACCTCAACTTTTGTCACCTTCACAGTAGTCTATAGCCTTTTAACCTCTTTTCAAAGGTTCTTATTGGCCTTAGATCACTTTTGAAAAGCTTCATTAGCAATAGCAAGCTTAGCACTTTTAGCCCTCACCATAACCCTAACAGTACTCTTAAGTTCATCACTATGTCCTCTTTAGGGGAGACGGTACTCGAAGATTCACTAAGATAGAGCTCACTAGTCCTTTTGAGGTTTGGAGCATAAGCTGAGGGACAACCAGTGGCGAGACCAAAGGTGTGCATGCAGAGAAAAATAATCCAAATTCACCCTTGTAGCAAATTTTTACAAGATAGCAAGAACCTTTCGATCACGCCTTGATGGCACATAAGTTTAGGAATGTCAATGCATCTCTTTGTTATGAATTAACACTTTTTCTAAAGTTATCACCTTTAAAGGAATCTCACTAAAAGGAAACTCTGTAAGGATACCCAGAAGTAGTGTAGCCTCACTTTCAACATTGTATATCTTTCTCATTTCTTTAGGATCATAATCAACCTCTATAGCACATTGTTAGTTAAAAGGGAATGAAGAGTTATGATTTATATCTTAACCTAAACATATTAGAAGGGCCACCTCATGATACCCTCAAGAGTTTCCCTAAAAAGGATGTGATCTAACTTCCCTTCCATAAAAAATATACTTATAATAATAGCTTGTCTTAAAACATTAAAAAAAAATTTAAAAAAGTGCAAAAATGGCACCACCCTAACAAATTGACAAAAAGCAACAAAACTTAATATATGCCAAAGAGAATTCAAAGAAAGCTAACCAAAGAGACTTCTATGTCAATAATAATATCGTTGAATTATTGTTCTAGAGGGAAATGTACATCATAATGAAAAGCTTCCTCATATAAACCTAACGTAGTCACATTACTACCTACATCACATATGATGAGGTGGTCTGAAGGAATGATGAGCATAATATTTAAAGGAATGTAATAATCTTGCCACCATCCCTAGTAATCCTCTCTTGTTATGCTGCTCTTGAAACTAGCAATATAGGATGTTGGCATGGATGACAAACCTCTTAGATGAGCAACAATGATCACGGATGAAACACTAGAATAGTAAGTGCAAACAAAATGTTGTAGGCACGAGGAAAGTTGAGAACCAAATAGTTAAGAATAATGTGAAAAGAGTATAGTTCAAAATCTTAAGAGAAAACCCTACCTGTATTCCATAATAACTAAATAGAAAACACAATGTGTGAAAATAATAGACATGGAGTATACATTCATCATTTTGGACAACACTTGAGAAAATCTATTGCGAATAACTTCGGCAGTGAATTTAACTTAAATAAAAGAAAAAGAAAGGAGGTGAGAAGAAACAGAATAACAAGACCATAAAATTTTCAACCAAATGCTTCTAAGTCCACTCAATAGAATTCAATTATGATTTTTAGACAATATTTAAAATGAGAATTATTAAGTGGTACACACTTTTTCAACTTTTAAGGGAAATTAAACTTATCAATTCCACTAATTTTAAAGTTTGTAACAGTTAATATGCAAGGCATCTGCTTATATGTACTTGAATTTCATTTTATTTTTTATATAACAGAGGGGGCATAGGTCCACAATTACTTGAATTTTAACATGTGAAGCAAGAAAATTTATACGGAGCATATATTAAACTAATAGTTATTTGTACCAAAAATTATCTCATGTTTAGTAGATTGTAAATATGAAAAATAAGCCAACAATTATAATGACGTATTAACCTATTCCATTTTGTAATCATTCCCTTTACAATATTTGTCTAATTAAGTAAACAAGCATATAATGTCTCATTACAAGAAATAAAGCATTTTCTACAAATTAATTTTGATAATCTAACTTAAAAGTTGAAAAAGAACCTTTTTATTAACACTTAGCTTTAACTGTCAATATAAAAAGCCTTCTTACCAACTATTAGCTTTAACAGTGAATATAAGGATTGTCTTTTCAATATTTTAGCTTCTTAAAACTTAGTGCCAAAACACAGGTAACATTGGTGGTTTTTTCCCACTTTTTATTAATAGCTGGGTAGAAATTGTATTATTTATTTATTTTAAAAATAATTTGAAAGCATTGTTTCCACTCTTATCGATTGGTGGTTACTACTCTTTCCCTTCTTTACGTCTTTTGCATCTTAGCTTCTCCTCATCTCTATATCTCTACTTCTTTCTTTGTCTTGGTGAGAACAAGTTGTAGTAATTGATTATTTGTCTTGTAGGAGGAATTGTTAATGGAGTGTGAGTTTCTCTTCTTTAAGTTTCTTTTTCCTCTTTTCATCTTTCGATAGATGCTGTATTTTTTCTCTCTTGTGAATTTTTAGCAAACCGTAGAACCAATATTGTAAGGAGATATAGGTGTGAATATTTATGAAGTGTGTAGAGTGTCTAAAATCTGCCTTTTATTTGTGATTGAAACACCCATTTAATTACTAATTCTTTTATTTAGGTAGAATTCTCTAATTAAGATAGAGTATGAAGATTTGTGAAGCTTTTACTATCAGCTTTTAGCAATTAGAAGAAAGGAAATAAAAAGGTATTAACACATTAATATATACTTTTTACATGTTCTAGTTTCAAGAATTCCAACATTGAGATTTAAGGGCATTGTTTGATGACTGACAAATGGAAACTCATTAAGATAAAGGTATCCTGCCTTTAGAATAAGTCCTCCTTTTTCAATCAAGTTAGTTTACAAAGAATTTCAATTTTTTAAGAGGTTAAATTTTTTTAGATAAACTTTTGATATTCTTAACTTACTAATTAAAATTTGTAAGTAAAAATTACAAAGGGCATAAAGTAGTGAGAAAAAGGTTAAACAATCTGTACAGCTTTTTTTTTTTTTTTGTCAATGTAAGGCTCAAAATACCTCAAAACTACTTGCACATCTAATTGTACTGTAGATATAAGTTATGAAGCATGTCTTGTTTGGCATTGATAAAGCTAATTAAAGAGATTGAGTCTTTTTTATCATTAAATAGTCTTTTACAATGAAAAATCTTGAGATATATCTAATAGTGAAAAAATTCAACCTTTAAAGCATTAAATTATTTATGTTCACCATCGTAGAATTCTATATGTATATTTTCAGTTGATGTGTTTACTCCACTTTTGAGTATTACCTACTACTTCTTACAAAATTTTTGTCACAACATAATTTATTAATCTTGATTAATTTTTGTTTTGGATACTTTTTAATCCTTACTGTCTTGATAATATAATAGGGTAGAGAAAGTAAAGCATGGATTTGACATGAAAGTACCTAAAGTAGTAGCATAATCAAAGTGCAGGCACAAATACCTTTATTAAAAGGTTCAAAGAGAATTTTACTCCATCCTTCTATTGATTTGCATAAACTAATATTTAGGATTAGATCATCTGAAAAATCTTTCTAAGATTATTGAAAAATTTTGCATCAACTGTATCAAAATGTTTAAGTGACTGTGTGCATGCATGACTTGCTTTTACAATAGATAAGTAAAATATGTAAATCTATCATTTTTCATATTGCTAAAAAAAAAATAAGGGAAAAAAGAACCTATATCAAAAGGTTTTGTATTTGATTTTATCAAGTAGTTTAATGCAAACATAGAAACAATTGTGTGGTAGGTCTTACATCTATAATTTGATTTATAAAAGTTTGAAATTCATTCCTTGATCAATTTTAGAGAATGTAGTTTGCATTTCTTAGTGAATCATGATAGTTAAATTTTAATATGATTAAAAACTTTTGTTAATATTGCTAGAAATTTTTTTGTCTGTTACATGGCAACATTAAAGTGGTTATGAGCATATATAGTCTCTCACTTATTTTAATTTCTCTTATCTTTTATATGGTGATTTCACAGTATCAATTTTAACTTTCTTTTTCTCCACAAATCACATTTTGTATTTTCTCAATGAAATTTAACCATGAAATCTTTGTCTTTTTAGGCAATTTCTCGTCTTTCAATATACTAGATTTCCCTATACAAAAGGATCTCTTCAAGCTAAATTTTTTGTCATATTTCATGCCATTGCATATCATTTGTTCACATTATTGCCACAGTGAACAAAATCAACTATAAAGCATATATTATACTGTGTCTAACATCATATACAACTTGAGTTTAATTTGAAAGGATACTAATATATTTTGGTTAGGCCAGCTTATATGTATACTTGTGCATATCATTTTAAATGGAACTTGTAATTTTGTTTTCTTCTTAATTAATATTGCAAATTCATACCATATACAAGAAAACAAAAGTAGGCATTGTACATACCATATTTAATGTATGTAAATGAAAGCTTTGCAATGGTAGGTCATTGTTTTATCATAAAAGGCCCCTATCATCCTTTTTTCCAAATGAGATTCAAATTAGACTTCTCCATCCACAAGCCATAGAAATTTGAGTTTATAAAGGAATCCTTTGAATTGACCATATTTTTTTCCCTTTACTATATTATATCATGAACTTTTTTCTATATTAAATACTATATGTCACCATCCTAGGCAAGCAAATGGGTTGCCATAATCCAAAAAAATTCAAATTATCAGGGCATCTTAATACTAAAATAAAAATATTGACACACATATCACTCTCTTTCTTTCTCTTAATTCATGGCACCTTATTAGAGCTCTTAAACCCTTGAGAGGAAGGAATAAAAAGAAAACTCTTGACCAAGCATAGGCATTTTTGTTCCTTAGGTACATATATCCCTCTCTCTTTATTTTATTTTGATTATGATTTAAGTAGGCTTTGATTATGATTTGTAGTTATTTTCTTTTATAGTTATTTCCTAATTTTCTTTCCTAATTGTGAGCTTCAAAGTTGAATTATTGGAAGAGAACAAAAGAAGTACAAATAATATTTGTGCCTTTACTTATATTCTTGAGATATGAAATCTCTTAATGTGTCGATTTTTTTGAATGATTTTATGGGTTTACATCCACATGTTTGTAATTATTAATGCGAAGTTAATTATGTTTTTTTATATTTTATATTTTCTAGTTGATTATGGAGAAGGATTGGATGTGAATTAATAATAGAGCACATCCTACATATAGAAAAGGGGCAACTAAGTTTCTAAATTTTGCATTTGAACACACAAACAAGGATGATATTTATTGCTTATGCATTAAATGCAATAATCTTAAGAAAAAAACGTGTGAAGAAGTTGAAGGAGATTTACTAGTATATGGAATAGTTGTAAATTATATAATATGGTATAAGCATGGAAAGGATCTAAAAGTGGCATCTTCTAACTTAAGTGATAGTGATGAATTTGATAAGGAGTCAATTCAAGACATGTTAATGGATCATTTTAAGGGCATAGGATATTAATAATTTGACATTATTATATTTTATATCCCTTATATTTAGTCTTAATAATGATTTATTGTGGCTAATTTGATGACTTTGGGTTTGTTTTATGGGTTGAATTTGGATTAATGAGTTTTAATTGCGTTATCATTATATTTGGATTTAAATTGCCATTATTACAATTTTTCCATCAAAGGCCCAATCCATTTTTTTTTTGAAGACTAGATGGATCAACAAATTAGAATGACATGGATATTTTGTATTAGGCTAAAATGCAAGCTTTGTTGCTTCAGAATTAATAATGTATTTCTTTTAATATGAAAAATTCTGGACCATTGGATGTACTTAACCCATTTGAGCCCTTAGATCTTTCTTAGGTCACTTTTAGTCAAATGAATAGCTTCTAGACATCATTCATTCAGAGGGAGCTGTCACCAGAATAACATTCCATTCTCTCTATTTTTGTTTTTCTTCCATGGCTTTCTAATCTCCTTCTATAATCAATCCAGAGTTCAAACTTGATATTGAACCTAAGTCTAGGGTTGTATTGAATACAGATTTGATTTTAGTTTTAAAAGAATTCCATTTCTATTCTTTGTATTTTTATGTATTATGTATTATTCTGGTTTGATGATTATGTTTACATGATTACTGTTTTGATAGAGTTATTTGAGAACCCAGTTGATTTAATTGGTTGATTAAATCGAAAAATGTATTTTGAACTACATTTGGGTTTCTGTGTGTGTTTCTAGTTTTGTGCAGAATGGATTCATTTCGTATTGCTAGCTTAAGTGCAATTACGTTAGGATTAATTATATGAACCTATTAACATCCTAGATGGTAGTTTAGAAACATTAAATCCTAATAACCAAAAGATTAAAATCAACCCTGAAATATTATTAGGAGATAAGGAAGGGAAAATATCAGTGGGAGGATTTTGGATTGGTTACATTTCATATGATTGATTTTTGTTTTGTTCATTAATTAGTTTTCTATTCCGTTTAATTAGTGCAATTTGTATTTAAACCCCATTCATTTTAAATTTAGTTTTGTAGTTTGTTAAACTAATTGATTTGATTAAAGCTCCTTAGGAGATGATATTGTGGGTATTATATTACAAATCAATGAAAAATCACTAATCTTGATTAGTTTAACGACTACGAGTGAATAGTTTTTTTTTAACTAGATACAGGGGAGCCTAATGAAGATGCATGCATATTCTACAAATTACTAAATGATTTTGAATAAAGCTTATATCCAAATTATAAGTTTTCCAAATTGTCATTTCTAATAAAATTGTTTCGTATAAAATGTCTTGGTGGTTGAAATAATAAATTATTTTCTATGTTACTTCAGTTGTTGAATGATACTTTTCTTGAAGCAACAAAATTGCCAAAATCTTATTGTGAAGCGAGAAAGATTTTTTGAGATCTTGGGTTAGATTATATAAAGATTGATACTTTGTACAAAAGATTGTATTTTGGAATGAGCATTCAAAACTAGATCATTATGTGGCTTATGGTACTTCTAGATTGAAATCTAAGAACAATAATTCAAAGAGGAAAAAAAATTCCCAAAATATTTTTCATTATTTTCTATAATTGTAAGATTAAAAAGATTGTATATGTCAAATAAAACAACATAAAAAATGACGTGGTATTATGACAAGCATGTGGATGATTGTGTTTTAAGACACCCTGCAGATTCAATAGCATGGAAAAAGAATGATGAGTTGCATGAGTCCTTTGCTTTAGAGCCACACAATATTAGGTTTGGTTTGACTAGTGAAGGATTTATTCCCTTCAGCAACATGAGTACTCAATATAGTATTTGGTCCGTGGTATTAATTCCTTTTATTTTACCACCTTAGAAGTATATGAAAGATCCATATATGATGTTATCATTAATGATTCTTGGGCTGAAAGGTATAGGAAATGATAGTGATGTATATTTACAACCTTTAATAAATGAGTTAAAGGAATTATGTAAGTGGGTGTTAAAACTTATGATGCATCATGAAAACAAAATTTTAGCATGCATGTCATAATTTTATGGACAATTAATCATTTTCTAGCTTATGGAAACTTATCCAGGTGGAATACTAAAGGAAGCTTGGCTTGCCTATCTTATAATGTGAAGACTCATTTTATGTATTTAAAAAATGCGGAAAAATATTGCATTTTAGGATACCATCACCTTTTACCAATTAAACATAAATGGTGACATTAAAAAAAAATTCATTTGATGGCACAAAGGAGGTTAGGCATCGTCTTAAGAAAATTTTTGGTGAAGATGTACTTCATCAAGTTCATGATCTAGAGGGGTTACTGTTAGGAAAATAAGAGGAAGAAAAATGAAATGGAGCTTTCAACTAGTTAGCTTAAGAAAAATATCTTCTTTCAATTGCCATATTGGAATACTTTGTTATTACGACATAATTTGGATATCATGCATATTGAAAAAAATGTTTGTTATAATATTATGGGGACAATGATGAATGTTCTAGGAAAAATAAAGGATAACTTGAAAACTCAATTAGACTTGCAAACCTTAGGCATTAAGGTTGATCTACATCTCATACAACAAGTTGATAAGGTATCAATACTTGTACCTATTTAAATGTTAACTAATGATGCAAAAATCATTTTGTGTGATTTCTTGAAAAATGTCAAAGTTCCATATGGGTATTCTTCTAATATTGCTACATGTGTGAAAACAAAAGAGTGAAAGATCTTTAGATTAAAAAGTTATGCTTGTTATGTCCTCATGGAGTGCTTCGTTCCACTTGTGCTCATAGACTATTAGCAAATGAAAATATACGTAGTCCATTGATTGAGTTGTGTTCTTTCTTTAAAGAGTTATGTTGCATAGTTCTTACTATAGAAAGGTTAGATCAAATTGAAAATCAAATTGCTTGTACACTTTGCAAGCTTGAAATGATATTTCTTCCTTTATTTTTTGATGTTATAGTCCACTTACTAATACATTTAGCATAAGAAGCTAAGATTGTAGGGCTAGTCCATTATCATTGGATGTATCCTCTTGAAAGGTAATTGAATCTATCTTCATCTTACCTATATAATTCTAAATGTTTTTATCAATACCATATAACATGTATATACTCATTATGTAAATGTACTTACGAACTTTGAAGGATTACGTGCATAATTGAGTTTATCTAGAAGGTTGCATTATAGAGGGATATATTACAAATGAATATTTGATGTTTTGCACTTTTATGAAATTGAAATGAAATTCAATCATGTTGGGACAAATTGGATGGTGGTCCTAGTGAATTGTTTGGGCTATCTAATTTTGTATAGTCTGGTTACCTTACTAGAGTGAGTATAATATCAAGCAAATTAAGCATGGAAGAATTGAATCAAGCTTGTCTTATGTCTTGAAAAATTGTGATGAAGTTATTTCATTTATTAGGTAAGTATATTTATTTTCAACTCCTATATTATCTTATTATATATTCATATCTATAAACATAATGGTTTTATTTATATGGGAAGTATAAGTTGGAGATTAAAAGAGAAAATCTTAAAAATGTTGAAAGATGACATAATCAATAATTTTCGAAGTTTGAAAGTCATGCAAGTAGTTCACTTTTTTAAAGTTTGCTTATTTTTATTATAACATTTCATAATTTTAAGCTTTTTCTCTCTTTATATAGATTACACAATTTACAATAAAGGAAGTGATCAAGTAACACAACAACTTCTATATTTAGCTTATGCTCCAACATGAAAAGTCATATGTTACAAAGGATTCATTTTGAATGGTTTTGTGTTTTGCACAAAAGAATGTGACAATAATAGAAAAAGACAAAATAGTGGAATTATGTAAAAAGAGATTCTAATAAAGAATACTATGGTGTCATTGAGAATATTTTTGAATTATCTTAGATGGGAAATAATAAAGTTATTCTATTCAAATGTTTATGGTGGGATGTAGATAACTATGGCGGGGGAGTAAAAGTAAATAAATATGGGATAACAACTGTGGACAAGGGGGAAAGGTTGAACACAAATGAATGATTTATCATGGCATGTCAAAGTGAATAAGTCTTTTATATGGAACATATTACTAACTCTAATTGACTATGTTTGGTAAAGGTTGCACATCGAGACTACTTTGATATGCCTATGCTTGAAGCTGATGAAGAAGAATAATTGGATGTGGTTATCTCAAAACCATTTCAACAATGTATGTCTCATGATGTTAATGAGCCTTCAAATATTGTGTCTAATGATATGGAAATTCTTGTGTCTTGGAATAGGATGAACCTTAGCAATGCTCTTTATGTAGATTTAGAAGATGTAAGTCAAGAATGAGTTTTGTGATTAAGTGTTTGATGTATTTTAATGGGTTGTATTATTAAACCTTCTTCTACGTGTTACTTTTAGCTTTTCTATCTTGATAGCATCTATTTATACAATTATATTTTAAATTTAATATTTTTAATAACCTTTTCTTATATTATCTAGATTTTCTTTTTTGCTACAAAAAAGCATTATAATAGTTGTTGCTAATACTAGTACAAGAACAACACGTAAGTATGCCATTTTCTATCGTATTATTTGCAATATAAATTTTTAAAATTATTTCTTGTTAGGTGTTTATAACTTTGCAAAATTTAATATTGTTGAATAGGTCAATGTGATTACCCAAAAAAAAGTCAAGGATCTACTTGCAATCCTGAATTGTCTAAATTGCCACTTAGAAAGAGACTTGACATAACATGACTAAATAAGCATTTTGTTGGTCCAAATTCAAAGTTATTCAAGTCAAGATGTACACGACTCTGGTTAAGAAAGTGCAAAATGCACCACTAAATGTTAGTGATAGGTTGAAATTTCCATAGAAAAGAAGAACAAATTATTTGATCTTATTTTGGTTGTTACTTTAACACTGCAAAATTTTCAAATTATTTTTATAAAATATTCATGTTTTATATTGATTGATATTTAGTTGTTTCTTGACCTCAAGGTTTATTTTAAAGTTGAAGGTTGCCATTAACTTGTATGAACACAAATGAATAGGTCATACAAGAACTATCACCATGCATTAAAGAAAAAGTATTATGATTTCTTTAAAGGCCTAAAAAAGGCTCTTGTTACTATACCACCTGAGATAATAGAAGAAGATTAGACATATCTTATGAGGTTGTGAAATTTAGATAGTTAGAAAGTGAGTACTAGAAATTTGATTTTATTTTATTCTTGGACATAATATCAAATGTTTATGTGTTTTATTTTCTTTTTAGAAAATGAGTGAGCTAAATAAGATTAGTCGAGTAGCCAACAATACTATACACACTACAGGATCAAAAAAGTGTCTAACAAAGGGTCGAAGAAGAGGTATTAGAGTAATGAAGTTAATATATGTTGTTCAAATTTTAATAATATAATATTTTATTGTTTATTCAACAATAGAAAGAGAAGAAAAGACAATAAATTAGGCATGTTCACCTATGGGAAATTACATACACTAGTGCTAATGGGTAGGTTGCTAATAAAGAACTATAAGATAAACTTGTAAGTTATCTCAATTTAAATACACTAGATTATATGAATATTATGATGTGGTATTGAATTTTTTTAAGTCCTATAATTGAGCATTATATCATTTGAGTGTAGGAGTACCTTAGAAGCATCACATCTGAAAAAGAGAAAAGATCTTTAGACATAAATGCAAATGAAATATTTATAAAAGTTTTTGGGCCTGAGCAACATGGAAGAGTCCATGTGCAAGGAGTTGGTATTTGCCTCACACAATTTGTTGGCCCTTAGTCTTCACGTGTTTGTGAGCCTGAAAGGCAACTTAAAGAATCAGAAAAATGCTGTAAAGAGTCAAATGTAAAAGTAAGCTTACTAGAAGAGAAAATGAATATGATGAAAGATCTATTAACACATCTGCTTAGAGGAAGTGTGCCTAGAACTTAAAATAATTCTGATAATGGCATAACTCTCTTATTGATTTGGTAAGGTTTCTATCATTATTTTGTTATTTTTTCACTTTGAGACTTTTCCTTGAAATATATCACATGCTAATAGCTCCTAATTATTTAATTATAATAGTGTATAAAAATATAGTGTTACATACCTTTGGATTGTTGGAAATGTATGCAGAACTTTGTATTTAGCAAAAACATGTCTTGGATGTTGGTTTGTTGTTGAGATTGTATCAAAGGGGGTACATTGGGCCTCCTTTAGTTCTAACTCTTATGCATATATAAGTATATAAATGTTTTTTAGATAGTTAATACTAATTTAACAAAGTTTATGTGAGCAAGCTCTTCTTTTGTTCTAAAAAGTAGTTGTAAGGTTAGGTGTGATTTTCCCATGTGTTTAGATCCAACCTAATTATGAATTCTATAGTGCCATTATATAAAATGTCACATACATTCCTTTCTCTTCTCTAATATTTGGTTAAATAGCTTTAACTAATAAAAAATTGTTTAGTGGATATGCTTTATCAAAATTTTTTTGTTTTAGTCTTCTTCATGCTAATTACTGCATTTTGCATGAAATGAAAGCTTTGTTTTAAAAAAAAAATGCAAGCAAGTGAAATAGTTGAAGTTTTATGCCAAGAAAAAAAAAGGTGCAAGATAAAGCAATTTTTTTTTTCGAAGGACTCAACTTAGGTGCATAATATAAGAGTTAACATAACCATTAACTCATGACATGATTCTATCAGTATCCTCTAAAACTATCATTTATGCATCATTTGTGCTTACTCACTTGACCTAGTAAAATTTACTTAAATTGGATTTATATGATTTCAAGAAAAGAAACTTTGTTTTTCAAATAAGCAATTACTATAAAAATCTGTCTGTTAATTTGGTATAGGCAAAAATGAGATTTGTTCAATTTGGGAGTTAGAGAGATTATTAGATGGTGCATCACTTTATCCACAAATAATATCACATTGGCAAAGGCGTTGTTGAGCAACGTTTAAATCATACGTTGGTTTAATAATGTGACAAGACAATACCCTGCATGTTTTATGGTTGAAATATATATTACTTGGCTGCAATACATTAAATTATAATATTTTGAATTGTGCAAGAATATGGTCACACGTTTTCAGTTTTGAATTATTTTTAATAATAATCATAATTGAAATCATTAAAGTTGAGGTATGCCTTGAAGTTACTTGATGCTATACACTTATGAGTATAGCTTGCTTAAATGGTTTTAACTAGTATTTTGTTTCTTTATACTTTTAACCTTTTTTTATTCTTATTTTTCTCTAGAGATTATGCTTTAATGATATGATTTTTTTATGGTCTAATTCAATTCCCCCCCTTTCTTGGTAGATGGGAAGTGCATGAACTATATAATTTCAATGTTATTTTGCACTGTTTCAAAATATTTCAAATTTATTTTGCAAATATTTGAGTTGATATGATGAAGTTTTATATTTTAAATGCTTTTGCAATTAATACATTACTCATCTTTAATATTTGAATATTTAGATAAAAAAACTTTTGGTTGATGGTATATATTCAAATTTTGAGAAATATTTACATTGCATATTTTAATATAAATATTTTTATAAATAATATTATCAACTAAAAGGTTACTTTCCAATATAAAAAAAGAATAATGTAAAAAAAATATTATTAAAGATTATTATTGATACTTTGTTTTTAAACAGTCAGAATTAACAAAAATATAATCTATGACTGTTATTTTTAGTGATCATTGAAATTGTTTTAAAAATTTGACAAAAGTATATTTGATAGTCATTAATTGTCAATAATTCTTTAAAATTTTTATTGATGGTCATTAACCATAATAATACCTATTTTGATAAATACTTTTATCTACACTTATCAACAATTACATAGTCATCAATAAAAAAAATATTGATAGCTAAGCATACTTTTTTTTAACATTTAAACCCTAACAAATAACGTATTTTCTTGTAGTTTCTATTTAAATATATCATGGATAATTAAATACTTTTTTTCCTCACATAACTTGGTATATTATCAAATTTTGACCTTGTGAATGGAAATTTTGATTTAAAAAAATTGAAGAAAACACATTTTAGTTTTTAAAAAATAAAGATTTTAATTATTTAATCTTGAATCATAAAATTATGCTATTTAAATTTTAAATAGTTTTACTCTTGTATTGTTGAATCTTTTATCAATAAAAAATAAAATAAAAATATTATAAAAATTAATGAATAACAAATCAAAATTCTTAAAAATTAAAATATATATTCTTAAAGACTACGTAATTAAATAAATAACTATATACGTTTCAAGCATAAAAAAACTGTTTGTTCTAAGAAAAATTTTTGAGTCATCAACTGCATTCAATTACAAAGGTACCGGATAACGGATATTTGCAGGGCAGACGAAGAAGTAATACGGGGAAAATACCACGTGGCAGAAGAAGAATGGCACTGATGGTGAAGTGGTAAGCGAACGTGTCAGTCAACCTCGAGACCTTTTCCGATAAATATCAGCAACTGAGTAGATCGTTATCCAATTCCGCAACAACAATACTCATGCGTAGGAGGAGGGAAGGAGTGGGGTCCACTGTAAAGGCCACGTGGCCTACGGGACCCACTTTATCTACATAATAATTTTATTACTGAGTCCTGAAAACGGCCATAGGCGGCAGCATCTTGTCTAGTCGTCTTGAATGCCTCACGAGTTCGGTATATTTGCGCTTAGACAGGGACCCACCTCATACAATGATATAGTTTTTGCGCGCTTCTTTTCTGTCAAGTATCAATTATTAACATGGATTCTTTATATTTAATAAGTAAATAAATAATGAGTATTTAGAGAGATATAAAAAATTGTAAAGTGAGTGGATTAAAAAAAAGTAAATTTTATAGTATAGTAATTTTTTAGGATTTTTTATTATAAAATTTTTATAAAATTTAAAAAAATGACACAGTAAGTAAAAATATATATAAAGTTCATTTTTTATTTTTTCTTTTACTTTCTCTAATTTGGATTTTAATGTGTTCTTGAAATAAGAAAAAAAAGTAATTAAAGAAGTGAAAATGTGAATATGATCAATTTTTTTAATTTTCTCCTATTCTCTTTTTTTCTTTATTTGTTTCGCACATAAAAAATATTTTACTAATTTCTAATTTTAGAGGATTTTAATTCCACTTCTTTTTTAATTTAAATTTTATAAGGACTTTACAATAAAAAAATTTAGAAAATTTAAATTCAATCTTACGTGCACTTTTATTTTTTTGTGCTATTTTTTTAGTGTACATACTATAATATTATAAAAGGTGTAGGGGTTCAATTATACTGTTCATTATTTATAAAAACATTTCCTCAGAAAATAATACAATTTTTTAATTCATAAAGAATGAAAAGTTCGAGAAAAATTTTGGATTTTAATTTTTAAGACATGTCAATATAAAACGAGATATCATTTTTCTCATACAAAACTTGTTCACTTCAAGATATATGAATTTCTTTTTTATTTTTTACTTTTTGTAATGTTAACGATTTTTTTAAGCACATCATGACACAAAAATTTGGGGCTTATGGCGTACGTTTGATTTGGTTTTAATTTATTGTTTCTGGAAATTGTTTTTTGTAAAATATCTTTTCATATCATGGACCCAAAAGAAAGATTATAAACAATTGGGCATCAAAGCTTTAAGCATATTTTTTTACATATTTAATGCAATAAAATAATTAATATTTTATAAAAATAGAGAATAACATGAAAAATTGTTAGAAGATGCAAAGTATTCATGACCAAGTGCAATATAGAATCCTGCTTCTTTACAAGTTTGATGCAATGTTATCATTGAGTTCCTCCGATATTTTAACCAAAATTTTATTATTAAATTCGTCATCACATAATTGTCATCTTTAAACAAATGTTGTCATACACTGCTTTTGAAAAAATGTTAAAGTAGTAGTTAATAAATTTTTTTAAAAAACATACCCCTCAAAAAATTCCAAACATCTCTAATTACTTTTATATTTTTACAAATAAAAAATTGTTCTAAAAAATAGTATCCACATAGACCCTTTTGAACGTTGGAGCGATAAATTACCATTTATTTTTCATAAGTTGGCTCAAAATATGTTTCTACCTTTATTTAGTTTAAAATGTATCATTCAATACTCTTATATTTTTTTATAATACGGCTTGACGATCTTATAATATTTTTCATCTAAATTTTAACGGAAAAAATTATGTAATTTATGTAATTATTAAAGTAATAGTCCTCTAAAGCTATGGTTGAAATTAAGTTGAAAACTTGAATTTTTGAATATTAACTTAATATCAATAATAACGAAGGTTCAATGACATAATTTAGATCACAAGAAGATAAATTGTTTTTTAATGGAAAAGTAAATTGTAATTTATCTTTAAATGTTTTGATATCTTGTACAATAATTTAAATCATTCACTAGTTCAAGAATCTTGGCTCAAATGAGACATTTATTGGACGTAAGTATTAGAGGGATCTCGATATATATTTAGGTTTAACTTCTACCCTACTATTTTCTCCACTTCTAATTCAAGGCTTTGTACCTCATTTAGACGAAAAAAAAAATCATTTATTGTATATTAAACTTACCTTAACAATATTGTATTAAAGGAGTCATATATATATATATATATATATATTGAAGTCATCAAACTAACACTTCATTGTATTTTTGTCTATGAAGCATGGGCAATTAAAAAAAAAACTAAGATTCATTAGAAATTATATTTTTAGATAAGATAATAATGCTATATAAGTTCCAATTGAATGACAGAATTTGTGGGGAATCTGCACTTAATTGATAATAAATTAATTGGTCCTAATGTGGCACCCCATGATATGGTTACATCATAAAAGGATGGAAGATTGTCACATTACCATTTGCTGATAGCAATCCATTTATCAAAGCAAAGTAAAATAGTAACCTAATTGATAAGGTGATGCATCTATGTGTGAAATTCGAAGGTGGACCTGTTAAGAAAAATATAAAATTTGACCAAGTATTTTGCTTGCCACATGTCCTAGCTTGTTGCCCACTCCACCATTAAGTTATCCACTTACCCATGTTCTGCATGTTACTTTGCATTTTCCCATGTTGCACCATTTTAGGAGATAAAATGCATTATGGAGTCTATGTAGTGGCTAAGTGTTGCAAGTCATGTCCTACTATTTAGGAATTATTGTTATTATTTAATTAATTTTATCACTCATGTATTTGCCTATATAAAGGCTTGGCTTATGGAATAGAATGTGTTCTTCATTCTCTCACTCTCCCTCTCTCTTTATTATACTCAAAAGTTATTAGTGGTATCAGAGCTTGGTTTGTGAGGAGTGCAAAATATTGTGAAAAAAAAAAGCGGGAGTGAGCAATATTATTTTTTCTTCTTCTCTTGTGATTATTATTGACATTCATTGTTATTTCTGTTTGTTGCATCAATATGTCTTCTTTAGATTCTAACTTTGTACAGCCATCTATTCCACGTTTTGATGGTCACTATGATCATTGGAACTTGTTGATGGAGAATTTCTTAAGATATAAGGAGTACTGGCATGTTGTTGAAAATGGTGTAGCAGCACTTGCGAATGTACAACAATCAGAGATAGAGGCATTGAAACTGAAAGATTTAAAGGCGAAGAATTATTTATTTCAGGCAATTGATCGTCCCATCTTGGAAACTATTCTTTGCAAAGAAACTTCCAAGGATATATGGGACTCCATGAAGAAGAATATCAAGGCACTGCAAGAGTAAAGCGTGCACAACTTCAAGCATTGAGAAGAGATTTCGAGATTCTGCAAATGAAGGATGGTGAATCTATCACAAATTATTGTGCCAGAGCATTGGAAATAAGTAATAAAATGTGTTTATATGGTGAAAAAATGCAAGATGTTACTATTGTTGAAAAAATATTGCGTTGACTAACTCCTAAATTTGATTATGTTGTTTGTTTTATTGAAGAGTCAAAAGATATAGATGCACTCTCAGTTGATGAATTACAGAGCTCTTTGCTAGTTCATGAGCAAAAGATGAATCGCAATTCAACTATGGAGGAGCAAGCTTTAAAAGCTTCTACTTTTACTCGTTCCTTAAATTTTAAAGGAAGGGGTAGAGGTAGAGATAGAGGTCGAGGTTGAGGTAGAGGCCGCGGTAGAGGAAGAGGAGACCGAGGCAATAGAGATGATGAGGAGGATGAATTTCAAGGTAAAGGTGGAGAACGAAGTCAACAATTTGACAAATCTAAGGTAGAATGCTTTAGATGTCATAAATTTGGTCATTATCGTTCTGAATGTTATACTAAGCTGCCTAACAATAAAGAAAGAGGAGAGAAGTCAAATTTTGCAGAAAAGAAAGAGGAAGAAACCTTGTTAATGGCATGTCAAGTTATTGAAGCACCTTAATCAGATCTTTGGTATGTGGATACTGGCTGCAGCAACCATATGTGTGGAAGAAAATCTTTATTTTCTTCCTTAGATGAAGAATTTCATTCCTCTGTAAGTTTTGGTGATTGTTCTACTGTGAAGGTAATGGGAAAAGGTAATATTAAAATAAAAACTAAAAATGGTTTTGTAGAAACAATCTCCAATGTTTTCTATGTCCCTGATTTGAAAAGCAATTTATTGAGTGCTGGTCAATTGCAAGAAAAGGGTTATATTATAACTATTCAAAAAGGGGCTTGTGAGATTTATGATCCTTCACGAGGTGTTATTGCTGTTGTGCAAATGAGTTCAAACAGGTTATTCCCATTAAAGATTGAAAGTGTTCAATCTTGCTTGTTGGCTAGTGAGAAGGATGCCTCATGGCTTTGGCATTATCGCTATAGGCATTTGAACTTTGTTGGATTAAAAACTCTTCATCAGAAAAATATGGTAACAGGTCTTCCTCAAATTTCTGCTCCTTCTTAAGTTTGTGAAGAGTGTGTTGTTGGCAAACAGCCACGTACTCAATTTCCTCAAGGAAAGTCATGAAGAGCAAATGATGTATTGGAGCTTATTCATTCCGACATATGCGGGCCAATAACACCAATCTCCAATGGTGGTAAAAGATATTTTATTACATTTATTGATGATTATAGTAGAAAAACTTGGGTTTATTTTTTACAGGAGAAAGTAGAAGCTTTTAGTATATTTAAAAGCTTTAAAGCTCAAGTTGAAAATGAAATGGGAAAAAATATTAAAACTCTTCGTATTGATCGTGGTGGAGAATACTGCTTAAAAGAATTTGCAAATTTTATTGAGCAGTATGGTATTCGAAGAGAGCTTACAGCCGCTTATACACCACAACAAAATGGTGTATCAGAGAGGAAGAATAGAACCATCTTCAACATGGTGAGAAGCTTGCTAGCAAAAGGAAAAGTTCCAAAGAGTTTTTGGCCAGAAGCAATAAATTGGAGTATTCATATTTTGAATAGAAGTCCTACTTTTGCTGTTCAAAATATGACTCCACATGAGGCTTGGAGTGGGCGAAAGCCAGCCGTAGATCACTTTAGAATTTTTGGTTGTATCGCTTATGCCCATGTTCCAGATGAGAAAAGAAAGAAGTTTGATGATAAGAGTGAAAAATGTGTTTTTTTTTTTGTGTAAGTGAAATGTCTAAAGCTTATAAATTATTTAATCCGCTAACCAATAAAATTGTGATTAGCAGGGATGTTATTTTTGATGAAGAAAGCACTTGGAATTGGAATGGGCAGCAGCCTTCTCCAATTATTGAATCTGAAGAAGAAAAGGAGTACTCTCAATATCCAGAAAACACCATAGTTGCTACTCTTGAAAATTCACCAAATGACATTCTATCTACAGAAGTGGTGGAACCATCTCCAACTACTGAAATTGTAGAAGAATCACAGTCTAATTGTACTAGAAAGAGACCAGCATGGATGATAGATTATGTAAGTGGAGATGACTTAACTGATGATGAATCAATAGCTCATTTTGTTTTGTTTACAGATTGTGATCCCCTCACATTTGAAGAAGCCATCAAAGATACGAAATGGCGAATTGCCATGGATGAGGAGATCAAATCTATAGAGAAAAATAACACATGGGAATTAGTGGAACTCCCAAAGGGGCAAAAATCCATTGGTGTTAAATGGGTTTACAAAACAAAGCTGAACAAAGATGGTGAAGTTGACAAGTATAAAGCTCGCCTTGTTGTAAAAGGTTACAAGCAAGAATTTGGGGTTGATTATAAAGAAGTCTTTGCTCCAATTGCAAGACTTGATACTATTCGATTAGTGTTAGCCATAGCTGCTCAAAATTCTTGATATGTTTATCAATTAGATGTGAAATCTGCATTTTTACATGGTGAGTTGCAAGAAGAGGTCTATATTGACCAACCACTTGGATATGTGAAGAAAAGTAGTGAAGAAAAGGTATATAAATTAAAAAAGGCTTTATATGGACTAAAACAAGCACCAAGAGCTTGGTATAGTCGTATAAATGCTTATTTTATTAAAGAAGGTTTTTAAAAATGCCCTCATAAACATACTCTCTTTACAAAATTTGAAAAATGTGGAAGAATGCTTTTTGTATCTCTTTATGTTGATGATTTAATTTATACCGGAAATGATAATTCCATGATTCATGCGTTTAAAAAGAAAATGATGCAAGAGTTTGAAATGTCGGATTTGGGTTTAATGCATTTTTTCCTTGGCATTGAAGTTGTGTAATCATCATTTGGTATTTTTATTTCACAAAAGAAGTATGTTCTTCAGATTTTAGACAGATTTAAAATGGGGGATTGCAATCCTGTTCGTACTCCAACTGAATGTGGCTTAAAATTGGTGAAAGATGATGGAGGAAAGAAAATTAATTCTACTCTTTTCAAGCAGATGGTTGGAAGTTTGATGTATCTCACTTCAATAAGGCCTGACATCATGCATGGTGTTAGTCTAATAAGTCGATATATGGAGAATCCAACTGAGAGTCATCTCTTTGCTGCAAAAATAATTTTTCGCTACTTGAGAGGCACTGTTGATTTTGGAATATTTTATAAAGCTAACTCAAAAGGCAAGTTTTATGGTTTTTCTGACAGTGACTATGCTGGAGATCTTGATGATAGGAAAAGTACATCAGATTTTGTTTTTATAATGAGCTCTGGAGCTATATCTTGGTCTTCAAAGAAACAACAAATTGTTACTTTGTCGACTACAGAAGCTGAATTTGTTGCAGCAGCAGCCTGTTCTTGTCAAGTTATATGGCTAAAGAGATTGCTTGAAACGCTTCAAAGTGAGTAACAAAGCCCAACAACAATTTATTGTGATAATGTTTCAGCAATCAAAATTTCCAAAAATCCAACTTTACATGGAAGAAGCAAGCATATTGACGTAAGATACCATTTTTTGCATGACCTTTGTAATGATGGTATAATTGATTTGGTGTTTTGCAAAAGTGAAGATCAAGTTGCTGATATTATGACCAAGTCTCTCAAGATTACTGTGTTTGTGAAACTTTAAAAAATGTTTGGAGTGTGCTCTTTGAAAGACTTTGCTCAAGGGAGGGCTTAATTTAAATCCTTATACTCTTAAACTTAATGTTTGCATATTAGTTTAAGGGAGGGATTGTTAAGAAAAATATAAAATTTGACCAAGTATTTTGCTTGTCACATGTCCTAACTTGTTGCCCACTCCACCATTAAGTTATCCACTTACCCATATTCTGCATGTTACTTTGCATTTTCCCATGTTGCACCATTTTAGGAGATAAAATGCATTATGGAGTATATGTAGTGGCTAAGTGTTGCAAGTCATGTCCTACTATTTAGGAATTATTTTTATTATTTAATTAATTTTATCACTTATATATTTGCCTATATAAAGGCTTGGCTTATGGAATAGAATGTGTTCTTCATTCTCCCACTCTCCCTCTCTCTTTATTATACTCAAAAGTTATTAGGACCAGCTAAGCATAGTAATAGCTTTTATTTTATTTTTTGTGGCTTGATTGGGGGAGTAGTCTAGGCGTGGAGTGGGATAGGATAGGATACGTTTGAGCATTTGATTAGATATATAAAAGTTAATGAAGTGAATAGTTTTAATTATTTATTTTTTAACCCTTTCTATTTGCATATTATTTTAAAAGGGTTAACACAATAAGCTTATCCCACCTCTAATGAGTAATATCTAACAAGTATGAAATGGGATATCATCTATTTTTTCATCAAATTTTTAATCTGAGTTGTTTCTTCTATCCCACCTCATATAGCACTCCACCTCACGCCATTAATGATTAACCTACTCTACTTTCAGTCAAACCCTTAAATGTTATATTGCTGTGTTTTTATATTAATTATATATACCTGTATTGGTTGAAAATAACATATCCTCCAAGTCAATTAGCTATAGTCTTGTAGATTTATTTGCGTATAAACAAAGGCCATGTGATATGTGGAGTTTGTTTGAGGTAAGAGGTCATATTTAGGGATAGCAATTTATAGATGAACAACACAGGGTTTTTGTTATTTTCCCACAACCTTTTACAAAAGCTTTTATAATTTCTATAAAATAATTAACTTTATTTTATAATCTTGACAAAGCTTATCAAAATAGGAATTAACAAATGTTCAAAAAATTTTAAGCACAGACTGTTTTTACAGTTATTTTAGACAAAATTGTCTTTATAAACTTTATGCTGACATGCATAGAATCTTCTTTAACTTAAGGACTCATATGCAAGTTATCTCATCAATTTTAAAACTTCATTGGTTGGTCTCCTAGATTTATAGATTTGTGAAACTTGACCTTTCTATATTAGTGGATCCATTCAAAAACGTAAGTGCGCTAGACTAAATATTTGGGATTTTCACATATCTATGGACTGATTCAAGCTTTGGGAAAGGAGAAGTATTTGTGTGCATTTTATCTTCATCGTGAGAAGGGGTAATGTTTGTCCGTTAAAACTAGTAATGTCACCTTGTTGTCTATAATCCTCCATGAAGGAGCTCTTTAGGTTTTTGGACGGATATACTAATAAAATGGCCAATTTGCATGGATTTGTAAGTTTAGGAAGCCAATAGTTAAATTTTAAAATTGAGAAGATAAAGATATAAGTCGTTGAATTAAAGGGAGAATTGTGCATCTTAACCTAGACTTGTACCCAAAAAAGAAGTTCTTGGAATGTATATGTATACTCATTTTTTTAGCTTGTTTTATACTGTATGACCATAAACCTTATTTAGCAAACTCTTCATAATTATAAGAACTTATTTGAGTTATTAATTCATACAGCTCTAGCTAACTAGTTGATGAAAGAAAAAAAAAAGTCTCCTGTTGATCTTTTTTTTTTTTTAAATATAATATTATGCTTTATTGTATGACTACAATAATTAAGACTTAAATATATTTTAAATTCCTCAAGTTTCATAAAATTTTTAATTTAGTCCCTTTAATTCAAAAGCAAACAATGCCACCTTCTTATTTTCTAAAACTATCCAATTTTGGCCATCCATCACATCATTATAAAAATTTAACGCTAAATTTAACAGTTTATTGACTTGAATACCAAACCATGAGTTAAATGATGTCTTGTAAATAAATAATATATGATTTAGAATAATATTAAATTTGGCACTAAATTTTGAATTAATATTGTGATAACTGAAAAATTAGATTATTGTCGTATAAAATAGAAAAAAATTGCCTAATTTTATACTCGATCAGCCAAATGACACAATTTTAAAATTTGAATACTAAAAGTGTATTTAAGCTGCATAATAAATATATTTTGACCTATTCAGCCATTAACTTATCTTAATTATAATGCAAAAAATACAAAAATCAATGGACTAAAAATAAAATAAAATAAATATCAAACCAAGCCACATACTGTTGCGTGCTTTAAGTTTAAAAAGAAAAATCTGAAAGGTAATAAAAGATTAAGAGTTTAACATGCGTGCATATGAGCTATTATGATTAGTACCCGTCTTATGATCTGTCAATTGACCGATATTATTTTTGTTAAGTAAAAGTTATAGCCCACCAAACTAATTGGCTTCCAGCATGCTCAATCCGCCAACTTTTTCAATTTGGCCAAATAAAAAATTCCACAAAGTTGAGTCCTTCGAGTCGTATATATTTAGGCCAGCCAATGAAGGTGTATCCATCCAACTTAAGCAGAAAAGTTGGTGTTATTATAACAAATTATATGTGCAGATAGTTGAATTAAGTGCTAAACGCCTTTTATATCGTCTAGAATAATGTGAAGATTGGAATATTCGTTAAGTATAAGCCATTGGCCCATTCTATTTTTCCCTCTCTATCTCATGGTTTCATTATACTAAAGAATATTATTACTAGCTAATCTCTGGTATTTGGACGTGTATAATTTGTCTTTTTGTCCCTTGTGTTGTTGTGTTTCTTGGACGTGCTTGTTTGCTTTCTTATTGGTGTTTTTTTTAATTAATAAAAAATGGCATGCTCTTCGAATTTGGTAGATAAGGCAGCTGACAAAGACTTCGATAAATGTTGAAGTCTTGTTTCCCCGCTCAAGCTAATCGAATTCTACAATCGGGCTTTGTCTAGACGAAGCAATTTGAATTTTAAAAGCATAAGACGTATATTGACAAAATATTAAAGCTCCATCGTTTACGAAAAGAACTTAATTAGTTTGATTGGTGAGGCTGTTCAATCTGAATTTGATTCAGAATATTTTAAGAATAAAATTTTTTATTATATACTTGAAGTCATTAGAAAAAAAAGTCTCGTATAAATTTAAAAAAAAAACTCATAATCATAATAGTGAAAAACTCCATCATTCTGTAGTTGTCGTTAAGTGGAGAATGGAATTAAATTAAGTGCTTCAACTGATACATCATCTCCTCCTGCATTTCATTTATGCAATTATACCTAGATCGATAATTAATGAATATTCTAGTATTTCTTTTCACAATCCTTGTTGCTTAAAAAATTCAAGAAAAATAGAACAAAAATTATATCAGAAAAGAAGATGAGGCCGTGCAAGAAAAGCACCCGAGTTGATCTGTCCTTTTTGGGTTTTGAGCATATTCTTAATGGCCAATTATAAGTAACTTTCTTTTTTATATGTAATGTTATAGTACTGTAACCATATCCTTTTCTTCAAAGCCATAAACATAAATTATATCAGAAAATTCAAAGCCATAATGTTATGGATAATTAATGAATATTCTAGTATTTCTTTGTACAATCTTTGTTGCTTAAAAAATTCAAGAAAAATAGAACAAAAATTATATCAGAAAAGAAGATGAGGCCGTGCAAGAAAAGCACCCGAGTTGATCTGTCCTTTTTGGGTTCTGAGCATATTCTTAATGGCCAATTATAAGTAACTTTCTTTTTTATATATAATGTTATAGTACCGTAATCACATCCTTTTCTTCAAAGCCATGAACATAACTTATATGGACAAAATTATTGCCCCCTCCCAAAAAATAAAGAGAGCTTTATTATAAATAACGATATAATTCTTCTGTTTGCTATATAGCCAAAATTGAATCCACTGAAAGCCGAAGAATGTGTAGGATTTAGATTTTAGCAAGGTTAATTGATTGGTTATTTTAAAATAAATTAATGATTTAGTCTCTAATAAATTATTTTTTAAAAATAAAGCCGCTTATAATCTTTTAAACAAAATGACAGTCATAATAATCTAATATACTAATTGACATAACTTAAATAAGAGCTTATATACATAACCATTAACTAATGATCTGATGAATTTGTTTAGTTACTATTATTTTTTCAAATAGAGTGGTTTTACCTAATTTCTGTTCTCTTATTAAACTAGGTGAATTTTGAAAAATCAAGCAAAAATTGACGTTGTTGGAGGAAAATGACACCTAAGACAATTTCAAATTATCAATCAACTATTACTTGAATTTTTGTTCATGTTATCTCAGTTAATTTATTAAGTGATTATGAATTTACTTAATATAAAAGATTATTTTGATTGGAGAAAAATGATTAAAAAATTAAATTAAAAAATTTAATCTCTAGATCGAAAACCAAATCTAGAAGAAAGTAATATTTCAAGATTAAATTATTAATTTACTCATAATTTCTTAGACAAAATCATTTTAACAAAATGCGAAAAGATGCAATGCGCCATGGAGAAAAAGAATCAAGATATTGGGCATTTTAGAACTTAAACGCAAGGCAAGCATATTCGAGAGACTGGTTCAAACAAGAAAAGCAATACTATAGGTCTCTCCTTGTCCCTTTTTCCGTTTTTCTCATCTTTGTGCTACTAATTATATATAAGTTCGCTCTTAAACTTTACTTTGGCGAATGCTTATCGCAAATAAAAAAGAGCATTAGTTTGCTTTGGAACGCCCTATGATGTATGAATATATGAAGATTTAAAATTTAACCTTGAGGCAACCGAAAAAACAAAGAAAATCATGAGATGTTCCATGACAGAGTGTACGTTATTCCTGGTTGGCCGGCATGTCCTGAACAAACCCATATTTACTATGATAATAATGTTAAATAACAGGCTGGTATTACCTATTATACATTCTTCTTATCCTTAATAGTACCAGAAAAGGTTTGAAAAGATGCTTCATTTCATGTCGGGTCTGCCAGAAGCATCTTTGAAACATTGCATTACACAATATATAGACCTCTAATGGACCAATGCATATGTTAATATGCATAAATTGTCCACTTGTCATTGATTAGGATAGCTCACCTTTCTTTTTTTCAAAATTACAATTTGCAGATGGTCATAAACCAATGCTGGTGGTGGAGCCCTCTTTGAATTCCTGGAATTTGAATCCAACTTTATTTGGGAGGCACCTAACACCTAAATGCTAGCTCATATTTTCCCCTTCCTTAAAAAATTTGAATCTTCTTCAGTCTTCAAAGTGCCTTAACACACACAAAGAGTTAATTTAACTTTATGCGAGTATAAAAGATCTATATATAGACCAAACTATTTATAAAGAATTATGTAAATATGTCCAAAATAAATGCATGTATTTCTTAATGATTAATTTTATGAGGGAGGCACCTAAAAGACCTAAATGCTTGCTCATATTTTTTTCTTGGAAAAGTTCAATATTCTTTGGACTTCAAAATGACTTAACACACGCAAAGAGTTAAATATATCTTTATCCATATGAGTATAAAAGATATCTATACTAAATTATTTATAAAAAGAAATATATAAATTTCAAAAATGAATTTATCAAACACATCTATATATTTTCTAGAATTAATTTATTTTTAATATTATGAGTATACTTTAGAATTTTTGTTTCTTTAAGCTTCCTTAAGCCTGCACGTATGAACAAGGATGCAAAACGCTAGTCAAGAGTGAAACCGAATCACACATTTACAGCTAAGATATGAGGTCCCATGGGCTTACGCGATTGGTCCAAATGGTAGTCACTTATAAATAAAACACGAGCTCAGAAGTGACATGGGCCCACCAAGATTTGATAAAAGATTGGAAAGAGAAAAGAGGATTATAACATTTCCCTTTTGGTAGGTGTTAGGATTAGAAAAGTAAAGAAGAAAATGGTTGGAGGCTTAATTGGCCACGTTTAAGAGAGTTTAGTTCACACGGACTTGAGAAATCTAAAAAGAAAAATGTTTGCGTGATGAATAAGGTGTCTTTATTGCAACAAACTTTTCCAATCTTGTTATTGGTTAGCTGCGTTTCGTGTCTATCTCTATCTTTATCTTTTGTTGGTTTTGATCCAACAACAACTCTTCCCTAGGAAGCTGCTTCTTTTGTTGACCTACGGATTCAACAATGCTTTTGCCTCCTCTTCCTTTGCTTCTTCTTTTGATTTGCCTTTTTTATTTCAACTACTATTCCTATCTACTCAGTGAAATTTCTCAGGTTTACATTCATCACTATTGAAATACTTGTTTCTCAATCTTGGTTTATTGACATTCAAGTTATATTCCTTTTCATTCTATATAGTATTGTATCATGGCCCTTTGTCAGCTTTTTCCATGGTCTAAAAATTATATTTTAAGTAGATAATGATATAGAATAAATAATTTGAGTGTCGGCTTAGCATGATACAGTTTTTTTTATAATTATAAATTAATCATTATATGTGATTTAGTTGTCAGAAAATTAAATAATTTTGTAAAGATGTTGTATTCAACAATTTTCATGTCATCATGAGCTAAAAAAATTTCATAACCCCGTGTTTATTGAGAGTTGAGTATGAAATGTTTAGATACTAAAATACTCTACAATCAAGCATTGAAAATTATTTTGAGACGTTCTACTGAAATAGTTTTATTATTTCGGAGTCAACTATTGAAATAGTTCATGAACTCTTCCTTCAATTTGATGGGGTTGACAATTGCTTAAAAGTGCCATTTGCTTCATGTATGGTGTGGGGGCAGGATTGAAAAATAGCAAAAGGTTGGTCTGCTTATAGTTTTGTGCTACTGTCAGACTAGAAATTGTTACGTATATTCATTGTGGTGATTCATTGTTTACGTAAAATTTTTCCTCCTCCCAAGTTGCCATCCATTATGTCAAATCCAATACAGTATTATTGGCCCAGTTGGAAGGAAAAGGAAGTTCTGCCAGCAATTTGGACGTTGTTTCAACGCTGAATTTGGGATTAGAAGCAGTCATTGTGGGAGCTTCTTGTAACAGATTTGTGCAAATGAAAGGTGATTGATGTCATCGTAAACCTAAGAAGAACGGGCCTGGCTTATAGAGCAAAAGAGGCCTTCCATTTTTATTCATTCTGCTAGCTTCTCATAATCTTGTGGATCTAGTGGGCCATATTGTTCCCATTTCAGTGAAAATGCAATTTTGAACTCAAACTTTCTTCCACTTGTTCTATGATATCCTCCACACTTCTATACGTCATGCCTAATTAATGTTAGACCAAAAATAAAAATAAAATTAAAACCTTTTTTTTTTCAGAGTCAATTTATTGTAGTCAAATTTCAGAAAAATGTTTTTTGTCAACTCTCTAATGTGGATGACCTTATCTTTAATTATTCTGAATTGAAAAAATAAATTAACTAATATAGGCACTAGTTAGCCCGACCAGCAACCGAGTGCATTGTTAAAATAGAATGTTAATAATTCAGACTTTCGGTACTATGTTTACCATTTTAATATTATTTATTTTTTTCCCCTTTTTGACTTCATATAGTTAAAGAATTTTTTTTTTAAGACTGGCTTCGTAAAATAGAAGGTATTGAATATTTGGATATCAAGTAAATATACCAATGCTTCAAATGTTGACGAGTGTCTCTATAATTATTGGCTATTTTAATTTGCTCTAAAATATGCGTTTGGTGGCATTGGTGGATTATCCTTAATGCTTATAATTTATTAAGAATAAAATAAATCAAAATTAATTCTTATTACAGTTGTGTTTTATGGTTGTGAACACCATGTTTTCTCCAAAAAAACTTCAAAAATAATAACAAAATCAAATTAATAAAATAAAATAAAATAAAATAATGAAAAATAAAGAAAAGTTACTCAAAAAAAATATTAAAAATTTTTTCTCTCAAATTCCTAAAACCCAAACAACTCAATTAAAAAAAAAAGAAAAAAGAACCAAAAATTGAAAATCAAATTAAAAATATAAAATCAAATAGAAAATTGAAGGTTGTGCAATTTAAGTAGGATTGTTGTGCATTAATACAAGTATCTCTACCTCCTAAGCTAAAAGACCCAAGAAGTGTCATGATTCCATGTGTGATTCATGAAACCTCATTTTTAGCCCTTTGTGGTCCAAGTGCAAGCATTAACATAATGCCTTTTTCTCTATTTAATAGATTGGGTTTAAGAGGAATTAAGGAAACTAATGTCATTTTAAAAATAGTAGACAGATCCATTTAGAAACCTTTAAGACTAATCGAAGATGTCTTGGTGAACATGGAGGATTTAATATTTCTAATGGACTTTATAATTCTAGATATGATGGTAGATAGAATAATTCTCGAAAGACTATTTCTAGCTACTACTAAAATTGTGATTGATTGCCACATAAGGATGCTAGTCCTAATAGTGGAAGATAAAGAGAAAACTTTTAATATTAAAAACCCTTTGAAGTTTCTTATCTGTAATGATGGTGGAGTGAAATCATTTGATTTAGTAGATGAGATCACAAAGTCTTTGCAATCAAAACTTCTGTATGATCTCATTGATTTGTGAGTAATTCATTTAGAAAGTTATGCTTATGTAGATTGTGAACATCTACTAGGTTTAAAAGGTGATCATTAGGAATCTAAATCTGAAAGTGTATATTGTAACACCATAATGTGTTAACCTCGACTAATCTCCACTTAGGCTTGATTTTATGAAATTCCAAAGAAAAAGAGTAAAACTGTGGCAATTTATTACATTATATTAGGGGTTTGGACGCTCATACTTTACCCCGTGGGTTCCGTGAATCCATCAATCACATCCTCTACTCAAATTCCATTCATACAACTTATGCATATTATAAAACAATCAATGAACCAGGGATATGAGGCCAAAAACCAGAAAAATACAAATTCTCTCACGGGTCCAAAATTTAGATTTTTGGCTTCAACTTTGGAAAATCATAATTAATTTTAGAAAAATGGGAATTAAGCAAACCATAGCTTTCTGGAAAGTTCTGGATGTTAAATTTATAGTAAAAATAATTTCAAACCACAATCTCAATATTTGGACCTTGTTTGATAACAGAAAAGCTTGAAAGGTCAGATTACCCAGCGTTTCTGATATAGATTTCTGATATGAATTTCAAAACTTCATAACTAATTCCACAAAAATCCAATATGGGCAAACTATATCAATTTGGAAAGTTATAGATGTTAAATAGAGAGAAAAAATAAGTTCTGACCAGTTCAGTAGCCTTTAGGCCTCGAAAACTGATGGACCAAGGTTAGCTGACATCCTTGATACTGACTCAAAACTTCAGAAAATTATTTCTCCCTCTACAAACCTCCAATTGAGGTGCTTTTAGTTGGTATATGTAACTGTGAATATCTAATTTTTTTTGTTGAAAAATTTCATAGCCATTGGACACCGTTTGAGCCACGAATGATAGAGGCAAATTTTCTGACCCTATGAACAGTGCCATTGTCAAATTTGAAAATTTTACCAATTTTAAAAATTCATCAAAAATTCTTTAGAGTTCCAAATAATATGCACTTTAGTTTTCCAAAAAGCTCAAGTAGGACCTATATGCATGCCAAGTTTCAGACCAAGAAGAGGTCATTTGGTCAAATCTTGACATAGCCTTTAAATCTGGCAAATTTAACACCCTATATGGATCAAAGTGGGTTCAAATGGCCTCATACATATTTTAACATACCTTGGGCAAGTTTGAAAGCACTAATACATCACATATGAATTGTCCAAGTGGTCTAAACCATCATACATATCAAACTCACTATGTCACATGCCATAATACACAACTAAGAGTGAGATACCAAGTGGGAAAATCATACATTCTCATTGCTTTGGCTCTAATATTGATATATACAATGTATTCACATACTTTTATATTTGTGATAAGCATAATATTTTATATATTTTATTCTCTTTAACTTAGACATTTTAGATCCAAATATGGCTTTAGGGGTTTAATTAAATGGAATTTTGTTTTAGTAGTCATTCTCTGTACTTTATGAATTAATTGGTAAAATAATTGATTTTAATTGCATAAATCATTTTAAATGAATTTTATGAATTTTATATTTCACTTTCCATTCTTTTGTGTAGATTTTGTTGGGCAATTAGAGCTTTGAATGATAAATTGGTTTGAAGAAGAGAAGGGTTGTTATGTGAGATAAGGCCTTGGTTTTGGAGACTTGAACAGAGGAGGGAGGACGAGCACATTCACACAAACACTTTCATCTCCACGTAACACTCAAGGAAGGGCAGCTCAAGTCAACTACATGCATGCATGGCCCACGTACAAGCATAGAACACACTCATGAGTCACGAAGCCCTTGTGTACAACATTTTCTATCGTGGAAGCATTGTTGTTGCACATGGGAAAGTGTGAGCAGAACGTAGAATTGAAGGAGAGTACGTGGAAGACAAACTCGAATGAAGAACGTACATGGAAAGGAGAAGCTCGAGAGGAAGAGTATAGGCTGGGATGATTAAAGAAGCAAGGGGTTCTATGTGAGAACAAAGCAAACAACACAGAGGAAGGAGACCACGTGGGAAGTGAATGAAAAGCATGCAACAACTTAAGTAGAGGAATCACATGGAAGAGCTTGGGTTGGCGTGGATGCATGAGCTAAATGAGATGAATCAAAGAGAAGAAGTGATCACGAGCTATAGCAGAAAGTTTTAAATGGCAAAAGTCATGTGGAATGGGAAGCAAATGAAGAAGGGATCTGCATGAAGCATGAAGGGTTGCCAAACACACTCAACCATGCAGCAATGTCCAATTGTACGTAGGAGCAGTAGAAGGAGCCAACGTGGAAATCACATAGAGGTAACACAAACAAAAGAAGCTACATGAGCAAGGGAATGAAGGAAGCAAGGGCACGAGATCTTCACTCAAGCTTGAGTAGAGAAGAAGTACAGTAGAAAACGAGCAGAAATAGAGAGGAAAAGCTTGCATGAGCTGCATGGGAGAAAAGGAATGCTACGGGTTTATCAAGAAAGCGAGCTGAATGTGGCTGAACAAAGATGAAGCTGCATGAGGGAAGCCAACGGAAGAAAAATGAGAAAAATATAGAGAGACGCTGGAGTTGAAAATGTGGTGAAGTAAAAGGATTTTCGCATTAACACACATAGCAGCTAAAAGGGAGAAGAAACACGTACAAAGCTATAGGTTCTAGTACTTGTTGAGGAGAAGAATGGGTTGAAACGATGGAGAAGCCACGAGGTCATGAAGCTACATGGAGAATAGGAAGAAGTTGCGTGGAATGATAGCTAAGGTGAACGAAGGTGTAGCTGAATTAGAGGACGAAGCAAAGTACAGGCCCCGGGTTTATCATGCACGGAGGGAAGCAAAGTTAAACATTGAACAGAACCATGCGTGAAGAACGTCAGTGAGAGAAGGCTGGAGCTGAGGAGTATGGCTGACGTGTATTAACGAAGCTTGCATGAGCTAAATTATTAGCTACAGATCACGTGGATATGAAAATGAATTGAAGAAGCTGACGAGGAGAGAGCTGGAGATTAATTTTGCTATGGCTGACGTGGATTAATGAAAGTGTAAGCTGGGAGAAGAAAATAAAACGTGAGGTATTCAGCGTGAGGCAGCACATGAATGCGAGCTGAGGGGCACGTGATTCATTAAGAAAAAAAATGTGCTGGAGCTGAGGGAAGAAAAACGTGACTTCAGCGTGACAATTGGGAGGGGGAGAATAGATGGACAAGGGAACGAAAAAAAGGGCGAACTCGAGAAGCAGAAGGAGAGAGCATTTTTCTCGTTGAATCATCCATGGCTGCAGCTTATTCTATCAATTTTCCTCTGATTAAAATCTCCATGGTAGCTTGAATCATCTATGGTGGCTAGCTGAAGCTTGGAAACTCCTAGATGCAGATTTGAGCTCTACATTTTCTCACCAAATTAGATAAAAATTCTCTGCTCCACCTTTTAAATTCAGAATTATTCTCTTTATTAATTTGACTAGGTTTAGTTTATTAATTGAGGAATTTGATTACTGGAAATTTCTGGATTGGGTTGAATTGTGGATTGAGCTTAATTTGATCTTTGGAATTTAATTGTGATCATTACATGTTTGTAAAAATTTCAGAATTAGTGCTGTGCAATTTATCTTTAATTTTCTCTTGATTTTAGGCCAATTGATACAATGGTTATTGGATTAAGTGGCTGAAAATTTTGTGCAATTAATTGTTGAGGAATTAATTAATCTAATTGGTTAATTAGCATTTCAAGTGGGTTGTGCAGTAGATTTTATTAATCAATTAAGATTGGTTATAGTGTGTTCTTGCGCTTAATTTAATTAATTAATTTTTCAAGGTTTCTTGTGGTTGCAAATTTCTTGAATAATTGATTAATTGAATCTTGGATGGTTATTCAAGAGTCTTTATAGGGAATACACCAAAGAGTAAGAAATTAAATCCAATTTGGTAAACTAAAAAGGGTAAGGATAATTGAATTCTAGGGAGTTCATATGAAGGCTAGCTACCACATTTTCTCAACTGTTTACTTCACTTTAGACTTAAGTTTTTTATTCTTGTCATTTAAAATTTAGTTCAATTAAATTCTAGTATTTCAAAACCCCCAAACAAGTCCCAATTAGTAATACTTAGAACACTCTTTCATAAACAAATTGAGACACAAACTCCTTGAAAAATGACTTAGGTTGCACCATTAACTACAGAATTCCTTTTGCTTCCTAGTTTTATTTAAGATTGCGCGACACAATCGTCAATTTGCTCCAAGGTTTACATCTAAAAAATAACATGTACATATGAATATTGACATCCTTTTACATCAAAGGCCATACAAAACTATACAAAGTATCAAGAGATGGCCATTTATGCTTCATGGCCTTCAATCTTTGGCTCTTAAGCTCCACCTGGACCATATGAGATGGGAGAGGGAAGGGGGTGAGATTCATGAAATCTCAATAACTCATGCACTCATTCAAGGAAGCAATCAAGGTATATAAACATGTCAAAGCATGCAAGTAGGCATCCAACCATTAAAAATCATACAACATATGATTTACATGCCATGAAAATCATATTAATTCTAAGAATAAGCTCTAGAGACTTTTGGTCTAGCCTCACCCTATTTTGGGGACTTTTGGATTGGCCTCACCCTTGGTTTAGGGACTTTTGACTTGGTCTCACTTTTTCATGAGACTTTTGGCCTTGTTTCACCCATTCTTAAGGACTTTTAGCTCCACCTAACCCATCACAAAGACTTTTGGCACCATCTCACCTTTTAAGAGCAATCTTCACAACCTAAAATATAAAGATATTGGTACCAATGCAACAAGGCAATATCAAATGGCATGTCTCACAATACAAGTGCATACACAAGCATACAATGACCATCATACATCTAAGAATGCAACAAGAAAGAGTGAAGAGCTACCTTGGCACTCAGATACAATTCTCCCATTTTAATTTCTCTTTCCCCTTCTCAATCTCATAACCTCAACTAGATGGAGCTTGATCTCTTTAGCCTAGACACAACACATAGCATGTAATTACTCTCTTGGACTGGGCCAAAGTATTATACTTACACTTAAGAAGCATACTTAGTCTTTTAGTCCCATAATAGCTCCATGAAAGGTCTAATGAAGCTTCTAAATTTTCTTTGAAGGGAAAGACACTTGGGAAGCTTCCTAGGGGTCTTGGGAACTCAAAAAAATACTCATAAAGGCTGGGGGATTCTTAGACAAAATCAGATTGTATAAAATGTTCAAGAACCCTTATGGTTCATATCTTAAAGTTCACTAGCTTTTCTTCCACTTACTTTGCATTTGCTAGCTTCCTACACTCTAATTCATAAGTTTCATGCTTGTTCTAGGTCAGAACTTCCTTCCTCTCTCAAGCTCTCAAGTTGGTAGAACCAACATACACAAGAAGCAAAGAAGAAGAAGAAGCAAAGATACATAGATATCTACTTTGAATTCAAGCTTTTTTTAAGAGTGTTTTCCCTTTGCCTTAGCCTTCCATTTGAATTTCTACTCTCCCTCCTCTGAACCAAGCTTAAAATAGAGCCAATTCAATAACTAAAACCATAGAAAGAGAGGACAAAGAGAGAAGAACAAAATTTCAAGAAAGAAAGCTATGAAAATCTCGAGTTTCTCTCACCTTTTCCTTAGTTTCCTTCCTTCTCCCTTCCTCCTCCTTTGTGCCTTTCTTAGATGAGCTTTCCCTTGGTCTTAAGCAAAGGAAACATCAATTAAAAGAAAAGAGAAGTTTCTGGAGTCTTTAAGAAGGAAAATAATACTTTTTCATGCTTTTTCTGGATCAATTCTCGCTATAGCGAAAAATACCCCTCGCTACGGCGAGCACTTATAAGTCTTAGGTCCTCTGTTACCTCTACGGTATATGCTATTGCGAGAAACTCCCTGGATTTTGGGTGGGGTGCACAAACTCACTATAACGGGCTATATCCTTACTATGGTAAATTAGCACCTTTGCTATAGCTAATTATAGCTAATTGGAAACTCATTGTAGTGAATTAGTGCACTTGCTATAGCCAACAAGGGGTCCTAGCTATGGCTAGCAGACTTAGAAAATTTTCAAAAATCTTAGATGTTACATATATGGAGAAGTGGATTTATAAGGTGATCTAATTTCTTAAGATTGATCAATTCTACATACCTTTGAAAATTTTAATGTAGATGAAGAAAAGAAGATTTTGAAAGCAAGTAAATTGGAGCTTAAACCATTACCATAGCATTTGAAGTTTGTTTTCTTAAGAGAGGAAAAGATTAGACATGTGATTATTTTTTTATTACTCATTAAGGAAATGGAAATATAACTTATGCAAGTTTTAAGTGAGCATAAGGAAGTTGTAAGTTGGATGATAAACAATATTAAAGGACTTAACACATTCATTTGTATGCATAAGATACTTATGGAAGGGAACTTTGCGACTAAAGTCTAGCCAGAAAGGAGATTAAATCCAACAATGTAGAAGTGATGAAGAAAGAGATTATTAAATTACTGGATACAGAGATGATTTAGCCAATATCTGATAATGCATGGGTAAGCCTTTTTCAAGTGGTTCCAAAGAAAAGAGTGATGAAAATGGTAAATAATGAAAACAATAAGCTAATAACCACTAAAGTGGTTAACAAATAGCAAGTTTGCATTGATTATAGAAAATTTAGTGATGTAATAAGAAAAGATCATTTTCTATTGCCATTTATTGATCAAATGTTGGAAAGGCTAGTTGGTTATAGTTTTTATTATTATTTTATAGATATTTAGGATATAATTAGATCCTTATCACTCCTAAGGACTAAGAAAACACCACTTTCACTTGTCCCTTTAACACATTCCATTATAGAAGGATGCCTTTTGGACTCTATAATACATTTGAGACATTTCAAAGCATATGATGGCCTTATTCTCTAATATGATAGGCTGATTCTTTTAAATTGTTATGGATGAATTTTTTATATTTGGTTTAGATTTCATCTCATGCCTCCATCACCATAGTTTAGTTTTGAAAAGGTGTAAAGAGAAGAATTTGGTGCTAAACTAAGAGAAATGTTACTTTATAGTGCAAGAAGGGATAGTCTTAGGACATAAGATTTCTACCAACGGAATTAAAGTTGACTGGGCAAAAGTTGAAGTTATTGAAAGAATTCCACCAACTTCAAATATAAAAGGTATCAAAAGTTTTTTAGGCCATGTAGGATTTTACAAGAGATTTATGTAAAATTTCTTACATAAAGCAAAGGCCTTCTATAACCTATTAGCCAAGGACATTCCTTTTGTTTTTAAGAAGCATGCAAGAAACCATTTGATGAACTTAAAGGCTAAATAGTGTAGTGCATTAGTAGTTGTTACTCCAAATTGGGAATTACCATTCAAGATCTAGTGCAACACTTGTGATTATGGTATTATGGTGTAGGAGGAGTTTTAAGGCAAAAGCCAATAAGGTATCTCAATTGATCTATTATATCAATTATAAATTGAATAGTACTCAACCAAACTATTCAACTATCGAGAAAGGATAATTATATGTTATAATAATGCTCGAGAAATTTTGATAATATATCTTGGGATTGAAAGTCTTTGTATACACAGACCATACAACAATCAAATATCCATTGACCAAGAAGGATGCTAGGCCAAGATTAATTTGCTAGGTTCTACTTACCTAAAAGTTTAATTTAGAATTTCGGGAGTCAACAATCAGGTAGCAAGTTATCTCTCCTGATTAAAATAAGAAAGTAAGGATAGAACAAACTTTGAAGAGGATTTCCCTTATGAGAAACTAATAAGTGCAATTATAGTGGAAATTTGTAATCTCACATCTCCCACTACTAATTTGCCTTGGTATGCAAATATTGCTAATTTAATTATTGCAATTTATGCCTTCATGTTTGACAATGCAACAAAAGAAGAAACTAATTAAGGATGCACAACCTTATTTTTTGGAAGAATCATATCTTTACAGAAGGTATGTGTAAATTTGATTCTTCTAAAATTGAACTAGAACTGATAGGATAATGAATGAAGACCTTAAAGTAAGATAAATTATGGGTAATTAAAGGTAGGATATTAATTAAAGCATCCAAAAATTAGATTAGGAAACTATGGATGGCCCAGATCTAGAGTTAAAATGGCTAAACAAACTAAATAGAAAGGGTAGTGGCAAAATCATAATTTCAGGTAAAATTTTAAAAACTCAAAGGAAGAAGTTTAAAATGGTAAAGTTAAGCTCATTAGGACTTTCAAGACCCTTGAAAAACATAGGAACCATTATAATAGCTAAAACCCTTTCAGTGTGTGGTTTAGATTATCAATTGATTAGAACTTTGATTAAGCCATCTTGGATTATTTTAAATCCTATAAATTTGAAAGTAAACATTTTTAGTAAACTAGAGAACTTAAATTTTCATATGGAAAAGATAGATCTAAAAAAGGATATAAAACGAATTTAAACAAAGGAATTGAAGTTGTAGGATGTAATCAGTACTTTTAGAATTATTTTAAAATCTTTCTTTTCCTTATATATGTTTAGTCGTGCCACCCACAGCCTCATAACTAACTCTAATTAGCTCTTAAGTAGACCAAGGAAGATGCACAAGAGAAGGGAGAAAGGAGATAAAGAAAGACCAAGAAAGATAAGAAAACATCCACTTTTTCACCTTATGGTAGTTAGAAACTTTCTTTTCCTCTTTGAGCTCTTTCTTTTGGTGGTTTAAGCTTCTTGAAAGGATACTTTGATGGCTGAACTCTTGGAGAAAGAAGGGAGTTTAAAGAAACCAATTCTACCATAAGAATCTTCATTTAACAAGGAGTAAAATAAGGTATGGTATAAGATGAAAAACTTATTTCTCCCTTGGATTCTGTACTTCTATTAATTCAATCTAGACATGGGGAATATAGATGGAACTTGATTTTGGCTAAAACTTGATAAGATTAGGGATTTAGGAGTATGGAGATTAAGATGGAACAAATAAAATCAATTAAAAGGCTATAGAATGCAAGATAGAGTTATTAGGGTTTTGATTGCACCTTAAGAGTTTTGGAACCCTAAGAGGATATTTCAAGCTATATAAGATCATAATTAAACTAGAAAGAAGCCAAGAGACCTCCACATGTATCAAAATCCCAATAGAAATGAACAAAACTCTATTTGGCTCTCCTAATGTCATGGTGTCGGCCAAGCAAGGGAAATGGTACCTAGGAAATGTTTTGATAGGTTTTAATGATTTAAGAGGCTTAGATGAGAGGAATAAATACTAATAAAACCATTGGATTAAACTTAGGAGCCTTAAATTGAAAATTAAAATTTTAGGGTTCAAATAGGCTTAAAGAAGCAAGTTAGTTTTAAGCTTATTTAATTAAGCTTATGATGGTCCAAATGAATTCCATTAAGGTTATATGGCTCATAGCAAGTGAGAGTTTGGAGCCTAGAGAAGGAATTCGAAGAGTTGCCTTTTAAAGAGCCTAAAAGTGACCTAAAGTAGCATGTTAAGTCTTAATAAAATTAGGTGATAATAGTGATAAGTGCTAATTTTTATTTATTTTTATTCACATTTATTAATATTTTTAATGATTAATTTGAGCTTAAATGGATTTATTATTCAATATTTGAATTTTTAGTCAATTTTAGAAAATAAAATAATTTTGAATTAATTAGGAGAATTTTTAGATTTAAATTGCTAATATTTTATTTTCTATATTTCTTTGAGGGATTAAATATTTTCAATCTTTAAAATATTTATTAAATTTGTTCAAATTTTTGGAGATTAATTAAGAATCAATGGTGAAGATAATTTTGGGCAATTGAATTGAGAATTTAAAATGGATCAAGGGTCAAGATTGGAGTAGATCTTTTTATTTTTATTTAATAATTGATAATGAAAATTTTTGTAAATAGATATTAGGTTTTATTTTGATTTCCTTTTAGGACTTAATGCAGGAAGACGCCGAGAAAAAAAAAAAACTGGAGACGCTGGCTGCTTATTGTTTTTCTTGGCTTGGCCCTTGAGTATATACACACAGCGCCGAAAAGAAAAAGAGAGTCTGGATGGAGAGGGAGGTGGCTGCTGCTTGATTATGATTGATAGGTTCTTCGGAAGTGAGAGGCTGAGGGAAGCACCAGAGGGGGAAACGTATCACTGCTTATTCACTTTTGCTAGACACTGGAGCACGAGAGAGAACGCCTGGAGCTTGAGAGGATGCTGGAGCATTGGAGGCGACTGTTTCATTCATTCTTCTTGCCTCTGCATACACAGACACAGAGAGACGCTGAAAGCTAGAGACACAGGGAGACGCCTTCTCTCTCTCGCTGGAGCATTTTTTTGATTCATTCTTTCCTTTCCTAGACTTCACAGTAGAGCCACGCCTGGACCAAGGAAGTGCTATTTCTTCATTCACTCACCAACACGTTGCCCTCCCAGCTGATTCACCATCATCCATTTATTTTCCATCATCATCTCTTCATGGCAGCAAGATTGAAGAGGTGTAAAAGAACCAATTGCATGGAAGCTTAAGGAAGGGTGGCACCAAGGTGGAGTAAGGAGGAGAAAGGCTTAAACTCTTGAATTAGATGGATTGAAGACCATTGGGGAGTTTTTTTTCTTCATACCTTTTCCTCTTTCAATTTCAAGAACTTAGGAATTTTCTAGTTTTAGGAATTTCTATGTGGATTTAATCTTGAGACCTAGTTTTAGGTTGAATAATAATTTTATCTTAAATTATAATTGGAATTGGTGTTACTTGGGATTGGAATTATGTTTTGTGGTTGCTGGAATTTTAGTTTCTAGACCTTATAATGTTGATTGGATTAATGTTTGAGTTTTCTCGCATTGATTTGATTAATATTATGATTTTAATTGCATATCTTGGTCTCTTGCGCTACTTGACTGTTGAATTGAGTAGTATAATTGCTTACTTGTTCAATTTGGTAAGTAAAACCAAAATTTTCAGAATTAATTGAATCCAATTGTTGAAGGATTTGATGAGTTTAATTGGCTTAATTACTTGCAAATTACTTGAATTAACTAAGGGTTTCCTAGTTAAGTTAAGTGATGTGCATTTGAGCTTAGGATTTCCTATTCTTGGATTAAGTTAATTAAATTCATTGGTCTATTATTTAATCACTTCTCTTGGTCTTAATTAATCTTTGGCGAGTGATGAGAGTCGAAACCCCCTTGCAAAACCTTAGTTGCCTCCTATTAGTTCTTTGCATTTTTACAATCATTTTAATTTCAATTAAGAGCATTTTAGTTTAATTACTTGTTTAGTTTTTTTCTCTTTTAGTTGAAATTTAATTTCTTAATTAAAATCCCCCTATTTGCATAACATTTTAGGTATCAAATAATCACCTAAATTCAATCTAACTAACCCCTAAATTGCTCCTCAGGAAGAATGACTTAGGGTTGGTCTATACTGCATTAAATCAATCTTAGTTTAATTGAGTGCTTAAGCGACTAAGGCAACATTAAATAGTAAGAGTAAAAGTGGATCTTAATATCTCATTTTGTCTTGCAATTGTTATCTATAGGCCAAGCTAACCTTAGCTCACCAAATTGTGGGTGTCAAGTAAAAGAAAGCCAAGAAAAAGAGGACCAACAAAGGGTTAGTGATAGTTTCAAGTCTCTAAAGTCATAAGGTAGCTATATCTCCCTATTTTACATACATTTGAATGTTAAAATGAGTTTAAATGCTTATGTGTACAATTGCTTAGTATATTTTTAAGCTATGCTTTGATATGGTTTTCATCACGAGTTTTATACATTAGTATTGCTATATTATAGGCTCATAGCTAACTATGGTGGGGAATTAAGCGCAATAGCTCTTTCTTGGCCTAGGGTTAAGTTGATTTGAGCCCAAATAGAATTTTTAAATGCCATGGCTTATTAAGAAATGAGTTTTCATGCTAAAAGTTGCATTTGACTTTCATGATCCATATGAATGACATCCTTACATCACACGCATTACATTTTCTTATGACATTCTTGTATGCATTAATTTGATTAAGATTTGCCACTAAGATTCTCCCTAAAATCTTACCTTTATACTTTCACTAATCATTATAGGTTCTTCCAGTGAAGGAAAAAAAGTGGAGAAGAGTTAGGCTTTAGAAATTGTTGTATTAGGGCTTTTGGATGTATGTAAATTTAATATGTGTATTGGAATCGTATGAATAGCATACATATTGTACTTATGATGACTTGTGAGGTATATGACTAGATTTTGTAATAGAAACTTATGTACAAGCTTTAGCATGTAAATGTATGCCATTTTGATGTATGAAATGGGCTGTAGTGCATGAACTTAAATATGGAGTGATATATAGTAACTATGGATCCTTGGGTGTTAGAGGGTCATATTTTGTTCTAAGCCTTCTTTCATGTAATGAATCTTATAGAATTGATGTTTGAAATGATTAAAATTTTCTCAAAGTGGGAGAGTGTAATTTGGAAGCTAATTGGACCACTTCAGAATCAAAATTTGGTTCAAATGAGTCATAAATTATACTTCTACCCTTAAAAGCCCAAACGACCTATTTTGGAGATAAAATTTGGCATGTAATTAGAGAATTTATAGAACTTTCTAATAAAATAAGAATAAAATTTTTTAGAGCTATATAGAATATTTTATAAATTTTTAAAGTTAGCAAAATTATGCAAAAATGTCTAGTACTATAGCTATTATAGTAGGTTTTGTTTCCATGGTTTTTTAGGGGACAAACAAATTCATTTTTACTTGAAATTTTTATAATGTAAAGTTTACATCATAAACTTTCTTTAGACACTTAATTTGTATAAATCAAAATTATGTAATCTAATTTATGAATTTTTTGAAATTTGGTGCATGATATAGCAAAAGTGAGTAATTTGGGCTATAGGACTCCTTTAGGCAATTAAGGTGTTTCTTATGATCAAATCAAACGAAATTGCTCATGGTGATTATGAGTGAAGAAGAAGAAGAAGAAGAAGAAGAAAATTTTGAATTTTAATCCCTGTAGCTCTAATTGATATATAGACAGACCAAAATCCGTAGCTAAAAGTATAGTAACGATTGTGCAATTGGTGGCTAATGCACATCAATGATATAAATAAGTTAAATGAAGCTAGATATGACATATGGTGACCAAATTATTAGATGTGTTGTAGAAGAAATACAAGGTATCTTAAAGCATTGTCATGAAAGAGAAGCAAGAATGCACCATAGAGCATCTCAGTTAGATGCCAAGATTCTCCAATGTAGATTTTTCTCAATGACTTTATTAAAAGATGCATATCAATATGTGGCATCATATGAAAAGTGTCAAAGATCTAGGAATACCTTTCAAAAGATTGACATGCCATATAATATCTTCATAGTGTGTGAAATATTTTATGTGAATTTCATAGGTCCCTTTCCTCTATCCTTTAGGGACAATTATATCCTAGTTGTTGTAGATTATATATCAAAGTGGGTAGAAGTTGTGACTACCTAGCAAATGATGCATGGGTAGTGACACTATTCTTAAAGAAAACCATATTTACTCACTTTGATACACTTAGAGCAATAATTAGTGATGGAGGCATGCATTTTTGCAATGCAATTTTCAATGGATTGTTAAAGAAGTATGAGGTAACCAATATGGGCATATGGAAATGTCAAATAAATAGCTAAAAAGAATGTTGGAAAAAATTGTTAACACTATCATAAAAGATTGAGCAAAAAAGTTAGATGATGCACCACATACTACAAAAAAAAAAAATCACTTTCGTCATCACTAAAAGTATAAAAGTTATCACTAAATACATTTTGATGGTGATAGTTGGTCACAACTAGGTCGTGACTAATATTAATGTAACAAAAGGTCTTTAGTAGCAATAAAAGGCTTGCCACTAAATGTTTAGCTCTAAAAAATTTTTATTCTAAGAAAAAAAAATTTGCCATAGCTTGGTGGCCACTAATGGTCACCACTAATACACTAATACTAACTATTAGTGGCAACGTCCATATGTCCTCACTAATAGTTTTAGCATAAAATCTATTATTCTTGCAAAAAATTTCTCAACATAAGTCGCCACTAAAAGTTAGTAGAGGTTGCCACTAAATGTTTGGCTTCAAAAAATTTGTGTTCCATTAAAAAAAAAATTCGCCATAGTTTTTATGGCCACCAATGGTTGCCATTAATACTAACTATTAGTAGCATTGTTTGTACATAGCCACTAATAATTTTGGCACCAAAATCCTTTATTTTGGTTAAAAATTCTCAAACATTTAAGTGGCGAGGTATAGTTGCCACTAATTTGCACTATTAGTGGTGACCCAAGTAGGTCGTCGTTAATGGTTTGCATTAGTGGCGATCCTTGGTTGCAACTAAATGTTTAGCTTTAAAACATTTTTGTTTTATGGGGAAAAAATTTGCCTTAGTTTTAGTGATGACCTTTTTGTTAATTAATGGCGACTTAGGTTGCCATAAAAGAGATTTAGTGATGACCTTTTGCTTGTCACCACTAAAAGTTTTCGGAAAATAAGAGATTATATATTAGCAACAACATATAGAGGTGACCTTGTTTTGTCACCACTAAAGATCAACTTCTAGTGATGACTTTTTTGAGTCATTGCTAATATATATATATATATATATATTTGGGTAGTGGTAGGCATATTAAACTATGTTTAAGACTCCTATTAGGATATCTCCTTATTAGTTAGTGTTCAGCAAACCATGCCATCTACTTGTAGAGTTGGAATACAAATCATATTGGGTTAATAAATTTTTGAATTTTGATTTTAATAAAGTTAAAGAAAGAAGAAAATTGTAGCTAAGTAAACTAAAAGAATTTAGGATTTGTGCTTAAGAGAATGCCAAGTTGTATAAAGAGAGAGCTAAATTGGGGCATGATAAGCATGTTCATATGTGAGAATTTAAAGAGGAGCAACAAGTTTTATTATATAATTCTCTGTTAAGGTTGTTTCTTGGTAAGCTGCATTCAAGATAGTTGGGACTATATGTGATTGTTAAGGTGTTTCCTTATGTAGTGGTCGAATTGCAAAAGCCTTGGGATAAGTCTATGTTCAAGGTCAATGGTTAAAGACTTAAGCATTACTTGATGGACAAAATAAAAGAGAAAATTATCACTTATAACATTAATGGATCCTTAATTCTTTGGAGTTTAGGTTACTATAGTATTTTGAACTTTTTAATTGTTTTGTCATTATGTTAGTTTTGGTTTTCAAATAATTATAATAATTTTACTTTCATTTTTCTTACTTTAATTGTTTGCTTTGTTTATTTTTTTAGGAAATACCAAGAGTTGAGAGTCATTATTATTGGAAGAATTTCCTTGGTTCAACTTTGGAGCTTTCAAAGGATGAAGCTAAAAGTTTTGAGGGAGTTTTCTTTAATCCATTTTTACTCTCTTATCTTTTACTTCGTTATCATTCTTGAAGATATTAATTTGTTGGAATTATCAAAAATCTTTTCTTAGAAAATTTTTCTTATTCTTAGCTTGTGATATATTAAGGATTTTTACCTAGTGACGAATATGATTTTTAGAAATTCATTAATAAATTATTGGTAATTCCTTTTATTGTAATTTTTCTCTGGTTATACCTTCTATATGTCTAGTTATGTAAAGTAAATTTTTGTAACAAATGGACTTAACTTGGTTTTTGTGTTCATTTTGTAGCAAAACTATGTTTTTCTAAAATATTTTGTTAAATGTCCTTGATGAATTTTTGGAAATTTAGTTGGTTGAATTTTCTATGTGAAAGCAATTTTTTTTCTAAAAAACTAGATATGAAAAGGAAAATTAGTAGAAAAATTAGTTCCACATTTTTTTGGGTAATAATTGAATTAGATATTCACTATTTTACACATGATGTTTTGTGTCATCAAGTACTTATTCTGGTGACTTTTGCATTAGTTTCTTGATTTTTCTATCTTGTTTGAGTAACGTTTAATAGTGGAATTTTGCATAAGTTTGTTTAGCGACATGTCATCTTTATCAAGGGAATTTACTGTGAATTTTTTTGAGCATTTTTTGAGTGATTTTCATGAAATGCTAAGAGAAGCTAGTCTACATGCATGTTGAATTGTTTTGTTTGTATATCTTTTGTGTGAACTCTAAAGCTTCCAATTTCTTGTGTTAAGATAGTAAGGATACTGAAGTATATTGAAAAGGAAGGAACCAAGTTTTGAGCTTCACTTGGGAGTTTTCTGTAACACCATAATACATTATTCTCAATTATCCCTCACTTAAGTCTGATTCCATTTACTTCCAAAGAAAAGAAGTAAAACTGTGGTATTTTATCGCATTACATCAGTGTTTATGTAATAAACATAATTTCTGTAAAATGACGAAATGAGCCGTATAAAAGCAAGTCTATTGAAATGAGCTAGATAATATTCTAAAAAATTTGGGTAGAGTCTTAGGCTCCTAAAAATGATAATTCTAGGCTCAGATGGAAAGAAAAATGGAGCTAGGATGGTAAAACAAATTGTGACGAAAATTGACAAAACATAATGATATTTTTGTAAATAAGTACAACTTTTGGAGAAACATACAGAAAATTTTTTTAAATAGAAATTTTGAGTTGCCCAGGGTTCTCTGAGGCCCCAAAAATCATGGGAAGTCTCGGAACTGGTAAAACCTCTCCGGTGTACGTTTTCCAATGGTGGTGAACTGAAACTTTGAAGGATTCATTTGGGAAGGTTTTAGCTTTAATTTGAGGAAACTTAAATTTTATAATGAAAAAGACGGTTCTAAAAAAGGAGCTAAAACAAAATTGCTATTACGGAATTGGAATTTTTGAAAAAATGAGTTTCTTGAAGCCTCCACACACTTCTCCCCTTTTTTCTTCTCATTAACGCTGACTTTATTTTGCCCAAAATATAGAAAAGGGACAGCTCTCTTAGGCGTACAAGAAGAGGAGAGAGAGCAAAGAAGAAATCAAGGAAAAGGAGAGAAATTTCATGGAATTTCATGCTTTTCCTTCTTCCAATCTTGTTCCTCTCCTTCTTAGCTCTCTTTCCATGGTTTATTTGAGTGAATTGGTTTTGTTTTTGGTCTGGAACTTAGAGGGGCAGTTCAAAAATTTTGAGGAGAGACAAACCAAGAAGAAAAAGCTTTGAAAGCACACTTGAAACAAAGGTAATTGCTTGTTGTTGTTACTTCTTCTCCTTGCTCTCCCTTTGTGTGTATTTCAACCAAGAATAGAACCAAGGGAGGGGAGGACTTTTTGGCTAAAAACAAGAGATGAACTAGGATTTTAGACCATGAGGAAGAGAAATATGGCAAGAAATTGTAAAAAAAACCAAAGGAAACTAAGATGGGAAAGTGTAGGATGCTTTAGGGTTTTATGAAATCTGATTTTGTGTGAGTGTTTTCTTGGTTATTTGAGTATTTCCTTGAGCTCCTAAGACTTCTAGACACCCTCCCAAGTGTCTCTTCCATCAAGGAAAAATCAAGAATTCTAAGAAGCTCTATTATGGTACATGTCTTGGCCAAGCATGAACAATAGGGTTAGGAGTGTTTTAATTTATTCTAACCTTAGTTTGGGACTTTATATGATGTTAAAAGATGATAAAAACCATTGAAAAAAATTTAAAAGCCAAAGATTGGGAGTTGGGATAATAGTGTCTATAATGATGCTTTGAAAAGTAACTTGATTCTAAGCTTGTGTAAATAATTGTGTGACAGCTCCAAGGACTTTGAATGAGGCCAAGAGGCCTAGATATGGAAAGAGGTGGGAGCCTAGAACTAAAATTATGAAGGTTGCTTCAATAGGTCATTTATGGAACCATTATGCCACTTATGGAACTAAGTGTATGTTTAAGAGTGAGTTTAGTATCCTGGCTTGCTTCAAGTGTGTAATTGTGTGTTATTTATGGTGTTTAGGCTAAGAGAACATTCAACCACCTCAATCACTTGTGAGGCCAAAAAGAAGGAAGGATAAGACAAAGTAAAGGTTGCATCAAGTTAAAAGTAGCTCTTCACCTCATTCTCCTTGCATTCTTATGTGTATGTATGTCATTAGGTGCTTGTGCATGCTTGTATGACTTGAGAACATGCCACTCGATATCTTGAGATTGCATTGATACCAATATGTGTTCTTGAATAGATTTGCTTGTGGAAATGGCTCATAAGAGTGAGGTGATGCCCAAAGTCCCTTAATGTGGGTGAGGAGGTGCCAAGAATCTTAAGGCATGGTTAAGACTAAGCCAAAAGTCTCTTGGATGGGTGAAGCCAAGTCAAAAGTTCCTAGGCCAAGGGTAAGACATATCCAAAAGTCGTAGAAATGGGGTGAGGCAAAACCAAAAGTCCCTAGAGCTTCTTGATGACATGATTATGAAAGTGTGGCATGGAAATCTTGAAAATGTGCATTCATGATCCATGTAGCTTGTTTACTTGTACACTTGATGTATGTATGCCTTGAATGTGTGTGTGATGGGTGTGTGAGCTATTAAGATTCTAGAAATCTCACTCCCCTTCCCTTCTTCATCTTAACATGCTTAGGTAGCACTCAAGAAGGGAGAAATGCAAGCCAAGGGCCTTAAGAGGCTAATGTTTGATCATCATGTAGTTGTTTTGTGTTTGAATGTCAAAGTGATTATGTATATGTTATTTTTGAGATGTAAGACCTTGAGTAAATGTAAAATAATGTATAAACGTTGTATGAACCTTTGATAGAATCAAAGTAATGTAAATATATAAATTGCCTCTTTGGTGGCTTATGTGAATTAGTGTATGAATGGATGTGGGATAGTCAAATTAAGATGCATGGTATTTGGGATCACTTAGGCAGTTCATATAAGTCATATTTATACTTTTAAACTTTTCCAAGAGGTGCCAAATACTAAAAGGAGCCATTTGGACCAAAGAGTTGCATTATGAGAAGCAAAATTGACTATATTGTAAGGCTATGTTATTTTCTATCCAAGTGAGCTCTTCTTAGTCTAAAATTTGTTATGCATTTAGAGCTTGTTGAGAGCTTTTTGAGAAGTTAAAGTAGATAATATTTTGAGGTCTACATAATTTTTGGTGAATTTTTGAAGTTGGGAAATTTTTTGGTTTTTGGTCAGCGTACTGTTCATATAGTCTGAATTTTGATCTTTGTCATTCATAGGGCAAATGATGTCCCATTGCTATGAAATTTTACAAAGAGAAACTAAAATTTTCTAGTGACTTGTGCTAATTAAAAGCACCTCATTTGGAGGTTTAGAGAGAGAGATATGAATTTTTGAAGTTGCTATTATGTTTTAGCTACACCTCTAGACCCGTGTTACTATTTGGTTGATTTTCAGGGTCTGAATGCTCTTGGATTAGTCTAGAACTATTTTTCACTCTAGCTAACATCTCTAGCTTTCCAAATCGGTATAGATTGTATGGATTGGAATTTTTTAGAATTAATTATGAATTTCTAAAATTTATATTAGTAAGTTGTATTAGGATTCTAGACAGCTTGACCTTCATTCTTTTTCTGTTGTCAAACATGGTCCAGATGAGACTTTCATGGCTAGGAACTATCTTTACTATAAAGTTGATATCTAGAAATTTCCAAAATGCTATGGTTTGTATAATTTCAATTTTTCTACATTTAGTTATAATTTTTCAAAATTGCCCCTGAAATTTGCCTTGTGCTGTTCTTGAGAGTAAGTGAAAATTTTAGGGTTCTTGACTTGAAAACCATAGATTCTTGATAATTTGAGTTGTTTATGATTTATTCCAATGATGAATGACTAGAGAATGTTTTTGGATAATCCACGGGCCCTATGTAATGCGAATTAAAAAATTTTACCCTGACATAACGTGATAAAGTGCACAAGAATGTCACTTTTTCTTAATAATTTCCTATAAACATATACATAATTATCTTGAATTGAAGGATATAATAAAAAGAAATATAAGGTATGATGGATTAAACATTCATATTTTGCTCCGCAAACCCCAATAGACCTATCTAAAGCATTCTGTACTCATACTCCATCCATACAACTTATACATATCATAAATCAATCATAAACCACGGATTTGAAGCCAAAAAGCAAAAAAATTACATTTTTCTCCTAGGTCTAGAATTTAGATTTTTAGCACTAAATTTAAAAAGTCATAATTAATTCTAAGGAAATAGAAATCAAGCACGTAATAGCTTTTTGAAAAGCTCTGGATGTTAACTTCATGATAAAAATAATTACAAGCCATAATAACATCATTTTGACCACTTTTGATAATAGAAAGCCTTAAAAGGTTAGACTGTCTAGCGTTTTTGATATAGTCTACTGATATAAATTTCACAAATTCATAACCAATTTCACAAAAATCCAATTTGGGCAAGCTATAACAATCTAAAAATCTACAGATGTTAAATAAAGGGAAAAAATAAGTCTAGATTAAAGAAAAAGTAATTAGGGCATGAAAATATATGGAACAGTATTAGAGGTCAAGCTACACCCCTGATATTGATATGGAAGTTCAAAAATTTGTTTCTCCCTCTTTATAGATCCAAATAAGGTGTTCTTAAGTGCTATAGAAAGCTTATCATGTATAGTTTATGCTTGTAAAATTTCATAGCCATTGGACACCATTTAACTTATGAATGACATAGGTAAAGGATCTAACTATTTGCATAGCAACAATGCCAATTCTGTCAAAATTTACAAATTTTGTAAATTCACCAAAAATTCTCTAGAGTTCCAAATAATATTCACTTTAGATTTCCAAAATGTTCTAGGTAAGACCTACATGTATGATAAATTTTAGATCAAGAGGAGCTCATTTGGTCTGATCTTGACATAACTCACGAATATAGTAAATTTGGCACCATATGAGAGTCCAAGTTAGTCCAAATGGCTTCTTAATTACTCTACCACCTCATGGGTAAGTTTTAAAGCATAAGAAAAACATATATAGGCTTCTCAAATGGTCTAAACTTCCATAAATCATAATCTCACTATGTCACATGCAAAACTACACATCCAAGAATAGTCCTCCAAGTACCTGAAACATACATTCTCATTGATTTAGCTCTAATATTTATATATATAATGTATTTACATACTTTTACGCTTGCTTATATGTTTACATCTAAAAAATAATATGTACGTATAAACTTTAACATCTTTTTACATAAAAATCATACAAAATTATACAATTGTCAAGAGATAATTCTTCAAACTCCTTGGCTTCCATCTTTAGCCACTTGAACACCACCTAGACATGGTAAGATAGGAGAGGGAAGGGGTGAGATTTAAAGAATCTCAATAACTCATATACTTATTCAAGTAAGCAATCAAGACATATAAACATGTCAAAGTATACAAGTAGGCATCTAACACCATTTAGAATCATTTAACACATACTTTACATGCCATAAAAATCATATCAAAGCCAAGAATAAGCTCTAAGAACTCTTGGTTTAGCCTTACCCCATTTTTGGGACTTTCGGATTAGCCTCACCCTTGGTCTAGGGGCTTTTGACTTGGCTTCACTCATCCATAAGACTTTTGGCCTTGTCTCACCCATTCCTAGGGGCTTTTAACTTTACTTTACCCATCTAAAGGGACTTTTGGTATTATCTCACCTTTAAAAGCAATTTTCACAACCAAAGCATAAACATATTGGTACTAATGCAACAAGGCAACATCAAATGGCATGCCTCACAATACAAGTGCACATATAAGGATAATGACAATTACATATCCAAGAATGCAAACAAAAAAGAATGAAGAGCTACTTTAGCAATTAGACATAAGCTTCTCTCTTGATTTCTCTTTTCCCTTTTTGGTCTTATGACCATAACTAGATGGAGCTTGAGTTCTTTGGCTTAGAAATAACAAATAGTATTAAATTACTCTCTTGGAACAAACCAAAACATCAAATACACACTTAAGAAGCATACTTCAATCTATGGTTCCTTAATAGCTCTATTAATTGTCTAATGAAGTAACTACTATGATTTAAGCTCTTAGCTTCATTTTCTTCTCATATCTAGACCTCTTGATTTCATTTAAACTCCTTGAAGTCATCACAAATTCATTTCCAAGAGTTTAGATATAAGTTTCTTCTTAAGGCTACATTATGGAACCTATTACTTCAATTCTTAATCTATGGCTTTTAAGTTTCTTCCAAGGGTTCCTCTCATCTTCTTCCATCGCATATGACCCTAAACTAAGCTTAGAACCAATTAAAGCACTCTCTACCTCTCTTAAGTGCTCTAGGTCGAGCCATGAAGAGCATTTGAAGTCCATGGAGTTTCAAATTTTTCTTTCATGGAAGGGGCACTTGGGAAGCTTCCTTAAGGTCAAATAACCACTCACATAGGCTAAGAAATTCATAGACAAAATCAAATTTTACAAGATATTCAAGAACCCTTATCTTTCCTATCTTAAAATTCAATGGTTTTTCTTCCACTTACTTTATAATTTATAGTTTCCTACACTCTAATTCAATGGTTTCTAACTTGTTTTAGGTCAAAACTTCCTCCCTTTCTCAAGCTCTCTCATTGGCCGAAACATTATATATGAAGAGCAAGGGAAGAAGAGCAAAAGAAACTATGAATCATATCTTGTTTTCCTTGCTTCTTCAAAGTATTTCCCTTTTCCTTAGTCTTCTCTTGGAATTTCTCAGCTTCTCCCTTCTATACATGGCTCAAAATAGAACCAATTCAAAAACCAAAACTATGAAAAGGGAGAGAAGGAGGAATAGAATAAATTTGCCAAAGAAAGGAGCTCGAAGCTCAAGAATTCTCTTACCTTTCTCCTTGTTCTTTCTTGGCTCTCTTTGAATTTCCCCTTATCTTTCTCTCTCTCTTAGGCAGAGCTTCTTCTATATTTAGTCAGCCTAAAGTCGGTTAAAAGAAAGGAGAGGCTTTTAGGTTATTTAAAAAGAAAAATTCTATTTTTTCATACTTTTTCTAGAACAAGTCTTTCTATAGAAGGAAGCACCTTTCTTTATAGTGAGAACTTATCAGTTCTAGGTTCCACTATTTTCGCTATAACTGACGCTATTACGATGAATCCCTTGGATTTTGTATGAGACATAAACTTGTTATAGTGAACTGGCATCCTTGTTATAGTAAAATGGCACCCTCGCTGTAGCAAACTGGCACCCTCACTATAACTAACAAGGATCTTGGCTACAGTGGGAAGACTTAGAAAAATTCTAAAACCTTAGATGTTATATTTTTCCCCCTTTAAATAAATTTCATCCTCGAAATTTAAATACATATCTCAAGGGAAAAGTGCTAGATACTTTTGCCTTATCTCATCCTCCAATTCTCATGTTACTTTTTTAGATGTCAGACCCTTCCAGGCTATGTTCACTAGAGGAATGCTCTTGTTCCTCAGCTGTTTCAGCTTAGCATCCACAATTCTCTCCGATTTCACTACATAGGAAAGATTTTTCTGTAATTGAACATGTTCATATTCTATGACATGTGTGGGGTCTGGTAAGTACTTTTTCAATTGGGAGACATGAAAAACATTATAGATTTAGGCCAAGTCAAGGAGTAAGGCTATACGATAAGCCACAGGTCTAATTTTCTCAAAGATTTCAAATGGACCAATATGCCTAAGATTGAGCTTTCTTACCCTTATAGATCGACCTACCCTAGTTACTGAAGACACTCAGATGAACATATGGTCTCTAATTTCAAATTCTAATAGCTTCCTTCTCTTATCGACATAGCTTTTTTGTTTACTTTGAGCCACGAGGAATTTCTTTCTAATTAATTCCATCTACTAGGTGGTCTGGTCCACAATCTCAGGTCCTATCAAGCTTCTTTCACCTAGTTCAACCCAACACAGAGGGGATCTACACTTTCTTCCATACAAAGCCTTATAAGGGGCCATTTGAATACTAGAATGGTAACTCATAAGGGGCCATTTGAGGGCATCCCAGTTACCCCTCATTTTTAACACATATGCCCTAAACATGTCTTCCAGAGTCTGGATGGTTTTCTTAGTTTGACCATCTGTTTGGGGGTGATATGTAGTATTAAACCATAACTTGGTCCCTAAGGCATGCTGCAATGACTTCCAAAAGTTCGATGTGAACCTAAGGTCTTTATTCGAAACTATACTACTGGGTACTCCATGAAGTTACACTATCTTTTTAATATATAACTAGGCTAATTTATCCAAGGTTTGAGTAACTTTGATAGCTAAAATGTATATAGACTTCGTCAGTCTATCCACAAGTACCCAAATAGCATCATGTCCAAAGGATGCCCTAAGTAATCCAATAATAAAGTCCATAACTATGCTATCTCACTTCTATTTAGGGATATTGTAACAACCGGGAAAAAGAAAAGGAAAGGGAAAAGAAAGGAAGTGAAAACTGGAATTTTTCGGAATCCAGAATTTCTGCCAAGTCCTCTCGCAATAGCGAGAAACGGTCTCGCTACAGCGAGAGAGCTAGTTCGCAATAGCGAAGGCGATTCTAGCTATAGCGAGTGCTGGCAGCAGCCCATACAAAAACCAGGGAGTTGCCCGCTGTAGCGTGCGCCATAGCGAAAGTGAAGTCTGGAACTAATGCGATTTTGCCATAGCGAGTGGTAAATCTCGCCATAGCGAAGAGAACTGACGCGATCTCGCCATAGCGAAGGTTACACCTCGCTATAGCGAAGCCAGATTACACGAGCTCGCTATAGCGAAGGTTAGTTTTTGCCGTAGCGAGGGTCGGTCCGAAAGAGAGTAAAAAGCGAGAATCAAACTTCATTAAACGCCCAAACTCATTTCTTCTCTCATATCTGCCCTAAGCTTCGACCCAAAGAGAGAAAAGAGGCGTGGAGAGTGTGAGAGATCAAGAGAAGGAGGAAGATCAAGGGAAAGGTAAGGTAACTTCTCCCATTTCTTCTTAGAACTCTGATCCCCTCCCTTTGCCCTCTCTTTCTGCGATTTTATTTGTGAAAATGGCCAGATTTTGGGCATGGGTCAGAAGAGGGAAAGTGGAAAACTCTTTTGAATCCTTGATTTTTCTTTGAAAATGAGGTTTTCCACTACCATGGGAGCTTGAGAGAGAGAAAGGGTTAATGGCATTCTAGAGAGAGAACCCTAGGTTGTATGTGATAGAAGGGTTGCTCTAAATTAAAGTATAAGAGAGTAATTGCATGCTTTTGGTGTGTCTAGGCTCAAGTGAAGCACCTTCATCAAGGTGTGATTGTGAACCTAAGGAGGGAGAGGAGAAATTGAAAGGAAAAGCTAGTGTTGGCTTTGGCTCCAAAGGTAGCTCTCTTTTCCCACTCTTTCTTATTGCATTCTTGGATATGATAGTCATTGTATGAAATGTATATGCTTGTTGTATAGAATATGCCATATGTTATTGCTTTGATGCATTGATACCAATATGCTTGTGTGTTGAAATGTGAGAATTGCTCGGGTGCGGTAGCACCGAAAGTCCCTTGAGATGGGTGAGGTGAAGCCGAAAGTCCCTTGAGATAGGTGAGACAAGGCCAAAAGTCTCCAACGAGTGAAGCCAAGTCAAAAGTCCTTAAACTCGGGTGAGGCCATCCAAAAGTCCCTAAACTCGGGTGAGGCTAGATCAAAAGTCCCTGGAGCCCATTTTTGGCATTGTTGTGATTCCATAGCATGTACAATGTGTGTTGGATGATTGAGAATGGCTAAGTGCTTATTCACATGCTTTGACTTGTTATATGCCATGATTGTTTACTTGATTGAGTGCATGAGCTACTGAGATTCCCTGAATCTCACCCCTTTCCCCTCCTAACTAAATATGCTAGGTGGAGCTCAAGGAGAACCGAGCACGCACAAAGGAGCCTAGGAGCATGCTTAGTTAGCTAGTTGCTAGCTTTGTTTTGATATTTTGATGTAAATATGATGTAAAGTGGTGCCAAATGAAGATGTGCCCACTATTTTTGAGTTGTAAGGGTTGTAACTAATGTAAATGTATGAAAGGATATTGTATGAACTATGTTTATAGCCAAATGAATAGAAATGAGGGTTTTACCCCTTTTGTTGCATGTATGGAATAGTGCATAATTGGCCATAGCATAGTGAGATTTGGATGTATGATGATTTGGATCATATGGACATGTTAGATATACTAGTTTTATGCTTTTAAACTTGTCCATGTGGAGTGAGAATGTGTGAGAGGCTATGTGGACCCGTTTTGGACCTTTGGGGTGCCAAAACCGAGAAATTTGAGAGTTCCGTCAAAGTATGACCGGATGAGCTCCGTTTGCCACGAAATTTGGCGTGCCTCTAGAGTTTGTAGAAAGCTTCTTGAGAAGCTAAAGTGGGTAATATTCAGAGGATTATAGAATATTTGGGGAAATGTTGAATTTGGGAGAATTTAAGGGATTGGTCATGTACTGTTCATATAGTTCAGAAATGAAATCTGTAGCATGTTTAGACCAAATGGATTCCAAATGTGGTGAAATTTTATACACATAAACTAGACCACCACAGTGATGTGTAGGAACTAGAATCACCCAAATCGGAGGTCTGTAGAGAGAGATTGGACCGTCTGAAGTTCTGTATCAGCATCAGGGAGCTTACCTGACCCCCATCACTGTTCCATCGGTTTTTCGGGTGCAGAAGCTACTGAACTGATCTGAACTTATTTTTATCCTCTAGTAGACATCCGTATCTTTCCAAATTGGTATAATGTGCCTAGATTGGATTTTTGTGGATTTAGTTATGAATTTTCGAAGTCATGACAGGAAGCTACACCAGAAACAGTGACAGCTGGACCTTCCTCCCATTTTCGATGTTAAACATGGTCCAAACGATGTTTTTGTGGTTGGTAATGATTTTTAGTGTAAATTTGACACTTAGAGCTTTCTAGAAAGCTAAAGTTTACTGCATTTCCATTTTTCTACAATTTCTTATGAATTTCCAAAGTTAGAGCCAAAATATGACTTTTGGGCCTAAGTGAGAAAATGAAATTTTTCTGATTTTTGGCTCTATACCCGTGGCTTATGGTTTGTTTTATGCTATGTATAAGTCGTCTATATGGAGTTTGAGTTGAGGATGCATGAGATGGGTTCACAGGACTCACGAGGCAAAAGATGAGTATATGAAACCCCAGTTCATAGCATGTAAATGCCACGGAAGAGTAGTGATTCTTTGGAAATCATATGGAACCGAGCCCGGTGAGAGGCTAGGTAGTGGTAGTAGTTTAAGGTGTCACATTTTTGGTATCAGAGCAAAGGTTCAGGTACTTTTGCTCGATGTTAGGCTCTTGAAGTATGTGAATTGCTTGTGTTTGGTGTGAATGGTCATGGAAGTTGTAGCATCCTTATGCATATGTGATGTGATGTGATAGTGTTGTGAACTGAGGATTGCTACTTCTTTTCAGACATGGTTGAGACTAGACGGGGCAGGGGTAGAGGCAGAGGCAGACTGCCCAGGGCTCAGAGAGATGAGCCAGAGGTTCCTACTGAGACTAGGGTTCCTTTGCAGGCTATCATGGATAGACTTGACCGGTATGAGGCCATGATGGGCCAGCACCAAGAGATGCTGGAGCAACAGAGATACATTGCCCAGCAGCAGCATGATATGATCATGCATCTGCAAAACACCCTGGCTAGGCAAGAAGAAGCCAGAAGGGATGCCCCTAGACCTCAACCATCTACATCTAGCATTCCACCTGTACCTCCCCAGGAGCCTGCTGCTCCACAGATCCAAACGCCTATCCAAAAAGTGTTAAAGCAGTTTAGGTAGAACAATCCACCCTCATTTGATGGGGAATTGGATGCAAATAAGGCTGAGGCTTGGGTGATGCAGCTTAAGAAAATCTTCTCAGTGATGGATTGTACCACTGAGCAGAAAGCCCTGCTAGCCACCTTCATGCTAGAAAAGGAAGCTGATAGATGGTGGGAGAGTGCGAAACCACTGATGGAGACCAAGAATATACAGATCACTTGGGAGACTTTCTTGGTCGAATTTTATGAGAAGTATGTCCCAAGTTCAGTGAGGAAGAAGAAAGAGATGGAGTTTATGGGCTTGAGACAGACGGATGAGATGACTGTGGACCAGTATGTGGCCAAGTTCATAGAGTTGTCTCGGTATTCCTCTTACCTCCAGAGGTATGATGATGACCCTGGAGATGTGAGCAGTTTGAGACTGGTTTGAGGCCCCTGATTAGCGACAGAGTCACTCCACAGCGGATCAGGAAGTTTAATACTCTTGTGGAGGTCAGTAGGGTGATTGAGACGAATCTGCAAATTATCATGCCTACTGTGACGACGGCTAGTCAGAAGAGGGTTCTGGATTTTAAAAGGCCGAAACCAGAGGAGGGTTCTAGTTTGACCCCTAGTAATAAGAGGAGAGGCAAAGGGCCATGGAACAGAAAACCACAGCGAGGTGTGCCACCTCCGCGGGGCCAGTCATCCTTCCAGCAGTCTCCGGTGACATGTTACAAGTGTGGGAAGCCGGGGCACATTGCTAGACACTGTCCTCAGATGGAGATAGCGCCTCCTCCTAGACCACAGACCCAGGGCCGAGTGTTCGCCCTTACTCAGCAGGAAGCCAGCGCATCTCCCAGTTTGATCCGAGGTACGCTGATAGTGAATGGCTTTCCTGTAGTTGCTATGTTTGATTCGGGTGCTAGTCACTCGTTTATATCTTATGATTGTGTGAGGAAGTTGGGTCTGGTTGTTAGTGTCTTGCCATTTGACTTGTCTGTCATTACACCCACTGGAGGCCACGTGGTTACTTCCCATACTTGCTTGAATGTCACTGTCCAATTTAATCATTGTCATACCACTCTTGATTTGGTTTGTATGCCTTTTCATGAAATTGATTTGATTATTGGTATGAACTGGTTGGCTGCGAATAATGCCATACTTGATTGTGAACACCGAACCATTTCCCTACCTGCTTGTGGGACCATACCTAGGGTAGGAGCTGAGTTATCTTTTATGACTACTACCCAGGCTGAGAGATATTTAGAGTGTGGATGTCAAGGGTTTCTAGTCTTTTTCTCTATTCGGGCTGAGGTAGAAGAAGGGATAGAGGAGATCCCAGTTGTCAGGGAATTCCCGGAGGTTTTCCCTAGAGAGTTTGATTTTAGTGGCCTACCTCCTGAGAGAGAATTAGAGTTCCCTATAGACATAGTGCCTGGTGCTGGACCGGTGTCCAAGGCTCCTTATAGGATGGCTCCCGCCGAGCTTGCTGAGTTGAAAAAGTAGATAGAGGAATTGGTAGAGAAAGGGTTTATCCGCCCTAGTGTTTCACCTTGAGGTGCTCCGGTGTTGTTTGTGAGAAAGAAAGATGGTAGCTTGCGGTTATGTATAGATTACCGAGAGTTGAATAAACTTACCATCAAGAATAAATATCCTCTCCCTAGAATTGATGATCTGTTAGATCAGTTGGCTGGGGCATCTATGTTTTCTAAGATAGATCTTAGATCTGGTTACCACCAGTTGAGAGTGAGAACTGAAGACGTCTCTAAGACGGCCTTCAGAACGAGATATGGGCACTATGAGTTCCTTGTGATGCCATTCGGGTTGACGAATGCGCCTGCTGTGTTCATGGATTATATGAACAGGGTATTCAGACCGTATTTAGATCAGTTTGTGGTGGTCTTTATTGATGATATTTTAGTGTACTCCCGATCTTTTGAGGAGCACGAGAGGCATTTGAGACTAGTCCTAGACACCTTGAGAGAGAAAAGGTTGTATGCCAAACTTAGTAAATGTGAGTTTTGGCTGACCGAGGTGCGATTCTTAGGTCATGTGATCTCACGAGATGGGGTTGCGGTGGATCCCCATAAAGTTGAGGCTGTGTTACAGTGGGATTGACCTAGAACGATCACCGAGGTTAGGAGTTTCCTAGGTTTGGCAGGCTATTACAGACGATTTATTCAGGACTTTTCTCGGATGGCCTTACTGCTGACGAGGCTAACCAGGAAAGATACACCGTTTGTGTGGGATGAGAGATGTGAGAAGAGTTTCCAAGAGTTGAAACTCTGTTTGACCACTGCCCCTGTACTGATTATCCCTGACCCTAGTGAACCATTTGTGGTTTATTGTGATGCTTCGGGCAAAGGGTTAGGATGTGTGTTGATGCAGCAGGGTAGAGTAGTGGCATATGCCTCGAGGCAGTTGAGACCTCATGAGGAGAATTACCCCACACATGACCTGGAGTTAGCTGCCGTAGTGTTTGCTCTTAAAATTTGGAGACACTATCTATATGGTGCGACCATAGAGATCTATAGTGACCACAAGAGTCTGAAATACCTGTTTGATCAGAAAGAACTCAATATGAGACAGAGGAGATGGATAGAATTCTTGAAAGATTATGATTATGTGTTGAAATATCATCCGGGTAAGGCCAATGTGGTGGCAGACGCCCTGAGTAGAAAAACCATCCATGTAGCCCATATGATGATTAGGGAGCAGGAGCTCCTAGAGAAGTTCAGAAATTTGAACCTCTCTTGTCAGGTGGTATCGGGTAGATTGTGTTTGAGTGAAACCCGAATTGAGAATATCTTGAGAATCCAGATCTTAGATGCCCAGAGAGAGGATGAGTTCCTGAAACGGATCAGGAATGAGATCACCCAAGGTAAGCCCTCAGATTTCAAGTTGTCTGCGGATGGCATGATAGTATATCGGGATAGAATCTGTGTGCCTAGTCAGAATGGGTTGAGAGAAAGCATTCTGGAAGAGGCGCATAAGAGTAAGTATACTATCCACCCAGGTGCCACCAAGATATATCAGGATTTGAAAAAGATTTTCTGGTGGCCAGGGATGAAGAGCCATGTGACGGATTATGTGGCTAGATGCCTAGTGTGTCAGAGGATAAAGATTGAACATCAGAAACCGGCTGGGTTGTTGTAACCTCTAGATATCCCTGAGTGGAAGTGGGATAGTATAGCCATGGATTTTGTCATGGGGTTACCCAGGACATCCTCTGGACACGATGCTATATGGATAGTTGTGGATAGACTGACGAAATCTGCACACTTTTTAGCTATTAAGGCTACTTATACACTGGATAGATTGGCCCAGTTGTATATCAGAGAGATAATGCGACTTCATGGAGTACCCAATAGCATAGTTTCGGATAGAGACCCCAGGTTCACATTGAACTTTTAGAGGTCATTGCAGCATGCCTTAGGGACCAGATTGCGGCTTAGTACTGCATATCACCCCTAGACAGATGGTCAGACTGAAAGGACCATCCAGACATTAGAAGACTTGTTGCGGGCATGTGTGCTAGAAATGAAGGGGAACTGGGATGTGTATTTACCGTTAGCAGAGTTTGCTTATAATAACAGTTACCATTCCAGTATCCAGATGGCCCCTTATGAGGCTTTGTATAGGAGAAAGTGCAGATCCCCTCTGTGTTAGATTGAGTTAGGTGAGAGGAGTATGATAGGACCTGAGATTGTGGACCAGACTACCCGACAGATAGAATTGATTAGAAAGAGGCTCCTCACGGCCCAGAGTAGACAGAAAAGCTATGCTGATAAGCGTAGGAGGCCGTTAGAGTTTGAGGTTGGAGACCATGTGTTCATTCGAATATCTCCAATGACGGGAGTAGGTCGGTCAATGAGGGTAAGGAAGCTCAGTCCTAGGTATATTGGTCCATTTGAAATCCTTGAGAAAATTGGACCCGTGGCTTACCGAATAGCCTTACCTCCTAACCTAGCCCAAATACACAGTGTTTTTCATGTCTCCCAGTTGAAAAACTATTTACCAGACTCCTCACATGTCATAGAATATGAGCATGTGCAATTGTAGGAAGATCTTTCCTATGTAGTGAAACCGGAGAGAATTGTAGATGCTAAGCTTAAACAGCTGAGAAGCAAGAGCATTCCTCTGGTGAAAGTGATATGGAGAAGTCTGACATCTGAGGAAGCAACCTGGGAATTGGCGGATGAGATGAGGTAGAAATATCCAGAATTATTCCCTTGAGGTAAGTTTTTAAATTTCGAGGACGAAATTTCTTTTAAGAGGGGTAGAAATGTAACAACCGGGAAAAAGAAAAGGAAAGGGAAAAGAAAGGAAGTAAAAACTGGAATTTTTCGAAATCCAGAATTTCTGCCAAGTCCTCTCGCAATAGCGAGAAACAGTCTTGCTACAGCGAGAGAGCTAGTTCGCAATAGCGAAGGCGATTTTAGCTATAGCGAGTGCTGGCAGTAGCCCATACAAAAACCAGGGAGTTGCCCGCTGTAGCGTGCGCCATAGCGAAAGTGAAGTCTGGAACTAACGCGATTTTGCCATAGCGAGTGGTAAATCTCGCCATAGCAAAGGGAACTGACGCGATCTCGCCATAGCGAAGGTTACACCTCGCCATAGCGAAGCCAGATTACACAAGCTCGCTATAGCGAAGGTTAGTTTTTGCCGTAGCGAGGGTCGGTCCGAAAGAGAGTAAATAGTGAGAATCAGACTTCATTAAATGCCCAAACTCATTTCTTCTCTCATATCTGCCCTAAGCTTCGACCCAAAGAGAGAAAAAGAGGCGTGGAGAGTGTGAGAGATCAAGAGAAGGAGGAAGATCAAGGGAAAGGTAAGGTAACTTCTCCCATTTCTTCTTAGAACTCTGATACCCTCCCTTTGCCCTCTCTTTCTACGGTTTTATTTGTGAAAATGGCCGGATTTTGGGCATGGGTCAGAAGAGGGAAAGTGGAAAACTCTTTTGAATCCTTGAGTTTTCTTTGAAAATGAGGTTTTCCACTACCATGGGAGCTTGAGAGAGAGAAAGGGTTAATGGCATTCTAGAGAGAGAACCCTAGATTGTATGTGATAGAAGGGTTGCTCTAAATTAAAGTATAAGAGAGTAATTGCATGCTTTTGGTGTGTCTAGGCTCAAGTGAAGTACCTTCATCAAGGTGTGATTGTGAACCTAAGGAGGGAGAGGAGAAATTGAAAGGAAAAGCTAGTGTTGGCTTTGGCTCCAAAGGTAGCTCTCTTTTCCCACTATTTCTTGTTGCATTCTTGGATATGATAGTCATTGTATGATATGTATATGCTTGTTGTATGGAATATGCCATATGTTATTGCTTTGATGCATTGATGCCAATATGCTTGTGTGTTGAAATGTGAGAATTGCTCGGGTGCGGTAGAGCTGAAAGTCCCTTGAGATGGGTGAGGTGAAGCCGAAAGTCCCTTGAGATAGGTGAGACAAGGCCAAAAGTCTCCAACAAGTGAGGCCAAGTCAAAAGTCCTTAAACTCGGGTGAGGCCATCCAAAAGTCCCTAAACTCGGGTGAGGCTAGACCAAAAGTCCCTAGAGCCCATTTTTGGCATTGTTGTGATTCCATAGCATGTACAATGTGTGTTGGATGATTGAGAATGGCTAAGTGCTTATTCACATGCTTTGACTTGTTATATGCCTTGATTGTTTACTTGATTGAGTGCATGAGCTACTGAGATTCCCTGAATCTCACCCCTTTCCCCTCCTAACTAAATATGCTAGGTGGAGCTCAAGGAGAACTGAGCACGCACCAAGGAGCCTAGGAGCATACTTAGTTAGCTAGTTGCTAGCTTTGTTTTGATATTTTGATATAAATATGATGTAAAGTGGTGCCAAATGAAGATGTGCCCACTATTTTTGAGTTGTAAGGGTTGTAACTAATGTAAATGTATGAAAGGATATTGTATGAACTATGTTTATAGCCAAATGAATGGAAATGAGGGTTTTACCCCTTTTGTTGCATGTATGGAATAGTGCATAATTGGCCATAGCATAGTGAGATTTGGATGTATGATAATTTGGATCATATGGACATGTTAGATATACTAGTTTTATGCTTTTAAACTTGTCCATGTGGAGTGAGAATGTGTGAGAGGCTATGTGGACCCGTTTTGGACCTTTGGGGTGCCAAAACCGGGAAATTTGAGAGCTCCGTCAAAGTATGACCGGATGAGCTCCGTTTGCCACAAAATTTGGCGTGCCTCTAGAGTTTGTAGAAAGCTTCTTGAGAAGCTAAAGTGGGTAATATTCGGAGGATTATAGAATATTTGGGGAATTGTTGAATTTGGGAGAATTTAAGGGATTGGTCATGTACTGTTCATATAGTTCGGAAATGAAATCTGTGGCATTTTTAGACCAAATGGATTCCAAATGTGGTGAAATTTTATACACATAAACTAGACCACCACAGTGACTTGTAAGAAATAGAATCACCCAAATCAGAGGTCTGTAGAGAGAGATTGGACCGTCTGAAGTTCTGTATCAGCATCAGGGAGCTTACCTGACCCCCATCACTGTTCCATCAGTTTTCAGGGTGCAGAAGCTACTAAACTGATCTAGACTTATTTTTTTCCTCTAGTAGACATCCGTATCTTTCCGAATTGGTATAATGTGCCCAGATCAGAATTTTTTGGATTTAGTTATGAATTTTCGAAAGTCATGACAGGAAGCTGCACCAGAAACAATGACCTCCCATTTTTGATGTTAAATATGGTCTAAACGATGTTTTTGTGGTTGGGAATGATTTTTAGTGTAAAGTTGACACTTAGAGCTTTCTAGAAAGCTAAAGTTTACTAAATTCCCATTTTTGTACAATTTCTTATGAATTTCCAAAGTTAGAGCCAAAATATGACTTTTGAGCCCAAGTGAGAAAATGAAATTTTACTGGTTTTTGGCTCTATACCCGTGGCTTATGATTTTTTTATGCTATGTATAAGTCTTCTATATGGAGTTTGAGTTGAGGATGCATGAGATGGGTTCACAGGACCCACGGGGCAAAAGATGAGTATATAAAACCCCGGTTCATAGCATGTAAATGCCACGGAAGAGTAGTGATTCTTTGGAAATCATATGGAACCGAGCCCGGTGAGAGGCTAGGTAGTGGTAGTAGTTTAAGGTGTCACAGATATCTAGGGGTTGCAATAATCTAGTGGGTCTTTGATGTTCTATCTTTACCCTCTGATACACTAGGCATTTAGTCACATAATCCGTTACATTATTTTTCATTCTTGGTCGCCAGAATATTTTCTTTAAATCCTGATATATCTTGGTGGTACCTGGATGGATAGTATAATTACTCTTATGTGCTCTTCTAAAATGCCTTCTCTCAATTTATTCTAACTAGGCATATAGATTCTATCTCAGTATATTACCAGACCACCCTCAGACACCCTCAAATTTAAGGTCTTACCTTAGAAAATCTCATTCCTAATCTGTCTCAGGAGCACATCCCCTCTCTGGGCATCTACGATCTGGGTTCTTAATTCATTCTCAATTTAGGTCTCACTTAGATACAATTTATTCAATACCACCTAACAAGAGAGGTTCATGTTTCTAAACTTCTCTAGGAGTTCTTGCTCCCTAATCATCATATGAGCTATATAGATGGACTTCCTACTCAAGGTATCAACCATTACATTGGCTTTTCCTAGATGATACTTCAAAATATAATGATAATCTTTTAGGAATTCCATCCATCTATTTTGTCTCATGTTTAGTTCCTTCTGCTCAAACAGGTACTTTAGACTCTTGTGGTCACTATAAATTTCTATGGTTGTACTATATAGATAGTGCCTTTAGATTTTAAGAGCAAATATTATAGTGGCTAACTCCAAATCATGTGTGGGATAATTCTCCTCATGAGGCCTCAACTGCCTAGAGGCATATATCACTACTCTACTATGCTACATTAACATACATCCTAACTCTTTACCCAAGGCATCACAATAAACCATAAATGGTTCATTAGGGTCTGGGATAATCAGTACAGGGGCAACGGTCAAACGAAGTTTCAACTCTTGGAAACTCCTCTCACATCTATCATCCTACACAAAAGATATCTCTTTCCTAGTCAGCTTCGTTAGTGGTAAGACCATTAGAGAAAACCTATGAATAAAACGCCTATAGTACCCTGCCAAACTTAGGAAACTCCTAACCTTATTGATAGTTCTAGGTCTATCCCACTAGAACGACCCCTGCCTGTGATATTATGTGACCTAAGAATCTTATATTGGTTATCTAAAACTCATATTTATTAAGTTTGGCATGCAACCTCTTATCTTTTAAGGTCTCTAAGACTAGTCTCAAATGCTTCTCGTGCTCCTCAAAAGATCTGAAGTACACTAGGATATCATTAATGAAGACTAACACAAACTGATCTAGATACGATTTGAATACCCTATTCATGTAATCCATAAACACTGCGAACACATTTGTCAGCCTGAATGGCATTGCTAGGAACTCATAATGCTCATATCTTATTTTGAAGGCCGTCTTTGAGACTTCTTCAGTTCTCACTTTCAGCTGGTGGTATCTAAATCTAAGATCTATCTTGGAAAACAAAGATGCCCTTGCTAACTGATCTAGCAAATCATAAATTTTAGGGAGAGGATATTTATTCTTAATGGTAACTTTATTCAACTCTCTGTAGTCTATACACAATCTTAAGCTACCACCTTTCTTCTTTACAAATAACACTAGAGCTCCCCAAGGTGAAACACTAGGGCGTATGAATCTTTTCTTTAACAATTCCTTTATTTAATTTTTCAACTCAGTGAGCTTGGTGAGAGCCATCCTGTAGGAAGCCTTGGACACTGGTCTAGCCCCAGGCACTATGTCATAGGGAACTCTAGCTCTCTCTCAGGAGATAGACCACTAAAGTTAAAATTTTTAAGGAAAACTTCTGAGAATTCTCTAACAACTGGGATCTCCTCTATCATTTCTTCTACCTCATCCTGAATTGAAAAAAAGATTAAAAATCCTTAACATTCATGCTCTAAATATCTTTCAGCCTGGGTAGTAGTCACAAAAGATAAATCAACTCCTACCCTAGTATGGTCCTATAAATAGGTAAGGAAATGGTCTGGTATTCACAATCAACTACAACATTATTTGTGACCATCCAATTCATACTAATAATCAAATCAATATTATGGAAGGACATACAAATCAAATCAATAGTAGTATGACAATGATTAAACTGAAAAGTGACATTTAAGTAAGCATAGGAAGTAACAACATGGCCTCCAGTAGCTATAGTGATAGATAAGTCAAATGGTAAAGTACTAATGGCCAGACCTAATCTCTTCACACAACCATAGGATATAAATGAGTGACTAGCACCCAAATTAAACATAGTAACTACAGGAAAGCCATTCACTATAAACGTATCTTAAATCAAACTGGGGGACGCACTAGCCTCTTATTGAGTGAGAGTAAACACTCTGCCTTAGGTTTGCGGCTTGGGTGGAGGCACTGTAGCCATCCAAGGGCAATTCTTGATAATATGGCCTAACTTCCCACACTTGAAGCACATCACCAGAGACTGCTGGGTAAATGATTGGGTCCAAGGAGGCTGCATCTTCTTGCTTTTTTGTGGCCTTCTATTCCACGACACCTTTCTTCTCATCTTGTTGCTAGGTGCCATGCTAGAGTCCTCCTCAGGTCTCGGTCTCAGTTGTGATGACCCTAACTTCTAATCTAGGTAATTATGGTTAAATACACGATTGACAATTAATGATCAAGGTTTGGAGTCATTACAATTAATTACATTAAGAAAATATAGGGAAATTTGAACCTTGACATTATTAGGATCATCAACTAAATAACCATAAATGGAGGAACGCATAAAAGGAATTGCACTATCATCAGGGGTTTATGATTCATCCATCCATCAGTCTCAATACACAAAAACCTCCAACAAGTGTTCCTATATCATTTTCTAGCATTACCATTGAAGAAATTGAGATTTCTAGGCTAGAGGTGGGAGTTTGAGGACTTGCGCTATGACTTGAAACATCTCCGCCATGGCTAAGTTAGGTACTGGAGCTCAAAAACTAAGTTTTTCATTTTGCGCTGCGGCCTCAACCTTCCGTACTATGGCTAAGTTGCTCTCGGGAATCATTGGCTAAGTTTGGACCTTCGCCGCGGCCAACCTACGTGGCACCGCTGTAGAAAAGCCTCATGGAGCTACTATTTGAAGTCCCATGATTCTCGCCTTAGCGGAATGCACTTGTGTTGCGATGAGTTTTACTATTATTCACTCCTTGTCTAGTTTCCTCAACTTGTGCCGCGGCGAGGTTTCATTCTGTCACCTTCCAGGGTGATTTTTTTCGCACTGCGCTACGACGATATCTCTTAAGCTGTGGCGTCCCTCGCCACTGTCACTCTTTAGCCTGCGGTGAGGCCTTCCTAGCCACAGCGTAACTCCCTCCTGTAACTATATCTCCTATATTTCGTCCCATGCACTCCAATTCTCTTCTTAGGAATACCCTAGAACTACTTTCTCCCATTTTATATGACTCTAATGGTATTTATCTATCCTATTCACCCAGCTATTCTACTATTACCAATTCAAAACTTAAATGTAAATTTTCACTCCTCCAACTATCCTATATCAGCAAGTCCATGGAGTAATAGCAACAAAATTCATGCACTATTGACAATTAACATTCAATACACATTCCGTTAGAGGTTTCATACATCCATGGTTTATATCAATATCTAATGCATCACGTGATTACAATTCCCAAATGGTAACCTATATCATTAGTTCAACAAGGTTTATATATCAGATACTATAAGTTTATACATCCAATACCAAATTAAGATGAGGCCTAAATCCTCAATAAATACATCCTAAGTAATAAAAAATAAAACCCTACACTTAGCAACATGAATACAAGATGATGCTATACAATAAGGAATACAAAATTTAGCATCTATACTAAATAAATTAGCCTAAGTGTAGCCTTCTCCCTACATGTTGGAGCTCATGGATTTTCATCCACTTGTTTCCCCTTATCCTTACCCGAAGAACCTTCACCTGAAATATTAATCCCATAAAACGGGGTGAGATATGAATCTCAATAACTAAGGAAATTTCCATTCATTATATCCAGTTTAATTAACATATATGCATGAATCAAAATCAACATTAGAATCATATCAGTCATATTAGTAAATAAAAAAATTAGGCTATCATAATTACTATCCCATATTAGCAATCATATTTTTACATGTTAAAGGCCAATAACAACGGGAGAGGCTCGTTCACGGCACCCACTCCCTAATGAGCACAATTAGGGCTCAGTGCATCTGGGGTTTGATCATAACCCGGTGCCCGATCAAAGCACATGCACGGGTGACAGTCGCATCACAGCTCCACCATAGACTCACAAGGTCTAATCATAATACAATAGATAGCCAACCAATTTATTTAGCATTTCAAATTATTCATGTACAGCAAACATGAATCAAAACAGATATATGCATGGAATTAATATAGTCCCGGTTACCTCACTTGTAGATAAATTTGCAACAGACACCAATGGTACAAAAATCCCCCTATAACTATAGCATCAGAGAATTACTACTTTAATTCATCATTTATAGTAGCAACAAGTATCCAAAGAATTTAAAATGCTAATGACCACCTAGGGAACACTTACTCAGCCACTACAAGTCCCAAATTCGGATTGAAATGTCCTCCACCAGAAACTTCAATATTTCACCCAAAATCCTAAGTAAATTCGTACAAAATTAATACCTATACTATAATCCAATCATTGGGGTCTCAAACCAATAGAAATACCTAAAAAAGAAGAGTTTATACTTATCTAATGTCAGTTGTAGCTTCAAATTACGAATTTTTACCATAGAAACACCAAATGGCAAGTTTCAGATTTTGGGTGTGGGTGAAAGTGCTCTAATTGGAACATTAATTAGTTTAAATTAAAGAGAAAAATGAGAGGATTAAGTTATATAACTATTGCCTTGGCTTAATCTTGCTTTAGAAGTGGGAAAATGTGAAAATATACCAAGAATCCTAGCCTTTCCTTTAGACCTCCGAATTTTGTGTGTGTCTCTTATGGTTCTGTAGAATAGGGGATGGCTAGGTTATTTTTTAGGGTTTAAGTTGGGTTAAATATGGGTCATGGACTGCTCCAAAGATCTAACTCCTAATGGGCTCCAGATTTTAGCTTTATTGGGCCAACTCTTATGTATTGGGTTGTTGAAATTTAATTGGGCCAGACGAAGTTTGAAAGACTCATTTGATTTAGGTCTGCTCAAGGGTTATTAGGCCAATTACATAGGCTTATGCAACTTGGGTCTTGGGTCTCTGATTCATTAAATTAAATTAGGTCATCACTAGATGCTACCTCTTGGGCCAAGTATCACAATAAAAGGTTGGGTCTGTACCTAAAATTATTAGGTCTCCATTAGTCTCCAATCTTGGCCTACTTAATTTAATTTGGACCTAGATGGGGTTTAACTCAATTAAACCTTAAACTCATATTAATAATTTATCTCTCTAAAATTCCTATTCACTAGCTTGCCCAATTATCCTTTATTAATTATTCTTAATTACCCTAAATTTATGATTAATACTTTAATTAATTTTGGGGTGTTACATCAGTCTCTTCAATTTTAGAGCCCCATTTTGACTAGCTGTGGTCATAGCAGGCATGATATCTAGTAGATTATTTTCAATCACCTTGCTGATCTCCACAAGGCTATTGAAGTTCCTAACCCTCTGTTGGGTTATTCTATCTCTAATCAAGGGCTTCAACACAGTCTCAAACGGCTCACATCTCTAAGGTTCATCATCATACCTTTGGAGGTAAGAGGAATACCGAGACAACGTAATAACCTTGGCAACATACTGATCAACAACCATCTCATCAGTTTGCTTCAAGCCCATAAATTTTATTTCCTTCTACTTTCTTACGAAACTAGGGAAATATTTTTCATAAAACTCTACCAAGAAGTTTTCCTAGGTAATTTGAATGTTTTTAGTCTGCATCAGAGGTTTCATGTTATGCCACCATCTATCAACTTCTTTTTATAGCATGAAAGTTGCGAGCTGAGTTTTTTGCTTTGTGGTATAATCTATCACTGAAAATATTTTCTCCAACTCCATAACCCAGGTCTCTGCCTTATCTGCATCTAACTCCCTATCAAATGAGGGTGAATTATTCTTTCTAAACTAATTCAATAGTTTCTGGATAGGCTTATGGGTCTGAGCTAGCTCCTGGAGAGGTAGAAGTGGAATGCTAAAGGTAGATGACTGGAGTACAGAGGCTTCTCTCCACATTTCCTCTTGCTTAGCTAAGGAATTTTGCAATTGCATGATCATATCATGCTGATGCTGTGCAACTCATCTCTATTGCTCTAGCATCTCTTGCTGTTGCTCCATCATGGCTTGTTGTCAGTCTAACCTCTCCATAATGGTGCGTAGAGGATCCTCAGGCTCAACCCTCTAAGCCCTGGGTGGCTTACCTCTACCCTTGCCCCGTTTAGTTTCAACCATCTTATTTGAAAAGAACCGCCACCATCAGTATACAATGGTATTCCAAGCACATATGCATATATATATTTCATCACCTCCATGGCAATTCACACCAAACATAGGCTAATTACACCATTCAAGAGCCAGACACCGAGTAAAAGCGCCTGAACCTTTGCTTTGATACCAAAAATATAACACCATAATACATTAGTCTCAATTATCCCTTACTTAAACTTGATTCCATGTACTTCTAAAGAAAAGAAGTAAAACCATGGTATTTTATTGCATTACGTCAGGGTTTAAATGTTCATATTTCACTTTGCAAACCCCCATGGACCCATCTATAGCATTCTTTACTCATACTCCATCCATACAACTCATACATATCATAAATCAATCCATAAACCATGGATTTGAAGTATAAAACCAGAAAAATTACATTTTTCTCACAAGTCCATAATTCAGATTTTTGGCACTAACTTTGAAAAATTATAATTAACTTTAAAACAATGGAAAATCAAGCAACTGATAGCTTTCTAGAAAGCTCTAGATATTAATGTCATGCTAAAAATAATTCCATTTGGACCACATCTGACAACAGAAAAACTCAAAATTTCAAATTGCCCAGCGTTTCTGATACAATTTACTTATATAAATTTCAAAAATTCATAACGAATTCCACAAAAATCCAATTCAGGAAAAATATACTAATTTGGAATGATACAGATGTTAACTAGAGGAAAAAAATAAGTTTAGACTAAAACAAAAGCAATTAGTGGTACAAAAACCTATGGAATAGTAACAGAGGTCAAGCTACACCTCTGATACTGATTTGAAAGTTCAAAAATTCATTTCTCCCTCTCTATAAATCCAAATAAGATGATTTCAAATGATATAAAAATCTTATTATGTCTATTTTATGCTTGTAAAATTTTATAGCTATTGGACACCATTTGACATACAAATGATAGAGGTAAAATATCTGATCATTTGCACAGTAACAATACCAATTCTGTCAAAATTTACCAATTTTGTAAATTTACCAAAAATTCTTTAGAGCTCCAAATAATATACACTTTATCTTCCTGAAATACTCTAGATAAAACCTATATGCATGCCAAATTTCAGGTTAAGAGGAGCTCATTTAGTCAGATCTTGATATAACTCACGAACATGGCAAATTTGGCACCATATAAGGGTCTAAGTTGGTCCAAATGGCTTCTTAATTACTCTACCACCTTATGGATAAGTTTTAAAGCATAAAAACAACATATACAAGCTTTCCTAATGGTTTAAACTACCATGCATCATAATCTCACTATGCCACATGCAAAACTACACATCCAAGAATGGTCCTCCAAGTACTCGAAACATATATTCTTATTGATTTGGCTTTAATATTTATATATACAATGTATTCACATACTTTTGCACCTGCTCATATGTTTACATCTAAAAAATAACATGTATATATAGACTTTAACATCTCTTACATAAAAAATCATACAAAACTATACAATTATCAAGAGATAGTCCTTCAAGCTCTTTGGCTTCCATTTTTAGCCTTTTGAACACCACCTAGACATAGTGAGATGGAAGAAGGAAGGGGGGAGATTTAAAAAATCTCAATAGCTCCTACACTTATTCAAGTAAGCAATCAAGGCGTATGAACATGTCAAAGCATACAAGTAGGCATCCAACACCATTTAGAATCATTCAACACATACTTTACATGCCATGAAAATCATATCAAAGCCAAGAATAAGTTTTAGGGGCTCTTGGTCTAGCCTCACCCCATTTTCAGGACTTTTGGATTAGCTTCACCCTTGGCCTCGAGACTTTTGACTTGGCCTCACTCATCCATAAGACTTTTAGCCTTGTCTCACCCATTCTTAAGGATTTTTGGCTCTATCTCACCCATCTCAAGGGACTTTTGACATCACCTCACCCTTAAGAGCAATTTTCACAATCAAAACATGACCATATTGGTACCAATGTAATAAGGCAACATCAAATGCTATATCTCACAATGCAAATGCACATATAAGCATACAATGACAATTATATATCTAAGAATACAAACAAGAAGGAATAAAGAGCTAACTTGGCAATTAGACATAAGCTTCCCTCTTGATTTCTCTTTTTCCTTTTTAGTCTCACAACCACAACTAGATGGAGCTTAAGTTATTTGGCCTCGACATAACAAATAGCATTTAATTACTCTCTTGGAATAAGCCAAAACATCAAATACACACTTAAGAAGCATACTTTAATCTATGGTTCCATAATAGCTCCATTAATTATCTAATGAAGAAACTACCATGATTTAAGCTCTTGGCTTCATTTTCTTCACATATCTAGACCTCTTGGTTCTATTTAGACTCTTTGAAGTTATCACAAACTCATTTCTAAGAGTCTAGATACAAGTTGCTTTTTAAGGCTACATTATGAAACTTATTGCTTTGACTCTCAATTTATGGCTTCTAAGTTTCTCCCCGAGGGTTCTTGTCATCTTCTTCCATCACATATGACCCCAAACCAAGATTAGAATCAATTAAAACACTCTCTACCTCTCTCAAGTGCTCTAGGTCGAGCCATGAAGAGTATTTGGAGTCCATGGAGTTTCAATTTTTTCCTTGATGGAAGGGGCACTTGAGAAGCTTCCTAGGGGTCTTGGGAACTTAAATAACCACTAACATAGGTTAGGAAATTCTTAGACAAAATCAGATTTTATATGATGTTAAAGAACCCTTATCTTTCCTATCTTGAAGTTCAATGATTTTTCTTCCACTTACTTTGTAATTCCTAGTTTCCCATACTTTAATTCAATGGTTTTTTACTTGTTTTAGGTCAAAACTTCCTCCTTCTCTCAAGCTCTCTCTTTTGCTAAAACATCACACATGAACAGCAAGGGAAGAAGAGCAAAGGAAACTATGAATCATACATTATTTTTCTTGCTTCTTCAAAGTCTTTCCCTTTACCTTAGTCTTCTCTTGGAATTTCTCAACTTCTTTCCTTTGTGCATGGCTTAAAACAGAACCAATTCAACAACCAAAACTATGAAAAGGGAGAGGAGGAGGAGGAGAATAAATTTGCCAAAGAAAGGAGCTTGAATCTCAAGAATTCTTTTACCTTTCTCCTTGTTCTTTCTTGGCTCTCCTTGAATTTCCCCTTGTCCTCTCTTTCTTAAGTAGAGCTTCTTCTATATTTAGTTAGCCTAAAGTCAGTTAGAAGAAAGAAGAGGTTTCTGGGTTCTTTAAAAAGCAATATTTCACTTTTTCATGCTTTTTCTAAACTAAGTCTTGCTATGAGAACTTATCAGTTCCAGGTTCCACTATTCTCGCCATAACTGGCGCTATTGTAAGGAATCCCTTGGATTTTGTATGATACACAAACTCGCTATAACGAACTAGTATCCTCGCTATAGCGAATTGGCACCCTTGCTGTAATGAACTTGCACCTTGTTGTATCGAACTGGCACCCTTGCTAGAGCTAATAGGGATCCTAGCTATAGTGGAAAGACTTAGAAAAATTCTGAAACCTTGGATGTTATATTTTCAAACTCTTTGTCTCTTTAACTATTTTAATTTCTGTTGTTTACTTTTGAAGTTTATTTTTTATTATGTTTTGACTATAAATTTGGAGGAATAACCCTATGTTTTTAGTTTTTTTAGTTGCTTTTAAGTTTTTTAATAAAAAACTAGAAAATTAAAAATTAAAAACATTTTTTATTGGTGTGCTAATGCACTGATGGATTGTTAAAGTGATGCATTGAAGCATCATAGTGTTGAGTCATATCTAGTCTTAGATGGCCTTTTGTCTAGGAATTTGTCTAGATATGTTGTTGAATTCTAAGAGACCTTGTGAGTTATTATACTTCGAGTGTCACTCTGCTTAAAGTTTGTTGAATTTTGAGAAATCTCGTTAATTGTTGTGTTTTTTTTAATAGTCTACAAGATATGCTATGGCTTCTGCTTTGTTCTACCTTAATTTTTTTAAGGTAATCTCTTTACCCTATTTTTGGTTTATTAGATTTTTCAAAATTTTAAAATTTTTAAAATTTTAAAACTCCCTTTAGTTATAAATTTCATTTGATAGTCATCTATTCTTTTTTTTTTCTTTGGATTTGGTCAGACTTCAATGGTGATAATTAATTGCTATATAGTATATGTTTGTTTTGGAAAGCCATTTGAATTTCTTAAGTGGAAATTTTTTTCATACTTATTAAATTTATAATGTACGTATGCCATTCATAGGATAGATACTTTTCTTTATTTTAGATTATGTGCATTAATTTATTTGAGATTCTTAAACTAGACTTTAGAACTTGTTTTGAATCTTTCTTGGTGTGAAAACTTAGGTCTAGTACTTCTAGGTGTCATCACTCTTTGATTTGGTTAAGTCAAGATTTCTTTTCTAGGATTAGTTTTAGGATAATTAGGTTCATTCACTCACTTTTTGAATGCTAGTGACTAGGTTAGCTAAAACACTGCTCTAAGACTAGTATACTGACCAATTAAGTAAAACTCAATCTTTATGAATATTAACTGCTTATTTAGAGGAACTACTTTCTTCAAAGGATTGACACTCGAACTCATGTTTATCATTGCTTGAATGACTAGTACACTCGTTAGGTTTAATGTCTATAAGATAGTCTCATATCAAGTTTTTGATGCCATTATCTAGGATAGTCTTTATCTTTGAGTAATGGTAGTCAAATCCTAGCCATCAAACATCCTAAACTTTTTTGTTGGTTGTGACACTTAACCTTGATTTTCCTATTATGCACCATTTTGAGATCCTAACTTCAGGTCTTCACTGTTTATGGTTCTAGGACTTCCAAGCTTGATTTATTTAGGCTTTTTAATGTACAAAAGCACTAACATTCTATTAACCACTTTTTACAAAGGTTAAACCAAAAATTCAATGCATAAACTACTTGAAAGCACAATTAAACACAAACACATAACTAAACACTTGGCTATTGACTACCAAAACTAAAACTTGGCTAAACTTAATTAACAATAGCCATGCTATAACACCTTAACTATCTAGCTTTTCTTTTAGCTATTATGGTTCATCAACGAGTCCATTCACTCATACAGGTAGTTACTATATAAAAAGAAAATCAAAATACATTCATTTACCTTTTCCATAAGTCCATGTTCTTCCAATTTTAGTGGATAATGGATTGGTGATCCCTTATTACCAATTTACCTTATCAATTAAAGCTAAAAACTTACATTACATTTTGAGAAAAATCCGGTAGAGTTTTCCTTTACAAACTCAGCTATCTAAACCAATTAAATGGTCACATTTCAACTCAGAACTCACGAACATGGAAAATATAAGTAATAATATTATCAAATAAAACTAACTAGACATACATCTTCATCTAATACTATACAAATTTAAACTAAAATTACATCACTATTTAACAACATACTAGTTCACATTATATATCATTGAAGAGTCAAACTCAACATATAAATTCATTATATGTATACGACAAAATCAAATACATATATGATTGATAATGTTTCTATTTTGGACATCATTCTGTTTCCTTTCCTTTGCAAGTACTGGTACTTCCACTTGGCATTGGCTAGTCAGAAGAATAGAAATCAAGATTAGATTATGCAGAATGTTAGTAGCTATACTTAAATTATCAATGTATGCATGAGACAGTTAAACAGGAATAATGCAAGTATGCATGGTCATACAATCATAACATAGGAATTAATATAAATATTTTACATCCTTTTAACATGCTCTATCATGGCCATGAACTTATCTTAGTTTAGGTTCTTCTTCTTGTGCTTGGAAGAATTACTGCGCATGTTTTCATTGCCCCTTTTTGTTTTAAAGTCTTGACTCATTAAACATAACATGCAAAACATGATATATAACTAGTGCAAGACATTATAGCATATATTGTGAGAATAACCAATACAATACTATGCACATCAAACTCAAACAAGTCTGCATATAACTAAGTAAAGAAAAGCAAGCTATGTTGTATAGGTCAAAGGAAGCTAATAAAACCTCTAACCTTTCCACTCTTTATCTTGCTCCTTTTCCATTTTTTTAGCTCTACACTTGCAATGGGATGGAGCCTTACTAGCTTGTCCTAAAAATATAATATGAACATGACATCATCATCTTAAACTCATAATAACTTCTTTTAAACTTCTTTGTTAGGCCGCTTAAAGTGCACTTGAAACCCTCTTTTACATACTTTCAAAATACATGCCTACTAGGTGGCAATTACATCATCTAAAATACTCAAATTTTACCATATTGGAGGATTTAAACTTACGAAATCCTTTTTGCGTTTTAACTTCCCATAATTAGTCTTTCACTTAGACTTTAGGTTAGGAACTTCACTAATCATGGATCCTAGGCACACTTATACTTCTAGAATTTATAATTCAAGCCACAAATTTCATATTTACTGTTTATATGGTCATTGGCACTATTCATTTTGTATTTTCACTTTTGACATATTAAAACTCATTATGTAACCTTAAAACTTCAAGAGGTAGCTTCTAAAATTCAACTTCTAAGCTTCAAATTCTCATCATATATAATCTATATAACCCCATTACGATTTATTAAAGGCATCACAAGCTTGTTCAAACAAGCCTAATACCACTTGGACTCAAAATGCCCTTTCTTGAACCTTAAAAGTTCAACTTTCAAAATGTAGCTTTTAAATTCAATCCAATACTTCCATTAGTATTCTTATATCATTTTAAGACTATCCATACCCTTAGAAATACTTGAACAACTTCCTAGGCCCTTTTATTCTCCCATGGCTGAATATGAACACTAAAAACCCTAGCATGGGAATTTCATGGATTCATTTAATTCTAGGCTTAGATTCTTATTCCTTGTATCATAAAACATTTAAACACACAAATTTGGAGTTGAAAACAACATGGCTTCCCCCTCTTCCATGCCTTGGCTGAATTCATATATATACTAGTATAACTTGTTATTTTCAAGGATTCAATGGAAACAAATGTTAAATATGAAATCCTTACATGCTAAAACCCTTAAATTCATTAAGAGCACATGAAGAAAAATCCTCCTCCTATCTTTCTTTCTCATGCCAAACAATATAAGGCCAAGAAACACAAAATTTTTCAGGTGTTTCAGCTAGAAACTTATCTCAATGTAAAGTACTTTTTCATGTAGATTGATTCCCACTAAATAATTTCTTAAAAAAAGTTTTTTTTTGTGTTGGGTCAAATCCATACTTTAACTTTTCATGAAAAAAAACTACTTTTAGAAAGCTATCAGAGAGTAGATTAATCTTCCTAACTTGTCAAGGCAAAACAGAGTCATTTACTTACCTGAATTGGGACTTGAAATCTCTCTCTCTCTCTCTCTCTCTCTTTCTCTCTCTCTCTCTTCCCTTATGTGTGATGCCATTAATGGCTTCCAAATATGAAAATAGAAGTGTGAAGAAGAAGATGAGGAGTGGCGTAAGAAGCCTCATTTTATAATTGTTCAAAATGACCATTTTGCCCTTATTTGCAAAATTACATCATTTAGACTCGTTTTTTTAGCATTTTTAGGATCTAACTGCTACCTACACAATTTTAAGTACTCTTTCACATAAAAATATTATTTTTGTGATTTAGATGGCTTAAATTAGTAAAAAAAAAAGCTCTACTTGCAATCATAGCATTATTTGACTCATTTTACATAATATAAAAGTTTTAACTGATTTTAACTGTTTTTATAATTTTTAGAATTTTTGAAAATCCTAGTAAGTTTAATTTTGACATTTAAAACTCTTTTTCTTGAGTTTCTAAGATTTTACTCACAATTATGATTTTGCCATTGATGTACCCTTTTACTTTATTTAGCCACTTTTGCTCTTTTTTTTTTTTGTAAATGATTTCATAACTCTGTTTCTTAATGTTTTGATTAATATTTTACCCTTAGTTGACTTTAATTTATTTTACTTTAAGGTGTTCTTTCATTAACATACCAGTTCCAATTTAGTTAAAAAGTAAGATGTTACACATTCAAACCAATACTAAAACTCAGAGCCTTAGGTTTTTTTTTTTTTTTTTGCAATTTAATCTGAAGCAAGGCAAACAAGTGCAAATAAAGTAAAATAGCAAGTTTAAGCTCAAGACTTCAATAGTTAAGAAAAACCTTCAAAAGTTAAGTGAAGGGAGGATAAATTCACCAATTAAACCTTGTTAAGTCCCTAAAATAACATGAAAACATAGATATAAATGGGATTCATCATTATGTCAAAGGGGGAGAAAATGACTGAAGTTGATGATAGATGGATGTATCCATTTGCCTGTATGTATGCTTGTTTGTTAGAAAAAGATTAGGAAAACGGAAAAACAAGAAGCATTATCTGGGGGGGAGCTTCCCTAATACTAGTAAATATAGGTTTAAGGGGAGCAAAAGTTAAGGTACACAAGGAAGTAATTTCTTTTTGAGACCTTTTATACTTTTCACTCTTATCTCAAAATTCTTGTTTTTTCTCTTTACTCATCAAGTTTTTAGAAGATTATCATAATAAAAAAGAGGAAAAATGTTGAATTAAAGGCTTTAATGAATTTTAATTATATCAATCATTTAAATTAAAAGAATTTTGAAAAGCTCAAAATGGCCTAAAATGTTTTACTATAAGCCGAAATGTTATTCTTCTGAGTTTCAATTAACAATATTTGGGCTGAAAACTATTTGACTTTTGAATAATTTTGGAATTACCTGTGTTGGGTTAAATTGTTTTGAACCATTACGAGCTTACAGTATCTCTTCAGTTTTTCTGATTAGGCCCACACTCCTCAAATTCTTGAACCTTTGCTTTGTCCAAAATGAATGAAAAATGCGTTAATAGTTCAGCTCCATGATCTTCAAAGAGGAGTCACGGCTCTAGGTCAAAATAATCTGGGAATAGGTGCCTACGAAGTCAAAATAACCTCCTACAAACCCTTTGTGCGGAAATCTATTATTTAATGAGCAACACTTAACATGTCATAGTGGATAAAAGGTCAAAAAGAGGAACACATCAAGATATCCGTACCACACCCCTATATATTTATTTTTGCCTAAGCAAAGCTTAAGGGTCAAGTAGAAGTGGCAATTTGGCTTGAAGTGGAGAGATTGCCATAAGAATAGGAACTTTTGTATTTGTATGTCAAGATCATTGTGTAAGAGCTTTATATATGATGTAAAGGGTTAAACATATGTAAAAACATGTATTTATGATGAATGAAAGGACTTTGGAGCCATTTGTTTATATATATATATATATATGTTTTTGACATCCATATGCTTAATTGAGCACTTGTATCTTTGTATGTAAGAGCAAGTGAGGAAGTGGTTTTGAGACGCATGAGTAATTAAACCTCTTAGACAAGTTTTGTATGTTGTTTTTAACCATTCTCACGTGCTCAAGAGGTTATAGCAAAAAGCTTGCAAGAAAAAGGCATACAACCAGAAAAGCTAACACATTACTTGAGGAAAGCATCATTGCCTCTTGACTTCTTGCTTCTCTCCCCAGAAACCTTTTTTGGAACACAGGCAGAAAGAGATTTTCAGAAAGAAATCATAAACTTCCCTTAAAGCATCTCCCCCCCCCCCGCCTTGTTCTCTTTTTTAACCTCGGTAGTACGAAGAATAAAGAAAGAAATCAAGAGACAAACGGTCCCTACATTTATGAGAGCTGAGATGAACGTTGTGAAAGAAGGAGACAAGTAACGGTTAGTGATGCCAATGATTTGTATTTAAACAATTTCCATGAAGATTCAAGAATACAGAGAAGTCTATGGGCATTTACTGAGTCATTCAAGAATACTTCTTGATTGCTGAGGCTTACTTGCATTTACCCTCTTAGTGAGATTTTGGCAATTTGTTGTATTGCTCATAGTGAGCTTGAATCCTACCCAATCAACCTCCTTTGTCAAATACTATTTGTCTAAGTTACTAGGAAGGTTGAAAAAATCCTAGGTTGTTTGTAAGGCTATAAAAGATAGGAATGTAAGCCCTATGAAAAGGTTGTTTAAGTCTAATTGATTGAAGAGAGGATGTAGGATCATATCTGAACCTCTATAAATCTTACTGTTTTGATTTTTCTTTGCCCTGAACACATACTTTCTACTTTTTTTTTTTTTTTTTTGTGAAATAGGAATGTAAAAAGATCTTGACCCGTTTATTGAGGTTCTTAGTTCATTTGATTATATAAGTAAGGAATTGATTCAAAAATTCAGTTATCCAAAGAGGGTCTTTATTGAAAATTGAAGCATATGGATCCTTGTTTGGATAAGAATCTCAGAAACATACTTTCTATTTACAACACCCAATTTAGCTCCCTTCTTGAGTATTTGTTAGACTAACAGTTTATAAAGGTAAAATTTGAATATAAATTTTTCTTTTTCACTTCTGTTATGCTTTGTTTCAATCACTACATTCATCCTTTCTGTGATAAATTATCACATAAATCAATCAAAACTAAAAGAAATGCAAACAAATTAATAGTTTTGGGAATGAAAAGAGCATACACCTTACTTTGGAGAAAATGGGGGTATAACGCCTTGCTCAAAAAAAAAAATTATCTTCGCTGTTATGCCTTGCATTGGAAAAAAGAGGTATTCGCTATTACGCCTCCTTCCTCTTTGCTTTGATTGAATTGTGAAATGGAAATTAGAAATGGGGGAACTTTTGTGGCTATTATATAGTGTTGGAAAATAAAAATTGAAGGGAAATTAGAAAAATAGGAGACCCGCCAAAATGAAAAAAAACAAAGATGGAAATTATAAAGATAACGTTTAAGGGCATTTCTGGGGAAAAAAATCGAAAATTTGAAATTAGAAATGGTGGAACGTTTTGGCGGAACATTTTTTTAGGTAATAACCATTTAGTCAAATTTCAAGCCAATTATTTAATAATTTTTTTATCTAATAAATATTATATTATGAGACTCATATAATTTGTAAAACTAAATAAGTTAACTTAATATTATTAACTATTGTATAAATGAGGAAATACAATATGAGGTGCATGGAAATTTTATACACACAGATATATATATATATATATATATATATATATATATACTTCCATATAAATTTAAGATGTTATGATTCTCACAATTTCATATTATCAAGAGTAAATTTTATGAATCTTTCCTGTATTTTTTAAAATTATACAGATTTCTGTTTTTGTTTCAAAAATAGATATTGTAGTCTAATTTAATTATTTTTACTAAAATACAAGCCATTAATCTTAATAAGTAAATACAATTATATTAAAAAATATACATATAAAAATAAAAAAGAATAGATTTTGTTTTCAAATATGCACAAATAAAAATAAAATAGTAGATTTTGTTTTCCTTAAATTTAACAAAAAAATATATTTAGATTAATGGATGGCATTTTAGTCAAAAATTTTTTTAATTAGACTAAAGTGTACAACAACTTTTTATTTCAAGAAAAGTTTATGTATATTTTGAAAATAGAAAATAAATTTATATACTTTCAACATGTTAATTTAAAAGTAATCCAAAAAAGAGAGTAAACTTGGATTATAGAATTATTTTACCTTCTTTGATTAATTAATTATGATTCCTTCAAACAACGTTAAGTTCTTATGTAACTTGATCCTACTCATTAATAAATATGCTTTGATCAAAAAGTAATGAGAGCAAGGAAGAAAGAGAAATATACAACTAATTTATATTGGTATAGACTAAAAAAAACTACATCTAATCCTTAAGTACACAGTAAGAAATTTTTATTAAGTGTAAATAATTACCAATAGCACAATGCAACCTTATAATATAGGTACAACTTTTTAACTTCTACTAGTTATTCTAAAGTTGTCTAATAGGCCCAGTATGAGGCTTTTACAGTTTTTCTTCATTCTACAAGATTTTCCTATTTTACTAGGTTTTTTCAAACTTCTTAAAAACTCAAGTATAAGGAAATCTCACATGATCAAATCTCTAGTTTTACAACATTTTTATTTCATTAGGTTTTTCTCACAAGATACCTAAAGATTTAAAATGAAAGAATGAGATTCAAGTTATGCTCATGAACTTGGTAAAGCATAATAAATACAATTTCATAGTATATGCATTTAGTATTCTATTTCTCTCTTCTTATTTTTCATCTTTGGATGGTCTTATATTTATATAACTCAACCTTTAGCACAAAACTGTTGGATATCTTCTTCCTTTGAATGCACAAATATGTTCAATGTTCAAGAGTCTATATCTTCAATTCTTAAAACCATTTCATAATCAAATCAACGCCTTCATTCCATATTTGACAATCTTCAATGCATAGGTCATTAATTTCATTTGAAGCTCACATTCTAAAAACTAGAGGACTTGAGTAATCCTTCATTAATGCATTCCTATCTCTACGTTTTTTTTTCAAATGTCTAATTTTCTTTTCTACTTCCTGATTTCACAGATTTTTCTTTTTCATTTATAATTAGAAGATGTTATTAAAAGCATAGGATGATAAATCAATGTAAGGTCAATAGAAAATATTTCCATGTAAATATCTTGACCAATTTATTTGTATAATTTTCTTAAAGTATTTTGAGCAAATTCAAAATCTATATATATTATGTTGAAATCAAAAACTTACCATATAAGATTTAGAAGAACTCTTCCTTAAATGTAACATTCAAAAAACTTCCTTAAACTTTGTGATCATAGTTTCATAAATCCTGTTAGCCTTAATTCAAAAACTTTCCTTATAGAGAATTTGACTCAATTAATTCCACTTTTTGAAAATTTATCATAAGTGAGATATTAAAATTATTCCATATAAAACTAACTCATATAATATCTAGGATTAAACAAGTTTTAGCCCATGTAGCAAAATTTAACCCAATAAGATATGTTTGGCTAGAACAATATTTTAATAAATTACAATTTTAGTCCAACTAAAAACCTTTTTTCAAAATTCATATAGTTAAGAATGTTTGACATAAATCAAAATCAAAAAGCTCAAAAACCTCTAAGCCTAACACGATAAAACGAAGAAAAAGTCTATATAATTTATCCTATTGTAAATTATACTGCAAAATCTAAAGAAGCATACTAAGTAATAACTTGGGGGGCACAGAAACATAACTAGTTTTCATCTAATGATATCGTGTTAAGATATTTGACGTAAATACATCGATAATTATAAAACTGACATTCAAGATAGCAGTTTATAAATTTCCGTAACTCGTATTTCATATCTCTCAAAAGATGTGAAATTTCTAGATGTTCTATATATTTAATGTCTTAATTTTTTAATCACACATAATTTTTTTTAAAATATATATTATCTTAGGATTTCATACCAAATATTGTTAGGAAAGTGAAAGTTGGTGGCTATATCAGTTTTTCTTGTAAGATCTATTCTTTCATCCTGATTAACAATAATATTAATCGTTAGATCCTCACAAATAGAGCTAAATGTGACGTCATCTGTAACAAAGCCCAATGTTGGAATTCACGGTTAGAAAGATAAAATATTCTGGTTTCTTATGGGATAATGAGGCAAACGAAGGAAAGAGCCAAGTGTAGCGAATTTTCTCCACCAATATTTTCAGCCTCCAGTGACATTACGAGAGACTAGTGGATATTTAAATGCATGTACCTTCAGATTATGACATAATATAAGGCGCACATTTGTTTGAAATGGAGAGAGCTTCGTTTAAACTAGTTTACCTTAGTGAACAGTGATCAATCCAACTTCTTCAACTCTTATTCTCGGTACAAACATGAAGGTATAAAATTTTGAAGATGCTATGCTTGATTGGAGGGAAAATAAAAGATAATGATGTATTTAAATACAATATAGTTTAGATGCATTTTCACTCTTCAACTTTCAATGTACTCCAAGCAAGCATAGCATCAATTGGATATAATCTCGTAGTACAATAATATGCTTCCAAAAAGGATCGTAAGTCTATAGAAAGATTTAAATTAATTTGTAAGAAATCTTAGTTAACCTAATGTATCATGTACTTTAAAAAAAAAAATGACCATTGTTATATTTCTTCATGAATCCAATGTGTGGTCCATTTGGCGTTGATATGCAAGCCCATTGCCAAAGGTCGCGCGGTCAGCTTGGTGACCTCCAGGGCAAAAGATTGGTGCGATGTTATCTTACTTTTCTGGGTTTTTTTTTCCCGGGGGGGGGGGGGGGGGGGGGGGGGTGTGTAGGTTGGACTTGTTTGGAGGGGATGGAAACTGTTTATTTTTTAAAGAAGTCTTTGTTTTGAGAAATAAGTATTTGATCAAGTTTTTGTGCTGCAGAAAGAAAGGAAAAAAATCTGAACTTTTCCTTAGAAAGAAGCAAAAATTTCTTTTAAGGCAAAAAGTACATAAACTCAAAATTGTTAATTATCATAATGACCTTTTATCTTTTTTAACTACCATATTAAATACATGTCCTTTTAAGTAAATTTGCAATAAAAAAGATTTATTTTGAAATATTTTTTAAAACACAATAATGTTGATAAAAACACTTATCAAATAATTTTGCCAAACATAAACTTATTAGGGATGACAAAATTTCCAAAATTAGAGATTCTCACTAGGATTGGCCCCATTTGGGGATTCTATCTCATAGGATCTCCAACCCCTTAGTTTTATATAAACACTTCTAAAATTTATATATACATTTTTTATTCCTCTAACTTTTTTAGTTATTTATCTCTTTATTTATAGTTATATTAACCTTTTAAAAAATCAATTTAAATTTTTTTGTTGACTTTTTTCATTGACTCCCTATTACCTAATTGTTGTAAAATCTGTCATTTGAATTTTCCATTTTTAATTTTTTGAACTTCATTAGAGCTTGAACTTTGAATTTAGGTTTTTTTTCTTCAAATATATAAAAAATTTCAGTTTTATTTAATATTAATTATATTTTATTATTTCTATAAAAAAAATTTGAGGTTCCCCAAGGAATGGGGATGGAAGAAACTTCTTCCTGCGATGGGTAATGAGGATGAGATGAGAGAAATAATTGATCAGGGATGCCTCTCCCGCTCCGTGTCCCGTGGGAGTGCCATTTCTAACCTTGCCAAACACGAGCTTTTGTTTTTAATAATGCTTGCTACGAAATATGCTTAAAAGGAAATAGTATCAAAATAAACATAAATCCACCGCAATTCCAAACTTATTAAAATGGTGGCCCATATGATATAAACAAATTCTGTGAATCTCATAACCAATAAGAAAAATAACATATTTACTCTTCCGCCCATATTTTTTTTATTCATAGGAAAGACTTTATCTCTACATCAGCGAGCATTCGTGTCGTGCAATTTTAGACGTTGGGTTGGAGATATGCGAAATATTCTTGACGTATGGCATCAATACAACACATATTACGGACAAAGCAGCTACCTTGCAATGAAACTTCGCCTTGTGTTGCATTAAATGGTTCTTGTCAAATGTTAATCTTAGGGCATTGATGGCTGCTGCGTTTCTAAAAATGGCACAAGCTTCTAAGGTTTCTGTACACCTCAAGATATTCAGTTCACATGTTATAGTGCCTCTCTTAGAGTTGCATTGTTAATGTACCATCTAACAATGCCAATGGAATAATGCAGTAACCCTCGTTGCTGAGCATTGCAAATTTTAGCCCTCTCGTTAACTCATCAAAGACGTGCCAATAGATTCTTACCGAACTAACTGGGTATATGAGCTTGACACCTTCGACATCTGGTGCACGTTCATTCATTTTCCTCAAGATCTCTCTATCAAACTGGATCTCGTTGAGTTCTCCATACCATGGAGGCACACGCTGACTTGACGCCATCGCAATCCACTAGAGCCACCGCTTCGTCCAGGTGCTAACCTTTGATGTAGTGCAGCCCCATCGTCAGGCATTGTCGGAAGTCACGTTTATATAGGATACGTGATCACTCTTAATTTTCCTCGTATTTTAGCTGATTGTATTTCTGAATTTGGCCAACTTTGATTCTGTTTGTTTCCTTCCTTATTCGTTGCACAATTAGGATTAGTTATTACTTTTGATTAGTATCCTGATTTTAAGACATTAGCTTGGCTGGAGATTTGGCCTACTCTTCCCTGTTATGTATCGCTGCCCTATGTGTGAAAAGAACAAAACTATAGAGACAACTGCACTAGATTTTTCCATATTTATCTTTATGGTGTCAGAGTCTTTAAGGGCCAGAAACAAGTTGATGATCACCTTCAGATCCATAAGAGCCTTCCATGCCAATGTCCCAAACTCATCATCACAGTCTTCCGCCGTCTATCAACCAGACACTCAGCCAAACAGCCTTGAAAATACGTCGTCTGTCTCCATGGCTATTGAAAATCCATCTTTGGCTATCCTTTCAATGGAAACAATTACCTACCATAATTACAAAGTGCCTGGATGTTCATTCGAGGTCATGGAAAAGAATACATCACGGGATAGACTACTCAACTTGCTGTCACAGTTCTCAAGTACAAGGTGTGGTTTGAAGAGAATAACATAATCATGTCATGGTTAGTGAATTCCATAACAACTGGGATAAGAGAGAAGTTTGTACTTTGCAAGATAGCTAAGGAGATATGACATGTTGTGAAGAAGTCTTATTCTATAGTTGAAAACATTGCAGCATTATTTCAAATTAAGGGCGCTCTTCGTGATTTGAAGCAAGGTAATTTAAGTGTTACCCAACACCACAATAATCTTGTGAAGATTTAGCAACAATTGGACTTGTACAAGGTCCATCAATGGACTTGTTGTAACATCGTGTAATATTAAATTAATTATAATAATTCATAGAGGATTAATTAGAAAATTTTGGGTTAATTAATTAAAAGATAAGGAATATTTAATATTAATGACTAGATGGTAAATTAAGAATTTGATTTATTAGATAATAGTCAAAGAGAATAATATTGCCTTGTTTTTTAATTGGAATAAATGAATGATAAAAAATAGATGAAGGGCCAACAATTTAATTCAAATAATAAGAAGCCCAATAATGTATTTAAAATTATTAAACTCCATTAGATTATTTTAAGTGAATTAAATCCATGACCCATTATCCATGATCCATACCCATTCATCAGTCATAACCTATATAGCATTTCAATTCATCTTTTCCCATTTGCTATAATGAAAAAAACGCACAAGAGAGAGAGGGAGAGGGAAAATAGATCTAGACTCCATTGTTGAAGAGTTTTGAACTAATTCTAGGGAGATTTGATCAAGGTAAGTGGAAAGAAAGTTTATTCTACTCCTTCTTAACTTTCATTTGAACTGATTAGATATTGAATTGGATGATGTTGGGTTTTTAAAGTTGAAGAGCTTTGGGGATTTCGATTTCAAGAGGGGTTATCATTTACTAAAGGTATAATTTCTACTTTACATGCTATTTTTTTATTTTCTTTTTATTGAATGGTTAATTAGATAATGAATTTATGTTAAGTATATTATTATGTGGACAAAGTGTTTGATAAAACTTCCAAGAGGTTAAGTGACATGATTAAGAGTGATTTAGAGTACAAGAGGTTGTGACTAGGGGTAAGTAGATGAATTATGAGAGTTATGTTACTGGTTGATATTAAATTAAGTGCAATGTTGTTTACTATACTAGCCTTGGTATGTATGAATTGTATAGGTTGTTTATTGGATTGCTCAAGTTAACTTGTAGATTGGGAGTTTGTTGAATTACTTTGAGGTAACTAGTTCCATAAACATAATTCTATAAATTGTTTTCTCATATTTATGAAATGGGCCATGAAAATGTTTGATTTTAGTTCAAGTATTTGATGAAATGATTATATAGATAAGATGATTTGCATATGATGCATTTTGATGGAAAGATTATGAAATGAAATGTGGTTTTATTACTTGAAGTGAGTTATTCTAAAATTGCTATGTGATATTTTGAAATATATGCTCATGGTTATGTTCCCTTTGGGTGGATGCCCAAGAAAGCTCCTTTGGTTATAGATTTCCAAGGAGAAGTTATATAATATGAGTTTTATTTGGTCGTGGATTCCTAAGAAAAAGTTATGATGACAAGCTGGATGAGGTTGATACATGTTAACATCCCAAAGAGAGTGGCCATTGATGTATAATGATGATATGTTATGTTTGCTCATTTTGGCATGGGATGAAATGAGCAGGGTATTAGGATCTCAATATGGTGGTTGTTACATTGGGCAAGATGCAATAATTATGGATGAACATATGGCTTTTAGAAACTTCCTATGGTGGATGCCATTAGGACCAATGTTTTTCTAAAATGAATTTATGAAATGCAAATGTTTTGTTTTAAAAAATGGTTTATAAAAAGGATCTTGAAAGCTTGATGATTCATGCAGCAAAAAATTTGAGACATGCATATGTTTTTATGGCAAGAGATTGACTAGGAACGATTTTATGCTTATGGTTGAAAATGTTGCTTTAGAACTCCACTAGCTACTGAGATTTTTACCTTATCTACACTTTTTCTATCATTAACATTTATAAGTAAAAAGATGGATTTTAGTGATGGGAAGCATCACAATGAATATCTTAGTTGAAGCATGTTATAGCGTAGCCAATGTATAGGCTAGAGTTTAGTATTAAACTTGTAATCAAAGTTGATGATATGCATGACTTTTAGAAGGTTACTTTTAGTTGTTAATATGTTGAAATTATGTTTATTTGAGGTCTAGATGGATACATATATAAACCTTGAACTTTGGAGTGGAAACATACATGTATTGGTGAAATTTGGAGGATTTTGGTCCAATAACTCAAGAGGAACATTTCAGGAGGGTGTAATTTTACATGAAATCATGTGGAGTAAGGAATTTTGACATTTTTAACACACCTAAGCTATGTAAATGAGTCATTTTTTCATGCCCAAGCCATGTTGGCTACCAGTGAAATGCATTTTAGGCTATTCTTTTGTTATGTTGCTAGGATTTATGTAATTCCTAATACTATATTACAAGTAATGCATGCTGGAACTTAGAAATGTTTACATAAGATTCCCAATTAACAAATTGGATGTTAATTTCTTAACTAATTATAATTCAATTAGGTTAACATTATTTACAATAGTTAGCTTTTGTAAGTGAATTTTGATATTAGTTAAGTTAGTTTTATTAGCTAAGTATAAGAATAGAACTAGGCATTACACTTGTAGTGTAGACGCAACTTACTATTCAAAGTTAATGAAGAAAAAAAGAATTTACTCATTTATGTTGGACTTTAATCCCATATTTGAAGAAGTAAGGGGGATAATTATGTCTGCCTTACCTTTACCCTATCTCAATGAAGTCCTTCATGAGGTCAAATGTGACGAAAGTAGAAAACAATTGACTTGTAGATGACTAATTACTCAATCAATGACTGAATCTTCTACCATGGTTGTTAGGAATAACCTAGCTATTGACTTCAAGCAAAAGAATGGTGGAAAGTATAGTGTGACCATTGTAATATGACTGATCACACCAAAGACATATGCTAGAAACTCCACGGTAAATCAGCTAATTGAAAACCAAGTCAACAAAAGGAGACATATGGACTTATGGTGGCTAGTAAGAAGCAAAATCATTGTTAGTTTAACTCAATTTCATTTAGCAAGGAGATAAAGGACAATTGGAGTTATTGCAAAAGATTATCAATAATCAAGGACAAATTTTTGAAAATGTTATTGGCACTAGCATTATGGCTCCTATAAGTAACCCTTCCATGGCCCCATTTAAAAAATCCAATACTTGGATAGTTAACTCAAGTGCTACAAACCACATGATTGGTAATGGTACTATCCTTGATGAATTTGTTCCAAGTTCTAAAAAATTTTTTTGTGAAGATTGTTGATAGAACTTTGTTTGAGGTCAATGGTATTGGTGTTGTGAGAATCTCAACAAATTTGACTTCAAAAGATGTACTTCTTGTACCAAAATTACAATGCAACTCATTGTCCATAAGTAAACTCGCTAAGGATTCGAAGTACCAAACTAATTTTGATAGTTATGGCTTTACTTTTCATATTTGGAATCAAGGAAGAGGATTGGCAATGCTAAAGAAAGCAACGGACTTTGCTACCTTGATGGACCCACAATGTGTAGTAGTGATGTTTTATCACATTTTGTCTTTTCTAATAATGATGATGATGTTGTATCATGGCACTATAGGTCAGACCACACAAACTTTCACTATATGAAAAAGTTGCACCCTTATTTGATTAGTAAAACTTGAGTCCATCTTTACAATTGTGAAATATGTTAGCTCTCTAAACATGCCAAATCCAATTATCCCTCTCACTCATGTCAACCTTCTAAACCTTTCTTTCTCATGCACAATGATTTTAGGGTCCTTCAAATGTTAAAAATATCAATGACGTTAGGTGGTTTGTTACTTTTATAGATAATCACACAAGGCTAACATGGGTATACATCCTAAAAGAGAAATTTAAAGTTGCAAATATTTTTCAAAACTTTCATAAACTCATTCAAAATTAGTTCCAAACTCATATTCAAATTCTTAGAATAGATAATGGTAGAGAATTCTTTAATCCCACTCTTGAATCTTACCTAATCCACAATGATATCCTTTATCAAAGCTTAATACCCCAAGAGAAAAGAAAAAATAATAATAATGGGGTTGCTGAAAGAAGAAGTAACTAGGTCTCTTCTTGCCTCCAATGCTCTTAAATATTATTGGAGAGAAGCTATGTAGAAAACCACTTATTTAATCAATAGAATGTCTTCAAGAGTCTTAAAGTTTCTTTAACATCATTAAAAACTTAAGCATTTTCCCATAAAGCAAACCATGTCTTCTCTACCTTACAAGGTTTCTAGTTGCACCTCGTTTGCTCACAGTGATCATGGGAAGGGGGAAACTTGAGACTAAGGGCATTAAGTGTATGCTTATTAGGTATTCTTCCACCAGAAAAAGGCCACAAATGTACTCTCCTTCAATTGAAAAACTCTTCACTACCTTGAATGTCACTTTCTTTAAAAATCAACCTTTTTATTCTTAAATACCCATTCAGAGGGAGAGTTTTGATATTCAACAAGAATGGTTGCTTAAGAGTGATTTTGGACCTCAAATTCATAAACCCAGCATGTGGTACTTGATTTACCCGATAACAATACCATAAAACTTTCTCAACCATTCATTCTTCCAAACATAATTAGTCCTAAAGAGCTTGAGGCTTGCACAAATGCCATACAACAGAAAGAGATGATGGTCTACACAAAAAAGGAAAGAAATCAAGTGACAAAACAATATGTCGAACAAGACATAACTGAATAGCATGTAGAGTAACAAAGCACTCTCCTTGAGCAAAGTCAAATCACTTTATTTACTCCAAGTTCTAAGACTTAAATAAGAGTTAAATGTTCCCATTTCCTTGAGTAAAGGGGAAGAGATTGCGCAAAACATTCCATAAGCAACTTCATTGCCTAGGACAGATTGTCTCCTAAGTTATAGGCCTTTTTGTACATAATATGTAACACCATAACTTCTAACTCTATTACATGCCATTTATAAACTTCACATCATCATTTACATGAGGGCACATGAAAAAGGACATGGAAATAATGAATTTATTTACATTGCGTCATACTTAAAAATTTGCAATCAGTGTCACGTGGACCGTGTGAGTTCATGCTATGCATTCTCATATTTAAATATATCATTACAACTCATTTGCATTACAAAATCATGCCCATAAGTCATGGAAACCGAATTAGAGTTCAAAATAAGCAAGCATATTTTGGGCCAAATTTGCTCTATTTTTCTGGCCCAACTTTAAAAAATCATAACTAAATCTAGAAAATTTGAAATCATGTAATATTGGTCATTCTGGAAAGCTTAAGATGTCTAATTCACACTACAAATATGTCCAGGTCACAAAATTCATCACACAGGACGTTTGACATCCAAGAATCTACAGAGGTTGCTAGCTGCCTGGGCTGCTAGTAAGTTTACTGATACAAACTTCTAAAATTCATAACTAATTTTATAAAAATTGAAATTACACAAATTTTATCATTTTGGAAAGCTAAAAATGTTAACTTGACACTAAAAATAATTCCAGAATGAAACAGATGCGTTTAGACATCTAGAACTGATGGAACATTAACTGAGCTCCTGGGGCGCTACTGATACTGACAGTTAACTTCAAACATGCATAACTCTCTGCTCAGACCTCCAAATGAGGTGATCTCGGTGGTCACAGAAAGCTCATGACTTATAGTTTATGCATATAAAATTTCATAAGCATTGGACACCATTTGGCCATCGAGTGACACAAAAATAAAATCTGTCAGTATGAACGGTGCACATACCAGAAACCATAGAAAATCCCAATTTTAAAAATTCATCAAATATTCTCTAGACCTCCGAAAATTATGTTCTTTAGCTTCCCAAAAAGCTCTCAATGAGACCTAATTGCATGCCAAATTTCAGAGCAAAACCAACTCATTTGGCCAAAAAGTGACATAGGGTTCCATTATGGTCAATTTTGGCTCCTTATTGGGTACCAAAATTGCCAAATAGATTTCTCTTGGTCTTGGTACCTTTTGGGCAAGTTTAAAAGCTTATTTAAGACTTGTGTGAGCTGGCCAAATGGTCCCAAATCTCATACATATCATTTTGGTCATTCAACCCATACTTATACATATTTCCAACAAACTTCCATATTGCACACTTTGGCATTACATACTCAAAATAGGTTCTAGAGGTCACACATCATATCCATATATTTACATATCATATAATATCATATTTACACATGTCTCAAGGGTCATAGCCCATTTATTACATCATATATATCATATGGTACAATCATGGTCTTCAAGTGACAAAAGCTAAACACATGATTGTCAATCTCCTTCTTTTAGTGTTGTTGGATCCCATTAGCATATCCACTTGATTCACCTAGCATGTTAGGTCATTGGAGAGGAGGGGATGAGATTCAAAAAATCCCAATAGCTCATCTCCCATTCAATCATACATAATATATGCAAAGCAAGCCTTTTAAATGCATGTATGGAGAAAATAAAAATCATAGACATTTTAAAGTCAACCTTGGCATGTGAATCAATCATACACGACATTTAAGAGCTCCCTAAATGTTTGGATTGACCTCACACTTCTCCTCATGGATTTTGGAGCACTTTGGACTCAACCATACTCTTGGGAGCCCACTTTGCTTTTGGGAGACTCTTTACTTTGTTTCAACCAAGCTCAAGGGTTCTTGGCTCATCCTCACCCAAGGGAAGAGTTCTTGGCCTTTCCACACTCAAGCAAACTCATATAAACATCATGCACTCATTAGAAAACATAACATGACATCAAGGATCATAGCATATAAAGGCATGCTAGCATACTTTTCAAAGCTTGAAAATACATATACACACATTCTAAAACAAGCTAAACACACATCCATGCATGAGAGAAGGTGGAGAGAGCTACCTTGCACACAATGACACACTTTTTCCTTTGAATTCAAACCTCCTCTTTCGGCCACACACCCAAAAATTGGTGGAGATAGTTTCTCTTGGCCTAAATACAATATATGGGAGCCAATTAGGTTCATGAAACAATCTCTAAGATCATACAATTTGCTTAGATGCTAGATTGCTCTATAACCCCCATTATGGTCCATATTGGCACCTAATGAAGCAACACCCATCAAATGATTTCTAGGCCTCATTCTTTCTTTTCAAATATGATTCTTGACTCCTTTTAAACCTCTTGGAGTCATTACATCATCAAAACAAAAGGTCTAACACCATGTTGCTTCTTTAGGTCATAATATGGAACCTAAGGCACCAAATCACTTTCTATGAGTTCTAAATTTTTTCCAAGGCCTCCCCTCACTTTCATTCATCAAATATGACTCAAGAATGACCTTAGAAAAATTTAAAACTCTCCCTAGCTAGGAGAACCCATCTAGGCCGAGGCTATGAAGCATCTTGGATTCCATGGAACTTTCTTTGTTTTCTCAAGGGAAGAAGCATATGGGGAGCCTCTTAGGGATCTTGGGGGCTCATTTAAACTCTTACTTAGGCCTAGGAATCATCATACAAAGTCAGATTTTATAAGGTGCAATTGAAACCCTAGAACTTGCATATTGAAATCTAATAGTTTTTTGTTAATTCCCTTTGCATATTCTTAATCTCCACACCCTTTTTCCTTAGATTCATGCTTGGTTCTGCCTAAAATTCATCTCCTCCTAGGGTTTTCTCAAGTGGGGCGAAATGGTAGAGAAGGGGACAAAAAATGACAACTATAGGAAGAGAAATTACCTTGTTTTCTTACTTTTTCTCACTTGAATCTTGTGTTCTTTGAGCTCCTCTCCTCAAATATGAACTTTCCTCTCAATTTCTCCCTTAAAACAGATTTATAAACTTCATTATAATCATAGGAAACAAAGGAGAATGGAGAAGAAGAGGTTTGGAAGAGAAAGAGCATAAAAAACTACTAATTTCCATACCTTAACCCTTTGATTTCTCCTCATTTTCTTCCCCTTCTTGTGAGCCTCATCCCCTAGGGTTTTCTTCTGGTTTTAGGCAGAACTTGGTCGTGCATAATGAAGGGAGGAGAAGGGTGCATCATATATATAGGTGGGAATAAGTTACACTTTTCAAAAATGCCCATTTTGCCCTTCATACTTTACATTTTCGTTTCTCCTTCGTTTTAGCTCCTTTTTGAGAACCGTCTTTTCCATTATAAAATTTAGATTCCCAATCAAGTAAAATATCTTTGGAATCACTCAAATTGGAGCTAAAATCTTTCCAAATGAATCTGTCAAAGTTCAGCCATAATGACATTGGAAAACGTCCACCGGAGGGGCTTTAGCTATCCCGGGGATTTCCATAGTTTTTAGAGCCTCTTAGAATCTCAGAGAACTCAAAACTTTCATTTAAAAAGCCCTCCTGTGTGTTTCTAAAAAAGAATCCATATTTACGAAAATGCCACTGGCCTTTTGACAAATTTTTCAAATCACTCTGGCCTTGATTTCTGGGCAACTCAAGGCTCAAATCCTCATTTTCTAATATTTAAAATTTTATCATAATTTTAGTTGGCCCCAATTCCTTCTATTTCAGGGACTTCCTTTTGTATCTGACCCATTTTTGCCATTTACGGAGAAACCGAACATTGCGTTTCTCACGTTTTCGAAGGGACCGGATGTTACATAATATGTCCCTTGAAAAGCTTTCAAAGAATGTTTATAAGGTAGCAAAGATACAAGGGTGGAGGGCTGTTATTCAAGAGGAGGTAAATGCTATTGAAGAGAACAAAAGTGGATATGGCTGATCTTCCTCCTAGAGAGACCCTTGTGAAATGCAAGTGGATCTTTATTGTGAAATACAATCTTGATGGTCACAAGGAAAGACTTGTTGCCAAATGGTTTAACCAAACTCATAACATCGATTATCAGGAAACATTTGCTCTAGTTGCACAATTTAATACCATTAAAGTCCTACTTTCTTTTGATGCAAATTTGGATTGGCTCCATCACCAATTAGATGTTAAGAATGCCTTTTTGAATAGAGACCTTGAAAAAAAGGTTTACATGGAGATTCCACCAGGTCTTAAGTCTAAGAGCAATCCTAACAAGGAGTGTAACTTCATAAATCATTTTATAGGTTCAAGCAATCTCTAAGAGCTTGGTTTAAGAGTTTTATTGCAGTTGTAAAAAATTATGGGTACACTCAATATAATATTGATCATACCTTATTTATTTAGTCCTGATGGAGGATTAGCAATTTTAATTATTTATGTGAATAATATTATAGTTACAAGAGACTGTTATAATGAAATTAGCAAGTTAATGAAATCTCTTGCAATTGGGTATGAGGTGAAAAATCTTGGTAACTTGAGATATTTCTTAAGAATGGAAGTAGTAAGAACTAGAAAGAACATTACCAACCTTCTTGAAGAAATTGGTTTATTGAGTATGCAAGCTAGCAAACACTCCAATGGAAGCCAACTATGAACTGGGACTCAAGCAAGAAAGTCCACTTGTGGACATTATGAGGTAACAAAGGCTTGTAGGTAAACTAATATATTTATCTCATACTCACTCAAATATTGATTTTCTTATGAGTATACTCAATTAGTTCATGAACAAATTAAATGAGGAACACTTAAAAGCTATATACAAAATTCTAAGGTATTTTATAATAACTCCTAATAAAAGCTTATTTTTCTAGAGGTGAATCTATAGAAGTGTTGAAGTTTTTTCATATGCAGATTAAGTTAGAGCTATAATTGGTAGAAGGTTACCATAGGCTATTGTACATTTATATTGGGCAACTTGATTACTTAGAGTTAAAAACAATTAGTTTTTGCTAAAAGCATTGCTAAAGCTAAGTTTCGTACTCTTTACATTTGGTATATGTGAAGGAATTTGGTTAATAGGACTATTTAAAGATCTTGAATTGAGCATTAGCATACCCTTGAAAGTGTATTGAGATAAGATGACGACAATTGGAATAGTAAAAAATGCTATCTATGAAGATAGAACAAAACCATGTGGAATTTGAGAAGATTGAATTAGGCTTACTTAAGTTGATTATGTTTCTACCAATTCTGAAGTTATAGATGTGTTAACTAAGGTCATTGCTAGAAAAAGTACATGGTACACGTGATCCTCTTTATTTTCCTCTTCTTTTAGCTTGTAGTATTTTTGAATTTAGTAAACTTTGATTTTGTTTCTCCTTCGTTATTTGTCGCACAATTAGGATTTGTTATTACTTTTGATTTGTATCCTGATTTTAAGGGACTAGATTGCCTGGAGATTTGGTCAACTTTTCCCTCTTATGTATTGCTGCCCTTTGTGTAGAACAGAACAGAACTACATAAACAATTGCTGAGTTTTTCATGTTTATCTTCAGACACCGACTTCCCATTCTCTCTGGCGGACATCGGTCGGTATTTCCAAATTCTAGAAACATCAAGAACTTACATGGGCCACCCTGCTTTATATCAATATGAATTTCCTCCACCAACATATCTATCCTGAATTGAGAATCATACAACAGCAAGTCCCTTCCCATACCTTGCTTCCAAATTGAAGATTTAGAAGATCACGTGCACCATTCTACAAACTTTTCAACAGAAGGAACAGAAAAAGAGTCACCAACAAACATGCTGAAAATTGGAAAGACCTAAGTGTGAAAAAAAAGCTTTTTATTTTTTGTTATTAAATTAATTTCTCTTGAGACCTTATGAGAGCCAGCAACTGTGGTATCATTACTACCAGCAATTATCTTATGAACTAAGGATTAGTACTAGCATACCAGGGAAAATAACAACCGCATAAATATCCATAGCAAAACTGAATTAATTGCTAGAAGCTTAACTCTAAAGTAAAATTATGTCAGATATGTAGTACTAACATGTTACAAGAAAGCTGAGTGATGCACATTGTATGGCTTTATACATTTGAGGAAAATTAACCTTATTGGTATAACTTAAACAGATTGATTACAAAGAATGTGAGAAAGAATCTGCAGTACTTGAATATGTACCCATACACCTCTTGGAAGATGTCTACCGCACAAAAAAATGAATAATTGCACTCAAGTAGTCTGCCAACTGAAAGAAATAAAATATTTTTATATATCATATCAGTAAATTTTTAAGCCAAATGGAACTGAAAAAAGTTGGCCATATATCAAATACTCCCCCACTAAGGTGTGTTTTGTGCTTGTGTGTGTGTGCCCGCGTTATGTACTTGTTTTCAAGCAAGTACTGTGTATATGGCTTAAGGATATGAGCAAATGTCAAAAAAGTATATTTTCACCTGAGTTAGAATACTTTTTCCGGTTTGACCCTCAATAACTAAGCCTGCGGTGAGACCAATCATCGCCCATGCTCCATTAATTGCCTCAATTTGACGTCTCCTCTAAGTCACAACATTAAGTTGGTTCAATTTATAGTGAATAGAATAACAGGGCTCCACTAGACTACCTGTGTAATTACTGACAAACAATTTTGGTGCTAAAAGGTCATGGAAGGAAAAAGACCGTTCAAACTTCTTTTACACTTCAAAATAACACTAAAGTGTTTGATAAATGGGTATTCTAATTTACCATGTATTCGGAAACATATATAAAATTATTGAGCATGAGATATACAAAAAAAATTGAATATCCTTATATTAAAAACATATGCAACACATTAATTATGAAATTTTTGCATTCAATATGCCCAAACATTTTATAAGCTGGTTTCCAAAGTTCTTGGGAAACAAAAATTCACAAGGACCAATGGCCACCCACATTTGATGGCAATAATCATTGTAAAATATGAAAATCCCAATTCAATTGGATTCCCAGGGTTTCTTATGGGATATAGGAGAAAAACACGCCTGACCACATGAGATCCACCAGCGTTCAACAGATGCAATCTCACCCCACACCCTCTCCCCAAAAGAAAACAGAGAGAGAAAAAGGAGGTCCAGCCATGTGGTTCATACGAACGTAGACAATATTCAAATCCAAATAAAAATTTCATTTACCTTGAGTTTCTCCCTTGCTTTAATTCTTTCCATTTGTGTGGCAGCCAATCGCTTGGCTTCCACAGGATCAACCATGATCACATCCTTATTTGAACCTTGTTTACCTGAAGAAACCTGTAGCATTAATGAAAAATGACGATCTCATTAAAGGAAAGATGGCATGCCAGAAGACACTATTTCACAAGAAGATAGCATTCCTTGTCTTCTAATAGAACACCAAAAGGCAGCAACAGAGCTTGATGTTGAGTTCTAGCATATAACTGATAATGATCACAATTTTTATAGCACAGCATTTAGACAGAAATAATATTAGCAAGTTTAATAGTCTCGAAGTTTAAGGAGTTTAAGACTGTTTTCAATGTGAGACTCCAGTTTTCTTGTCCATTTCCACTGAGGAGCAATTATATTAATCCTAAAACAGCTATAACAAGCTTCCTTAATGCCTCATATTGGGGTCAAGTACACAAACCCTTAGATCAGGACTGATTTGGATATGCCAAGTCAGTTTCCCTTCATCATTAGCTTATATTCACAGCTATAATTCACAAAACATTTGTAAGTGTATAATTCCTGATTACAGTACTACTTCTACCTTTGTCATTCCCTGCCTTCCTCTTACAGTTTTCAATTCTTTTCCTTCACTCACATGCATTTGTATCCTTTCGTCAGTACATGTTTAGTTCAGCAGTACTGTATAAACCATGAGTGGAGATCATACCTAAAACTTGTTAATTTCTAACAATATATATGAGTTCAAGAATTCAGAAAGAGACATATGATCCCTCCCTCTCCAAAGGTCAGCTCTTTTCAATCAACAATGGACTTGAAGTATCTCTTACAGACACTTCATGCCTGGGAAGAAGATTGTAAGTCATCAAACCATACAAGTGAGTGTAAGAGTAACGTGATGCAAGTTATATTGCAGCAGTAAAAGGTGACACCAAATCAAAGAAGTTGCTGATATCATTTATAGTGATATCTATTAGAAGTCTTTCTAAACTTAATTTCTCTACCAGCAATCTCTACACATGCTTTGAGAAGAAATCGTCTCAATTACATTACCCCAGTTTCTTGTTTATCCAAACCATATATATAAGCAATACAAAATTGGTAGACTTGATGCATACATTGGGATTTGCTAAGATTTGAAATGCTTGACCCCTGGTTCTGTTGGAAACTAAACTTGCATCTTGGTCCCTTCTCCATCCCCACCTGAAATGAAAAAGGGATTTTTTTGGGTTAGCAATAACTAACAAGATTTTAACCAAATTTCAGCACCATAAACATAAGCTCATTTCAAATTTCAATGGAATGCAAACTCTATAACTAACTGAGCCTATCAGAGATAGTCTCACAGATTTCATCAAGAACAGAGGAAATCTGACGAGTACCTGAGGCCTTTTTCTTGAGAAATTAGCAGAAAACAACAGTAGCAAGCAGATAAAACTCTCTAGCCCTTCAAGGGTTTCTCTCCCCTCCACCTTCTTGACTCTTTTCAGCATAACTAACTCTTCTAGAGCCCTCCCATTTGGCTCTCCTCCAGAACCTCCTTCCACCATCCTGCTATCAAGCCCCTCATGCTGGTAGTGCTCTCTTTCATTATTAACTATCCATCCTAGTATATACTATAGTAATTGGGGGTTTATCAAAATCTAGCGATCATCTGCCAGGATAGATTGATTACTCTTGTTTTCACTCCCATATTAAAATGAACTCTCTCTTTTTCAGCATTTTAGAATCGCGAAGGAAAGCTGCAAGTTTAAGCTGATATTATTATCCACATTCTACACACATATTTGGCGACTGAATGGAGAAGTAATCACTAATCATTTTATTTTTTATGGAAGTGTTTCGATTTATAGTCGCATACTGGGTACCATAATAATAAGATTGACAACGGTTTTGCTTCATAAATAAAATACCCGTAAATCATTAATGCGAGTTCCATATTTCGCAAAAGTTTGTGCATCAAAACCCAGTTGCCAACATAAATTCGAAGAATCAGCGGCCGAAATTGAAGTACAGAAAATTCCTGATTTCGAGGATTACAGAACCCAGTTCGGTCTTTTCCATCAAAATTTCAGCAGCACAAACGTGAGCCAAAAAATTTTAAGAACTTGAATATTTGCATACATATAAGAAAATGAACCAAAAAAATGGAAACCCAGATACATGAGAATATGAGATTAAGGATTGAACTTGTTCGAAATATTTTTCTCCTCCGTTGAAATAATTTGCCTGGGAAACAAGTACTGTAAAGAACTTGAAAGGAAGAAGAGGGCACCTGAGAAGAGAGCTCAACTTACTTGAGGATAGTTGCAGAGCGATGGTGACCAGGAAAGCTTGACGAAGGAGAAGATAGAAGGCGACCGTTAATCGGTGGAAGAATAGTCGAGGCCATCTTTCAGAGAGTCCCTATTCTTGCCCCGTTTATCTCTTCGCTTCGCTGATTTCTCTACGACCGACAGCTAATTATATAACCGACAAAATTTAAATGTTTGCTTTCTGGATTTTAAATGCAAATATGATTTTTGGGGGATTTTTTACCAAAAAAATATAATTAAAAAATAGTTTTTTTTTTTCAAATCTAAGCAAATGTTGTTGAGTTGAAAAAAAAAATTTTTTTTAACAGCAGAGGAACATATACAAACATAAGCTTTAAATCGTAAAGATTAAAAAAATGTCCTCTTGAAATTAGCATTGTAGCCTAAAGCATAAGCTATACGAAATCAATAATATACTATAAGATGGAAAACATGAAAGCAAATTCTAGATATTTTGACGAAGAACTTGCAAATTTGCGGGAACTTAATGTTGATTAGCAGAAGTCGACACTGGGACTTTGAAAATAGCAAAACATGCATAAAATAATTTAGAGAGTTGACAAGCAATTCCTGTTGAGTAATAAAACACAAGGCATGCCTTATGACCTCAAGTAGAACTTTTCTTGTGAGTTTGATGATACTTGTGAATCTAGACTCATTTCCTAAAATAGTGTGACTGAATCATACAAAAATCAAAATACAATATTTTATTCGTCTAGTATTTTTATTTAGCCATTCAAAATAGTAAGTGCTAGTGGTCAAAATTAAAATGCCAATCCATGTACTAATGATAGCAAGAGAATCAAGGTAGCATTAACCAACTCGTTGAGGAGTTAGAGAACAATATTGTTGACTAAGCTGTTGAATCATTCATAATGCAAACTCAGGCTCGTAGGCATGATCATAAAAAAATTTCCTATTATGAAAATAGCAAACGACATAAAGTATCATAATAAAAATCAGAGTATACTCCTCAACTTTTGATTTGATTAATTGTATTTACTAAAGCCATTTCTGCAACCAAATCGTGATATTCAATGAAAAAATTTGATCGACTCATAAACCCAAACCAAACTGCTTAAACAAAAGGGCATAATTAAAAAAAAAAAATGATTGAAGGATTAATCTAACCCAGAAGAAAAAGGACAATATTCCCCGATAAGGATTGATTTGACCCATAACAAAAAGGACAGTATTCCTCGACAGGCAAATTATGCATATGGAAGATAGATATCAAAAAAAGAACATTCTGTAATAATATCAAGTAAAATACAACAACCCAGAATGAAATGAAAGTCCATCCCAAGCCGTAAAAGCTGAAAAAAATATTTACTTGTTGGCCTTATAATAATAATACCTATTATTTTTAAAGCGTAAGCACAGTCAGGCTTGTTTAGTACAATGTTTAAAAAAAAAAGTTAAATAAAATTTAAATAATTTATATATATATATGTAAGCATATTAAAAATTTTTAACAACTGAATAGATAATTCTAAATATTTTATGATTATATATATATATCATATGTGTGTGTGTAAACTAATTCAAGCCACCTTACTCCAGTTTGTGAAACTTAAGCATAGGTTTAGGCTTCTTTTAAAACATGTTTTAATTTTCTTTTGGGGGTTCAAACTTAATCCTATGTCCAAGCCTAAATTAAATATGGTTAGGACTGAATAATTTAAAGTTTTGGGCTTTAAGTGCTCACTTTTATTTGTCATGTTTTGGTTAAAGAATTTGATAATTAGTACTTAATGCAGCTAATAAATTTATAGTTCACATGACATTAGCTTTACTCCTAATATCAAACCTTCAATCCCTACTTAGTTTCCTTCTTTTCCCTACTCTTCAAGCCTCATATATCCTTTGGAACCAAAAAAAAAAAAAGACAAATAAAAAATGCATATAACACTTATTGTTATATCAATTATTTTGAGTGTTTTTACAAAAATCCATCTTAGGTCCTTCCAAAGTTATGAAAACTTCAATTTAGTTTTGTATTTTTTTTTATATGTAAAGGTGGAGCAAATTTTTATTGAGAAATATCTACATGAAGTACATGAAAGAAAAACATTGGATTAAGTTGAAACCAATACTCTATTTCACTAACGGATTTACCAAATGAGACAAACAATGTGTTAGACTTAACACTTCTAGGAACCCATGAGAAACTAACAAGGTTAAATTGTCTAGAAATGTTAAAATTATCTTCACCAAGAGGTGCAAATAAAAGTGATCAATGATAAGTTCCATTTATATCTATGTTTCTATATATTTTTTATGGGGACTTTATCAAGTGTTTTGTGCTAATATTTCCTATTTTAAAAAATATTCATTTTAGGGGTTAAATTGTATTTAGAGTTGAATCATTTGAATATAAGAGAAATATTGTGAAAAACTCTTAATTTCAAGCCTTTGTTCTTATTGTAATGCAAATGAATCCAAGACCTTTGATAACTATCCTAATTCAAGTTTTTTTGCATGTCCTTTTACTATAAAGTTGCCATAATGAAAAAAAGTTCATAGTTTTAATTGAGCTTTAATTAAGTTGTGTGTTTTAGCTTTTAATTAATTGTTTTAGTGGTTAGTAGCTTAATTCCATGTTTTAAGTCTTAGATTTGTTTCTTATGTTTCAATTCTAGATTTATTGCCTAAATAATTGCATGATGGACCTCTAAAGCCAAGGTCTTGGAGAAGGTGGAGTAATAAGTACAAATCCAACAAACATGGTGCCTAAGCACCACCTTTCTAGAGTCATGGCCATAGGTGTGTTAGGCAATCATATAAAATCTAACATTAAGTGTGTTGCAGCACTATGGTGCAAACACAAATATTACTAAAACAATAGCTTTGTTTTTACTCTATTTCTATGCCCTATAAATAGAGATCCACAGACAAACATAAAAAGGCAAGAGCCTTGCTTATTTTAGAGTCTTTGGAGGTGCTTTAGGAGCTCTTGAATAATGAGGATGATGAAGAACTATAAGGAGTGGTGAGGTTGTGACATATATTGTGTCATGACTAGCATTTAATGCAAACAATATGATCTCATATCATAACAAGTATACTAGTCATTACAAGTAATAGACTGAAGTATATGAGTGTTGCATTCTATAAGGAAAGAACTTCTAGTCAGAATTGGTAAGTTAACCATAGGAAGTTTAGTTTAATAATGAGTTAAATAAACTATTCTAAACTAGGGTCCTAGTTAATCTAGTCATTACCAAACAACCATGAGAGAGATAAATCCTAGTTATCCTAATTTCTAAACAACAAAGAAGAAACTTAAATTGAATAAGTGCTCCAAACACTTAAACTCACAAAATTGATTTAGAAAAAGGTTTCTTAAAGGTCTTGTCTCCTTATTAATATAAAGATCGATTAATTGGTGGCGAATTCTTTTAAGCTCCCATGAGGTACCTCAACTTACCTAGATGCTTGTGTAGTTTAGTTCATTCCTACATAGTTGTCTAAGATTCACTAATCTATAAATGTATAAAGATCAAGTTATAGAAAACATTAGTGGTTAGCCTATCAAAAAGTGCATCTCACTAATGTATCTTGTTACTCACAATTATTAGTCCTTTAGGTTTAATGAGCATTGAGATACCAAGCCAATTCCTAGGAAAAATTTTCTATGGTTTAGCCTCTTGCAAGTGCATTTCTATAAAGACTCCCTTTAGCACATTCATCAAACACCTAGAATTCTAATAATCAGTGATTACATTATACCCAAAATTTCTTGCTTCTTTTATGATGTTTCTGGTTGAGCAAATGTCTTAAGGATGAATCTTGAAATTGGTAAGTTGAAATGGTGCATCTAAGCTAAGTTGAAGTAATTGCACCTTTAATGTTGATTATTTCTATTGCTAAAAGTATTGAAACTATGGAAATTGATGTTCTAAGCATATTGAAATGTAAATTAAATGCTATTAAGGTATGGTATGACAAGTAGATAATATCATCATATTGCATTTTTTTAAAATTTTTTCAAAATATTTCCCTAACTATCTATTTCATGCATGGAAGCTTTTACTTAATTTCCTTTATACATCAAATTATTACTTTTGAACTAAGTATCCCGACAGTACAAGTTCTAATAGATTATCTACACTAAGAATTATTGAATTCAAAATGGAATTTGGTCTTAATCAAATGTTATTAAAGAATTGGTCTTGAGAATGAATTATTTCCATGCACTATTGAATAGCTCAAATTATTTAAGTAGGTTTTAAATACTTACATGTTTAGCATTATTAAGCCATTGATGGTCTTCAAATGGTAGTCTATCAATGGAAATTCTATTTAAATTGTGATATGATTTGCCATTGTAAGAGTACTTAGTATGTTATTGGAAATGAAACTAGATGAAAAATGGGATGGCCTGGAGGGTTTACTGATTATGTCTCCTATTTAGATTCTTTTCCTATATTTAAACACTATAGTTATATAATTATAATTGTACTTAATTGCTTTCTATTAGGAGGAACTTTGCTTCAAAACATCATGGCTAACAATAATAATTGTTAGCCCTTGGTACACTTTAGCTTGAACCCTAGCCAATAGAGGTCAACACACGTGGATCGATTGGTTGGTATTGGAGGAAATTAAACTGAGTGAGATGCTTATACGTACTACTTAGTTACCCCTTAAGCTATGTGATAACTCTCTAAAATTAAGTTATTTTGTATGATTTAAGAAGTTAAGATCAGTTAAGTCTTAGTTTTAAGTGGTAAAAATTAGTAGTTTAGAGTTAAAGTTTAATTTGATTATGTGTTCATGCTTTAAGTAGTTTAATTGTTAAATATTTACTTATATTATAGTGTTTAGTTGTAGACTAATTTTTTGTATTTAGTTGTACACACACAAAAGCTTCACGAAACCAAATTAGGACATGTAGATAAGGAGTCCACATAACTAATTTCATAAGGATCAAAGAATTGGGTTAAGGGAATATGTTTACAACATTCAAAATATACTTATAAATAACTAAGAGTATTCCTAAGTTAGCAATACATGTTATTAAAATTAAGGTTATAGAGGATATTGAGTTCTAATGGAATGCTAGAGGAAGTTGTGATCTTAGGCCCCTTTACTTGTGGAATTTAGAAGAGAAACTTTCTTTTTGTTTGTGAATTTCTTATTTTTGAATTACTTACACATTTGTTACTTTTACTACTTGTTTTAAATTCAGGTGTTCTAATTTTAGTAATTACCAATTACTTTTAGTAACAATTCTTTGAGAGAAGTTAAGGAATGATACTTTCTCATCATTGCATTATTTGTAATGATACGTATATATACTTGCATATATGAAATAATAACAATGTGTGCTCGAGTCTAACTATTATTCTTGTGGATTGTGAGCCCGCATCTAGTAACTTATCCTTATGAGCTGTATATTCATGTCTATTATTTGTTGTGTTAAAAGGTTTTCCCATTTGTTATATTTTAAGCCTTTGTTGTATACATACTCTCATTTATATTATAACACGATAATTTGACTTTAAATATAATATTCTTCTCTTTAATTTCATTCACATAAATTATTTATTTATTCATTAACTAATTATTTTAAACAAAATTTCCTTTCTTAGTAAACTCATTAATTAAATATGTTTTTATTTAAATACTCGTGTCTTTGCTTGTCGTGTTTCCCTATTGTGGTATATTATTTACTCATTGAGTTTTCAAAACTCATTCCTTCATTTTACATGTTACAAATAAAAGTTATGATGTTCTTTTGTTCTCTTTTTGAGTTAAACATGTTGTAAATATTGGCTCTCTTAAAACCATAGGTAGTAGTTAACATCCCTGCTTCCCATATAGAATATTTTGAAATTTTAATGTTTGAATGTTGAAAGAAAGAGAGCAAAGTTTTCATGGATTGTATTGTAGAAAATTGACTGGTTTGGGCAGTTGTAAGAATTTGGATAATCCAATTTCTAAGGAAGACTCTAGCAAATTTTTTTTTTTTTAAATTTCACTAGTAAATTGAAGTATTTTGGATATTCTAATGTGCATGTTAGTGTACATCCCAGTTTGTGGGCTTATGAAAATGAGATTAACCTCATGTTTTATGCAAGTCACTCATCCTTTTAGGGTTGTGACAATTAAGCTCTCATTGTCTAATTATTTTGAACAGATTGTAAATTCAGAAATTATTCGGTTTATGGGAAAACTCAATTAAATTTTTATTAAATGAATATGTATCCCATTTAGAAGATTTTGTTTTGAGTCATATTTGTGTTTTATGTTGTCTAGTTTGAGACTTACGATCAAGGTACTGCTATACCTTTGTACCGGTCACGTGCCCAATTCGGATAATGACAAATTAAATAATGCACTAGTTTCAAGAAGATTCAATAGTGAAGAGCCCGAACTCTCCACAACGTAACCCGGTCAAGAAAGCTAATCTCCATATTAGTAATGTGAAAGATAACAATTTCTACATGGAATGGTTTGACTATAACACTTTTACTTTTTCACTAGAAATGAAATAAATACAATGGCATTTATATCATTTTGCCAAGAAGGCATAGTTAATGCAAGAGTATTTAAATTTATCCCACAAAAAAATAAATGCAAGTTTATGATAAAATTACCTAAATACCCTTATTTTGTCTAGTGTAAGAGTGAGAATATTTTAATAAAAAATACCTAATTTGGAAATTGTTATCCTCTACATAACTAATGTATTAAACGTTAGTATTTTCTTAAAAATGAGGGAGATAGTGCAAGAGAAAACAAGAAACGTTAGCAAAAGAGGGAAGAGAGATGGAAAATTTAGCAAATTTTTTTAATTTTTAAATGATATACGGCAATCTCAACTATTCATTTATTAAAGATTTCTTTTTTGGCCAAATTTAAGAATTGCTCTAATTTGTATGCTTTTCCTTTAAACAACAGGAGCCTTTTCTCATTTATGAGCTGTGTAAATGTTATTATGCACATTAATGTACAATGTTCTTAGCTCAATAAACAAAAGAAATTTTACACAAAGCTCTAGTGCCTGAACACTTGAACTTTCTCTCCATTAAATTCATCACTGTAAATTCACTAAATTGAAATTTGTGTTATCTTGATTATAAACAATGTACACAGGCACTCGGACTTTCAATGGCAAATCTATACACAAAACCTTGTATACTTTCCAAAGCTAGCTTGTAGAATTAGACGACTTAGAGCCCATTGACGGCTATTCACGCCTTAAACAGAATATATGAACCCAGAATCCTATTGTAAATGACAAACTCAAAGCATTTGTATGAGACTGCATGTGTGGAAACCGAAGAAAATGTTTATGCTTTGAAAGAAATAATTGATCGAATACATGAAGAAATAACAACTTTCTTCCTTATGGTATCTCTGCTCCAATTGGTTGATTGGACACCTTAGTGTACTCCAAGCTGCCTTGCAATTCAATCTCTTCTCCATGGCTCTGCTTGCATATATGGTAAAAAACTGTGAACGCCATCAAAAGTGACATCTTAATCAGACAAGTAATGTTCAATAAAAGCAGCCCCATAAACGGCCAATAGTAAGTTTCTGATTTTTTGATCGCTATGTTCCAGCAGATATACACAATGAATACAAGTACTCCAAACACAAGATTTAGGAGAAACCCCTGTACTTTCATTCCCTTCAAAAGCTGCGAAGCCTTCCCAAATGCCTCAAGTCCGCTTTTCTCTTCAAGGACAGAAATGACAATAGACAAATTCCACACAACTGCGAGGTACATAGAGAAAGCTGACGCCAGAATAGACATCGCGTAAACAAAGGTTGCTGGGCGAGATGGAGTGCCAAAATTCATAGCGAACGGAAGAATCAAAAAGAGCGCAATGAATACATAACCAATATCAAAGAGAGTTATGTAGAACCAAGTAATAATTGGCCTTTTCCATGATTTAAATACTCTTGGCAATAAATCTTTGAAAGACAATTTTACTTCTCCATAAGTTACAGCTGACGCGAGAATAGTAGTGGCTGATGAGAATAAGGAGACCATGGAGAGGGCAAGAATGAAGAACCATTCGAGTCCTGCTAAGATGCGTAAATCGGATGTCACAGCAATAATGATGTTGGTATACTGAGAACTACCTGGACTTGTCAAGAATAGAAGAGTTTTCTTCATGACAAAATCTTTCAGTAAAGGCTTAATGGAGAAGAAGTTGCAAAACACGAGGAAAGAGTGGAGGAGGAGGATGAGTAAGGAGATGGGGACCATAAGGTTCCAGTTTTTCAGAAAAACAACATGGTATTCTCTTAGAATTCCCGCAGAACTTGAAAGCAAATTGGATTCCATCGTGTAGAAGAGTGCTGATATCTCGAATTGGACTAACTGGTACAAGAAATAGCACAAGCAAAGGCAATCTATTTATATTGGGGTTAGTGCTGTACTTTCTGAATCAGTCTTATCCTACTACGTTTAATTTTGGAAAGAAATTACAAGAGATTGGCTAGTTCTTGCAACCAAAAGCGAAAACAAAAATAGTCAGTCCGACTTTGAAATTATGTGAAGCAACAGCGAAATTCGTACTTAGCAACAGCACAATTTATTTGACTTATTCGAATCTCAGTTATTAATGGACGTGATTATCAGGTGGAATTTTCTATGGCGATGAGGGGTCAAAAAATGGGATTTCTGTAGAAATACTACGGATTGTGTCAAAATATCTATAAAGTTTGTTCGTACAGCTTAGCGTACGATTATAGTCAAAGTGTGATAAGTTTGAATTAGTCTAGAAGGTAAACTATTATTCCTTCACAACACTTGTGGGTACTATTCTAGTCAAAGCTCTTATGTACACGCGTTATTCTACAAAGAGTTTGGAGCTTGAGTTTTTTTAAGAATTGCAGCAAAGTAATATTGTATTGTTATATACAAATTTAAAAGACAATCCAACAGTTAGAGGGCTCTAGCTCCTGAAAATTTGGGCTTTCTCTACTATTTTTCTATAAACATCTATCTAATCTAAACTTTCTCAAGAAGATTTTCTTAGAATGAAATTATGAGACTTATTCTTTGAATTTGGTTAGAAGTCCGGTACCGAACTTTAAAGAAAGATCAAGAAATATGAAGGCAAATGGTTGTCAAGCTGAGTTTTGACAAGTCATTGGCCAAATTTGACCAAATCATCGTCAAATAAGGCAAAGATAATATAATTAATCTTCAAATTGTTAACAGATATTATTTACATTAAATTGTGTCTAAATAATTTATTAAATAAGGCAAAGATAATATAACTGATCTTCAAATTGTTAACAGAAATTATTTACGTTTTTTGCCATCATGTGCATTTTTTTTATTTGATGACATATTTCTATTCATAAAATCGATTGAAAATTAAAGTAAATTACACTAATATCTTTTCAAATTTAATTAAATTGCATTTCATATTCTTTTTATTTTAAAAGGGTAATTAAATTCAAAATAAAATCAATTAACTAATAAAATAATTTTTATTTTTATATTATTTTTAATATCTAATTCACGGATAATTATTAAGGCCTCTCTTACCATTCTTTTCCCATTTTTCATTATACAGCTTTTACACCCCATAACAACTTTTCATGTTTTCCATCATTGGATAGGGCACGGATACTCTCTTCTCTTGGCAGGAGCAAGAGAGAATACTGTCGTAAATCTATTGGCTCTGATTTTTTTTTTAAGATTTCTTTTTTTAGATTTCATCCAATCACAATTTTTTTTTTAGGTGGGATTCATTACTTTATTAGTTTGGACTAATAGGTAATCAGAATTGTGAGAGTTTGGATATTTTGCATGTTGTAACTAAATCTTTATAATATTGCATTGTATGCGACAGGAGTGATAATATATATAAAACTCACTTTTTTTCTTTCTATCCATTTCATCTTTTCTTTCTATCTTTTTTTAATCGTACATTGCATATTTAATGGCTAAATACAAAAGATATAGATTTTTGCAGTTGTGATTACCTACTATTTGATACTAATGAATTAATGAATAAAAAAAGTAATTAGATGAAATCTAAAAAAGTTAAGGACAAGATCCTCTCCTGCTTTTACCAACATAGAGAGAATATGTGTTTGTTTAGATATGCCTCCATGTATTGTTCAAGTGTACGTGGCCATGCACATGGTATTTCTTCTTCACGGCTTGCCATACATGGGCTAATCAATTTATATATCACTAAAAAATAAACTAGTAAAAAAGTGAGGGACTAACACCTTGTTATCCTTGGCCAACTTCCTTACAGCCTGTTTGGTATAACAATGCAAATTGAAAGTGAAACAGATTTAGGTGCATGATCTATTTGGTAGCTTGCATCCCTGGCAGAGTAGGAAAGTTGATTGCAATTGTTTTCTTTGGAATCGTAGCATGGGAACAAAAGGAGATTTTTTAGCCAATTTGGTGAAATATCGCTTTTGCCTCTCTTTATCATACAAACCTCAGCTAGGTTTGTCCCATCATCATGTGTGTGGTTCTTTTGTCTTATGCCCTATAACTTCTACTTCGAACCAGTCTTGCAACCCATCACCCATTGCTACGTCACTCTCAAGTTGTAATAACTAATTTTTTAGAAATTGAATTGAAACCAATGAATTGATATGGGAACACCCTAAAGCAAAGTAAATTGAGCTCAATTGAGATTAGAATATTAATTAGAATATCTAAAAATATGATTAATAGTATGAGGATAACCCGAAATTAGAGCTAATGTGGCAAAATTATAATTTTGAGCAACTTTTTGAAAACTTAAAAGAAAGAGTTTTAAATGAGAAAATTGAGTTTCCCAAGGTTCTTAAAGGCCCTAAAAATCATAGGAATCCTTAGAATAGTTAAAACCTTTCTAGTATATGTTTTAGGTCATCAGTTGATTGAAACTTTGACCAGATAGTTCGAGATTGTTTTGAATCCAATTAATGTGAAATCAAAGGTATTTTATGAATTAGAGGACCTAGATTTTATGATGGAAAAGACAATTCTCAAAAAGGATTTTAGTTGAGCTCAAACAAAAAAAAAACAAAGTTCAAGAGCAAAGTTAGAATACTAAAAATATGTGAAACCCTAGTTCCTTCATATAAATAGCCCTATCCACCTTCTTCTCCTTCATTTGGCCGAAACATCCAGCTCTAAACTAGACCCAAAGGATGCCTCAAATAGCACCAAAACTTAAGGGAGATTGAAGCCACCAAAGGTAAGTAAATTTAAGGAATTTGCCTATGATGTTCTTATTGTCCAATTTCCATTCTTTCTCCTCTTTTTTCTCCATGGTTTTGACATCTCTAAGGAAGGTGTTTTGAATTTGAACTCATGGAGAAAAGGGCTTTTAACAAGGAACTAAACATACCAAGTTAACTATCATAGGAAGCTTTTTCATTTGGTATGTGCTTTGGTATGGAAGATTGCTTCTCCTTGTTTCTCCACCATCCTTTAGGTTTGGCCAGCTAAGGAGGAATATGGGGGAGTTAGTTTTTTATTGAATCATTCTAGGAATTAAGGTTTTAGAATGTGAAGATTAAGAACTTACCATTAGAACAAAGTAAGAAGTCATTGCACCTTAGGGAATATGTGTAATACCTTAGCTTCCTAGCCTTCAATTGTATCACAAAGGCTTTATCTTACTCATTTACATGAAAATCACATCTTTAATATTAATTATTTTGTAACATTGAAAGCCAAAACACTCAGTGTTTGGCCCAATAAGTCATTTAAGCTTCCCTAATTTAATTTCCATCCATAACATACTCAAAAAAATTATAATTCATCACACAAATCTCAGATCTTGGACCATACATAACCATATCAGAATTTTTGCTCTCGAGTTACAGGGTTAATTTTTTGTTTTGAACTTTAAAACTTCATAATTAATTCTGAAAAAATCAAAATCATGCATACTATAGCTTTCTATAAAGCTCTAGATGTCAACTAACTACTACAAATAATCCCAAATCAAGACAATTACATTTGGCCTTTGAAAATCAATAGAACAGTAACCTGGGTGGTGTTCTTAGACTAATGCAGACCCTGAGATTCAAAAATCCATAACTCTCTCTATACTAACCTAAATTGACTGATCTTAGTGGCTATGAAAATATTATGATGTCTAGTTTATGCTTGTAAAATTTTATAAGCATTAGACTTTATTTGGCCCACAAGTAACACAGGAATGTAAACTAACCATATGAATAGTCCTCTTGACAGTTTCTACATAATTTGGCCAATTTTGAAACATCATAATAAATTCTCTAGAGTCCAAATTAGGTGCTCTTTGACTCTATCAAAAGCTCTTAATAAGACCTATTTGCTTGCCAAATTTCATGCAAAAACTCATCCATTTGGTCAGACTTTGGTTTAACTCAAGAAAATGGTCAAATTGAAGTCCATAAAGGGATAAAAAGGCACCAAATGATCTTCTACTCAATCCATAACCATTTGAGCATATCGAAAAGTATAAACATAGCCTATGAGAGCATCCTAAATGGTCCAAATCACCATGCATCTCAAATCCACCATTCAAGTTACTAACATAAACATGTACATCATAGGCCTAGGATGTCAAATTCTCCCATAAGCATACATTTGACTTCAAATCCCATTCATACATGATCATTACATATATTTTCACATCCTTATACATTTACATCTCATATACATCATAGAATTATAAAATTTGACATCAAATTACATTAAAAGTTATTCTATTGTCAAAGTATTGCTAATCATGCTCTTTGGCTCCCATTTTTCCTTCCTTGACTTTCACCTAGATATGGTTAAACATAGGTGGGGGAGGAGTGAGATTCAAAGAATCCTAATAACTCTTTACCCTTTCAAACATACATAAAAGATCCATTTATATGTCAAAGAATGCATGCATGCCATATAAGCTACTAATAAACATACATAAATCATTTTTCTAGTCATGTGAACTCATACATGTCAAACATTGGCTTTCAAGGGTATTAGTTTGGCCTCACTCAATTTTTTTAGGGACTTTCAAATTTGCATCACCCACTTTCAAGGGAATTTTGACTTAGACTTACTTTTCTTGAGACTTTTGGCTATGTCTCACCCATTCCTAAAGATTTTTAGCTCATCCTCATCCATACTAAGGGACTTTTGTCATAACCATGCTCATTTAAGCCACTTTGCATTCATAAACATATTTCAAGAAGCATAATGGTACCATAACATATATTCAATGGCTAGAAACATATGTCATAGTTCAAATATACACACAAACATCCAATGACAAGTAAACATCCAAGTAATATATGTGAGAAAGGTTAGAGAGCTACCTTGTATCAAGAGTCATAAACTTTTTCTTTTATTCATTTTTTTCCCTTTTTGGCCACAAACTTGCACTTAGGAGAACTTTGATTTGCTTGGCCTAGACACATTAAATAAGACACAATTCAATCATTGGAATGAATTCTAGCCTTACATAAACCCTATGCATGCTTACTTTGTCTAATGCCACCAATATGGTTCCATAAAAGGGCATAATAAAACAACCCTTAGAATTTATGATCAGGGCTCTAATTTCTCATGCAATCTAAGTCTCCTAACTATATTTAAACTTATTAGAGTCATCATAAGCTAAATACTAGGTTGTTTCTTTATGTCTATAAAGGGGCTTAAACTTCTATCTCATTAACCATGGTTTCTAAATTCAAAACAATTCTTTTTTTGGTGTCTCTAGCTCATATCTAGGCCATATCTACCTTTAAAATAAATTAAAACTCTCCCTAAGTCCTCTTCCTTGGCCAAAACACACACATACACACACACCCCTTGGAGCCATAGGGTTTTGTTTATTGTCTTAGGGAATTAGCCACTTATCCAACTTCCTAAATGTCTTAAGAGCTCATTCCTACCCTTACATAAGCTATACAACCCTTAAAAAGTTTCAGAATTTAACATGCATATTAAAATCCCTAGGTAGAACAACTTGCATTTCAAGACTTTTCTTTTACTTCCTATTACGTATTCCTACTCTGCATACTTCAAAACCCTTCTTTCTACCTTCCTAAGACTAGAAATTATTCCCTACTATATGGGCCTTGAGCTGGACGAAAAGTGTACAAGGAGAACAAGCAAGGAGAAGCATGAGAAATCATGATGTCTTACCTTGATTTCAAGCCTCGTTCAAGTGGCTTTCCTTTACTTCTAACTTCTCATTCAATTCCTCTCTTCTTCCCATTGAACCAGCCATGAAACATCTTCAAATCAATCACCAAAATTATAGGAAAAGAGAGAAGAAAGAGGAGAAGAAAATTAGTGAAGGAGAAGATATAAAAAAGCATGAAAATCTTACACTTTTTGCCTGAATCTTCTTCTCTTTACCCCCTTCTTGGTCTGCCACTCAAGACTCTCTTAGAATCTATTTAAACCAGAAGCAAGTCAGTGGTGAGGGTTGGAGTTGAAGAGGACGTGTTTTAAGAAGTCAAAAGGTCTGCTTTTACAACTTTTCAAATTTGCAATTTAGTCTCTTTTCTTGATTTTGTCCATTTGGGCTCATTTTAATTCCTTTTTTAGAAACATTTTTTTCTACCATAAAATTTACATCCTCTAACTTATAAAATGCCTTTGGTTTCACCCAAATCGATTTGAATCTATTCCAAACTATTCAGTCAAAATTTCAGTCAACCCTTTGCTGAAATCGCTCACTTGAGGGGTTTAAACTATTTTAGGGGTTTCTATGGTCTTTTGGGCCTTTGAGGACCTCAAAGAACTTAAATTTTTCATTTAAAAATCTCTCATGTGAGTTTTTCAAAATTTTTCTAAAATTACAAAAATGCCACTATATATTTTTGCAATCTTCATAGCTCTTCTGGCTTAGGTTTTCGAGCATTTCAAGTTTCATATCCTCCTTTCTAGAGGTATAGTTTATCCCTTGAATTTTATTTAGTCATTATTCATATGATTTATGAGACTTCCCTTGAGAATCCCTAGTTTTTAACCTTTTACAGAAAATCAGGTGTTATAATATGAAGTTTTCTAATAATAATTTAACTTATGTAAGAGTATAATTGAGTTCATAAGAGACCTAGGAAACTTTACAAGTGCCATTCCCCTAAGAAAAATTAACAAATACTCTATTGGTGCTTCCTTGAGTGTGTGTCTTGGCCAAGAGTGAGTTCAACTACCTAAGGAGAGTTTTATTTGATTCTAGGGATAGAAATAGTCTAAATATATATTATAAACATCAAAGGAACTATTTGTTTGAATTTAGGAATCATATTTTAAAAGTTGGAAGTTTAAGGTTTTATTATGCATAAAGAAGTAATTTGGTGTTAGGTTCATTGATTTAAGTTTATGATGACTCTAATAAGTTTAAATGAAGTCATATGAATTAGATTGAGTGAGAAATTAGAGCCAAGAGATGAATTATATGAGCTGCTTCATTATGCCATTAAATGGAGCCATATGATAGCATAGAATTGGAAGTAACTTATATAAGGCTTGTGTAAGGTTAGAGATGGTTCCATTGATACCTTTATATCTTGTTTGATGTGTTTAAGCTAAGCAAATCAAGTTCCTCATAAGCGTGCTTGTGAGGCTGAGAAGGAAGTAGGAACCAAGAAAGGAATTTTTTGATTTTTAAGAGAGCTATCTCTTCATCCATTCTTGTATGCTTGTATGCTTATCTTAGTTATTTAATTGTCCTTGGGGACCATTTGATACCATAAATGTGCCATTTTAAGACATAAATTGCCCTTAAATCAAAACCAAACAAATGAATGAATGTTGGCGTGAAATTTGGTGGACATTTAGATCTTATTTAGAGCTTTTCATAAAGATAAAGAACATAATTTTTGAAAATTTGTAAAATTTTTTATAATTTTTCAAAGTTGGTTGAATTATGTAGATTTGCCTATGCATTGTTCATTTGGTCAGTTTTGGTTTTTAGGGTATTTGAGGAGACAAATGAACTCCAATGCTCATTAAATTTTATAAGCTTATAGTTGGAATTATAAGCTTTCTATAGCCACCAAGATCACTTAATTTGGAGTTGTGTAGCTTAAGATATATATGCTCAAAATGTTAGGTCTACATATGCACGAAATTCTAATAGTGTTACTATTCTATTAGATTTTCATGGCTCAAACAAATTTGTTTTGATCTAAACTTTTTACAACATGTAGTTCATGTCATGTGTTTTCCAGAAAGTTTTCAGTTGTGTGATTTGGAGTCTTCTAGCTCAAGATATAAATTTTTGAAATTAGTGATAAAATTATGGACATGTATGGATTAATGAAATTGTAGTAGTTTGGAATGCATGGCTTAAACAAAATTTCCTACTTTTTTTTTGTGATGTTTCTAGTTAAGAAGATATATTAAGGATGAATTTTAAAATTGGTAAATTAAAATGGTGCAATTAAGCTAAATTGAAGTACTTTGCACCTTTAATGTCGATATTTTCTGCTACTAAAAGTATTGAAAATAGGAAAATGAATGTTATAAGCACTTGAACATGTAAATTATGTGCTATTATATTATGGTATGACACAAGTGGTCATCGTTACAATAATGGATCATAGTCCTTGACCAATAAAGGTTTGCTTGACTCCTTGAGTTCCCCTATCTATCTTTATCCACCACCATTTCACTTTAAACTCTGAGCTGCTACTTTGAAGTTGATAGATTATAAACAATGTTTTATAGTTCTTTGTAATGTGCATATGTCCAATGTGATCCTAAACCAAAAGTATTTGTATTCATTTTTTTTTTTTGCTCCATTAGAAATGTTGCAATTTGAACATACCATACTTGCAAATTCCTTTTTCTTCTTAACAAATTTTATTTGAAGAAAAGAAAAATAAAAGTTAATAATCCAACTCTCAGTTTTTTCTTTCATTATGCCATTGTTAGTTATGTTTTTCTTTCATGTTAATCTCATTTATATTAGCTTGTTTTTTTCCATAGTTATACTCATTTCTCTTAATCATTTATTTATTTTTATTTTGTTGGTTATCCTTTGATTCTTTTTTATTTTATACTTTTTTGTTTTTATATTTGTGTTTGATAGTGTTGTTGGGTAGATAGATTTTTTCATTTTCCCATTTAAATGCTATTGAATATTTATGATTATTAGTGAGATTTATAATATTGCTTGTATACATTCACTTCACTTTTCTCATTGCATGCTTCAAGTGTAAGAGGAATAGCATTGTGACCAAAAAAAAAGTTATGGACAATAGTCCTTGTAGTACTTATTACTCTACCATGTATGAGTTCAAAGTAAGTATTGAAAAGACTTGCTCTTTTTTTCAGTTATCCACTCACATTCCATTGAATTTTTTTTAAACAGTTTATAAGAATTAATTTCAGGAAAAGCCTACAAGGTTATAGTAGTTATTATTTCTTTGTTGGTATGCATAAGGAAATTTGAGAAATAAAATCAAATTCTATATTCTTATTCCACTCACTTCTTTTGGCATTTATAGTATACAAGGTTTTAAATATGACTTTTGATGTTCCTTATCTTCTTCAGGATCACAATTATGTGGTTTTAGCATTGATGTTTAATGATTTTTGAATCATACTTGTGAACTTTTTCTCATTGAGGGGGACAATAGCTATAAAATAGTTATTCTATAATGTAGAAAGCCACAATACTATGATTAGTATGTATTTAGTTCAAAAAACTTTAGTTGTAAACATATGGCAAACAATGCAATAAACTTATTAGCTTTTTAAAGTGAAAGATAAAACTTATTAGCTTTTTAAAGTGAAAGATAAAAGTTATCTATATCCCTTCTTTGTTGCATTAAATTTATAGTCCTTTGTGTTTGCAGACTTCTGATCATAAAATAATTTCCTAAAGTGGTGGATTTTCTTTTATGAACTTGATTTATAAGATAGTGCATGATAGTGAGAGCACATTCATATTACTATCTTTTAGTTCAAGTTTACATTGCTGAAAAAATACTTACTAGTATTTGTCTTAATATCTAACTTAGTATCCAATAGTTATGGATGACATTAGCCACAAGACCATGCTTCATGTGTTGCTATGGTTTTTGTTGGTTGTACATGCTAGGTGTAAGTGGTTGCTAACCATGTCGGTCACTATAGCTTTGAACTATCATTTTCTGAGGCATAGGCCATACACTGTAAACTTTGAAGCTAAGTGAGCTCATCTTAAGGGATTAGTTTATACTAGTGGCATTACTTGTTATAACCAACTTAAGATGTATAGAGCAACATTTAATCAGCTATGTTCCATGCTTGATACAATAGGGGGCTTAAGATCTTCCAAAAATATGCTTGTTGATGAGCAAGTAGTAATATTTTTAAACATTCTTCCACATCTCGCAAAGAATAAAGTTATCAAATTTCAATTTGGAAGATCTAGGTAAACCACTAATAGAACATTCAATTTAGTGTTGCATGCCATGCTGCATTTGGATATAAAGCTATTCAAAACACCAGTGCCTATAACCAAGAATTCAATTGATGCAAAATGGAAATGATTCAAGTTAAACTTTATATCACATATAATCATACTAATGCCTTTATGGCCTTATGTTATGCCCCAATTGCATTATCATATATAATAAACTTAGGTATATTAATGGTTTCTAATTTTGTTACATCCTCATTGACTCCTTTTTTAAAATTGTCTTGGTGTACTTGATAGAACACACATTCTGATTCAAGTACACTTGGAAGACAAGCCTTGGTTTCATAACTGGAAGGGGTCAATAACCACTAATGTCCTTAGTGTTTACTCTTAAAATGCATAATTTATTTATTTCTTGCCAGGGTGGGAAGGATCTGCTATTGATGGTCAGGTTTTATGAGATGCAATTAGTAGGAGGCATGGCTTGAAAGTTCTCCAAGGTGAGCATATATATGTTTGTTTGTCTTCTTTTAAGTTTGGTGACACTTAGATTACTTGTTTCACTTATTTAGGGATGTTGACATGTTTTAGGTTAATATTATTTGGTTGATGTTGGTTACACCAACTAAAGGCTTTCTTGCACCATATCGAGGCCAAAGATATCATTTGAGTGAATGGACTCATGGTCACCACCTAAACTGCAATAGGAATGCTTTAATATGAGGCGCGCATTGACTCATAATGTAATTAAGCAAGCTTTTGGGATGTTGAAAGAATCATGGGCAATCCTTAGGAGTCCATCCTTCTAGCTAGTAAGGATGCACAATCATGTCATTCTTACTTGCTACTTATTACATAATCTTATCATTTAGGAAAATGATGATGTTTCATGAGAGAAGAGCTTTATGGTGTAGACATGGTTGAACCCATAGTTGACCCCAATACTATGGTTACACAAATTACATTTGATGTGTGCACCATGTTTTGGGAGAAATTAGCAACAAACATGTAGTTCACTTAACAAAGAGCACATGGATAACTTGTTTGCTTTCTTTGAGGTCTTTGATGGTTGAACTCCAATTACTAATTTGTATTGATCATATAACTATCATTCTCTCATAGTTTGACAAAGTTATTTGTATAACGTTGAAAAATGTATTGTCTTTCATGTTAATTATTAGTTTGCAATGCTTTTATAACTCTTATGCCCTTATGGTTTGACAAAACAGTAATGAGGTTTATGTTTTATGTTCAATGGATATTGATGGGGAATTGGAGTTTTAATTGTTTGAGAAAGTTTTCTAAGTATTTTTGTTCTATTTTTGCTCTATTTTGGTTATGTTTTAGCTTAGTTTTTGTTTTATTTTGAACTTGGAATTGGATCATTTCAGTTGCTTGAATGAAGAGACTACTTGCTGAAATTTTTGTTTTAAGTGCCCAAAAAATTCTCAAACTTTGTTTTCTAAGGTTTTTGGGTGTTTTGAGCAAAAATAATAGTAAAGCTATTAAGTGCACCAATTTTTGGCCAAATTCTAATGTTTAAGGCACTTTTTCTAATTTTTTAGTATTTTCTCAAATTTTTTAAGAATTTTTCAATTTTTTTGGATTTAATTTCTTTATTTTTTTTTGAGTTTGTTTTATGTCATTAATCTCTGTTTTGAAGTGTTTTTCATATTAGGTAAGTCTTAACTTCTTTGGAATTTTATTTTCTTGATTTTGAATTAATTTTAGTTATAGTTTGTTTGGTGCTGAAATTAATTGTGCTTCTCATTTTTTTTCTTTGCTTTAAATGGATCATTATTATTCTAATCAAAGTGTCTATGATTCTTGTGCAGAGCATAGGATTTCTTGGAAGTCAGATGATGCTATGTCAATGCTTCAAGGCCTTCTTGAACAACAAAGACAAGAGCAACAAAGCCAACAATACCAACAATTCCAACCACCATGCTACCAACACCACCATCATTCCTGTGAAGTTCATCCCAGTTACCCTGAACCTTATCACCACCATCCATATGAGATTCACCCAAATTACCACCATCATTATGAACCATACCATACCTTTCATATGTAAAAGCCAGAATATCATCCTTACAATTATCATGAGGGATACATGCAACAAGCGCCCCAGAGGGAACCAAGTTTGGAAGAGAGGATGATGCAACTAATGGAAGCCTAAAATCATCGAATCCAACAAAGGGATGCCGACCATCTTCAATTCAAACAAGAACATGAATAGTGGTATCTTGAAACTCAACAAAAGATTGGCAACATCATGAAGGATTTAAGATTTCAGATAAATTAACCGACTTCAAGTGCTACTGAATTGATTGAAAAGCAAATCATAAGGGAATGTATAGAAGAGGAAGAGTCTTATTCTCTAGGTAATATCCTTCCATCTTCTAACACATTACAATTTGTTAGAACTGATTCTAGTATATAGAATAGCACTGTGATTCTTAATGCACATAATGTTGTTGATTCTAAATTGCATGATGTTGTAGATAAGGAAATAATTGTTGAATCTCCTGGTTTGGTTGATTATGGTAATGCATTGAGCAAAATTGATACTTCTTGTGATGTTCATGGTTCCTTGTGTACTGATGCACTTAGAATTTCTACTCCTAGCTATGACTATAGTGATGAATTCATGTCTAAACCAATTGATGAATCTATTGAGTCTAGTGTAGTAGATAAGTGTGGGGGTAACTTCGAATGTGATGATCATTCTGTTCCTAGTGTGGAATTAGTTGATAAGCCTATTGTTGATACATCTTCTGAGTTTAGGGACAGCATACCATCTGGACCATGTGACATAGTTGATTTAAATGATTCTCTTGATTGGGTTTATGCGGGATCCACTTTATGTGATAGATACTCCCAAATTAATGCTTTCATTGAAACTAGTGAGTTCCTCACATATATTGATCATCATGATTCCTCACTAGCCTATAATGGTATGACTGATGAAACAGTGAATGTAGCATGTGAAAAGGATATAGACAGTGAAATCGTTAAGTAGCTTGTTGTTGTTGATGATTCAGACCCCACTTTTAAATGTTTATGTAATGAGATAAATGAGTTTCTGGAGTCTGATAAGTCTATTGAATCCATGGAATCTTTTGCTTGCACTGAAATTATTAATAAGACTGACTCTACTGATCATACTAGTATTGATGAGAGCATGCATAGTGATACTGCTGATGTTGAAAATCCTATTGATTTTTGTGCTGTTATTGATATTAGTGAGAGACTAGATTTAGTTGTTGATCATTGTTTAGAATCTTGTGAGCCTACTGATGTCTCTTTGGTTAGGGAAGATACTGTTTCTCTTGTTGAGAGTCCTGAACAGATTCCTGAAGTTAGTGAAGTAATACCCAACAAGTCACAGACTCTCCTAACTAAGAAAAAGCAATTGCCAGATGCCTTGAACTTAAAGGATTGTGAGAAGTTGCAATTTAATTTTTCTATTAATGTAGTGACTCTTACTAATGGGAGTCCTATAGATTTTATTAGCTTTGATAGATATTTAAAGAGTCTCGAGTCTAGTGTTTTTAAATTTGATTTTAAATTTTCTTTCTTTGGTTTTAAATGTCCTAGATTTGATTTTTATTCTTTTCTTGGTCTTGAATTTGCTGAATTTAACTTTCTGAGACTATTGATGGTTGAGGAAGTCCATGGCTCATCACTGAATGATCAATCAAAATGTTTTAAAGTAGTGAAACTCAAATTTGTTCAGTTAAGAAGGAATAAAGTAGTTTTGATTTTGATTTTTGATACGTATGATTAGTTAGTCTCTGATAGAGCTCTTTTTAGTTTAGGATTTAGTTTTTCTTTTTCTTTTCTGCATTACTGGTTGTTTTGTTTCTATTTTGTAAGAAATAAATTGTTAACTAGCTACATAGGAATCTAAGCCACCCTTGAGATCTTCTATTTTCAAGTTCATCCAGTTGTATTCTCTCTTTTCACTTTTTATCTTGTGTTGTTTATCTGTTTATTGGACTGTGTGTTAACATTGAGGACAATGCAATATTTAAGTGTGGTGGGGAGAGTCATTTCATCTTCCATCTTTTTCTTGTTTTGAAAAAAAAATTGAAAATTTTTGAGATTTTTTTTTTTTTGAGAAATATTGTGATTTTTCTTCAGTTTTTCTGTAAAAGTTGCAAGTTGAGATGATTATAGCTTGGATTCAATTTGACATGATAATTGATGAATCTCCTGTCTTGATTCAAGTGAAGTGGCAATAAATTTGATTTCAATGAATTATTTGATAGCCATTAGCTGGTGAGGATTTGAGCCTTAATTGTTCATTTCTAGTGTGTATTCACCTATCTTTGCTTTCATTCTAGAACTTCTCTTGATTCTTTGTTAAGGCCACATTTGCATTTGCATGCATGGAAATGATAAGGCATTCATTTCTTTTCTAGCTAGTGAGCCAAAAAGCCAACCTTACATTCATTTTATCCATTGTTTTAGCCGCTTTGGACTTGTATTTTCTTTTCTTGTTGAACCCATAGCCATTTAAAAATGTTATCCACCTTGTTTTAAGATATCTTTTGGATTTCAAGGAGCATTACATCTAATTAGGATGATGAATGTATATCTTACATCAAGTTAGGCCATTGTTATTCAAAGTTGAGGAAATTGTCTTGAAAAAAAATTGCAAAAGAAAAGAAGAGATGGAAAAGCTAAAGAAAAGCAAATGAAAAAAAGAGAGGAGAAAAGCAGTAGAAAATCAAAAGAAATAAGTGTTTTAAGTTGAGTTCATGGTTGCTAATACTAGTTGGAAATAAGGCCTTGAATGCACACTCTTCTCTATCCTAAATCTCCATTGATTGCTTTTGAGGTTCTAAGGTACCCGTTTTTTTTCCCTTTGTTCTTCTTATTCATTCATTTCATTTCCTTAACCCCATTACAACCCTAAATAAAGTTTTATTGATTTGTGTATTGCATTTAGCATGGGTGGTGGAGATTTAGAAGCTTGACAAGCTTATGGTAGTGAACTTTGATAGGTGGAACATGAGCAAAACATATCCCTTTAAACACTGGAAAGTTGAGAGTAAACACTAACTCATATGAGGGGCTATTCATTTTGATTCATTCTTTTCAAATGAAATTGCTATGGAGCTTATTTTTTAATGCAAATGAAATTAGCTTTGATTGTTGAAATGTTGAAGAGTTGTGATTAATCCTTACCTTGTGATTTCTACGCTTTCCTTTTCATTTTCATTCCACATTGGTCATTCCATTAGTCTCTTCTAGAAGTCTTGAACTTTGCCCAGGAGTGCAAAGGTTTAAGTGCGGAGGAAATTTTGACAGGCTATCGTGCAACCCTCAAAATAAAACCAAGTTGAACTAAATATATAACTAGTGGCACAACCTAGGTCATCTCCCTTAGAAATTGAGTTCAATATTCAATTAGATTTTCTAAGTGCTAAAAGACTCTAAAAATTTCTAAACTAAGGGGGATTTTTTATCTAATATCTAATTAACTATCTAAAATAAAATTGAAATAAAGTTCCTAAATTCTACCTAATTGGATGAATTTGGGTGAATGATGGTCTTGTGACTAGCTTTGGAATCGTCCCTTGGTTTCCACTATCCTTATCTTAATCAATTGTAATTAATTCTGGTCTAAGAGTCTCTAATTGTGTCCATAGCAAATATATCTTGAGTTACCATGCAAGGATCAAGAGATTAATAATCTAATATTGAATTGAAACCTTAACCCCGTATTAAATTGTTAATTCTTGTCTTTAAGATCAATGAACACCTAATTTGATTGATTAAATGATTAATTAGCATCTAACTCATCATCCAAAGATGTTTAATTAACCAACTAAACACCAATGAGTCCTCAAATCAAACAATTAAACACTCAATCTCTTACATGTATTTCATTAAACACCTTGACTACATACATGGATAATTGTAGGAAATTGAAAATTTTAATATTTAATCCAACTAATTAATCAACAAAAAAGCTTCCTAATTAATGTCTAACCAGCCACTAATTACAATTACACAAATTCTCTATCAAATAGAACTTAACCAAGACAATATATGAAAGAAAAAAAGTATAGGAAAATATAAATCCTTAGCCAAAAATTCTATGTTCATCCATGGATTCAAGCTTGCACTAAGGGCCTTCCTCCTAGCTAGCTTCAAGGGGAATTAAAGCTTCATTTGAATGGAAGAATGGAGTGGGAATGGAATGGCATTGTGTGTGGTGCGTGGTCTTTAGATGGACGAAGGGCGTGAATGAACGATGGGGTGGAATGAAGGCGTGAATGGAATGGATGAATTGAATGAATGACATTGGATGAATGGCGTGATTTAGCCTCTGCTTGAATGTATCTTAATGCCCTTCTCACATGAATTTTAATAATTTCACGTGCTCAGCCCCCTATTCCAATTGCCCCTAGCTTATTTTCTCCTTTGCATGAATAAGTGTGGGCCCCAACGTTATTTCCTTTTATAATATTCAACGTGCTGCTTCTTTCATTCTGCCCAAGCTTCATGTATGTTTCTTCTCTTAAACCCAGTCCATGTTTTGCTCAAGTTTATGAGCTGCTGCCATTCCATACTGATCCTTCTTTTCTTTACTGCTGGATGTTGCCTTGCCCGAGCCTCCTGAATCACGTGCTTCTTTATTTAAGTGATCACATGCCCAGCTCATGCTTTGTACATCTACCCTTCATTAGTTTGTGTTACTGCTTCATTCCATGTTCAGCTCGCCTTATTCCCCTATCTCAGCTCAGCCATCATGTGAGCTGCCTATGTCAGCTCCTTACTTCTTTATTCATATTCTTCACGTCATTTTTTACTCGCCTCGTAGCTTCTTTTATTTATGTTGCCTCTACGTGATTTCCACGTTGGCTCATTCTGTTGCTCCTATATACAATTGGACGTTGCTGCATGGTTAAGTGTGTTTGGCAACCCTTCATGCTTCATGCAGATCCTTTCTTCATTTGCTTCCCATTCCACGTGACTTTTACCATTTAAAACTTTCTGCTGCAGCTCATGGTCACTTATTCTCTTTGATTCATCTTATTTAGCTTATGCATCCACGTCAACCTAAGCTCTTCCACGTGATTCCTCCACTTAAGTTGTTGCATGCTTTTAATTCACTTCCCACGTGGTCTCCTTCCTCTGTGTTGTTTACTGTGTTCTCACATAGAACCCCTTGCTTCTTTAATCATTCCAGCCCATACTCCTCCTCTCGAGCTTTTCCTTTCCATGTACGTTCTTCATTCGAGTTTGTCTTCCAACTCTCCTTCAATTCTACGTTCTACTCACACTTTCCCATGTGCAACAACCATGCTTCCACAATAGAAAATGATGTACACAAGGGCTTCGTGACTCATGAGTGTGTTCTATGCTTCTACATGGGCCATGCATGCATGTAGTTGACTTGAGCTGCCCCTTCCTTGAGTGTTACGTAGAGATGAAATTGTTTGTGTGAATGTGCTCGTCCTCCCTCCTCTGTTCAAGTCTCCAAAACCAAGGCCTTGTCTCACACAACAACCCTTCTCTTTTTCAAACAAATTTATCATTCAAAGCTCTAATTACCCAACAAAATCTATACAAAAGAATGGAAAGTGTCAAGTAGAAATACCCACAAAATTATTTAAAAAGAATTCATGCATTAAAACTCAATAATTTTGCAAATTAACTCATAAAGTGTATAAAATGGATAATGAAATTAAATTCTATCTAATTGAACTCCTAAAGCCATATTTGGACACTAAAATGCTTAAGCTAAGGAGAATAAAATGTTTATTAGATCTGTAGTATCTTTCATATATTAATTTGTTTTGACATATTCATTATTGATATGCTAATTATTGGTTGCTAGCCATGCTTAATTAACACTTTTAATTGATATCGTTTCTTCATATTTGATTTCCTATCTTATAGCAAGCTAATTTAGGCCACCATCTATATTCTGACACCTAACCTAAGAACCATTAATGGAGTCCAAGTGAGGATGCTCTCCTTGTTGAATGTCTTATAGAGTTAAGGGTGGAAGGAAAGTACATGGCAGATAATGGGTTTAAGCCTAGTCATTTAGATGCTACCAAAGAGCTATTAGAGAACAAAAGCCTGGGATGTGGTCTTAAAGGATTGCACACATTTAGTCTCACTTGAAGACCCTTAAACATGCGTGGAGTACAATGTATGACATGGTTTTTGGTTCCAACACTTCCGGGTTTGGCTAGGACCCTATATCAAAGTGTGTCACGGCTGAGAAGATCATTTGGGATGATTATGTGAAGGTTAGTCTTGGCTCATATTATTTTGTCCATTATGAAATTTTGTTTTCCTTTTATAGTTAAGTTGTTGCTAATGTGAGGATGTTTGTTTTATCATTATTATAGTGTTGATAGTGTAACATCATGTTAAAGTTTTTAACAATTGGATGCATCACTTAATTGCATATTGCATAATAACCATTTTGATACTAGCATTGGAATTATTTTTGATATGGTAATAGATAATCCAATTCCAAAGAGGTTAGGGATAGTATTATATAAATTGAAGGGTATAGTATCATTTAATACAATAAGAAGTAAAACAACTAAAACCTTTTAATATCTCCTTCCAAAACCCTAGCTAATCTACCACTTAAACTAAATCTAGGTGGCTAATGTCTCATGTTTGGATTTATGATACAATATGCTATTAATGTGCTTTAAGAGAACACGAAGAACAAGAGGGGGAAAAGAACTTTAGGTTGCACAGATGGCAACTCAAGCTTGTTATTTTTGGTATGTACTTAAATCAGCATGAGTATTCTTATAGTGTTGGCGTAGATAATGTCGGCATAAGATAGGAGGAACTTGTAAAAGAGACAAGCAAGAATGTTAAACTTTAAGGATCACTTAAATGCCAAATTCTCATATTTTAGGTTACATTTAGAGAAACTTAAAATTTAATCCTATAATAACCTTCCTTTTTATGGAACACCACTAAAGGCATTTTGGTTTACATGATTTTATCTTTAATATTATCTATTTCAATACCCTTATTACCAAATAAACATGCATCACAATAAAAGTACATAAGTAGGGTGTGATATAAGTTTTTTAAATATGGAGGCAATGATGTAAAAGTATTAAAAACTTATTCATATAACTGGTTTAGGTATCTAACAATTATTTATATAGAATATTGATATTCTTTTTGTTCTTGAATGTTAATATGTTTTGAAAACTAAAATATTGAATTAGCATCATAACAAAAATATATAATCAATTATTTTCTAACACTTAAAAAAATTGTTTTCATAAAGTATTGTTTGAATTATAATATTTTAAAGACACCTGAATAGAATTAACTTAATTTTTCCATGCCAAATACTCAAAAAGAATTATAACTTTTTATATAATATTTGATCATAAATAAATTGCTCTTTTAATTATAGTAAAATAAATTTTGAAAAAAAAATACAACTTAAACTTAAATATCATTAATAAAAAATTGTGCAAATAGTGTTGTAAGTTAAAATAGATAGAGTGACTTGGTCTTGATCCATATTATTAATATATATGCTTGTTTAGCCTTTACAAAAATAATATTGTCTCATCATGTCATTCATCAAATGTTTATCTAAAAAGATTCACCTTTCTAAATGCATGAATGGTGTCTTCTTCTTGCTGCCACCACTAATCATGTATGCAAAAAATAAGGCAAAAGTAAGGCTAAAACCTAAAAAAGATTTGTTAAAGGAAAACTAGAAAGTGATATGCATGAATGTATCTTATGCTTTTTTTTCTGATGGAAATTATCTTTTTTTCTTAAAATAGTATGGAAAATTTGTCTCAACCTCTGGGTTAGTCTTAAGGTTAAGCATAAAATTGCCTTCAGTTTTATTTGTAGCTTAGAATATTAAAGGAAGTTCATAGGAAAAGCAAACAATCCCTGTCAAAGTAGATATATCTTTAGCCTTTGAGACATCACAAGACGCCACAAATTTTGTATGAAAACTTGATTAATATACCTATGTCATAGCCTTTATTTTTTTCTTTTCTCGAAAAAACCCATTTGACTTTTCTGCTTAAAAAAATGTATTTAGAATTTAGACCATGAGTTTCTTTTGTAATAATCTGCTTGAGGTAGAAATTTTCATATTTACTTTACCATTATAGGAGCTAAGCTTAACAGATACATTATAACAGGAATAATATACTGAAGAGAAATAATATTGGAATGAGAAAAGTTCAATTGATTTTTGACAAGCTTTATATGTTAAAGTGTGAAAAAAAAAAGAGGATGCATAATTAAGAACATAATAGAATTCCTTAAGTTAGGGTAAAAATTGCAAAGTATGGATTTCGGCAAAGAATAACATGGAGAAGATTCAAAAGTTATCAAAATGGAAAAAGTAAGACAAAAATTTGTTCTTTCTTATTAGTTATATAAGAGAAGTGTTATTGATCAAGAGCTTATGGATAGTATTATTTCATTTGTTTTTCACCTTCTTTTGTTAAGCATATGGCACTTTTATGTTTTGTCTCTTCCTAACTTTTCTTAGCCAATAGTTAACACATCTGTATGTAACTTATCCTAATTGCTATTAAGAAAATCTTTGATGTTGTTATGCAGATCCATAAAAAGGCGAACCATTTTGATATAAGTCATTCCCATACTTTGATGACCGTTGCATTATGTTGGGAAAGGATAAAGAAATAAGAAAGGATGCCCAAACATGTGGTGACACTAGAGATGAATCAGCTAGAAGGAACATGGGTGGTGTTGAAGATGATGTGTACAACACACCATTGGATATGGACATTGACCTAGGCATGGCATTCTTAGACATCTTACACACTAATACGAGTGTTGCCACATTAGCCTCTAGGAAAAGTGTAATGAACGTAATTTCAGTAAAATGACAAAATGAGTTGTATAAAAACAAGTCCTCTGAAATGGGGTAAATAATGTCCCAAAAAATTTGGATAAAATCCTAGACTCCTAAAAATAATAATTCTAAGCTCAGACAGAAAGAAAAATAGAATTAGGATAGAGAAACAATTTGTGATGAAAACTGATGAAACGTAATGGCATTTTTGTAAATAAGTCCAACTTCTAGAAAAACACATAAGATGGCTTTTTAAATGGGAAATTTGAGTTGCCTAGGGTTCTCAAAGGCCCTAAAAATCATAGGAAGTCTCAGGACCTATAAAGCTCCTTAGGTGTATGTTTTCCAATATCAGTGAGCCTGAATTTTGACAGATTCGCTCGGTAAGGTTTTAGCCCCAAATTAAGTGATTCTAAATTATTTTATTAAATTGGGAACCAAAATTTTATATTGGAAAAGACGGTTCTTAAAAAGGAGCTAAAACGAAGTCGAAACAAAATTGTCATTATTGAAGGACAAAATTGGAATTTTTGGAAAAGTATGCTTCTAGAAACCCCCACATACTTCTCCTTTCTTCCCTCACCTTCTTAAGCAAAAAATTTTCTGCCTAAAATACAGAATATGATTTGCTCTTTTAGGCACACAAAAAGGGGAAGAAAAGGAGGAGAAACATCAAAGAAAAGGCAGGTAAATCCATGGAATTTCATGCTCTTTCTTCCTCCAACTTTGCTTCTCTCTTTCTAGGCTTTCTTTCTATGGTTTATTTGAGTTATTTGGTTCTATTTTAATCCAGAATATTGAGGGGAAAGTTCAAAATTCTTGAAGGGAAGCAAACCAAGGAGAAAGACTCTTGAAACTAAGTTGGAATCCAAGGTAATTCATGCTTTTAATTGTTTCTTCCCCTTGCTTTGAGTTTTGGCCTAAATCAGAACCATAGGGGGGAGGGAAGTTCTATCCAAAAGCAAGAGAGGAACAAGGGTTTTAGGCCACAGGGAGATGGAATATGGCAAGAAATTCCAAGAAAAACCAATAACAATCAAGTTAGGAAAGTGTGGAGTTTTCTAGAGTTTTGTAAAATCTGATTTTGTTTAAATATTTCCTTGATTATTTGAATGTTTCCTTGAGCTTCTAAGACCTCTAGAAACCCTCTTAAGTGGTTCTCCCATCACGAAAAAATCAATAAGCTTGTGAACTCCTTCCTTGGTGCATATCTCAGCCTAGGCTAGTTCATAGAGTTAAGGAGTTTTTTAATTTGTTCTAGCCTTGGTTTGGGACTTTATATGATGTTAGAAGATGGGAGAAACCATAGGAAAAAATTTTAGAGCCATGGATTGGAAGATGGAGCAATGGTGTCTATAATGGTGTCTTAACAAGCAACGTGATTTTCCAATTATGTAAGTGAATATGTGAGGGCTCCAAGAACCTCAAATGAGTCCAAGAAGCCTAGAAATAACAACAAAATGGAGCCTAGAACTTGAAATATGAGAGTTGCTTCATTGGGCCAATTATGGAACCATTATGCCACTTATAAGACTAAGTATGTATTCAAGCTTTAGTTTAGTATCCTGGCTTGCTTCAAGTGAGTAATTGTGTGTTGTTTATGGTGGCTAGGCTAAGAGAACCCTACTCCACCTAGATGCACTTGTGACCAAAAAAGGGAAGGAAAAGGATTAAGAAAAGCTTGCATAAATCTAAGGTAGCTCTCCACCTCATTCTCCTTGCATTCTTGTGTGTATATATATGTTATTGTATACTTGTGGGTGTTCTTGTGACTTGATGATATGCCACTTGATGTCTTGACATTACATTGGTACCAATGTATCTTCTTGAATGACTATGATTGTGGAAATGGCTCATAAGGGTGAGGTGATGCCAAAAGTCCCTTAATGAAGGTGAGGAGATGCCAAAAGTCTCATGGCATGAGTGAGACAAGGTCAAAAGTCTCTTGGAAGGGTGAGGCCAAGTCAAAAGTCCTTAGGCCAAGAGTGAGGCAAATCCAAAAGTCCTAGAAATGGGATAAGGCAAAACCAAAAGTCCCAAGAGCATAGTCTTGGCTTGAATGTGAATAAGTGGCATAGAAGTTATGACTTTGCACACTTTATGGTTGCTAAACCTTCTATATATATGCTTTAATGTGTATATGCCTTTAATGTGTGTGTGAATGAGTATGTACGCTATTGAGATTCTTGGAATCTCGCTCCCCTTTCCCTTTTCATCTTGAATTGTCTAGGTGGCTCATAAGAAGCAAAGAAAGCAGGCCAAGAGCCTTGAAAGGCTATACTTTAAGTCTTTTCTAGTTTTCTTTGTATATCAATGTGAGAGTGATATTGTAGATATTATTTTTGTAATGTAAGACCATAAAAAAATGTAATATTATGTATGAATGATGTATGAATCTTGTATGGTGCCAAGACAATAGAAATATGGAAATTGAACATTTGGGTGCATACTTGAATATATGTATTCTTGTGTGTAAGATGGTCAAAATGAGATGCATGGTATTTAGAACCACTTACGTGGTTCCTAGAATTCAAAATCATACTTTTAAACTTACCTAAGGGGTGCCAAACACTAAGGAAGACCAATTGAACCATGTTGGTACCTTATATGGTGCAAAAGTGACCATTTTGTGAGGCTATGTTACTTTTTACCCAAATGAGCTATTCTTAGTCTAAGATTTAGCATACATCTAGATCTTGTTGAGAGATTTTTGAGAACTAAAATGCATAATTTTAGGAGGTCTAAAGAATATTTAATGAATTTTTGAAATTTGGAAATTTTTTTGATTTGGTCACTATTACTGTAGCTATGGTCCGAAATGAAACTCTATCATTTATGGGGCAAATGACGTCCAATTGCCACAAAATTTTACAAGACAAAACTAGACCTTCCCAGTAACTTGTGACAATTGAAATCACCTCATTTGGACGTCTAGAGTGGAGATATCAATTTTTTAACTTGCTATCTAGTATCCGGTGTTCAATTAGACCTATGTTACTATTTGATTGGTTTTCAAGACCTGGATGTGCCTAGACTAGTCTAGAGTCATTTTTCCCTAGCTAACATCTATAGCTTTCTATATTGGTATCAGTTGCATCGATTGGATTTTTGTAAAATTAATTAGACATTTTGGAAGTTTATGATAGTAAACTTTATCAAAACCAGGGACAGCTAGACCTTTGTGGCTATTTCATTGTCAAACATGGTCCAAAGGCTATTTTTATGTCTTAGAATTATTTTTATGTGAATTTAACATCTAGATCTTTCTAGAAAGCTATGGTTTGTGTGATTTTGATTTTTTTGCATTTAGTTATGATTTTTCAAAGTTGCCCTTGAAATCTGCCACTGTATAGCTATGACGACCCTAATTTTAATATCGGTGATTATAGCTAAATACACAATTAATAAATAATGATCAAGGTTTGGAGTCGTTACAATTAATTACATTAAGAAAATATAGGGGAATTTAAACCTTGAAACTACTAGGATCATCAACTAACAACCATAACGGGAACATGCATAAAAGGGTTTGTGCCATCATTTAAGGTTTAGGGTTCATCCATCAATCAATTTCAACCCACAAAACATCCCACCAATATGCTCATGCTATTCCCTAACATTAGCCTTACTGAAATTTGGGTTTTTAGGTCAAATATAGGAGTTTGGGGACCTGCGCCGCGACTTGGAACTTTCCCGCCACGGCTAAGTTAGGTTCTGGAGCTCGAAAACTAAGTTTTTAAACTTGCACCGCGGCCTGGAACTCTTGCGTTGCGGCCAAGTTGCTCTCTGGAATTTTCCTGACTTTCGCCACGGCGAGTTTCGCTACTGTAACCTCCCTAATTAATTTTCTCGACTCGCGCCGCAGCGAGGCTTATTGCGCCGTGGTGAGTTTGGCTACTGTCACCCTCCTGGGCGACTTTTTCGCTCTGCGCCGCGGCGAGATTTCTCAAGCCGCAGCGTTCCTCGCCACTGTCACTCCCTAGGCCACGGCGAAGCCTTCTTGGCCGCGGCGTGACTCCCTTCTGTCACTATTTTCCCTATATTTCGCCCCCTACACTTCATTTTCCTTCTTAGGGACACTCTAAGGTCACTTCCCCTCATTTTATATGGCTCTAATGGCATTTATCTACCTTATTTACTTAGCTATGCTTCCATTACCAATTCAAAACTTATATGCCCATTTTTCGTTCTCTAATTACCCTCTATCAACAAGTTTATAAAATAGCAACAACAGAGTATACATGAATTATCAGCAGCTACCCTTTAATACTCAATAAATGGGGGTTCCATACATTAGGGGTTCATATCAATATCTTAAGGGTTACATTTCCATTAATAAGCAATGTTATAGGTCAGCATCATTTACAGCAGATATCATGAATTCATACAGCCATTACCACATTAAGATGAGGTCTAACCCCTCAATACATACATCCTCAGAAACCAAAATTATAAACGCCTACACTTGGCAATGCAGATACATGATGATGCTATACAAGACTAAACAAAATTTAGCATCTACCCTATTACACTCAGACTAAGTGTAGCCTCTCCACACTAGGCCTCAGCTCATGGATGTTCATCCACTTGCTTGCCCTTATCCTTACCCGAGGAACCTTCACCTGAAATTGTAATCCCATAAAACGGGCTGAGATATACATCTCAGTAACCAAGGCAATTCCATCATATAATCCAGTTTAATCAACATATATGCATGAATCAAATCCATATCAGAATCATATCAGTCATTTCAGCAAATGAAACAATTAGGCTATCATGATTACTATCCCATACTAGCAATCATATATTTAACATGTTAAAGGCCATTAACACCAGGAGAGGCCCGTCCACGGTACCTACTCCCCATTGAGCACAACCAGGGCTCAGTACATCTGGGGTTGATCATGATTATTGGAGAGGAGGGGATGAGATTCAAATAATCCCAATAACTCATCTCCCATTCAATCATACATAAAAGATGTAAAACAAGTCTTACAAATGATGCATGGCATGTGGACATGTGCAATCATTCAAAGAGCATTCTTAATATTTGAGAAAGTCATACATAGCATATAAAAGCTTGCCAAACAAGTGGATTGGCCTCACCCATTTACTTGTAGATTTTGGACTTGCCTCACCCATTCTTTAAGAGGTTCTTAGATAAACTATGCTCTTGGGAGTCAACTTCACTTTTGGGAGACTCCTTACTTTGTCTCAACCAATCTTAAGGGTTCTTGGCTCATCCTCACCATGGTTAAGGGATCTTGGCCTCACCACACTCAAGAAAACTAAAGCAAATATCATAAACATCATTTGGAAAACATAATGCATCATCATGGTACTATAGAGTAAGAGCTCATGCTAGGACATTTTTCATGGCTTGAAATACATATACACACATTCAAAGACAAGTAAAGCAAGCAATCATGCATGAAAGAAGGTGGAGAGAGCTACTTTGGAAGCAAACACACACTTTTCTTCTTGAATCAAGGCTCCCTTTCTCGGCCTCACACACAGAATGGTGTGGGAATGATTTCTGTTGGCCTAAACACAATTTATGGAAGCTAATTAGGTTTATGGAATTAATTCTAAGTCCACACAACTTGCTTAAACTCTAGCTTGACTCATTGACCCCTTTATGTTTACAAGAAAGCATCTAATGAAGCAACACTTATCAAATAAATTCTAGGCTCCATTCTTTCTTTTCGAATATGATTCTTAACTCCTTTTAAGCCTCTTGGAGTTATCATACAATTAAAACCAAAAGCCTAACTACATGTTGCTTCTTTAAGTCATATTATAGAATATAAGGCACCATCTCACTTTCTATGGTTTCTAAATTTTTTCCCAAGGCTTTCCCTCATATTCATTTATCATATATGACTAAAAAATGGACTTAAAAAAAATTTAAAACTATCTCTAGCTATGCTATCTCCTCTTGGTCGAACCTATGGAAGGTTTTAGGCTTCATGGATTTTGCTTTGTTTTCTTGATGGAGGAAGCACATGGGGAGACTTCTAAGGATCTTAGGAGCTCATTCAAACACTTATTTAGGCATAGGAATTAAGATATTAAATCAAATTTTGTAATGAACACTTAAAACCCTAGAAATTGCATCTTAAATTTCCATAGTTTTTTGTTAATTCTCTTTGCATATTCTTAATCTCCACACCTTTTTTCTTAAGAATCACCATTGGTTCTATCTAAAAATCAAACCCTCCTAGGGTTTCATGAGTGGGGCAAAATGGTGGAGGAAGAGAAGCAAGGGGTAGCAACCATGGAGGAAGAAATTACCTTTTTTTCTTACTTTTTCTCACTTGAATCTTGTCTTTTTTGAGCTCCTCTCTTCAAATCTAAATTTTTCCCTTAATTTCTTCCTTAAAACAGATTTATAAACTTCATTATAATCATAGAAAGAAAGCTCAAGAGGAGAGGAACAAGTTTGGAAGAAGAAGGAGCATGAAAATCCATGAAATTCCTTACATTTTCTTTGCTTTTTCTCCTCTTTTCTTCTCCTCCATGGTGCACCTAAGAGGGCTGGTGTTTCCTCTGGTTTCTAGGCAGAATAGGTCATGTAAATGAAGGGGAAAAGAAGTAAAAAAAACTTAAAGTGTGTTCAAGAAGCTTCCACTTTCTCAAAAATTTTAATTTTGCCTTTCATTTTTGACATTTTCATTTCTAACTCATTCTAGCTTCTTTTTTAGAACCGTCTTTTTCATTATGAAATTTAGTTCCCAATTTAGTAAAATGCCTTTGGAATTACTCAAATTGGAACTAAAACCTTCCCAAATGAATCAGTCAAAGTTCGGGTCAACTGACATTAGAAAACGTCCACCGGAGGGGTTTTAACTGTTCTAGGGCTTTCCATGGTTTTCAAGGACTCTGAGAACCGTGAAAAACTCAAAAATTTCATTTAAAAAGCCCTCCTATATGAATTCCAAAATTTACTCAAAATGATGAAAATGGCCTTACTTTTCGTCAATCTTTTGTCACAATTTGTTTCTTCATTATAGCTCCATTTTTCTTTCTATTTGAGCTTGGGATTCTTATTTTTAGGAGTCTAGAATGCTTCCCAAATGTTTTAGGACCTCAACTAAGTCATTTCAGGAGACTTCCTTTTGTATCCAGTGAATTTCATTCATTGACAGAGAAACTGTATATTACGTTTCTCATGTTTTCTTTTATTTTCAGAGAACTGGATGTTACAAGCCTTACCCATTCTCTTGTGGATTTTGAACTTGTCTCACCCATTTTCTCTAGGAGGTTTTGACTCAACCTTACTATTAGGAGACTCTTTGCTTTGTATCAACCAATTCTAAGGGTTCTTGGCTCATCCTTACCATGGTTAAGGGTTCTTGACTTCACCATACTCAAGCAAACCCAAGTAAACATACTAAGCATCATTTGAAAACATAATGCAACATCATGGTTCTATAATACATATGCACATCCTAGAATACTTTTCATGGCTTAAAACACACATACACACATTCAAAGACAAGTCAAGCACACATTCATGCATGAGAGAAAGAGAACTGAGCTACCTTTGTTACAACCACACACCTTTTCTCTTGGAAATACTTTCTCTTCCTCGGCCTCACACACACAAAGGCATGGGATTTATTTCTCTTAGCCTAAACATAATATATAGAAGCCAATTAGGTTTATGGAATGATTTTTAAAGCCATACATCTTCCTTAAACACTAGCTTGGTTTAATAGTTCTTTTATGGTTCCAAAATGCACCTAATGAAACAACATCCATTAATTGAGTTCTAGGCCCCATTCTTTCTTTTTATTTATGATTCTTGACTCTTTTTATGTAACACCATATTTACTAAGCTCAACTTACCTCATTTCTAAGTTCCCTTCCTTGGATCATACATGTTTGCCAAGGAAAAAGCATTACAAATATACATTAAATTACGTTACGTCATGGGTAAAATTTTCATTCAGTGTCTCGTGGCTCATATGGACTCATCCATCTCATTCTCATATTTAAATACACAAATACAACTCACAACCATCCTAAGAAGTGGCCTAGAACTCGTGTAAGGGGATGGAATGCATGAAAGGCAATGGTGCAGCCTTGAGTAGGATTTCTAGATTCTATACCTAAATTTTGAAAAATTATAATTTTATAAAAATAAAAAACAAGTACATTATACCATTCTAGAAAGCTACAGATGTCTACTATATGCTAAAAATAAATCTAGACCATAACAAAGGCTGCTAGCTCCCGGAAATTGATGGAATAGTACTAGAGGTCAACTATCATCCTTGATATTGACCTCCAATTTTAAAAATTCATATCTCCCTGCTCAGAAGTTCAATTGAGATGATCTTAGTGGCTATGGAAAGCTTATCATGTCTAGCTTATGCCTATAATATTTCATATGCATTGGACATTATTGGCCCCATGAATGACATAGCCTAAGTTTCTGACTATATAAACAATATCTATATCAATTCAATAGAAAAATGCCAATTTTAAAAATTCATAATTATTTCCACAAAGCTCCAAATAATCTCATCCCTGGCTTTTCAAAAATATCTAGATAAGATCTATATGTCTGCCAAATTTCATCCTCAAATTCGTTCATTTGGTCAGATTTTGATATTGGGTCGTGAAATGGCTCATTTTGTGTCTTGCAAAGGGTCCAAATGGTCTATTTTGAACTCAAAGGCAACCATGATCACTTGAGCACGTGAGAATGCACTAAAATGACATTTTAAACTTGTCTCAAAGGTGTAATAACCCAAAATTTGAAAACTCACTCTCTCACCCCATGTCATACACAAGAACATACAAGGCTAGTCTTGCTATTCCATACCCAAAATGCACTATACCATTCATATAACATTAAATCTCATTTGTACATGATACATTTGAATAATTACATATGTTCATGAGGTCATAACACATATACAATAATGGATTACAACATTTTCCACTCATATGGCCATAAAGAATCAAAATCAAGGTACTTTGTTGTCAAACTCTCATCTTCCAACTTGTTGGCTTCCATTACCTTATTCATTTGCTCCACCTAGCATGTTAAGGTATTGAAGTGGAGGGAATGATATTTAAAGAATTCCAATGCATACATGGACATATTGAAATGTGTGAGCATTCAAGAAACATCTTTGGCATTTGAACAAGTCACACATAGCATACATAGGCTTGCCAAGTAAGTGGATTAACCTCACCCATTCACTTATAGATTTTGGACTTGCCTCACCCATTTTCTTTATGAGGTTTTGGCTCAACCTCACTCATGGGAGACACTTTGCTTAGTTTTAACAATTTTTAAGGGTTCTTGACTCATCCTCACCATGGCTAAGAGTTATTGGCTTCTTCACACTCAAGTAACCTAAGCAAACATGTCAAATATCATTTGAAAGTATAATGTAACATCATGGTGCCATGGAATAAAAGCTCATGCTAGAATACTTTTCATAGCTTAAAACACACATACACACATTCAAAGACAAGTCAAGCATACATTCATACATGAAAGAAAGAGGAGTGAGCTCAGCCACACACTCACAATGATGTGAGGCTTGTTTCTCTTGGCCTAGACACATCATATGGAAGCCAATTACACTTTTGAATCAAATTCTAAAGCCATACATTCACTAGAAAAGTTAGGTAACTTATATGGCTCTTTTATGGTTCTATAATGCACTTAATGAAGCAACCTTAAGAAAACATCATCTTGGCTCCATTCTCTCCATTCATTTATGATTCTTGACTCCATTTAAACCTCTTGGAGTCATCACACAATCAAATCAAGGAGCCTAGCTAGGTGTTGCTTCTTTAAGCCATAATATGGAACTTATGATACCATCTCACTATCCATGGCTTCTAAAATTTTTCAAGGCTTCCTGTCATACTTTCCTATCATACATGATGCAAAACTAAGTTTGGAAGGAATTAAAACACTCTCTAGGTGCATGAACCCTCCTTGGCCGAGGCTATGCTTCCATATGCCACCAATGGAGTTGTTTTAATTTCTTTAATGGAAGAAGTATATGGGAGGCTCTCTTGGTGTCTTAGGAACTCATATATACTCTTAGACAACTTAAATTACTACTAGGAAGCTTCATCTTAACCTAGGTGCAACTAAATCCCTAAATTCCATAACTTGCATTCTAAAGCTCTCTTTTCAATTCTAGTTATATATTCTTAATCCTCACACTCCATAACCTCTGGTACCATCAAGAACACATAAAGAAAAATTCTCCTCCTCACTTTCTCTCTCTAGACCGAAGCTTAAATGGCTTAGAAACACAAGATTTTACAAGTGTTTCAAGTAAAGTCTTACCTTAAAACAGAGCTCTTTTCGCATAGATTATTTTCTACCAATTGATTTCTTAAAAAGAGTCCTTTTTGGCTTGGGTTAGACTTGAATCTTTAAGTTTTCAAGAAAAGAAAACCACCATTAGAAAGCTCTTAGAGAGAGGAACAACTATCCTAACTGACGTTAGATGAAACAGGGTCGTTTACTTACCTAAACGGAAACTTAAACTTCTTCTCTCTCTCCCCTCTTAATATCACACCATGACTGCTCAATTTTCTGCAAATGAAAGCTTGGAAAAGGTAATAAGGTGTAATCTTACTTAAGAAGCCTCTTTTACAATTTTTTAAAATGATCATTTTGCCTCTACGTGCCTGTTTGCTCCGTTTAGGCTTATTTTAACTCTTTTATGAGAACCATCTTTTCCATCATAAAATTTAGGTTATCTAATTCATAAAATGCTTTTGGTTTTATCCAAATTGGATTTAAAATCCTCCTGAATGAACTAGTCAGAGTTCGGGTAAACTGATAGTGAAAAACATCCACCGGAGGGGTTTTAATTGTCCTGGGGCTTCCCATAGTTTTCAGGGCTTTTGAGAACCTCAGAGAACTCAAAAGTTTCATTTAAAAAGCCCTCTTGTGAGAATTCTAAAATTTGCTCAAAATTACAAAAATTCTATTACATTTCGTTAACTTTCTATTCAAATTCGTTTCTTCATTTCAACTCCATTTTTCTTTTCGTCTGAGCTTGGGATTCTCATTTTTAGGAGTCTAGAATGCTACTTAAACTTTTTAAGACCTTAACTAATTCATTTAAGGGGACTTCCTTTTGTATCTTGTAAATTTTGTACGTTTACAAAGAAACCATACATTTCTCACATTTTCTCTTGTTTTCAAAAAATTGGATATTACATTTTAAGCCTCTTGAAGTCATCACACAATTAAAATAAAGAGCCAAACTAGGTGTTGCTTCTTTAGGTCATATTATGGAACCTATGACACCAATTCATTCTCTAGGCCTCTTAAATTTTTCTCAAGGTTTCCCCTTATCTTCACTCATCATATATGACTCAAAAATGGGTTTGGAAAAAATTTAAAACAATCCTTAGGTGGCTTGAACCCTCTTGGCCGAAGCTATGCTTTTTTTTGGCACTCATGAACTTTGCTTTGTTTTCTTGGTGGAAGATGCACATGGGAAGCTTTCTAGAGATCTTAGGAGCTCATTTAAATATTCATTTAGCCCTAGAAATTATTGTATCAAACCAGATTTTGTAAGAGATACTAGAAACCCTAAGTTTGCTATCTTGATTTTCCATGGTTGTTTGTTAATTCTCTTTGCATATTCTTATTCTCCTCCCTTAGATTCCTAAGATTCACCCTGGGTTCTACCTAAAATCCAAGCCTTCTTGAAGCTCCATATGTGGGATGAACCAAGGAGAAGAAGGGAGCAAGGGATAGCTACCATGGAAGGAAGATTTACCTTATTTTTCCTTGTTTTCTTGGTTGTTTCTTCCTTTTCTTAGCCTCTTCTCTTTAAATCCGAATTTTTTCCTCTATTCTTCCCTTAAAATAGATCCAAAAAATTCAATAAAACCATAGGAAAGAAGGGGAAATAGGGAAGAAAAAGTTTGCTAAAGAGAAAGCATGAAAAAAATCAAGAAATTCCATACCTTTTGCCTTGTTTTTCTCCTTCTCTTCTTCTCCTTCTTGTGCACCTCACTCTTAGGGTTCTTTGTAATGACCCTAACTTCTAATAATCATAATTAAGGTTAAGTATATGACTAATAGCCATAAAATTTAAATCAGAACGTTGAAAGTCACCACAACTAATTATATTCGAAAGATGTTGGGAAAATTTAAACCTTAATGTTACTAGGGTCATTAATTAAGGAACCATAATTATTCAAATGTGCAAGTGAATTTAATCATTAATAAGGAGCCTTTGATTCTCCCATCCATTAATTCCAACTCACAAAAACCTCTTACAATTGTTTCTAAATCATTCCTTAGTATTACCATAAAAGAAATTAAAGTTTCTAAGTGAATATGAGAAATTAAGCACCTTCGCCGCGGCTAAATCCCCTTTCGCCGCGGCCAATTACTCTCGGATTAAGTCCTTAAACCTCTATAAATTTCACGCATTTTGCCGCGGCCAAATACCCCTTTCGCCGCCGCCAAATACCCTCTGGAACACCTCCAAACTCACTTCCCAAACTTAGCCGCGGCTAACGTCACCATTCGCTGCGGCCAATTGCTCTCTGTTTTCTTCCCTGGCAAGTTCGCCATATTTGGCCGAGGCCAATTAATTGTTGGCCACGGCCAATTATTCTCTGTTTCTATTTGGCCTAGGCCAATTAAATGTTGGCCGCGGCCAATTCCCTTCTGTTCCTATAACTCCCAAGATTTCATCTCATGCTCTCCAATTTCCCTCCAATATCACTCTAGGGCCATTCTACCTTAATTTATGCAACTCTAATGGTAATTATGTACCTTAATTACCTAACTAATCTATCATTACCCATTTAGCATTTAGATATGGATTTTCTTACCCATCCATGGGATTTTATGTCAGCAATTATAAATCTCCCACAATGGTCATTTAATCATACTTTCATTGGGTATTTCTTACATTAATAGTCAAGTCTATAAGGAACATATCATGGGATTACATTCTATGTTAACAAAATACTTCTACACTTGGCAATTCATGATGCAATGCAACAATGGTACAAAACTTGTAAATTAGTTACATTACAATTTGACAAGGCTCTCAAACCTATGTGCTACCAAACCATTTAACAAGCTCTCGTTAATTTTCTCCTTGCCACTAAGAGGTCCGGTCCCTGAAAATGTTAGCCCACAACGGGGTGAGATATACAATCTCAGTAACAAAAGGAAATTTCCATATATATGTACAAGTCAATCAATCCAAGACAATCTCATGTCATCAATATCAGAATCATCAATTCAATTGGCAAATGAACTAGTTGAACTACTAATGACTACTGTCCCATACCAGCAATCATACATAACATGTTAATGGCCAATAACACCGGGAGAGGCCCGTCCACGGCACCTACTCCCTCATGAGCACAACCAGGGCTCAGTGCATCTGGGGTTGATCATATCCCCGGTGCTCGATCGAAGCACATGCAAGGGTGGCAGCCGCACCACAGCTCCACCATGGACTCACAAGGTCCAATCACAATAACAATCAAGTAGTCAACCAATCATTTAACATTTCAAAATCAAGCATGTGTAACAAATAGCAGATTAACATGAGCATATACATGGAATTAGGAAAATAACCCAGTTACCTCAATGAAGCCAATTACTCTTCCCCTAGCTACCATAATAATCCAAATGCATACCAAGCCTATAACAAGCATAATTATCATCATTTCTAATCACAATCAAATATCCAAAGAGTTGAACTATAAATGACAGACTAGAGGTTACTCACCTAATTACCAAGGGATTTAATTTCGGATTCTAACTTTCCCACACCAGAAATTGCCATAGTTCACTCAAATTTCTGGGTAATTTCACATGAAACCAAAGCCTATATCATAGGTCAACTATAGGGGTCTCAAACTAACAGAAAATGCATCAAAATGGGAAGGAGATACTCACTTAACAACACCCATAGCCTCACCTCCGAAAATCCACCATGGAAGCACCAAAATTCGCATTTCAATCATCAAGCCCAGAAAATTCAGTTTCCCACCATTATCTCCTTGTAATCTCACACAATAGAAGAACCCATTAGGATAATCCATCCTTAGGGGCATTTTCCAGCAAAGTAATACACAAAATGGAAAGGAAAAGCTTACCTAATCCTCCATCTAACCTCCAAGTCCGAAAATCTCGCAAGGAATCACCCAACACCAAATTTCATATTTGAGATGAAGATGAAAATGCTCAAACCCAGAAATTAATCGGACCAAAATGAAGAGGAGGATAAGAGGGTCAAGTTATATATAACTTACCTTGGCTAAATCATCCTCTAGAAGTGAGAAATGGAGCCTCTATGTTGGTAGAACCCTAGCCTCCCTTGAACCTCCGAATTTCCTCTCTTGAGTTTCAGCAAAATGAAGGAGAAGCTGAAGGGTTAGGGTTTTAGATGAGTTTGGGTCAACCCTAAAGCCCAAAATCCACTTAGGTTCAGATGTGTGCTTATTGGGCTTTTGTTTGGTGAAGTGGACTGCAGAACAATTTCAGTTTAAGTGAGGTATGCTGACCCAATGGCCCAATTCCTTGTAGGTTCAGATTTTTGCACTTGTTGGGCTTTGTTTCATGAATTGGGCTACAGTAATTTAATTGGGCTAGGCCAAGTTCCAAAAGTTAATCCAACTTAGGTCTGCATAAAGTGTGTTGGGCCAACTATAAGAGCTCATGTAAATTGGGTCTTGGGACTCTATTTCACTAAATCAAATTGGGCTATTGCTAGGTAATCTCTCTTGGCCCAAGTCTCATGATAAGGAGTTGGGCTTGCATCTAGAATCATTGGGCCTCTATAAGCCTCTTCTCATGATCTCTTACATTAATTTGGGCCTAGATGTAGTTTCTATCCCAATCAATTCTCAACTCATATTATTGATTTATTTCTCAAAATTACCATTCACTTAACTTGCCCACTTATCCCATATTAATTATTCCTAATTAATCTAAATCTATGATTAACACTTTAATTAATTTTGGGGTGTTACATTCTTCCTTTGATTTAGGGCAGAAACTAAATGAGCTAAATCAGTAAGGAGGTGGGGCACCTTATATATATAGGTCAGTTTAAGAAATATTTTTCAAAAATTTCAATTTTGCCCTTTCATCTTGGTATTTTAGTTTCTAGTTCATTTTAGCTCCTTTTTTAGAACCATCTTTTTCATTATGAAATTTAGATTCCTAATTCAATAAAATACCCTTGGAATCACTCAAATCAGAGCTAAAACTTTCCCAAATGAATCCTTCAAAGTTTAGGTCATCAATGTTGGAAAACATTCACTAGAGGGGTTTTTACTGTTCCGGGGCTTCCTATGATTTTTAGGGCCTTTGAAAACTCTAAAGAACTCAAAACTCTTATTTAAAAAGTCCTCTTATGAGAATTCCAAAATTTGCTCAAAACTATAAAATGCCATTACGTTTCATTAATCTTTCATTTAAATTCGTTTCTTCATTCTAGCTCTGTCTTTCTTTCTGTCTGAACCTAGGATTCTCATTTTTAAGAGTCTAGAATACTACTTAAATTTTTTAGGACCTTAACTAATTTATTTTGGGATATTTGCTTTGAAAACGCACCTGTTTATGTCGTTTAATGAAAATCAGACATTATAGAGACAAAGCCAAAAGTCTCTTTTTATGGGTGAGGCCAAGTCAAAAGCCCATAGGCAAGGGTGAGGCAAATCCAAAAGTTCTAGAATTGAGATGTGGCAAAGCCAAAAGTCCCCAGAGCATATTTTTGAATTTAACGTGAATTGGTGGCATGGAAATATGATCTTGTACGATTTATGGTTGTGTTATTTTCCATACTTGTGCCTTTGATGTATGTATGCCATGAATCTGTGTGTGGATAGGTATGTGAGCTATTGAGATTCTATGAATCTCACTCCCCTTTCCTCCTTCATCTTAATATGTCTAGGTGGCACTCATAAAGCAAGAAATGCAAGCCAAGGTCTTAAGAAGCTACACTTTGACAATTATGTAGTTCTACTAGTAATTGAATGTCAAAGTGAACTTGTACATATTATTTTTGAGATGTAAGCCATTGAAAAAATGTAATATTATGTATGAATGATGTATGGACCATATGTGGCACAAAATCAATGCAAATGAGAAAACTTGACACTTGAAGGCATGTATATATTATTGTATTTTTAGATGTAGAATGACCAAAATGAGATGTATAAGGTTTGAAACCACTTAGGTAGTTCATACAAGTTGTATTCATGCTTTCAAACTTGCCTAAGAGGTGCCAAACACCAAAGAGAGCCATATGGACCAAGTTGATACCTCATGTTATACAAATTTGACTACAATGGTGAGCTACGACACAAATGGTCCAAATGAGCTCTTCTTGGTCTAAAATTTGGCATGTATCTAGATCTTGTTAAGAGCCTTTTGGGAAGATAAAGTGCATAATATTTGAAGGTCTACAAAATTTTTGGAGAATTTTTGAAGTTGGCAAATTTTCTAGTTTTGGCCTTGGTACTGTTCATATGGTCTAAAAATAGATCTATATCATTCATGGGGCAAATATTATCCAATTGTTGTGAAATTTTACAAGAAGAAACTAGACCTTCCTAGTGACTTGTGGCAACTAGAAGCACCTCATTTAGATGTCTAGAGAGGGAAATACAAATTTTTGAAATTTCTATTCTATTCTAGGCACATAGTCAAACCCCCAGCACTGTTCTATTGATTTTTTGGGTCTGAATGCTCTTGGATTGATCTAGAAGTATTTTTTTCCTCTATTTAACATCTGTAGCTTTCTAAATTGGTATAGTTGCATGGATTGGATTTTTTTGAAATTAATTGTGTATTTTCAAAATTTATATTAGTAAGCTGTATTAGTAATACTGGACAACCCAACCTTTGTACCTTTTCTATTGTCAAACATTGTCTAGATGAGATTTTCATGGCTTGAAATTATTTTTAGTATAAATTTAACATTAATATATTTCCAAAAAGCTATGGTTTTCTTGATCTCAATTTTTCTAGATTTAGTTATGATATTTCAAAGTTTTGAGCAGAAAACTAAAATTCTGACCTGAGGCAAAATGTGAATATTTTTTGGTTTTTAGCTTTTGGTCTTTAGTTTGTGCAAAGTTTTAGGATGTTTATGATTTTTATGGATGAAAAATAATTATAGAATATTGTTAGTAAGTTTTCAAGGTCTACGAATCAAATTTTGAATTTTTAACCTTGATGTAATGCAAAGAAATAGTGTATTTTATTCCCTTTCCTTGGTTTTCTTTACTTGCACATGAAAGCTATCTTGAATATGAGAATATGGGGTCTAATAAAGTATGGTGTGACAACATGGGTGGTAAAAAATTACATATTCATCCATATGGCTCCAAAACAGAACCAAATTATTCAAAAAAATCCATGGAAAGAAAGGAGGAAGAGAAGAGAACAAGATTGGAGGAAGATGAAGCAAGAAAATCCATGAAATTACCTAATTTCTCCTTAGTTTTCTTCCTCTTTTTATCTTCCTTCTTGTGTGTCTAAGAGAGCTGAATAACTTCTATATTTTGGGCAGAAAATTTCGTGCTCAATAAAAGGGAGAAGATGGAAGAAAAGTGTAGAAGTGTTTAGGACATTCTAGAAGCTTTTATTTCTAATTTTGCCCTTCCGTAATAGCAATTTTGTTTCAATTTTGGTTTAGCTCCTTTTTGAGAACCATCTTTTCCATCATAAAATTTAGGTTCCCAATTTAATAAAATACCTTTTGAATCACTCATTTTAGGGCTAAACCCTTACCAAACAAATCAGTTAAAATTCAGGTCAACTGACGTTGAAAAACGTACACCGGAAGGGCTTTACCAGTTCTGAGGCTTCCCATAGTTTTTGGGGCCTCTGAAAACCTTGGGCAACTCAAAATTTTCATTTAAAAATCCCTTCTATGTGGTTTTCCAAAAGTTGCACTTATTTATGAAAATGCCATTATGTTTCGTCTGTTTTCGTCGCAAATTATTTCTCCATCCTAACTTCGTTTTTCTTTCCGTTTGAGCCTAGAATTATTATTTTTAGGAGTCTAGGACTCAATCCAAATTTTTTGGGACATTATCTAGGTCATTTCAGAGGACTTACTTTTATATGACTCATTTCCTCATTTTACGTTCGTTACATGTCTCACCCAATCCTAGAGACTTTTAGCTCATTCTCACCCATGCTAAGGGACTTTTAGTTTAACTGTATCCATTCAAGGCAAAACACATTCATAAATTCATTTCAAGATGTATAATGGTACCAAGTAAGCAATAGCTAAAAACATATTTCATAGTTCAAATATATACACAAGTACTCAAAGACAAGCACACATCTAAGCCATGCATATGAGAAAAGTTAGAGAGCTATCTTGGAGTAAGAACATTACACTTTTCCCTTAAACTTGTCTTCCCCTTTTTCAGCCAATCTCATGGAATAAGGTGACACTTGATTCTCTTTACCTACACACATCAAATGAGGCATATTTAAATCATTGGAAGAAGCTCTAGCTTCTCATGAGCTCTATGTTATGCTACTTTCTCATATAGCTTCATTATAGTTCTATACAAGACACAATGAAGCAACTCTTGGAATTTATGATCTTGGCTCTCATTTCTCACTTAATTTAAGTCTCTTGACTCTATTTAAACTCTTTGGAGTCATCACAAATTCATTTTAAGGAGCCTAACTGTAACACCATAAATTCTAACTCATTTCATGACACTCATGTGCTTAACATTATTAAATTCCATGAGGGAAGTAGAAAAGCCTATTAAAATAATGCATTTAATTGTGCTGCATCGTGTATAAAAATTCTATTCAGTGTCATGTAGACTGTGTGGGCTCATACTATATATTTTCATATTTAATTATATCAATACAACTCTTTTACATCATAAAATCATGCCTACAACTCATGAAAATCAAAGAAAAGCTAAAATAATTAAGTGTAATTTCGGTTAGAATTGGCCTCATTTCTGACCAAACTTTGGAAAATCATAACTAATTCTAGAAAAATCAAAATCACACATTCTTGGCTATTTGATGTCTAATTCATACTAAAAATACACCCAGACCATAACATCTATCACAGAGGGCGTTTGACATCCGAAAAGGTCCAGAGGTCAAACTGCCTCCTGATGCTGTCATAGATTCTGTAGCAAACTTTGAAAATGTCTAATTAATTCCAAAAAAATCTAATCCACAAAAATGATACTAATTTGGAAAGTTGTGGATGTTAGCTAAAGGGAAAAAATATTTCCAGACCATTTCAAGTAGCTTAAAAATCGAAATTCAATAGAATAGTAACTCAGGTTGGGTAAAGGTCCTGATATTGGACAGAATGTTCAAAAATTTATATCTCCCCCTCTAGAGATCCAAATGAGATGCTTCTAGTTGGCACAAGTCGATGTGAATGTCTAGTTTCTTTGTATAAAATGTCATGGCAATTGGACATCACTGGAGCCCTATGTGATAGAATTAATTTTCAGACCAAATGAATAGTGTAGCAGACTAAAATAAAAAAAATTGCCAACTTCAAAAAATTATCAAATATTCAGTAGACCTTCAAAAATTATGGTCTTTATCTTTCCAAAAAGCTCTTAACAAGCCTTAAATTTTTGCCAAATTTCATATCAAGAAGAGCTCATTTGGCCAAAAAGTGACATAGAGTTTCATTATGGTCACTTTTGGCTCCATATAAGGTACCAAAGTTGCCAAATGATTTTCCCTTAGTCTTGGCACCCTTTGGCCAAGTCTAAAAGCACATTTAGGACATGTGTGAGCTGCCCAAATGGTCCCAAATCTCATGCATCTCATTTTGGCCTTTTCATCCACACTTATGCATGTTTTCATAAAGTCATTTATAAAACTATAATGCCATAACATACTCAATTTACATTCCATTATTCACATAACACATTCTTTCATCCCTACATCATATGATATCATAATTACATATGTCTCAAGGGTCATAGACCATTTAAAACAATAATATACATCATTAAACATCATTATGGCTTTAAAAGGACAAAGCTAGACATATTGTCGTCAATCTTCTTTCTTCAATGTTGTTGGCTCCCATTACCATATCCATTTGGTCCACCTAGCATATCAGATCATTGGAGAAGAGGGGCTGAGATTTAAAGAATCCCAATAGCTCATCTTCTATTCAATCATACATAATGGATGCGAACAAGTCTCATAAATGCATGCATGGCATATGTGTAACAACCGAAAAAAGAAAAGAGAAAAAAAAAGAAGAAAGTTGAAAATTTTTGAAATCCTGAAATTTTTCTAAGTCTGCTAGCTATAGCGAATGTACCTATTCGCTATAGCGAGAAATGGTCTAGCTATAGCGAGAGTAGCTATTCGCTATAGCAAAAATACTTCTAGCTATAGCGAGTGCGGGCATTCCATACAAAAACCAGGGAGTTGCTCACCGTAGCGCGCACCATAGCGAAAACGGGGGTCTGGAACTGATACATGCTCGCCGTAGCAAAGGTTAATTCTCGTTATAGAGAGGGTTAGTCCGGAAAAGCGTAAAAAGCGAGAATTTGACTTCTTTAAATGTCCCAACTCATTCTTTCTCTTCTATCTGACCTAAGCTTCGAACAAAGGGGAGAAAAGAGGCGTGTAGAGTGAGAGAGACCAAGAGAAGGGAGGAAGAACAAAGGAAAGATAAGCAAGCTTCTCTCTTTTCTTCTTAGAATTTTGATCTTCTCTCTTTGCCCTCTCTTTCTATGGTTTTGCTTGTGAAATTCGTTGGGATTTAGGCATGGGTCAGAAGAGGGAAAGTGGGAAACCACTCTTGCATTTCTTTGCTTTCCTTGAGTAGAGCTTGAAAGTAAAGAAGAGGTGGTGAAATTCTAGAGAGAGGGAGGAAGTCTGACCTAGAATGAATAAGAAACCCTTGTGTTAAGTTGAGAAATGCAAAGAACTAGGAGAAGGGCTAGTAAAGTTTAAGAAGGGAAGAAGTAGGGCTTTAATCTCCTAGCCTTGTGAAGGTTTATTTGCATGAGAGTAATTCCATGCTCTTAATTGTGCCTAGGCTCAAGTGAAGCACCTCCATCAAGGTGTGATTGTGAAACCAAGAAGGGAGAAGAGAAATTAAAAGGGAAGGCTTGTGTTGGCTCATAAGGTAGCTCTCTACTCTTTCTTGTTGCATTCTTGGATGTAATAGTCATTGTATGCTTGTGTATATACTCATTGTGTGAGACATGCCATATGTTATTGCCATGATGCATTGGTACCAATATGCTTATGTGTTGGATTGTGAAAATTGCTCAGGTGAGGTAATGCCAAAAGTCCCTTAAGATGGGTGAGGTAGAGCCGAAAGTCCCTGAGGCTGGGTGAGACAAGGCCAAAAGTCTTATAACCAAGTGAGGCCAAGTCAAAAGTCCCTAAAATCGGGTGAGGCCATCCAAAAGTCCCTAAACTCGGGTGAGGCTAGACCAAAAGTCCCTGGAGCCCATCCTTGGCATTGTTATGGTTTTCATGGCATGTACAACATGTATTGTATGATTGTGAATGGTTAGATGCTTATTTACATGCTTTGACTTGTTTATATGCCTTGCTTGCTTCCTTGAATGAGTGCATGAGCTACTGAGATTCCATGAATCTCACCCCTTCCCCCTCCCATCTTAACATGCTAGGTGGAGCTCAAGGAGATTCAAGTGCACACCAAGAAGCCTAGGAGAATGTTAGATGAATGTTAGTTTGTTTTGACTCTTTTGATGTAAAGCGATGCCAAAAATGAATATGCACCTTCTATTTTTTAGATGTAAATATTGTAACAAGTGTAAATGTATGGAAACATGATGTATAAACTATGTAGATAGCCAAAGTAATGCAAATGTGGGATTTGCCCTTTTTGTGGCTTAGATGTGATAGTGTATTTTGGCCCATAGCATAGTGAGCTTGAAATGTATGATGATTTGGACCACTTAGATATGTTATATAGACTATTTTCATGCTTTAAAATTTGTCCATGAGGTGTGAGAACATGCGGGAGGCCACTTGGACCCACTTTGAACCTTTTGGTTACCAAAACCGTCAATTTTGTGAGCTCCATCAAAGTATGACCAAACAAGCTCTTCTTGCTATGAAATTTGGCATGAATCTAGAGTTTGTAGAGATATTCTTAGGAAGCTAAAGTGGGTAATATTTGGAGGTCTAGGGAATATTTGGTGAATTTTTGAAATTGAGAAAATTTGATGGTTTGGTCATGGTACTGTGTCATTAGCCCGAAAATAAATCCATGTCATTCATAGACCAAATGGAGTCCAAATGTCATGAAAGTTTATATGCATAAACTAGACACCCGTATTGACCTATATGAACTAGAATCACCTAAATCAGAGGTCTATAAAGAGAGAACAAATCATCTGAAGTTCTGTATCAGTATCAGGGAAGCCATCCAACCTCCATTATTGTTCCATCAGTTTTCGAGGTCTAAGGGCTACTGAACTTATCTAGACTGATTTTTATCCTCTAGTTAACGTCTGTGTCTTTCCAAATTGGTATATTTTTCCTATATTGGATTTTTTTGGATTTAGTTATGAATTTTCGAAATTCATGACAGTGAGCTGCGCCAGAAACAGGGACAGCCGGACCTCTGTCTCATTTTCGATGTCAAACATTGTCCAAACGCTGAGATTGTGGTTGGGAAGTATTTTTAGTGTAAATATAACACTTATAGCTTTCCAGAAAGCTATGGTTTGCTAGATTTTCATTTTTCTCTAATTAGTTATGATGTTTCAAAGTTAGAGCCAAAAATCTGACTTTTGGGTCCATTTAAGGAAATGCACTTTCTTGGTTTTTGGCTTCATACCCGTGGTTTATGGCTTGTTTTATGATATGTATGAGTCGTATACATGGAGTTTGAGTGGAGAATGTGAATGATGGGTTCACAGGACCCACGGCACAAAAGATGAGTGTTTGAAACCCCGTTTTATAGTATGAAATTGCCACAGTTGGTACTTGTTCTTTGGAAATCATATGGAATCGAGCCTAGAGAGGGAGGCTAGATGGAGTTAAGACATTATGGTGGTACAATGTGGACATGTGCAAATATTCAAGAATCATTTTCATTATTCAAGAAAGTCATACATAGCATACAAAGGCTTGCCAAGCAAGTGGATTGGCCTCACCTAATTTCTTGTGGATTTTGGACTTGCCTCACCCATTCTTTAATGCATTCTTGGACTCAACTATGCTCTTGGGAGCCCACTTTACTTTTGGAAGACTCTTTGCTTTGTCTCAACCAATCTTAAGGGTTCTTGGCCTTACCACACTTAAGCAAACCCAAGCACACATCAAAACATCATATGAAACATTATATGTCATCATAAAACCATGCATATGAAATCATGCTATCATACTTTTCATGGCTTAAAAATACACATACACATATTCTAAGATAAGCTAAGTATACATCCATGTATGAGAGAAGATAGAGAGAGCTACCTTGCACATAATCACACGCTTTTCCCTTTGAATTCAAGCTCCTCCTTATGGCCACACATACACAAAAGTATGGGAAAGGTTTCTCTTGGCCTAAACACAATTTATGGAAGCCAATTACGTTCATGAAATAAATTCTAAGGCCACACAACTTGCTTAGACACTAGGTTGTTCTATAAACCCCATTATGGTCCATAAATGCACCTAATGAAGCAACAACCCTTAAATAAATTCTAGGTCCCATTCTTTCCTTTCAAATATGATTCTTGACTCCTTTTAAGCCTCTTGAATTCATCACACAATTAAAACAAAGAGCCTAAATACATGTTACTTCTTTAGGTTATAATATGGAACCTAAAGCACCAACTCACTTTTCATGGGTTCTAAATTTTTCCAAAGGCCTCCTCTCATTTTTATTCATCATATATGACTCAAGAATGGGCTTAGAAAAATTTAAAACTCTCCCTACCTACATAAACCCCTTTAGGCCGAGGCTATGGAGGAATAATGGCTTTATGGACTTTGCTTTGTTTTCTTGAAGGAGGAAGCATATGGAAAGCCTCTTAGGGATCTTAGGAACTTATTTCAAAATTCATTTAGACATAGGAATTAGGGTATCAAATCAGATTTTTCAAGGAACATGTGAAACCCTAGACTTTGCATCTTGAATTTTCATGGTTATTTGTCAATTCTCTTTGCATATTCTTAATCTCCATACCCTTTTTTCCTTAGAATCACTCTTGGTTCTGCTAAAAATCAACTCCTTTTAAGTCTTCTCAAGTGGGGCGAAATGGTGGAGAAGGGGGCAAAGGGTAGCAACCATGGAAGAAGAAAATACCTTGTTTTCATGGCTTTTCTCACTTAAATCTTGTGTTCTTTGAGCTCCTCTCTTAAAATCCAAACTTTCCCCTCAATTTCTCTCTTAAAAAATATTTTTAAACTTCATTTTAATCAAAGGAAACAAAGGGGGATGAAGGAGAAGAGGTTTGGAAGAGAAAGAGCGTGAAAAATCATGAAAATCTATACCTTTAGCCTTTGATTTTTCCTCCTCTTTGCCTTCCTCTTGTGCACCACTCTCCCTAGTGTTTTCCTCTAGTTTTAGGCAGAACTTGGTCGTGCAACATGAAGGGATAAGAAGGGTACATCATATATATAAGTGGGAGGAAGTTACACTTTTCAAAAATTTCTATTTTGACCTTCATTCTTGGCATTTTTGTTTCTCCTTTGTTTTAGCTCCTTTTTGAGAACCTTCTTTTCCATTATGAAATTTAGGTTCCCAATTTAGTAAAATGCCTTTGGAATCACTCAAATCGGAGTTAAAACCTTTCCCAATGAATCCGTCAAAGTTTAGGTATACCAACGTTGGAAAACATCCACTGGAGGGGATTTAATTGTCCTAGGGCTTTCCATGGTTTTTAGGGCCTCTGAGAATCTTGTAGAACTTAAAACTTTCATTTTAAAAGCCCTCCTATGTGAATTCCAAAATTTGCTCAAAATTAAAAAAATGCCATTACGTTTCATAAGCTTTTCGTAAGAAATTATTTCTTCATTCTAGCTCTATTTTTCTTTCCATCTGAGCCTAGGATTCACATTTTTAGGAGTCTAGAATGCTTCCCAAATTTTTTTGGACCTTAACTACATCATCTTGGGGGACTTCCTTTGTTTACAGAGAAACTGTAAGTTATGTTTCTCATATTTTCTCTCATTTTTAGAGAACCGGATGTTATACTAGCTATAAGTTGCTTCTTTATGTCTCACTAAGGAGCTTACACTTCCATCTCACAAACTAAGGTTTCTAATTTTTTTTCCAACACTTCCTTTGATGTTTCTTTATCATATCTAGTCCCATTCTAGGCTTAAAATAATTTAAAATACTCCCTAGGTACATGGTTCTATTTTGGCCAAGACACCCCCTTGATTATGCACCCATGGACTTTGCTTCATTTTCTTGAGGGAATTGCCACATGGGAGACTTCTTAGGTGTCTTAAGAACTCATTCATACTCTTAGACAACCTCAATTATCATTAAAAAGTCTCCTACCTATCAAGATGCAACAAAATCCCTAACTTTGCTAGTTTTCTAATGCATCTTAATTGGAATTCTTTGCATATTGTTATTCTTTACACTCTAAAACCTATGATTCTTCCTTTGTTGGGTCAAAAATTATCTCTTCTTAAATGGGCTATAGGCTGGCCAAAAATCACATGGAGGAAGAGCAAAAAAAGAAACATGAAAGGCTAAGAAATTTACCTTGTTTCAAGACTTTTCAAAAGTTTCTTCCATTGCTTCAAGCTTTTCCTTGAAATTCTAAGCTCTCTCCTTTGGACCAGTTCCAAAATAGCCCCTATATGAGTCATGAAAACCATAGGAAGGAAGAAGAGAAGGAGAGGAATAATATTTGTGAAGGAAGAAGCATGAAAACTAGACATTTTCTTACCTTTTAGCAAATTTATCCTTCCTCCTTTGCTCTCTTCTTAGACGCCTCTTAAAGCTAGTCTCTCCTATGATTTTAGGCAGAACATAAGTCAGTTAAGGGTTGGAGCAAGTGGGGAACATGATTTAATAAGCATAAAAGTAAAGTTAACACACTTTTTCATTTTTCATTTTAGTCCCTAAACTATGGTTCCTTTGTTTGGCCTCATTTCAACTCCTTTCTGAGAAATGTCTTTTCCATCATAAAATTTAGGTCCTCTAACTTATAAAGTACTTTTGGTTTCACCCAAATTAGATTTGAAATTATTTTGTTAAAGTTTCAATCAACCCTTTGCCAAAATCGCTCACCGAAGAAATTTTAACTGTTATAGGGCTTCTCATGATTTTCAGAGCCTCTGAGAACCTCGAAAAGCTTAACTTTTTTATTTAAAAAGTCCTCTTGTGATTTTTCCAAAATTAATAAAATGCCCCAACTTATTTTCACAAATTTTTTTAGTTTCTCTGGCTCGAGTTTCTAGGCATCTTGGGTTTTGGATCCTCATTTTTTATTATTTAAAATTTTCTCTTAATTTTATTTGACCTTAAATTGTTCTATCCGGGGGACTTCCTTTTATATCTAGTGAGTTTTGTACGTTTAAGGAGAAATCAGATCTTGCACACTTCAAGTAAGCATTGCCTTTAGTCGAGCCACCTTCTCTCATAGGGATTGACTACATTGTTGAGATGCCTTAAGCAAATCCTGGGTCTTGATAAACTCAGCCTAAAGGTTAGCTAATCTCACTTGATTCTCCCTATAATATTGAAGACCCTTATCTGGATAAAGGTTGTTCATAAAATGATTTTGCACTTTAGAGTGCTCCATGGTCTTGCAATGCAAAACAATATGAAGAAACTCCGATTAGCCAATGTAAGATATTTATATTAATATAAAATGAAAATAATATATTTATATATATGTGCAATTAAAATGGGGCAAAAAACCTTAACAAATCTATGTACATTCTTTCTCCATATAGGGTGGTGTAACTGAGCAAATATCAAAATTTTAGAACTAATCTAAGGCCAAAATTTGAAGGGTGGCTGAAGTGAAACATGGAAAGAGCCTAGTCCATATAAGTCATCCATTCATAACATTATTTGATTTCACGTACAACATTATTTTATTTGGGGCAGTAGCTAACTTGCCATAGGGTAGCCGAAAATGGTCAATAAAGATGCAACATCCTTTAATGACAAGTTAAGTGTGGAAGAAACAAATTTTAGGGCATGAAATTTAAGATGAAAGCTTAACCAAGTGGTGAGAAAGAAAGAATTACTAACCTTAACAATAAAACCCATAAATTTCTCTCAAAAAGACAACTTAGATCTTACTTAAGTGACAACACAAATCCATGCCTTTCTTTTCATGCTACACAAATGGTAAAGCATAAAGAAGGTGCAATAATGGAAGGTTCAAAAATGGAATCATGTAGGTTGAACCAGATGAAGATAACAAAGGCAACAATTGAAATGGAAAAAAAAAAAAAAGAATTAGAGAATATGAGAAAACACAATAGTAGGTGTCAATTTCATAGAGCATGAGAAGGAAAGTGCCAGAAAGCTCCTTTCTCCCCTTTGATTTGTGTCTGAAATAAGGTAGAACAAACATTTTTGCTTTTAAGTTAAATCACATGGGGTAGTTTGGTCTTGATATATACTTTACTTTCCATTTTTTATATTATTTCCATCATACCAAACATATCATTACAAAAGCATTCTATTTCATTTTACTACTATACCAAACAATTTTTTTTCCTTTACATTTCATTCAGTATTAAGTTTCCCTTTCAATCAAAACATTTCCTATATACCAAATTAATAAGGGAAGGATGAGGGAATGTGATTCAACATAGTATAAATAAGGATGTACTTAGGACCTAATAATTCAAGAAATTCAATTGAGGCTTGGCCGATTTAAAAAAAGAAAAAAAAAACTAAACCTAACTAGATGCCAAGCTGGCTATCCTAGCTAGTCTAGCCCCGCTTGGCCTAATCTATCTTTTATTATATATATATATATATATATAAAACAAACCTAGGACTAAATTGAAAATAAAAATTCTTTTTGGGCTATTTTATAATTTTACCAAAAAAAGTCAATTGCTCAAGACCCTTGCTAAGTCCCTCCAAAGTATAATTATCATATTCAACCAAAAGAAAATGCTAAAAAAATGTATTTTTTTATTTAAAAGCAAAAAAACCTTAATTTGAGATAGTAAATGATCTTTATTTTTGGAGAAAATAACCAAGCACCTTGCCTTTGCCTGGTAAGGTTGGCCTTGTCTCAAAAAAATAACCAAAATGAAAAAAAAAGCCCTAATCTAATTACTAAACTCCAAGTTATTGTATTTTAAAATTTTAGCCTTTATATCTATGTTTTCTTCGTATTCCCTTCTCCAAATCTATTTTCTTTTCCATTTCTATTACATAGATTTTAAAAAAATGTATGAAAATGAGCTGTCATATACCCAAAATGGCCAAGTAGATACAATGATGTAAGCTTTTTAAGTTTTAAAGTTTTTCCCAAGAAAAAAAAGAAAGCAAAAAAGACGTAGTGAAGTTCAATAAGTGTTTTGAAATAAGGGGATTATTGAGAATCATACAATACAATCATATCCAATCAACTAAAAAAAAAAACACAAGGGGATTAGCACCCGTACCTAAACACCCACAATCATATTTTTAAAATATGATACTTTCACATTTAATGCACCAAATATTTTTAAGTGTGTTTCATTACATTTTTGGGAATCTAATGTTCTCATCAAGAATTTGTTGATAATTTTTCCAAAAAAAAAATTATCAATGTTTTATATATTTATCTTATTTTACATGTTTATATTATTATTTGTTTATTTATTTATTTTATAATACTATAACAAAGAATAAATATTCTATCTATGACATCCCTAAAAATAATAATAATAATAATATTATCATTATCATCATCATCATCATTATCACTATTACCCTTTTTTTAATTTATAATTAAAGAGTAATGTGAATAATAAAAGATCTATTCAAAAGTTGATCACTAACTAGAGATAGCCAGTTAAACTTTTAGCTTCTTAGGATATGACAAACCAATAGTTAAATTTATATGTCATTCACATGATGCCCAAACCATTTTTGGTATACAAAACTTGTAACATCTGGTTCTCTGAAAACGAAAGAAAACGTGAGAAACATAACGTACAGTTTCTCTATTAACGAACAAAACACACTGGATACAAAAGAAAATCCCCCGAAATGATGTAGTTAAGGTCCCAAAAAATTTGGGAAGCATTCAAGACTCCTAAAAATGAGAATCCCAGGTTCAGACGGAAAGAAAAACGGAGCTAGAATGAAGAAATAATTTATTACAGAAAACTTACGAAACGTCATGGCATTTTTGTAATTTTGAGCAAATTTTGGAATTCACATAGGAGGGCTTTATAAATGAAAGTTTTGAGTTCTCTGGGGTTCTCAGAGGCCCTGAAAACCATGGAAAGCCCCGAGACAGTTAAAACCCCTCTAGTGGACGTTTTCCAACGTCTGTGTACCCGAACTTTGACATATTCGTTCGGGAAGGTTTTAGCTCAGATTTGAGTGATTTGAAAGAAATTTTACTAAATTAGGAACCTAAATTTTATAATAGAAAAGGCAGTTCTAAAAAAGGAGCTAAAATGAAGGAGAAACGAAAATGCCAAAAACAAAGGGCAAAATAAGGATTTTTGAAATGTGTAACTTACTCCCACCTATATATATGATGCACCCTTTTTCTCTCTTCATTATGCACTACCATGTTCTGCCCAAAACTAGAGGAAAACCCTAGGGGATGAGGTGCACAAGAGGAGGAAGAAAAAGAGGAGAAATTCAAGGTAGAATGGTATGGATTTTCATGGTTTTTCATGCTCTTTCTCTTCCAAACCTCTCCTCCATTCTCCTTTGTTTCCTATGATTATAATGAAATTTATAAATCCATTTTAAGGGAGAAATTGAGGGAAAAATTTGGATTTGAAGAGAGGAGCTTAAAGAACACAAGATTTAAGTGAGAAAAAGCAGGAAAACAAGGTAATTTCTATTCCTATGGTTGTCATCTTTAGTTCCATTCTCCACCATTTCGCCCATTTGAGAAAACCCTAGGAGGAGATGATTTTTAGGTAAAACCAAGCATGAATCTAAGGAAAAAGGGTGTGGAGATTAAGAATATGTAAGGGGAATTAACAAAAAACTATTAGATTTCAAGATGCAAGTTTTAGGGTTTCAATTTCACCTTGTAAAATCTGATTTTGTATGATAATTTCTAAGCCTAATTAAGAGTTTAAATAAGCTCCTAAGATCCCTAAGATGCTTCCCACAAGCTTTCTCCTTCAAGAAAACAAAGCACACTCTAAGGAACCCTAAACCATGCATAGTCTCAGCCAAAGCATGTTCTCATAGCTAAGGAAAGTTTTAAATTTTTCTAAGGCCATTCTTGAGTCATATTTGATGAATGAAAATGAAAGGAGGCCTTGGAAAAAATTTAAAACTCATAGAAAGTGATTTGGTGCCTTAGGTTTCATATTATGACCTAAAGAAGCAACATGTAGGTAGGCTCTTTGTTTTAATGGTGTGATGACTCCAAGAGGCTTAAAAGAAGTCAAGAATCATATTTGAAAGGAAAGGATGAAGCTTAGAAGTTTTTTAAGGGGTGTTGCTTCATTAGGTGCAAGTATGGACCATAATGGGGTTATAGAGCAATCTAGTGTTTAAGCAAGTTGTGTGACCTTAGAGTTTTCTTCATGGACCTAATTGGCTTCCATAAATTGTGTCTAGGCTAAGAGAAAACTATCTCCACAAGTTTGTGGGTGTGTGGCCAAAAGAGGAGGCTTGAAATCCAAGGAAAAAATGTGTAACTATATGCAAAGTAGCTCTCTCCACCTTCTCTCATGCATAGATGTATACTTAGCTTGTCTTAGAATGTGTGTATGTGTATTTTCAAGCCATGAAAAGTGTGATAGCATGATTTTATATGCGATGGTTTCATGATGTCATGTTATGTTTTCAAATGGATGTATGATGTTTGATCAGTTGCTTGAGTCTGGAGAGGCCAAGAACTCTTGACCATAGTAAAGATGAACCAAGAACCCTTGAGGTTGGTTGAAACAAAGTAAAGAGTCTCCCAAAAGCAAAGTGGGCTTCTAAGAGTATGGTTGAGTCCAAAGCTCTGAAAGAATGAATGAGGCAAGTCCAAAATTTGAGAAAAAGTATGAGGCCAATCCAAACACTTGGTGAGCACTTGAATGTCTTGTATGACTTGTTCACATGCTAAACTTGCTTCTTAAATGTTCATGATTTGTATTATAGCCATGCATGCATTTTTAAGGCTTGCTTGCATATATTATGTATGATTGAATGGGAGATGAGCTATTGAGATTCTTTGAATCTCATTCCCTCCTCTCCAATGATCTCACATGCTAGGTGGACCAAGTGGATATGGTAATGGGAGCCAACAACATTGAAGGAAGAAGATTGACATCCATATGTCTAGCATTTTCCTTTTAAAACCATAATGAACCATAATGTTGTATATTAATGTTGTAAATGGTTTATGACCCTTGAGACATATGTAGTCATGCTATTATATAAAGTAGAAATGAAAGTATGTATTATGTGAATGATGGAATGTGAATTGAGTATGTATGGCAAAGATGGCTTCATGAATAAGTTTATGGAAATGTGTATATATGTGCATGGAAAGGCCAAACGTGAGATGCATGGGGTTTGGGTTCATTTGTGCAGCTCACACAAGTCCTAAATGTGCTTTTAGACTTGCCCAAAAGGTGCCAAAGCCAAAGAAAAGCCATTTGGTAATTTTGGTATCCCATATGGAGTCAAAATTAACCATAATGGAACCCTATGTCACTTTTTAGCCAAATGAGTTATTCTTGATCTAAGATTTGGCATACAATTAGGCCTTATTGAGAGCTTTTTGGAAAGCTAAAGATCATAATATTTGGAGGTCTACAGAATATTTGATGATTTTTCAAAGTTGACAATTTTTATGGTTTTGGTCTGTTGCACTATTCATTTGGTTCGAAATTAAATTTTGCCACACGAGGCCCAAATGATGTTCAATTACCATGAAATTTTATACAAAGAAGCTAGATATTCACAGTGACTCATGCCAACTAGAAGCATCTCATTTGAAGGTCTAGAGAGGAAGATATGAAATTTTGAACATTCAGTCTAGTATCAAGAATTTTGCCCGACCTGAGTTACTGTTTCATTAAATTCCAAGCTCTGGACTTGATGAACTAGTCTAGAGATATTTTTTCTCTCTAACTAACATCTACAGATTTCTAGATTGGTATCATTTTCATGGATTAGATTTTTTTGTAATTAATTGGACATTTTCAAATTTTTCTACAGAATTCTATGATAGTTCCAGAATGCAACCTAACCTCTGGATCATTGTGGATGTCAAACATCCTTTGTGATAAATGTTATAGTTTGGGAATATTTTTAGTGTCAAGTATATGTCTGTAGCTTTCTAGAATGACCAAGATTACATGATTTCTATTTTTCTAGAATTAGTTATGATTTTCCAAAGTTTGGTAAAAAAAAAAGGGCCAAATCTGGTCGAAAATACACTTGGTTAGTTTAAGCTTCATTTCGGTTTCCATGAGTTGTGGGGATGATTTTGTGATGCAAGAGAGTTTTATTGATGTAATTAAATATGAAAATATATAGCATGAGCTCATACGGTCCATGTGATATTGAATGAAATTTTTAGATATGACGTAGCGTAATTAAAATCACTATTGTGAGAGAGTTTTTCTACTTCCTTTATGGATATGATGATATAATGCATAAAAATGATATGAAATGAGCTAGAATTTATGGTGTTACAAAACTCATGGATACCTTTTTCAAAAGTTAACAAAAGTATTCTACTTTTTATATTTATACATATGGATACAACCATCTATTTTTATAACCAAATACATGTGATGCTTAGTCTAGGAGTCCTCTTTAGCCTTTGTCCAAAGCAATGATCTTAATATTTGGAAGCACTTCTAAGTATCCTATTCCTAGGACATCCATTCAGATTAGTTCGACTTCTATCATAATTTGGACTAAAGGCAACCTATTAGTTAGTGTCTGGCTACATCATAGAAATAGTGAGAATTTGGAATTCCTACCAGTTAGAAATAACAATAAAAATATCATATGATGCTCCCAACTGTGTAAAGTTACAAACTTTACAATTTCATGGTCATACTGAATAATAATAAAAAAGTAAGATATACAAACTTTAAGAAAATTTCTTGTCTTTATTGTTATTTTCAACCTATTAAAGTTTCATTATATGTTAAACATGATTGCTCATAATGAGCATTCTCTAGCTAGGGCATCCCTTAAAATGGATCCATAATCAGAAAATCATACAATCAAAGGTCACCTCCTTTGCTAAAGATCCTACCTTGTTCATTAAGATCACTTCCCTTACCAAGGATCCTTTCTTCTGAAATCACCTCCCTTTATACTTTTCTTTTTGAGAATCATTTCTCTAAATCTTACTAACAGATATTCATAAATATTTGAAAAACAATCTAACTATCAATTGAAATACAAGACATTAAAAAATAAAAGGAATCATGATTAACTTGGTATATTGCTTAGATAATGCAAAATTATAGAAGAATACTAAATCCTAGAATGACACTTTCTTATGGAACCAAACATAATATGTTATATTTATAATTATTTAAATATTAATTTAAATGCCTTAGTCCAAAGTCCAAGGTCCATATTCCACATTTTATGTTCATTGTCCATGTATAGGGAATAATTTTTCATCACAGTCTAACAAAATCCCTTTCTCAAGCATAAGGTAGTCATGAATATATATTTTTTCTAATTGCATATGGAATTTATATTTTATGCTTCAAGTTTTGAAAGTTACTAGATAAAATAGGTTCACTGCAAAGTCTTAATTTCATGGTTCCATGATAAACTACCATATTGGATTAATAATATATATCACTGCAAAAAAAAAAGCCATTTTAGTGAAGAGTGGGTAAATAAAGTCATTGTATAAGTTCATTTTTAGCAATGATAGAGATATAAATAGACATATAAATGTTGTTGCTAAAATGGGTTGTTATAAAGGTATTTATCTTTTTTGTTAAAACATCTAGTAGTAATGCAAAAAGAGTCATTACTAAGTCATTTGTGGTGACAAAATATTTTTATGGCAATGAAAAGTCACTATTAAAGGTATTCAAGGTTGATAGCATGTTGCCACTAACTCTTTTGTTATTTTTCTTTTTGCCATAATTTTAGTGATAATTGTTTGTCACTAGTAAAAGAGGTTTTAGTTGCAACATTTTCTTATTACTAATTATGACTTTATTTGGTGACACAGATTCATAACTAATTCTTTTAAAAATTGTTTCCCACATAACCTAAAAAATTTTAGAGTCAAAAGTTCTAAGAATAACAACATGTTGCTACTAAAAGTGGTTTTAGTGGTGACTAATAAAAGTTGCTATTAAAAAGCACTGTTAGTGGCAACTAAATGTCACTACTAAATGTTTTTACTTTTCTATTTTTAAAAAAAAAAATTAATGGACAGGGAACCTGCATTTCCTTCCCTGTAAGTTTAACCCTCCAATCCACTTCATTTTGGTTAACCTAATGGATCAAAGAAGGAGAAAGTGAGAGTAAGAGCCACAATGGAGAGAGTGAGACGTTTGCCAACAATGGAGAGTGAGTGTCAAGGCCACATTGGCTAACAATTTAGAGTTTGAACCAAAGGAATAAGGGATGATGGAGAGCGAGAGAGTCAAATATAAAGGAAGAAGAAGATGAAATGATTTGAGCTCGATATAGCGAAAAACGTTGAAAATGAGGTTTGATTTCAATCATAGGTTTTCTTTTTAGGATTTATGATTTATTTTTTATTTGATTTAGCAATTTTAGTTTTAGGGTTCTAATATGTTTATTTCTAGGTTGTTTGAATCTAGATTTAGTCATCAAATTAATCTCCTCTAAAATTTCAATTTTAGGGCTAATGCTAGTACTAGTAGAGTTAGTGTTAGTTAATCTTGCAAATTTGTTTAGTTTTGTTGTTCTTGTTTGTTTTACTAGTTTTTGTGTGTTTATTGGTTTTGTCTATATGTTTCTTCATTTCTTATTAACAAAAGTTATATTCTGTGGTTAAAAAAAATTTGAATTTAGTGATTTTAGATTATAGGTTGTTTGATTTCTAGTTTTTGTTCTTGATTTTTATGATTATAGGATGTTTGATTTTGATTTTAAAGTTATGAAATGTTGGTTGAGTGAGTTTTTCTACTATGATTTTTTCTTTATCCTTCCTTGATTTGGACAATTCATAGAAACTTTAACTACTTTGTATAAATGTCATTCGATTTCTTTTTCTCAAAATCTTTTACTAATAAGACATACTAATCTTAATGATTTGAACTATTTGTTGTTTGATTTTAGTTTTTGATGGTACAATGCTTATTATCTTTGATTGTGAGTTTCTTTGCTTTGTTAGCCTAATATATAGTGTATAATTTGGTTAAGTTCTGCTCATTTAAATGATATATTTCTTCTTTTTCTCCTTTTCCTTCTTCAATTAGAATGGCGAAGAGATTGAGAGTTATAGAGAGATTGAACTAGATTGCACAAAAATGCATTGTTCACACAAATATATCATTGCTTCAACCTAAATATAGTGGTTAGAATGTACTCCAAGCCACATATGTAAAGGAGCTAGAATTTTTTTATTAGCTAACAGTGAAGGATGAAGTAGCTAAGGCCTATAAACTTCTAGATTTTCCTAGCAAGAAGAGTTGTATGAAAAAGAATTTTGATAGAATGATGGATGATTCACCTAGCTAGGAATAATATATAGAAAAGAGCAACAGTGAAGTTTATTAATTTCATAATGGGCTAGAATTATATGTAATAGGTTTTGGGTTTATATATGCAAACTCCTAGTTAATGTATTAAAATTTGTCTAAACATTAATGCCTTTTGTAGCTGTAATAAAAAGTAATTAAAAAATTAGTTGTCTTACTAAAAAACTTTTAGCAGCTAATTTTGTGGCCACTAAAGTCAATTTTAGAGATGATAGATAGCGTAATCACAATAAAGGACCTTTCAACAATGCCAAAGGTCACTATAAAATAGAGACATCTAGAGTTGATCCTTTTAATCACCATTGAAAGATACTTTTAATGGCAACATCAAAGAATTTTTAGTGGTGACTAAGAACATTGCCACTAAAAATCTTTTAGCAATAACCAATGTTACTATGAAAATTACCCTTTTAATGGTGACATTCTACAAAAGCAAAACTACTGGGGCTCTAGTGGCAATAGAAGTAGCCACCAAAAGTGTTTTGGTGGCAACTTCTTTTTGTCGCCTCTAAAATTTTGTTATGAAGTTAAGACCTAGCAATGGTTAAATGTTACCCTTAAAAGTATTTAGTGGCAACTATTAGACTTATTTGCTACTAAAAGAGGCTTTTTTTGTGGTATACATTAGGCAATATGAATGATATGAAAAAGGCAATATTTCAAAATAATCATATGATTAAGCTATTTGAATACGAATTTAATTATTTTAATATATTTGAATCTCCACTATAACCATGAATTGTTTAAAAAAAATTATTAAAAGGACTTGCCAATAGTAAAATTTTAAAATAATGATTGTTACTTTTACCTCAATTGGAAAAGCTTTCCTTCTTCTTTCTTCCTTAGACCCCCTTATGTTTCTTTGTATGTGAGAGTCCCTTTTCTTTCTTCTTTGGTGATAGTATGGTAAGGTCATTATATAAGCAAATTTTGGGTGAGACACTTTTCTTGTGAAATTTCCTTGTCGTGTTTTCTTATATAAGATGAGCTAGGAATTTTTTCTCATATGGAATTTATTTGTTGACCTAAGAGTTGGTTCCACTTAGATACTAATTATTAGTTCTATCCAAACTAGTTAGGTTCCATTTAGTTAGACTTGTTAATTTAGTTTTCAACTAGGTTACTTTTTAGTTGCCAACAAATAATGAGATGCTTCCTTCCTTTTCTTATTTTTGACTCATGCATGTCTCCTTTTGCATTTTCCAAGCAATTCTCAAGAATACGAAAGAATTGCCTTAATTCAAGATGTGAGAAAAGAGCTTATACTTTCTTCTCTCTTTTATCTTATCTTTCCCTTTCATTTTTGCCAAGTGTAAAGCTAAGTCATGTAGAGGTAAAATTTTCTTTGTCATGGGTTTGTTTTTCTTTTCTCATCTTCTTTATGTAGTGTCCTTAAAGGTCTCCTAGTCAATATTCTCTTTTGGCTTACTTGTTCCAAAAATATTTTCATTTTTTTCTTAGAATCCTTACTCTTATTGAAAATTGCCAAGTATGGTTTCTCGTAATTTCTATCTTACATGATGATGTTGAATTTAATTATTCATTGGTTGACTTGGAGAAAAGTAGCAATAGGATGCTAAAGGTTTTTAATTTTATTTTAACTAATTTAGTTCCATTTAATTACATTAGTTAGTTTAACTTGTTACTATAATTTGTATATCTCATTTGTCAACATGATGGGATGCTTCCTCAACCTAAACATGCTTATCCTAGTCTTTTCAAGTATATTTTAGTGATTATGTGAACTGTATGGCTAAATTTCAAAGCTTGTGGAAGAATTTACAACTTTTTCTAACTTTGTTTCATCTTTAGAAAGCTAGGGTGAGTTTCTTGCATTGTTTACATGAGATAATGTATTTGTACTAGTCATTTTATTAATTTTTATATTAATCAAATGCTGTGAGCAATTTTCTCGTTTGCAGTAAATTTGGTGTTTTACCAAATTACCTTTTTTTAGATACTTTTATTGTAAATTCATATAATATAATCTTTCAAAATTTCCTTAGTGTGAAGAATTCTTCTTGAGATATTTTAGTTATTTTATTGAGTAGGCTTAGTCTTTTAACATAGTGAGAGTTTGATCATTGGTTATTGATGGGATTACTCCTATCACCTATGAGCAATTTTCTTGTTTATAGTGAATTTGGTATTTTACCAAATTCTCGCTTTCTCTAGATATTTTTATTGTAAATTCTTATAATATAATTTTTCAAAATTTCCTTAATATGAAGAATTCTTTTTGAGATATTTTAGTCATTTTACTGAGTGGGATTAGTCTTTTAACATAGTGAGAGTTTGATCATTGGTTATTGATGGGATTACTCCTAAAAATTAGCTTACATCTCTCCCTAAAATCTATAGCAAATGCCCAAAAGGAGGTAACAACTCTGAGAAGGCCATGACCACTGGACCAAGGGAGTATACCAAGGTTTAGGGAAAATTAATATAGAGGATTTATACTAACCAAATATTATTATAAAGGACTTGAAAAATTAATATTATCCTGCAGGACCAAAGAAAAATTGCTGGACAAAAATGCCCTTCTCTTCTCTATTAAATGAGACATTCAAATCAAAATGAATCCAAACGCATTCTTTGCCTTCCAGACTCTGTTCTCTTCCCCCTCCCTCCATTTCCAAGCATTTAACCATTTCTCTTGTAATTGGTAACTGAAAATCCTTACAAGTTTTCTCTCATAATCGGTCACTGAAAATCCATAAACAGTTTTTCACTGGAGAGGCATCCTTCAACAGTTTGAACAACACGTGCCAATATTAGCCTTCGACTAGTTCTCCTGCCCTGGCAAATATGTGAGAAGTAACAATAAATAGTATCTCTCCTTCTCATTCAATAGGTCATAAGATTTGCACTTTCATTCTTTTTCAAATGCTAGTATGTACACTCTTTTACATCAAAATCAAATTATATTTGGGTATTGTTGGCGAAGGGAATTTGGGCAGTGAATAACGAGGCTCTAGATTTAGACTTAGGGATATGAAATTCCTTCTAGCTTTGGATGAATGCTATTGTGTATTAGATATTGTTGATTTCTTTGAAACCTGAATTTGGGATAAGTTCTACATTATGGGATAAGTTCTGATGATTCAGTAGCTAGTAATGGGTCTAAAACTTGGTGGTGTAAAATTCCCTAATTCCATTAGCAAAGTCCTTAAACCTAGGAGTAAGAGTTTTAAAACTATAAGTATGCTATGCGAAATCCCTAAACATGGTGATAAATGTGTTAAAATGTAGAAGTAACAACTAAAGTTGGAAGTAAAGCACTTAAAAGTCAATAGTGAAAGATAGTCCCTAAAACCTAGTAGTAAATGTCCTTAAACACATGAGTAATATCCATAAACGTGGTAGTAATGGTTTTCCATGGTCCTTTGTAAATTTCCTTAAATGGAGTAGTGTAACACCATAACTTTATAGCTTATCTTATGCTATTCTTATGCCTTAAACCATACATCTCACATAGGAGGCAAGAAAAAGCAATTAAAATAAGGAATATTTTAGCATTGCGTAGCATATAAATTTCTCATTCGGTGTTCCATGGACCATGTGAGCTCATGTATCATATTCTCATATTTAATTACATAGATAAAACTTAATTCCACACCAAAAGTGGCCTAGAACTCATGAAAGGTAAGGGAATACACAAAATTCATAGTTGTAACCTCGACTAGAATTTTTCCTTTTTTGTCACAAATTTTGAAAAATCATAACTAATCCTAAAAACATCAAAATCATTCATTCTACTATTTTGGAAAGATACAGATGTCTAATTTATACTAAAAATATTTACCGGTCATGAAATATCAAGTAGAAGGCATTTGACATTCGAAAATGTGCAGAGGTCTAACTGGCTACTGATACTGATATAGGTTTCTAGTATAAATTTCAAAAGTATCCAATTAATTTCACAAAAAATCCAATCCATATAAATGATACTAATTTGGAAAGCTATGGATGTTAGCTAGTGGATAAAAATAACTTCAGACTGTCCTAGCATATACAAACCTCGAAAACTAATCAAATAGTAACCTAGATCTTTCTAAATGCTTGATACTAGACAAAAACTTCAAAAATTTATATATCTCTCTCTAGAAATCCAAATGAGATGCTTTCAATTGGTACAAGTCACTGGGAAGGTCTAGATTTTTCATGTAAAATTTTGTAGCAATTGGACATCATTTGTCCCATGAGTGATAGAGTTTAATTTCATACCAGAGTGAATAGTGCACTGGACCAATTTTAGAAAATTTTCCAAATTTGAAAATTCATTAAATATTCTATAGACCTTCAAAAATTTTCTACTTTAGCTTTTAAAAAAGCTCTAAATGCATGCCAAATCTCAGACTAAGAAGAACTCATTTGGACAAAAAGTGGTATAGGTTTCCAAGATGGTCAATTTTGCTCCATATAAGATACCAAATGTGTCCAAATGGCCTCCTTTAATGTTTGACACCTCTTGGGCAAATTTAAAAGCATGAATATGACTTGTATGAACTGCTCAAGTGGTTCCAAACCTCATACATCTCCATTTGGCCATTCCACTTCCATTACTACATTGATACATCAAGCCACCAAAAAGCTAAACTTGCCATTACATGCTCAATTTACATTATAGCATTCACATAACATAATTTCTCATTTTTACATGATACATTACCATAATTATACATGCTCATAAGGTCATAAGACATATACAAAAATAGATTACAACATTTGCCACTTATAAGGCCTTAAAAAAGCAAAATCCATGCATTTTAATGTCATAAAATCATCTTCCAAGGTGTGGACTCTCATTGCCTTGTCCACTTGGTCCACCTAGCATGTTAGAACATTGGAGAGGAGGGAATGAGATTCAAGAAATCCCAATAGCTCATCTCCCATTTCAACCATACATAAAGTATGCAAACAATGTGTTACAATTGCATGCATGAGCATATTACATAACATGAACATTCAAGAAGCAATCTTAACATGTGAGTATGTCATACAAGGCATCCATAGGCTTGCTCAGTAAATGAATTAGCCTCACCCATTCACTTGTGGATTTTGGACTTGGCTCACCCATTTCTTTAAGAGATTTTTGACTCAACCTTACTCTTGGGAGTCAACCTCACTCTTGGGAGACTCTTTACTTTGTCTCAACTAACTTTAAGGGTTCTTGGCTCATTCTTACTATGGCTAAGAGTTCTTGGCTTCCCCACACTTAAGCAAACCAAAGCAAGTATAACAAATATCATTTGAAAACATAATGCATCATCATGGTACCATGAAATAAGAGCTCATGCTAGAACATTTTTCATGGTTTAAAACACAAATAAATACGTTTAAAGACAAGTCAAGCATACATTCATGCATGAGAGAAGGAGGAGTGAGCTACCTTGGATGCAACTACACACTTTTTTCCTTCAAACAATGCTCCCTTCCTCGGCCTCACACACACAAAGCTGTGGAATTGGTTTCTTTTGGCCTAAACACAATTTATGGAAGCCAATGAGGTTCATGGAATTAATTCTAAGGCTACACATCTTCCTTAAACACTAACTTTGTCTATTAACCCCTTTATGGTTCCAAGAATGCACATAATAAAGCAATACCCATCAAATAAATTCTAGGCTCCATTCTTTCCTTTCATATATGATTCTTGACTCCTTTTAAGCCTCTTGGAGTCATCACACAATTAAAACAAAGAACCTAACTATATATTGCTTCTTTAGGTCATATTATGGAATATAAAATACCAATTCATTCTCTAGGCCTCCTAAATTTTTTCTAAGGCTTCTTGTCATACTTTACTATATAATATTTTTCCTACTACACATACCTCATATAGAACTAAAAAGAATCAATGAAAACCTAAACTAATAAAAAATTTTGTTTTAAAACTTTCTCATACAATTTTACTATTCATTTGGTCATTTTCAAATTCTTATCGAACTTTGAAAATACATAATTAATTATAAAAAAAATCATATGAGGTTGGTTCAGGGCTTTACTTCAAGCTCTCTAAGCCTTTTACAAGGGAAAAATACTTCTTTAGTGGAATGCATATAAATTCATATCAAAGTGTCCCTATAACAATAAGATGATTTTACCCCTCACTTGACATATTGTTATTATTATTTTGCCTTTATATAAGCAGATGCATTTTTGAATTTTAGACACACCAGTCATATTTTATTTACTCAAGGGTTGAATATATTCATGACTTTCCATTTCATACCTAAGTACCTTACAGTGTCATAACATAACTCATACACGCAGTAATCTAAAATATTTAATTACATAACAAAATGTGGTGCATAAAAGTAAGCTTCTCAATTTATACTTCCACACCCTTTGCCCTTTCTTTGCTTGAACTCGGACCTAGCATGGGTTATATTTGGGGTGAGATTATGAAATCTCAGTAGTAGTAAACTAATCTCATTCATAAGCAAGCATGTAAGTACATAACATAATGCCAATCAATGTGCCACATACCACATAGTAATACAAGGGATTTCATACAAAGCTAAGCACAATCTAAGCATACATTCTCATCTTATAACATAAATGACAACTTGATATAGCATACCACTGGCGATTATGTCGCGCAACCCTCAAAATAAACTAGGTTGGATATTATATGCAATATAAGGCACAACCTAGGTCATCTCCCTTGGAAATGGAGTTCAATGCTTAATTGGGTTTTCTAAATGTTAAAGGATCCTAAAAGCTATCTAAATTAAGGGGGTTTTGATTTAATTAAACTGAGTAAAATGAAATTGAAATAAAATTCCTAAATTCCTAATTACATGAACTAATGAGGTGAATGATAGACTTGTGACAAGCTTTGGATTCGTCCCTTGGTATCCACTATCCTTATCCTAATTCAATTGTGATTAATTCTAATATAAGAATCCCTAATTGTGTTCACAGCAAATGTATCTTAACTTACTACACAAGAATCAAGAACTTAACAATTTGATGTTAATTGAGACTTCAACTACCATTAAATTACTAATTCTTGTGATTAAGGTCTATGAACAATTGAATTGAATGATTAATTAGCCTCTGAATTAACACCCTAGAATGTTTAATTAACCAACCAAACTCTAATGAACCTTCAAATTAGACAATTAAGCACACCAATTCTCACAAATATTTCATCAAACACCTTAATTGCACACTTGAAAAATGGTAGAAAAATGAAAATCCAGCACTGAAATTAATCAATTAAAACAACAATTGCTCTTCTAATTAGTATCTAACCAGCTACTAATCACAATTACACAAATTCCTAATCAAATACAACTTAACCAAGCTTGTTCAAGAAAAAGAAAAAGTGTAGGAAAGTAAAAATTCTTAGCCAAAATTCTGCTTGTAATTCTATGGATTCAAGCTTCTCCAAGAGCCTTCTTTTTTGCTAGTCACAGATAGAGATTAGAGCTTCATTAGAGGTGGAATGTAAGATGATAGAATGGGACAATGGCATGGAGTTGCTCTTTAGATGTGGAATGGACGAAGGGGCGTGAATGAATGTGTGATACGATGGATGGCCTCCCTGGATGAGTAAAAATGGACGATTAAAAATGCGTGGACTAAATGCATTATTCACGTGCTCTTCTTGCCTCATTCTCACCTAAATTTTTTATAATTTCACGTGCTACCTCTCTTATTTATATGAATGTGGACCCCACTTGTCATGCTGAAGTGTTGAATATAATAAATCAAAGTCCAAAATGCAGCGTCTTCTTCTTTTCTTGCATGCTTGTTTCTTCTTTCTCTCCATATGAAACTTCTTCATGTAAAACAAATTGATGCCCAGCTCGTTGCTTTTTCTTTACGTGGTTTCAATCTTTTTAGTTTGTGGCTCTCCTTCCTCTATTTCTGCCTTACAAACCATTGCTTCTTTCTCTTAAAAAACCAATAGCTCCTTCATCACTTTCTCCCCATGCCTCTCACATGTTCTGCACCTTAATGAATCACATGTTGCCTCCCATGTGTTTGTTTGTGTAGATGAAAGCTACGTAGATCAGAGGTATGCTGAATGTATGCATGAAACTCGAGAAAACCTGTGTCTTGTTATTGTCTATGAGGAGCTACTGTTTACATAAAAGAATGATGTGATTCTAATTATTCTCTTATGTATGTATGACTCCTTCTTCATGTTTTACTGTACGCTGCTTTCTTCTTCTTATAACTCGTAGGTTCTTTCCTTCACAGACCCCATGGCTAGTTCATCTTTCTTCTCCTCTATTTTGCTCACATGCATGTAGAACTCGAGCTCAAGTTTGCTTCTTGCTTTGCCTTCTCATCAAAAGAAACTCGTAGCTTTTGATAGCTATTGTAGTGTTCTTTTTTCTCCTTGAGAAGCCCCCACGTCTAGAACATTATTTATCGTGTTGCTTCTAAGCTCCTTCATGCAGCTTCCTTCACTCACTCTCTTCTGCATTCAAGCCTCTCAACTCGTGGCCTCATTTTCCTTTACCAACTCATAGCTCATCTCTGCTCTGTTCTGCATGTGTGTGTATTTGTATCCAAGCTCCTTTCCACATGTAGCTTCTTCAACTCTTCCCAGCTCGTAAAGTTTACATGGGAACTACCTCTCTCTTATGCTTTTTCATTCCCACGTTAGCTTTGTATGCTTTTTCTCTCCACTCTTCACACGAGCTGCCTCATTCTTCCTTTCAAGCTTTTACATGTCTTGTGTTGTTCTTCAGCCTCAACACCCAAGCCATGCCTTGTGGCTGTTGCTTGCTTCTTCTACTCCATGTCAACCCATAGCTTCTCTTGTAAATTTTCCTCTCAAATTGTACACATGAAGCCTTCATTTCTCCTTCAATTCAATTTCCATTCAAGCTCCAATTTTCATTGAAAATTTGCACAAAAAGAATGGAAATGATGAAATAGAAATATTCACAAAATTCATTTAAAAAGATTTATGCATTAAAATTCCACAATTTTGCAAATTAACTCCTAAAATATAGAAATGGCTACTAAAACAAAATCTTATCTAATTAAAGTTTTAAAGCCATAATTCATTATTAAAATGCTTAAGTTAGGAGAATTAAAACATATAAAAATCATGGTTATCGACCACTTATCATTATACAAACATACAAGCTTAAAGAAATAGAAAGGAAAACTACTACCTTAGCAAACTTTGCTCCTCAATCCTTGGAACTCGGTTTACTTGCTTTTAAAGTTCCCAAAACAAATATCAAACCCTATAATCATAATGATAATTCATCACAATCAACATATAAACCTTAACTTCAAAAGTAGTATAACCCTTTTAAACTCATTGGAACTATTGGAATTGGAAAAATCCAACTCCTTCTCTTCCAATTCACTATAGCCGAATAGTGTGCATTTCTTGGCCAAAATTTAGAAATTTTATTCCATGAGTTTTGGGGGCTTTTTGTCATAGGTATTCCTAGCTAAAAACATCCTTTTGAATCCATTAGAATGGATAAAATTATGAAATTCCACCCCTAACAACATGTTTTGGTCATAACATAACCTAGCTCCGTTTTAGGCTCAAAAGTGAGTTTCTTTAGTTCTAAAAATTCCATAGCCTCTTCCTTTATGTTTTAGGACTTGAAATTTAGTATACATGACTTAAGACATTAAGAAAATACCATAAACATTTTGAGAAAATTCAGACAACATCTCTCCATGATTTCTATTTTCCCAAAAATTACAATCTTTATGTTTTTCAAAGTCCCAGCACATAACAACAATAACTAAGCTCATATGGCCTTCATGTTCAACATATAAACTTCATTTCAAGGCCTTCATAGTCAACACATAAACTCCATTTCTAATGATCCATATGCTATCCAAAAGTGACTCATAGCTAGGGTTTAACAAAACTAACTTAAACCATATGATTTTCAAGTACAAGGTAGAGAAAACTTACTCTTTAAGCTTAATCCTTGCTTCCTTTGCTTTTCTCACACTAAAATCCCTTTTCTTCCCACTTAGAGCAACATTATACCTTGAAGAAAAGATGAATATGTAGCTGCCCATTGGAGAAAATGGTTGGAGGATGAAGAAGATGAAGAAATTTGGTGAAGAATGGTAGTAGTTTCACTTGATTTCACTTCTTCTTCCACTTTTTCTCCCTCTCTCTCTCTCTCTTCAAGTTTTTCTGTCCTTCTTCCTTGTGTGTGGCATGAAAATGGTGGAATGGAGGTGAAGGAGATGAATTTAAATGAAGTTAAATGGTCATACCAAATTTGGACCCTTGGATCAACCTTTTCAAGATCAAATCTTAGCCTTTCATTCTTTTTTTCTTTTGATTTTCTAATTTTATGACTAAATATCTTTTTCCAAAATTCCTTGGCCACACACTTGGATGCCTTTTCTTAGCCCTTAAGTTATGGATAATAACCATGGTTAATTTTTATAACTCAACCATGGTCAACTTTTAACTCAACCATAGTTAGTTTCTAACTTAACCATGGTTAATTCTTTAAAATAACTAAAATTCTTTTCCTCTTTCCTTTTCATTTTATATTTATATTTGGGTTTCATCTTCTTTAAAATCCTAATTATATCTTCTCTTCTCTTTTGGGCCTTTACAATTGACTATTGGGCCTTATAGGCAGTCTTAAAATCGGTGTTCGAGCCCGATTAAGGCTTTACGATACAATACATACCTTTAGACTCTCTAAAATTTATAAATATTATTTTCTGTACTTTCTGGCCATACTGATCTTCAAACATAGATTAGGGGCCCTTAACCTTAATCCTCATAAATTTTGATGTCAATCGGACACTCGGGTCTTTAGGTGTAATTTTCACCGTTCTGTATTATAATTGTACTATAAAATTTTCATTTATTACAATTTAGTCTCCAAAACTCCTTCAGGGTTTCTTAGCCCTTTATCCATTTTTATTTCTATAGTTGTTACAACTTCCTTTTCTATTTTGCTCATGGCTACTAATCGGGATAACCGGATCCCGGACCAGATCTCGCCGGGCCATCTAAACAACGTGACATCATTGGACCTGTCTCATTGAAATAAGTTTAACAGTGGGTCAAGGATTTCTGAGATTCTTGCCCGATTTTTTTATATTTGTGCCTAAAGCCACGAATAGAGGGTGAAACTAGGATTCCTTGAACTTTCGGGCAATTTATACATTTTTCCCTGCACATAACTTTTTTTTGCATTTTAGTCCCTGACTCCTTCATATTTAACTTCGGAGACTCTTTGGAACCCTTTTTTTTTCATCTATTTTGGCCCCAATTTTAAGGCACCTCTAGCATCATTATTTATGGTCTAAAATATTAATCTAATTTTATTGGACCTCAATTTACTCTATTTGAGGGACTTCCTTTTGTATCTGATGAATTCCGTACATTGACGGAGAAATCATATGTTACGTTTCTTGCGTTTCCTTATGTTTTCTTGTTTTTTCTAGGGATCGGATATTACACTTCCCTTCATTTTCATTCATCATATATGACTCAAAAATGGGTTTGGAAAAATTTAAAACTCTCCTTAGGTATTCAAACCCTTCTTGGCCGAGACAATGAAGTATAAAGGTACCCATGGACTTTGCTTTGTTTTCTACATGGAAGATGCATATGGGGAGACTTTTAAGGATCTTAGAAGCTCATTCAAACATTTATTTAGGCCTAGGAATCATTGTATAAAATCAAATTTAACAAGGAGCACTTGAAACCCTAGATTTGCTATCTTGAATTTCCATGGTTCTTTTGTTGTTTTCTTTGCATATTCTTATTCTTCTCCCTCAAATTCCTAATATTCACCCTTGGTTTAGTTGAAAACTCAACTCCCTAGGGCTGGCCTTATATAGGTCAAAATGCTCACAAGAGAAGGGAGGAGGAAGATCAAGTGAAGGAATAACAAAATACTTTGATTTCATTGGTTTTCTTGCTTGTTCTTCACCTTCCTTGCCCTTCTCACCTCAAATTTGAAATTTTCCCTTTGTTCTTCCCTCAAAACAGATCCAAAATCTTTAATATAACCATAGGAAAGAAAGGGAAATCGAGGAGAAGAGGTTTTTTTAAAGAAAAAGCATGAAAAACAACAAAAAATCCATACCTTTTGCCTTTGATTTCTCCTCCTCTTCCTCTTCCTCTTGTGTTCCTCTCTCTTTAGGGTTTTTCTCTACTTTAGGGTAGAAAGATAAGTGTCGAAGTGAGTGGAGAAGTAGGGCGCCATCTATTTATAGGTGGGAGGAAGAAAGACTTTTCAAAAATTTTCATTTTGCCCTTCATTCTTGGCATTTTCATTTCTAATTCATTTTAGCTCTTTTTTTAGAACTATCTTTTCCATCATAATATTTAAGTTTCCAATTGAGTAAAATGCCTTTGGAATCACTTAAATCGAAGCTAAAACCTTCCCAAATATATCCGTTAAAGTTTGGGTACACTGACATTGAAAAATGTCCACTGGAGGTGTAACACCCCAAAATTAATTAAGGTGTTAATCATAGATTTAGGTTAATTAAGAATAATTAATATGAGATAATTAGGCAAATTTAGTGAATGGAAATTTGAGAGATAAATTATTAATATGAGTTTGAGGTTTAATTGAGTTATAAACCCCATCTAAGCCCAAATTAAATTAAGTAGGCTAAGATTAAGGACTAATAGAGGCCCAATAATTTTAGGTGCAAATCTAACCTTTTATTGTGAAGCTTGGCCCAAGCGGTAGCATCTAGTGATGGCCCAATTCAATTTAATGAATCAGAGACCCAAGACCAAACTTGCATAAGCCTATGTAATTGGTCCAATAACCCTTTAGCAAACCCAAATCAAATGAGTCTTTCAAACTTGGTCTGGCCCAATTGAATTTCAGTAGCCCAATACATGAAAGCTAGCCCAACAGAGCTTAAATCTGAAGCCCATTAGGAGTTAAATCTTTGGAGCAGCCCATGACCCATATTTGACCCAACTTACACACTAAAAACTAACCTAGCCACCCCCCATTCTGCAAAACACAAAAACACAAGAGAGAAATTCGGAGGTTTAAAGGGAGGCTAGGGTTTGAGGCAAGAAATCCATTATTTCCCACTTCTAGAGCAAGATTTAGCCAAGGTAATGGTTATATAACTTAATCCTCTCATCTTTTTCTTCATTTTGGCCTAATTAGTTTTTCATTTGGAGTATTTTCACCTACACCTAAAATCTAAAACTTGCCATTTGATATTTACATGGTGAAATTTTGTAGGCTGAGGCTAGTGCTAACATTAGGTAAGTACAAACTCTTCTTTTGAGGTATTTTTGCTAGTTTAAGACCCTAATGATTGGATTATAGTATGGGTATTAATTTTTCATGAATTTGCTTAGGATTTAAGGTGATATATTGAAGTTTTTGATAGAAAACCCCTCTATTCCGAATTTTGGGAATTTATAGTGGCTAGGGAAATTTTTATACCATTGGTAGCTTTTGCAAATTGTCTACAAGTGAGGTAACCGGGACTATATTAATTCCATGCATATATATGCTTTAATTTCATATATTACTGTACATGAATGATTTGAAATGCTAAATGAATTGATTGGCTATTTGTTATGTGTGATTGAACCTTGTGAGTCCATGGTGGAGCTATAGTACGGCTGCCATCCGTGCATGTGCTTCGATCAAGCACCGGGTTATGATCAAATCCTAGATGCACTAAGCCCTGGTTATGCTTAATGGGGACTAAGTGCTGTGGATAGGCCTCTCCTGGTGTTATTGGCCTTTAACATATGGAAATATGATTGCTAGTATGGGATAATGATTATGATAGCCTAATTATTTCATTTACTAATATGACTGGTATGTTTTCTGATACTTATGTGAAATCATGGATATATGTTAATTAAATTGGATTATATGATGGAATTGTCTTGGTTACTGAGATTCACATCTCACCCCATTTCATGGGATTAAACATTTCAAGTGAAGGTTCTTCGTGTAAGGATAAGGGCAAGCAAGCTGATGAACATCCATGAATTGAGGCCTGGTGTGAGGAGCTACACTTGGTTTGAGTGGAATTGAGTAGATGTTAATTTTGTTAACATTTGTATAGCATCATCATGTATCTGTATTGCCAAGTGTAGGAGTTTGTATTTTGATGACATAGATGAGAAATAGGCTTCATATTAGTTGGTGATGGATGTATGAGTTTATGACACTTATTATGATTTGTAAACCTGTGTTTTAACTGACTATTTAAGTTATGAAAGCATGTGATACATAGATTGTGGATCTGAGTTAGCAATGCATGAATTGTTTGATAAAAATATGATTAAATGACCATGGTGAGAAATTTATAAATTTGCTAATATAAAAACAAAGAATGAGTAGGAGAATCCACCTTTAAATGAGGATGGGTAATGATATAATGGCTAGGCAAATCAGCTAGATAGATGCTATTAGAATCTCATAACAAATGGGAGAGTGGCCCTAAAGAGCTCCTAGATAGAGAGTAGGGAGTAGGAGATAAGATTTTAGGAGTTGTAGGATCAGAAGGTATTTTGTCGCCACCAAAATGGACTTAGCCATAGCCAATAGAGGCAAAATTGCCCTGGGGGAGTCCAGAGAGAAATTTGCCGTGGTGAAATGTGGAATTAGCCACGACGAAATGTGAGAGGCTAAACTGGGAGTTGTCCAGAAGGAAATTCACCGCGGCTAAAGGGAAAATTGGCTGCAGTGAACTTTTGTGAAATTGTCCCAGGTGTTCCAGAGAAGAATTAATTGCAGCTAACAAGGGAATTGGCTGCGGCCAATAGCGAGAGGCGAGCGAGGTAAGTTCCAAGAAGCTTCCTCGTCGTGGCGCTATGTAGGTTAGCCGCGGCGAAATTAATGACGATGTAAGGGGTGAAGCCGAGAGTAATTGGCCGTAACTAAGAGTAATTTAGCCGCAGTGAACGTCCTAAAACCTTTATATTAACCCGAAAATCTTGTTTTTTCATGTGGTAACTTTAAAAGATAACTTAAAAATATTAGTAGAAGATTTTTGTGTCTTAGAATCAATGGATAACAGAATCAAAGGCTTATAAATGAATGTTTATTTCCTTAATGTACATAAATTCTTGTAATTGTATGGTTGATGACTCTAATAACATTAAGGTTCAAATTTCCCCGCATTTCACAATGTAATTAGTGGTAATGCCTTGTAACCCCAATCTATGATTATTAATCACGTATTTAACCTTAATTATAATGATTAGAAATTAGGATCGTCACAGGAGGAGTTTTAACTGTCTTAGGGCTACCCATAGTTTTTAGGGCCTCGGAGAACCCCAAAGAACTCAAAACTTTCATTTAAAAAGCCCTCCTATGTAAATTCTAAAATTTGCTCAAAATTACAAAAATACCATTATTTTTCGTAAGTCTTTTGTTAAATTTTTTTTTTCATTCTACGTCTATTTTTCTTCATGTCTGAGCCTAGGATTCTCATTTTTAGGAGTCTAAAATGTTACTCAAATTTTTTAGGACCTTAACTAATTCATTTCGGGGGACTTGCTTTGAAAACGCACCCATTTCTGTCGTTTAATGAAAATCGGATATTACAAGCAGTAAAACACCTAAACTTAGGAGTCACATGCCTAAAGATCAATAGCAAAGCATAGTCCATAAAACCAACTTCTAAATGTCCTAAAATCAAGTAAGGCAATATATGGGAATATCCTTAAACATGGCAGTATATCTCCTTAGGTGCAGTAGTAACACACCTAAACCTGGTAGTAATGGACTACAAAACTAAACCTGGTAATAATGTGGCAAAATGAATGTATGAATTATTAGTGGAGGTTGAGTATAGAACTTATGATGATATAGATGTTCTAATTTGATTGTATAATGCAACATATATGATAAGCACAATGGAATGTTTTAGCATATGTACTACAAAAATTTCGTACTTTGCTTGTTAGTTATAATGAAATGGTTGTATTACTTCTAGTTAGCATGTTTGGAGTCATTGTCAATCACACTTAGTTGTTTGTATAGGAGGAGATTATTAGCATTTTCTTTGGTTGTTTATGCCTGTGGTTCAAGGGTATTAATTTGTAACTATTAGGATAGAGTACCATGGAAGATAAGGATAATATGTCACACAAATACAAATCTGGATTGCAAAAGTTCAAGTGATCTTTTTTATATTCTTTGTTAATGATTTATGGTAATCCAAATAAGAGTTAATCAGGCATATGTTTTCATTTATAGGGTTGAATTTTATGGAAAAAACAAAGTAAAGTTCCATAATATTAAAGAGGTAGGCAAAATAATTATTGTAGAGCAAATGATGTCCAAAATATGGTGAAGGAAATGAGTGAGACTATTTGTTATCCTTTTATAGGGGAATGTTGCAGTCCTAGCAGAGTGAAAGAATTTAAAACCAAGTGAGCAAAAGAGGTATAAGGATGAAGCATATGAAGAGTAAATTGAGCACAAGAAGGAGCATGTTCCAAGAAATTCTGGTGTAAGGAAATATTCATTTTCATGCATCCCTATAATCCCTCATTTAATAAGTTCATGCTATTTTATTGAATATAGATACCAATTGGTACAAGGTGCTCACCCTCTCAGTTCAAGGAAGCTGTAGAATTCATTAGAAATAACAAAGTGTGCAATAAGTTGGTGGATGAAATGGGGTTTGGAAAGTTGCTAGATTTGGAATTCCAAACCCTGTTAAGGGACTTGTGTATCGAGCTAGTTACAGCCTTTGATGTTTCAACTAGATCTTTATCAATCAGAGATAAACAAGTACCACTCAAAGCCTAAGATGTCCATTGCATAATGGGCATTCCCATCAGTGGCTGGCCCATACTTGATAGTTTAGAGGGAGAAGGCATAGCTGTAGTCAGAAGAAAGTTCAAGGAAAAAAAATTAAAGGATGTGAAAGATATTATATTAAGGGTTAAGGCTAGAAGAGACTTTTATAGGGCTTTTTTGCTATTTGCCCTATGGACATTCCTATGCCTGACATCTAGCTTATATGTGAATGATAAACTACTTCCTGCTATTGTAGACATCGACCATGTAAACACATATGACTAGTTAGAATTTCTCCTGTCTGCTCTTATGAAGGAAGTGGCAAGTGATAAGCATGAATTTTATATCTTCCATTCCTCCTAACTTAGTCATTTTAATGATCAAATATGGTTTTAAGGGTTTAATTAGATACAATTTGATTTTATTAGCCATTTGGGCACTTTAGGAATTTAATTGCAAAATTTAGGAATTTTAATGCATACTTTTCTTCTTAATAATTGTGTGAATTTTTCCTACTTAATTTTTCTATTCTTTTGTGCAGAATTTCTGATGGGCAAGTAGCTTGAATAAGCATTTGATCAAAAGAAAAGAAGAAGCTTTGAGTTGTGTGTAAGGAAGACGCTAGGTTTCTGTTTTTGCTTGGAATATTTTCATCATGGGATAAAGAAGAGACACACTCAAATGCAGAACAGAGCATGAGCATGAGGGAGAAGGAGCAAAACAGAACCATCCACGAAGCACTTGAATGAAATGGAGGAAGAAGCAATACAAGCTACGGACTGGATAGAGAAGCTTTCATGTACAAAAGCAACCATGTGAGAAGCTTAAACTTGGGTTTACGTAGAAGGAGAAGGAAAGAGAGGCTCGAGTTTCTGGTTTGAGAAAGAAGAAGTTTAAACAGAGTTGGTCATGAAGAACGAAGAGGAATGAGCTGAACAAAGATGCATGGGCTGAAGGCAAGACATGGAAAGAAGAAGAAGTTGTGCAGAAGAGAAAGAAGAGAGAAGCTAATATAGAGAATGAGCTAGAGGTTCAGAAGTAAGATAGAATGAATGAAGAAGAAGGACGTTGGAATGAAGTAAGAAGCTGTAGCAGAAACAAGAGGCATAACGCATGTATATAGGTTTCTCGTGCAAACACACACATGTAGAATAGAGAAGAGAGCTCGAGATTCTTCATACTGGGCTGGACGAAGAAGCTTGCTGAGCTGGATTGGAAGCTATCACGTGGAAATGACGCATATGGGCTGGGCAACAGAGGTGTAAAATGAAGCAAATGACGCATATGGGCTAGGCAACAGTAGAATGAAGAGAAACAACGTGGATTATTATATTCACAATGGAGCCTACCTTATATCACATGTAAGCTTTAGACAATTGGAATGGGAAGGGGGAGCACGTGAAAAATTAACAAAGCCACATGAGGAATAAAATCACGCCGCATTCTTCATCCATTGTAATACATATTGTTTAAGCTTCATTCACGTTGTTCATTCCGTCATTCATTCTATTCATCCAGATCATCCATTTTTAATTCATCCAACGTCATACACACATTCCATCCATCGTAATTAAATTCATCCATCCATGCCTTTCGTCCCACTTCGTCATCCATCACTTTGTCTAGAGCACACTCCACCTCATTCCCTCCATTCTTCATTCTCTACCTCTATCTCACCATTATGATGAAGCTCTAATTTCCATCTTGAGGCTAGTTTGGAAGACAAACTTGGCTAAAGCTTGAATCCTTTGGAGAAGAATGTAGAATTTTGGCTAAGACTTTCTTAATTTTCCTACACCTTTTCTCTTTCTTGCATTTGCTTGGTTAAGTAGTATTGGATTGAGAATTTATGTAATTGATTAGTAGCTGGTTAGGTACTAATTAGGAAAGCAATTGTTAGTTTAATTAATTAATTTCAGTTCTGAATTGTTCAATTTCCTCTAATCTCCCATGTATGCCACGAAGGTGTTCGATGAAATGCATGAGTGAGATTATGTGCTTGATTGTTTCATTTGAGGATTCCTTAGTATTTAGTTAGTTAATTAAACATTTTTAGATGACGATTCAGAGGCTAATTAATCATTTAATCAATTGAATTGAGTGTTCATTGATCTTAAAGACAAGAATTAACAATTTAATGCAGGATTGAGGTCTTAATTCAACATTAGATTGGTAATCTCTTGATTCTTGCGTGGTAACTCAAGATACATTTGCTGTGAACACAATTAGAAACTCTTAGGCCAGAATTAATCATAATTAGACTAGGATGATGATAGTGGATACTAAGGGACAAATCCAAAGCTAGTCACAAGCCCATTATCAACCATAATTCATCCAATTAAGTAAAAATTAGGAAATTTATTTCAATTCATTTTACGTAGTTTAATCAAATCAAAAACCCCCAAATTAAATAGTCTTTAGGATCTTTTAACACTTAAAAAATATAATTGAATATTGAATTCCATTTCCAAGGGAGATGACCTAGGTTGTGCCCTATATTGCATTTAATATCCAACCTAGTTTTATTTTGAGGGTTGCACGACAGAACCTCTCAGCAAGCTTCAAAATAGCTCCACATAAAGGAGCAAAGAAGAAGAGCATTGGGAGATGTCTGTCACTCCTAATGGTATGGTTTTCTAGCTCTATATTTACTTAACCTATTATTTGCAACATTTAATAAGTTCAATTTTGGTTAGTATTTTTTCTTACACCATTTTCCTCTTGGAGATGTAGTTGTCCCCAGTAATGCTAATGCTATAAAGTTTTTGACTCAATAATGCATCTAAGAAAGGGTTAAACTTGAGAATGAGCGTTCAGGTAAGCTGCTATTATATATGCATTTGAATGTAAAAGCTTATATGGTTATTTAGTTATTTTCTAATTGCTATGTTGTTACTTCTGGATGCAGGGCATCTTTATTACCAAAGGCCCACACATACTCCCTTCGGAGTCTGCATTTCACTATCCGATACTATTTATTTTATTTGAATCAATTGTGTTGAGGGTTCTTAGGCATCTTTGAACTAAATTTTATTTTGGGAACCTTGTAAGGTGGTAGGAAAATGTATAAAAAACTCCTAAACTTTGTTCATGGGTTTGCCCAAGATTTTTTGATGTTACAAACAAAACTTACGAGCCCTACTTATAATTTGACTGTTGTAGGTGAGATGGAGGGAAACTTTACAGGTTACGTGGCTGGTGATAAGGAAGGGGATGGAGAAGAAGCAGCTGCATCACATGGGTGCATGTCAAGAGGAGATAGGGAGGATGATGAATTGGATTAGTCATCCAGAAGTGCTAGTGGGATTAAGTTTAAAAAGAAGAAAACACCAGATGCCCCTAACTAAGTCGATAAAGTTGAGGGACAAGAATACACATACAGGTCAATAAGACAACATCATAAGGCCATCAAAGGGTCACCATCTATGGAAGAACATCTCAATGCATAAATAGAGAAAGAGAAAAAGAAAGTGTATGAATATTGCACTTCACGTGCTCTTGCCAGGGCAAATAGTAATGAGTATATGTATCAATATGGGGAAATTCATATGTTTGTTGAATTTATATTGGTGATTTCATTTTATGTCACTGAAATTGAAAATTTCTTTGACGTACTAATGTTAGTGAGTAAATGTGCCTACTTTGTTACTAAGGTCATAGTTAATTTGTTTGACTTTTACCTCACCCGTGCTGAGTGCCAGTGCCTTGGTAGATGGAAGTGGATTAGCATATTAATGAGGGTAACTTTTACATGCCTCGATTAGTGTAATGCTTTTGAAGGTAATTATTTTATACTTGCCTTCATTAGGTGTGTATAGGTGATAACCATGGTGTCTAGAGTGTTGATAGAAGACTAAAAGTGGGAGAACTTGACTGTCAAATGACACATTTGGGATGAGAATTTCATGGTGACTAAAATGTCTTCCCTTTCATATCACCTTTAATGATCCTTTGCTTTAAGTCCTTATTTGATATAGTTTGTGAAATTATTGGCGTAGAGAACCCTCTTAAAACCTATAATGTAGTATAATGTAGATGATTTACTAGAAAAACTGTAGGTTGACAAAGTGGGCTATAATATCATAGACTACACCTTGGTAACGTATTTGTAGGGTATTTATTATATTATATTGGCTTGTCCCTTGGAAAGTGTTGCTTATTTGGAAATAGTTGTAGGTATTTGCCCCTGTGCTATTTCTGAATTACTAGTTCTACTTTGCTCTAGACCCTCATGCATGCATTCCATACATCCTTGACTCATTAAGTCAGAAGATCAATGCATGCCAGAAGAAGATGGCCCACATCATGATAAAATTATGTTATGTTCTAATGGCATTTAGCTTTTACAGTTAATTGTAATGTTGTGTGTAATACTGTGTGAGCAATATAATAGAAAGGCCAGTTGAACCATGTTATTAAAGCTATTGAAACCTAAGAAATTTATGGTGGTAGGCCTAGTTATTAGCATCAAATATGTTGAGTTGCCTCAACAACCAAACATGCAAGTAAACTACTTTAAACTTTCATTATTTGTAGTATTGCGTGTATTAACTTGACTTTATGATATCTCATTTGTTACTCAGTGATGACTATGGAATTTATTTAATAAAATACTTGCAATTGTGAACTGGGGAACCAAAGCCTAATGGAGAGGACTCACCATGCCAACATATACTTCGGTTTAATAAAATAGTTGCATTTCTTTAATTTTTTGTTATAGTTTAATGTTTGGTGGCTCATGAGTAAATGGTTGTGGTTTTAGGAAGACTTAGATGCATTTTGTATCCAACTTATATGGGACCTAGTCAACCATCCACTAAGCAAGTGCCGTGGTGATGTAATGGTAGCTACAATGGCAACAACCCAAGGGAAGCAAACCAGAAAGTCATGATACATTGATTGTTTCCTCCCCTAGATTTTGTACTATTATAGTTATAGACAAGAACATGCTGCCAGGCTTGTAAAATGATGGTTGTAAATATTTAATTGCTATGATTATAATGAAATTATAAAATTCCTTGAATTGCTTTTTTCTGCTGGCATAATCTTATATTTTCTTAAGGTCCACTGAGTCATATCACTAAACGTGCCATTAACATTCTAAACTTATAGCCTAAACATGGTAGTAAATTTCTTGAAGTTCACTAGTAATATCTCTAAAATTTGTAGTAATGGACCTAAACCTCACTAGTAATTATACTTTGGAAGGTAAAGGACATAAATTTGCTTAAATCAAGTAGTAACACCCTTAAATTTCATAATAATAATCCTAAAACTCTATACCATTGAATTATAAACTTGAAATAGAAAGAAGGATTTACAAAAATGAAAACCAAAGAAGAAAAGTTCCCCACCCAATGATTCCCTTTAAACTTGAAATAGCAAGGATTAGCTAGCAATGGAATCGCCTAAGGGATTCTGGGCTTCATTATGGAACTTTATCCGCTTTCTCCCTTACTTCATTGGGTTTCTGATTCTAGGCAACATCAAAGGTGGATGTCAATCGATCTATTCTTCTATTTACTTTAGGCTTCCTACTTCTTTCTTGTTACTTAGTTTCTTATTCTTCTGCTTCTTGATTGAAAGTTAGAAGTTAAAGAAAAGAGCATAAATTTCATGGCTTGTGCTATTGATTTTGTTATTTGCATATGTGTACTGCCTGTGCTATTGATTTTGTGGCCTGTATTGGTGTAGTTGGAAGTATCATAGGTGGAGCAGCATATGGATTATTTTCACCAGTACTTACTACATGTGATGCTATTGGGGAAGGAAAGAGTAACACATTTTACCACTACATTATGGTATGTCTTAGATTTTTAGTTCATGAAACAGTTGTAATATCAGTCTTCCGTTGTAATTCACTACATAGCATTCCATACTGCAATATGTAAGATGGTACCTGTAGCATTATCAAAAGGAGTTTTACTATTGTCAGGGATGTAAGCAATGTGTGTTTCTATTTGTATTTCTCAATTATGGATGACCTACGATAGAACGGGCCTCCAGATGTGAAATGTCTTGAGATCATGTTTTATTGTGTGCCTTACTAAGTTTGATTATTGATATATTTGTATGCCTCTGATGAAAGCATTCCTCTACCCTGCTTTATGAACATTGAATTCTTTATCTAGCATTTTTGTCTGTGTTTAAATCAATATATTTGATTGGAAGGATTTACTTTTTATTCATGACAATTATACCTATTAGAAGCTAATAGTGTTTTACTACTTTTTTTTTGGTTTAAAACTTCAGTTACTTGTTCCATTCTTAACTCGACCTATTTATTAAAGCTTATGTTTACTATCATGAAAAATATAGATAGAAAGCATAGTTAGTGAAGAATTTCATTAACCTTCTATTCTGTTAATAACAAATAAGCAAGCAGCATTATATCATAAGTAATACACACTTACATGGGTTAATACTTTCAGCTACCCCTTTTTCAAGCTAGTAATACACACTTGCATGTAAGCATGTCTAATGTCAACAAAGGCAACATTTAGTTGATCATTTTTAGGAAGATGTGTTTTATAAATTCCACAAGCTAAGGCAGTTGCTGTTATTTCATTAATCAGGCATAAAAAGTGCAAACTAGCAATCTTGGCTGTAGCTGAAATTGTAATTCATGTGTAGATCAGTAAAATAAGTTGGAATCCTAATGCAACAATGAACAATAGCTATATTCAAATTCTTTCTAGCTATGCCCTTGATATAAAATGACTTGAGTATATCAAGTGCAAGGGTTTCATGCATGGACTCATCCTTGAGTACAAAATCAATCCCCCTCTGCCTAGCAACAGCAACAGTGCAGCCTTCATTCCCAAACTCAAAACTAACCACGCTCATCTTTGCAGGGAAAAGATAAACCAATTATTTAGATATTGGTTTTCTAGTTAAGAGGAATATCTAAAAAAATTAATATAATATTTACATTTGATACATGAGATTTTTTGTTTACACAACTTAAATGACCTTGAGAGAAAAGACCATGAAAACAAGTAAAAACTTTATTTGAGCAGGTGATACTTTTACTGCTACTTTTGCTATGGCTTTAGTGGAGGGGAAATCTGGAAAAGAGTGCCTAAGGTTTGCTTGTATGTATGGTAGCAAGCAGTCCTTCTATTTTAGCTGTAATGTGCTTATTGCCAAAAAGCATCTCAGGTTAGTTCAACTTCAATAATAAGAGGTGGAATCTCAAGATAGATAGCATGCCTTTGTATAAGCATCTCAAACAACCCCAGGGCTATTAGGACAAGTAAATCAAACTCGTGGCCCAAGCAATGCTAATTCAAATGGGAATTAAAATACGAATCCTAATACATTATAGTAAAAGTGAGTTAATTGGATTCATAAAATTACACCCCTTTACACTGAAGTACCTCTACAAGCAGTGGTATATGTCCTTAAATTTATTAGAAATACCTTTAAACTTCATAGTAATGGCCCTAAAACTATCTACTATACATGGACCCTAAACATAGTAGTAAATTCCTTTAACTCATATAGTAACAACCTTAAACTTTATAGTAATGGTCTTCAAGCAAATAGTAACCACACTATAGCATGTCCCTAAAAGAAGTGGTCAATTTCCTTAAATCCATTAATAACACCACTAAAAATTTGTGGTAATGGCAGCAACACTATATCTACTACAAGGAGCCTAAACATAATAGTAAAGTTCCTAAATTAGCATAGTAATATACCTAGACTTTATAGTAACTAGTACTACTTGGTAGTAACGAACTTGAATCTCATCAGTGCTTTCCCACTTGGTAGTAACTTTATAGCAATGGTCTAAGTGTAGGTTTTATCCTTAAATCATGCAAGGCCATGCACTTATATGGTGTATTACTAGATATAGTGTTTAATTTATGGTCTACTATATAGGACAGAAGAAGTCAGTTTTACTGACTTGCTCCAAACCCCAAGGGAAAGTTACAAGTGATCAACTTATGATAAGAAATAGCAAATCTTAATTTTGAAAGTGAAAATGCATGTCCAACATGTTAACATCCACTTATATAAGGGAAGGAAAAGTTGCAAAACTAAAAAAATAATGGCATAGTATAGAAGGACAAGATGCACAAAAATGCCTAAACCTAAACCTTATAGTAAAGCTTTAAAAATCATTTCAAACAAATATTAATATGCTATAAATTCTTTTCATTACCTGTGTAAAGATTAGACATAAACTACACATATCACTTGTAACATAAAACTTCATTTTCACTACTAACACAAATAAATATTACATACAGTTGCCAATAGCCTAACAAATTCAGACCTTACTTCCCCTGTGACTACTACAAAGAATCTTTATATGTCACCGATGCACATATAAAAAAATAAGTTATGTTTGTCCATGTTCAAAAGAAAGCCTAACTTCCATAACGTTAAAAAATAGGTTATGTCTACCTATGTACAAAAGAGCCTGACTTCTAGGTCTTCAAAAAGTAGGTTGTTTCTGCCAATGTACAAAGAGAGCCTAACTTTTACACATTTAAAATACCACTAATACCTCTGTAATATCTGGTTCTCCAAAAACCAGAGAAAACATGAGAAATGTAATGTATAGTTTCTCTGTAAACGAACAAAATTCACCAGATACAAAAGGAAGTCTCCCAAGATGATGTAGTTAAGGTCCCAAAAAATTTAAGAAGCATTCTAGACTCCCAAAAATGAGAATCCTAGGCTCAAATAGAAAGAAAAATGGAGCTAGAATGAAGAAACAATTTCTTACGAAAAGTCTACGAAATGTAATGGCATTTTCGTAATTTCAGGCAATTTTTGGAATTTACACAGGAGGGCTTTTTAAACCAAATTTTTGAGTCCTCCGGGGTTCTCAGAGGCTCTTAAAACCATGGAAAGGCCCGGGATAACTAAAACCCCTTCGGTAGACGGTTTCCAACATCAGTGTACCCGAACTTTAATAGATTTATTAGGGAAGGTTTTAGCTCTGATTTGAGTGATTCCAAAGGTATTTTACTAAATTGGGAATATAAATTTCATAATGGAAAAGACAATTCAAAAAAAGGAGCTAAAACGAAGGAGAAACAAAAATGCCAAGAACAAAGGGCAAAATGAGAATTTTTGAAAAGTGTAACCTTCTCCCACCTATATATATGATGCATCCTTCTTCTCCCTTCATGTTGCATGACCAAGTTCTGCCCAAAACTAGAGGAAAACCATAGGGAGAGAGGCACATATGAGGAAGGCAAAGAGGAGGAGAAATCAAAGGCTTAAGGTATGGAAATTTAGTAGTTTTTCATGCTCTTTCTCTTCCAAACCTCTTATCCTTGATTCTCCTTTATTTCCTATAATTATAATGAAGTATATGGATCTATTTTAGAGGAGAAATTAAGGAAAAATTTCAGATTTGAAGAGAGGAGCTCAAAGAACACAAGATTCAAGTGAGAAAAAGCAAGAAAACAAGGTAATTTCTTTTCCTATAGTGGTCATCTTTGGTTCCCTCCTCTTCCATTTCGCCTAACATGAGAAAACCCTAGGAAGACTTAATTTTTAGGCAGAACCAAGGGTGAATCTAAGGAAAAAGGGTGTAGAGATTAAGAATTTGGAAAGAGAATTAACAAAAAATTATTAGATTTCAAAGTACAAGTTCTAGGGTTTCAATTGCACCTTGTAAATTTTGATTTTGTATAATAATTCTCAGACCTAAATAAGAGTTTAAATGAGCTCTTAAGATCCCTAAGAGGCTCCCCACATACATCTCCCCTTGAGATAACAAAGAAAGGTCCATGGAGAGCAAAAACCTCTATTGTCTCAGCCTAAGGGAGATAACATAGCTAGGGAGAGTTTTAAATTTTTTTAAACCCATTATTAAGTCATATATAATGAATGAAAATAAGAGGAGGCCTAGAAAAAATTTAGAACTCATAAAAAGTGAGTTAGTGCTTTATGTTCCATATTATGACCTAAAGAAGTAACATGTAGTTAAGCTTTTAGTTTTAATTGTGTGTTGACTCCAAGAGACTTAAAAGGAGTCAAGAATCATATTTGAAAAGAAAGAATAGAGCCTAAACTTTATTTGAGGGGTGTTGCTTCATTAGGTACAATTATGGAACCATAATGAGGTTATAGATCAAGCTAAAGTTCAAGTAAGTCTATGGCCTTAGAATTAATTCCATGAACCTAATTGGCTTCCATAAATTGTGTTTAGGCAAGAGAAACCATCCCCATACTTTTTTGTGTGTGTGGCCGAAGCAAGGAAGGGAGATTCAAAAAGAAAAATGTGTGATTATATACAGGTAGCTCTCTCCACCTTCTTTCATGCATGGATGTGTATTTAGCTTGTCTTAGAATATGTGTATGTGTATTTTTGAGCCATGAAAAGTATGTTAGCATGATCTTATATGCCATGATTTCATGATGAAATATTATGCTTTCAAATGAATGTATGATATTTGTTTGAGTTTGCTTGAGTGTGGAGAGGCCAAGAACTCTTCACCATAGTGAGGATGAGCCAAGAACCCTTGAGATTGGTTGAAACAAAGTAAAGAGTCTCCCAAAAGTAAAGTAGGCTCCCAAGAGTATGGTTGAGTCCAAAGCTCTTAAAGAATGGGTGAAGCAAGTCTAAAATCCATGAAGAAAAGTGTGAGACCAATCTTAACACTTGGTGAGCTCTTGAATGATTTGTATGACTTGTCCACATGCTAAGTTTGCTTCTTGAAGGTTCATGGTTTCTATAATAACCATGCATGCATTTTTAAGGCTTGCTTTGCATATATTATGTATGATTGAATGGGAGATGAGCTATTGAGATTTTTTGAATCCCATTCCCTCCTCTCCAATGCTCTAACATGCTAGGTGAACTAAGTAATTATGGTGAAAGGAGCTAACAACAATGAAGAAGGGAGATTGAAAAGCATATGCCTTATTTTATCCATTTTGGAACCATAATGATGGTTCATGATATATATGATGTTGTAAATAGTCTATGACCCTTGAGACATCTGTAAATATAATATTATGTGATGTTTAAATGTATGGATATGATGTATGACCTCTAGCATATATTTTGAGTATGTAATGCCAAAGTATGCAAATTGAAAGTTTGATGAAAATGTGCATAAGTGTGGGTTAAATGGCCAAAATGATATGCATGAGGTTTGGAATCATTTGAGCAGCTCATAGAAGTCTCAAATGCACTTTTAGATTTACCTAAAAGTTTCTAACACCAAGAGAAAATTATTTGGCAAGTTTGGTACCCTATATGGAGCCAAATTTGACCATAATGGAATCCTATATCACTTTTTGGCCAAATGAGTTAGTCTTGATCTGAAATTTGGCATACAAATAAGTCTCATTGAGAGTTTTTTAGGAAACTAAAGATCATAATTTTTCATGGTTTCTGGTTTGTTGCACTATTCATTTGGTCCGAATTTGCATTCTGTCACATGAGGCTCAAACGATGTCCAATTGCCATGAAATTTAATACAAAGAAACTAGATAATCACAATGACTCATACCAACTAGAAGCACCTCATTTGGACGTCTAGAGAGGGAGATATGAATTTTTGAAGTTTCTGTCCAGTATCAGTAAATTTGCCTACCCAGAAGTACTGTTCCATTGAATTTCGAGGTTTGGGCTTGATGAACTGATCTAGAGATATTTTTTCTCTCTCATTAACATCCACAACATTTTACATTAGTATTATTTGCATAGATTATATTTTTGTGAAATTAATTGGACATTTTCAAAGTTTTCTACAGAATTTTGTGACAGCTCCAGAATTCAGTTAGACCTTTGGATAATTTTGGATATCAAACGTCCTATTTAATGTATTTTATAACCTAGACATATTTTTAGTATAAAGTAGACATCTAGAGCTTTCCAAAATGTCCAAGAACACATGATTTTGATTTTTCTAGATTTAGTTATGATTTTTCAAAGTTTGCTCAGAAAAGAGGCCAATTTTGGGCGAGAATGAACCTCCATTTTTCATGCTCCATTTCAGTTTCCATGAGTTATGGTCATGTTTTTATGATGGAAATGAGTTTTAATGATGTCATTAAAAATGAGGATGCATAGCATAATGAATTTTTAAGTATGATGCAATGCAAATAAACCTATTATTTTTATTCCCTTTTTCATGTGCTCTCATGGAAATGATGATGTGAAGTCTATGAATGACATGAAATGAGCTAGAAATTATGGTGTTACAACCTCCTTTAGAAAAGACCAATATATAACCACCAAAAAGCTACTTTTATAGCAACATCAGGATAAAGAAGGATTAGGAGATTTGCACCTAGCCCTGTTATGGTCTGCCTTTTGGCAATGAGAACATCGATGCTGAACCTTATCTTGAAATTATGATTCACGTCATTTTTTTTACGATCTTCCAGTTGGATGGCTTATGATGGGTGGTAGTAGGAAGATGTTGCTAGCATAATCATCAAGCGAAAGATTTTTCAGATTTGGCATATCATAAGTCTCTATAGGGATCATAGTATTCATATACATCTTTTGCTGCAAGCTCAATAAGTAGCATTCTTCCACATATAAGTACACATTCTCATACACCTTCTTTATTAATGCACATGCATGAGGACATGGGATGCCAGATATTTGCCAAGCTTGACAAGTACACTTTTTTAATACCACATTCACCCTCAAATCATTGCTTCTAATTCGAACTAGGAGGCAATTAATACCATAATACTCTGCTATCATATTTTCTGCCCTTGCAACATTCTCCTTTAGCATTGCCTAAATCCTTAGACCCACCCCATTTATCCACTTAGTCATACCTTCTTTGGTAGTATATAGTTTTTTAGCTAGCTTATCCCTATGCTTGTTGATTAATACACAAATATTGTCCTTCCTCTCTTTCACTATCCATGCATTAAAAGATTCTACAATATTAGTTATGATATTATCCCATCATCGATATGGAAATCTGGATAATGTCCAACTCTTAACATTAGCCTGGGTCTCCACCCATTTTGCCAACTCAGGGGAAAATGACTTCAATTTTTCTAATGCTTTCACATAGTATGTGTTCAACTGAGCATATCCCATCTAGCAATTTCAGCACATCATCCTTACACCGTCTTCTTTGACCTATGCAAACTTTTAGGAACTTACAATTAAAGTTTTCCTTTATATGTCGATAGCAAAATGCATGTCTCTCCCCACTAAACGCTTCTCTTACTGTATCGATTATGGCACTATGGCGATCCAAAACTAGATTAATTTTCATACAACTAGTTAAGTCTTTAATCTTTCGAAGGAACCACACCTGATCAGCATATGTTTCTGCACCTACAATTGCATAAGCAAGTGGAAACAAGTCATTGTCTCCATCATACGTACATGTAGCTAAAAGAATCCCCAAGTATGGTCCACTGAGGTGGCAACCATTAATGTATAATATCGATCGTGAACCAAGCACAAAGCTAGTTATACAACATCCATATGCAACAAATGTTACACCATATATTTCTAACTTATTTCATACTATCTCCATGTCTCATGCCATAAATTCCATGAAGGAACAAGGAAAAATGATATTAAAATAATGCCTTTCTTAGCATTGCATCGCGTATAAATTTTTTATTCGATGTCCCATGGACCATGTGAGCTTATGTATCATATTCTCATATTTAATTACATAGATACAACTCATTTCCATCCCTAAAATTGTCCTAGAGCTCGTGTATAGCAAGGGGATACATAAAATTCAAAAATGCAATTTCGGCCAGAATTTTTGCCTTTTCTATCACAACTTTAAAAAATCATAACTAATTCTATAAAACTTAAAATCATGCATTCCTTGCCATTATGGAAAGCTACATATGTCTACTTTATGTAAAAAATATGTCCAGACCATGAAACACAACATATAAGACTATTGACATTTAAAAAAGTGCAGAGGTAAGGTTGGCCACTGGTACTATCATAGATTTCTGCTACAAATATTAAAAATGTCCATTCAATTCTACAAAACTCCAATCCATGCAAATGATACTAATCTGGAAAGCTATGGATATTAGCTAGAGGGAAAAAATCATTCCAAACCATTCTAGATTCATTCGGCCCACGAAAACTAATCAAAGAGTGGTACAGGTCGAATTGGATGCCTGGCACTAGATAGAAACTTTGAAATTAATATCTCCTTCTCTAGGCATCCAAATAAGGTGCTTCTAATAGGCATAAGTCACTGAGAAGGTCTAGTTTCTACCTTTAATTTCATAGTAATTAGACATCATTTGCCCTATGAGTGACAGAATTTCATTTCGGACCAAAGTTACAGTGATAGCAGTAAAAACCAAAAAAATTTCTAATTTTGAAAATTCACCAAATATTCTATAGACCCTAAAAAATTATACACTTTAGCTTTCCAAAAAACTCTTAACAAGCCCTAGATGCATGCCAAATCTCAAACCAAGAGGAGCTCATTTGGTTAAAAAGTGACATAGCCTTATGAAATGGTTATTTTTGCTCCCTATCAAGAGTTACTTTGGTCCAAATGGTCTCAACTTGAGTTTGGCACCACTTGGGCAAGTTCAAAAGTATAATTATGACTTGTGTAAGCTGTCCAAGTAGTCCCAAACCCCATGCAACTCATTTTGGCCACTCAACATCCATTAATACACTAAACATACATGTCATTCAAGGGTCCAAATCCACAATCTCATTGATTTAATATTACATAAAGTTTAAATAGAATCCATACATCATGTTACAAATGGTCAAGGTCTTACACTACCTAAAATAATATATACAAAGCTTTTTTAATATTCCATTACAAGTTAGACTACAAAACGGACAAGGTGTAACTATTCAATGATCTTGGCTTGCATTTCTTTGGTTTTGAGTACCACTTAGACATTTCAAGAGTGAGAGGGAAAGGGAAGTGAGATTCCAAGAATCTCAATAGCTCGTACACATCCATTCACATACATTCAAGGCATACATACATCAAGAATACAAATATGCAAGCATAAAGTGTGCAAAGCCACATTTCCATGCCACATTAATACATCAAACCATCTCCATGCCCTAGGGACTTTTGGTTTTGCCTCATCCCATTTCTAAAACTTTTGGAAATACCTCACCCTTGGCCTAGGGACTTTTGACTTAGCCTCACCCATGCAAGGGATTTTTGGCCTAGTCTCACCCATGCCTCGAAACTTTTAGCATATCCTCACCCACTTTAAGAGACTTTTGGCATCATCTCACCTTTAAGAGTCAATCTCACATTCAAAGGCATTCAAAAGCACACATTGGTACGAATGCAATTTTAAGAGATCATGTCGCATGTTACCAAATCACAAAAGCATATACAAACACAATGACATACATATGCATACTAAAATGCAAAGGAAGGAAGGGGCGACCTACCTTTCAATTTATGCAAGCTTACTTTGCTAAGTCTTTTCCCTCCTTGATTTCACAAGAGCACTTAGGTGGTTGGTTGTTCTCTTGGCCTTCACATCACAAGGAACACATAATCATATACTTGAAGCAAGCCAAGACACTAAACTAAAATTTAAACACACATTTGGTTTCACAATTGGCATTATGGTTCCATAATTAGTCTAATGAAGCAACTCTTGCAATTCAATTTCTAAGTTCCATTCTCTTGTTATTTTTAGACTTCTTGGACTCATTTATGGTCCTTGGAGCTATTACACATTCACTTACACAATTGGAAATCCAAGTTGCTTCATAAAGTACCATTATGGACACCATTGCTCCATCTCTCATTCCATGGCTCCTAAATTTTTTCCAATACTTTCTCCCATCCTTTAATATCATATAAAGTCCAAAATCAAGGTTAAGACAAATTAAAATATCGTCCAACCTCATACTCTTGCCTTGGCCTAGATTAGTGAGCATAATGGGGTTCAAGAGGTTCTTGATTTTTCCTTAATGGTAGAACCACTTGGGGAGGTTTCTAGGGGTCTTAGGAGCTTAAGGAAACATTCAAATACCCAAGGGAATACTGTCACAAAATTAGATTTCATAATCTCTTCCAAAACCTAACACTTTCCTAACTTGCATTTCAATGAATTTCCTTGCAATTTCTTGCCATAATCCATCTTGCCAAGGTCTAAGACCCTTGTCTCCCTCTTGGTTTTGGATAGAAAATCCCTCCCCCATATGGTTCTGGTCTAGGCCAAAAATCCACCAAGAAAGAAGCAACAAGGAGAAGCAACAACAATAAGTAGTTACCTTAGTTTTAAGCGTCTTTTCAATGCTCTTTTTCCTTGGTTTACTTCCTTTTATGAAATTCGAATTTCCCCCTTGTGTTCTGGCCCAAAAGTAGAACCAATCATCTTAAGAAAACCGTAAAAAGAAAGCTAAGGAGGAAAGGAAGAGAATTGGAGGAAGGAAGAGCATGAAATTCTATAAATTTTCTTACCTTTTTTTTTATTTTTCTCCTCCTTCTCCTCCTCCTTTTGTATGCCTAGAAGAGAGCTTTCATTTCTGAAACTTGGGTAAAAGAAAAGTCATGCCTAATGAGGGAAGAAAAAGGGAGAAACATGTGGAAGGTTATGGAAGATTCAAGAAGCTTATGTTTTCAATTTTGCCCTTTCGTAATTGCAATTTTGTTTCAGCTTCGTTTTAGCTCCTTTTTTAGAGTCATCTTTTCTATCATAAAATTTAGGTTCCCCATTTATTAAAATGCCTTTGAAATCACTCAAATTGGAGCTAAAACCTTATCAAAAGAACCAGTCAAAATTTAGGTCAACTGACATTGAAAAACATACACCGGAGGGGCTTTACCAGTTTCGGGGCTTCCCATGGTTTTTGGAGCCTCTGAGAACCCTGAGCAACTCAAAACTTTCATTTAAAAAGCCTTGCTATATGTTTTTTCAAAAGTTACACTTATTTACGAAAATACCATTATGTTTCGTTAGTTTTCGTCATAATTTATTTCTCCATCCTAGCTATGTTTTTCTTTCCATCTGAGCCTGTAATTATCATTTTTAGGAGCTTAGGACTCTACTTGAATTTTTGGGACATTATCTAACACATTTTAGAGGACTTGCTTTTATATGGGTCATTTCGTCATTTTATAGAAATTACATTCGTTACATTTTCCACTCCATTAAAATAAATTTTGTCCTTGAAATTTAAATATGTACCTTAGGGAAATAACTTTGAATATTTCTATCTCATCTTATCCTCTAGTTCCCAACTTTCCTTCTCAGACGTCGGGTCCTTCTAAATCACTTTCACCAGATGAATGCTCTTGTTTCTCAGCTGTTTCAGCTTAGCGTCTACAATCCTCTCTAGTTTCACTACATAGGAAAGATTTTTCTGCAATTAAATGTACTCATATTTTATGACATGTGAGGGGTTGGGTAAATACTTTTTCAATTTGGAAACATAGAAAACATTGTGGATTTGGGCTAGGTTTGAAGGTAAGGCTATCCAGTAGGCCACGAGTCCAATTTTCTCAAAGATTTCAAATGGACCAATATACCTAGGACTGAGCTTCTTTACGCTCATAAACCAACCTACCTCAGTCACTGGAGACACTCAAATGAATACATAATCTCTAATCTCAACCTCTAATGGCCTTCTTCTCCAATTGGCATAACTTTTCTACCTACTCTGGGTTATAAGGAGTTTCTTTCTAATCAATTCTATTTGTTAGGTAGTTTAATCCACTAACTTAGGTCTTAATAAGCTCCTCTCCCCTAGCTCAACCCAACATAATAGGGATCTACACTTTTTCCCATATAAAGCCTCATAAGGGGCTATCTGAATACTAGAATAATAATTGTTATTATATGCAAATTTTGCTAATGGCAGATATGTATCCCAGTTACCCCTCATCTCTAACATACATGCCCTCAGCATGTCCTCTAAGATCTAGATGGTACTCTCAGTTTAACCATTTATCTGGGAGTGGTAAACAGTGCTAAACTGCAACCTGGTCCCTAAGACATGCTATAACAACCTCTAGAGAGTTTGATGTGAATCTGGGATCTCTATCTGACACTATGTTACTGGATACTCCATGAAGTCGCACTATTTCACATATATACAACTGGGCTAATTTATCTAATGAATAAGTAACCTTGATTGCTAAAAAATGTATAGACTTCATTAATCTATTTATAACTACCTAAATAGCATCATATCCAGAGGAAGTGTTGGTTAACTCCATAACGAAATCTATAGCTATACTATTCCATTTCCACTCATGGATATCTAGGGGTTGCAATAACCTAGTAGGTCTCTGATGCTCTATCTTAACCCTCTGGCACACTAAACACCTCGTCACATAATCCGTGACGTCATTATTCATTCCTAGCCACCAGAAAATTCTTTTCAGGTCTTGATACATCTTGGTGGCACCTGGGTGGATAGTATAATTACTTTTGTGTGCCTCTTATAAAATTCTCTCTTTCAATTCATTATTAGTAGGCACACAAATTTTGTTCCAGTATACTATCACACTATCCTTAGATATCCCGAAATCTGAAGTCCTGCCCTGGGAGATTTCATTCCTAATCTATCTAAAAAATTTATTCTCTCTCTGGGCATCTAAGATCTGGGCTCTCAACTCATTCTCAGTCCGAGTTTCACTCAAGAATAGTCTACTTGATACCAGCTAGCGAGAGAGGTTCAGATTTCTAAATTTCTCTAAGAGCTCCTACTCCCTAATCATCATATAAGCAGCGTGAATGGTTTTCCTACTCAAGGCATTGGCCACCACATTAGCCTTACCCGGATAGCATTTCAACACATAATTATAGTCTTTCAGGAACTCTATCCATCTCCTCTGTCTCATATTGAGTTCCTTTTGATCGAACAGGTATTGCAGACTCTTATGGTCACTATAGATCTTTATACTCGCACCATACAAATAGTGTCTCCAAATCTTAAGAGCAAAAACTACTACTACTAACTTTAAGTCATGTGTGGGATAATTCTCCTTATGAGGCCTTAGCTACCTAGAGGCATATGTCACTACCCTACCCTTTTGTATCAACACACATCCTAACCCTCTCCTCAAGGCATCACTATATACTACAAATGGTAAACTAGGGTCAGGAATGAGTAGCACAGGGGTAGTGGTCAATCGAAATTTCAACTCCTGGAAACTCCTCTTACATCTATCATTCTACATGAAAAGTGCATTCTTCTGAGTCAGCCTTGTAAGTGGCAAGGCCATTTGAGAGAAGCCCTGAATAAATCATTTATAATATCCTGCCAAACCAAGAAAACTCCTAACCTCAGTGATCGTCCTAGGCCTATCCCACTGTAACACAGCCTTCACTTTATAGGGATCTACTGGAACCCCATTTCATGAAATCACATGACCTAAGAATTTTACCTTGGTGAGCCAAAACTCATATTTACTCAATTTGGCATACAATCTCTTATTTCTCAGAGTTTCTAGAACTAATCTCGGATGCCTTTCATGCCCTTCAAAAGATCTAGAGTACATTAAGATATCATCAATAAAGACTATAACAAATTTATCTAGATACAGTCTGAATACCCTGTTCATGTAATCCATGAACACTGCAGGTGCATTTGTCTGCCCGAATGGCATCACAAGGAACTTATAAGCCCATATCTAGTCCTCAAGGCCATCTTTAGGACATTTTCAGCTCTCACCCTCAACTAGTGATACTCAGACCTAAGATCTATCTTAGAGAATATCGATGCCCCATCCAACTGATCTAATAAATTATCTATTCTAAGGAGAGGATATTTATTTTTGATAGTAACCTTATTCAATTCTATATAATCTATTCACAATCTCAAACTACCATCTTTCTTTTTCACAAATAACACTGGAGCTCTCCAAGGTAACACACTAGGGCATAGGAACCCTTTCTCTAACAACTCCTCTATCAGTTTCTTCAACTCAGCAAGCTCGGTGGGAGCCATCCTATAGGGAGCCTTAGACATCGGTCTAGCCCCAGGGACAATATCTATGGGGAGCTCTATCTCTCTCTCAGGGGGTAGACCACTAAAATCAAAATCTTTAGAGAAAACCTCTGAGAATTCCTTGACTATCGGGATCTCCTCTATCCCTTCTTCTACCTTAGCCTGAATAGAGAAAAAGACTAGAAACCCTTGACATCCATGCTCTAAGTATCTCTTAGCCTGGGTAGTAGTTATAAAAGATAACTCAGCCCCTATCCTAGGTATGGTCCCACAAGTAGGTACAGAGATGGTGTGATGCTCACAATCAAGAATAGCATTATTGGCAATCATCCAGTTCATACCAACAATCAAATCAATGTCATGGAATGGCATACAAATCAAATCAATAATAGTGTAACAATAGTTAAACTGTACAGTGATATTCAGATAAGTATGGGAAGTAACAACGTGGCTTCCAGTGGGTATAGTGATAGACAAACTAAATGGTAAAATACTAATGACCAGACCCAAATGTCTCACACAATCATAAGATATAAATGAGTGACTAGTACCTGAATCAAACATAGCAATCACAGAAAAATCATTCACTATGAGCGTACCTTGAATAAGACTAGAAGATGCACTAGCCTCTTGCTGAAAAAGGGCGAACACCCTGCCCTGAGTCTGTAGCCTAGGAGGAGGCGGTTTGAATGGAAGCACTGAATCCGCCTAGGGACAATTTCTGGCAATGTGCCCCAGCTTCCCACACTTGTAGTTGATCATTGTAGATTGTGGGGTGGATGACTGAGTCCTCAAAGGTTGTGGCCTCTTCTCTTTCTGTGGCCTCCTGCTCCACTGCACCTAGCTTTACTTCTTATTGGTAGGTGCTGAGCTAGCTCCCTTTTCTAGTCTCGGCCTCTTCAATTCTAGAGCCCCTCTCTGACTAGATACTGTGGCAACAGGCATAATGTCCCTCAAATTATTCTCGATCACTCTGTTGATCTCTATGAGGGTGTTAAAATTTCTAATCCTCTGTGGAGTCACTATATCTTTAATTAGAGGCTTCAATCCAATCTTAAACTACTTACACCTCCAAGGCTCATCATCGTATCTCTGGAGGTAGGAAGAATACTGAGACAACTCAATGAATCAGGCCACGTACTAATCTACTGTCATATCATCTGTCTGTTAGCCCCATGAATTGCATCTCCTTTTGCTTCCTCACTGAATTAGGAAAGTATTTCTCATAAAATTGCACTAGAAAATTTTTCTAGTTGATTTGCAAATTCTTCGTCTCCATTAGAGACTTCGTGCTACACCACCATCTATTAGCCTCTTTTTATAACATAAAGGTGGCTAACTGAGCTTTCTGCTCTGAGGTGCAATCCATCACTGAGAATATCTTCTTAGTCTCCATCACCCAGGCCTCTGCCTTATCAGCATCTAATTTCTTATCAAACACCGGCGGGTTGTTCTTCTTGAATTGGTTTAATTGTTTCTAGATGGACAATTGGTTTAATTGTTTCTAGATGGACAGTGGAGTCTAAGCTGACTCTAGGGGAGGTGGGCATGGAACACTAGAGGTGGAAGGCTGTTGTGCACTGGATGTGGAAGGCTAAGATTGAGGCGAAAGGGCCTCTCTCCTGGCTTCTTCCTACATAGCCAGGGCTCCCTGCAGCTGTATAATCATTTCATGTTACTACTGGATCATATACTATTGCTGGGCTATCACGTTCTCAAATTAGTCAATCCGTTCCTTGATAGCCTGCACAGGATCCTCAAACTCAACCTTAGGTTCCCTAGGTGGTCTGCCCCTGCCCCTGCCTCTCTGAGTCTCAACCGTTTTTACTAAAAAAAGAGCCACAGTCTTTAGCCCATAACACAGTTTAAACACATATACATAAATATTCCACCCGAAAATAAACCAAATATACTACTTAAGAGCCAAATATTGAGCAAAAGTGCCTGAACCTTTGCTCTAATACCATAAAATGTAACACCATATATTTTGTAGCTTATTTCATACTATCTCCATGTCTCATGCCATAAATTCCATGAAAGGACAAGGAAAAATGATATTAAAATAATGTCTTTCTTATCGTTGCATCATGTACAAATTTTTCATTCAGTGTCCCATGGATCATGTAAGCTCATGTATCACATTCTTATATTTAATTACATAGATATAACTCATTTTCATCTCTAAAATTGTCCTAGAGCTCGTGTATGGCAAGGGGATACATAAAATTCATGAATGCAATTTCAGCCAGAATTTTTTCCTTTTCTATCACAACTTTGGAAAATCATAGTTAATTCTAAAAAAATCAAAATAATGCATTTTTTGCCATTCTGGAATGTCTACGTTATGCTAAAAATATGTCCAAACCATGAAACACAACACAGAAGACGATTGACATTTGAAAAGGTGCAGAGGTCTGACTAGCCACTGGTATTATCATAGGTTTCTGCTACAAACTTTAAAAATATCCAATTAATTTCACAAAGTTCCAATACATGCAAATGATACCAATCTGGAAAGATATGGATGTTTTCTAGAGGCAAAAATTCATTCTAGACCATTCCAAGTTTGTTCAGCACATGAAAACTAATCAAACAGTGGCACAGGTCAAACTAGATGCCTAGTACTAGATAGCAATTTTGAAAATTAATATCTCACTTTCTAGGCATCCAAATGAGGTGCTTCTAGTTGGCATAATTCACTGGGAAGGTCTAACTTCTTTTTATAAAATTTCATAGTAATTGGACATCATTTGCCCTATAAGTGACAGAATTTCATTCCAAACCAAAGTTACAGTAACAATAGCAAAAACCAGAAAAATTCTCAACTTTGAAAATTCACCAAATATTCCATAAACATTCAAAAATTTTGCACTTTAGCTTTCCAAAAAGCTCTCAACAAGCTCAAGATGCATACCAAATCTCAAACTAGGAAGAGCTCATTTGGTCAAAAAGTGATATAGCCTCATGAAATGGTTATTTTTGCTCCCTATCAAGAGTTACTTTGGTCCAAATGGCCTCATCTTGAGTTTAACACCTCTTGGGCAAATTCAAAAGCATAATTATGACTTGGGTAAGCTATCCAAGTGGCCCCAAACCCCATGCATCTCATTTTGGCCACTCAACATCCATTAATACACTAAACATACATGCCGTTCAAGGGTCCAAATCCACAATCTCATTGATTTAATGTTACATAAAGTTTTTATAGAATCCATACATCATGTTACAAGTGCTCAAGGTCTTACACTACCTAAAATAATATATACAAAGCTTCTTTAATATTCCATTACAAGTTAGACTATAAAACGAACAAGGTGTAGCCATCCAATGATTTTGGCTTGCATTTTCTTGGTTTTGAGCACCACCTAGACATTTTAAGAGAGAGAGGAAAAGGGAAGTGAGGTTCCAAAAATCTCAATAGTTCACACACATCCATTCACATACATTCAAGGCATACATACATCAAGAATACAAATATGCAAGCATAAAGTGTGCAAAGCCACATTTCCATGCCACATTAATACATCAAACCATCTCCATGCCTTAGGGACTTTTGGTTTTTCCTCATCCCATTTCTAGGACTTTTGGAAATACCTCACCCTTGACCTAGGGACTTTTGACTTAGCCTCACCCATGCAAGGGACTTTTGGCCTAGTCTCACCCATGCCTTGAGACTTTTAGCACATCATCACCCATTTTAAGGGACTTTTGGCATCACCTCACCCTTAAGAGTCAATCTCACATTCAAAGGCATTCAAGAGCACACATTGGTACCAATGCAATTTCAAGAGATCATGTCGCATGTTACCAAATCACAAAAGCATATACAAACACAATGACATACATATGCATACTAGAATGCAAAAGAAGGAGGGGGCGACCTACCTTTCAATTTATGCAAGCTTACTTTGCTAATTCTTTACCCTTCTTGATTTCACAAGAGCACTTAGGTAGTTGGTTGTTCTCTTGATCTTGACATCACAAGGAACACACAATCATATACTTGAAGCAAGCCAAGACACTAAACTAAAATTTAAACACACATTTGGTTTCACAATTGGCATTATGGTCCCATAATTAGCTTAATAAAGCAACTCTTGGAATTCAATTTCTAAGTTCCATTCTCTTATTATTTCTAGACTTCTTAGACTCATTTATGGTCCTTGGAGCTATTACACGTTCACTTACACAATTGGAAATCTAAGTTGCTTCATAAAGTACCGTCATAGACACCATTGCTCCATCTCTCATTCCATGGCTTCTAAATTTTTTCCAATGGTTTCTCCCATCCTGTAACATCATATAAAGTCCCAAATCAAGGTTAGGACAAATTAAAACATCCTTCAACCTCATGCTCTTGCCTTGGCCTATATTTGTGAGCATAATGGGGTTCAAGAGGTTCTTGATTTTTCTTTGATGGTAGAACCACTTGGGAATGTTTCTAGGGGTCTTAGGAGCTTAAGGAAACATTCAAATACCCAAGGGAATACTGTCACAAAATCATATTTCATAATCTCTTCAAAAACCTAACACTTTCCTAACTTGCATTTCAATGAATTTCCTTGCAATTTCTTGCCATAATCCATCTCGCCAAGGTCTAAGACCATTGTTTCCCTCTTGGTTTTGGATAGAAAATCCCTCCCCCATATGGTTCTGGTCTAGGCCAAAAATCCACCAAGAAAGAAGCAACAAGGAGAAGCAACAACAACAAGTAGTTACCTTAGTTTTAAGCTTCTTTTTAATGCTTTTTTTCCTTAGATTGCTTTCTCTTATGAAATTCGAATTTCCCCCTTGTGTTATGGCCCAAAAACTGAACCAATCATCTTAAGAAAATCATGAAAAGAAAGCCAAGGAGGAAAAGGAAGAGAATTGGAGGAAGGAAGAGCATGAAATTTTATAAATTTTCTTACCTTTTTTTTTTTAATTTTTCTCTTCCTCCTCCTCCTCCTTTTGTATGCCTAGAAGAGAGCTTTCATTTCTGAAATTTGGGCTGAAGAAAAGTCATGCCTAATGAGGGAAGAAAAAGGGAGAAACATGTGGAAGGTTATGGAAGATTCAAGAAGCTTATGTTTCTAATTTTGCCTTTTCGTAATGGTAATTTTGTTTTGGCTTTGTTTTAGCTCCTTTTTTAAAACTATCTTTTCCATCATAAAATTTAGGTTTCTAATTTAATAAAATATATTTGGAATCACTCAAATTGGAAATAAAATCTTATCAAATGAATCGGTCAAAGTTTGGGTCAACTGACATTGAAAAACGTACACTGGAGGGGCTCTCGGGCTTTCCATGATTTTTGGGGACTCTAAGAACCCTAAGCAACTCAAAACTTTTATTTAAAAAAACCCTCTTATATGTTTTTCCAAATGTTACACTTATTTATAAAAATTCCATTACATTTCATCAATTTCCATTACAATTTATTTCTCCATCCTAACTCCATTTTTCTTTCAGTCTGAGCCTGGAATTATCATTTATAGGAGCTTAGGACTCTGCTTAAATTTTTCAGACATTATCTAGCCCATTTTAAAGGACTTGTTTTTATATGACTTAATTTTTTATTTTACAGAAATTGCATTTGTTACAATAAATGACTTCTCAAAATGGTTGTTCGTCGATAAAGTCTACATTGCAATAGTTTCTGAATTTGTTTTCATTAAACGGTTGCACAACCAAGGGATTAGTATATATGACCAGTCTACTGGCCCATTGATATCAGTTAAAGCTTTCTCCTTCCCCCTACATGCTTGATGGTAACTCAATGCCAATCCATATTCTCTGAATAGCTCACTACGAATATCATTCGACGTTTTATCTCTAGTTAATCTTACACTGTCAATCATTATAGATGCTATTAAGTCTACCCTTTGCTTGTGAGATACTATTAAGTTGTTTTGTGCAAAGTGAACATGCTCACTATAAAAAGTTCACACACTTAGGAAAGGTGTGCTCTTAACTATTGCATGCGCTATTAGCTTCCACTTGCATCCATTCACATTGCACTTGACAATCATCTTGTAGGGCCTATTCTCTAGGAAAGTATATCCAAATTTATGAGTAATGCTATATTTGTATATTGCTTGCTTGAATTCAACAGCATTTGAAAAAATTTGTCCACACCCAACAATTAAATCTATCCAATTGGCAAAATTTAATTCAGGCATTGGTAAAGGACACTTTGTATTGCACATGGATGAAGTACAAGTTCCTAGTTGGAACTGGAATGAACTAAATTTGAATTCATTTTGCATTTTCATTCATTTGATATTTTGTTAGACTAAAAGGTGATATCCAAGTATACAAATTATAACATATAGTAAATATTTACCGATAAGTCATAAAAGACTAATTTCTCACCTTGTTATTGAGTAGGATGGCGATGCTCTAGTTTGTTCCCCATTGATTATATATATATATGTGTGTGTGTGTGTGTGTGTGTGTGTGCATATTGATCATTGTATTTGATAAGTTGTTACACACTATTATCATCCACCAAGTCTAATAACTGAGAGGCATCAAATTTTAAGATGTATTTCAATTGCATTTCATCATAGTCCATGCATAATCTTACTCCTCTCATTAGTTCTTCTAACAATATCTCTTCCTTTATGAGTCTTCCACCCATTCGACCCCCTCATAGTGGATCTTTCTACTTGAATCTCTTAAAATTTGTCCACCTATATGAAAGTAGCAAAACCCCTCACCTGACATCTGATTTTCCATCATCTACTCATCATAACTACATCTAAAAAAATAAAAAAAGTTCAGACTTGTTCATTATTTTCAGAACCAAAACAACAATATCAACTAGAATAAAACTAAAAATATGCAGTAATATTCCTAAAAAGAAATAATAATATTTCTAATAGTTATTGCATTCTTTCAAATGGTACAAAACATAAATAATGGTAGTAAAACTATTAAAAAGTCCTTATAACTCCAGGTGCAGACTATCCTTAACAAGCACAAGAAGAAGAAGAAATCATTGCCATTAACCATAAGATTTTGAGAGACATAGCATATCATAAAATGCTGCTTACTCAATCATACAAAAAAGCCTTTAATATTAGCATATAAATAAGTCTCTCTAGGCCGTTTTGTTCTGCCTACACCATGACTATGAGTAGCTGCAAATAACAAGACGTGGAATGACAAGAGGACTAAATGAAGGGTAAAAGAAATGGGGGCAGAAAGGATGACAAATTAAAGGGCAGAAAGCTCAAGAAATAAAAGAGGAAGATCATGAAGGAAGCTAGAACTCGGGGGAAACAAAAATGGCAGAAGAAGAACTGATGGTGGGAGTAAATTGCATGGGCTTCATAAAGCTTGTTAACAAAGCAAAAGTAAAGGCATTTTTGTCCACCAATTTTCATTTGATTTTGTAGAATAATATTGATTTTTAAGGTCCCTCATAATAATATTTGCGTGATTTGAGTCTTTTCTTCTAATTTGTCCCGTGGTTTATACCAAAAAAAGGCAAAAGAGGATGGAGACAAGAAGAGACATTTGTGCTGCCAAAGGGCAGTGGTTGGGAGTAGTTGGAGTGGTTTTGTTTGGGAATTCAACTCCAGTGGAGAAAGAGATCATTTTTTAAGTGGTGTGGAGGGGACTGGCCTCTTGATAGCCAGCTTGTTGTTCTTGATTTCTTTTGTTTAGTTTGGGTCTAATTCCTTAAGGTGCTGGGTTTTGGTTGAGATTAGTCACTAATTCCTTTTGTGGGTCTGATAAAGTGTGACTCTTTTTTTATTAATACAAAACTCTAGTCCCATTTGCCATTTTTGACTTCTTTTCTGGTTTCCGGTGTTGTTTGTGTGAGTGAATATAAGAGGGTCCTAACAATTGGCATCAGAATAGTGCCGCCGAACAGGGATTGGTGAATACGAGAATGGAAGAACGTGTACACAGCCTAGAGCGTGATGTGGTGGAATTAAAGGAGAACGTAGGAAACGTGAACAGGGACGTTGGCACAATGAAGGAGTGGATGTTGGAGATGAAAGAGACCCTTGCTCCAATGGAGGTAGGAAATAGAAATTTGGCCAAGTCAAGGTCCAATAACTAAGTTAATACACCAACAGAGGACATTGTAGGTAACAGCCAGCCAACAAGAAGGATGTTAGCAAGTTCAGAAAATTGGAGTTACCTTTGTTCTCAGGCAAAGACCCGATAGGGTGATTGTTGAAAGTGAAGCACTACTTCCACATGAATAAAGTCTCGGAGGAAGAAAAACTTGAAGCTGTAATTGTGTGCTTAGAAGGTAAGGCTTTGAACTGGTTTCAATGGATGGAGGATCTTTGTTCACATCTGGCCGTATTTCAAAATAGAGCTTCTCCGTCGCTTCCCTCACTCACAACTGGGAGATGGGTACGAGATGCTCGTGTCAGTGAAACAAGACGGAAAGATCATGAAATTCAAAGAAAGATTCGAGCTGCTCATAGCACCCTTGAAGGATGCCCCAGATGAAGTTCTCGTTGGAGCTTTTAAGAACGTACTGAAGGAAGAAATCAGCGCAGAAATACACAGGGTTTGCATAGGAATCTTGCACGATCAGACGGAGCTAGCTCATCGTGTGGAAGAGAGAAACCGGTGCTTAAGAGGGTGAAGGAGAATCGGGTCAACAAAACCCGGAAGATCCAAACTGGGCCCACGTGAAGTTCATACCCCAACTTCCCTAGAATGACCCAAGCCCCTGACGTGGCCCAAGCCACAAGATTTTGACCGTCCTATAATACCTGTAGATATTAATTGAGATACAGAGTGGCCCTTTGTTTTTTTTTTTCTTGATATACAATAAGTTTTTTTTTTCTTTAAGGTCACAGTTATCACAATTTGTGTCACATCGTGATCCTTTTTTATTTTTATTTTTAAAAAATTAAAACCAATTGTAACCACATTAATTTTTTTAAAAATATATAGGGGTCATTGTTGGGGATATTTTTATTAAATTTCTTTATCTTAATTTTATTATTTTTTAAAATTGATACATGCAAATTTATTTAAAATAAAAAATTAAATGTTAATTATAACATGTAAAATTAAAAACTAAATATTAATTATAACATTTAAAATATTTTTTTAAATTGAAACATGTAGAATTATTTAAAATAAAAAATACATGTTAATTACTCAAAATAAAAAACTAAATGTTAATTTAATTTTCTTTAAAGTTGATAAATTAGTAGGGCTTTTTTTAAAGTTTGATGAGCAATTAATTATACTTGTTAAGTATTATTAAATTCTATATTAAGATGATAAAAATTTTATAATTGTTAAACAAAAAAGTCATAATTTAAAATAATCTTGTGCAATAACAAGACCAACAGTTAAAAACAAATATTTGATATGGCATAGGAAGTCATTTTTTTTTAATGTTATATATATTTTTTGTTTACTTGTATATTTATAATTTAGTTTTTCTTCTTCTTCTTCTTCAAAAGCAAACTCGATATGAGATATTGAGATATCGCTTGCTTGGAAAATAAGGGTGGGATAAGGATGGAGCCGCGTGGCACATGTAGTTAAGGGGAGACCAATGATGGCTTGAGAGCTGCATAGTGCAGTTGAACTGTAATATACCATTGCTGTTGTGATTCTACATAATGCAACCCTGATATTATACAATATGAAGAGCTGGCATGTGGCAGTTGAGCTTTATTTTTTTTGGATAATATTATTTGTTATCTACCAATTAAAACAATCCATGTGATGGTGTAATTTGGCGAGCCAGTAATTTACCGATACGTATATTTTCTTTATCTACATGAAAAGGTAAAAGACTAACTATGACATGCAGATAGAAGGGCCATAGTTGAGTAACTATGACCCTTGGCTTCAAAAAAAAGAAAGAGCCCAATTGTGATCCTTTTAATTCAAAAAAATTATTAATGGGGTCATGATTGAGGGCCAATCATGACTTTCATATATTTAAAAAACTAATGGGGTCAACGTTGGGAAAAAATGAAAATAAAAAAAAGGCACATCAAAACCATGACCCTTAGAAGAAAACAACTTATTGTATATCAAGCAAAAAGAATGGCAGCTCTGCATCTTAGTTATTGTAGTACGGTCAAAATCCACCTAATCCATTATTACAATTACTTTGGACTTGCACAAAACTAATAAGACAAAGCTAGTGAGTTGAAGACCAATAACAACACGACAATGACCCTTTTTGCCAAATATGGGAGCTTGTCCACGTAGTTGTCAGATGCTAAAATTGCCAAAAGAAGAGAGTCAGGATAGTGCTTTAAGTGTGAAGAGAAATTTGGATCTAATCACGAGTGTAAAAATAAGCAATTACAAATGTTGCTAGTTGCTACCAGAGGAAAAGCACAAGAGGCAAGGCACAGAGGTAAAGCACCAAAAGGAGATGGAAGAAGGAGAACCCATATAGAGGAAGAACGAGGAGGAGTCATGGAATTATCCATGAACTTTATTATGGGGTTAGATGACAGCCACACGATGAAGCTAATGGGGGAATTGAATGAAGAGAAAATTATGGTACTGAATGACAGTGGAACCCCACACAACTTCATCTCTTCAAGCTTGATGGAGAGATTAAAGGTGCCAGGGCATCAAATTACTGAGTGTATTGCTTTAGTGGGGGATGGACACAAGTTGAAGGAAACCAGCAGTGTTGAGACTTACTTTAAAGATACAAAACCTCCTAGTTAGATTCTAGTCATAGTATAAAAGGAATCCTTTTGAAATATAGTGTACTGTAAAAAGAATCTTTTTGATATATAGTTTAATGTAATAGGAATCCTATTGGTATCTAATTAAAATCTTAGTCTAATATGAAAGAAATTTAATCCTAGTGTTAATAGAATTTAATTAAAATCATATTTAAAATTTTCTTTTGTCTAATAATGCATAGAAAAATGCTATAATTCATATTCTCAAATAAACATACACACTTTATTAGAATTATACCCGTATTTATAGAATATATTTTAATTGATTATATGAAGCACATAATTTACTCTAATTAAGAGAAGATGTTACACTTTCATTGTAGTAGATAGCTATAGTTTTTTTTTTCTTTTACAATGAGACTTGAAGATGACATAATATATTTTTTTTAATTTTTATAATATTGGGGGTGTGCAAGGATCAAGATGGGATAGGTTGGGAAATTTTTTTTAAAAAAATTAGAACAAGGAAAGGTTGGAACAATATCTCAGGTTGGAATCGGTATCGGGCCAACTTTTTGACCCTATTAAACCTAGCTTAACCCGAGGTGTATATATATATATATATGGGGATTAAATTGAAAAGAATTCTTTTTAGGTTTTTTTTTTTTATAATTTTAGCCAAATTTTTTTACATATTTTATAAATTATAAATAGTTAAGGGGGTAAAGATTTATGTTAGGACTCTTCTAAGTATGATTATCACATTTATATAAAAAATAAATTAAAACTACATATTTTTTAAAGTTTTAATTATTATATTTGTGTTTTTTTTTTCTATTTTTTCCTTTGAGCCTATGTTTTTTTCCTATCTATTGTGTAAAATTTTGAAAAAAACATATAAAAACGAGTGGTTATTTGTCTAAAATAATTGGGCAAATATAAAAATTTAAATTTCTAAAATTTCAACACTTTTTTCTTAAAAAAATTGGCCTCCGAATTCAAAATCAAACCGAAACTTGAGCTAAAGTAATTCACAACCCATCCTGTCCTAACTTGTACACATGCCTATATAATATAATAGTTTCTTTATTCCTAAAATACCTTTTTATTAATTGTCCGTTATTTCGGATCCATATTCAATGAATTTCTATGGATCTTCTGCTTCAACATTTTGAACTTTTATTGCGTGAATAAATGAGTGGCGCAAATTATGGTACGCGCATTACCGGGTAGCTAGTGCCGGGTCAAATTTAGTTGGAAGAACCCACAATCTATGTTTCCAATTTTAGTTTTCCATTTAAAATATAGCAAAAGGAGACACAAAAATCGACGTGCTTAGCCAAGGTGACCTTGACTGGGTCGGATACACGCCTACCCCTAAATGAAAGTCTGTCCATGCGCCTCTACACAAACCAAACCCACCAAAAAAAAATGTCCATCCATGCGAGCTATAGGAAAATGAAATAAATTCCATCATATATGGGATATTCTTCCGTTTTTTCAGTATATACTGCAGCGATTTCTCTGCGATATAATTATGTGTTTTGAAATAGATAATTCTTTCAGAAACAAAAGGAAATAAATAATTCATCTTTAGTACATATTATATAACACGAATAATTCAATCCAATTTTTTTTTTCAAATTATTTACACTCTTAATTGCTAGACTACATGTTACCATTTGTAATTATTTCATTTTAAATACAATTGCCATAGACACTTCAGTCAGCGCGGTTCTATGTGGAAATTAAGGATATGGGCATACAAGGCACCTCTGATTCTAGATAGGGTCTGGCCGCTGGGGAGAGACGTGTGGAGTCCGTCAACTGTTTGGAAAAAATTCTATAATCTATGTGCTAAGATTTTGTTATAAAAGGAACACTAATCCCACCCAACTTCGATGCACAACACATTAGCACTTCGAAAAATCAAGTTGCATGTCACAAAGTGAAATGGCACTCAAAATGAATGCAGCGTTTGTCATGGGGCTTGCCATGGTAAGCCTTGTCTCAGTGGCATCTGCCATTTCTGGAACTGCCACCTTTTACACAGAATACGTTCGTGAGTATACAAATTAATCACATGTCTTTTACATGCTTAGATTAAAGTTGCAGCTTCTCCCCCCCCCCCCCCCCCCCTTCTCTTTTTTCTCCTCCCCTGCGGAGTCTGCATTGGTATTGTCTGACATGGAAGTTGGGATGAAAAGAATTTCTCTCCCCTAAAAATAATGTTGTGAGTGGCTTTTCTCCGACCAAAAATTTAAGAACATTACATATTTCCCAACCCGTTTAATTAAAACTTTTTTCACTTCTATAATTGTGTGCCCTTATTAACTTTTAGAAAGTGTGTTTAGCTAGATTGATTATTATATATATTGTTTTGATTTTTCAAATTTCACTTAAATTTTACTATTTTGAATTTATAAATATAGAAAGTTTTGTAAATTATCCTTAGGAATGAGAAATACCAGTGGCTTGACATGTCCATTTACTCTTTTTTTTTTTTTAGTTTAAAAATCAAACTTTATATTACTCACACACCTCTACATTTTTAGCAAGGTGAGAGTATGATTGAGAAAATTTGACCGAATCAGTTGATTGGATCAAAAAAATTGGTAAATTGACTATGATTTTGATTGCATTGACTTTGAAAATTAGTTGGGTAAAAAATCAATAAAATATCAATCAAACTAGTTAAAATTTGGTAAGAATTGGGTAGTTTGGCATTAAGATGGTCAAAAACTAGTTTTTACTTTTTTTTTTTTGGTGTCTAAACCAAAATTTTGGCATTTCATAGTAAAAATTTATTATATTTATTAGACTCTATCTAACGCATTTCATATAAATTTGTCGTCATATGTAATTAATTTATTTATTTTAAATATTATTTTATAATATATGTATCTATTAATAAATGTTAAATATCATATATACATATATATTTATACCTTTTTATATATTTTTTAAAAAATAATTTGACCTCAGTTTAATTATAACTAAATCATGAATCACTTCTTATCTCAATTTAATAACCAATAAGATTTTTAAAACATTGGGTGAGAATGATCTTTATCATTAATAGCTTTCTCACTTAATTTACTTTTGACCTTTAATAATAGTTTTATTATATCTCGATCAAATATATATGTATGCTTAGGGAAGGATAACTAGTAACATAATTGGCCAAAGAAAAGACCACAAACTTAAGCTCCTAATACCAACAGATTTGAACCGGCATGACATGATTGATTGTAAAGGTTCTGTTGACTCCATAAATCAAGTTTGGGAAGAGATTGCCAGAGATTATAGACTATTTAGATTTTCTTTGTATGATCCAAATTTTATGATTTTTTTAACTTAGACCCTCTAAAAAAAATCTAAATGATTTAGATCATCTGGGTATTCTTGGCCTAAATTTGATCTGGGCAGAGAGTTTGAATTGCCTTTTTAATCTGTTAATCCAACTCATGTTGGCATCATGAAGATAAGGATATGCTTGCTTAATTAGGCGTTTCCACCACCCCTCCCCTTTCTCTAATTGTTTATCAAACATTCACACTGTTGTGATTGGTTGGCAGCATCTGCATGCTATGGATACCAAGACCAGGGAAATATGATCGCAGCAGCAAGCGACTCAATCTGGGACAACGGAGCTGCATGCGGAAGAATGTATAGGATTACGTGCACTAGTGGGACCAACCAAGGTGTGGCTCAGCCTTGCAAGGGTGGAAGTGTCACCGTCAAGGTTGTAGATCGCTGCCCTTCCCCGGGATGCCAAGCAACTATTGATCTCTCTCAGGAAGCCTTTTCTGCAATCGCTGACCCTAACGAAGGAAAAATCAACATCGACTACACCCAGTAAATTCTGTTTTATTTCCATCACTATTAATTTATTTTATTAGCTTTTCAAGTTAATTATTTACTTTATTGTTATGTAACTGACTTTTCTTTGGTGTATTGTCAGGGTGTGAAGAGAATAGTCAGGCTGTATCATGGAGCATGTGGAGTTGATGGAGATAGAAAGAAAAAGAATAATAAATAAGAATAACGGACATGTACGTCATGGAAAATAGAGTTCATTTTCCATGGATAATGTGCAGAGCGTTCCGTCTTTTACGTTTTAATAAAATATTTATAGTTTTGTGCTCTCTCATAGATTAGAACTCTTTCATACTCTGATTGATCAAAATTAACTTGATTCTCAAGTAAAACTAAATATAATGAAAAATAGAAAGGAAGCTGTAATTTATAACACAGAATCAGAGAAGTTTGTGTTTACACATATATTCCACTAAAGGAACTATAATTTTGTTCTTTTTTTGGGGGAGAAAGAAACAATACATTGAAAGGAAACAAGATCAGATCAGGGAAAAATGTAGGGCCATCAAATTGAAACTATGCAGCCCAACCCACACGTTCGATATAAAGGAGATGAAACATCTAGAAAGAAATAAGGTGACATACCTTACTACAAACTAAATTGACTCAAACAAGACGCAACACCCCTCTAAGGTCAGATCTAAACTACAATATAGAAATTGATATATCTATGGATAAAGACAACTACAAAAGTCCTTCTTCCTTGAAGGGCAAAGCAGTGGTGTAAATCTGATAAGATGAGTTGTCACTACAGAAAAAAAAAAGTGCAGAATAGCGAGAGAAATCAACAAGGGAAAATTTTCCTTGCTCATCTCTTGTTCATCAGTGAAGGAATAGTGAAACAATGTAAATCCCTTGCGGATAATTGGGAACTAGAATGTAAAACACATGAACCCTTGCATCAAATTTCTATAACCAATTAGCAAGGGAATCGTGATGGAGACTTTCCTCACAAGTAAAATCCCTTGCTAAAACTTTAGCAAGAGAATGTTCCCTCATTAAAAAGGTTGTAAATTTATTAATCTTTAGTGAGGGATTTTTGCTTGATACTCCCTTACTAAGTCATGATAAAAATATTAGTGAAGGAATGGCGAGAGAACATTCCCTCGTATATTTGCAATAGGATCAAAAGCCCTAACCCCTTTTCTTGATACAAAACTTGCCTCTCCTTCAAAAAGTTGTGAAATCCTATATCATTGTCCACTTGCTGTACCATTGCAGCTACTATCACACACACACACACACACACTCTCTCTCTATTGTAGTAGCAAAGGCGTTTTATAGTCCACTCTTCAGCAACCATACTCCAAGTATTTCGTTTTTCTTATAGTTATGTGTACAGAGAAATCAAGGAAAAGATATTTAGTTAACAATAACATAAATTAACATGAGCAATTTCAATTCATAGATTGTGTTAGTCTAGAAGTAATCCAAGAAGGATGTTGAATTGAATTTTAAAATTATTTTTCTTTCTTTTTATAATTATTATTCATTTAACATGATGTTAAGTTTCTAAGGAATGTGATTCTACTCTCTTTAATAAAAATGCTTTAATCAAAAGATAAAGAAAATAGAAAAGAGAGAGAATCACAGAACCACTTTATATTGGTTCAGACCAATATTTCCCATGTCTAGTCCCAAACACAAAGCAAGGGTGTTTTATTCAATGTGGGTAATCACCAAGTATACAAAGAAACCTTATACCATTAACATAGTTCTATAGCTTTCACTACCTATCCTAAGACAACCTATTGGGATTCAGTACTAGGTTTTTATAGCTTTTCTTTTTTTCATAGGATTTTCTCACATGCTAGGTTTTTTCAGGACTCCTAGGAACTCTCTATAAGTTTTTTCTCAAGATACCTAAAAATTCTCTCCTAAGTTTTCCTATAAGACACCTAGAAACTTAATTTTGGAAGGAGATTCAGCTTAAACTCATGAACTCACTAAGGGTTTACTCAAATACAAAGGCCAACTAACACAGAACAATTACATGTTAAAGCACCATGAACAACTTTAGAGTGTACACATTCAAAGTTCTGTTCTCTCTTCCTAATTTCTTCTTCAAATGTTCTTTAATATATATCTTAACTTTTAGCTTAGTGATTGCTAGCTAGTAGCTTCCTTAATTTATGCATATATGCTCCAATATTTAGGAATTTGTCTTAAATTCTTCATATCAATTTGCAACAACTTCTTTCCATATTAGACAACCATTAAATATATAGGTCATTGTTTCCATGTATTATTTTTTTAGGTCAGCATTTTTTAATTAATCTTTATCAATGTGTTTCATTTTTGCTTCCTTTAAGTAGCAAGACTTTCTTATATAGCTTCCTTAATTTTAGACTTGGGTTTTTCAATCTTAGTTAGAAATATTTCATTAAAAAACACATGGAAAGAAATTAATACAAGGTCAAATAAGATGTTTCAATATAAATATCTTAACCTATTTAATTGATTCACTTTTTAAAAACTTTCCTTAAAAATGTCTAGATTGAAACCACTACCACAGAACACATTCATTGGTGGTTCCTGTAAAACCACGGACAAAAGCAAAGTATAGTTGGCGGTTCATAGTAACCGCTAACAAAAATTAAAGAAATGTTCCTTTGTTAGTGGTTCTAAATGAACTGCCAATAAAAGATTCCTTTGTTGGCTGTTCGTGTAGAATCGCCAACAAAGGCATGCCTTTTGTTGGCGGTTCATCTGAACCACCAACAAAATTACCTATGTTGGCAGTTCATAGAGAACCGCCAACAAAGGTATAGCCTTCGTTGGCAGTTCTATACAAGAACCACCAACTACTTTAAGTTTAAATCTCCCTATTTCCTTTTTGCATTTGCCCCCCCAGTACTCCCTTCTTCTCTTTGCCATTATCCTTCTGCCTACTATTCTCCTTACATCGTGCCCCCCGTTCACCTGGTCTTGTGCCTGTCGTTCTCCCTATGTTGCACCCGCTGTTTGCCTCGCCTCGTGCCCGCCATTCTCTTAGTGTCTTGCCTGTCGTTCTTCCTATGTCGCATAAGCCATTCGCCCTACATCGTGACCACCATTCTCCTTGCATCATGCCTGTTGTTAGCCCCACCTAGTGCTTGTCATTTGCCCTGTGTTGCACCCGCTATTCACCTCGCCTCATACCCGCTCCTGTAAGTTCATCCCATTTTTGTATTTTTATTTTTTGCAAAATTAATTGTTTTAATCAATGTATTTTTTCTTTAAACAAATTAAGTGGTAATTGTTTTTCTCCATTTTGGGTTTCCATCCTCCATTCCTCTATTTTTGCATCTGTGCCTTTTTTCTGGAACTATTTCTTTTTTAACAAAATAATTCTTTTGGAATGAGCAAAATATAATATAGCTAAATTACTTACATACAAAGAGAAAAAAATTATTCTGTCATTGTTCTTTGATTATGGACTGTTGGAATATTGTTCTAGGCTTAGGAAACTTACATTTTTATGCTGTCATGCTACTGGTTTTTCTTTGAGATATAGATTGCAACAAAAGAATAATTAAATAGAGTTATATTTAGTAAAGTAATAGGTAGGAGTCCAAGCAAATTGAAAGTCATTAATCATATTTCTCTTAAATTGGTTCTTTTTAGATTGAAAAGGTATGGATTGAAAATGGATGTCTACCAATTATCTGTCTAGGGAATATAAGGATAGAGTAAAAAAGTTTATTATGTTTGTAATTAAGCATGCAAAAGACTCTAGTAAAATTATATGCCCTTGTTTGAATTGCTGTCATGTGAAGCGAATTAGTGCAGCTGAGTTGGAAGATCATTTAGTGTGCAATGGGATTGACCAAAGTCATAGATGTTGGACAAAGCAAGGCAAGACAAAGGATGAGCATAGTAACTAGAAGTATAGTGGGAGCTGTGCCTCAAACAATTTTGATACAGGTACATACGAGGCTAATCGTCTTGATGAGATGGCAAATGTGGTTGAAATGGATCTTAAGGATTATCCTGAAATGTTTGAGAGGTTGAAAAGTGATGTAGAAAAGCCATTATATTCTGGCTATACTAAATTCACAAGTTTGTCATCAATGTTAAAATTGTACAACTTGAAAGCGAGAAATGGATGGAGTGATAAGAGCTTTATAGAATTGCTTGCACTTTTGAAGAATATGCTACCAAAGGATAATGAGCTTCCTAGCTAAACATATAAGGCCAAACAAATGTTATGCTCCATTGGCATGAGCTATGAGAGGATACATGCTTGTCCTAATGACTGCATTTTATTTTGGAATGAATATGTACTGTTAGAGAAGTGCCTAAAGTGTAATGCCTCTAGATATAAAAAGAAAGAATCGAGTCTGGCAAAGGTGGTATGGTATTTTCCCATCATACCTAGATTTAGACATATGTACAATAGTGCAGAAGATGCAAAACACTTGACATAGCATGCTTTGAAAGGATTCAAGATGGCAAGCTTTGACACCCTGCAAATTCTCCTCAATGGAAAAAAATTAATCATAAGTACCCTGATTTTGAGCAAGAAGACAAAAATTTACATCTTGCATTAGCCACCGATGGAATGAACCCATACGGTGTCTGATGATCGTGTCGTGCAATCTCAAATAAAACTAGGTAGCAAAGTAAATTTGTAGATAATGGTGCAACCTAGGTCATCTTCCCAAGGAGTTTGTGCCTTAAATTGTTTATGGAAGAATATTCTAAGTATTACTATTAGGATCTAATTTGGGGGTTTGATATGCTAGAATTTAATTGAACTAAAATTAATTGACAAGAATTAGAAATCTAAAACTAAGTTCAAGTGATTTATCAAGTAAATGAGGTAACTAGCTTTCAATTGGATTCCCTAGAGTTCAATTATCCTTGCTCTATTTAGCTTACCAATTTAGGATTAAGTTCTTGCTCTTTAGTGCATTCCTCATAAGGTTCTTGAATAACCATCCAAGATTCAATTCATCAATTGTTCAAAGAATTTTGCAACCACAAGAAACCTTAAACAACTAATTAATTGGATTAAGAATAAGAACACACTACACTAAATTTGATTAATTTATGAAAGCTACTGCACAATTCACTCAAGATGCTAATTCACCAATTAGATTAATTAACCCCTCAAGCAATTAATTGCACAAAAGTTCCAGCTAACTAACCCAATAACCATTGCATCAATTAGCCTAAAGTCAAGAGGAATTTAGAGTTCAATTGCACAGCATTAATTCTGGAATTTTTTTCCAAACACATGATGATCAAAAATAATTCCAAAATTCAAATTAAGTTCGATCCAAGACTTAATTCAATCCAGTAATTCTAGCAATTAAATTCCTAAACCAAAAAGCTAAACCTAGACAAATTGATGAAGGAAATAATGCTAAAATCAAAAGATTGGACAAGAGAGTTTTATCCAAATTCAATAGGAGATGTAGAGCTCAAATCTTCATCTAGGAGAATTCAATCTTCAGCTAGCCACCACAAGGAATTCAAGCTGCCATGGAAGGATCAAATGAAGGAGAATCAATCAAAGAGGCAGCCATCGAGAAAGAAAAAAAACTCTTCTTCTTCAACGGTGGAACCTCCCTTTTTGTTTCTGCCGTCTTCCTCTTCAGTTCGATGTCTCCCGAGCGTTTTTCTCTTCTAGGTTTTTATTTTCACCTCTCCTCGTTGTTCACGTCTCCCTCCTTCTGATTTAGCACGCTGAAATCCCGCAAATAATCCTCATCCTCCAGCTTAATTCCCACGTCAGCCAGTAGCCTCCTTAATTCCACGTGCTCAGCTCTCTTAATCCAAATCTGAAGCTCCTTCATGTGTGTATAGAGTGTGGGCCCCATTCTTTTATTTTATTATTTTGTTTCATATATTCTGTTTCATGCTTTCCACTTTTCACGTAGCTTCCTTCTTGTATTTCTATTCCAGTAGCTCGAGTTCTGTTCGTGTTGCTTCTTGCATGGTTCTCATCAACTCTCCAACTCGTCTTCCTCTTTTCTCAAATCCCAGCCACGTTGCTTCTGCATGTATTCAGAGCTTCTTCATTCAGCCCATAACTCTTCTTGTTTTCTCTTAAACTTGTGGCCTTCATCATGCAGCTTCGTCTTTGTTCAGTCACATTCTGCCATGTTGCTTCGTGCATGTTTAGCTACTGCCCCCACGTGATTTTCATGCGAAGCTCCAGCGTCTTTTTGTAGCTTCATTTAATCCTTCATCAATTCGTGTTGCTGCTACGTTACTCCTCCCCTGTTTCTGTAGCTTCTTTAAGTGGCAGCCTCTTTCTCTTTGTGTTCTCGAGTTGTAAGTTGCTGCATGTTACTGTTTCTGTTCCTGGATGCACGTGAACTCCATTCAAGTGCTTTTCTACGAGTTTCCTCCTCTATTCAGACTTACAAACCAGCTCGAGAGTGCTTCCACGTTCTGCAGCTTAATGAATCACACACTGCCTCCCATATCTTTTCTTTTTTCTCAGCTTGCAACGTAGGAAACCGAAGCCTCTTCCTACAGCTTATGCATGTTTGCATTCCTCTGTTCCAGCTTCTCTTCTTCATTTAAACTCCCTCCAACATTGTTCTTCTCTGTTTGGCTACTTGTGTGTGTTGTTGTCCCTCTTCGAGCCAAAACCATGCCTTTCTTCCTTTGCCACGAGTTTCCTTTCAAGCTTCCCTTCATGCAGCTCCATTCATTGTGTTGCCTCTTCTTTATTCCAGCCACTTAGGATTGCATGGTGTTTTAGACCTCATACCTTCTCCAATTCAATTTTCCATCCAAGCTTTAATTGTCCATTGAAATTCTACACACAAAAATTGGAAGGTATTAAGTGGAAATATTCAGAATTTATTTAAGATAAATTTAAGCATTAAGAATCAATAATTTGCAAATTAATTCCTCATTTGTAAAAATGGCAAATTAAAATCAAATTCCACTTAATTAAATTCCTAAAGCCATAATTGGATACTAAAACACCTAAATTAGGGGATTAAAATATATAAAATATCATGCTTATCAAATTCCCCCACACTTAAACCCTTGCACTCCTGGGCAAAAGAAAACTAAAGCTCCAAGGAAGAGATAGTGGAAAGAAAATTAAAAGAAATAGAGCTGTATAAGTCACTTAGCACAAGGAAGCTCAAAGCGAATCAATAGCTCAATTCTCCAAGTCATGTTACTTGCATTAATGCATCAAGTACTATGGCAATACACTTTATCAAAAATGAAATGCAATGACAGTCCCTCACTTGGATTTGTGTTTATCATTCTCCTCTTTAGTGTTTAGGATGTAGTGCTTACTCTCAAATTCCATCCTATCCAACCTTACTACCATAAGCTTGGCAATCATCTACATCTCCACCACCAAAATCAAATGCCAATGAATGAATCAAAAGGTCTTTATTATGGTTGTAATGTAGGCTAAGGTATGAAACAAGTGGTAAACAGAAAAATGAAGGAAATTCAAAAGCAAATCGGATGCTTAAAATCATCAAGAGCATTAAAATAAGAATAAGGATGGAGTAAAAATGCATTTTAAGGCCCTTTTAACCACAAACAGAAAAATATGTACTAAGAGAACAACTTTATTTCCCTTTTCAAATTTTTTTTTCTTTTCTTTTTTTTTTTTTCATTTTTTTTTCATCATGCATTTTTTTTTTCAACTGCTTCTTTTTTTTTTTTTTTTTTGGGAAATACTCTTGAAGAAGAGGGAACAAATGGCCTATAAATGATGTACGAAATACACCTCCATCTACCTTAACAAGATATAATGCTCTTAATAATCGAAAGCATCCTAATCAAGGTAGGAAGAACATTGATTTGATTTTCATGGCTAGAAGGCTAACAAGGAAAAATATAAGGCCCAAATGGGAAAAACAAATGGATTAAACTCATATCGGTTAGCTTTTTGGCTTTGGCTAAAACAAAATAACAATGAATGCCTTAATCCTTTTCATCATGGCAAATGAATAAATGTGGCCTTGAATAAGATTCAAGCCAAGTTCTAGAGTAAAAGTAAGATAGGAGATACACACTAGAAATGAATAAGCAATAGGTTCAAAAATCTCACAGGGTAAATTGACTATCATCAAATTTCATTAAAGCAAAGCTAATTGCCACTTAACTTGCATTCTTAATGCAAGGTCAAATCCTTCTTAAATCAAGATGTATCAAAGCCAGGATCCTCTTAATGCTAGCAACTTACACAAAAGCATAGTTTAGTTTTTTTTTTTTTTTGATCAAATAACACAAAACTAACTAAAAACCTAGAAACTAGAAAAATCAACTAACCGAAATAAAATAAAACTAAAAATTTATTTGTATCCCCCCCACACTTAAACATTGCATTGTCCTCAATGCCAGTACTCAATCCAGAAAACAGATAAAGACAACACAATATAAAAGGGGAAAGAGAAAGAGTACAACCGGGATTCAGGGTGGGTTATGAAGTTAGAGCTCCTCCTTGTTATCCCGTGGAACTCCTTCATAAAAGTGTTTGAGCCGATGTCCATTAACTTTGAATTTAGCTCCCGTTTGCTCATCCAAAAGCTCAACTGTACCAAAAGGGAAAACATTAGAAACTATATAAGGACCTTCCCATTTAGAACGAAGTTTACCTTGCATAAGCTTCAGACGGGATTTATAGAGTAAGACTTTTTGGCCTACAACAAACTCTTTCCTTACAATCATCTTGTCATGGAATGCCTTTGTCTTCTCTTTATAGATTCTTACATTGTCATAGGCTTCCAATCTGATCTCTTCAAGCTCTTGGAGTTGGAATTTTCTGTGAGATCCTGCTTCATTCAAATCCAAATTACATTTCTTTACGGCCCAGTAAGCTTTGTGCTCCACTTCCACCGGTAAGTGACATGCTTTTCCAAATACCAGCCGATAGGGTGACATGCCAATAGAAGTCTTGTAGGCAGTCCTGTAAGCCCAAAGTGCATCATCCAGCCTCTTGCTCCAATCCTTTCTATTCGGCTGCACTGTTTTCTCTAAAATTTGCTTCACCTCCCGATTAGAAATTTCTGCTTGGCCATTTGTCTGAGGGTGGTATGGAGTAGCTACTTTATGCACAACACCATACTTGCTAAGCAAGCTATGCATACTCTGGTTACAAAAGTGAGTGCCCTGGTCACTGATAATGGCTCTGGGAATGCCAAACCTACAGAAAATGTGAGAGCGAACGAATTCTACAACCACAGAAGAATCATCAGTCCTGGTGGGTTTGGCTTCCACCCACTTCAAAACATAATCAACAGCCAGTAAAATGTATGAAAAGCCAAAAGAAGTGGGAAAAGGTCCCATAAAATCAATGCCCCACATATCAAAGACTTCACAAAATAAGATAGGGTGTTGTGGCATTTCATTTCTCCTAGATATGCTACCTGTTTGTTGACACCGAACACATCTTTTACAAAAATTAAAGGCATCACGAAACAGGGTAGGCCAATACAATCCACTATCTAGAACCTTCCTAGCTGTGCGTTTTGAACTAAAGTGACCTCCACATGCTAGTGTGTGACAAAAATTTAAAACAGAATCAAATTCTATATCAGGCACACAACGTCTAATCACTTGGTCACTACATAATCTCCACAAATATGGATCATCCCAAATATAATACCTAGCTTCACTCCTAAACTTATTCAACTGATGTTTAGTCAAATCAACAGGTAGTTCAGAAGCAGCTAGATAATTTACTAAGTCTGCATACCATGGATAAAAACTATGCACAGCACATAAATGCTCATCAGGGAAATCATCATCAATAGGTAAGGAATTTACTTTTGAAGCTTCAATTCTGCTCAAGTGGTCTGCCACCAAGTTTTCAACTCCACTTTTATCCCGGATGTCAATGTCAAATTCTTGAAGTAGAAGCATCCATCTGATCAATCTTGGCTTTGCATCGGGCTTCTTCAGCAAGTACTTCAAGGCTGCATGATCAGTAAAAACAATAACTTTAGTATCAAGTAAATATGATCTAAATTTATCTAAAGCAAAAACAATAGCAAGAAGCTCTTTTTCTGTGGTTGTATAGTTTGCTTGGGCCCCATCCAAAGTCTTGGATGCATAAGCAATCACATGGGACCTCTTATTCATTCTCTAGCTCAAGACTGCACCTACAGCAAAATTAGATGCATCACATAAAAGCTCAAATGGGAGGGTCCAATCAGGGGGTTGAATAATGGGTGGGGAAGTCAAGCATTTCTTAAGTTCATCAAAAGCTGTTTTACATGCATCATCAAATTAGAAATCAACATCTTTTTGTAACAACTTAGACAATGGCAAAGCAATTTTACTAAAGTTCTGAATGAATCTTCTATAAAAACCTACATGACCTAGAAAAGATCGGATTTCCCGAACACATGTCGGGTATGGTAGAGAGGTTATAACATCTATCTTAGCTTTATCTACCTCTATGCCCTGTTCAGATATAATATGACCCAATACAATACCTTTCCGAACCATAAAATGACACTTTTCAAAATTAAGTACAAGGTTCTTCTTTATGCATCTAGCTAGGACTCTATCCAGACTACATAAGCAATCATCAAAAGAGTTCCCATATACAGTGAAATCATCCATAAAAATTTCTATACAATGTTCAAGGAAATCACTAAAAATGGAAACCATGCACCGCTGGAAGGTCCCAGGGGCATTGCAAAGACCAAAAGGCATTCGTCTATAGGCATATGTTCCAAATGGGCATGTGAATGTCGTCTTCTCTTGATCCTCCGGGGCTATGCATATCTGAAAGTACCCTGAAAATCCATCCAGAAAACAGTAGTGAGATTTATCAGCTAAACGCTCAAGCATCTGATCAATAAATGGAAGGGGGTAATGATCTTTTCTAGTGACTAAATTAAGCCTCCTATAGTCAATGCAAACCCTCCAACTATTCTGTACACGGGTGGGCACCAATTCATTATTCTCATTTCGGATCACTGTGATCCCTGATTTCTTTGGAACTACCTGCACAGGACTAACCCACTGACTGTCAGAAATAGGATATATTATACCAGCAGATAAAAGTTTAGAAACTTCCTTTTTAACCACATCCAGAATAAGTGGGTTCAGTCGCCTTTGAGGTTGCCTTACTGGTTTTGCTCCTTCTTCTAACAAAATTCTGTGCATGCATGTATCAGGGCTAATCCCAGGTATGTCAGCTAAGGTCCACCCTATTGCTTGTTTTCTCCTCCTTAAGACCTCAAGAAGCTTTTCTTCCTCCTCTGGAATAATGTCACTAGCTACAATTATTGGAAGCTTCTCATTTTCCCCCAAGTAGGTGTACTTGAGATTGTCTGGAAGCGGTTTGAGCTCTAAGGTGGGGGCTTGCTCGACCGAAGGAATGAGTTGTTTGATTTCAATCTCTTCCATGCTAAATACCTGTTCAGACAACTCACAGACAGAAGAAACAACTTTCCCATCTTTGGGACTATCAGTAGAAGGAGTATGGGAAGAATCAAAAGAATCAGTAGTCAAATGAATATCAGTATCATGATTCCCTAAACTATCCATATCAACATGCAAAGACTTATCAGTACCAGAAAGATCAACAAGACCAGTAAAATCAATAGATGTTCTAAAGGAAATAGAATCAATCTGATTAGTAATAGATTCTGTAGAGTTAATTTCATCATACAAGCTCAAAAATTCATCAATTTCTCTACATATAGTGCAAGAATGAGAGTCATCACAATTATGTTTCAAAGAATCATCAAGATCAGCAATATCATAGGATTCAGTCAACAACCTATCCCTAAAATCAGCACTGGCATCATCAACTAACATATCAATCAGGCTAATATTAAAAACAGAGTTATCATCACAAGGATATTTCATGGCATCAAATATATTAAATTGTATCACATTGCCAGCAAACTCCATTTGAAGAGTACCTTCATGCACATTTATAATTGTTTTAGCAATTTTCAGGAAAGGTCTACCTAAAATGAGTGGGGCATGTCCACTAGATCTATATCTATCATCTTCCATATTAAGGACATAAAAATTAGCTGGAAAAATTAAATCTTTTACCTTAACCAGAACATCCTCCAACACTCCTGAAGGATAAGCAATGCTCCTATTTGCCAGCTGCACAACCACTCCGGTAGGTTTCAGCTCTCCCACCTGCAAAGATGAATAAACAGATTTAGGCATAACATTTATAGCAGCACCAAGATCAATTAAAGCATCAGAAAACTCAAAATTTCCAATGGTGCATGGGATTGTAAAAGTGCCCGGATCTTGACACTTAGTGGGCATTGTTGGCTGTATGAGTGCTGAAACATTCTTGCCAAAATTAACTTTTTCATTCCCTCTCAGACGCCTCTTGTTGGTGCATATCTCCTTGAGAAACTTAGCATATTTAGGAATGGTCTTGATTGCCTCCAACAGGGGTATATTGACTTCAACCTTTTTAAAAGTCTTAAGAATCTCTTTTTCTGCATCTGCTTCCGTTTGCCTCTTTCCCAAGGTAGGTCTATGTGGGAAAGGCAAAATTTTCTTTGGCTCCTCCTCATTATTAGGCTCATTTGGTGCGGCGTGTGTTTTTAATGACGCCGACTTATCCATGGTGGTGGTATCTGCGGATCCCTGAACTTCTTTTCCACTCCTAAGAGTGATGGCACTGACATTGCTATTATTCCTCGGATTAACAACTGTCTGTGAGGGTAATTGGCTTGAACCTTGGCTTTTTATTTCATTGAGAGAATTAGCTAATTGGCTAACCATATTTTCCAAATGCTTGTTCTGATTTTTCATGTTAGCCAATTCTTGTTTATTTCTAGCCTCATTTTGATCCATCTTTTCCAAGAGTTGCTTCATCATAAACTCCATGCTGTTATTTTTTATGGGTTCCTCTTGGATAGGAACTGATTGCTTAAGAGGTTGGGAATACTGTGCATTTGGTCCTACAACATTGTATCTATTTTGCTGTTGTCCTCCCCCAAATCTCAGGTTAGGGTGATCCCTCCATCCTGGATTGTATGTATTAGAATAGGGATCATATTTTTGTTGCCCTTGTTGCATTGGCCTAACTGGAAACATCCCAGCACAAGCCTCTACCCTGTCCTCTAACATAGGGCACTGATCAGTAGTATGTGTGGCTAAAGAGCATATATCACACAGGGGTCCTACCAAGGTAGTAGAGGAAGATGTCTATCCAGATGCATAACACTGTGGATAAGAATATGTCTGAGCAGGGAAGGACTGTGGTGCACAAGTCTGAGAAGGGATGGAGGATGACTGCTGCCGATCTAAAGCAAGCTTTTGGAGCACAGTAGACATTACTTCAAGTTTGCTCTCAATTCTCTGACCATAATCTGGAGTACACAATTCATTGACTCCTCTTGCTGTTTGCATTGATCTGGACCCAAATTGCTGAGCATTCTGAGCCATCTTATCAATCAGCTCCCAAGCTCCTGTAGGTGTCAGATCACCTAAGGCTCCCCCAGAGGCAGCATCAATCATATTTCTGTCCATGATCAACAGCCCCTCATAGAAGTACTGTATAAGCAACTGATCAGAGATTTGATGGTGAGGGCAACTGGCCAACAATCTTTTAAATCTTTCCCAGTACTCATATAAAGTCTCTCCATTATTCTGTCTGATCCCACATATCTCTTTCCTTATTGATGCAGTGCGAGATGCAGGAAAGAATTTCTCCAAGAATAACCTCTTCAGTTGGTCCCAAGAAGCAATGGCACCGGGAGGTAGATAGTACAACCAATCCTTGGCTAAACCATCCAAGGAAAAAGGGAACGCTCTGAGCTTGATTTGTTCCTCTGAGACACCTTGTGGCTTCATTGTAGAGCATACAACATGGAATTCTTTTAGATGTTTGTGAGGGTCATCTCCTGCAAGTCCTTGAAACTTAGGAAGTAAGTGAATCAATCCAGATTTAAGCTCAAAGTTTGCATCTAATTCTGGATATTGTATGCAAAGATTTTGATAATGCACATTAGGAGCTGTCAATTCTCTAATAGTTCTAGCATGCATGTTATTATTCAAATTTGCATTCACATTCAAGTTAGCCTGAACATGCATATTCCTGTTAGCATTTATTTGATCTTGTTCAGCCATATTATCACTAGCAAATTGAAGTGCACAATCAATTCCTTGCACAGAATCAAAAGCAGATGAATTAGAGCTATTAATTCCTACACTATCCTTATTTTTCCTAATCCTTTCTTGTCTTCTAAAGGTTCTTTCAATTTCTGGATCCAAATTAATTAATTTTTCACCAGAGCTTCTTGTCATACACCAATTAGACAAGCAAAAATTAAGAAGGAACACAAAAATCAACAAAGAAAAATTAAAACAGAAAATCTAGAAAAATTAGAAAAATCCTAGAAAATTCGAAAAAATACTAAAAAATTCAAAAAAGTGCTCTAAACGTTAGAATTTGGCCAAAAAATGGTGCACCTAATAGCTAAGCTATTACTTTTACTCAAAACACCCAAAAACTTTGAAATACAGAATTTCAGAATTTTCTGGGCACTTTAAACGAAAATTCCAGCAAGCAGGCAAATTAATACGCAACACCGAAATTACCAAATTCCAAGTTCGAAACATAGCAAAAATTGAGCTAAAATAAAATCAAAACAGAGATAAAACAAAACAAAAACACCTAGAAAATTTTCTCAAACAATTAAGAAACTAAACTCCTCGGCAACGGCACCAAATTTGATGATCGTGTCGTGCAATCTCAAATAAAACTAGGTAGCAAAGTAAATTTGTAGATAATGGTGCAACCTAGGTCATCTTCCCAAGGAGTTTGTGCCTTAAATTGTTTATGGAAGAATATTCTAAGTATTACTATTAGGATCTAATTTGGGGGTTTGATATGCTAGAATTTAATTGAACTAAAATTAATTGACAAGAATTAGAAATCTAAAACTAAGTTCAAGTGATTTATCAAGTAAATGAGGTAACTAGCTTTCAATTGGATTCCCTAGAGTTCAATTATCCTTGCTCTATTTAGCTTACCAATTTAGGATTAAGTTCTTGCTCTTTAGTGCATTCCTCATAAGGTTCTTGAATAACCATCCAAGATTCAATTCATCAATTGTTCAAAGAATTTTGCAACCACAAGAAACCTTAAACAACTAATTAATTGGATTAAGAATAAGAACACACTACACTAAATTTGATTAATTTATGAAAGCTACTGCACAATTCACTCAAGATGCTAATTCACCAATTAGATTAATTAACCCCTCAAGCAATTAATTGCACAAAAGTTCCAGCTAACTAACCCAATAACCATTGCATCAATTAGCCTAAAGTCAAGAGGAATTTAGAGTTCAATTGCACAGCATTAATTCTGGAATTTTTTTCCAAACACATGATGATCAAAAATAATTCCAAAATTCAAATTAAGTTCGATCCAAGACTTAATTCAATCCAGTAATTCTAGCAATTAAATTCCTAAACCAAAAAGCTAAACCTAGACAAATTGATGAAGGAAATAATGCTAAAATCAAAAGATTGGGCAAGAGAGTTTTATCCAAATTCAATAGGAGATGTAGAGCTCAAATCTTCATCTAGGAGAATTCAATCTTCAGCTAGCCACCACAAGGAATTCAAGCTGCCATGGAAGGATCAAATGAAGGAGAATCAATCAAAGAGGCAGCCATCGAGAAAGAAAAAAAACTCTTCTTCTTCAACGGTGGAACCTCCCTTTTTGTTTCTGCCGTCTTCCTCTTCAGTTCGATGTCTCCTGAGCGTTTTTCTCTTCTAGGTTTTTATTTTCACCTCTCCTCGTTGTTCACGTCTCCCTCCTTCTGATTTAGCACGCTGAAATCCCGCAAATAATCCTCATCCTCCAGCTTAATTCCCACGTCAGCCAGTAGCCTCCTTAATTCCCCGTGCTCAGCTCTCTTAATCCAAATCTGAAGCTCCTTCATGTGTGTATAGAGTGTGGGCCCCATTCTTTTATTTTATTATTTTGTTTCATATATTCTGTTTCATGCTTTCCACTTTTCACGTAGCTTCCTTCTTGTATTTCTATTCCAGTAGCTCGAGTTCTGTTCGTGTTGCTTCTTGCATGGTTCTCATCAACTCTCCAACTCGTCTTCCTCTTTTCTCAAATCCCAGCCACGTTGCTTCTGCATGTATTCAGAGCTTCTTCATTCAGCCCATAACTCTTCTTGTTTTCTCTTAAACTTGTGGCCTTCATCATGCAGCTTCGTCTTTGTTCAGTCACATTCTGCCATGTTGCTTCGTGCATGTTTAGCTACTGCCCCCACGTGATTTTCATGCGAAGCTCCAGCGTCTTTTTGCAGCTTCATTTAATCCTTCATCAATTCGTGTTGCTGCTACGTTACTCCTCCCCTGTTTCTGTAGCTTCTTTAAGTGGCAGCCTCTTTCTCTTTGTGTTCTCGAGTTGTAAGCTGCTGCATGTTACTGTTTCTGTTCCTGGATGCACGTGAACTCCATTCAAGTGCTTTTCTACGAGTTTCCTCCTCCATTCAGACTTACAAACCAGCTCGAGAGTGCTTCCACATTCTGCAGCTTAATGAATCACACACTGCCTCCCATATCTTTTCTTTTTTCTTAGCTTGCAACGTAGGAAACCGAAGCCTCTTCCTACAGCTTATGCATGTTTGCATTCCTCTGTTCCAGCTTCTCTTCTTCATTTAAACTCCCTCCAACATTGTTCTTCTCTGTTTGGCTACTTGTGTGTGTTGCTGTCCCTCTTCGAGCCAAAACCATGCCTTTCTTCCTTTGCCACGAGTTTCCTTTCAAGCTTCCCTTCATGCAGCTCCATTCATTGTGTTGCCTCTTCTTTATTCCAGCCACTTAGGATTGCATAGTGTTTTAGACCTCATACCTTCTCCAATTCAATTTTCCATCCAAGCTTTAATTGTCCATTGAAATTCTACACACAAAAATTGGAAGGTATTAAGTGGAAATATTCAGAATTTATTTAAGATAAATTTAAGCATTAAGAATCAATAATTTGCAAATTAATTCCTCATTTGTAAAAATGGCAAATTAAAATCAAATTCCACTTAATTAAATTCCTAAAGCCATAATTGGATACTAAAACACCTAAATTAGGGGATTAAAATATATAAAATATCATGCTTATCAGTGTCCAAAGTAGGATCCACAGTACATGGCTGGTGATTTTGGTGATTTATAACCTATCTCCATGGCTATGAATGAAACATAAGTATATGATGTTGTCTATGCTAATTTCTGGGCCCAATAACCTGGAAATAATATTGATGTATACTTGACTCCTCTAATGGAAGATTTGAAGCTAATGTGGAAGACGGGAGTAGAGGTATATGATGGGTATAGGAAGGAAAGATTCAACTTGCGAGCTATATTGTTTGGGACAATCAACGACTTTCTAGCATATAGTAATTTGTCAGGATACAGTATCAAAGGACGTTGTGGATGCCTTATTAGTAAGGAGGGCACACATTCCATGCGATTGGAACATTGTATGAAGAATGTCTTGGGCATTGTAGATTTTTGCCTCCAGAACATCATTACTGGTGGTAGAGAAAAGCTTTCAATGGGATAATAGAGGAAGGTAGTGCACCTTTACCATTAACTAGTGAGTAATTGTATGAAAAGGTAAATGGTTTAGATAACAATTTTGGTAAACCTTTTGCAGGACACCTTAGGACAAGTAGGTGGAAGAAAAATTTTATTTTCTTTGAATTGCCATATTGGAAGTCCTTGCATATGAGACATTTCCTTGTATGATTCATATCAAGAAAAATGTATATGATAGTGTAATTTGTACGTTACTCAATGTGCCAGGAAAGACCAAAAATGAGATTAAGATGAGGTTGGACTTAGTTACTTTAGGAATAAAAGGAGAATTAGCACCAGTGAAGGAGGGTCATCGTACTTATCTACCTCCAGCGGTGCATACTCTATCTAGGAAAGAAAAATTTATTTTTGTGAATTTCTTAACGGAGTTAAGGTTCCTCTTCAAATATTAGAAAACTTGTATCAATGAAAGATCTAAAGTTAAAGGGTCTTAAGTCTCATGATTGCCATATTCTGATGGAGCATTTGATTATGGTGGCTCTACATTCCATTTTGCACAAAAAGGTGCAAGGGACAATCACTAAACTATGCTTCTTCTTCAAGTCCATTTACAACAAAGTGATTGACCCTACAAAATTGTAGCCATTGCAAAGACAAATTGTGGTCACTTTGTGCGAGCTTGTGATAAACACATATTTTATCTATTTTTATCCTCCTAAACTTAGACATTTTAGTTCCAAATATGGCTTTAAGACTTTAATTAGATAAGATTTCATTTTAATAGCCATTTCTATACTTTAGGAATTTAATTGCAAAATTTAGGAATTTTAATGCACAATTTTATTTTAAATGATTTTGTGAATTTTCCTGTTGAATTGTTCTTATTCTTTGTGCAAATTTTTGTTGGGCAATGGAGCTTTGAAGGAAAGCCACAAACTAAAAGGGTTGTAGCCATGTAAAGAAGAGGCAAAGAATAGAACGTGATAAGGCTTGGGACTAAAAGAAGAGAACCATGCATGGGAGTATATCATGGAGAAGACATGAGAAGTTGGCCACGGGATGAGTAAAGGAATCACGTTTGAATGAAGAGCTAAAGTAGCGTGATTTTGAAGAAGAAGATAGCCACGAGTTCTAGCTGAAGGGTAACAAGGGATGGCTTCTCGAGGATAAAAAGCTTGAGTTCTATGTGAAATACTATGAGCAAAACAGAGGAGAAGAATTTCTTGAGAGAAGGACGAATGAGGCAGCTCACGTGTGAAGAGAAAGAAAGCATTGAAGCTACGGGTTTAGGGTCCAGAATGAAGCCACAAAGTACATGAGAAACAAGAGGAGATTCATGTGATGAATGAAGACACACACATGCAGAACAAAGCCTCGAATGCAGCTCCAGAACAGTAGAAGCTCGAGTTTTGTGTGATGTAGTGCAGAACTGGAAGAAGCAGCAGAAATAGAGAAGAAGACATGGAAGCTTAGGCTAAAGGCAAGAAGACAGCAACATGAATAAGGCGAGCTGAACATAGAATGCAGCAGAAGACGCTGGATCATCAAGCTACACGTTAGAATAGAAAAAGAAGCAACGTGTGGTATAAAGAGGAGAAGCATGAGCTGCAAGAAGGAAGCAACGCGTGAAGAATATGAAGAAGAGAGCCGGAAATCACGTCTGGACAGAACATGCAGAAGTTACGTGGAATAGGAGCTAAGGAAACACTGGAGCTACGTCTGCAATTCAAGTGGAATATAATAATAAAAAGAAGCGGGACCCACACCTTATTTCACATGCAATTAGCTACGGGTAATTGGCACAAAGGGCTGAGCACGTGAATAATTAATGGGGCACGTGAAAGAGAGGAGAAACGCACATCCAGAGCTACATTCGGGGGATCCATTCATATATCATGTGATTCACGACGCCTTTCACTCATACCACACGCCCTTTGCCTCCATCCAGCGTCCAGAACCACATACCACGCCATTTTTCCTCCATCTCCATTCCACATCCATGAAGCTCTGATTCATCCTTGAGGCTAGCTAGGAGGAAGCTCTTGGGCTTAAGCTTGAATCCTTAGAGAAGAAGCAGAATTTTGGGCTAAGATTTCTTTAATTTTCCTACACTTTTTTCTCATTCTGTGCAATCTCGGTTGAGTTGTAATTGATTAGGAATTTGTGTAATTAATTAGTGGCTGGTTAGACACTGATTAGGAAGCATTTTTTGTTGATTAATTGGTTGGATTGGAATATGATTTTTCATTATTCTCTAATTTCCCATGTATGCCACGAAGGTGTTCGATGAAATGCATGAGTGAGATTATATACTTAATTGCTTGATTTGAGAATTCCTTGATGTTTAGTTGGTTAATTAAACATTTTTGGATGATGAATCAGAGGCTAATTAATCAGTTAATTAATCAAATTAGGTGTTCATTGATCTTAAAGACAAGAGTTAATGAGTTAGTGTAGGATTAAGGTCTCAATTCAACATTAACTTGTTAATCTCTTGAATCTTGAATGGTTATTCAAGATCATTTGCTAATGAACATAATTAGGAACTCTTAGGCCAGAATTAATTACAATTGGATTAGGATAAGGATAGTGGATACCAAGGGTTGATTCCTAAGCTAGTCACAAGACCATTATCACCCATAATTCATCCAATTAGGTAGCAATTAGGAATTTTAATTCAATTTAGTTTTAGGTTAGTTTAATTCAACCAAACCCCCCCCCAAATTAGATAGTTCTAGGACCTTAGAACACTTAGAAAACTCAATTAGGCATTGAATTCCATTTCCAAGGGAGTTGACCTAGGTTGTGCCACTAGCTATATTTTTAGATCAACCTAGTTTTATTTTGAGGGTTGCACGACAAGCCCGTCAGCTTGAGATGTATTTCTGACCTTCTTTCTTTGACATGATGGTTCACCTAACTGTTCACTTGGTTAGGGAGACATAGATATGTGACCTACCTTATTTGGGCTGGATGTATCCAATTGAGCATTACATGAAGATATTAAAAGGGTTTGTTAAAAATCAAAGTCTACCAGAAGGTTGCATTGTTGAATGGTAGATAGTCAAAGAAGCTGTTGAATTTTATACCAAATACCTATCTAATGTCAATAATATTGGGCTTTTAGTATCTCGACACATGGGAAGAATTACTGGGGAAGAGATTATGGGAAATGAAATAGTTAACATCACAAGTACAGAGTGGGAGCAAGCACACTTATATGTTTTGCACAACTCTGATGAGGTTGAGCCATATGTGTGGAAGCACAAGAAGATACTTAGAAGTTTAAACCCCAATAAGAATTAAAGTTGGATATCGAAAGAACATAACTACGTTTTAAGAGATTGGCTCAAAAATCACATTTTCTTGAAGTTAGATGTAAATCCTAATGCAATTTCTAAAAAATTGAGATGGTTAGCAAGAGGTCCAAGTCTAAATGTCCTTGCTTACACCAGTTATCTCATCAATGGCTACACTTTCTATACAAAAGCACAAGATGATCGAAGTACAATGCAAAATAGTGGTGTAACTCTTATAGCTGAATTTATGCATATTTATAGTGCTAAAGATAAAAACCCTATCTATGTGAATATGTCATACTTTAGGATAATTGAACGCATATGAGAGTTAGACTACATTTTCTTTCGGGTGTTGGTCTTCAGTTGTAAATAGGTTAATAACAAGAATAGCTTTCGAATTGATGAGTTAGGGTTTACTTAAGTGGATCTTAATAAGGTAGGGTACAAAGACGAGCCTTTCATTTTTGCATCCCAAACGCAACAAGTGTTCTATGTTCCTGATCCTAGTAGTAAGAAGTGGTCTATCGTTCTATTGACAAACAAAATGAATGAAGATAAAGATGATGTTCAACATGGTCAACATACTAATGTTAAGGATGATTCCTTTTTGGGGACATCGCTTGAAAGTTATTCCACTGAAGATGATGTCCTGTATATGAGAGATGATCATAAAGAGGCTATCTGGATTTTAAAGAAGAGGCTAAGAAGTCTAAATCAGACGAGAAAAAGAAAGATTGTCTTAAATACGTATGCTTCATTTTATTCTTTAATTTATATGTCCTATTGAATTTTTTAAATATTTTTACTTTTAACCTTATAATTAATTTTGCTTATTCTTCTAATTGATGTGTTTGAATTTCATTGTAAGTGAATGACTTCTCTAGGTGGTCAAAATAGTGCACCAGATGATGTGACAAAGGAGATAAACAAAATTAAACAAGGTTTGACCATCCTAAAAGAGGTGACCCATGCAAGAAGTATTGGAAAGAAATTTGAGGTTCAGTAGAATGCCAAGGGTCTACCAATTAGAAAAAATGATAAAAAATTAATCAGCTACATTAGAGTTGTGGCTCGTATAAATGTGCCCATTACTGTAAGTGATTGGCAAAGGATTAACAATGCCATGAAGAATGCCATTTGGGATGAAATAGTGGTAATATATTTTTCCACAAGCATTATGAGCTTTCTTATATATACATACTCTGACAAGTTAATTATGTTGGTTTGTAAATTTTTTTAATATTGATCAGAGTTGAATGAGGTTTGTACTTGGGACAACTAGCAAGGCATTATGATCATTTCACTACATACTCAGTAGTAGATTCTTAAGAGATGCTAATGGGAACATTCTTGACCACCCATCTGAATTATTTCAAGCTATGGTAACTCAAGAGGCTTGGGATACATTTAACCCCCAACGACAAAAGTTGTCTTTCCAAGTAATCATATTCAGCAGTATATAGTTGTTCATTTTAGTGATCAACAATATGTATTGATTAGATTATTATGTCTTTTTACAAAAATTAAGTCAGGATAATTGAGAAAGAGCGAAGAATATTCAATGCATGTACAGGAAAAGCCGATTGAGATACTTGGGCCTTGAACAACAAATGGTATGTGAATATATATGTTATCTCTTTATGAACATATAATGTGATACAATACTTACACATTGATTTTTTGTCCTAATACATACATTGAGCAGGAGGGATCAAAAGTTAGCTTAGTATCTCATCGCATTCTCTGGAAGGCAGCTCAAGTCAATAAAGCAGGTGAAATTGACAATGAATGCGTCCTTGAAGTTTGAAATAAGTGTGTAAGTATTAATTGATTATCAAAAATTTTAATTAGTCTATTTCATTTTTCTACTTTCAATAACATTTGCTTTTTAATTTATGTGTCAGAAGATGCCTTATCACAGACCCTCCCAAAGGCAATGTGCTCCCAGGGGTGATGATATATTGGGCAAGGCACTTAGTGTGCCGGAGCACCTTGGTCATATTAGGGGTGTTGGCATTGACGTTAGTCAAAGAGATTATTTTAGGAGACAAAACTGCTCGAAGTTGCATTCTTCAACTAAGGTTGCTGAGTTGAGAGAGAAGGTAGAGAGACAAGAGCAAGAGCAATTTGAGTTGAGAAAGCAACTGGAAGATCAACGATGCCTTATTGAAAATTTGATCAAGATGCAAATGATGGGGATGTAGGTAGTGGACATTAGCCCCAGTGGTAAAGACAACTACACACTTGCCTCTCAGCATCTCCTTAAGGTAATTTCTTTCTTTAACTAAGTTAACAATTAAGTGCTTTCACTACTTATTAGTAATTTTTTTTATTATGATTTGTCAAGGGCGAAGTACATTGTTTATTATGGTTAGACACCCTTATTCGTCATATGGTTGTAGAGGGTCATATGTATAATATTGTAGGAGATACACTTCACAATATAATATTACCCACCAACCACACGAGAGTAGCAGTTAATATCCCTATAGAGAAGAATGCTAAATTGCCTGTTCTTATTGAGAACACAAGAACGATAGGACAAGCAATAGGGAGCTTTACTGTATGGCCCATCAATCTCATTATGATAGCTCCATCAAGATAGGTTTGTTAGTTGACACTTCTTTATGGCTAACTTCCTTATAATTCTTTATTGATTCTAAATTAAACTGACTCACTTTATTGCACAGTCCAAGGAGAAATACCTAAAAGTATTAGGACTTAGCAAGGAATCAATGACCGTACCATCAAAGCCAAAGCTCAACCTTCAGGTTTCAAACAAATATAGATTGGCTCTCAAAACATTAGTAGAACAAATGTTTGGGGATGATAACATAAAAATTGTAAATTTCGATAAAGAGATTTACAATAGAGAAACATATGATGTGCTTACAGTGGAAGTCATAAATGAGATCTTCCAGCGTGAAATGATAGGGGCTACTGCTATTAATTTATATATCAGGTACTTCATCTACTGTACATTAACTTTTCTTTACTATGTTCATATCAATTTATCATTAATCCATTGGTTTCTTCATCTTAAGTACTTGTACCATACATTCTTGGTCCTTGGCAATATTACAAGGAGGTTCGTGTTTATCAATTCCCATCACATTGTCGCTTTTTTTCCATAGATGCTGTATAGCCAGCTTACAAGTTAATCATAATAAGTAGTAAATCTGTTTACTGCAAGAGTAAAAAATGAGGTGTTATTCTTGGCCCCTTACGTACAAAGGTAAGTCACTTAGTGTTAAACTTTTCAATTATATGTAATTTGAATATCAACTATTTAATTAGAATTTGCTAACACTAATTAATTGTCTTAGAGCACATTGAATGCTAATTGTCATCAATCCATGTGCTCCAAAGATATATTATATGGATCCTTTAAATGGTGATCCAATGAACTGTGAGCAGATGCAAGAGTTATTTAATTAGTAAGTAGATGCATTTATTTTCTACGTATTTCTATATAGTTATGTGTTTTAATTTCAAAATTATTTCTTATATTAAGTTTTTTTCCACTTGCTTGATATAGCAATGGTGATGTTTCATGCAAATCATGGATTTAAGGTGCTGAAATAAAAAAAACTCACCACATTATACAAATGGAACAAAATAAAGGTATTTATCAATATTTAGGCAATTATTGAGCACACCATTTCCTAAATTTAATATGTTTTTTATTAGATTTTTATAGTGTCCAAAACAACCAAACAACACAGACTGTGAGTACTACATGATGAGATTCATGAAGGCTATCGTCATACATGACCAGTCAACGATCCCAGACACAATATGTAATTCAGTTCCTTTAAATGATTAGATGGTGTTCCTTGCCTCTATGTTTCCTTCTACAATAAAATTTAACTATATGACAGTATCAGTTGTTGGTAATCTACTGTTATAAATTGTATTTAGTGATATTAGTGTGTAATTTGTTGCAAAAAGAGGGCTTAAAACTTGGGGAATTTCTATTTTTAAGCTGTTATACTATTAATTTTTTTTAATATAGAACTTGCTTTAAAAATATACTTCTAAAATTTAACTAAAATCTAGTAATCTAACTTCAAATTGACATTATTTCATTTTGCAGTACTTCCCAGATGCATATTGCAAAGAATAGTCTAATACTCAAATAGATGAACCCAGGGAAGAGTGGTCTTAATACGTATTCCAACAGTGTATGTTGATTAGTTGAAATTTACTTGTGTGTAATTTCTAATGGTTTTATATTACTTAATAACATTGGATTATTGATTGTAATTATTATTTGATTGCTTTATAATAGTTATTCTTGCGAGTTGTTTTGAGTTGGTAAGTAATTGATGGCTACTAAAATTGTAAAACAAAAATGAAATAAAGTGCTTAAATTGGATATAGAAAATAAAAAAGAAAAAAGAAAAAAGAAAAAGTTAGTGGTTCTATTTAGAACTGCCAATAAAAGTAAAGTTTTATTGGTGGTTCTTTAAAACTTACTTTTGTTAGCAGTTATTTATGAACTGTAACACCATAACTTTAACAATAAACTCATGCAAATCCCATGTCTCATCTCATGTAAATTCTATGGGAAGCAACATAATGGCATAGGGAATCATAAATCAATATGCCTTTCTCCATAGGTAAAAATTTCCTTTCAGTGCCCCATGGGTCATATGGACTCATCCTTCTCATTCTCACATTTAAATACATAAATGCAACTCATAAAAAGCTCAAAAAGTGACCCATACCTCGAGCAAAGGAAGAAAATACACAAAACATACTAGTGCAGCCTCGAATTAGTTTTCTAAATTCAGTGCTTGAACTTTAAAAAATCATAACTAATTTTAAAACAATTGAAATTAGGAAAACTATAACATTCTGAAAAATTACAGATGTCTACTTTATGATAAAAATAAATTCCTACCACAACAGAGGCTGCTAGCGATCGAAAACTGATGGAACAGTACCAAAGGTCAGCTATCATCCTTGGTATTGATTATGAACTTCAAAAATTCACATCTCCCTGCTCAAAGGTCCAATTTAGGTGATCTTCATGATCATGGAAAGATCATCATGTCTATTTTATTCTTGTAAAATATCATGAGCATTGGACATCATTTGGCTCATGAATTATACAGCCCAAATTTCTGACCATATGAACAGTACTTGTATTAGCTCAATAGAAAATTTTCAAGTTTGGAAATTCATAATTAATTCCACAGAGCTCCAAATAATCTAATATTTAGGTTCTAAAAAAGCTCTAGATAATATCTACAAATGTGCCAAATTTCATGGGCAAATTCGTTCATTTGGTCAAATCTTAATATTGGGTTACAAAATGGCTCATTTTGTGTCATATATGGGGTCTAAATGGCCCATTTCAAGTTCTAAGGAAACCATGAACACTTGAGCACATGGAAATGCACCAAAATGACTCTCTAAACTTGTATCAAAGATGCATAAACCCATATTTCTCAAACTCACTCATCCACCCCATGATATACATAAGATTGCACATGCTAACTTTGGCCATTCAATACCTAAATCATGCTATCTTATACATTTGGCATCAAATTTCATTCATACATCATACATTTAGGTAATTACATATGCTCACATGATTGCATAATAATTTTATCATGGGATTACATCATATGCCATGTTATGGCTACAAAAGAGATAAAACTAGGTCATTTCATACATTTTGATGCCAATCTCCTTCTTTTAGGTTTGGTGGCCTTCATTACCTTGCTCAATTGCTCCACCTAGCATGTTAAGATATTGGAGAGGAGGGGATGAGATTCAGAGAATCCCAATATCTCATATCCCTTTCAATCACACATAAAGTATACAATACAAGCCTTGAAAATGCATGCATGGGCATATTGATATATATGAGCATTCATGAAATATCCTTGGCATTTGAACAAGTCATACATAGCATACATAGGCTTGCTAAGTGAGTGGACTAGCCTCACCCATTCACTTATGAATTTTGGACTTGTCTCGCCCATTTTCTCTAAGAGGTTATAAGTCAACCCCACTCTTGGGAGACTCTTTACTTTGTCTCAACCAAGTTCAAGGATTCTTGGCTCACCCTCACCATGGCTAGAGGATTCTTGGCTTCTCCACACTTAAGAAAATCATGGCAAGTACATAAAACCTCATTTGCATGCATAAAAAATTATCATGGTATCATGAAATAAAAGCTCATGCTAAAATACTTTTCATAGCTCAAAACATATATACACACATTCAAAGACAAGATAAGTATATATTCATGCATGAAAGAAGGTGGAAAGAGCTACCTTACTTGCACTTACACACTTTTTCCTTAAGCCTTGAGTCCTCTCCCTTGACCTCACACACCCAAGAAGGTGGAGATCATTTCTCTCTGCCTAGACACATCATATGAAAGCTAATTACACTATTGAATTAAATTCTAAGGCCATACATTCACTAGAAAAGCTAGATGACTCATAAGGCTCTTTTATGGTTCCATAATACACTTAATGAAGCAACCTTAGGAAAATATCATCTTAGCTCTATTCTCTTCATCTATTCATGATTTTTGACTCCATTTAAACCTCTTGGAGTCATCATATAATCAATTTAATGAGCCTAACTAGGTGTTGCTTCTTTAAGTCATATTATGGAACATATAAGGCCATCTCACTTTCTATGGTTTCTAAAATTTTTTTAAGGCTTCCTCTTATATTCTCCCATCATACATGATGCAAAACTAAGATTAGAAGGAATTAAAACACTCCCTAGGTGCATGAACTCTCCTTGGCCAAAGCTATGCTTCCATATGGCACCAATAGAGTTTATTTGCTTCCTTTGATGGGAGAATTATGTAAGAAGCTCTCTTAGTGTCTTAAAAGCCTATATGAACTCTTAAACATTATAAAATATGGCTAGGGTTCATAGTAGAGTTCAAGGTGCAATCAAAACCCTAACCTCCCTATCTTGCAAATTCATGGCTTTTACTAAAATTTCTTTGCATATTCTTACTCTCTTCCTTTAAATTCCTAGAATTCACCCTTGGTTCTCCTCAAAATTCCAGCCCTCTTGTAGCAACATATATGGGGCAAAATAGGGAGAAGAAGGGGGAAGGAATAGCTACCATGGAATAAAGATTTTACCTTGTTTTCTTGCTTGTTTCTCACTTTCCTTGGCCTCCTTTATTCAAATATGAATTTTCCCCTTTATTCTATGTAACACCATAAAATTAATTAAGGTGTTAATCATGGATTTAGGTTAATTAAGAATAATTAATATAGGATAATTAGGCAAGTTAAGTGAATAAAAATTTTAGAGAGGTAAACTATTAATATGAGTTTAGGATTTAATTGAGTGAGAAACCCCATCTAGACCCAAATCAATTGAGTTCTTCAAACTTGGTCTAGCCCAATTAAATTTCTGTAGCCCAACACATTAAAGCTGGCCCAACAAGGCTTAAATCTGAAACCCACTTGGTATTGGACCTTTGGGTCAGCCCATGACCCACATTAGACTCAACTAAAACCCTAAACACATCAGCCCTACCACACTTTGCTGAAATATAAACACAAGAGGATTTTCGCACCTTAAAAAGGAGGTTAGGGTTCTAGGCAAGAAATCCACCATTTCTCACTTCTAAGCACAAAATCAGCCAAGATACTTGATATATAACTTAATCCCCTTCTCTTTCTCTTCATTTTGGCCTGATTAGTTTTTCATTTGGAGCATTTTCACCATACTCAAAATCTGAAATGTGGTTGTTTGAGATTTTCTTGGTGAAATTTCGTAGGTTGAGGCTAAGGGTATTATTAGGTAAGTATAAACTCTTCATTTTGATGCATTTTCTACTGGTTTAAGACCCCCATAGTAGACTTATAGTATGGGCCTTAATTTTGTGCGAATTTTCCTATGGTATGGAGTGATACTTTGTTTCTAGTCTAGGGAAGGTAAAACCCTAAATTAGAGGCTCTTGGTGATTGGGTAAGTGTTTCTAAGTAGTTATATATAGCTTAACTCCTTGAATAATGGGTTTGCTTATATAAATTGTAATTAGGGATAGTAATGGCTTGATTTTGTGTCCAAAGGTTGAAGTAGCATTCAATTAGCTCTTAGAGGATTGGCTACAAGTGAGCTAACTAGGGTTTATGCTAATTCCATGCATATATTCTATTTTAATTTTGCATTTGCTGCATGATTATGATTTTGATGCTAAATAAATTGGTTAGCTATCTATTTTGTGTGATTGGACCTTATGAGTCCATGGTGGAGCTGTGGTGCGGTTGCCACCCATACATGTATTTCGATTAGGCATTGGATTATGATCAGACCTCAGATACACTGAGCCCTAGTTGGACTCAATGGGGAGTAGGTCCCATGGATGGGCCTCTCCTAGTATTATTGGCCTTTAACATGTGGAATTGTGATTGCTAATATGGGATAGTAATCATAGATAACCTAATTATTTCATTTACTGGTATGATTAGTATATTTTCTGATACTTATATGAAATCATGCATATATGTTAATTAAACTGGAATATATGAATGAAATTTGCCTTGGTTACTGAGATTTGCATCTCATCCCATTTCATGGGATCATACTTTCAAGTGAAGGCCCTTCCGGTAAGGATAAGGGGAAGCAAGTGGATGAAAATCCATGAGCTCCAGCCATGTGTGGAGACGGCTACACTTGGGTTGATCTGAGTAGAATAGATGCAATTTTGTTATTCGTTTATATAGCATCATCAAGTAATCATGTTGCCAAGTGTAGGTGTTTATATTTTGATTAATTGGAATGTATCTATTAAGGAGTTAAGTCTCATTATAGCTTGGTATTGGATGTATGAACTTATAGTATCTGATGTATGAACTTTGTTGAATTTATGATATGGTCTACTATTGGAAATGTCATCATGGGATGTATTAGATTGTTGATTTGAATAAGTGATGTATGGAATCTCCAATGGAATATGTATTGAATGATAATGGTTGATAGTTCATGAACTTTTACTGTTATTACTTTATGGACTTGCTGATATAGGGTAGTTGGAGGAGTAGAAAGTTACATTTAAGTCTTGAACTAGTAATGGTGGATAAGCTGGGTAAATTATACTAGTAAAAGCTATGGGAGCCCCACAAATTAAGATAGAATGGCCCTGGGTGTCATTGAAGGGAGAGTGAAGAGTATGAGACAAGGTTTTAGAAGTTATAGGATTAGAAGGCATTTTGCTGTAGCCAAAATATTATTAGCTGCGGCCAATAGAGGCAAAGTTGCCCAGGGAGAGTACCAGAGAGCAATTCGCCACGGTGAAATGTGAGAGGCCAAACTGGGAGTCATCCAGAGGGTAATTCGCCGTGGCTAAATGGGAATTAGCCGCAGCAAAATTTTGTGAGAATTTGTCAGGTGTTTTAAAGAGGAATTAACCATAGTAAAAGGAGGAATTGGTCGCGGCCAATAGTGAGAGGAGAGTGAGGTAGGCTCCAGGAGGTTTCCTTGCCGCAGCGAAGTTCCAACTCACCACAGTGATAAATCTACAAAGATATAAGGGTAAACCAGAGAGCAATTGGCAGTGGTGCAAGGACATTTAGTCACGACTAATGGACCTAAACTTTCATTTTAACCTAGAAACCTTGGTTTTTCCCATAATAACCTCAAGGGATGAGTTAGAAACATTGGTAAAAGATTTTTATGAGTTGGAATTAATGGGTAATAGAATCAAAGGCTTATAAATGAGTGTTTGCTTCCCTTGTTTACATGAATTCTTGTAATTATTTAGTGGATGACTTTAATAACATTAAGGTTCAAATTCCCCTGCATTTTCTGAATATAATTAGTCGTAATGTCTTTTAACCCTGATTTATGGTGATTAATCACATATTTAACCTTAAATACAATGATTTGAAGTTAAGGTCATCACATTCTGTCCTCAAAATAGCACTAAAAACTTAAAAAAAAAACCATAGGAAGAAATGGGAAAAGTATGAGAAGAAATTTCCTAAAGAGAATGCTAGGAAATTCTAACAAATTCTTATCTTTTTCTTGAGTTTTTCCTTTCTCCTTTGCCTTGTTCTTGTGTGCCTTCCTCCCTTGAGTCTTTTCTAGTTTTTAGGCAGAATAGATAGGTCTAAAAATGAGGGAGAGTGGGGCGTGATTCTTATAGAGAGTTCAAGAAGCTACTTTTTCATAAAATTCCCATTTTGCCCTTCGTTCTTGGCATTTTCATTTCTAACTCGTTTTAGCTCCTTTTTTAGAACTATCTTTTCCATTATGAAATTTAGGTTCAATTTAGTAAAATGCATTTAGAATCACTTAAATCATAGGTAAAACCTTCCTAAACGGATCTGTCAATGTTTGGACTCATCGTTGTAGGAAAACGTCTACCGGAGGGGCTTTAGCTGTCCTGGGGCTTCCCGTGGTTTTCAAGGCCTCTGAGAACCTTGAAGAATTCAAAATTTTCATTTAAAAATTCCTCCTATGTGAATTCCAAAATTTGCTCAAAATGACAAAAATGCCCTTACATTTTGTCAATCTTTCGTCACAATTTATTTCTTCATTCTAACTCTATTTTTTTTTTCCGCCTGAGCCTGGAATTCTTATTCTTAGGAGTCTAGAATGCTTCCCAAAGTTTTTGAGACCTTAACTAAGTCATTCCAGGGAACCTCCTTTTGTATCTGGTGAATTTTGTTTATTTACGAGGAAACCATACGTTACGTTTCTCACATTTTCTCTCATTTTCAGAGAACTGGATATTACAAGAACCGCCAACAAAAGTCTAAATAACCACCAAGAAAACTGAGACTTTTGTTGATAGTTAAATAAGAACTGTCAACAAAAGCCTATCTTTTGTTGTCATTTATAAAAATAATCGCAACAATTGTCCTTTTTGTTGGCGTTTACATTGTTGGCAGTTAAAAACCGCTAATAAAAGGGAAAAATAACCTCCAACAAAGCCTTTTCCTAGCATGGTGAACTTAAATAATTCTGCATTGATGTGTAGGTCATATCAATTAAAAAATGTAGACATACCGTAAAAGGATTTATGAAAACCTTCCTTAAAACATTTCAATCATAATTTCACAAATCTCATTAAGTTCAATTAAAAAATTTTCCTTGCAAGAATTTTGACTCAATTAAGTTTCTTTGAAAACTTTCCATAAACAAGATATTCCATATGAACCCAAATCCCCAATATAAAACTCAATCAAGCATAATCCATTAAAATAACTTTGATCAAAAATAATATTTACAAATACGACCCATTTTCTAAAAATCAAATATTTGAGCATGTTTAACATATTTCAAAACCAAAAAGCCTAAAGTCTTTGATCCAACAAATTGTACTCAAGCCTTTGTCACACCCTGAATATAAGGGGTGATCGGCATGGAGAACCAAGTGAGGTTCTTATCCATAAGCCTAGCAAATATAGCCTTCTAATTAAACATGGCTTGGAATGATTCTACACGTGACACTATTGTATCAAACGTAATCATTTTTTTTTGTTCTTATATATAACTATGAGAATACCCTAACATTTTTTTAGGTAGAAATTTCGGTAGAATATCCTCTAAAAATTAGACATCCCAAATTTCTACAATAGCCAGAAACCAATAAATACCAGCAAAACAGAGCTCTACTCTCTGCCACCAATCACAAAAGAGGCAACATAATTAAAAACAAAAACAAAACAAAACAAAGGGGAGGGGAATTATGCCTGTGACAAGTAGAGTGATGTCCCAAAAAAAAACATGCTACAACACTTATAATCAATACACACAAAATGATATGCTCTCGTAGATCAAATGTGGGGCTCCCCACTTCCTAAGCCCTTGAATCTAGAACGTTAGAGGCGGTTTAGGTCCAATGCCACTATCTGAAATGATGGAGATTAAGAAATGAGTTCAAAACTCAACGACCATATAACAATCACTACAATTGGAAGCAAAAGGATCATAAGCTAGAAAAGAGCTAAGAACTTTAAAAATTCTAATAGCATAATTAAATAACTAAAACTTCCAATAAACGAAGCTCATGGATAGATAATTTTTTAAGACATCATATCCTTATAATGGTAGTTATAGGAGAAAAAATGCTAACTTTCACTTATGATGGTGGTAGCTATACTTCGTTGGCAACTCTTTACCTTTCTATGGGTAGCTATATCTAATGGGCAGCTCTTTTTCCACCTACCTTTATACATTAGGATTTACAAATATATATGCACATATATATATACATATAGACACATATCTCTGAGGCCGGGTACACTTCATTGGCAACTCCTTACCCTTTTCATGGGTGGCTACGTCTAACAAGCAACTCCTTTTCCCATCCATGCTTCCTCTCACTTGTCTAAATGCAACTAGGCTACTTAACATTGCTTGCATATATAAATTCCATCAAATCTTTTATCTTACTATAAGGATTAAGTGACCTATACCCATAGTGAATTACATCTCTAGTATTAGTAGCGGTTAGGTAATTATGCCCTAAGCTAAAGTGATTAGTTAAGGTTTTGAATCAAATAGAAACAATAAAATACTCTGTTAAATGAATAAACTAATAATTGATGAATTAAACACTCTAATATCTAGTCCAGTTACTTTAATATGCAACCAAATAAAATAAAAATAAAATATAAAAATACATTATTACATATAATTATATATATATACAAGTACATTTGATTAGTAAATGAATCAAATTTAAAATCTTGGTTATGGTTACTATAGAAACATACTTTGACTTATGAATGATGTATCAATCTCATCGAAAAGTGCTTACCTTAATTACATCGGCACATAATACTAAATATTGACTTCAACTTATATTTTTATACTATTAGCTCAAGTACATGAAGAACAGGCAATTTATGAGTCTACTTCGTTAAGATCATGCATGAGTCATTTGATTATGATTTGATTACCAATATCTTAGGTTCACAAATAATATAAGAATCTAATAAACAAGTTATAAATTGTTATCTACTCACCAATGATACTAGTCACTATCGTGGCACTTGTAATGTCCGATTTTTCGTAAAATACCGAAATGACTTAGTTTTTAAAGCAAGTCCCCTGAGATGAGTTATTTAAGACTAAAAAAAATTAAAATAAAATTCTAAATAATGGAAAGTGAGGATTTGAGCCTTGAGGTGCCCAAAACCAAGGCCACAATGATTCAAAAAACTTGCCGAAAGGCCAGTGGCATTTTTGTAAATAAGTACAATTTTGGAAAAATACATAGGAGGACTTTTTAAATGAAAGTTTTGAGTTCTTCAGGTTCTCAAAGGCCCTAAAAATCATAGGAAGTCCTAGGATAGTTAAAACCCTTCTGGTGTAAGTTTTCCAATGTCAGTTGACCTGAACTTTAACCGGTTCATTTGAAAAGGTTTTAGCTCCGACTTAGGTGATTCCAAAGTCATTTTACTAAATTGGGAACCTAAATTTCATAATTAAAAAGACGGTTCTAAAAAAAGAACTAAAACACAGATAAAACGAAAACGACAAAATGGAAATTTTATAATTGTTCTTTCTTGAAACTTCTTTAAGAAGCACGTTTCACTTCTCCTCCACTTTTAGACCGAATTAGCTCTGCCAAAAACTAGAGGAAATTCAAGAGGCTTAGGCGCACAAGATAAAGGAGGAAGAAGGAAAAAACCAAGGCAAGGAAGGTAAGATTTCTTAAGAATTTCCATGTCCCTCCTTCTTGAAACTTGTTCCTCTCCTCTCAAGCTTCCTTTCTATGGTTTTAATGGGAACTTTGGTGCTATTTTGAAGGCAGAGTAGAGAGGGGAATTTTAAAATAGGAGAGAGCAAGCTAAACAAAGGAAGAGCCTTCTTGGAAGAACTTGATTCAAGGTACTTTCCTTACAAGATATTGCTTCTTTTTCCTTAGTTTCTTCTCCCATATTTCGGCCAAAATAGACCCAAGGAGAGGGAGGGGTTTTTGTTCAAGAACCATCAAGAAGTAGTGAGATTAAGTTAGAGGAAGATGGAAGATACCAAGAAATTCCAAGGAAATCCATGAAACTAGAAGTTGGAAAAGTGTAGAGTTTTTAAGGGAATTGTAAAAACTGATTTAATACATAAGTTCCCTTGGTTATTTAAGTGTTTCCTTGAACTCCTACAACTCTTAACAACCCCCCTAAGTGGTTCCCCCATCAAGGGAAAATTAAGAAGCCATTAAACCCCATTAAGGCTCCATATTTTGGCCAAGTAAGGATAGCATAGCTAGGGAGAGTTTTAAATTTTTCCAAGCCCATTTTTGAGTCATATATGATGAATGAAAGTGAGGGGAAGCCTTGGGAAAAATTTAGGAAGCTTAGAGAATGAGTTAGTGCTTTATGTTCCATAATGTGACCTAAGGAAGCAATATGTACTTAGGCTCTTGGTTTTAATTGGGTGATGACTCCAAGAGGCTTAAAGGGAGTTAAGAATCATATATAAAAGGAAAGAATAGGGCCTAGACTTCAAAGAATGGGTGTTGCTTCATTAGTGCCATTAAAAACCATAAGTGAATCATAACATAAAGTTAGAGTTCCAACTAGATAGGTAACTTTGAGAATGGTTCCAAGAGTCTAATTGGTTCTTATTTTGTGTAATTAGGCCAAGGAAAACAAGCCCCACCTCGTTGTGAGTGTGTAGCCATGGGAGGAGATCCAATTTCAAGAGAAAAAGTGTGCTTATGTGGCAAAGGCAGCTCTCTCTCTTTTCTTCCATGCATGAATGAATGTCTACATTGTCTTTGAATGTGTTTATGTGTATTTTAAGCTATGAATTATGTTTTGGTATGATGCATATGTTCCATGGAACCATAGTGTTACATTATGTATTCAAATGATGCCTAGAATGTTTGCATTGGTTTGCTTGAATGTGAAGAGGCCAAGAACCTCCTATCTTTGGTGAGGATGAGCCAAGAACCCTTAGAAGTGGTTAAGACTAAGAGAAAGTCTCCCAAGAGCAAGGCTTATTCAAGGCTTTTGAGAAAAAGGGTGAGGCAAGTATAAGAACCTTGAAGAAAGGGGGTGAGGCTAATCCATTCATTTGGCAAGCCTAAGTGTGTTATGTGTGCTTTGTGTAAATGCCAAGAATGTATCTTGCACCATTTTCTATATTAATATGCCATGCATACATCCTTAAAACTTGTATTACATTCTTTATGCATGATTGAATAGGAGATGAGCTATTGGAATTTTTTGAATCTCACTTCCTCCTCTCCAATATCCTAATATGCTAGGTGGAGCCAATAAACAAGGAAATGGAAGCCACCAAGTGGGAAGATGAAGCCTTGACCATAAAGCTCTTAATTTTATTTATGTTGTAACCAAAGGAATGGCATATGATGTAATATTTTGATAGAATTGCTAAACAATGGATGAAACATTTATAATTACCCTAATAGATTATGTATGTATGAAACTCGATGATAAATATAACGCATGGCAACTTTTGGGTATTGAATGGCCATTGCAAGTACATGTGTCTTAGCATGTAGCTTGATGATTAATGATGAGATTTTGTGTTTTGAGTTTCTACACCTTTAATACAAGTTTAGGGAGTTTTTTTGGGCCATTTCCACGTGCCCAAGTGGTCACAGGAACCTTAGGAGTCATTTTGCACACCTTTACACCATTAAAAGGCATTAAAATGACCCAAATGGCACCTTATAGAACTTTTTGACCAAATGAAGGAATTTCTCCATGAAATTTAGCAAACATGTAGAGCTCATTGATAAATTTTTGGGAAGCTAAAGTGTAGCAAAAATGGAGCTCTACAAAATTAGTTATGAGTTTTGAAAGTTCATATAAGTAATCTAATCCAATAGCCCAGACAATAGTGACCTTAGTGGCTTTTTGGATGTCAAACATTCTACCCTTAATGATTCATGAGCTAAAATTATTTTTACCATGGGGTAGACATCTAGAGCTTTTTGGAATGGTAAATGTTGTTGGATTTTGATTTTTTTTGGATTTAATTATGAATTTTTGAATTTGTGACAGAAAAATTAAAAAATCTGACCATGTTTAATTCGTGGAAATTGGTGTGTTTCACCCACTTGTATGAGTTCCAAGCCACTTTCTTGGGTGGTTTTGACTTGTATTAGTGTAATTAAATATGTGAATGTGATGTATAAGCTCACATTGTCCACGTGACATCGAATTGAATTTTTATACATGACGTAACACAAAGAAATGTATTATTTTTAATCTCTTTTCCTTACTCCTTCATGGAATTGATGATGTAAAGCATGGAAATATTATGAAATAAGTTAGAATATATGGTGTTACAACACTTACTTCCATTCAATATCAACCTTCACAAAGCTTTCTAACAACATTCATAATTCACCACATTATCACATAGGCTCACATTAGCGATTCTTAGCATCAATCATATCCAATAATATGTAATGTACTAAGAGTCCTACTTCCTAGCCTTTTTCTTTATCTCTATGATCAACCTATGAACTTAGGTATTCTCATTTAGCTACTAAGTCATAATTTGAGTCTAAAAATTACCTTGAACGACCAAAAATTGAAAATTAGTGCACAGATAACACAATTAGATGGTTCATTTCAAAAACCTTAAATTCCTAGAGCTTTTCTCAACCTATAGGAAAAGGAGAGGAAGGAGCAAAGTTTCCAACCTTTTTAAAAATGGGATGGGTTGAAATTGAAAGGACAAAAATCCAGAGATTGCAACCAAAAATTAAAGAAAAAGTGGAGGGCTTACCGTAATCGATGGCACAAACAACCAGCTCTACAGATCTCTACACTACAAACAAACAACAAAGATGCTTTTAGGAGGGCCACTCAATATCAGCGATGACCTCAAGGTGGTGAAGAAACAACGGTAGCCACAGGAGATGATGCACAAAGTGGAACAAGCTTCATTGTGATTGAAGGATAGGGAACGCAATGATGAGAAGAAATAAAAAGGAAGGAAGGAATAAAAAGAAAAATAAAAGAAAAGGAATTTTTTATAATTTATTTATTTTTTTAAAGTTATTGTAGGACTTCCTTGTCCATTACAATGATTTTAAATGAAAATTATGAATAAGCCTAAAATGGTTGGCAAATATTGATATATATTGTAATATAATATTATGAAAATTCAAAAACAAATCTAGCAATTTTGACACTTTGAAAATCTAAATCTTCTCAAATTGCGACAAAATTGCAATTTATATTGTAACCTCCTACAATGTCATACAACAAAAAATTTGAAAAATAGTAAGGAACAAACTTCTGCCCTAATTCCTCATTAACATTTTTAGTAAGGGAATGTAACATTCGATTCCTCCGTAAACGTGAGAAACATAATGCCTGGTTTCTCTATAAACATATGAAGCTCACCAAATATAAAAGCAAGTTCCTCAGATAGAATGATCAGAGGTCCAATAAAATTACAGTAATAATTTAGACCTCAAATAATGAGGATCCAAGGCTAGAGGTGCCTTGAAAATGACTAGACAAAATTTAATAAAGATATAGTGTCATTTTCTTAATTTTAAGCACTTTTTAGGAAAATCAAATGAGAGATTTTAGAATGGGAAAAAATGAGTTTATTAGGATTCCCAGAGGATTTAAAAACTATAAGAATTCCTAGAACAGTTAAAACCCCTCCAGTTGACGTTTTAGCATGATGGTTGACCCAAACTTTGACCTTTTCGTTCGGAAAGGTTTTATATCCAATTTGAGCGATTTCAAAGGTAATTTATAGGTTAGAGGACCTAAATTTTATGACTGAGAAGACAATTTTTGAAAAGGAGTTAGAATGAGCCTTGAAGGAAGAAGCCAAGAATGAAGGGCAAAACTGGCATTTTGAAATGTCTTAATTGGTTCCCAGCTATATATATGAGACGTCCCACTTCTCCCTCACATTTAGTCAACCTAACTTTTACTTAAAACCAAGGAAATGTTCTGCTAAGAAGGATGCACAAGAGGGAGCTTCAAGGGAGGAGAAAAGCCTAAGAAAAGGTAAGAAATTTCTTGCTTCTTTATTCATTAAACTTGCTCTCCTCCTTCTCCTCTTTCTTTCCATGGTTTTGGTGTATAATTTGGATTTATTTTGAGTCATGTACAGAGGGAAGAAGTTCAAAATTCCAAGGAGAAGCTATAGCCAACGAGAAATCTCTTGAAAAGACTAAAGAATCAAGGTAATTTCATGGCTTCCTTGGCTTCCTTCTTCTTGTTCCTCTATGGATGAATTTTGGCCTCATATAGAACAACCAAGAGGGAGTAAATTCTGAACTAAACCAAGTATGAAACATAGATTTTTATGGAGAGAAACAAGTATATGTAAATAAATTTCAAAAAGAGGCATTAGAAAATAAGTTTCCAAAACCAAGGGTTTTTATTGCATGATGGTATGTATGAAGCTTTCTAATGGTATTTCTAATTTTCTAAGAGTGTATATAGGTTCCTAAGACACCTACAAATCCTCACATATGCCATTTCCTTCAAGAGAAGTTGCAAAATCCATTGGTTCACTAATGATGTTCTACTCTCAACCAAGCATGGTTTATAGACCTAGGGAATGTTTTAATTTATTCTTAGCCTAGAATGGGACTAGATATGATGAAAGAACATCAAAGGAAGCTTTGGAAAAAATTTAGAAACCTTAGAATGTGAGATGGAGGTGGAGGCTCCATAATGAGACTTTAGGAAGCAACTTATAGTTAGGCTCCTTAAAATGAATGTGTGATGACTCCAAGGAGTCTAAAAGAAGTCGAAAGACCTAGAATGAATGAGAAACGGGAGCCATGATCATGAATTCTCCTAGTTACTTCATAAGGTATTGTATGGAAGTATAATGAAGCCATAGAACAAATTAGCTTCACATAGAGTATGTATGATGCCAAAGCTTGTTTCCATGAGTGATTTATGCCTTTCTTGATATGTTTAGGCCAAGAGAACCAAGGCCCACCTAATTACAAGGCTTGGGCGAGAAGGGGGAAAATAATTTCAAGAGAAAATTGTATGCAATTGCTCCAAAGTAGCTCTCTAACTGTTCTCTCATGTATGACTTGGATGTTTGCTTCTTATTAAGTGCTTGTATGTATGTTTATGCCAAGAGAAATGTTTCTAGCTATTATCCACATGCCATGGTACTATGATAATCTTGAAATATGTTTTATGAATGTGTTTTAGCTTGTATGGGTTTAGTGATTCCAAAATTCCCTTAATAAAGGTGAGTGTAACACCATATCCTTCACTTAAGCTTGATTCCATGAAATTCCAAATAAAAGGAGTAAAACTGTGGCATTTTATTGTGTTACGTCGAGGTTTAAATATTCATACTTTGCCCTGTGGGTCCTGTGAACCCATCAATCATATTCTCTACTCAAACTTCATTCATACAATTCATATATAACATAAAACAATCCATAAACCACGGATTTGAAGCTAAAAGACCAAAAAAATTACATTTTGCTCACGGGTCCAGAATTTAAATTTTTGGCACCAACTTTAGAAAATCATAATTAATTTTAAAAAAAGGGGGAATCAAGTAAATGATAGCTTTCTAGAAAGTTGTAGATGTTAAATTTATACTAAAAATAGTTTCAAACCATAATAATATCATTTGTACCATGTTTGACAATAGAAAAGCTTGAAAGATTAGACTACTAGCTTTTCTAATATAGTTTACTGGTATAAATTTCAAAAATTTATAACTAATTTTACAAAAATAAAATATAGGAAAACCATGCCAATTTAGAAAGCTAGAGATGTTAGCTAGAGGAAAAAAATAAGGAAAACTAGTTTAAAAGGCTTTAGACCTCAAAAACTAATGGAATAATAAGTAAGGTCTTCTGGCATCTCTGATACTGATGTGAAATTTTAAAAAATTAGTTCTCCCTCTACAGACCACCAATTGAGCTGCTTTAGTTGGTATAGGTCACTGTGGATGTCTATTTTCTCCTTGTAAAATTTCATAGCCATTGGACACCATTTGACCCACGAGTGACAGAGGTGAATCTACTAACCATTTGTACAGTATCATTGTCAAATTGGAAAAATTTTGCCAACTTTTGGAAATTCACCAAAAATTATTTAGAGCTCTAAATGATATTTATGTTAGCTTCCAAAAAGATCTAGACAAGACCTATAAGCATGCCAAGTTTTAGACCAAGAAGAGGTCATTTGGTTAAATCTTCATATAGCTCTTGAATTTAGGCATGACATGGTCATTTTGGGTCCATATAGCCTCTTGCATAGTCTAGTACTTCTTGGGCAAGTTTTAAAGTAAGAATGCATCATATATGAACTATCTAAGTGGTCCAAACTATCATGCATCTCAATTCCACCATGTTAAATACAAGAATGCATAGCTACACACAAGCCACCAAATGTCCTAATCTCACATTCACATTGATTTGGCTCCCAATTTGATTCTCATATCATTCATACATACTTGTGCATTTGTCCAAATATTTACATCTCAAAAAATAAAATGTACATAGAAATTTTGACATTCTTTTACATAAAAAAACTACACAAAATAATACACTTGTCAAGAGATATTCCTTCAAGCTTCTTGGCTTCCATCTTTAGCCTCTTGAACACCACCTAGATATGGTGTGATGGGAGAGGGAAGAGGGTGAGATTTAAAGAATCTCAATAACTCATACACTCATTCAAGAAAGCAATCAAGGCATATAAAAAAGTCAAAGCATGCAAGTAGGCATCCAAGATCATCAAGAATCATTCAACACATAATTTCCATGCTATGAAAATCATATCAAGGCTATGAATAAGCTCTAGGGACTCTTGGTCTAGTCTCATCCATTTTTGGGACTTTTGGATTAGTTTCACCCTTGGCCTAGGGACTTTTGACTTGGCCTCACTTATCCATGAGACTTTTGGCCCTGTCTTACCCATTCCTAGGGACTTTTGGCTTCACCTCACCCATTTTAAGGACTTTTGGGACCACCTCATCCTTAAGAGCAACTTTCACAACTAAAACATAATTTATGAAGTAGATTGGTACCAATGTATCAAGGTAATATCAAATGGCATGTCACATAATATAAATGTATATACAAGCATACAATGACCATCATATATCTAAGAATGCAACAAAAAGGAGTGAAGAGCTACCTTACAAGCCAACATAAGCTTTCCTTTTGCTATTCCTTCCCTTTTTCAGCTATACACCCATAACTAGGTGGAGCTTGAGTTCTTTGGCCTAGACATAACAAAGAGTATTTAATTACTCTATTGAAACAAGACAAAGCAATATACACATAATTAAGGAGCATACTTGGTCTATTGGTTCCATAATAGCTCCATTAATGGCTTATTGAAGCAACTACCATAATTTAAGCTCTCAGCTTCATTTCCTTCTCATATCTAGGCCTCTTGGTTCCATTTAGACTCATTGAAGTCATCACAAACTCATTCCTAAGAGTCTAGATACAAATTGCTTTTTAAGGCTACATTATGGAACCTATTGACCTAACTCTCAATCTATGCCTTTTAAGTTTTTCCCAAGGGTTTCTCTCATCTTCTTCCATCACCTATTGTCCCAAACTAAGCTTAAAACTGATTAAAACACTCCTTACCCTTCTCAAGTGCTCTAAGTTGAGCCATGAAGAGTATTTTGAGTCCATGGAGTTTCCAATTTTTCCTTAATGGAAGGGGCACTTGGGAAGCTTACTAAAGGTCTTAGAAACTCAAACAAACAATCATATATGCTAGGGGATTTATAAATCAAAATAGAATTTACAAAGTGCTCAAGAATCTCTAGTTGCTCCCTTTTGAAATTCACTAGCTTTTCTTCTAATTTCTTTGCATTCTCTAAGTTCCTGCACACTAATTTATAGGTTTCTTATTTGTTCTAGGTCAGAACTTCCTCCTCTACAAACTCTCTTCTTGGCCAAAATACACACATAAAGGAAGCAAGAAAGGAATGGAACTACCTTAAATTTAAGCTTCCTTTAAGAGCTTCTTCTTTTGTCTTAGACTTCTTTTCCAAAGTCTAATCTTTTCCTTCTGCGCTAAGGCCAAAACACACCTATATCATTCACTAAAACCATGAAAAGGAAGGGCAAGGAGAGGAAAACAATATGTGTAGAGGAAGTTCCATGAAAGTCCTTAATTTCTCTTTCCTTTTTCCTTACTTCTTTTTCCTCTTAAGTTCCCCTTATCTCTTTCTCTCTTAGGCAAAGCTTCCTCTATTTTTATTCAGCTCAAAGTTGGTCAAAGGGAGAGAGAGGAATCTGGACTTTATAAGAAGCAAAATTTCACTTTTTTTACAATTTTCCAAAATGAGTCTCACTATAGCAAGAAGCACCTCTCGCTACACGCAAGAGTTTATCAGTCCCAAGTCCCAACTATTCTTGCTACTGCTCGTGCTATTGCGAGAAGCTTCCTGGATTTTGTATAGGATATGAACTCGCTATAGCAGACTACATCCTCACTATGGTGAATTGGCACCTCACTGTAGTAAACTAATACCCTCGCTTTAACTGACAGGGATCCTAGCTATAGCCAGAAGACTTAGAAAAATTTCTAAAACCTTAGATGTTATAGTGAGGATGAGCCAAAAGTCTCTAGAAATAGGTGAGACAAAGCCAAATGTCTCAAGAAAGGTAAGGTTAAGTCAAAAGTCCCTTGAAAATGGGTGAGAAAAATCCTAAAGCCCCAAGAAAAGTGGGTGAGGCTAAACCAATGCCCTTAAGAGCCTATGTATGTTATGTATGAGTTTTTTAAACATGAAAAATGTTATGTATATGTTCACTAGTAGCTTGAAAGCCATACATGCATTCTTTGATCAGTTTTAGCATCCATTATGTATGTTTGAAAGGGTTAAGAGCTATTAGGATTCTTTAACTCTTACTCTTCCCGCACTTATGCCTAACCATGTCTAGGTGAATCAAAAGGACCAGGAAGTGGTGACCAACAACTATGAGAGGCAAGTCTTTGACAAAAGGATAGAGAAATGAGCTTTGTATTTGCATTATGATGTCAAGAATTATATCCATGAGATGTGTATATGATGTAGACCTTTGCGCAAGTTCAAATGTGTGTATATATATATATATATGATTTATGTATCAATGTGGAAGCCAAATGTATAGAAATGTGAGAATTTACCACCCTCGTGCTAGAATGTGTTTGTGTATAAATGCAAGTGGCATGGTAAGTTTAAGCTCTATAATGATTTGGATCATTTGGCATGCTTTTATATGTTGTAATTATGCTTTTAGACTTGCTCAGGTGGTTGAGGAAAGTCAATAAGAGCATTTGGTGTCTTAAAATCCGATTTTGAACTTCAAATTTGACCAAATAGAAAGCTGAACCAAAGTCTAACCAAATGAGTGAGTTTTTCTATGAAATTTGGCCAGTAAATAGGTCTCATCTAGAGCTTTTTACAGAGTTAAAGATCACTCAATTTGAAGCTTTAAAAAATTTATTATGATTTTTTAAAATTGTCTAAATTATGTAGAAATAGTATAGTTACTATTTATTTGGTCAGTTTGCTTCTCTGTGTCACACATAAGCCAAATGAAGTCCAATGTTCATGAAATTTTATAACATCATAAGCTTTCTATAACCACTAAGATCACCACAATTAGATCTCTGTAAAGGGAGAAATAAATTTTTGAAGTTATATGTCAGTACCAGTAACGTAGCTTGACCTGAGTTACTGTTCCATCAATTTTCACAAGTTAAAGGCCATGTAATTGATCTAGAATTATTTTTATCTTTAGTATACACCCACAGCTTTCTAGGATGGTATGGGTTGCTAGATTTTGATTTTTCTATAGTTAGTTATGAATTTTTGAAGTTTATATCAGAAACCTATGATAGCAAACTTAGATAGCTGGACCTTTGTGCTATTCTGTTGTCACTCATGATCTAGTTGATACTGTTATGGTATGGAATATTTTTTAACTTATGGTTGATACTTAGGGCTTTCCAAAAAGCTATCATTTGCTTAATTTTTATTTTTTTAAAATTAATTATGATTTTCCAAAATTGATGTCAGAAATCTGCCTCTGTAACTCGAGAGAAATTTTGGTTTTTGGGGAAGCATGGTTCCAAATCTAAAACTCTTGGGATGTTTTGTGATGTGTATGACTTGTATGGATTTTTTATAGATGGAAAATGATATGGATGAGTTCATATGATTCATGAAGCATGAAATGAAATTTTTGGGCCTTACGTAATGCAATTTATTACCATTAAATGTGCTTATTTTCCACGTAAGAATATGAAGCTAGCCTTTGATGATGAGTTGAGAAGTCTAATGAGTAAGGTATTACAAGGAACAATAGTGGAATAGTGAGGAAATTTTTCGTTGCTATTTTTACGTTGCTGAATAGCTAGGGAAATTTCCCTTGTTCCTTCACAGATTGATTGCTAAAGGAATATTTTGTTCACAAATTTCAATTCAATTTCTCCTAATTCTCTTGAAATTTAGTAAGGGAATAAGGAAGCAGTTCACTCCCTATTCCCAAATTAATCCCTCTTTATTCCCTTACCATTATGAAAAAGGGACATATTACAAATTAAATTCCCTCCTTATTCCCCTGTTAGCTAATAACTCCAAATTCCCCAATTAATCCTTCCTTAGTCCCTTGCTAACCCCTCCTTGTTCCCTCACTACTCCTTTTCTATTCCCTAAGTAATTCCTCACCATTCCCTCATTGGCATGTGAAAAATTATGCAATAATTTTTTTTTGGTATTTTCATGTGTGTATATATATATATATAAACATAAGTTACTAAAAAGAAATAAAAATAAGTTACTAAGTACAAGCCTAGCTGTCTCCATCTAAATCCTCTCTTTCATCAAGTTATGCTTATGACCTTAACAAGGGCTATAGGAAAATCAAATAAATTATATCATAGGATATTCTTCCAATGTTTTAGTATATACTGTAGTGATTTCTCTGCTATATAGTTATGTGTTTTGAAATAAATAATTCTTTCATAAACAAAAAGAAATAAATAATTCATCTTTAGTACATATTATGTGGTAATAGGTCTTGAAAACTAGGTAACCTTAGACAATTATACGTAAAGGACCTAATCAAGAGGAATGTAAGTAGAAACTACATGCTATGATATTATTTCCTATTCTCAAAACCCTATGAGTTTATAGTTAATTGTATTTAGATTAAGTTAACTGAATCTTGATTAGAAAGTGTTGTTATTCTGAGTGTAAGTTAACTAAATCTTAATTCTAGTCAACTAAATCTTAATCTTCATTTCACTACAAGAAAAAATGAGATCAAAGATGAAAAAAGCTATCTTTAAATGAGGGAAAATCCATAGATGGAAAAAAAAATTTTGTACTTGAATTTGGTGTTGCAGAAAAATTGAGATGGAAAAAAAAATTCCATCTTAGATTCAAAGATGAAAAATTATATCTCAAAAGCAATTTCTCCCTAATATCTAGGATAAGGATATCCCTATTTTGAGATGATATATATTTTTTGCCTCTAATTAGTCTATAAATTAGTGAAGAAAAATTTTGTTTCTAAGTCCATCTTTGCATTAGAGACAAAAATTCCTTATTTAATTTGTCTCTACAATAGTGAAAAAAATTCAGTCTCTAAAGTTATTTCTAAATTAAAGACATAAAATCCCATCTCTAAATCCATCTATAAATTAGACATAAAAAATCCTTATCTAATATGTCTCTTAACCTTTCTCTAATTTGTCTTTAAAGTAATGGTGGCAATTCAAACTACCACTATATGCAACGTAGTCTTTTTTTAAGTCTTTTTTAAAAAAAAAAAAGAAATTTCCTTGAAATTAATTGTCATCAAATAAATTAATTGCTAACAAAGAAAATATTGCACGATCCAAAGTAATAGAAAAGCAATCTTACTATATATTTTTCTAAAAATATTAAACTTTGTACATAACATAATATGCATAGTCTACTATAGCTTAAATCCCTTAAAATTGTCAAATCTACTCCACTTGATGTCTTTAGGATACTTGAGAGCTCCTTCATCATGTTAATTTATTTAGTCCTAAAACATGAAACATCTACTTGTAAAATTTAATATCATAGACAAAACCAAAACCCCAAAATAAAAATGGACTAGTTACAAAGAGACTTGTGCAACCTAGTGATACAAATATAAAGGCAACTGAACAAAAACCATGCTCTTACCCTTGTGCATAGCCTTTCATGATAATCTACATAGATAGTTGCTTAAATGGACAACCATATCAACCTAAAACAAAGGAATACATACACATTGCCAACTACATCTACATAACTAAACTATGTCAAGATGAATTTAGCCTTAAAATGGCCAAAACAATCATTGACAACATTAGGAGTTGTAAATTAGCAAAAGTCACTTTGCTTCCTCATCTATATATGTTGGCCAGCCCATGGACAACAAGATAATTTCAACTTTATAATGTCCTAGCTCCCCTCTTCAATCATCTCATTATTAAAACTTACCTTGTAAAGAAATATTTCCTGAAGACAAAATCTCACTAGATAGTCCTCTACCACTGCCACAAACATTCCTCACAATTCCGTCATAGTAAATCCTACCTATCTTGAAGGATAGCCATCAAGTTATTAAACAATGTTATGCACAATTATCTCTCTAATGGAAATTGAATGCACCATCTATTCATATAAAACCAAGCCATGAGTAAAACATCCCTTGTTTGAGAACCTAATGACTATCCTCCCAAACATTGCACAAATGCACCTTTTCTTGGATTTGTTTCTAACAACTATCCCTAAAGAAAATTGAGGAAAGAATCAACTCACATATTATTACAACTTTCTAAAATGAAAATGCTACAATATGATTATTTAATATCTTTTTAATATTGCATCAATTTTAGTTTTCTTGTTCTTTTAAACTAAGCCACTAATAAGACTGAATTCTTAATTGAATCAAATAAGAAATTTCCTAGCATCTGTTATTGTACCACTAGTACTTATCCCAAACATAAGTACACCAATTGTACCACCATTTTTCTTTTTCTTTTAAACTAAACCACTACTATGATTAAATTCTTAACTGAATCAAATGAGAAATTTCTCACCATCTATTATGGTACCACTAGTACCTATCCCAAACACTAGTACATCAATTTTCTTATATGAGCCTTTCTAAATCTCTCAAACAATTTTCAAACACTAGATATTATGTTACTTAAACGAAATTAAAAAGTAGACATCAATTTTTAAACAAAAGAAAATAATTCAAACTCTTGTATATTACATGAGAGAATTAACCTAAATTGAAATAAGAAGGTAGAAATAGTGAAATTAAAATTGTATCATAATTTGGCTGCAAGCACATAGAAATGTATATTACATGAGAGAATTAACCTAAAATGAAACAAGAAGGTTACCTTTACATCATTGAGAAAGATAACTTTCCAACCATTAAGATGGGCCTAAGTTGCTATATCCATGTCTTCAACAATTATTCATTCAAGCTAGCCACCAAATGTAACACCCCAAAATTAATTAAGGTGTTAATCATGGATTTAGATTAATTAGGAATAATTAATATGGGATAATTAGGTAAGTTAAGTGAATGGAGATTTTAGAGAGATAAATTATTAATATGCGTTTGAGATTTAATTGGGATAAAAACTTTATCTAGGCCCAAATTAAATTGAGTAGGCCAAGGTTAAGACTAATGGAGGCCCAATAATTATAGGTGCAGACCAACCTTTTTATTGTGAGACTTGGCCCAAGAGAGAGCACCTAGTGATGGCCCAATAACCCTTGTGCAGACCTAAATCCTTGAGCTCTTCAAACTTGGCCCAAACCTAATTAAAATTCAGCAGTCCAATACATAAGAGCTGGCCCAACAAAGCTCAAATCTGAAGCCCATTAGGAGTTGGATCTTTGGAGCAACCCATGACCCATATTTGACCTAACTTGACCCAACTTAACCTAACTAAAACCCTAAACACTTCAGCCACTTCCCTATTTTTCTGAAGCACAAAGGAGAAAATCAGAGGTGTGAAAGGAGGCTAGGGTTTGGGTCAAGAATTCCACATTTTCTCACATTTAGAGCAAGATTCAGCCAAGGTAATAGTTATACAACTTAATCCCCTCATCTTTCTCTTTAATTTGGCCCGATTAGTTTTCATTTAGAGTATTTTCACCGTACCCAAAATCTAAAATATGGTTGTTAGGGATTTTCTTGGTGAAATTCGTAGGTTAAGGCTAGGGCTAACATTAGGTAAGATAAACCCTCCATTTTGATGCTTTCTTTGCTAGTTTGAGACCCCCCATAGCTGATTTATAATATGGGTATTAATTTTGTACAAATTTGCTTAGGATTTTGGGTGAAATATTGAGATTTCTAGTAGAGGACACTTCAATCCGAATTTAGGATTTGTAGTGGTTGGGTAAGTGTTCTTTAAGTAGTTATTAGCATTTAAATTCTTTGGGTACTTGTTGCTACTGTAAATGATGAATTAAAGTAGTAATTCTCTGATGTTATGGTTATAAGGAGATTTTTGTACCATTGGTGGCTATTGCAAATTGTCTACAAGTGAGGTAACTGGGGTTTACATTAATTCCATGCATATATCTATTTTAATTTCATATTTGTTGTATATGAATAATTTGAAATGTTGAATGAATTGGTTGGCTATCTATTGTATTAGAATTGGACCTTGTGAGTCCATGGTGGAGTTATAGTTCGGTTGCCACCCGTGCATGTGTTTCAATCGAGCACCAGGTTATGATCAAACCCCAGATGCCCTAAGCCCTGGTTGGGCTCAATGGGGAGTAGATGCCGTGGACGGGCCTTTCCCGATGTTAATGGCCTTTAACATATGAAAATATGATTGCTAGTATTGGATAGTAATCAAGATAGCCTAATTGTTTCATTTACTAATATGATTGGTATGTTTCTGATGCTTACGTAAAATTATGCATATATGTTAATTAAACTAGAATGTATGATGGAATTTGCCTTGGTTACTGAGATTTATATCTCACCTCGTTTTATGGGATTACAATTTCAGGTGAAGGTTCTTTGGGTAAGAATAAGGGTAAGCAAGTGGATGAACATCCATGAGCTGAGGCCTGGTGTGGGGGAACTACACTTGGTCTGAGTATAATAGAGTAGCTGCTAAATGTTGTTAACCTATGTATAGCATCATTATGTATCTGTATTGTCAAGTATAGGCTTTTATATTTTGATTACTTAGGATATATTTATTGAGGAGTTAGGCCTCATCATAACTTGATATTGGATGTATGAATCCTATAACACCTGATGTAGGAATGTTACTAAATTTATGGTATGGTATATTGCTGGAAACATAATTATGTGATGTATTAGATATTGATATGAATCATTAATGCATGGAACCCCCACTGATTGTGTATCAAATAATAACTGCTAATAGTTCATGAATTCATGTTATTGTTACTCTACAAACTTGCTGATGGAGGGTAATTAGAGAAAAGAAATGGACACTTAAGTCTTGAACTAGTAATGATAGATTGGCTGAGTAATTAAGGTACATAACTACCATTAGAGTTGCATAAATTAAGGTAGAATGGCCCTAGGGTGTTATTGAAGGGAGAGTGGAGAGTATGAGGCAAGAATTTAGGAGTTGTAGGACCAGAAGACAATTCGCCGCGGCTAAAATGGAGTTAGTCGCGGCCAATAGAGGTGAGGTTACCCAGGGAGAGTGCCAGAGAGGAATTCACCGCGGTGAAATGTGAGAGGCAAAAGTGGGAGTTGTCCAGAGGAAAATTCGTCGTGGCAAATGGGGGAATCAGCCGCGGTGAACTTTTTATGAAAATGAGCCAAGAATTCCAAAGAGGAATTGGCCGCTACAAAATGAGGTATTAGCCGTGGCCAATAGCGAGAGGCGAGCGAGGGAGGTTCCAGAAGGCTTATTCACCGCGGTGCCATGTAGGTTGGCCGCGGCGAAGGTCCAACTCACCATGGCGATAGCCGCAGCAAAATCAGTAATGAAGTAAGGGGTCAAACAGAGAGAAATTGGCCACGGTGAACATCCTGAAACCCTTATATTGGCTAGGAAATCTTAGTTTTTCATATGGTAACCTCAAGGGATGATTTATAAATAGTGATAGAAGATTCATGTGAGTTGAAATTGATAGGTAATAGAATCAAGGCTTATAAATGAATGTTTATTTTCCTTGATATACATAAGTGTTGGTAATTATATAGTTGATGATTCTAATAATATTAAGGTTCAAATTTCCCCACATTCCCATAATGTAATTAGTCTTAATGTCATGTAACCTTGGTTTATGGTTATTAATCACGCATTTAACCTTAATTACAATGAGTAGAAGTTAGGGTCGTCACACCAAAGTCTTTAAGTGTTTTTGTTTTCCAAACAATAGTAATGCCATTAAAACAAAGGACGTTAAGAAGACCATATTAAACTTTTAATCCACCTTAAACTGGAAACATAAATTACTGTTTTGGAGTCGCGTCAACAAGTTTTTATCTTTGTTCATAAAAGCCTACTTAGCTTGAACCAATGCTAGCTCAAGATTGTCTTGCATAGGGTAAAACCATACTTTTAAGACTCAATTCATACACTTCTCATGTCTCATTTTATGCTTGTTTTATGGGGAGCAATATAATGTCATTCATTTTCATGGATAAGTTTCGTTTCTCTATAGGTAGAATTTTTCTTTCAAAGTCCCATGAGCCATATGAACTCATGTATCATATTCTTATATTTAAATACATAGATACAAACCATTTCCATCGCCAAAATTCACTTAGAGGTCGTATAAAGCAAAGGGGAGCATGGAATCTCACAGAGTAATTTCAGATAGAATTTTGGCTTTTCAGTCATAAACTTTACAAAATCATAACTAATTTTAGAAAAATTGAAATCATACATTATTTACCATTATGGGAAGCTACACATGTATGCTTTATGCTAAAAATATGTCCAGGCCATAATATCTAACAAAAGGGATGTTTGACATTCAAAAAGGTCCAAAGGTCAGACTGTCTACTAGTGTTGTCATAGAATTCTATAGCAAATTTCAAAAATGTCTAATTAATTCCAAAAAAATCCAATCAAAGAAAATGATACCAATATGAAAAGATGTAGATGTTACCTAGAGGAAAAAAATAACTCCAGACTAGTTCAGGGACGTCCAGACCTCGAAACCTAATCAAATAGTACCTGAGGTTAGTTGGAGCGCCTGGTATTGGATAGGATCTTTAAAACTTCATATCTCCCTCTCTAGACCTCTAAATAAGGTGTTTCTAGTTGGCACGAGTCACTAGGAATATCTAATTTCTCTATATAAAATTTTGTGGCAATTGTACATCATTTGAGTCCTGTGTAATAGAAATTATTTTTTGATCAAGTGAACAGTGTATCAAACCAAAACCAGAATTTTTGCCAACTTTGAAAATTCATGAAATATTCTCCAGACCTCCAAAAATTGTAGTCTTTAACTTTCTAAAAATATCTTAACGAGTTCTAATTCTATGTCAAATCTTAAATCAAGAAGAGCTCATTTGGATAAAAAGTGGTATAGGGTTCTAAAATGGTCAATTCTTGGTCCATACAAGATACCAAAATGTCCAAATGGCTTTCCTTGGGGTTTTGACACCTCTTGGGCAAGTCTAAAAGCATAAATAGGACTTGTATGAACTGTCCAAATGATTCCAAACCTTATGCATCTCATTTTGGCTATTCCACTGCCATTTATACACATTCTTCCATAATGCAAATTTGCCATTACATAGCCAAAATGTGAATATCCATGCATACAATCTTAGTTCTCATTTATATATGATATATAAACATAATTATACATATTCATAATATCATAGGACATATACAACCATAGGTTACATCATTTTCCTGTTATAAGATCTTAAAGTAATAAATTCAAGGCATTTTGATGTCACATTTCTATCTCTCATGCGGTTGGCTCCCATTTCCTTGCTCTCTTAGTCCACTTAGCATGTTAGAACATTGGAGATGAGGGAATAAGATTCAAAGAATCCCAATAGCTCATCTCCCATTCAATCACACATAAAGTCTGCAATACATGTCTTACAAATGCATGCATGAGCATATTAACATGTGCAATCATTTAAGAAGCATTATTAGCATTTGAAAAAGTCATACATGGCATACATAGGCTTGCCAAGTAAGTGGAGTAGCCTCACCCATTCACTTGTGGATTTTGGACTTACCTCACCTATTCTTTAAGAGATTCTTAGATTCAACCTTACTCTTAGGAGTCAACCTCACTTTTGGGAGACTCTTTACTTTATCTCAACCAATCTTAAGGGTTCTTGGCTTATCCTCACCATGGCTAAAGATTCTTGGCGTCACCACACTCAAGCAAATCAAAGCAAGTATCATAGACATCATTTAGAAACATAATACATCATCGTGGTACCATGGCATATGAAATTATGCTAGAATACTTTTCATGGCTTAAAACATATATACACACATTTAAGACAATGTAAGCACACATCTTTGCATGATAGAAGGTGGAGAGAGTTACCTTGCTTGCATTTTGCACATTTTTTCTTTAAGCCTTGAATCCTCTCCCTTGACCTCACACACCCAAGAAGGTGGAGATCACTTATCTTGGCCTAAACACATTGTATAGAAACTAATTGTACTCTTGAATCAAAGTCTAAGGCCACACAATTACTAGAAAGGCTAGGTGACTCATAAGGCTTTTTTATGGTTCTATAATGCACTTAATGAAGCAACCTTTGGAAAACACCATCTTGGCTTCATTCTATCTATTCATTCATGATTCTTGAATCTATTTAAACCTCTTGGAGTCATCACACAATCAATTCTCGGAGCCTAGGTAGGTGTTGCTTCTTTAAGCCATAATATGGAACCTATGATACCATCTCACTATCTATGGTTTCTAAAATTTTTTCAAGGCTTCCTCTCATACTCTCCCATCATACATGATGCAAAACTAAGCTTGGAAGGAATTAAAACACTTCCTAGGTACATGAACCCTCCTTGGCCGAAGCTATGCTTCCATAAGGCACCAATGGAGTTTCCTTTCTTTCTTTGATGGAAGAATCGTGTAGGAAGCTCTCTTGGTGTCTTAAGAACTCATATGAACACTTAAACATCATAAAATATGGCTAGGGTTCATGATAGAGTTAAAGGTGTAATCAAATCCCTAAATTCCATAACTTGCATTCTAAAGCTCCTTTTTCAATTCTAGTTGTATATTCTTAATCCTCACACTCCATATCCTTTGGTTCCATAAAAAACAAATAAAGAAAAACTCTCCTTCTCACTTTCTCTCTCTAGACCTAAGCTTAAATGGCTTGGAAACACAAGATTTTACAAGTATTTTAAGTGAAGTCTTACCTTAAAATGGAGCTCTCTTCACGTAGATCATTTTCTACTGATTGACTTCTTGAAAGGAGTTCCTTTTTAGCTTGGGTTAGACCTAAATCTTCAAGTTTTCAATAAAAGAAAACCACTATTAGAGAGTTCTTAGAGAGAGGAACAACTTTCCTAACTGGCACGGGATGAAACGGGGCTGTTTACTTACCTAAATGGAAGCTTAAACTTCTTCTCTCTCTCCCCTCTTAATGTCATGCCATTGTTGTCCATTTTTCTGCAAATGGAAGTTTGGAGAAGTTAATGAGGTGTAATTTACTTAAGAAGCCTCTTTTACAATTTTTTAAAATGATCATTTTGCCCCTACACGCCTGTTTGCTTCGTTTAGGCTCATTTTAACTCCTTTTTTATAGCTGTCTTTTCCATCATAAAATTTAGGCTCCCAATTAAATAAAATGCCTTTGGAATCACTCAAATCGGAGCTAAAATATTCTCGAATGAATCAGTCAAAGTTTAGGTCAATTGATGTTGAAAAAGGTCCATTAGAAGGGTTTTAGCTGTCCTGGGGCTTCCTATGGTTTTCAGAACCTCTGAGAATCCTGGAAAACTCAAAACTTTCATTTAAAAAGTCCTCTTGTGAGAATTCCAAAATTTGCTCAAAATGATGAAAATGTCCTTACATTTCGTCATTCTTTTATTACATTTTGTTTCTTCATTTTAACTCTATTTTTCCCTTCGTCTGAATATGAGACTCTCATTTTTAGGAGTCTAGAATGCTTCCCAAATTTTTTGGGACCTTAACTAATTCATTTCAGGGGACTTTCTTTTGTATCTAGTGAATTTTGTTTGTTTACAAAGAAACCATATGTAACACCATATATTCTAGCTCATCTCATGCCTTTAAATACCTTAATACCATAAAGAATGTAAGTTTCTCATAAAAAGGCAAGAAAAATAATGAATATTTTTGCGTTGCGTCATATCTAAAAATTCCATTCAGTGTTATATGGACCATGTGAGCTCATACTATGCATCCTCATATTTAATTATATCATTACAACTCATTTGCATAATAAAATCATGCTTACAACTTATGGAAATTGAAATGGAGCATGGAAAATAGGAGTTTATTCTCGGCCATAATTGACCTCTTTTCTGGGCAAACTTTAGAAACTTATAACTCAATCTAGAAAAATCAAAATCATATAATCTTTGTCATTCTGGAAAGCTTAGGATGTCTACTTCACATTAAAAATATGTCTCACTCACAAACTTCATCACAGAGGACGTTTGACATCTAAAATTGTCTAGAGGTCAGACTGAAGTCTGGAATTGTCATAGAATTCTACAAAAAAATTTGAAAATGTCCAATTAATTCCACAAAAATCCAATATGTACAAATGATACCAAAATGGAAATATGTGGATATTAACTAGAGAGAAAAAATATCTCCAAATCAGTTCATCAAGCCCAGATCTTGAAATTCAATGGAACAGTACTTCTGGTCGGGTAAAATTACTGATACTGGACAGAAACTTCAAAACCTCATATCTCCCTCTCTAGACCTCCAAATGAGGTGCTTCTAGTTTGCACAAGTCGCTGTAATTGTCTAGTTTCTTTGTATAAAATTTCAAGCCAATTGGACATCATTTGAGTCTCGTGTGACAGAAAACAATTTCAGACCAAATGAATAGTGCATCAGACCAAACCATAAAATTTTGCCACCTTTGAAAAATCATCAACTATTTTGAAGACCCCCAAAAATTATGATCTTTAGCTTCCCAAAAAGCTCTCAATGAGATCTAATTTAATGCCAAATTACAGATCAAGACTAACTCATTTGGCTAAAAAGTAACATAGGGTTCCATTATGGTCAAATTTGGCTCCATATGAGGTACCAAACTTGCCAAATGGCCTTCCCTTGGTATTGGCACCTTTTGGGAAAATTTAAAAGCATATTTAAGACTTGTATAAGCTGTCCAAAGGGTCCCAAACCTCATGCATCTCATTTTGGCCGTTTAACCCACACTTGTGCACATTTCCATCAAACTTCCACATTGCACACTTTGGCATTTCATACTCAAAATATGAGCTAGAGCTCATACATCATATCCATATATATAAACATCACATAATAGCATATTTATACATGTCTCAAGGTTCATAATATCTTTACAACATCATATACATCAAGATACATAATTATGGTTCCAAAATAGCTAAAGCTAGGCATAAGCTTGTCAATCTTTCCTCTTCATTGTTGTTAGCTCTCATTGGCATATCCACTTAGTCCACCTAGCATGTTAGATCATTAGAGAGGAGGGGATGAGATTCAAAGAATCTCAATAGCTCATCTCCCATTCAGTCATACATAATATGTGTAGAGTAAGCTTTACAAATGCATACATGAAGAAATGGAAGTTATGGACATTTTAAAAACAAACTTGACATGTGAATCAATCATACAAGAAATTTAAGAGCTCACCAAGTTCTTAGATTGACCTCACACTTCTCCTCATGGATTTTGGACTTGCCTCACCCATTTTTTAAAAGTTTTGGACTCAGCCATACTCTTGGGAGCCCACTTTGCTTTTGGGAGACTCTTTACTTTATCTCAACCAAGCTCAAGGGTTCTTGGCTCATCCTTTCTAAAGGGAAGAGTTCTTGGCTCCTTCACACTCGAGCAAATTCAAACAAACATCATGTACTCATTTAGAAACATAACATGGCATCAAGAATCATAGCATATGAAGGCATGCTAGCACAATTTTCATAGCTTGAAAATACACATACACATTTCTAAAGTAAGCTAAACACACATCTATGCATGAGAGAAGGTAGAGAGAGCTACCTTGTGTATATTCACACACTTTTTCCTTAGCTTTCAAGCCTCCTCTTTCGGCCACACACCTATAAATTAGTGGAGATGGTTTCTCTTGGCCTAAATACAATTTATGGAAGCCAATTAGGTTCATGGAACACATTCTAAGGTTACACAATTTGCTTAAACCCTAGATTACTCTCCAACCTCCATTATGGTCCATATTGGCACCTAATGAAGCAACACCCCTCAAATGATTTCCAAGCCGCATTCTTTTCTTTCAAATATGATTCTTGACTCCTTTTAAGCTTCTTAGAGTCATCACATCATTAAAACAAAAGGCCTAGCACCATATTACTTCTTTAGGTCATAATATGGAACCTAAGACACCAATTCACTTTCCATGAGTTCTAAATTTTTCCAAGGACTCCTTTCATTTTCATTCATCAAATATGACTCAAGAATGGCCTTAGAAAAATTTAAAACTCTCTCTAACACCATGGAACATGCTTGGCCGAGACATGCCTAGGTTTTGGGCTCCATGGAGTTTTTTTTTTTTTTTGTTTTCTTAAAGGGAGAAGCTTATGGGGTGCATCTTTGGTGTCTCAAGAACTCATTTATACTCTAACTTAGACCTAGAAAGCCTTACATAAATTTAGAATTTGAAAGGTGCACTAGAAACCCTAGGTTTTACATCTTGAATTCTAATGGTTATTTTGTTATTTTCTTTGCATATTCTTATTCTTCTCCATCAAATACCTAAGAATCAAGCTTGGTTGGGCTTGAAAATCAGATCTTCCTAGGGTTCTTAGGCTAGGTTGAAATGGAGAAGAAGGGTGATGGAAGGTATCAACCATAGGATGCATTTTTACCTTGTTTCCTTGCTTAGTTTGGCTTGAATCTTGATTTCTCCAAGCTCCTCTCTTCAAATCCGAACTTTCCCTTGAATATCTCCCTTGAATCAGATTTGTAAACTTCATTTTAATCCAAGGAAAGAAAGGAGGATGAAGGAGAGGTGGTGGAGATGGAGAAAAGCATGAAAAACAACCATAAAAGCATACCTTAAGCTTGGAAATTCTTCTTCTTCTACTTCTCTCTTGGTGTGCCCAAAACCCTAGCTCTCCCATCTGAAATAATACAAAATTGTTTGATTCCAAATGGGGAGGAAAGTGGGGCACGAGCTATTTTGTAGGGAGAACCTAGACATTTCCAGTGACTTGTGCCAACTAGAAGCACCCCATTTGGATGTCTATAGAGGGAGATATGTATTTTTGAAAATTATACCCAGTATCCGGCATTCAAACTAACCTCAAGTATTGTTTGATTAGTTTTCGATGCCTGGATGTGCCTGAACTAGTCTGGAGTTATTTTTCTCCTATATTTGACATCTTTATCTTTCTATATTGGTAACATTTGCATGGATTTAATTTTTTTAGAATTAATTAGATATTTTTAAAATTTGTTACAGAAACTTATGACAGTACCAGTGGCTAGCCAAACCTCTACACATTTTCGAATGTTAAACATCTTTTGTATATGTGTTTTATGGCCTGGAAATATTTTTAACATAAAGTAAAGAATGGTAAATAATATATGATTTTAATTTTTCTAAAATTAGTTATGAGTTTCCAAAGTTTGTAGCAGAAATGAGAAAATTCTGGTCGAAAATGCAACTATATATTTTATGTTTCCCTTTACTTTTCACGAGTTGTAGGCCACTTTTGGTGGTGGAAATGAGTTGTATCTATGTAATTAAATATTAGAATATGATACATGAGCTCACATGGTCTATGGGACCCCGAATGAAAAATTTATACGCGATGCAACACTAAGAAATGTATTATTTTAATATCATTTTCTTGTCTCTTCATGGATTTTATGGCATAAGACATGAAGATAATATAAAATAAGCTAGAAATATATGGTGTTACAATATTAGAGTCTAACATGTTTGAATTGTCTAATCACATTACAATCCCCTGAAATAGTCAAAAAAAATAAAGGAAAGATTTGGGGTTTGAAATCATAAAGGCCATTTCTTCTATGCCTAGATATCCTTGTTATTATGTGTTTCCTAAAGAATTGAAGCTATAAAACTATCATAAACACTAAAGGCATCAAAATTTGGGTTTTTGGATGTACAAAATAGGAAATTTGCTTCTGATTAAAGCTAGGTCTAAAAATAGGTTTAAAACCTATGGGTCAACTCAGCTAAGGGTTGAAGACAACTTGGAACCATCCATGCGAGGCCCACTATGGAGAATTTTTGGGGTGGCTAGTGTATGCCACCCCTAATCCTAATTGAGGTGGTTCTTGTGTTATTTTGTGTCTTTTACTTTTTTACAATATTTTGTATTTTATTTTTATTATATTCAAAAAAATTATTTGTCTTATCTTATTGTTAGCATTTTTTTTTTCTCTTTGAGGTAGTAATTGATGCCAGAAAATTACAGAAAAATTTAAGAGGGTATTTTCATGCAGGCTAAATATAAATATAGGTTTCACTCTCCCTAAATAGGCATGTAATTCATAAACACTCAGGCCTAAGTTAGTAGAATCAACTATTACACTATTTGACATTTATTTCATCAATGGTTTTGTTCCTTCATGAAATAAACTAATGATTGGCAAATTGTGACCTGTTGTAATATATATTTGGTAAACCATATGCCTTGCTATAATATATTATATGAGTAAGGTCTTCACCTTTTCTTTGGGTAACTCAAAATATGAATAATTTCTCTTGTGCCTTCAATCCATTTTGTTGAAAATGACCTCCATCATCTATACATTTGGGAGTGAAAATTAATACAAGTATTATTTAAATTGTGTCCTATATTTTTAGGCAATTTAGTACATTTTAAGAGCGTTTAACATCCACTAAGGCAATTTTGGTAGTTTTTTCTTAATAATTTGATTGGAAATTATGTGATTTTAAAAATTAAGTAGTTATTTGACTATTGCCCTGATTAATGCATCTTGCCTTCTATATCTAACCATCTCTTTCAAGTTATGTAACAACCAGAAAAAGAAAAGAAAAAGAAAGATGAAAGATGAAAATTTTCGAAATTCTAAAATTTTTCTAAGTCTGCTAGCTATAGCTAGGCCATTAGCTATAGCGAGAAATGGCCTAACTATAGCAAATGTACCTGTTCGCTATAGCGAGAAATGGTCTAGTTATAGCGAATGTACCTATTCGCTATAGCGAGAATGCTTCTAGCTATAGTGAGTGCGGGTATCCCATACAAAAACCAAGGAGCTACTCACCGTAGTGCGCACCATAGCGAAAACAGGGGTCTGAGACTGATACATGCTCGCCGTAGCAAAGGTTAATTTTCGCTATAGCGAGGGTTAGTCTGGAAAAGTGTAAAAAAAGGAGAATTTGACTTCTTAAAACGTCCCAATTCATTCTTTCTCTTTTAACTGACCTAAGCTTCGACCAAAGGAAAGAAAAGGGGTGTGGAAAGAGAGAGAGACCAAGAGAAGGAAGGAAGAACAAAGAAAAGGTAAGCAAGCTTGAGATTTCCCTATCTTTTCTTCTTAGAATCTTGTTCTTCTCTCTTTGCCCTCTCTTTCTATGATTTTGGTTGTTAAATTAGTTAGGTTTTAGGCATGGGTCAGAAGAGGGAAAGTGGAAAACCACTCTTAAAGAAGGATAGAACTCATGTATCTTCACTTCTTCTTCTTGCTTTCCTTGAGTATGTTAGTTCTACAAACTTGAGAGCTTGAGAGAGAAGAAGAGTTAGTGAATATATGCTTTGCAGGGTTTGCTAAAGAACCCCCTAGCTTGTGAATAATCCCATACTCTTTATTGTGTTTAGGCTCAAGAGAAGCACCTCCATCAAGGTGTGAGTGTGAAACCAAGAAGGGAGAAGAGAAATTGAAAGGGAAGGCTTATGTTGACTCATAAGGTAGCTCTTCACTCTTTCTTGTTGTATTCTTAGATGTAATAGTCATTGTATGCTTGTGTATATGCTTATTGTGTGAGACATGCCATATGTTATTGCCTTGATACATTGGTACCAATATGTTTATGTGTTGGATTCTGAAAATTGCTCGGGTAAGGTAATGCCAAAAGTCCCTTGAGATGGGTGAGGTAGAGCCGAAAGTCCCTGAGGATGGGTGAGACAAGGCCAAAAGTCTCATAACTGAGTGAAGCCAAGTCAAAAGTCCCTAAACCAAGGGTGAGGCCATCCAAAAGTCCCTAAAATCGGGTGAGGCTAGACCAAAAGTCCCTAGTGCTTACTCGTGGCATTGATGTGATTTTCATGGCATATAAATCATGTATTGTATGATTGTGAATGGTTGACGCTTATTTGCATGCTTTGACTTATTTATATGCCTTGATTACTTCCTTGAATGAGTGTATGAGCTATTGAGATTCCATGAATCTCACCCCCTTCCCTCTCCCATCTTAACATGTTAGGTGGAGCTCAAGGAGATTCAAGTGCACACCAAGGAGCCTAGTTGAGCATGTCTAGATAGTTGTTAGTTTATTTTAGGTTCTTTTAATATAAAGAGGTGCTAAAATGAATATGCACCTACTATTTTTGAGATGTAAATGTTGAAACAAGTGTAAATGTATGGAAAAATGATGTATAAACTATGTAGAGAGCCAAAGTAATGAAAATGTGGGATTTGCCCTTTTGTGGATAGTATGCGATAGTGTATTTCGACCTGTAGCATAGTGAGTTTGAAATGTATGATGCTTTGGACCACTTGGACATTTCATATATACTATGTTCATGCTTTATAACTTGTCCATGAAGTGCTAGAACATGTGGGAGGCCATTTGGACCCACTTGAACCGTTTTGGGTGCCAAAATCGCCAAATTTGTGAGCTACATCAAAGTATGACCAAATGAGCTCTTCTTGATATGAAATTTGGCATGCCTCTAGGGTTTGTAAATAGCTTCTTGGGAAGCTAAAGTAGGTAATATTTGGAGGTCTAGGAAATATTTGGTGAATTGTTGAAGTTAGGAAATTTTGATGGTTTGGTCATGATACTGTGTAACTAGTCTGAACATAAATCCATGTCATTCATAGACCAAATGGTGTCCAATTGTTATGAAATTATATATACATAAACTAGACAATCACAATGACCTATACCTACTAGAAGCACCTAAATCAGAGGTCTGTAGAGGGAGAACGAACCTTCTAAAGTTCTGTATCAGCATAAGGGAAGCCATCCGACCTTCGTTACTGTTCCATCAGTTTTTGAGGTCTAAGGGCTACTAAACTAATCTGGACTTTTTTTTTTTTCTCTAGTTAACATCTGTATCTTTCTAAATTCGTATAGTTTTCCCAGATTGGATTTGTTTGGAATTACTTATGAATTTTGGAAGTTCATGACAGCAAGCTGCACTAGTATCAGGGACAACCGGACCTCTGTCTCGTTTTCAATGTCAAACATGGTCCAAACACTGATTTTGTGGTTAGAAATTATTTTTAACATAAATTTAACACTTAGATAATTCCAGAAAGCTATGTTTTTCTAGATTCCCATTTTTTTTATAATTAGTTATGATTTTCCAAAGTTAGAGCCAAAAATCTGACTTTTGGGCCCATTTGAGAAATTGCACTTTCTTGGTTTTTGGCTTCATATCCGTGGTTTATGGCTTGTTTTATGATATGTATGAGTCTTATAAATGGAGTTTGAGTAGAAAATGTGAATGATGGGTTCACGGGACCCACGGGGCAAAATATGAACGTTTGAACCCCGTTTTATAGCATGAAAATGTCATGATTTGTACTTGTTCTTTAGAAATCATACGGAACCGAGAGAAGAGGGAGATTAGTTGGAGTTAATACATTATGATGTTATATTTTTGGTATCAGAGCAAAGGTTCAGGCACTTTTGCTCGATGTTAGGCTCTTGAATGATGTAATTTGCTTGTGTTTGGTGTGAATGGCCATGGAGACCAAGAACATACAAATAACTTAGGAAAGCTTCTTGGTCGAGTTTTATGAGAAATATTTCCCTAGTTCGGTGAGGAAGAAGAAAGAGATGGAATTTATGGGCTTGAGATAGATGGATGAGATGACTGTGGATCAATATGTGGCCAAGTTCATTGAGTTGTCTCGGTATTCCTCTTACCTCCAGAGGTATGATGATGAACCCTAGAGATGTGAGCAGTTTGAGACTGGGTTGAAGCCCCTGATTAGCGATAGAGTTACTCCATAACGGATCAGGAAGTTCAATACCCTTGTGGAGCTCAGCAGGGTGATTGAGACTAACCTGCAAGCTATCATGCCAGCTGCGACTACAGCTAGTCAGAAGAGGGTTCCAGATTTTAAAAGGCCGAAACCAGAAGAGGGTTCTAGTTTGACACCTAGCACCAAGAGGAGAGGTAAGGGGCCATGGAATAGAAGGCCACAGCGGGGTATGCCACCTCCTCGGAGCCAGTCATCCTTCCAACAGTCTCCGGTGACATGTTTCAAGTGTGGAAAGCTAGGGCACATTACTAAACACTGTCCTCAGATGGATACAGCACCTCCTCCTAGGCCATAGACCCAGGGCCGAGTGTTTGCCCTCACTCAACAAGAAGTCAGTGCGTCCCCCAGTTTGATCCGAGGTACATTGATAGTGAATAGTTTTCCTGTAGTTTCTATGTTTGATTCGGGTGCTAGTCACTCGTTTATATCCTATGATTGTGTGAGGCAATCGGGTCTGGCCATTTGACTTGTCTGTCACTACACCCACTGAAGGCCACGTGGTTACTTCCCATACCTGCTTAAACGTCGCTGTTCAATTTAACCATTGTCATACCACTATTGATTTGATCTGTATGCCCTTCCATGATATTGATTTGATTATTGGTATGAACTGGTTGGCCCCGAATAATGCAATATTTGATTGTGAACACCGAACCATTTCCCTACTTACTTGTGGGACCATACCTAGGGTAGGAGTTGAGTTATCATTTATGACTACTGCCCAGGTTGAGAGATATTTAGAGTGTGGATGTCAAGAGTTTCTAGTCTTTTTCTCTATGCAGGCTGAGGTAGAAGAAGGGATAGAGGAGATCCCAGTTGTCAGGGAATTCTCAGAGGTTTTCCCTAAAGAGTTTGACTTTAGTGGCCTACCCCCTGAGAGAGAACTAGAGTTCCCTATAGACATAGTGCCTGGGGCTGGACCGGTGTCCAAGGCTCCTTATAGGATGGCTCTCGCCGAGCTTGCTAAGTTGAAAGAGCAGATAGAGGAATTGTTAGAGTAAGGGTTTATTCGCCCTAGTGTTTCACCTTGGGGAGCTCCGATGTTATTTGTGAAAAAGAAGGATGGTAGCTTGCGTTTGTTTATCGATTACAGAGAGTTGAATAAAGTTACCATAAAGAATAAATATCCTCTCCCTAGAATTGATGATTTGTTAAATCAGTTGGCTGGGGCATCTATATTTTTCAAGATAGATCTTAGATCTGGGTACCACCAATTGAGAGTGAAAACTAAAGACGTCTCTAAGACGGCCTTCAGAACGAGATATGGGCATTATGAGTTCCTTGTGATGCCATTCGGGCTGACGAATGCGCCCGCTGTGTTCATAGATTACATGAACAGGGTATTCAGACCATATCTAGATCATTTTGTGGTGGTTTTCATTGATGATATTCTAGTATACTCCAGATCCTTTGAGGAGCACGAGAGGCATTTGAGATTAGTCCTAGAGACCTTGAGAGAGAAAAGGTTATATACCAAACTTAGTAAATGTGAGTTTTAGCTGACCAAGGTGAGATTCTTAGGTCATGTGATCTCACGAGATGGGGTCGCGGTTAATCCCCATAAAGTTGAGGCTATGTTACAGTAGGATAGACTTAGAACGATCACCGAGGTTAGGAGTTTCTTATGTTTGGCAGGGTACTATAGACGATTTATTCAGGGCTTTTCTCATATGGCCTTACCACTGACGAGGCTAACTAGGAAAGAGACACCTTTTTGTGTGGGATGATAGATATGAGAGGAGTTTTCAGGAGTTGAAACTCCGTCTGACCACTGCCCCTGTACTGATTATCCCTGACCCTAGTGAGCCATTTGTGATTTATTGTTCAGGCAAAGGGTTAGGATGTGTGTTGATATAGTAGGGTCGAATAGTGGCATATGCCTTTAGGCAATTGAGGCCTCATGAGGAGAATTATCTCACGCATGACCTGGAGTTAGCCGCCGTAGTGTTTGCTCTTAAAATCTGGAGACATTATCTGTATGGTGCTACTATAGAGATTTATAGTGACCACAGGAGTCTGAAATACCTGTTTGACTAGAAAGAACTTAATATGAGACAGAGGAGATGGATGGAGTTCCTGAAAGACTATGATTATGTGTTGAAATATCATCTGGGCAAGGCCAATGTGGGAGCGGATGCCCTGAGTAGAAAATCCATCCATGTAGCCCATATAATGATTAGGGAGCAGGAGCTCCTAGAGAAGTTTAGAAACTTGAACCTCTCTTGTCAGGTAGTATCAGGTAAATTGTATCTGAGTGAAACCCGAATTGAGAATATATTGGGGACCCAGATCTTAGATGCCCAGAGAGAGGATGAGTTCCTGAGACGGATCAGGAATGAGATTTCCCAAGGTAAGACCTCAGATTTTAAAGTGTCTGAGGATGTTATGATAGTATATCGAGATAGAATCTGTGTTCCCGGTCAGACTGAGTTGAAAGAAAGACTTTTAGAAGAGGCACATAAGAGTAAGTATACTATCCACCCAGGTGCCACTAAGATGTATCAGGATTTGAAAAGAATTTTTTGGTGGACAGGGATGAAGAACGATGTGACGGATTATGTGGCTAGATGCCTAGTGTGTCAGAGGGTAAAAATAGAGCATCAAAGGCCAGCTGGGTTATTGTAACCTCTAGATATCCCTGAGTGGAAGTGGGATAGTATAGCCATAGACTTTGTTATGGGGTTACCCAAGACATCCTCTACACACGATACTATTTGGATAGTTGTGGATAGACTGATGAAGTCTGTACACTTTTTATGCTATCAGGGCTACTCATACACTGGATCGATTAGCCCAGTTGTATATCAGAGAGATAGTGCGACTTCATAGAGTACCCAGTAGCATAGTTTCGGATAAAGACCCCAGGTTCAGATCAACTTTTTGGAGGTCATTACAGCATGCCTTAGGGACCAAGTTGCGGTTTAGCACTACATATCACTCCCAAAACAGATGGTCAGACTGAAAGGACCATCCAGACATTGGAAGACATGTTGAGGGCATGTGTGTTAGAAATGAGGGGTAACTGGGATTAGTATTTACCACTAGCAGAGTTTGCGTATAATAACAGTTACCATTCCAGTATTCAGATGGCCCCTTGTGAGGCTATATATGGGAGGAAGTGCAGATCCCCTCTGTATTGGGTTGAGCTAGGTGAGAGGAGTATGATAGGACCTAAGATTGTGGACTAGACCACCCGATAGATAGAAATAATTAGAAAGAGACTCCTCACAGCCCAGAGTAGGTAGAAAAGCTATGCTGATAAGCGAAGGAGGCCGTTAGAGTTTGAGATTGGAGACCATGTATTCATTCGAGTGTCTCCAGTGACGGGAGTAGGTCAGTCAATGAGGGTAAGGAAGCTCAGTCCTAGGTATATTGGTCCATTTGAAATCCTTGAGAAAATTAGACCCGTGGCTTACTAAATAGCCTTACCTTCTAACCTAGCCCAAATCCACAGTGTTTTTCATGTCTCCCAGCTGAAAAAGTATTTATCTGACCCCTCACATGTCATAGAATATGAGCATGTGCAATTGCAAGAAGATCTTTCCTATATAGTGAGACCAGAGAGAATTGTGGATGCTAAGCTGAAACAGCTGAGAAGCAAGAACATTCCTCTGGTAAAAGTGATCTGGAGAGGTCTGACATCTGAGGAAGCAACCTGGGAATTGGAGGATGAAATGAGGCAAAAATATCTAGAGTTATTCCCTTGAGGTATGTCTTTAAATTTCGAGGGCAAAATTTCTTTTAAGAGGGGTAGAAATGTAACAACCAAAAAAAGAAAAGAAAAAGAAAGAAGAAAGTTGAAAATTTTTGAAATCTTGAAAGTTTTCTAAGTCTGCTAGTTATAGCAAGAAATGGTCTAGCTATAGTGAATGTACCTATTCGCTATAGAGAGAAATGGTCTAGTTATAGCGAATGTACCTGTTTGCTATAGCGAGAATGCTTCTAACTATAGCGAGTGTGGGCATCCCATACAAAAATCAGGGAGCTGCTTGCCGTAGAATGCGCCATAGCAAAAACAGGGGTCTGGGATTGATACGTACTCGCCGTAGCGAAGGTTAATTTTCGCTATAGCAAGGGTTAGTCCGGAAAAGTGTAAAAAAAAGAGAATTTGACTTTTTAAAACGTCCTAATTCATTCTTTCTCTTTTAACTGACCTAAGCTTCGACTAAAGGAGAGAAAAGGGGCCTGGAGAGAGAGAGAGAGAGACCAAGAGAAGGAAGGAAGAACAAAGAAAAGGTAAGCAAGCTTGAGATTTCCCTCTCTTTTCTTCTTAGAATCTTGTTCTTCTCTCTTTGCCCTCTCTTTCTGTGGTTTTGCTTATTAAATTAGTTAGGTTTTAGGCATGGGTCAGAAGAGGGAAAGTGGAAAACCACTCTTAAAGAAGGATAGAACTCATGTATCTTCACTTCTTCTTCTTGCTTTCCTTGAGTATGTTAGTTCTACGAACTTGAGAGCTTGAGAGAGAAGAAGAGTTAGTGAATATATGCTTTATAGGGTTTGCTAAAAAACCCCCTAGCTTTATGAATAATCCCATACTCTTTATTATGTCTAGGCTCAAGAGAAGCACCTCCATCAAGGTGTGAGTGTGAAACCAAGAAGAGAGAAGAGAAATTGAAAGGGAAGGCTTGTGTTGGCTCATAAGGTAGCTCTCCACTCTTTCTTGTTGCATTCTTGGATGTAATAGTCATTGTATGCTTGTGTATATACTTATTGTGTGAGACATGCCATATGTTATTGTCTTAATACATTGGTACCAATATCTTTATGTGTTGGATTTTGAAAATTGCTCAGGTGAGGTAGTGCCAAAAGTCCCTGGAGATGGGTGAGGTAGAGCCGAAAGTTCCTGAGGATGGGTGAGACAAAGCCAAAAGTCTCATAACTAAGTGAGGCCAAGTCAAAAGTCCCTAAACCAAGGGTGAGGCCATCCAAAAGTCCCTAAAATCGGGTGAGGCTAGACCAAAAGTCCCTAGAGCTTACTCGTGGTATTGATGTGATTTTCATGGTATGTAAATCATGTATTGTATGATTGTGAATGGTTTATACTTATTTGCATGCTTTTGACTTGTTTATATGCCTTGATTGCTTCCTTTAATGAGTGCATGAGCTATTGAGATTCCATGAATCTCACCCCCTTCCCTCTCCCATCTTAACATGTTAGGTGGAGCTCAAAGAGATTCAAGTGCACACCAAGGAGCCTAGTTGAGCATGTCTAGATAGTTAGTTTATTTTGGGTTCTTTTGATGTAAAGAGGTGCCAAAATGAATATACACCTACTATTTTTGAGATGTAAATATTGAAGCAAGTGTAAATGTATGAAAAAATGATGTATAAACTATGTAGAGAGCCAAAGTAATGAAAATGTGAGATTTGCCCTTTGTGGATTGTATGCGATAGTGTATTTCGGCCCGTAGCATAGTGAGTTTGAAATGTATGATGCTTTGGACCACTTGGACATTTAATATATACTATGTTCATGCTTTAGAACTTGTTCATGAGGTGCTAGAACATGTGGGAGGCCATCTGGACCCACTTGAACCGTTTTGGGTGCCAAAACCGTCAAATTTGTGAGTTCCATCAAAGTATGACCAAATGAGCTCTTCTTGATATGAAATTTGGCATGCCTCTAGATTTTGTAGAGATCTTCTTGGAAAGCTAAAGTGAGTAATATTTGGAGGTCTAGGGAATATTTGGCGAATTGTTGAAGTTAGGAAATTTTGATGGTTTGGTCATGGTACTGTGTAACTAGTCTGAAAATAAATCCATGTCATTCATAACCAAATGGTGTCCAATTGTCATGAAATTTTATAAGCATAAACTAGACAACCACAGTGACCTATATCAACTAGAAGCACCTAAATCGAAGGTCTGTAGAGAGAGAACGAACCTTCTAAAGTTCTGTATCAGCATCAGGGAAGCCATCCGACCTTCGTTACTGTTCCATCGGTTTTCGAGGTCTAAGAGCTGCTAAAATGATCTGGCCTTATTTGTATCCTATATTTAACATCTTTATCTTTCCAAATTGGTATAGTTTTCCCACATTGTATTTTTTTGGAATTAGTTATGAATTTTGGAATTTCATGACAGCAAGCTACACCAGTATCAGGGACAGCCGGACCTCTGTCTCATTTTCGATGTCAAACATGGTCCAAATGCTGTGTTTGTGGTTGGGAATTATTTTTAACATAAATTTAACACTTAGATATTTCCAAAAAGCTATGGTTTGTTAGATTTTCATTTTTCTATAATTAGTTATGATTTTCCAAAATTAGAGCCAAAAATCTAACTTTTGGGCCCATTTGAGAAATTGCACTTTCTTAGTTTTTGGCTTCATATCCGTGGTTTATGGCTTTTTTTATGATATGTATGAGTCATATAAATGAATTTTGAGTAGAGAATGTAAATGATGGGTTGACGGGACCCACGGGGCAAAATATGAGCATTTGAACCCCGTTTTATAGCATGAAAATGCCACAGTTTGTACTTGTTCTTTGGAAATCATACGGAGCCGAGAGAAGAGGGAGATTAGTTGGAGTTAATACATTATGGTGTTACAAGTTATACCTTACAAGGTGTTTCAAAGTGTGCCTTATGAGTAAAGGTTTTTAGGAATTTTATGTATGTGTACACATGAAACTTGCATATTTTGATTAAATTTGATCGTAAGCCTAGTGTTGTAGCATTAAATATATAGTTTATATGCTATAAATCCTAAATTTAAAAGGTCTAAGGTTATGCTACTTGAATTTTAATTTATAGCCATAAAATTTTCATATTCTATTGCAATAATGGTTCACAAATGACCCTTTGAGATACATTAGCGGAGTATCTTGCTTATTTGATCACATAAAAATATTCTTAATCTAGGAATTTTATTTGTAAAATTTTTGTGGATGTTTATCACTAAAGTTATTCATCTATCAAAATTTTACAAATTTGGCTAGTTCCTTTGTTGATGGAAAATTAATCATAATTCCATTTTCTCCTAGTTTAGGAATTTTATTTTATAAACTATTGTAAATGTTAATCACCAAAGTGATTCATTTATCAAATTTTTATAAAATCATTTAGTTCATTTGTTAATAGGAGATAAGGCAATTTTTTAATTTATTCTAGTCTAAGAATATTGTTTTGATATTGTTGCAAATGTTTATCTCCAAAGTATTTCACTTATCAAAATTCACAAAATTAGCTAGTTGCCTTGTTGATAGAATTATTTAAATTATTGTATATAACTACTTACCCAAAGGGTGTTATTATATGTATTAATTCTAGTACTACGTGGAGTTTGAAGGTGGAGGTGTTGAGAGGGTCTATTTACCTAAAAGGGATAGATTTATCGAGAGTATATATTTCCTTGTTGCATTGAGGTATGTAATTTGAATAATCTATTTGCCCAAATAGATGAATTTTTCAAAATTATGTATGCTCTTTTATCAACTAAGGTACATGGTATAAAGGGTTGGAAAAAATACTTTAATGTTGTAAATTTTTGGTTAACTTCATGCAAAAGGAGATATGTAACATTTCCAAAATTAGCCATTTAATTAAATTAAATAATAAGAAATTCTTAATTATTAATTTTATTGGATAATATAAGAATTTCTTGAATTTCAAAGACAAGGAAAGTTGAAGGATTAATTAGGAACATTATAAAATTTTATGAGATTAATTAGGAATTTTTAGGAAATAACTGCAAATAATCTTTAGCTTATTAAATAATAAATATGTAAGAAAATAATTTTAGTAAACTCTATGAATCTTTAAAGCCCCAAAAATGTAAAAAAAAAGTTATTTGGGAAATAAAAATATTTAGGTAAAATCTATGAGTCAAAATGTAGCACTATATTTAACTACTTTACCTCATTCATATCTTAACTTTCCTCCATGGATATCATAAGTTTTTCAAGAAAAATCTATTAAAATATTAGATTATTTTTGCGTTATGTCATAGATAAAATTTTCATTTCATATCCCGTGGACTATATGAACTCATCCATCTTATTCTTCTATTTAAATGCACACATACAATTCAAAATCATCTCAAAATGTGGCCAAAAACTCGAGCTCATGAACTATATATATAAAAATCACATGTTCAGCCTCAGATTAGTGTGCTAGATTTCTGTCATGAATTTTGAAAAATCATAACTAATTCTAAAAAATTGAAATCAAGCCTACTATGCCATTCTAGAAAGCTACAGATGTCTACTTTATGTTAAAAATAAGTTTAGACCAAAATAGGAATGTCTAGCTACTAAACATTGATGGAACAATACATAAACTTAGCTAGCACTACTGGTACTATCACAAAACTTCAAAAATTTATATTTCTCTGCTCAGACATCCAATTAGGGTAATCTTAGTAGCTATAGAAATCTTATCATATCTAATTTATGTTTGTAAAATTTCATGAGTATTGAACACCATTTGTCTCTCAAATAACATAGGAGAAAAAATTGACTATAAGAACAGTAACTTTACCAAAATAGCTAAAATTTGGCAATTTTAAAAATTCATAATTAATTCCACAGAGGTTCAAATAATTTAGTCTTTAGCTTTTCAAAAAGCTCTAAATAAGATCTATATGCATGCCAAATTTCATGAGGAAATTCATTCATTTGGTTAGAATGTGCTATAGGGTTGCAAATTGGTCCATTTATGCTTCTTAAAAGGTCACAAAAGGGTCAAATTTGCTTTCAAGGCTTTTATGGCCACTTGAACACATGGGAAAGCACCAAAATGGCCTATTAAACATGTCTCAAAGGGGTACAAAGCCAGATTTCACAAACTCACTCTCTCACCCCAAGGTATACACAAGAGCATACAAGCCTTTCTTTGCCATTCAATGTCACAAAGTTGCTATATCATTCATATGGCAGCAACTCTCATATATACATCAAGTATCTATATATTTACACATGTTCAAATGGTTATACAATATATTCATCATAAGGTTACATCATATGATATCAAAATGGTTACAACTAGAGCAAATAACACACTTCTTTGTCAATCCTTCTCCATCAAGCTTAGTGGCTTCCATTTCTTTACCTAGACATGTTAGGCAATGAGGAGGAAGGAATGAGATTCTAAGAATCCCAATAGCTCTTCTACCTTTCAACCATATATCAAGGATGCAAATTCAAGTCTAAAATACATGCATGGATATTATGGAGTGCATAATCATACATAAGACATTTCTTACACTCAAGATGTCATATAAAACATACACAGGCTTGCAAGGAAATACTGTAATCTTACCCACTCTCTTTAGGATTTTGGACTTGCCTCACCTATTTTTCTTAAAGGACTTTTGACTAAGCCTCACTCTTTAGAGACTTTTGACTTTGTCTCACTAATTCTTGGGGGCTTTTGGTTCATCCTCACCCTAGCTAAGGGACTTTTAACTTCACCACACTCAAGCAAACCAAGACATGTTCATAAAACATCATTCAAGGCATAACAAAGTATCATGGTACCATGGCATATAAATACATGCTAAAAAATCTTTCGTGGCTTAAAATATACACACACACATTCAAAGACAAGATAAACATCTACTCATGCATGAGAGAAAGAAGAGAGAGTTACCTTATTTACACAAGTACACTTTTCCTTTTAAAATTACTTCCTCTCCTTTGGCCCCACACTCACAAGGATGTGAGACTTGGTTCCTTTGGCCTAGACACATTATATAGAAGCCAATTATACTCTTAGAATAAGTTTTACAGTCACACATTCATTTTAAAAGCTAGATTGTTCCTATGGCTTATTTATGATTCCATAATGCACTTAATGAAGCAACACCCATAATCCATGGTTTTGGCTCCATTCTTTCCTTCCATCTATGGTTCTTGACTCCATTTAAGCCTCTTGAAGCCATCACACAATAAATTTAAGGAGCCTAACTACATGTTACTTCTTTAAGTCATAATATAGAACCTATGGTACCATTTCACTTCCTAAGCTTTCTAAATTTTTTCTAAAGCTTCCTCTTATCATCTCCCATCATATGTGATACAAAACCAAGTTTTTTTTTTGTGCTAGAGGTATAATTCTCTTACCTTGCTTCGGTTTAAGCAAGCATGATAGATCCATGGGAGGAATTTTTGTTTTTTGCATGCTCCGTTTAATTTTTCCATTGCGTGTGTCTACAAATCCCAACATAAAGAGCATGCTTCATCTCATCCATCATCCATTACATTCACAATCCATTCTCCATCCATTGAAGCCATGACCCATCCACCTTATCTCCCCTCCATTATTCTTTACTCCATGAGAGCTTAATTGGCTTAGTGGCTAGCTTGGATGCAAACCTTGAATGGAAGCTTGAATCCATGGAGATTGTCAAGGGATTGGGCTAAGATTCCTATTTCATTTTTTTTTTCTCTTTCTACATCGATTCTTGTTCTTGTACTTACTTGGTTGAGCTTGTAATTGGTTAAGATTAGTGTTATTTGTAATTAGTAGCTGGTTAGACATTAATTAGGAGAGTAATTGATGATTAATAAATTGATTTGAGTGTTACATTTTTCATTGACCTTCAATTATCCATGTATATAGTCAAGGTGTTTGATGAAATGATGTGAGAAATTGTGTGCTTGAATGTTTAATTTGAGGTCTCCTTAGAGTTTAATTGGTTAATTGAACATCCTAAAATGATAATTCAAAGGCTAAATTGATAGATTAATTATTCAAATTTAGTATTCATTGATCCAATGACAAGAATTAATGATTCAATGTGGAGTTAAGGTTTCAATTTAACATTAAATTATTAATCTATTAAATCTTGTATGGTAACTCAAGATACATTGCTATGATCACAAATAAGGACTCTTAGACTAGAACCATTGATAATTGAATTAGGATAAGAATAGTAGATACCAAAGGAATCATCCAAAGCTAGCTAGTCACATATCCATTAGTACTTCTTAATTCATGTGATTAGTTAATAGTTTGTATTTTTACTTCAATTTATATTCGAGTTAGTTTAATTAAATCAAAACCCCCTTTTAATTAGATAGCTTTTAGGTTTATCTCACACTTAGAAGGGTTCTTTTAAATATTGAAATCCATTTCCAATGGAGACGATCTAGGTTATACCCTATATTACAAATATTTTCTAACATAGTTTATTTGAGGTTGTTTGACACAACCATCACCTAGCATTTTAGTGAAATAAATCATACAAATTGTGGGGATAATAGTCAAACAAAAGTTAACATCAAGTTCATAACTAATTCCTACATACTTGATTAACACAATCTTAAAAAAATTCAAGCTTTTTGAAGGGGATAGGTGGGCTCAAATATATAGAGAAAGAGGCAAAAGATCACACAAATTGTAAAGTAAGAGGCAAATGAGAACCCAAATTGGAAATGATGGGACATAGCAGGTGTTTGCAGTGTTATACTTGAAAATAGTGGGAGAGTGTAGTCAGAAGCGATAGTTTGACATAATAGGAGAGGAATAAAATAGTATGACTAATTGACAAGTATAAGAAATAGAAGCAAAAATTTTATGTACAAGGGTTTTTGAATGGGGGAAAAGTGAAATTTGTAACAAATAGTAAAATTTGGAGACAAAATTAGAGACAAAAATGAACATTTGTCTCTAACTTTTATAAGAATAATTTTGTCTCTTTTCTCATATTTGAAGATAGAATTAGAGAAATATTATTTTGTCTCTAATAAAACATTGAACGATATCATTTCTCTAAACAAAAATAGACTTTTAGATGAAATGTTTGCCTTTAATACAAAATTTCCAATACAATGTCGTATTACATGTTTGGAGACGAATTTAGTGACAAAAATTTTCATCTTTATTTCTTTTCAATAAATAAAACCTCTTTTCTTTCCACCAATCAAAAATAAAATTCTTAAATTTATCATATATCTATAGCTTCAATTAATCTATACTTAAACAAAAGTTACAAAGGATCAATTCTTATGGTATACAATTTGCATTATAAATCCTTCTATCTTTCTTCTCAAGCTCTTTAACAAATTATGGAACATGTAACCAAAAAACAAATAACATAGTTCATTAAAAAATAATTTCCTAGAAAAAGTTAATTTCCATGATAACCCCTTCTGGTAAGAAGGCCTTAAAGCCAATTACAATTCCAAAGAACACATGAATGAATAACCTTAATTAATCAAATAAATTGATGTGAAAGTCTAAAGCATCAATTAGTTGTGCTCTTTTGTATATAGGGAAGAAATTAAGTTAGAAAGAAAAGTAAAAGTGATAAATTTAATGGTCAATAGTGAAATAGGCTATAATATTCATAAACATGACAAAAGCACCAACATCTTACCCTAAATAATTTCTAGAGGAGCAGTACTAAAATTTCATTCCTTGCAAACTAAAATTCCACAAGGTGAAAATTTTTTTTCTTCTTCCTAACAATTTACAAACAATCCTTGGCTCCTAAATCTATAACTACATTTTAATTTATAAAAATGCACATTATTGACAGAACTAGAGAGGAAAAGTATGTCTTTAATTTCAAATAACCTAGTCTAAGACAGATTAGAGATGGAAATTTCCATCTCCAATTTGTAACTTACTTTTCCAAAAAAATTTTGAGATAGACTAAAGACAAAATTAGGGATAAAATAATTTGAGACAAAAAGTTTCTATCATTGATTTTGTTTCCAATATCAATTGATTATTCCAAAATAATGTTCACTTTAAGACAGATGTTGTAAGGGATGATTTTGTCTTTAAATTTACATGAATAAGATTTTTACTACTCTTAATTATCGCAACAAAATAAAGACAAAATTGGAGATAGTTAGTTTTGAGAGGGGTTTTTTTCATATCTAAAATTTGCTTTATTCTTTTTTTAAAGATTAACTTTTAGAGATAGAATTGAGATGGATTTGCCTTAGGCTTGAGATAGAAAATTTTCCATTTCTATTTCCTAGTTTTCTTATAGTGTTTGTTTTTTTCTTAACTTGTAAGTTCCAATGTGTAATATCTGATTTTCGTTAAACGACAGAAATGGACACGTTTTCAAAGCAAGTCCCCTGAAATGAATTAGTTAAGGTCTCAAAAAATTTGAGTAACATTCTAGACTCCTAAAATGAGAATCCTAGCCTCAAACGGAAGGAAAAATGGAGCTAGAATGAAAAAAACAAATTTTGACAGAAAACTTATGAAACATAATGGCATTTTCATAATTTTGAGCAATTTTTGGAATTCACACAAGAGAGATTTTTAAATGAAAGTTTTGAGTTCTCTAAGGTTATTGGAGACCCTGAAAATTATGGGAAGCCCCGGGATAGTTAAATCCCCTCCGACGGACATTTTCTAACGTCGGTGTACCTGAACTTTGACTGACTTGTCTAGAAAGGTTTTATCTTCGATTTGAGTAATTCCAAAGGCATCTTACTTAGTTGGGAACCTAAATTTTATAATGGAAAAGATGGTTCTAAAAAAGGAGCTAAAACGAAGGAGAAATGAAAATGCAAAGAACGAAGGGCAAAATTAGAATTTTTGCAAAAGTCACTTTCCTACACCTATATATAGGTCGCACCTCACACTCTCCTCCATTTAACTTCAAATTATTCAGCCCCAAACTAGAAGCAAAACCCTAGGAGAGAGGCGCACCAAAGGAGGAAGAAGAAGAGAAGAAAATTCAAGTTTAAGGTATGTTTCCATGGTGATTTTTCATGCTTTTCTTCATCCACACCTCCTCTCCTCCCTTCTCCTTTGTTTCCTTGGATTAAAATGAAGTTTATAAATCTGATTCAAGGGAGAAATTCAAGGGAAATTTCGGATTTGAAGAGAGGAGCTTGGAGAAAGCAAGATTCAAGCCAAATTAAGCAAGGAAACTAGGTAAAATTTCATCCTATGGTTGCTATTCTTGATTCTCCTTCTTCTTCAATTCGACACACATAAGGAAACCTAGGAGGATCTGATTTTTAAGCCCAAAAAAGCATGAATATTAGGTATTTGATGGAGAAGAACAGGAATATGCAAAGAAAATAACAAAATAACCATTAGTTTTCAAGATGCAAATTCTAGAGTTTTATGTGAACCTTGTAAAATCTGACCTTATGTGATGATTCCTAGATTTAATTAAGGGTTTAAATGAGTTTCTAAGATCCCTAAGATGCTCCCTACATGCCTTCTCCTTCAAGAAAACAAAAAAATTTCCATAGAGGCCAAAATTACCAAAATCTCGGCCTAAGCAAGTTCATATAGCTAGGGAGAGTTTTAAATTTTTCTAAGGCCATTCTTGAGTCATATTTGATGAATGAAAATGAAGGAAGGCCTTGGAAAAAATTTAGAACTTATAGAAAGTGATTTAGTGCTTTAGGTTCCATATTATGACCTAAAGAAGCAACATGATAATAGGCCTTTTGTTTTAATTGTGTAATGACTCTAAAAGGCTTAAAAGGAGTTAAGAATTATATTTGAAAGGAAAGGATAAGGCCTAGAAATTATTTGAGGAGTATTGCTTCATTAGGTGCAATTATAGACCATAATGGAACTTATAGAGTAATCTAGTATCTAAGTAAGTTGTATGGCCTTAGAGATTGTTTCATGAACCTAATTGGCTTCCATAAATTGTATCTAGGCCAAGAAAAACCATCTCCACAAGTTTTTGGGTGTGTGGTCGAAGCAAAGGAGGAAATTTCAAGAGAAAAAGTGTGTGATTATGTGTAAGGTAGCTCTCTCCACCTTCTCTCATGCATGTATGTGTGCTTAGCTTATCTTAGAATGTGTGTATTTGTAATTTCAAGCCATGAAGAGTATGCTAGCAGGATTTTATATGCCATGATTTCATGATAACATATTATGTTTTTAAATGAATGTATGATGTTTGTTTGAGTTTGCTTGAGTGTGGAGAGACTAAGAACTCTTAACCATGGTGAGGATGAGCCAAAAATCTTAGAGATTGGTTAAGACATAGTAAAGAGTCTCCCAAAAGCAAAGCGTGTAACGAACGTAAATTTTGTAAAACGACAAAATAAGTCATATAAAAGTAAGTCCTCTGAAATGACCTAGATAATATCCCAAAACATTTGGGTTGATTCCTAGATTTCTAAAAATGATAATTCTAGGCTCAGACGGAAAGAAAATGGAGTTAGGATGGAGAAATAATTTGTGACAAAAACTGATGAAATGTAATGGCATTTTCGTAAATAAGTGTAACTTTTGGAAAACCACATAAGAGGGCTTTTTAAATAAAATTTTTGAGTTGCCCAAGATTCTCAGAGGCTCCAAAAACTATGAGAAGCCCCAAGACTGGTACAGCCCCTCCGGTGTATATTTTTTAACGTTAGTTGACCTAAACTTTAACTGATTCGTTCGGTAAGGTTTTGGCTCCAAATTGAGTGATTCTAAAGGCATTTTATTAAATTGGGAACCTAAATTTTATGATGAAAAAGACGGTTCTAAAAAAGGAGCTAAAATGAAGCCGAAATGAAATTGCCATTACAGAAGGGCAAAATTGAAATGTATGGTTTCTTGAATGTTCTAAAGAGTTCCACACTTTTCTCCTTTATTTTCCTCTTTAATAAGCATGACCCTTTCTGCCCAAAATACAAAAAATATTCAGCTCCCTTAAGCACACAAGAAGGAGGAGAAAAAGAGGAAGAAAGCCAAGGAGAAACTAGGTAATTTCATGGAATTTCTTGCTCCATCTTCTTCCAATCTTGTTCTCCTCTCTTCCTCCTTTCTTTCCATGGATTTTTTGAATGATTTGGTACTATTTTGAGGTCAGACCAAGGAGAGAAATTTTGTGTTTGGAGAAGAGAAGCCAACCAAGGGAAGAAACATACAAGAAACTAAGGAAAAATAAGGTAAAATCTCATTCCTATGGTAGCCTCTTCTTGTCCCTTCTTCTTGTATGTTTTGGCCAACCTAGGATGGGATAGGAGGGGCTGGATTTGGGCAGAACCAAGAGAGAAATCTAGGAGAAAGAGTGCAAAGATTAAGAATATGGCAAGAAATTCAAGTAAAAACCAAAGGAAAACAAGTTAGAAAAGTGTAGTGCTTTCTAGGGTTTTGCAAAATCTGATTTTGTGTGAATGTTTCCTTGGCTATTTGAATATTCCCTTGAGCTCCTAAGACCTCTATGAAGCCTCCCAAGTGGCTCTCCTATCAAGGAAAAATCACAAAGTCCATGAACCTTCCTTATGGTGCATATTTCGGCCAAGCTAGATTCATTAGACTAGGGGATGTTTTAAATTGTTCTAACCTTGGTTTGGGACTTTATATGATGTTAGAAGATGAGAGAAATCATTGGAAAAAATTTAGGAGCCATAGATTGGGAGATGGGACAATGGTGTCCATCACGGTGCCTTATGAAGCAACTTAGTCTTTCAATGGTGCAATTGAATATGTGATGGCTCCAAGGACCTTAAATGAGTCTAAGAAGTCTATAAATAACAAGAGAATGGAGCCTAGCACTTAAATGATATGAATTGCTTCAATAGGCCATTTATGGAACCAATATGTCCATTATGGAACCAAGTATATGATAAACTTTAGTTTAATGTCTTGGCTTGCTTCAAGGATGTGATTGTGTGTTATTTGTGATGTCTAGGTTAAGAGAACCTTACTCCACCTAAGTGCTCTTGTGAAACCAAGGAGGGGAAGGAAATTGCAAAGTGAGCTTGCATAAATTAAAAGGTAGCTCTCCACCTCATTCTCTTGCATTCTTCGATGCATTTTGTATATGTTGTGTGCTTGTATATGCTCTTGTGATTTGAGAACATGCCACTTGATGTCTTAAAATTGTATTGGTACCAATGTGTCTTCTTGAATGATTATGGTTGTGGAAAGAGCTCAAAAGGGTGAGGTGATGCCAAAAGTCCTTGATGAAGGTGAGGAGATGCCAAAAGTCTCATGGCATGGGTGACACAAGGCCAAAAGTCCCTTGAATGGGTGAGGCTAGGTCAAAAGTCCCTAGGCTTGAGGCAAATCCAAAAGTCCTAGAAATGGGGTAAGGCTAAACCAAAAGTCCCTAGAGCATGAAAGTGGTCTTGACATGTGAATGTGGCATGGAATGGAATTTATTGCACACTTTATGCTTATATAATATGAATTTGATGTATGTATGCCTTGAATGTGGTGTGAGTGGGTGTGTGAGCTATTGAGATTCTTGGAATCTCACTCCCCTTTCCCCCTCATCCTTGAATTGTCTAGGTGTTGTTCCAAGTCAAGGAGATGCAAGCCAATGATATTGAACATCTTTATTTTAGTGTATTATGTACTTTAAGTAGTGATTGGATGTCAAAATAATGATGCATGTAATGTTTTTGTGATGTAAGACTATGAACAAGTGTAAAATGATGTATGAACATGATGTAGACTTTACATAACACTAAAAGTAATAGAATTATGCAAATTGGCTCTTTGATGGTTTGATGTAACTATGCACAAATGGATGTTGAGAGACCAAAATGAGATGCATAAGATTTGGAATCACTTAGACAGTCTCTACAAGTCATATTTGTGCTTTGAAACTTGATCAAGGGGTGCCAAACTCAAGAAGAGGCCATTTGGTGCAAAGTGACTCTTGATAGGAAGCAAAAATGACCATTTCATGAGGCTATTTCACTTTTTGTCCAAATGAGCTCTTCTTGGTCTGAAATTTGGCATGCATCTAGATCTTTATTGATAAATTTTTAGAAAGCTAAAGTTGGTAATTTTTGGAGGTCTGTGGAATATTTGACTAATTGTTGAAGTTGAGATTTTTTTCAATTTTGGTCATTGGTACTATAGCATTGGTCCGAAATTAAACTCTGTCACTTATGGGGCAAATCATGTCCAACTACCACCAAATTTTATACAAAGAAACTAGACACTCCCAGTGACTTGCTCCAACTAGAAGCACCTCATTTGGAGGTCTAGAGAGGGAGATACAATTTTTCAAAGATTTGGTCCAGTGTTAGGCATCCAACCAGACCTTAGTCACTGTTTGATCAAAATTTAGGGTTTGGGCGAACTTGAACTAGTTTGAGTTAATTTTTCCCTCTAGATAACATCCTTAAATTTCCATATTGGTATCATTCACTTGATTTGGAATTTTTTGGAATTAATTAGACATTTTTGAAATTTATATCAGTAAACTGTGACAGCATCAGGACCCAGTCTGACCTCTAGACCATTTTGCATGTCAAACGTTTAGTGTGTGGGATGTTATGACTTGTGCCTATTTTTAGCATAAATTATACATCCCAAGCTTTCCAAAATGACCAAGATTACATGATTTCGATTTTTTTAGATTTACTTATGAGTTTCCAAAGTTTTGGATAGAATGGTGGCAAATCTGGCCGAAATTCAATGAGTCTCATTCATACTCCATTTATGTTTCCTTGAGTTATGAGCAAGATTTTATGATGCAAATAGGTTGTAATAATGTATTTAAATATGAGGATGCATGGTATGAACCTACACGATCCACGTGTCACCGATTTAAAATTTTTAAGCATAATGCAATGTGATTAAATCCATTATTGTTAGTCCATTTTCCATGTACTCTTATGAAAATGATGAAAGGGAGCTTATGAATGCCATGAATGGGGTTAGATATATATGGTATTACAAAGTGGGCTCCCAAGAGTATAGTTGAGTCCAAAGCTCTCAAAGAAAAGGTGAGACAAGTCCAAAATCCGTGAAGAAAAGTGTGAGGCTAATCCAAATACTTGGTGAGCTCTTGAATGTTTTGTATGACTTATTCACATGCCAAACTTGCTTCTTGAATGTCCGTGATTTCCATGATACCCATGCATGCATTTTTAAGGCTTATTTTGCATATATTATGTATGATTGAATGGGAGACAAGCTATTGAGATTTTTTGAATCTCATCCCCTTCTCTCCAATGATCTAATATGCTAGGTGGACCAAGTGGACATGGCAATGGGAGCCAACCATCTTAAAGAAAGAAGATTGACATCAATATGTCTAGCTTTTGCCTTTTTTGAACCATAATGATGCTTAATGATGTATATTATTGTTGTAAATTATTTATGACCCTTGAGACATATGTAATTATGCTATTATGTGATGTAGGAATGAAAGAATATGTTATGTGAATGATGGAATATAATTTGGGTATGTTATAGCATTATAGCTTCATGAATGGCTTTATGGAAATATGCATAAGTGTAGATGAAAAGACCAAAATGAGATGCATGAGATTTGGGACCATTTGGATAGCTCACATAAGTCCTAAATGTGCTTTTAGACTTGCCCAAAAGGTGCCAAAACCAAAGGAAAGCCATTTGGCAATTTTGGTACCATATATGGAGCCAAAATTGACCATAATAGAACCCTATGCCACTTTTTAGCCGAATGAGATCTTCTTGATCTAAGATTTGGTATGAAATTAGAGCTTGTTGAGAGAATTTTGGGAAGCTAAAGGTCATAATTTTTGGAGACCTGCAGAATATTTGAAAATTTTTCAAAGTTGGCAATTTTTTTTGTTTTGGTTTGCTACACTATTCATTTGGTCTGAAAATGAATTCTATCACACAAGGCTCAAATGTTGTCCAATTGCCACAAAATTTTACACAAAAAACTAGGCATTTCTAGTGACTCATGCCAACTAGAAGAACCTCATTTGAAGGTCTAGAGAGGGAGATATGAATTTTTGAATATTCTATCCAGCATCAGGAGTTTTGCCTGACCTGAGTTACTATTCTATTAAATTTTGATGTCTGGACATGATGAACTGGTCTAGAGATATTTTTCCTCTCTAGTTAACATCTACAAATTTTCAGATTGGTATCATTTGTATAAACTATATTTTTTTGAAATTAATTGGACATTTTCAAAGTTCTTTATAGAATTTTGTGATAGTTCCAGAATGCAGTTTGACCTTTGGACTTTTTCGGGTGTCAAACGCCCTCTATGATGGATGTTATGATTTGATCATATTTTTAATGTGAAGTAGACATTTGTAGCTTTCCAGAACAACTAAGAATGTATGATTTTGATTTTTCTAGAATTAGTTATAATTTTTTAAAGTTTGGTTAGAAAAATGGCCAAATCTGGCCGAAATTAAACAACCATATTTTATGCTTCATTTCGGTTTTCTTGAGTTGTGGGTCACATTTTATGATCCAAATGAGTTTTATTCATGTAATTAAATATAGAAATGTATAGTATGAGCTCATATGGTCCACATGATACCGAATGAAACTTTTATACACGACGCAGCGTAATTAAATGCATTATTTTAATAGACTTTTTCTACTTCCTTCATGGATTTGAGAATATGATGCGTAAGAATATAATTAGATGAACTAGAAATATATGGTGTTACACAATGATATTAGTTCTAAGTTGTAGTTAGCTTACACTAGTTCTAGTCAACTGAATCTTACTTTTCACTATACTAGATCTAAAGTTCAAGTTGGCTAGATTTGGTTCCAGTGAACTTAATCTTGGACTTCTAAGGCAATGTTTAGTACTAAATATAAACCTTTAGTTCTAGCCTCATTTTGGAAAAATAGAGAGGAATATACATCATATTACAAAAATTCCCAAGGTACAAAGATAACACCCCAAGGTACAAAGATAACACTTAGTACCTAAACTATATACAATTTTCTTATATCTCATTTCTTTTCATATCATGAAAAAATAACTTCAAGTCTCTTACACTATTTACATAACATTATACTTCATACAAAACATCATACCTCATCATATATAATTCCAAGTATCAATATGACATAGTTCTCATAATCAATTGCCATTTGCTTGCCTTTGTCAACTTTAACATTTTTTTTTAACCAGAAATGTTTAATTATATAAAAAGGAGCAGTGAGATACAATATCTCATTACTTAATGCATTATTCAAGATATACAATCATATATCACTATATATATATATATATATATATATATATATAACTTTGAACTAGAATCAACATCGTGGGATATGTGGAATCTCTTTGGATTCAAATTTGACTATAGAATTAACTATAAGCCCATGCTTGTAATCACATCATTACCGTAGTTGATGGCCATACAACTTAGGAGAAGTACATAAGACTTCACTCCCTTGATTGAGCACCTTTTTTAGCTCTATCATCATCATCATAAACATCGTGGACAACCAAATTCATAGACATAGCAAGAATGAATAGTAGTACAACCAATCCAATTCAAATATATACATATATATATATATATATATCAAGAATAAAAGTACTAACTACCTTTTCCTTCCAAATGCATGCTTCTTTTCCTTAGTAGTCCAATCAATCAAGTAGGTTTTTCCTAATGTGAAAGGTTCATACAAAGAAATATATTAATATAGCTATATAATTATACTTATCTATATTTTCTATTATTCTTAAGCTTTATTATAGCTTTCATTTTTCTTAAAGTTCTACCACTAGGTCAAATGGTTATGATATCCTTGAGTTTCCTAATTCTTCTATTTCATTCTCCAAAACCTTAGGCCAAATTCTAGAGGACAACTCATCCATTTAGCCCTTGAGGTAATTGAGTCTTTTTTTTTTTTAATTACTGCTTAGATTTTGGGTTGAGTTTAGATCTATACTATTTTAAATTTATTTGAGTTAGCAAACTATTTTGAAAAATTATGAGATGCTCTAGATGTTAACTTTATGGTCTTAGATACGTGTAAACCAAATTTCACATCAAAACTCCAAGGTTTGACCCCTTAACTAGACAAATTTGTAAAATTGCCATGTTTTTTCTTCTAAGGCACTATTTGTGGCTAGTTTGGGCAACCTAAACACTTTTGGATATCATAAAATTTGGTACACAAGTCCACACAAACATTCTCCAATTCCTTGCCAAAAATAAAAAATTTTGATTGTAGTTTACTTGATCAATTATATTGGTTTACAAATCTATCTTGTTTCACTAGCAAAACAAAATGTACTAAATGTACCTAACTTTTAAGTTTAGTTACCCTTACCATTTTAACCTAAAATTTTTTACAATTAATTCCAAGTCTTCTTTTTCCTAAGTTTCTCATTTAAATCCATGGCTAAAATTCTAATTAAGAAGTCAAGAGAGGTTCGCCTCTCCTTTGGAAAATCTTTCAAAATTCAAGCCAACCCAAGTTAAAAATCAAGCTTACACTTTCAATTTTATCCCTTATTTTTTATGCCAAAAGAGGAAGAAATCACTATCTCAATCCAATGCAAAAATGATCTTAGCACAAGGAAGCAAAATGGAAAGTGAGATTACCTCAAGTTCTCTTCTTCTTAGCTTCTCCTAATTTGGTCAATCAAGAACTCATGGAAACTCAACCTTAGCATTTGAAGATAAAGTTGGCATCACTAAGAAGCTCACATGATTCTACACATTTAATTTTTCTTTTCTTCTAGAACAAAGTGAAAAAAGTCTAAAAGTACCTCATGCAAGCTTGTGAAATTTTCTCTTTCTTCTTCTAATTTCCTCCATAAATGGCATCCAAGCTCTTTCTCTCTCTTCCTAGCAAAGTGGCATCAACATTGAAGAAGAAAGCTGATGGAGTGCTCATCAGTGGAGTTGACCAAAAGTTGCTAAGTAGGGGTAATTAGATTGTATTAGGCGTTAAAATCCTAGATCAGCTCATCAATTAAGCTTAATGACTAAGCTTCCTAGTTGATAGGGAAGGTAGGTAATTTTGGATTATGTGGCTGGTGGATTCTCTATCCAAAGTGGCGTCCATGCAAGGAAATTGGAATAGTATATATAATGTAGCTTCCTTTAGTGTGGCGTCCAAGAGACTTTAGATGGAAGTTGACTTTTTGACTTCAATATGAGTTTAGCAGGTGGAGTTTCTAAAGTGGAATTCAAGTGTCTAACTAACAACCCTTTTAAACTTAATGCATATTGAATAATTAAATTTATAATTTTCTCTTCTTGTCTACGGAGTAAACATCCCAAATTACCTAGAGCCATATCTATTGGAAATAAAAATGAAGGTTAATATATTTTAATATAAATACTAAAATTTGTATCCCTTAATTTAATCTGTCCCTTCAATTAGGGATTTATTTTCTAGTTCTCAACTATACAAGTAATCTAGATTAGAAAATTTTGGTTCTGACATATTATATAACAAAAATAATTCAATCCAATTTTTTGTTTTTCAAATTATTTACACTCTTAATTGCTAGACTACATGTTACCATTTATACTTATTCCATTTTAAATACAATTGCCACACTTCAGTCAAAATTATTTAGTTATATATGCAATTTTCTATGGTAATTAATAAGGTTAGATAATGCAGCAAAGTCCTTCAACAACTTGGAGATGTACCGAATATATACTAATTAAAGCGGGCCTAAACAGTGAAATTCCAGATTTTCTAGATGGAAATTAAGGATATGACCATACAGGGCACCCTTGGGTTTAGATAGAGTCTGGCCGCTAGGGAGAAACGTGTGGAGACTGTTTCCTATTTGGAAAAAGAGTCTATAATTTATGTGCTAAAATTTTGCTATAAAAAGAGCACTAATCCCACCCAAGTTCGATACACAAAACATTCGCACTTCGAAAAATTAAGTTGCAAGTCACAAGGTGAAATGGCACTCAAAATGAATGCAGTGCTTTCCATGGGGCTTGCCATCGTAAGTCTTGCCTCAGTGGCATCCGCCATTTCTGGAACTGCCACCTTTTACACAGAATACGTTCGTGAGTATACAAATTAATCACATATGTCTTCTACATGCTTAGCTTAAAGTTGCGGGCTTTTTTTTTGGTAATTTTTGAGTTAGATTGTCATAAACAGGATGATTTTTTTTTTGGCGGGGTCTGCATTGTTATTGTCCCACATGGAAGCTGGGATGAGAGGAATTTCTCTCCCCTAAAAATAAAGTTGAGTAGATTTTCTCTAGCCGAAAATTTAATTTAAGAACATAACGTATTTCCCAACTGGTTTAATTAAAACTTTTTTCATTTCTATAATTGTGTGCGCGCTTATTAACTATAGAAACTGTGTTTATATCGATGATTATATATATTCTTTTGATTTTTTTAAATTTCACTTATATTTTACAAATTTTTAGTTTAAGAATTTAAAAGGTTTTGTAAATTATCCATAGGAATAAAAAATTCTGGTGGCTAGGTATCTCATTAAGGCATGCCCATTCACTCTTAATTTTATTTTTTTAGTTGAAAAGTCAATGTTATATAACTCACACCTCAACATTTTCAGCGAGGTGAGAGTAACCTTTATCATTAATAACTTTCTCACTTAACTCACATTCCATCTTTCATATTAGTTTTATCATGTATCTATCGAATATATATATATATATATATATAAATCAAGACACAAAAAAGTTCCAAACACATTAGTATAGATCAAGAAAATTTGTCCCGCCTCCTAAAGAATAGGAAACGAATGCCCTATATTAGATTAAAAGAACGTTGGACTAAGAATAAGAAGTATTTAGCAATGGATGCTTGGAAAGGTATACCCATTGACACAATCGGCCCAAAAAAAAAAAAGAAACCACTAACATAAGCTTCTAATACCAATGGATTTGAACCAGCGTGACATGATTGATTGTAATGGTTCTATTGATTCCATTTTAGTCAGTTAAGCCAACACTTGTTGGCACCATCTGGATAAATATATGCTTTCTTTATTAGACGTTTCCACCACGTACCCCTCCCCTCTAATTGTATATCATTCACACAAGTTGTGATTGGTTGGCAGCATCCGCATGCTATGGATACCAAAACCAGGGAACTATGATCGCAGCAGCAAGCGACTCAATCTGGAACAACGGAGCTGCATGCGGAAGAATGTGATTACGTGCACTAGCGGTACCAACAAAGGTGTGCCTCATCCTTGCAGGGGTGGAAGTGTCACCGTCAAGATTGTGGATCGCTGCCCTTCCCCGGGATGCCAAGCAACCATCGATCTCTCTCAGCAAGCTTTCTCTGCAATCGCTGACCCTAACGCAGGAAAAATCAACATTGACTACACCAAGTAAATTCTGTTTCATTTCCATGGCTATTAATTTATTTTGTTAGCTTTTCAAGTTAATTATTTACTTTATTTTTTTGTAACTGACTTTTCTTTGCTGTGTTGTCAGGGTGTGAAGATTGTAGCCGAGAATAGTCCGACTGTACCAAGGAGCATGTGAAGTTGATGGTGATAGAAAGAAAAATAATAATAACAAATAAGAATAACACGTACATGAGATGTACATCATGAAAAATAAAGTTCATGAGAAAATTACATTAACAATCTTGATTTTATAAAATTTACAATAACAAAATTTAAAAATTAAAATTATTTTTAAAAACCAAAATTACTACCAAATTTTAAAATAATTACTATTAGATTTTAAGAAAGTTACAATTTAAATAATTTTGGGAGTAACTTTCTTAAAATCTAATAGTAAATTTTTTAAATCTTAATAATAAATGATAGTAATTTTGGTTCTTAAGGATAATTTTAATTTTTTTATTTTTTATTTATAAATTTTACAAAACTTAAGTCCTTAAATACAATTCTCCCTTCATTTTTCCATGGATAATGTGTGGAGTTATGTCTTTTATGTTTCAATAAAATATTTATAGTTTTGTGCTCTCATATATGAGAACTCTTTCATATTCATATTAATCAAAATTAATTTTATTCTCTTAGGTTCAACTAAATATAATGAATAGTAAAAGGAAGTAGTAATTTATAACGGAGAATCAGATTTTTTTTAAAATACATATATTCCAAACAAGGAAGCGTATCTTCTTTTTTTAACAATACATGGAAAGGAAACAAGACCAGATCAAGAGAAGATTGCGGGCCCATCAAATTCAAACAATGCAGCCCCAGCCCACGCGTTCAATCCAAAGGAGATAAGCATCTAGAAAGAAAGAAATAAGGCGATATACTTTACTACAAACTAAATTAACTCAAACAAGAGGCAACACATACCTCTAAGCCCAGATCTAAACTACAATATAGAAATTGATACGTCTATGCATAAAAACAACTTAAAGAATTCTTCTTCCTTGAAGTGCAAACAATGATATAAATATGATAAGATGAGTTGTCACTACAAAAAGAAGAAAAAGAAAAAGAATGTAGAATAACAAGGAAAACTAGCGAGAGACAATTTTGCTCACTCATCCCTTGCTAATCAACGAGGGAACAGCAAGACAATGTAAGTCCCTTGCGGATCACTGGGATCTGGAAAATAAAACATGAGAACACTTGTGTCAAATTCTACAACCAATTAGTAAGGGAATCGCAATAGAAACTTCCCTCACTAAGTAAAATCCCTTGTTAAAACTTTACAAAGGGAATGTTCTCTCATTAAAAAAGTTGTAAATTTATTAATCTTTAGTGAGGGATTTTTACTTAGTACTCCCATACTTAGTGATGGTAAAAATATTAGTGAAGAAATGATGAGGGAACACTCCGTCGCTAAATTTTGATAATATGATCAAAAGCCCTAACTCTTTTTCGTGATAGAACACTTGCCTCTCCTTTCATAAATTTGTGAAATCCTATATCGCCATCCACTTACAGCACCAATTGCCACTGCCATCACTATCACTCTCTTCTCTCCCCCCCCCCCCCAAAAAAAAAAAACCAAAAAAAACCCCAATTACAATAGCAAGGTCAATTTATTGTCCACTCTTTAGCAACCATACGCGAAGCATTGTGTTTTTCTTAGAGTCATGTGTACCCATGGTGAGAGAAATCAAGAAAAAGCTATTTATTTTACAATAACATAAATTAACAAGAGCAGTTTTAGTTCATAAAATGTACTCATAAGTCTTCTTCCTTGTCCATCCCAATGATTTTAATTGAAAATTTTCAATCAGCCTTAAAATTATGGTTGGCAAATCTTTGTATATATTATATTATCATATTATCAAAATTTAGAAATAACTTTAGCAAATTTGACACTCTGAAAATCTAAATCTTCTCCAATTGCAAGGAAATCCCAATTTATATCATAACATCCTTCAATGTCACACAACAAAAAATTCGAAAAATAGTAAAGGACAACTTCCTTCCTAATCCCCCATTAACACATTCAATGAGGGAAGAATGATTAAATAGCAAGAAAATTTTTTCATACCATTTCTACATTGCTAAATAGCTTGGGAAATTACCAATTTTATTCCCTCAGTGGCTGATTGTCAAGGGAATATGTTGCTCACAATATCAATTCAATTTCACTTGATTCTCTTGGAATTTAATGAGGGAAAAAGGAGGCAATTCTTCTCTCTATTCCCTAACTAATCTCTCCCTATTCCCTTCCTATTATGAAAACTGACATATTAGAAATTAATTTTTCTCCCTATTCCCTTGCTAGCTAATCCCTCCTTAATCCCTTGCCAATGCCTCCTTATTTCCTTACTAATCCCTTCCTCTTCCCTTGTTATAACAAAAAAGGAATGCTTTAGAAACTAGATTCCCTCCCTACTCTCTCACTAAACCCTCCTAATTCCCTAGGTAACCCTCCCTAGTCTCTCGATATTCCCTTCCCATGCCCTCACCATTCCCCCATTGACACGTGAAAAAGTGTGCAATAATATTTTTTTCTCTTTTCCTATATTAATAGTTCCCTACAAGAAAATAGCACAAACCAATACAAAAACAACCAAAAGAATGGCAACAAGACATATTTTTAAAATGAAAGCCATATATATAAAAACATAAGTTACTAAAGAAAATAAACATAAGTTATTAATATAAGCCTAGCTATCTCCATCTAAATGTTCCTTTTTATCCTCTCCTTCATCAGGTTGTGCTTGTAACCTTAATGATCCAATTGTTGTTGAGGGTTGTGCTGCATATTGCGTGGCAAGATTTGCTACATCAATTATTATATTAATATTGTTAGGGATGTCTTACACTCTTTTTCATTATAGGTTGGTCCATTGTATGCTAGGCCTAATTTGTAAGCTTAGCTAGGTCCATACCTAATTTTTAGGCCAAGATTAAGATTGGTTCATAGTCTTATAAAAATTTGAGAGTAAGTCACACAAATTTTTTAAAAAAGAAAAAAATCTTGTTAAAGTTACACAAACCTCTCCTTTTATTTTTGAAATATACATTTTAGTCTAATTACAATTTTTTTTAACTAAAATACTCTCTATTAACTTAAATATAAATTGAGTTTTTTTTAGGGGCAAGAATTAGAGGTCATGCCTTAAGGTTAGTTTTAAGTATAATTTGGTTTTGAGTAATAGATATCCTTATCATAATCTACTCTCTCAAGTTATTGGATCTGAAGAATAATATTTTAATGAATATATATTTAAGTTAATTGAAAGTATTTTAGTCAAAAAAATAAAAAGAAGATCTAATGTACTTTCAAAAAAATTCAAAGGCGGTCTATATAATTTACTCAAAATTTTATGGTTAACTTGAGTTTAATATAATAATATGAAATTTATCAATCTATTTCACCCTCAATTTTTATATCATATTCATTTTTTGTCATATTTAATTTTACAGATTTAATTTTTTTCAATAAAAAATAATTGCATAACAAAAATATGAAAACTTAAGCACAGTGTCCTAATTAAATTCAATCAATCAATTATTTTTTCATATTTGACTATATTTATTTGAAAATAAATACATGCTGAATTGTCCAAACTTTATCCATGAGTTTAGGCCAACCTAACCTTAATGATAAGTTTAAATGTAACATTTCTTTTATTTAATATATTTGAATCCAAAACCCTGTTAATACCTACCTATATTTTTTATCAATAAATTAAATTGCATCTAATGAGTTAAGTTAAGTTCAGTCAGATTTAAACTTATTGACCCAAAGAAAAAAAGAACATAGATTTAAACTTAGATCCAACACTTAATAACTTACTAGGCTAAGTTCGATCCAGTTTCTTATATATAGGTATTGCTAAACTTAATTATGGGTTGAAAAACCTATCTAACTCAAGAAGCCCATCCATTAAAAAATGAATGAGATTTGGAAAAAAAAAAAAAAAAAACCTTGGTACAAAACGATTCTATCTTTAAAAGCTTAGATATAATACAAGCTGAGTTTGAATTTTTTTTTTTTTAACCCAACCCATATTATAATCCATCTTTTTTATTATCAATTAATAATACTATTTTATCATATTTTCATTCGCTTTGCCTTACGGCTACATATTCATGTGTTGTACTGAACAATATAAAGATGTATGCCATCGTCTTTATAAACTTTGGCTAGAATGCTCTGCATATCTACTTCGTACCAATGGAAGTTGATTGCATGTTACTGTTTTCTATCGTGCATCAATGAACTTCGCTTCCCCTAATTTCTAAAATTTGTATCTTTGGTTCAGTGGGTTGTGGCCAATCACAACCATTGGTTCTTCAACATGTGAAGCAGATGCACATGTAATCCATCCTATTCCTCCCCACTATCTGCATCTAAGCTTCTAATTCATAAACAACACCTAACAACTGCTTATAAAATCATCTCCTTTTGTTACCCTTGCTTGAAGTCAAAGATTGATCGAACAAATGAGGCAGAATTCTTGAGGGACATTATGGGTTTATCAGATTGTGACCAAAACAGCTACCTCTGTTCAGAACACTCATTTAGTTTCTGCTATTCTAGAAGAAAACAGAATGTTTTCATTCAGCTAACTCTGTAATCTTAGTTCGAATTCATTACTTTGCTTCTTTGTTGCAGCTTTTTTTTTTTTTTTTAAATTTCCTGTTCAATCATTGTTTTTACAGGCAGAGCCAGGCCTATTTTTTTTTTTAATAGTATAAAGTTTGACCCAAATTTTGTGACTTTTCTGTGGGCCTGATTTATTTTTATTTTAAAAAAACCCCAACCTACAATCAAGTCTAGGTATTGCCATGACCCCCTTTTTCAGATGTATAATAGGATTTGTACATCACATATCCACACGCACGCATACATACACAAACACACTCGCACATGTACCGGTTTTTTCATATGTATTTTAACAAATTATAGTATACATAATGGCCGTTGGAAATTTAATATTAATAATATCTCCGGCTCGCCATTCAAACAAATATATAACATTTGCCTCTAATCAGATGTATATAGACATGCATATGGTTTCTGAGTCTTGATTACCATAAGCACCAACGTTGGCTGTTAGAATATCATCAATGGTCAAGAAAAAATTCAATAACATTTACTAAGGTTAAATTACAATTTTCCCATTTTGATTTGGTTTGAAATCAATTTGTCCTTGCAATTATTTTTCGTTATCACTTAACCATCCCTTAATAATGTTTTGTTTAAAATAATCAATCATGCGGAAGTTAAAATAATGAATAATTATAATGTTGAAATTACATATTGTTGGAAATCATGGGAGGCATACAGCGGAAATGTTTTAAATTTTGATCCCAATTCCCACCAAAGATCCGTCAAAATCACTTAAATCAAATAGGTTCAGAGAATTACTTTTTTCTGTCGATTGAGTTAGTTGTTTATTTTTATTTGGATCACAGGAACTGACTGCAGATTAACTCCCTCTACTGGTATTTACACGAACGAGGTTCAGCAACTCAAACGGTGTGCTAACAGCCTATCTGTACAATTCCGTACGACGTCCCTCTCTCTAAGGATTTTGGAGGTAGCTCTAACTCATCTTTTCTGATATGGAAACCCCTATTTATAGATTGGGGTTTTAGATATATTTAATTAATCAAAATTGATTAATATATATCTATTAGTTTAAATTTCCTATAGTTTAAATTTAAACTAACAATATCTAGAGCTTAATTTAAATTATCTGATTAGTTTAAATTTAAATCTATCTGATAGAATCAAATTTAAATTATCTGATTAGTTTAAATTTAAATTTATCTGATAGAATCAAATTTAAATTATCTAATTAGTTTAAATTTAAATCTATCTAATAGAATCAAAGTTAAACTAATTCATATATATATATATATAATATCAAATATAATATATATATATAATATATTTCAAATTTAATTATTTATATATATATATATATATATATAAATAATTCCTCCATCCTACATATTCATTGAATCTAGACACATTTTTGATTCAATGAATGTGGATATTTTAGCCCGAGTTGGTCCGTTCTTGTGTGCAACCCTGCAGGCCCATATGATGTTGGTAGTGGGGCAACTGCACTGTTTGACCCACAAATCACAAGCGGCCTCTAGCAAGACATTGTGACTACCCAAATCATATGGGGTCGGTGATCCGATACAACCTATCTTACAACCCTATCATATTCCTTTTGTCACATGATATCTAGATCAAGTATGAGGCATGGAAATGTCATCCTCAACTTGCTCGATCATAACTTTCTCAATCTCCGAGCAGACTAATATAAGATGGAACCCTTTCCATCTGAGCATGGCCATGCATTTCTCAGTCACACTCATCGAGGGGCCCAAAGATATCTCTCTATTAATCAGAGGAACAAATTCCATCTTGACCACTCATCTTCTTCTGCATAGATTCCATTATACTTGATCATAGTCTTTATAATTACCCGGTTAAAGGTGACATTAGACTATGCCAAAGTACAGTGTCCTTCATGTAGGAATCTATGGTGATCTCAGGTCCAAGGGATCAATGACACGGTTATATATGAGATAAACTTATGACCTAATCCATGTAGTTTATCTCATGACGGGTCTATCCAGCGTCCTGTTCTCTAACACACGCCTATGATTTTGATTCATATCATCATACATGATTTAACACTTAATCAATCAAAATCATACTAGTCTTAATTCATCGTTGTTCACACAAGGATGATTGACTAGGGACATTTTGAATAATCTAAAAATAATTTATCCATGGATATTATTATATATAAACATGCAAATAATATAATAATGTAATAAAAGAAAACTCTTATTTCGTAATAAAAATAATGTTTGCAATACAATGATTGGCCTAGGGCACAATCTATAACACATATTACCTATATCTTAAACATTTCATGACTTTTAAGGTCATTATTAAAATTAAGTTGACATTTTAAGGTAGAAAATGCTCACTATCTCAATAATAGCCCAGAACCCTATAAAGTGAAAAATATATTTAACAAAATAATTATTCATCATTCTAACTTTCATTTAATTGTCTTGATTAAAATTTAGATGTGAAACACAAAGGATGATAAAGAATAATTGAGTAAACCTAGGAATTGCGAGAATCAAAGCGAGTTTTTCACTTCTTGTCTTTACACCATTTACTTATAACCTACCCCATCCTCATCCTATACTTCTGCAATTTTTCTAATTTTTTTCCCATACCCAACCCCCTTAAGGATTGAGGCAATGTAGAGCAAAACATTTATTCATAATAAATCTAGTAGAAGAATAAAAGATACTTGCAAAATACAGTTTCAAAATAGGCAAACAAAATGATAGAGGAGACATATATGCTTCTTAGTGAACGATTACAATATATTATATTAAATTTTAAATGAAATTAAATAATTGACCAAATAATAAATACTTAAGCCTTTAACAAAAAATTCAAATTATATATGCATGTATATATGTATATATATTATTGAACGAAATGAGTTTGAGGTAGGAAACGAATTTGGATATGTATTGCTCTGACCTTGCTTTAAACCCAAATATTTTTATTTTGGTTTTTCTCGAATTTGTCTTGATATTCAATCAACCATTAGATTACCAACCTCAAACAAGCCAGGACAGGTTGTGTTGAAGCATGCCAAGTTGAAATTGACATCCCTAAATAAATCACAAAATATTGAATAATGACACACTTCACATTAAGAATGATTTTAGACTATAATGTACCTTTTAATTTAACCAATTAAAGCTATTGATATCAAATATATTTGTTTTCTAATATTATCTAACATTTTATGGGTCAAAAAGTTATTTTACTTGAATTGTTGGACAACTTCCTTGCCAACACGTCTCCTAATTTGATCAGAGATATGATTAAAGTTAATGATTTTTCTATGATTATTATGTTTGATTTAGGTGCTAGTCACTCATTTATATCTTATGATTATGTAAGATAATTGTGTCTAGGTATTGTTACTTTGCTATATGATTTGTCTATATTTACCCTTATTAGAGGTCATGTGATTATTTCCCACATTTTTTTCAATGTTATTATACAATTGATTTGATTTGTATGTCTTTCCATAATATTGATTTAATTATTGGTATGAATTAGATGGCTGCTAATAACGCTTTACTTGATTGTGTATATAAAACCATTACCTTACCTGAATGTGGGACCATACCTAGTACTAAGGCTAAGCTATCTTTGTTGTCCATCATTCAAGCTAAGAGATAATCAGAATATAAATGCCAAGGGCTTTTAGTTTTTTTCTATATACAAACAAAGGTAGATGAAGGGATAGATGAAATCCCTATAGTTAGGGAATTTGTGAAACTTTTTCTTAAAAATTTTGATTTTAGTGGTATACTCTTAAGAGAAAAATAGAATTCCCTATTGACATTATGCTTAGCTATAGACCAATGTCTAAAGCTCCTTATAGGATGGGTCTTGCCAAGCTAGTAAAATTGAAAAAGCAAATTGAAGATTTGTTAGAAAAAGGATTCATATGCCCTAGTGTATCACCTTGGAAAGCTCTTATTTTGTTCGTTAAAAAGAAAGATGATACCTAAGATTGTGTATAAATTATAGAGAACTTAAATAAGTTTATTGTTAAGAATAAGTATCCCCTCTTAAGAATTGATGATCTTTTAGATCAATTAGGAGGGGCATTGGTATTTTCTAAGATAGACATTAGATCTGGCTATCATCAGTTGAGAGTTAAAACTAAAGACATCCTAAAGACAACCTTCAGAACTAGATATAAGTATTATGAGTTCCTACTTATGCCATTTGATTTAACTAATGCACTAATTTTTTTATGGACTACACGAATAGGGTATTCAGACCTTATTTAAACAAGTTTGTTATAGTCTTTATTAATGATATCTTTATGTACTCTAGGTTGTTTAAGAAGCATGAGAGTCATCTTAGAATAGTTCTTGATACTTTAAAAGATAAGATATTGTATGTCAAACTTAATAAACGTGAGTTTTAACTTACTAAAGTGAGGTTTTTAAGTCATGTGATCTCACAGGGAGATGTTGCAATTGATCCCATAAATTGAGGCTGTGTTACCGTGGGCAAACCTAAAACCATCATTGAAGTTAGAAGTTTTTTGGATTTTACAAGTTATTATAAAAAGTTCATGTAAGGCTTTTCTCATATAGCCTTACCATTGACTAAACTAATTAAGAAAGAAACATCATTTATATGGAATGATAGTGGTGAGAGGAGTTTCCAGAAGTTGAAACTCTGATTAATCACTGCCCCTGTATTAGTTATACCTAACCTTAGTAAACCCTTTTGTAGTTTATAGTGATACCTTGAGGAAAGGGTTGGGATGTGTATTAATGTAACCAGGTAGAGTAGCGACATATGCCTCTAGGCAGTTAAGGTTGCATGAGAAGAATTATCCTACGCATGACTTAGAGTTAGCTGCAATGTTATTGGGCCTCAAAGTATGGATGCAATTGTAAGGTTATGGAACATGATTTAGTACTTGAATGCTTAAATGACTTATATTCATTCTTGCATGTGAGATAGTGATTTTTAGTTGCAAGGCAATTCTTATGTGATGAATCATTGCTATATAAAGTACATGTGAATTGAAATTTGCTCATAGTGAAAAATGGCATTTTAGAACTCATTTGGCACTTATTGGAACTAAAATTTTGACTATTTGAGTCATAAAATATCCATTTACCCTTACTAGCCTTAATGATCAAATTTGGGCTTGAAATTTGGTGACATGTAGAGAACATCTAGAACTTTCTAAAGAACCAATGATCATAATTTTTGGAGCTTTATTGAATATTTGGTGGATTTCCAAAGTTGGCCTCAAAAAGCTATCAACCTCTTATTGTTCATTCTTGTATAGTCTTAGATTTTATGTATTTCAAGGGACCAAATAGACTCATTTTAACTAAAAATTTTTATAATAGAAAGTTCACACCATAAGCTTTATAAGGATGCCTAATTTGCATTAATAAGAATTGTATAATTAAAGTTATGAATTTTTAAAATTTGAACTCCATTACATGTCCTATAGCCAAAATGACCATATGACTAATGCTATAGATTTAATCTTTACCTATATGTTATCTTGGATAGAAAAAGATGTTTATATGAAATAGTAAAGATCCATGTTTGGTCATTATGAAGCCATTTGATGCTTTTAGTAACTAAGATTTCTACTACTAAAAGTTTGGTTACCATTGTTTTGCAATGAATGGACTTATACATATAAAGAGAATATATGATATGTTATGGTGTAACAATTTATGCCTTAGAGTTAGGTTGTGAACTTAGGTGAACTCAAAAATTAATAGAGTTAATCATTGAGCCAACGTAATAAAGGGTCATGCTTTATGTTGGCAAAGGTAGCTTATTTGAGGTAGTAGAGTTAAGTTGAGAAATTTTAAAGGTTGCAAATAGGGTGGAAACTAGAGTAGGACACTTGAGGTGTTTGCAAGTCACCAAATCAAGGATGAAGTGACTCAAAAAGTTGGGAGATATTAGTATCAACTGCAAGACTTTAAGTTGAATGAGACAACATCAGTTATGCAAATTAATGGACTAGATAGTGGTGATGTTCATGTTGTGGTACTTTTAAGATGCTTTAAAGCTAGTTCTTTGTCTGGTGATAGTTGGGAAGAACAGGAGGAATATGTTAGCAATCATCAAGAAGGTAAGTAAATGAAATCTCATGGTGAGTTTCATATTTCATATTCATTTCATTAAATTATGCATATGAAATGAAATATCATGACTTGTAAGTTCCTAAAATTTTGATTGCATTAAGGATCTACTAATAAGTTTTTAAGTACATTGAAATTCCCAAATTCTTCTCTTTATTCGCCAATGCATGTATAGAATCAAAGGGAAGAAATCCTAGGAAATTTATTTACTAAATTCTATGATGATTGACTATGAGATACTTTTTAATATAAATTGATTATTGCGATTCCATACATAACAAAAAGGTTTTAAGGAGGGACTAAATATAGAATACTAGATGCTAATAACAATTATATTAATACTTGGCATGCCTTGGCTAGTACCTAGCTATTATAAGGTATAGGATATGCTAGTTTCATGTAATGGCCATAACATGTGGAATGGAAGGATGTTATTTTATGTGTGTTGTGTAGTCATAACAAACTTACATGAGCTGAGACATATGATGAATTTTATGCAGGCCTCAACTCTATGACAAATTAGTTACTTATCCACATGGGCTTTGTATCCACAACAACTATTTTGTTTTGAAGAGGTCCTTCCAATACTTCTATCTTATAAAAATAAGTTTTTGAAAGATCATCAAATTTGAAGTTATTTTGAAATTGCATATTCATCGTATGATTAATATTGTCTCTTACTAATTTATAATTTGCATAGTAGTAACAATTTATAAGAAAAAATGGTTTTGAGTTTGAGCATGTAAAATTGTACAGCTTATGAGAGGTATAAGCTTCTGAATTAAGATAAATATTCTACTTGTTACCATATTTCAAAAACTAATTGAATCATTTACTACATTTTCTTAATTATTAATTCAATACATTATGGCATATTGTTTACTTATTTAGTAAGGTGGGAATTTCAAATGGTAAATTTGACTATGAGCCTTCCTTACACCTTAGCATGGACTAATTCAATTTGGTAAGCCCCATATCGACCACGTGAGCAAAACTCATTTTGTTGTATTTTGATTCATCATTTTGGTTATATTATAGATGTAGCTCCACACTACTTAAAAGTAGGATCCCCTACTCCTATTATATATATTTTAATGGTTAGGATTGAGAGGAAAGCTCTCTTAACGATTGGTTGTTTGATTTATTTAACTGCAAAAATTTTAGAAGGTCTAAACTTTAGAGGAGACTTTGATGAAATTTCTACAAAATGAATGGAACTAAGAATCTTTTAATTATTTTTTGGAATGAAGTATGGAATTATTTAGGTAAATTATTTCTAAGTGTTTCTTAAGCTAACAATTACTCCTTGAGAAATTAGGTTAAGCTAAATTAGGTGATGAGGTTCACAAGGTGGAATTTACCCAGTACACCGTGTTTTATCACACTTTGGCTTTTTGGGTGTGACAACTATGGAGCAAGTTACCTTTAACTTATTGAAGGATGCGTAAGATAACTGTATAATGAATGGTATAAGTTGCTGCCATAAACTAACTAACTATATGAATAGTATAGACAATGTCAGGATGGGTGATAATGAGATAGATGAGATTGCCAATTAATTGAAGGTAAAGTATAAGATCATCTAATAAGGTGTGATCTAAAAGAGTGAACTTGATGTTAGGTTCAAGAGGAGTAGAATTTATCTTACAATTAGATAGATAAGCCTAAGAAAGTATATCAGAAGGATATTTGGCCTAAGAGAGAGATATACCATTATCAAAAGAAAGCACTTCAAGGCTCAAAAAATAATTCAAATTGCCAAGATCTTTTATTTCAAAACTGTGACTAAGAAAATGTTTGACCTCTATAATACTTAGTGGACTATCTCTTGTAGAAATCATATCATCAACATATATGAGCAACCAAACAATCATATGATCAATCTTACAAATAAATGGTATAAAATCATTAAGGCTAAAAGAAAAGCTAAGATGATTGATAGTAGAGCCATTAGAATGAGTTTTGATTTTATAAATCCACTTGTAGCCAATAAGAGTATCAAGAGAAAGGTCAACTAAATCCCAAGTGAATTTTCTTCAAGGCTTGCAACTCATCTTGCATTGCTTACTACTAATGAGGATCACTAGAAGCTTCGTTACATGACTGAGGTTTGTCATGCCATAACAAGATATACCTCAAATTATATCACAAGTGGCATTGAAACTCCATTTTAATCAATTTACCACTTTTAGCAGCAGAATTAACTAATATCATAGGCCAATTTCAAGGACCAAAAAATGACAATTTCAAGGCCTCTATTTTGGTTTTGAGTCAAGCAACCCAATTCCAAAAGCAAGTTGCAGAATTTTTTGGTTCCATATTCTTATACAAAATTCAAAAATTCATGACTAATTCTATAAAAATCGAAGTCATGCAAACTATACCATTTTGGAAATCTTGGATGTTAACTAACGACTAAAAATAATTCTAGGCTAAGACAATAGCATTTAGCCCCTAAAAATCAATGAATCAATACACTTGTGTGGGTGGCATACAACAACTAACCTCAAAATTTAAAAACTCATCTCTCTCTACAAAGCTTTAAATGAGGTTCTCTTAGTGGCTATGGAAAGCTTTTGATGTCTAGTTTATACTTGTAAAATTTCATGTGCATTGGATTTCATTTGACACATGAATGACACAAAGAAGCAAACTGACTATATGAATAGTAACTTTGACAGATCTGTATAATTTGGCTAACTTTGGAAATTCATAGTAAATTATCTAGAGTTTCAAATTGAGTACTTTTTTCTCTATGAAAAGCTTTGGATGAGATCTATATTCATGCCAAATTTCATGCATAAATTCGTCCATTTGGTCAATTTGTGGTTCAGTTAAAGAATTTGGCATTTTTTTGGTACCATGAAAGGGTCAAAATGCACCAAATGGTCTTCCACAACATTCATGACCATTTAAGCAAGTGCCATAGTATAAACACAACATATATAAGCATTGCAAATGGTCTAAATCATCATAAGACTCAAACTCATCATCCCATATGCATAAATACACATTCATGCAACTTTTCACATATGGCTCCAAATTTGATCATACACTACATTTACATATTTTTATAATTGCTCAAGGATTTATATCCAAAAAATAACTCATACATACAAAATTTGACATTTAATTACATCAAAAACAAATCTATTATGAAAGTATTGCAAATCATGCTCCTTGACTCCCATTTTTGCTTCCTTGAACTTCACTTAGACATGGTTAGATAAAAAATGGGGGAAAGTGAGATTCAAATAATCCCAATAGCTCATTCACCTTTTTAAGTAAGTAAACAAGGCATATATTCATGTCAAAGGATACAAGTATGCACCAAACACTTCCAAGAATCATTCAAATCATAATTTCCACATCATATAAACATGTCAAAGTCAAGAACAAGCTCTAAGGACTTTTGGATTAGTCTCACCCACTTTCTAAAGACTTTTGACTTAGCCTTACTCATTTTTTAGACTTTTGGCCTTATCTCACCTATTCTTAAGGACTTTTGGCTTCACTTCACCCAATTCAAGAGACTTTTGGTACTACCTCACCCATAAACAGCAATTTCACAATTCAAAAGCAATTTAAGAAGCATAATAGTATCATAGCAACAAACTAATAAAAAATAGCATGTCTTATTATTCAAACACATATATGACGAGTCATGTTGCACAACCTTCAAAATAAAACTAAGTTAAATTAAATTTTATAGTTAGTGGCATAACCTACGTCATCTCCCTTGGAAATAGAGTTCAATGTTTAATTGGATTTTCTAAGTGAAAGATCCTAAAAGCTACTAATTTAGGGGGTTTTTTATCTAATTAAACTAAGTAAAATGAAATTGAAATAAAGTTCCTAAATTTTACCTAATTACATGAGCTAATGAGTGAATGTTAGACTTATGACTAGCTTTGGATTCGTCCCTTGGTATCTATTATTCTTATCCTAATTCAATTATGATTAATTTTGGTCTAAGAGTTCCTAATTGTGTTCATGGCAAATGTATCTTGAGTTACCACACAAGAATCAAGAAATTAACAATCTAATGTTGAATTGAAACCTCAATCCTACGTCAAATTGCTAACTCTTATTATTAGGATCAATGAACATTTGAATTGAAAGATTAATTGATCAATTAGCCTCTGAATTAACACCTTAGAAGATTCAATTAACCAATTAAACTCTAATGGATCCTCAAATTAGACAATTAAATACTCAATCTCTCACATGCATTTCATCAAACACTTTGATTGCATATATGGATAATTGTAAGAAATTAAAAAATTTAGTATTTAATCAATCAATTAATCAACAAAAAGTATCCTAATTAGAGTCTAACCAGCCACTAATTATAGACAACACACATTCCCAATCAAATATAATCTTAACCAAGATAATATAAGAAAAGAAAAGTACTAGAAAAATAAGAGAATCTTAGCCCAAAAATCTTTGTTATCTCCAATGGATTCAAGCTTTTCCAAGGTTATCTTCCAAGTTAATCACAAGATGGAGATTAGAGCGTCATTAGAGGTGGAATGATGATGGAGAATGGAATGAAAATGGCATGGAATGGACAGAGGTGCACGTTTTAGATGGAGTGTTTTTCAATGAATGGAGTGGAAGGGAAGATGGAGATGCTACAGCATGGCTTGAGTGTTCTACGAATGGAGTGAATTTTATTCAATGAATGGAATGTGTGTGAATGAATCCTCTGCCTCCAGACCTTTTCACATGCTTTACACTCTTAACTCCTTAACCTTTGGATGAATAGATATGAGTGAATGGAATGGCATTGATTGAGTGTAGCCTTCTCTCTGGATCCCCCCAGCCCATGTTTGATTATCTCCCGTGCTTCTCACATGCTTCCTCACGTGGATTAGATTGATTGTGGATTATGGATGAATTGATAATTGGCTCTTGGAGCTTCCCATGTGTATTTTTCTCCCAGTTGCATTTTTTTTATGTTTTTCTTTTCTTTCCATGTTGGATCGCTTCAACACGTGCTGCCTTCATGCTTCATTTAATCCCTTCTGTCATGTGTTTTGCTATCATCAAAGAAAAATCGTATCTTTTTTCTTACAATGAATCACGTGGCTTTTGTGCTTTTGAAGCTTACTACCAGCTCATTTTCTACTATTTACATATTAGTCTCCTTTTATTCCACATAAAAACTATAACTTATACTGCTTCTTCCTTATGCAGCTACTCCTTTGTTAAACTTAGCTCTCATTCCACGTAAATCTCCATTCCATCCTCTCTTCAAGTAGCCAGTTGGACTCGTGCTTCCTCTCCAACTAAGGTGCTACCTCAACGTATTTTCCATGCTTCTGTTCACAACCTTGTTCATGAGTTTTCCATGAAAGATTCTACTCAAGCTGCTTCTTCATAAAAACTGGATGTTACTACATGTTGCTGTGTTCTTTCTTCATCCATTTGCTCGAGTGTGCTGACTTCTTTATGTGGAGCTGCTTCTACTTTGTTTCTGTAGCTTCTTCATGTTATTCATGTTTTGTTCTTCTCCTTTGCACATGTAGCTTTTGCCTTATGAATGATGTGAGGCCTCCTCCTTTAGTGTGAACCCATGAGTGGTGGTGCGTTTGAGTGATTTGTGAGTGAAAGTGTGAGAGTGTAATGATGCATGCTTCTTGTGTGAAGGTGCTGCAACATGTAGGCATGGCTAGTGGAGGTAGGACCTGTGGCATTGTGTGTGTAATCTTGTGAAGAATCTGCCTACATGGAATGGGTGAGTTAGTGGAGTGTATAGCATTAACTCGTGAGAATGTGATGACCACGTGCTACCCCTTGCATGAATGTATTAATGTGGCTGAAGTGAATCAACATGGAAAATGGATGAATGATTAAGTGTAAGTGTATTCAAGTGAGGGAAAGAAAGGACTTGAGTTCATGAAGGTGGATGCATGCTACATGTTAGTAAAGTGCCATGTGTGATTGGATGAAGATGAAACTGTGAGTGGGTAAGAGTCTATGTGGATGAGTGAGTTGTACATCTTCTTCCATCCAAAAAATCCCTCAACCATAGCTTCTTCATCACACTTCTTCCTTTCCATGAATGCTCCCCTCTCACATGCTCTCTTAATGTTGCTTCCTTGGACTTGGAAAGCTTCCACCTTTTCTCCAAACCAATCTCCTATTCAAATGCTATTTTATTCCTCCATTCCAATTTTAATTGCCCAACAAAAAAACATACAATTGAATCCCAACTCTTCTCCTTCTCTTCTTTAAATCAAATTCTCATTCAAGCTTCATTGGCCAATTAAAATCTGCATAAAAGAATGAGAAAAATTCAAATAAGAATATTCACAAAATTATTTAAGATAAAATTATGCATTAAAATTTGTTAATTTTGCAAATAAATTCCTAGAGCGCAAAAATGGCCATTAAAATCAATTATCCACCTAATAAAACTCATTAAGCCATAGTTATTCATCAAAATATCCAAATTAAGGGGAATACAATGTATGAAAATAGCCTTTATCAATATACAAGCATTTAATGACAATCATACAACCAAGAAATGCACACAACAAGGGATGGAGAGGTACCTTGGTTTAAGAAGACAATTTCTTCCTTTGTTTCCTCACCTTTTTGGCTTGGCCTCACACCCACACCTAGGAGGTACTTAATTCACTTGGCCTAGATACATCAAATAAGACACAATTCAATCATTGGAACTATCTCTAGCCTCACATAAACTCTACACAAGCTATCTCTAGTTTATGTCACCATTATGGCTCTATACAAGGCATAATGAAGCAACTCATATAATTCAAGATCTTGGCTCCAATTTCTCACTCAATCTAAGTCATATGACTCCATTCAAACTCATTAGAGTCATCTCCAACTCAAATCAAGGAGTCGAACACTAAGTTGCTTCTTTATGCATAAGGAACTTAAAATTTCAAACTTTCAAAATATGGTTTCTAAATTAAAACTAATGGTTCCTTTAGTGTCTATAATTCATATCTAGAGCATTTCTAACCTTAGAATCAAAGAAAAACCTCCCTAGGTGTCTCTTCCCTCTGAAGGCCAAAATGCACACTTGTAGGATTTTCTTAGTTTTCCTAGAGAATTTGACATCCATGAAGCTTCTTAAATGTCTTATAAACTCATATATAGTCTTAGACATCCTAAATTACTATTAGAAAGTCTTATATTTGCCAAGGTGTGTAACATCCGATCCTCTGAAAATGAGAGAAAACGTGAAAAACATAACATACGGTTTCTCCATCAACGAACAAAATTTACCAAATATAAAAGGAAGTCCCCCTAAATGACTTAGTTAAGGTCCTAAAAAATTTGGAAAGTATTCTAGACTCCTAAAAATGAGAATCCTAGGCTCAGACGGAAATAAAAATAGAGCTATAATGAAGAAACAAATTTAAACGAAAGATTGATGAAACGTAAGGGCATTTTTGTCATTTTGAGCAAATTTTGAAATTTTCATAGGAGGGCTTTTTAAATGAAATTTTTTATTTCTCCAAGGTTCTTAAGGGCCCTAAAAACCATGGAAAGTTCTGGGACAGTTAAAACTGCTTCGGTGAAAGTTTTCCAACGTCGATGCATTCGAACTTTAACGGATCCGTTTGGGAAGGTTTTAGCTCTGATTCTAGTGATTCCAAAGGCATTTTACTAAATTGGGAACCTAAATTTCATAATAGAGAAGACGGTTCCTAAAAAGGAGCTAAAACAAATTAGAAACGAAAATGCCAATAACGAAGGGTAAAATGAAAATTTTTTATAAGTTTTATTTCCTCTAGCTATATATATGAGGCACCCCATCTTCCCCTTCATTTAGCCTCATATGTTTCTACCCTAAACTAGAGAAAGAAGCCCTAGGATGAGGTGCACCAAGGGGAGGATGAAGGAAGGAAGAAAACAAGGTAGAAAGGTATGGATTTTCATGGTTTTTCATGCTCTCTCCTTTCCAAACCTCTCATTCTCCATTCTTCCTTGTTTCCTTTGATTATAATGAAGTTTGTAAATCTTTTTTAAGGTGAAAATTCAGATTTGAAGAGAAGAGCCTAAAGAAGACAAGATTCAAGTGAAAAAGGCCATGAAAACAAGGTAATTTCTCCTTCCATGGTTGTTACACCTTGCTCCTCTTCTCCACCCATTTCGCCCCCCTCAAGAAGTCCTAGGAGGGCTTATATTTCAGGTAGAAACAAGGGTGATTCTTAGGAAAAAGAGTATGGAGATTAAGAATATGTAAAGAGAATTAACAAAAAACTATGGAAATTTAAGATACAAATTCTAGAGTTTCAAGTACTCTTTACAAAATCTGATTTGATCTCTTAATTCCTATGCCTAAATAAGTGTTTTAATGAGCTTCTAAGATCCCTAGAAGTCTTCCCATGTGCTTCCTCCATCAAGAAAACAACGCAAAGTCCATGAAGGCCAAAATCCCCCATAAGTTCAGCCAAGAGGGGTTAGTATAGCTAGGGATAGTTTTAAATTTTTCTAAGCCTATTTTTGAGTCATATATGATGAATGAATATGAGGGGAAGCCTTGGAAAAAATTTAGGAAGCTTAGAAAGTGAGTCGGTGCCTTATATTCCATAATATGACCTAAAGAAGCAACATATAGTTAGACTCTTTATTTTAATTGTGTGATGACTCCAAGAGGCTTAAAAGGAGTCAAGAATCATATTTGAAAGGAAAGAATAAAGCCTAGAATTTATTTGATAGGTGTTGCTTTATTAGGTGCATTCTTAGAAACATAAAGCGGCTAATGAGTCAAGCTAGTATCTAAGTAAGTTGTATGGCCTTAGACTTTACTTCAAGAGTATAATTAGCTTCCATATGATGTGTCTAGACCACGAGGAATGATCTCCACCTTCTTGGGTGTGTGAGGTCAAAGGAGAGGCCTCATTCAAGGTTGAAGGAAAAAAGTGTACAAATGCTAGCAAGGTAGCTCTCTCCACCTTTTCTCATGTATAGATATGTGCTTACATTATCTTGAATGTGTGTATGTATGTTTTAAGCCATAAAGAGTATTCTAGCATGATTTTATATGCCATGGTACCATGATGATGCATTATGTTTCTAAATGATGTCTATGATGCTTGCTTTGGTTTTCTTGAGTGTGGTAAAGCCAAGAACCCTCTAGCCACGGTGAGGATGAGCCAAGAACGCTTAAGATTGGTTGAGACAAAGTAAAAAGTCTCCCAAAAATGAAGTTGACTCCCAAGAGTAAGGTTGAGTCCAAGAACCTCTTAAAGAATAGGTGAGGTAAGTCCAAAATCCACAACTGAATGGGTGAGGCTAATCCACTTAATTGGCAAGCCTATGTATGCCATGTATGACTTTTTCAAATGCCAAGACTGCTTCTTAAATGATTGCACATATTAATATGCTCATGCATGGATTGGTAAGACTTGTATTGCATACTTTAAGTGTGATTAAATGGGAGATAAGCTATTGGGATTCTTTGAATCTCATCCCCTCCTCTCTAATGTCTTAACATACTAGGTAAAACAATTGAGCAACATATTGGAGGCCACCAAGCCTAGAAGAAGAAGATTGACATTAAAGTATATGAATATGCCTAGTTTTGCTTCCTTTTTAGCCATACACATGGCATATGATGTAATCCCTTGATGAAATTGTTATGTAACCATATGAGCATGTGTAACTATATTGATGTATTTTGTATAAATGAGGGCTAAGGTCATATGCATAAGAATGTGCAATTTAGACATGTAATAGCCAATTAACATTATGGAAATGTATGTATAAATGGAAGTGGAATGGTCAAATTGAGATTCATGAGGTTTGAGACCACTTAGGTAGTTTATACAAGTCATATTTATGCTTTTAAACTTTTCCAAGAAGTGCCAAACATCAAAGGAGACCATTTGGACATTTTGATACCTCTTATGGAGAAAAATTTAACCAATTTAGAACCTTATACCACTTTTTATCTAAATGAGCATCTCTTGATTTGAGATTTAGGATGCAATTAGAGCTTGTTGAGAGCTTTTTGGGAAGCTAAAGAACAGAATTTTCAGAGGTCTAGAGAATATTTGATGAATTTTTAAAATTGAAAAAATTTTTGATTTTGGTCTAATATATTGTTCACTTGGTCTGAAAATTATTTTTGTCACATAGGGTTCAAATGATGTCTAATTGCCACAAAATTTTATATGAGAAACTAGACATTCCTAGTGACTTGTCCTACTAGAAGCATCTCATTTGGATGTCTAAAGAGGGAGATATGAAATTTTGAAATTCCTACCAAGTATCAGGCACCCCAACTGACCTCAGGTATTGTTTGATTAGGTTTCGAGGTCTAGATATGCCTAAACTAGTTTTATTTTTTTCCTCTAGCTAACATCCACAGATTTCCATATTGGTATCATTTACATGGGTTGAAGTTTTATGGAATTAATTGGACATTTTTGAAGTCTGTTGCAGAAACCTGTAGTAGTACCAGTAGATAGCTAGACCTTTGGACCTTTTCAAATGTCAAACATCTTCTGTGTTAGATGTTATGGACTGGACATATTTTTAGCATAAAGTAGACATTGGATAGCTTTCCATAATGGTCAAGAATGCCTGTATTTGATTTTTTTATAATTAATTATGATTTTCCAAATTTTGTGATAGAAATGAAAAAATTCTAGCCGAAAATACATGTATGAGTTTTATGCTTCTCTTTGGTTTTCAGGAGTTGTAGGCCACTTTTAATGATGGAAATAAGTTGTATTCATGTCATTAGATATGAAAATATGATACATGAACTCATATAGTCCACGTGACACTGAATGAAATTTTCATATACAATGCAACGCTAAATAATACATTATTTTAATGTCACAATTCATGATATGAGACATGAAAATAGCATAGATTGAGCTAGTAAATTATGGTGTTACAAGGTGCATCCAAAACTCTAAGAGCCATAAGTTGCTATCTAATGGTTCTTCTTGAATCTTAATTGTTCCATTTGGTTTCTCATGCCTTAAAATCTCACTTTCTATCAAGTACCAATCAAAATAAGACTCCTAACATATGGTCTCAATTCTGGCTGAATTGCATAAGAGAAGAAGGAGCAAGATGGAGCAATAAGGACCATGAGAAGTTACCTTATTTAGAAGCTTTTCAAAGGTGCTTTGCTATACTTCCAAAAGCTCTTCCAATTTCTTTCTTCTCTCTACTAGACCAGACACCAAACATGACTAAACAAATCATTAAAACCATAGGAGGAGAGAGGAGAAGGAGTTTAATGAAAAAAAAAACATGAAAAACTAAATTATTCTTACACTTTTCAAAGCTTCTTCTTCCTTCCGTGGCCTCCCTTCTTGTGTGCCTTAAAGAGTAGCTCTTGGATCTATTTTGGAGTGAAGATAAGTCGGTCAAGAGAGAGAGCAGATATGGGACGTTTTTAAGAGGCCAAAAATTTATTTTTTACAACTTTTCAAATTTACAATTTAGTCCATTTTCTTAGTTTTATCCAATTAGGCTCATTTCAATTCTTTTTTTAGAACTATATTTTCCATCATGAAATTTAGGTCCTCTAATTCATAAAATAACTTTGGTTTCACCAAATTGAATTTAAAATCTTACCAAACGATTCGGTCAAAATTTTGGTCAATTGACACTCTAAAATTCAAACTATAGGGGTTTTAACCATTTTTGAGATTCTTATAGTTTTTGGGGCCTCTGAGAATCTTGAAATATTTAATTTTTCCATTTAAAAATTCCTCCTTTAATTTTTCTAAAAACTATCCAAAATTACGAAAATGCCATTGGTTTTCATTTGATTTTATTTAACTATTTTAGCTCTAGTTTTTTTGACATATTTAGCCTTGTATCCTCATTTTCAATTTTCTAGATTATTTTTCTAATTTTATTTGGCCTTAATTTCTTCTATTTAGGAGACCTCCTTTGGTAATTAAGGCTTTTTAGAATAAATGGGTATTACAAGGTTCATGCATAAGAAGCATAGTAGAAAAACAATGATAGTCATCAAGATAAGAAGGAAGAGTTCTTACTCAGGTGGGTTGATTAGAAAGTGGCATGTTAGGTGCAAGATCAACAAGGGTGACAACACCACCGGAAGGAAGATTAACATTAAAAGTGTTAGGGAGGTCATAAGAGGACTCAGCACTTGGTTCATTAGGGAAAAGATCAACAAAAGGAGTAATGAACAAAGGGGATAAAGTAAAGAGAATGGAAAGATACAAGGGTAATAAGGAGAACATAACATGCTCCTAGATTATGGCATAACAAGAAATGTGAATACATTGAGAAAAAAGATCCTAACAATGATATCTTTTTATGCGTAGTGGCATAACCTAAGAAACAACAAAAACAAGTATGAACCTTCAACTTAGTATAATCATAAGGTGGAAAAAGAACAAAAGAAACATAGCCAAAAACTATAAATATAGTATAATTATAAGAAGTGCCATAAAGACACTCAAAAGGAGAAATATTCCCAATGATAGAGGAGGGAACATGATTGATAGCATAAATGACAATTATAGCAGCTTCACCTTAAAAATGCTCAAGACAAGAAGAGGAGATAAAGAAGGCATGGACAAAGTCAAGAATGTGATGATGCTTTCATTCAACATAACTATTTTGTTGAGAGTGTGAGGACATAAATATTGAGAGAAAGTGCCTTGGTCAACAAGAAAACTAATAAGTTTAGAGTTACAATATTCCATGGCATTATCACCATAAAATTTTTTGATAGATTTAGATAACTAAGTACAAATCATAGTAGCAAAAGTTATATAAATTGAAGGCAATTTAGATCAACTTTTCATTATATGTATCCATGTAAACTGAGAATAATCATTAATAAATAACACAAAGTATCGAGAACCACCTATAGAAAAGGTGGGGGAAGGACCGTAAACATTGAGTTGTAACATCTTCATTAACTAGTTCTTCTTTAGCTACTATAGTTCATTAGTGAGTCCATTTACTTATGTAGATAAAATACTGAATCCAAAAATTTCAAATATGTTCACTTATCTTTATCTATAATTCCATGTCATTCTAGTTTAGCAAATAAAACATTCGTAATCTTTTATAACCAATTTATCTTAAAAAATAAAAACTAAAAACTCATATTACATTCTAAGGAAAATTCAATAGAGTATTCCCTTATAAAATAAGCTATCTAGACCAAATAAATGGCCACATTTTAGCCCAAAACTCATAGACATGGAAAAATATATATAATAGTAATTTCAAATAACAATATCTGGACATACATTATCATTTATTACTAATGAATTTAAACTGGAGTTACATTACTATTAACTTTATACTATTTCACATATATTATCGCTAAGTAAAACTTGACAGTACATTCATCATAATATTACAACAAAATCAAATACATATATGATTTATATTATTTTCTAATTTCTAACATCATCATGTTTCTTTCCCTTTGTTAACAATGGTACTTCCACCTGACATTGGTTAATGGGAAGGAGAAATAAAGGTGAGATTTAGGAGAATCCTAGTAGCTAATCTCAACTAAATCAATGTATACAAGAATGCCATGAGGAAATGTAATGCATGTAGTGTAAGCATGTGATTCTTATGTATCATGTAATAGCCAATTTTCAGAAAACTGAACTAAACCTAATAAAATGAAATTGAATCACCTTAAAACAATGAAAATTGAGACTAATTAAGATTTGAATAAGAATTTGAATATCTTAAAATGTAGATTAGAGCCTGAGAATAGCCTGAAATTAAAGTCAAAACGACTAAGTAAATTTAAGGAATAATGCAGTGGCATAATCATACTTTTAGGTACCATTTTTAAAAATCAAAGGAGGAAGCTTTAAATAGGAAAATTAAGTTTTTTGTGATTCTCAGAGGCCCTAAAAACCATAGAAAACCTTAGAATAATTAAAACCCTTCCAATATGTATTTTTGGTTGTTAGTTGACCAAAACTTTGACCGAATGATTTAGTAAGGTTTAAATCTAATTTGGGTAAAACTAAAAGTATTTTATAAATTAGAGGATCCAAAATTTCATGATAGAAAAGATAGTTCTTAAAAAGGATTTGAAATGAGCTCAAATGGAAAGAACCAAGTTTAGGGACAAAATTAGAATTTTGAAAATTGTTATAAGGAAGCCTTCCTTTTCTTATATAGCATATCCCACCTTCTCCATGCTTTTTAACTAATTTTATTCTATCTCAAACCAGTAGTTAGGCCATCTTGAAGTGGCACACAAGAAGGAGAAGAGAAGGGAGAGAAATCCAAGCTAAAAGTGTAAGATTTCCTTACTTTTTCATGCTTCTCCCTTCACTAAACTTCTTCTCCTCTTTCCTCTCATGGTTTTGGTGTCTTAAATGATGGTGTTTTATGGCTGGTTCAGTAGAGGGAAGGGAGAGTTTGGAGAAATTCTTGGATGTCTAAGGAAGCTTTTTTGGCAAGTTTTAAAACAAAGTAAGATTCATCTTGAATAACATGATATCTTGCTTCTTCCATAAGAGTATCATTTCGGCCAGACCTAGGGGCATATGTAGGAGATATGATTTTGATATAAATTTGATAGAAAATGGAGTTTTGAAGCCTAAGGAATCATATGGAAGCAACAGAAGTCAAAAAGAACCTACAGATAAAAAATTATAGAAATTAGGATTTTGATTACACCTAAGGAAATTTGAAGCTTTCTAATGATGTTCTAGGTTGTTTAAGAGTATATATAAGTTTATAAGAGTTCTAAGAAGCTTCACAAGTGGCAAATTCTCTAGGAAAGCCAACAAAACTCCATGGGATTCTAAATTGCTACATATCTCAGCCAAGAAGGGGATTGCATACTTAGGAAAAGTTTTCTTTGATTCTAATGATAGAAATGGATAATAAACACCAAAGGAACTATTGGTTTGAATTTAGAAATCATATTTTAGAAGTTTGAAGTTTAGGGTTCCTTTAGACATGAAGCAACTTGAGGGTTCTTTGCTGTTTACTTTGTTTCAACTAATCTTAAGGGTTCTTGGCTCATCCTCGCCCTAGTTAAGGGTTCTTGGCCTCACCATGCTCAAGCAAGCCAAAACAAACACCATAAACATCATTTAGAAACATAATACATTATCATGGTACCATGGAGTAAGAGCTCATGCTAGAACATTTTCATAGCTTGAAATACACATACACACATTCAAAGACAAGTAAAGCAAGCAATCATGCATGAGAAAAGGAGGAGTAAGCTACCTTGGAAGCAACTACACACTTTTTCTCTTGAATCAATACTCTCTCCTTCGGCCACACATACACAAAGGTATGAGGATGATTTCTCTTGGCCTAAACACAATTTATGGAAGCCAACTAGGTTCATTGAATTAATTCTAAGGCCACACAATTTGCTTAGACACTAGCTTGATTTATAAACTTTATTATGGTTCCATAAATGCACCTAATGAAGCAACACCCATCATATAAATTCTAGGCTTCATTCTTTCCTTTCATATATGATTCTTGACTCCTTTTAAGCCTCTTGGAGTCATCACACAATCAAAACCAAGAGCCTAACTACATATTACTTCTTTAGGTCATATTATGGAATATATAAGGCCAACTCACTTTCTATGGTTTCTAAATTTTTCCTAAGGGCTTCCCTCATCTTCATTCATCATATATGACTCAAAAATGGGTTTAGAAAAATTTAAAACTCTCCCTAGCTATCCTAACCTCTCTTGGCTAAACCTATGCATGGTTTTGGCACCCATGGACTTTGCTTTATTTTCTTAAGGGAAGAAGCACCCGGGGAAACTTCTATGGATCTTAGGAGCTCAATTAAACTCTTATTTAAGCCTAGGAATCATTGTACGAAATCAAATTTTATAAGGTACACTTGAAACCCTAGAAATTGCATTTTAAAATTTCATAATTTTTTGTTAATTCTCTTTGCATATTCTTAATTTTCACACCCTTTTTCTTAAGAATCACCCTTGGTTCTGCCTAAAAATCAAACCCTCCTAGGGTTTCTTAAGTAGGGCAAAATGGTGGAGGAAGAGGAGCAAAGGGTAGCAACCATGGAAGAAGAAATTACCTTGTTTTCTTACTTTTTCTCACTTGAATTTTATCTTCTTTGGGCTCCTCTCTTCAAATCCAAATTTTTCCATTAATTTCTCCCTTAATAAACTTCATTATAATCAAAGGAAACAAGGGAGAATGGAGGAGAAGAGGTTTGGATGGAAGAAAGCATGAAAAACCATGAAAATCCATACCTTTCTACCTTGTTTTCTTCCTTCCTTCATCCTCCTCTTGGTGCACCTCATCCTAGGGCTTCTTTCTCTGGTTTAGGGCAAAAACATATGAGGCTAAATGAAGGGGAAAATGGGGTACCTCATATATATATAGGTGGAGGAAATAAGACTTTTTAAAGATTCCCATTTTTCCCTTCGTTTTTAGCATTTTTGTTTCTAATTCATTTTAGCCCCTTTTTGAGAACCATCTTTTCTATTATAAAATTTATGTTACCAATTTAGTAAAATGCCTTCAAAATCACTCAAATTGGAACTAAAACCTTCCTGAATGAATTCGTCAAAATTCAGGTGTACTGACGTTAGAAAATGTCTACAGGAGGGGCTTTAGCTATCCTGGGCTTTCCTATGGTTTTCAGGGCTTTTGAGAACCCTGGGGAACTCAAAATTTTTATTTAAAAAGCCCTCCTATGTGAATTCTAAAATTTACTCAAAATGACAAAAATGCCCTTACGTTTCATTAATCTTTTGTCACAATCTATTTCTTCATTTTAGCTCTATTTTTCTTTCCATCTGAGCCTAGGATTCTCATTTTTAGGAGTCTCAAATGCTTCCCAAGTATGTTAGGACCTTAACTAATTTATTTCAGGGGACTTCCTGTTGTATCCAGTGAATTTCATTCATTTATGGAGAAACCATACATTACGTTTTTTGCATTTTCTTTTGTTTCTAGAAAATTGGATGTTACATTGCATTACAATACTAGTAATGCAGCCTGATCTATGTTATTGTTCCATTAATTTCTAGTGGCTTAAGGCTACTGCATTGGTTTGGAATTATTTTTAGTTAAAAGTAGACATCCACAACTTTCCAAAATGATATGGTTTGCTTAATTTCAAGTTTTTTTTTAAATTAGTTATGAATTTTCAAAATGTGTATCAGAAAACTCAAATTGGAACCTGAGAGCAAACCATAAGCTTTGTGTGATGTAGCTTTAAACCCGAAATGAATGAGGTCAATTATGATGTGTATGACTTGTATGGATGTGTTATGACTAGAAATTGATGTTGATGAGTTTATATGATACATGGAACATAAAATGAGGAATCAGGATCTTACATAACAATTAATCCCATTAATTTAATGCCTTTTCCATGGGAAATGTTGGCTTCTTTATATGATTATTGTAATATCTGGTTTTCATCAAACGACAAAAATGGGTGCCTTTTCAAAGAAAGTCCCCTAAAATAAGTTAGTTAAGGTCCCAAAAAATTTAAATAGCATTCTAGACTCTTAAAAATGAGAATCTCAAGCTCAGACGGAAAGAAAAATAGAGCTAAAATGAAGAAATAAAATTGAACCAAAGACTTATGAAACGTAATTGTATTTTCATAATTTTGAGCAAATTTTGGAATTCTCAAAGGAGGACTTTTTAAATGAAAGTTTTGAGTTTTTCGAGGTTCTCAGAGGCTCTAAATATCATGGAAAGCCCCGGGACAATTAAAACCCCTCCAGTGGACATTTTTCAAAGGCGGTGGACTTGAATTTTAACAAATTCATTTGGGAAGATTTTAGCTCTAATTTGAGTGATTCCAAAGGCATTTTACTAATTTGAGAACTTAAATTTTATAATGAAAAGACGATTCTCAAAAAAGAGCTAAAACGAACTAGAAACAAAAGGGCAAACTTGGGATTTTTGAAAAGTCTTTTTTAAACCCCACCTATATATATAGGGTTCCCTACCTACTCATTCATTTAACCCATTTTGCTTCTGCCCTACACCAAAGGAGGAACCCTAAGAGTGAGGTGCACCAAGAGGAGAAGAAAAGGAGAAAAACAAGGTGAAAGGTATGAAAATTCTTGGTTTTTCATGCTTTCTCTTTAGCTAATCTCTTCTCCTCCTTTTCCCCCTTCTTTCTTATGGTTTTATCGAAGTTTATGGATCTGTTTTGAGGGAAGGATAGAGAGGAAATTTCAAAATTGAGGTGAGGAAGCCAAGGAAGGTGAAGAACAAGCAAGAAGAACCAAGGAAATCAAGGTATTTTGCCATTTGTTCACTTGATCTTTCTCCTTCCTTCACTTATGGGTGTTTTGACCTACATATGGCCAGCCTTAGGGAGTTGAATTTCTAGCTAAACTAAGGATGAATCTTAGGAATTTAAGGGAGAAGAATAAGAATATGCAAAGAAAACAACAAAAGAACCATGGAAAATCAAGATAGCAAAGTTAGGGTTTCAAGTATTCCTTGTAAAATCTGATTTAATATAATGATTCCTAGGCCTAAATAAATATTTAAATGAGTTCCTAGGATCCTTAAGAGGCTCCCCATATGCATCTTCCATCAAGAAACGAAGCAAAGTCCATAGGTGCCAAAACCAAGCATAGTCTCAACCTAGAAGAGATGAGGTACCTCGGGATAGTTTTAATTTGTTCCAAGCCCATTTTTGAGTCATATATGATGAGTGAAGATAAAGGGAAGCCTTGTGAAAAATTTAAAAACCACAGAAAGTGAGATGGCCTTATATGTTCCATAATATGACCTAAGGAAGTAACATATAATTAGGCTCTTTGTTTTAATTGTATGATGACTCCAAGAGGCTTAAAAGGATTCAAGAATCATATATGAAAGGAAAGAATAGAGCCTAGAACTTATTTGATGGGTGTTGCTTCATTAGGTACATTCTTGGAACCGTATAGCAGTTATTAGACCAAGTTAGTGCTTGAGGAAGATATGTAGCCTTAAAATTGATTTCATAAACCTTATTGGCTTTCATAAAATTGTGTTTAGGCCAAGAGAAGCAAATTCCATACCTTTGTGTGTGTGAGGCCGAGGAAGGGAGCATTGCTTTAAGAAGAAAAGTGTGTGGTTGCACTAAAGGTAGCTCACTTCTCCTTCTCTCATGCATGAATGTATGCTTAACTTTTCTTTGAATGTATGTATGTGTGATTTAAGATATGAAAAGTATTCTAGCATGAGCTCTTATTCCACGGTACCATGATGATGCATTATGTTTTCAAATGATGTTATTATGTTTGCTTGGGTTTGATTGAGTGTGGAGAAGCCAAGAACCTTTAACCATGGTGAGGATGAGCTAAGAACCCTTAGAAATGGTTAAGAAAAAGCAAAGTATCTCCCAAGAGTGAGGTTAAGCTAAAACCTCATAGAGAAAATGGGTGAAGCAAGTCCAAAATATATAAGTGAATGGGTGAGGCTAATCCACTTACTTGGCAAGTCTATAGATGCTTTGTATGACTTACTCGCATGTCAAGAATGCATCTTGGATGATCATGTCATCCATTATTCTCATGCATATTTCAAGACTTGTTTTTCATTCTTTATGTATGATTGAAAGGGAGATAAGCTATTAGGATTCTTTGAATCTCATTCCCTCCTTTCCAATGTTCTAACATGCTAGGTGGACTAAGTGGACAAGGCAATAGGAGCCAACAACTTGAAAGATGAAAGTATGACAAGAAAGTGTCTTGATTTTATTTCTTTATAGTCATATGAGTGGAAAATGTTATAATCCATTATTTTATATGTCCTATGACCTCATGAATATGTGTAATAATGCTAATGTATTATGTGCAAATGATATTTAATGGTATGTGCATGATGTAGTACAATTTGGGTATGGAATGACAAAACTAGCCTTGTGTAATCTTGTGTATGGCATGGGGTGAGAGAGTGAGTTTGCAAATTCTGGGTTTGTGCACCTTTGAGACACATTTAAAATGTCATTTTGGTGCATTCCCACGTGCTCAAGTGGTCATGGTGGCCTTCGAACTCAATATGAACCATTTGGGCCCATTATATGGCACAAAAGTGACCAATTTTCAACCTAATGCCAAAATCTGACCAAATGGATGAATTTGCCCATGAAATTTGGCACAAATTTATATCTTATCTAGAGATTTTTGGAAAGATACAGTCCAAAGAAATCTGAGCTCTATAGAATTATTTATGAATTTTCGAAATTGGGATTTTTTGCTGTTCTAGTGCATGTACTGTTCATATAATTAGTTTTGTGTTCTACGTTATCCAAGTGTCAAATAGTGTCCAATGCTTATGAAATTTTATAAAAATAAACTAGAGGTTATAAGTTCCGTGGCTACTAATATCACCTTATTTGGAGGTCTGAGTAGAGAGTTATGGATTTTTGAATTTTAATGTCAGTATTAGTAGTGCCACCTGACCTCCTGCATTATTCTATCATAATTCAATTCCTAAATGAACTTGGCATGGTCTAGAGATATTTTTCCCTTAGATTTAACATCAGTAGATTCTCATAATAACAAATTTTTCATACTTTGAATTTTTCTAGAATTAGTTATGAATTTCCAAAATTTATGACAGTAACCTATGATAGTAGCTCAGATAGCTAAGACCTTGGGTGCTTTTCAAATGTCAAACGTCTTCTACTTGATGTTTCACAACTTGGACATATTTTTAACATAAATTAGACATCTGTAGCTTTCTATAATGGTAAAGAATGCATACTTTCAAATTGTCTAGAATTAGTTATAAGTTTTCAAAATTTGGGACAGAAAGTTGGAAATTCTTGCTAAGGTTGCACTATGGTATTTTGTGTGTTCCATTCACTTGCATGACTTCTAGGCCACTTTCTTGGATAGTTTTAAGTTTTATTTGTGTAATTAAATATGAGAATGAGTTAAGTAAATTCATATGGTCCACAGGACACTGAATGTGAAATTTATGCATAGCGCAACGTAAATATATTCACTTTTTAAATTCCATTTTCTTGTCTCCTTTGTGAAATGCATGGCATAAGGCATGAGAATAACATAAGACAAGTTAGAAATTTATGGTGTTATAATTATGCTCCAATCCATATGAAATGCATTGAGATGGATAATGAGACTATGGTAAAATAGCTAAGAGGTCAAGGTATTACAACATTCCTATACTTAACAGTACTAATTTCAAGAAATGGAAAGAGCATATTATGGTTATGCTTGGTTGCATGGATCTTGATTATGCACTGAGATTTGATCACCTTGTGACTCTAAATAACAGTAGCACTACTAAGTAGAGAATCGCATATGAAAAGTGGGAGCAATCATACTATATGAAATCTAATGATCATGCAACATTCTATTCCAAAATCCATAAGGGGTGTTATATCTGAAGAAGAAAATGTTAAAGATTTCTTGAAACAGATTACAGAATGATTCATTACCAATGAAAAGGTTAAAACAAGCACTACTTTTAGTAAACTCGTGTCAACACAATATAAGGTTATGGAAAATATAAGGGAATATATTATAGAAATTTCCAATCTTATAACAATATTAAAAAGCCTTAAAGCTTGAATTGTTAAAAGACATACTTGTGCACCTGATCTTGATCTCCTTTCCTGAACAATTCAATCAATTCAAAATATCATATAATCCCAAAGGGAAAAATGGACACTAAATAAGCTAATAGCTCAATGTATGCAAGAAGAGGAAAGGCTGAAATTACCCATTTGGTAATGACTTTAGAGGATAAGGCTTCCAGTAAGAAGAAAAAAAGAAATAAGGATAAAGAAACTCCAACCTATGGAACATTGCAACCTAAAGGCAAAAGAAATAGGATTTTATAATTACCTGTTACTTTTGCAAGAAACTAGTCACATAAAGAAAGAATGTTCCAAGTACGCTAACTAGCATGAAAGGAAAAGATTGCCTAAGGAGCCAAGTGCAAATTGATACTAAAAGATATGTCTATGTATGAAATGGAAACAAGACCACTATAGATGCTGTAGTGTCTTTAAGATTTCATTATATGCAAGCTTTTTATTTAGAATTAAAGGAAACTTATGTTGTATAATTATTTAGATGAAATTTAATTTCTATTTTTTCTTTGGACAAATTTGGGTACGTGAAACTCCTTTACTTTCTTTATATTAATTAATTACCACATGTGTAGGTTATTTGTAGTGGAAACTAATTATTTTCTTACTTTTAACATAAAACAATAAAGAGATTACACATCACACAATATTTAACTGAATTACCATATGCATTTAAGTTCATTAGCCATTTTATCACCATTATATACTAGGGTGATTACCCTTATCTAAGAGTATCACCTATCATTTACTAGCTGAAAGTTCACTATTAGTCCATTAACAGGACTTATACATACATCATTATACATTAGAAGAAAGTCCTTAGTTAAGCATATATAAGATCTTGGAGCTATTATACAACTAAAGGCTCTATATAACTATATAGCATCTAAGTCAGGTCTATCATCTTTAGAGAAGTGATGTCTACTAGGAGTCTTTAGTGACCACCACAGTCTTTATGTCAATAATCACCTATACCCATCTTATGCTTACGATATCTATGTATACCAACTCGATCTCTATTATACAGTTAGTGATTGGCATTCTAATTATCTGAATACATTATGAAAACTCTTAGTAAGATAATAATAGTTTGAGAAATGATAATAGTTTAGCTGCTATGTGTGTAGAAAATATCTTCATTGCTTTTTTCTATCTAAAAGACCATAGTATGGCATCATACATAAATGGATCATACTATCTAATAACAATATCATCATTTACTCAACTACATTCATATGTTATCAATACATGTCTCTATATTCAACTTATAATTTTGCATATCGTGTGGCATCATATAGTGAGGCAATAATCATATCATATGATGATAATATCATAAAACAACATAAGCATTAACCATGCATATGATTTGTTAGTACAATCTACATATCTAAACATATGTTATACCATAAAATATAAAAATAGCAATTACATATTAAGGTGTCCCTTAGGGTAGATCCATAACATATAGCAATCAAAGGTCATCCCCTTCCAAAAACCTTATTTATTAATCTTAAAGATAATCTCCTTCCAAGAACCCTATCTCCTAACATTAGAGACTATCTCTTTCCAAAAACCTTATCTCTAAGAGACCATCTCATTTTGAGAATCTTGTCTCGCCCCTGCTACTGATCACTTCTCAATATATTAATATATTTCCATTACCTATACCCTGATAATAAAATTTACTTATATGCTAAATTATAATTGCATAATACATTAAATGAGGCATATAGCATACCAACATAATTTTAAGAGTTCATGCTTTAATTACACCAACTAGATAGTAATAAATTACTTAACCATTATATAAAGATTCAACTTCAAAATCATCATAGCATTGTTAATTTCCTATTTAAAGAAGTCATATACATATATGAATGCATACTAGTGAAACAAGCCTTTAGATACATAGGCAATAGTAAAAATTAGAGGTGTCACACACCCTTATGCGTTTCTGCATAAGGTGGCCATGCAGAACCTCTCTAGACATAGGCTATGCAGATGCACATAGGGTGGCTGTGCAATCTTGAGTTCTACACATAACTCGTGTTTTTGCACTAGGTGGCCATGCACAAACCCCTTACTACATTTTTCTTATTTGAATCATATAAGATTTCAAGTTTCTTATGTATTCACACCTTCCTACACATAGAAACCATCATACAATCACTTAAAAATGACTTTCAAACATAGAACACTATTTAAAAACCAAATTGGCCAATTCCACCATTAAAGCTTCCAAGAGAAAGTGAAGGGAATAGAGAAGGTGAGACTTATAACTACTTTCAAGCATCTTATCCTCATTTATTATTGACATAAAACTCATCTAACACTTAAGACAACAACAACATACAAGTTTGAAGATTTCATCATGTATACCCTTTAAAAAGAGAAACTACAAAATGTGGAGAATATGAAGTTTTTTGGATATTCTAAGCATTTTACAAGCATATATTCTCAACAAAGACACCTATTCTAAGCATTACTAGCATTAAAAAGGCCAACTTAAAACTTCACCATTAAAGACACATGTTATGGAGGAGAGAGAAAGTGACAAAAAAGGAGAAAATGAAGAAGCAAGCATGCATATGATCCTCAATAAGACAAGGAATCTTACTTTAGTTTTCTAGGATACAATACTTTTTCCAAGCTCCTCATTCCTCTTCTCTTTTCCTTTACACTCTCTTTTTTCTCTACCTCTCAACTCTTCTCCTTTCTCTCTGATGAAGTAATGAAGCAAGTGAAAAGGGATGAATTTAAAGGAAATGGACAACTTGTCCCTGAGGAATCTAAACAAATCATGTCCCTCACTCTCTCTTAGCATGTTCCCTTTTCCTAACTCGCTCATGAAGTCAATGATCTTCTCTCTAATTGGTAATGTATGGCAAAAAAAAAAAGTACTCATTTAGTTTTTACTAAGTATAAAAGTTGTTTCTACTTTTTTTTTTCTCAAATCTAAAATTTGTTATTTTGCTTGTTTTTGCATGATTTTTAAAGGTGGAGACTAGGAGATCCATTAGATAAGGGTCTTCTTTTTATTTTTAGTGTGTTTCATAAATGGCCCTAAAGATTGCTTTTTCATTTGGGCTTTGCTATTGTAAGAAAATGCTAGAAAATTGAAGTGAACAATCATAGTTTTTGGGGTAGGAGTCTTAAATTCGAATTTGTAAAACCAATTGGAGGTTTGGGCAAGTGCTCTTTCAGTAGTTATAATGGTTGGAGTGATTGGGCTTATGGTTTCTGTTATGGTTACTGACTAAGGATGATATTTCAATGAATTTAGGACCCTTATGGTGCTTTAGCATTACTGATAGCTTCCAAGGATTTTGGGCAACCAATAAGGTAACTGGGGTCTGAATTTTAATTCCTTGCATATGTTCTTTGTTAATATGATATTTTTTTGCATAAATATGTTTTGTTGTACTAAATAATTGGTTAGCTACTTGATTGAAGTTGTGGACCATGAGTGTGTCCTTGGTGGAGCTATAATGCAACTGCCACCCGTGCATTGTATTTTAATTAGGCACCAAGTTGTGATTAAACTTATGAATGCACTGAGCCCAAATTGTCCTCAATAGAGAGTTGGCACTATAATATCATATTATTTGAAAATCCAAATCATCCATAAAGAGTGGAATGAATGACTTATAAGGGGTCATGGGCCTAACGAAGGCCAATATGAACTACGATAGACTAAAATTGAAATCTGAATTGATTGATTAATGAGTGAGGACCTCGAAATAAAGTGAAATTAGGCTAATTAAATTTGAATATTAATTAGAACATCTAAATATGTGGATTGGAGCCTCAAGATAGCCCAAAATCAGAGCCAAAATAGCCAAAAGAAAAAATACTAGGGCCAATGGCAAAATCGTAATTTTGGGCAAGTTTTAGAAAACCCAAAGGAAGACCTTTAGATGGAAAAATTGAGTATTTCAGAGTTCTCAAAGGCCCTAAAAGCTATAGGAACCATCATAATGGCTAAAAGCCTCTAGGTTTGTGTTTTCGACAAAGAATTGATCAAAAGTTTAGCCAAAGGGTTCAATAAGTTTTTAAATCTAATTTGGATGGAACCAAAGGTATTTTATGAATTAGATGATCTAAATTTTCATATGGAAAAGACAGCTCTAAAAAAGGAGCTAAAACGAGCCCAAACGAAGGAACAGAAGTGGAAGGACATAATTGGTATTGTGAGAATTGTTATAAACATTATCCTCCACCTTTTAATATAACCAAATCAGCTTCTCCACTTTTCCAAAATGCAACTTGAGCTCAGAACCAGACCAGAAATGGCATGGAAATTGGGAAAAGAAAGAAAGGAAACTAAGGCAAAAAGGAATGAAAATACATGGAATTTTGCACAAGTTAGTTATGAACTTTTCTCCTCTCTTCATCTTCTTTCTCTTGATGGTTTTAGATTCTTAAAAGGAGGTGTTTCATAGCTGGTTTAGTAAAGGGAAGGAAGAGTTTCGAGGAATTCTTGAAAGCTTGAGAAAGCTCTCTTGGAAAGCTTAAAAGCAAGGGAATGTGAGTCTCATATAGGTAATTTTTCATGCAATTTTGCCTATCTTGCCTTTGTTAATGTTTTTCCCCTCCTTCTCTTCTCTCTCTCTCTCTTTCTTTATGGTTTTAATACTCTAAAAAGATGGAGTTTTAGTCTGAACCTATGGAGGAAAAAGCTTTTAACAAGGAACCAAATACATCAAAATAGCTACCATAAAGAGTCTTTCCATTTGATGTATAACTCATGGCATGGGAGAAACATTTCCTTGGTTCCTTATTACTCCATAGGCTTGGCCAGACCTGGAGCAATTTAGAGAGAGCTGATTTTGGATGAAATCATAATGGGAACAAGGGTTTTGGAGTGTGTAGATCAATATGGACGCAATAGAACTAAAAAAGGGGCTATAGGTATTAAGTATTAGAAACTAGGGATTTGATTGCACCTAAGAATTTATGGAGCTTTCTAATGATGATTTAGATTATCTAAGAGTATGTTTGAGCTCTCAAGACATCTAGTAAGCTCCATAGAAATTTCCTAGGAAAACTAAGAAAACTCAAATGGGCTTCATAAGTAGGTGAGCATCTCGACTAAGAGAGAGAACCAATACCTAGGGAGAGTTTTCTTTGATTCCAATGATACAAATGGCCTAAGATTGAGTAATAAATATCAAAGGAACCATTGGTTTGAATTTAGAAACCATAGTTTGAAAGATAAGAGTTTAGGTTCCTTTTGTAGACATAAAGAAGCAACTAGGAAATTGGCTCGTGGCATTGAGTTAGTGGTAACTCCAAAGAGTTTAAATGGAGTCATGTGACTTAGATTGAGTGAGAAATTGGAGCCAAGATCATGAATTATATGAGTTGCTTCATTATGCTCTTGTATGGAACCATAATTATGGCATAAGCTAGACGTAGCTTGTGTAGAGATTTTATGAGACTAGAGATGGTTCCATTGATTTGTTTGTGTGTTGTTTGATATATCTAGGCCAAGCAAATCAAGTCTCTTCCAAATATGCTTGTGAGGCTGAGAGAGAAAAGTGGGAATCCAAGGGAGAAAAGTTATGCTTCTTGAGAAAGGTAGGTTTCCATCCTTTCTTGTATGCATTTCTTGGTCATGTGATTATCATTGAATGCGTGTATATGTGTTTGAGCCATAAAACATATGTATAGCTATTGAATTGATGTTTTGGTACCAATATGCTTCTTGAATTGAGTGTGATTGTGAAATTGCTCTTTATGGGTGAGGTTATGCTAAAAGTCCCTTAGAATGGATGAGGTGAAGCCAAAAGTCCATAAGAATGGGTGAGACAAGGCCAAAAGTCTCTTGGAATGAGTGAGGCTAAGTCAAAAGTCCTTAGAAAAAAGGTGAAGACAATCTAAAAGTCCAAAATAATAGGGTGAGGCTAGACTAAAAGTCCCTAAAGCTTGGATTTGATCTTAACATGTTTATGTAATCTTAAAAACATGATTTGAATGGTTCTTGAAAGTGTTTAGTGCGTACTTGTATTTTTTTTATATAATTATATGCCATGTATTCTTACTTTAAAGGGTGATAGAGCTATTAGAATTCTTTGAATCTCACTCCCCCACTTTCTATCTAGCTTTGTCTAGGTGAAGCCTAAGGAGCATGAAATGGATGCCAAGGAGTGTGAATTGCAATATTTTGACAATAGAATAGTTTTTTATGCAAATTGATTTCAAAGTATGGATGTATAAGTTATTTATGAGATCTAAACCCTTGAACATATGTAAAAGCATGTAAATATATTGTATAAACCAGATTTGGAATGAAATGTATGAGAATGTGTGTTTTAGACATCCTTAACCCACAATGTCTATGTGTATTTATGCAAGTGGAATAATGAATTTTAGTTCCATAAGTTTTTGGACCTATTATGATGCTTCTACATATTGTGTTTAAGCCTTTGGACTTACTCAAATGATCATGGTATCCTTAGAAGGCTATTTGGTGCAATTTGACCCTGTTATGTTCCCAAACTAGGCCATATTTTGCACCTAAACCAAAACCAAAACAAATGAATGAGTTTTGACATTAAACTTGGCAGACATATAGATCTCATTGAGAGTGTTTCATAGAGCCCAAGATCAGAATTTTTAGAGCTCTATGGAATATTTTGCGATTTTATAAAGTTGGCTAAATTATGTAAAAACTGTCACTATTACTGTGCTTCAGATAGTTTAGTTTTTGGTGTTTTTGGAGGGTCAAATAAAGTCCAATACTCATAAAATTTTATAGACATGTACTTGGCATCATAATATTTTCATAGCCACCGAGATCACCTCATTTAAAGCTCTGTAAAAAGAGAAATGAAAATTTGAATTTTCTAGTCTACTGCAGAATGAGTTCTAGACCTGCAACAATATCCTCGTGGTTTTCATTTGACCAACGTAGTTGTTTTCATTTGAAATTTTTATGGTGGTTATAGGACATCATGAGCTTTCCAGAAAAGTCCTCATTTGCATGACTTGGGGCTCTCTAGCTCATATTTAAATACATCATTACAACTCATTTGCATTACAAAATTATGCCTATAACTCATAGAAACCGAAATGGAGCATGGAATGGCCTTATTAAATTTCGGCCAAATTTGCCTCCTATTCTGCCCAAATTTTGAAAATTCATAACTAAATCTAGAAAAATATAAATCATGTAATCTTGGTCATTATGGAAATCTCTAGATGTCTACTTCACACTAAAAATATGTCTAGACCATAACATTCATCATAGAGGACGTTTGACATCCAAAATGGTCCAAAGGTCAGATTGAATTCTGGAACTAATGCAAAATTCTACAGAGAACTTTGAAAATATCCAATTAATTCCACAAAAATCCAAATCATGCAAATGATACCAATCTAGAAAGCTGTGGATGTTGGATAGAGGGAAAAAATTATCTCCAGACCAGTTCATTAAGCCCAATCCTTGAAATTCAATGGAATAGTACCTCTGGTCGGGCAAAATTATTGATACTGGATAGAAATTTCAAAAATTCATATCTCCTTCTCTAGGCCTTCAAATGAGGTGCTTCTAGTTGGCACGAGTCACTGTGCCTCACACCTCTACTTGAGGGAGGTTTCACTTGCTTGGCCTAGATATATTGAATAAAGCACAAATGTATCAATGGAACCATATTCGGACTCATGTAAGCCTTATATAACTAGTTGAAACTTTGGGTCTTCATATAGCTCCATTTAATGACATAATGAAGCAACCCTTACAAATCAATATCTTGACTCCAAATTCTCACCCAATATAAATTATATGACTTCATTAAAACTCATTAAACGTATCATAAACCCTATTCAAAGACTCTGACACCAAGTTGTTTCTTTATGCATAATGGAACTCTAAATTTTTCACTTCTTAAAATAAGGCTCCTAAATTCAAATCAATGGTTTTGTTGGTGTTTATAATTCATATCTAGACTATTTATAACCTTGGAATCAAAGAAAACTCTTCTTAGGTACACTAAATCACCCTTGGCCAAGGCATGCTTCTAGTTAGGCTTCCATGGTGTTTTGTTCATTCTTCTTAGAAAATTAGTGTAACACCATAAATTTCTAGCTCATTTCATGCTATATCTGTGCCTCATATCATACAACTCACATAAGAGGAAAAATAATGGCATTAAATAATGCATTATTTAGCATGGCATCGCGTATAAAATTTTCGTTCAATATCCCGTGGACCATGTGACCTCATGTATCACATTCTCATAATTAATTATATGGATACAACTCATTTTCATCATCAAAATTGGCCTATAACTCGTGGAAACCAATGGGAAGCATAAAACACATATATGCATTTTCGGCCAAAATTTCCTCACTTATGTCACAAACTTTGGAAACTTATAACTAATTCTACAAAAAATTGAAATCATGCATTTGTGACCATTCTGGAAAGCTACACATGTCTACTTTATGCTAAAAATATATCTAGACCATGAAACACAACACAAAAAATGTTTGACATCTAGAAAAATTCAGAGGTCTGGCTGTCTACTGGTACTGTCACAAGTTTCTGTAGCAAACTTCAAAAATGCCCAATTAATTCCAAAAAAAATCAAATCTATGCAAATGATACCAATATGGAAAGCTAAAAATGTTAGTGAGAGGCAAAAAATAGCTCCAAACTAGTTTAGGCATGCCTAGATCTCGAAAGCCAATCAAACAATATCTGAGGTCAGTTGGGGTGCCTGATATTGGGTAGAACCTTTAAAAATTCATATTACCTCTCTACACCTCCAAATGAGGTGCTTCTAATTGGTACAAGTCACTGGGAATGTTTAGTTTCTATATACCAAATTTTGTGATAATTGGACATCATTTGAGCCCTGTGTGATAGAAATCATTTTCGGACCAGGTGAATAGTACATCAGACTAAAACCAGAATTTTTTCCAACTTTGAAAATTTATCAAATATTCTCTAGACCTCTAAAAATTCTATTCTTTAGCTTTTCAAAAATCTCTCAACAAGCTCTAATTGCATGCCAAATCTCAAATCAAGAAGAGCTCATTTGGACAAAAAGTAGTGTAGGGTTCTAAAGTGGTCAAATTTTGCTTCATATGAGGTATCAAGATGTCCAAATGGTCTTCTTTGATGTTTGGCACCTCTTGGGCAAGTTTAAAAGCATACATATAAGTTATATGAATTGCCCAAGTGGTCCCAAACCTCATGTTTCTCAATTTGGCCTTTCCACTTCCATTTGTACATACTGGCATCAAACTTTGAAGAAGCATAAATTGTCATTACATACTCAATATACATCCTAATGGTCACATAACATAATCTCTCATTTATACATCACATATTAACATAACTATACATGTTCAAGAGGTCATAGGTCTCATACAATAATAGATTACATTAATCATCATTCATAAAGCCTTAAGGTAGCCAAATCCATGCACTTTAGTGTCAAGCTCTCATTTCTCATGTGGTTGGCTTCCATTCCCTCGTTCTCTTGGTCCACCTAGCATGTTAGATCATTAGAGAGGAGGGGATGAGATTCAAAGAATCCCAATAGCTCATCTCTCATTCAATCATATATAAATGATGCAAAATAAGTCTTACAAATACATGCATGGGCATATGGATATTTACAACCATTCAAGAAGTATTCTTGGCATTTGAAAAAGTCATACATAGCATACAAAGGCTTGCCAAGCAAGTGGATTGGCCTCACCCATTTACTTGTGAATTTTGGACTTGCCTCATCTATTTTTTAAGAGGTTCTTGGACTCAACCTTTCTCTTGGGAGTCAACCTCACTTTTGGGAGACTTTTTACTTTGTCTCAACCAAACTTCAAGGGTTCTTAGCTCATTCTCACCATGGCTAAGGGTTCTTGGCTTCACCACATACAAGAAAACCAAAACAAACATCATGAATATTATTTTAAAACATAATGCATCATCATGGTACCATGGAATAAAAGCTCATGCTAGAGCATATTTCATGGCTTGAAATACACATACACACATTCAAAGACAAGTAAAACAAGTAATCATGCATCAAATAAGGTGGAGAGAGCTAACTTGGATATAACCACACACTTTTTCCTTGAGTCTTAAATCCTCTCCCTTGACCTCACACACCTAAGAAGGTGGATATCATTTCTCTTAGCCTAAACACAATTCATGAAAAGCCAATTAGGTTCATGGAGTTAATTCTAAGGCCACACATCTTCCTTAAACACTAACTTGATTTATAAACCCCTTTATGGTTCCAAGAATGCACCTAATGAAGAAATATCCATCAAATGACTTCTAGACTCCATTCTTTCCTTTCATATATGATTTTGGACTCCTTTTAAGCCTCTTAAAGTAATCACACAATTAAAACAAAAAGCCTAATTACATGTTGCTTCTTTAGGTCATATTATGGAACATATAAGGCCATCTCACTGTCTATGGTTTCTAAAATTTTTCCAAGACTTCCTCTCATACTCTCCTATCACACATGATACAAAACTAAGCTTGGAAGGAATTAAAACACTCCCTAGGTACATGAAATCTCCTTGGTCGAAGCTATGCTTCCATATGGCACTAAAGGAGTTTTTTTAATTTCTTTGATGGGAGAAGCATGTGGGAGGCTCTCTTGGTGTCTTAGGAACTCAAATATACTCTTAGAAAACTTAAATTACTACTAGGAAGCTTCATCTTAGCCTAGGTGCAACCAAACCCTAAATTCTATAACTTGCATTCTAAATCTCCCTTTTCAATTCTAGTTATATATTCTTAATCCTCATGCTCCATCACATTTGGTTCCATCAAGAACACAAAAAGAAAAACTCTCCTCCTCACTTTCTCTCTCTAGACCAATGCTTAAATGGCTTGAAAATACAAGATTTTACAAGTGTTTCAAGTAAAATCTTACCTTAAAACAGAGCTCTCTTCGCATAGATTATTTTTCACTGATTGGTTTCTTGAAAAGAGTTCCTTTTATCTTGGTTTAGACCTGAATCTTCAAGTTTTCTAGAAAAAAAAAACCACCATTAGAGAGCTCTTAGAGAGAGGAACAACTTTACTAACTGGCACAGAATGAAACAAGGCCGTTTACTTACCTAAACAGAAGCTTAAACTTCTTCTCTCTCCCCCCTCTTAATGTCACACCATTGCTGTCCATTTTTCTACAAATGGAAGCTTGGAGAAGGTGATGAGGTGTAATCTTACTTAAGAAGCCTCTTTTACAATTTTTCAAAATGACTATTTTTCCCCTACGTGTCTATTTACTCCGTTTAGGCTCATTTTAACTCCTTTTTTAGAACTGTCTTTTCTATCATAAAATTTAGATTCCCAATTAAATAAAATGTCTTTGAAATCACTCAAATCAGAGCCAAAACCTTCTCAAATGAATTAGTCAAAGTTTGGATCAACTGACATTGAACAATGTCCACCAGAAGGGTTTTAACTGTGCCGATGCTTCCCATGGTTTTCGGGGCCTCTGAGAACCATGGAGAACTCAAAATTTTCATTTAAAAAGCCCTCCTATGAGAATTCCAAAATTTGTTCAAAATGACGAAAATGCCCTTACATTTCATTAATCTTTCGTTACATTTTGTTTCTTCATTCTAGCTCCGTTTTTCCTTCCGTTTAAGCCTGGGATTCTCATTTTTAAGAGTTTAGAATGCTTCTCAAATTTTTTAAGACTTTAACTAATTCATTTTAGGGGACTTCCTTTTGTATCTGGTGAATTTTGTTTGTTTACGGAGAAACCGTACGTTACGTTTCTCACGTTTTCTCTCGTTTTTAGAAAATCGAATGTTACAATTGGCACTTATGTGAGTTCTTTAGTCTCTTATTAGTTCATTTATACCCTTAAAAAGTTTAAAATATCATTCTAGGGCTTCACGCTTCCTAAGATATTACTGAAACCCAAACTTCCATAACTTACAATTTATAGTTTCTTAATTGAATCCAATTGTATATTCTTAATCCTCACACTTTAAAACCTCAATTCCCTTCATATTTCAAACAAAAACCAATCCCCTCTAGGGTTCTCATATGTTGGTCAAACTTAAGGGAGAGAAGAGTGCAAGGAGGATGCATGTTTTCTAAGCCATAACATATACCAAATCAAAGACCTTTTATTGGTAGTTATTGTGATGTATTTGTTCCTTTTTAAAAAGCTCTTTCCTTCATGAGTTCAGACCAAAAACTCCAACTTTTAAGATTTCAAAACCATAGAGACAAAGACGAGAAAGAGTAGAAACTACATTACATGGACATCATAGGCAAATACTACACTTTAACTTACCTTAGGTAAGTTTTGTAACATCCGATTCTTCGAAAATATGAGAAAACGTGAGAAATGTAATGTACGGTTTCTCTGTAAACATACAAAATTTACTGGATACAAAAGAAATTCCCCCGAATAGAGTGATTTGAGGTCTAATAAAATTAAAACAATGTTCTAGACCTCAAATAATGAATTTAGAAAGCCAAAGGTGCCCTAAAACTGAAGTTAAAATAGTCATACAGAATTTAATGAAAATACAAGAAAAGGTAATGGCATTTTAATAATTTTGGGCATTTTTTAGAAAACTCATAGGAGACCTTTTTAAATGAAAAAATTGAGCTCTTCGGGGTTCTCAAAGGCTTTGAAAGCTATGGAAAGTCTCGAGACAGTTAAAACCGTTCGGCGTATATTTTCTATTGACGGTTGACCTAAACTTTGACCAATTTGTTCAGAAAGGATTTAGCTCCAAATCAAGTGATTCCAAGGGAATTTTATATGATTAAGGACCTTAATATTATGATGAAAAAGACGGTTCTCAAAAAAGAACTAAAATGAACCAGAAACAAAAAAGCCAAGAAAAGAGGACAAAATAGGAATTTTTGAAAAGTTCATTAAATAACCTTGCTCTTTATATAGCGTCCCATTCTTCTCCTCCATTTAGATCGACCTAGTTATTGCCCAAGCTAGAGCAAGTTCAACCCAAAGAAACGCATAAGGAAGGAAGAGAAAAAGAAGGGGAAGAACAAGGAAAAAGGTATGGAAATTGATAGAATTTCATGGCTCTTCCTTTAGCAACTTAATTCCTCTCCTTCCCACCTTTCTTTCTATGATTTTATTAAATAGTTTGGTTTTATTTTGGGCCACATACAAAGAAGGGAGAGTAGAATTAAAAAAAAAAGGAATCCACCACATGGAAGAGCACTTGAGAAAAGCTAGGAATCAAGGTAAGTTTATTGTCTTCCATGTTTTTTCATCCTTGCTCCTCCTTGTATGAATTTTGTCCCACTTAGAGCCCAACCATGGGAGACTAAATTCTGACCTAACCAAGGAAGATTCATAGGTTTTGGACCATGGAAAACTAGAAGATGGAAAGAAATTGGAAGAAAACCTAGTGAAATTCAAGATAGCAAAGTTAGGGATTCATGAAGACATTGTGAAATCTGATTTGATTCAAGAATTTCTTAGCTTATGTAAGTGTTTGTATGAGTTCCTAAGACCTCTAGGAAGACTTACAAGTGTCTCTCTCATTAAGGAAAATTTGCAAAGTCCATGGGCCAAATTCCCTTGCTATGTCTTGGCCAAGCATGGTGGGAGTAGTTAGGGAGTGTTTTAATTTCTTGCAAGCAGCAGGCATAATATCTCTCAAATTATTTTCTATTACCTTGCTGATCTCCATGAGGGCATTAAAGTTTGGTATCCTCTATGGAGTCACCTTGTCTCTGACTAAGGGTTTCAATCCAGTCTCAAACTATTCACACCTCTAAGGTTTGTCATCATATCTCTAGAGGTAGGATGAGTACCAAGACAGCTCTATAAATTTGGCCACGTACTAATCTACTGTCATGTTATCAATCTGCTTTAGCCCTATGAACTACATCTCTTTTTGTTTCCTTACTGAACTGAGAAAATATTTCTCATAAAATTCTACCAGGAAATTCTTCCAGGTAATCTGCAAAATTCTTAGAGTTCATTAGAGACTTCACACTGCGCCACCATCTATTGGCTTCTTTCTGTAACATGAAGGTGGTAAGCTAAGCTTTTCTCTTAGAGGTGTAATCCATCACTATAAAAATTTTCTTTATTTCCATCACCCAGCCCTCTGCCTTGTCCGCATCTAACTCCTTGTTAAACACAAGTGGGTTGTTCTTTCTGAATTGATTCAACTTTTTTGGATTAATGGTGGAGTTTGAGCTGGCTCCTGAGAAGGTAAGGATAGAACACCTGAAGTGGAAGGCTAAGACTGAAGTGAAGGGGCCTCTCTCCTAACTTCTTCCTACCTAGCCAGGGAGTCCTACAACGGTATAATCATCTCATGCTACTGCTGTACAATGTATTGTTACTGGGCTATCACATTCTCATATCTGTCAAGCTGTTCCATAATAGCTCGCAAAAGGTCCTCAGATTCAACCTTTAAACCTATAACCGGTCTACCCCTGCCTCTGCCTCTTCTAGTTTCAACCATTTTAACTAAAAAAGAGTCACAATCCTATCTCATAATTACAATTTGAGCATATATATATATAGCTATTCTACCATTTCCAAGGTGATTCACACCCAAACACATGCTAAATGCACCACTCAATAGCCAAACACTGGGCAAAAGTGCCTGAATCTTTGCTTTGATACCAATAAATGTCACACCATATTATTTCTAATATTATTTTACTCATTCAAGGTGGATTACACATGTTATCAAAGGAAATTTAAGAAAATACATGAAAATATTGAATTTAATTGCATTATGTTAAGGTTTAAAAATTCATCTTGCGTCTTGGGGACCCTTGTGAACTTGCCAACCACATCCTCTATTTAGTTTCCATCTATACAAGTCATAAATGTCTCAAAACATCACAACACATAGGTTTAAGAGCAAAAACCCTGAAATTAACTAATTCACCTCGGATTCCATGGTGACAGATTTCTGGGGTAACTTTGAAATATCATAATTAAATATAGAAAAATTGAAATCAAGCAAACCATCACTTGCTGGAAAGCTCTAGATGTTAACTTTACATAAAAATAATTCCTAGCCATAGAAGCCTTATTTGGACCCTTTTTGACAATAGAAAATGCACAAAGTTCAGGCTGTCTAGAATTACAGATATAGCGTACTGATATAAAATTTGAAAATTCACAATTAATTCTAAAAAAATCTAATTCTTGAAAACTATACTAATTTGGAAAGGTGTGGATGTTAGATAGAGGGAAAAAATATTTCTAGATCAATACAAGAGCATTCAGCTCTTAAAAATCTATGGAACAATGCTGAAGGTCTAACTATGCACCTGGAACAGAATAGAAATTTTAAAAATTCATATCTCCCTCTCTAGACATCCAAATGAGGTGCTTCTAGTTGGCACAAGTCACTGGAAAGGTCTAGTTTCTCTTTGTAAAATATTACATCGATTGGATATCATTTTCCTTATGAATGGCGGAGATCAATTTTCAGACCAAATGAATAGTACTAGTAGCAAATTTTGAAATTTTAGCCAAATTCAAAAATTTTCCAAAAATTTCACAGATCTTCAAATATCACCTACCTTGGTTTTCCAAAAATACTTAACAAGACCTAGATGCATGCCAAATTTCAAGCCAAGAAGAGCTCATTTGGATAGAATTTGCCATAGCTCACCATTATGGTCAAATTTGCACCATATAAGGCATCAACTTAGTCCATATGGCTCTCCATAGTGTTTGGCACCTCTTGGGCAAGTTTGAAAGCATGAATAAAACTTATATGAGCTACCCAAATTGTCCCAAACCTTATACATTTCATTTTGGTCATTCCACATCTAAGAATACACTAATACACACATGCCATCAAAAGTCAAGTTTTCTCATTTACATTGATTTTATGCTACACATGGTCCATATATCATTCATACATAATATTACATTTTCTTAATGGTTTATGACTCAAAAATAGTATGTACAAGTTTATTTTTGACATTCCATTACAAGTAAGACTACATAATGGTCAAAATGTAGCTTCTCAAGACCCTTGGCTTACATTTCTTCCTTTTTGGGTACCACCTAGATATATTAAGATGAAGGAGGGGAGGGAAGTGAGATTCTTAGAATCTCAATAGTTCACACACCAATTCACACACATATTCATGGCATATACATATCAAAGCACAAGTATGGAAAGTGAGACAAACATAAAGCATGCAAGGTCACAATTTCCATGCCACCAATCCACACTAAGTTCAAGAATATGCTCTAATAACTTTTGGTTTTGTCTCACCCCATTTCTAGGACTTTTAGAATTGCCTCACTCTTGGTCTAGGGACTTTTGACTTGGCCTTATCCATCTAAGAGACTTTTGGCCTTGTCTCATCCTTGCCTTGAGACTTTTAGCATCTCCTCACCCACATTAAGGGACTTTTGGCATCACCTCACTCTTATAAGCCATTTCCACCATTAAAGATATTTAGGACAATACATTGGTGTTAATGCAATCTTAAGACATCAAGTGGCATGTTCTCAATTTACAAGAACACACACAATGACAAATATATATAACCAAGAATGTGAGAGAATGAGGTGGAGAGCTACCTTAAACTTATGCAAGCTTTTCTTAGTCTTTTTTCCTTCCCCTTTTTAGTTCCACAAGTACACCTAGATGAGTTGGTGTTCTCTTGGCCTAAACATCATAAATATTATACAATTACACTCTTGAAGCAAGCCAAGACACTAGACTTTTTCTTAGAAATATAAATGGTTCCATAGTTCACATAATGGCTCTATTGGTGGTCTATTGAAGCAACTCTTGTAATTCAAGTTCTAGGCCTCATTATCTTTTCATTTCTAGGCCTCTTGACCTTATTCAAGGTCCTTGAAGCCATCACTTTCTCACTCATACAAGCCTAGACACATATTGCTTCATAAGGCTCCATTATGAAAATCATTGTCCCATCTCCCAAACCATGGCTCCTAAATTTTTCCCAAGGGTTCCTCCAATCTTCTATCATCATATGAAGTCTCAAACCAAGGCTAGAATAATTTAAAACACATCCTAACCTAATTAACTAGCCTAGGCTAAGATAGTGGGAGGAATGGGAGTTCATGAGCTTCTTCATTTTTCCTTGATGAAAGAGCCATTTGGGTGGCTTCTTAGAGGTCTTAGGAGCTTAATTAAACACTCATATAGCCTAGCAAATTCATGTATCAAAACAGATTTTACAAACCCTTCATGAATCCTACACTTTGCTAACTTGAATTTCATTGGTTTTTCTTACAAATTCTTGGCATATTCTACTTCTCCATGGTCTAAAACCCTAGTTCCTCTCTTGTATTTGGATAGAAAACCTTCCCTTCCCTTGGTTCTATTCTTAGCTTAAATACACATCAAGAGAAAGCAAGGAGAAGAAGCAACAAGAAATAAGAAATACCTTGGATACCTAGCTCCCTTTTGGTGCTTCTTCTTTTGCTTGAATGCTCCCTTAAATTTTTGATCCCTTCCCCTCTATTTTGGCCTCAAAATAGAACCATTGCATTTAATAAAACCATAGAAAGAAAGCTTGGAAGGAGAGGAAGAATATTGGAAGAAGAAAGAGCATGAAAATCCTTGAATTTAACTACCTTTTTCCTTGCAAATTCTTCTCCTTTTTTCTCCTCCTTGGTGCGCCTAAGAGAGCTGCTATTTTTTTGTATTTTGGATAGAGGAAGTTAACCTAAAGAAGGGAGGAGAAAGGGGCATGAACTGTGTGGAACATTCAAGAAGCAACTTCTTCTAAAAATTCCAATTGCATCCTTTTATAATAGCAATTTCATTTTAGCTCTGTTATAGCTCCTTTTTGAGAATTATCTTTTCCATTGTGAAATTTAGTTTTCCAATTTAATAAAATGCTTTTGGAATCACTCAATTTGGAGCTAAAACCTTCTCGAACGAATCCCTCAAAGTTCAGGCTCACCATCGTTAGAAAACATACACCGAAGGAGCTTTAATTGTCCTAGAGCCTCCCATGATTTTCAGGGCCTCTGAGAACGTTAGACAATTCAAATTTTCTATTTAAAAAGCCCTCCTGTGAGTTTTTCCAAAAGTTGCACGTATTTACAAAATTGCCACTACATTTCGTCAATTTTCATCACAATTTAGTTTCATCTTCCTAACTCTGTTTTTCTTTCTATCTGATCCTAGAATTATTATGTTTAGGAGCTAAGACACTACTCAAATTTTTTGGGATATTATCTAGCTCATTACAGGGGACTTGCTTTTATATAGCTCATTTCATCATTTTACATAATTTACCATTCGTTACAATCAACATAACTTTGCTCTTGATCATTTGAGCAAGAAAGATAAAGATCGTTCCATCTTACTTGTTAATTTTTCTATTTGTTTTATTCTATTTGGATTATCACATCAAATCTCACAAAGCTTGACTTTGTGGCCCTTGATCTTTTAGGTAAGAACTATTTGTCTTGGATATTAGATGTTGAAATTCACCTTGATGCAATGGGTCTTAGAAACACAATTAAAGAAGAAAATAATGAGTCAATACAAAATCACACTAAGGTGATGATTTTCCTTTATCATCACCTATATGAGGGGTTGAAATCTAAATATCTTGCAATAAAAGATCCACTTATACTCTAAAAAAGTTTGAAAGAAAGGTATGACTACTAGAAAGCTATTATTCTTCCAAAGGCTCATTTTGACTAGATGCATCTACTATTGCAAGATTTTAAATTAGTTAGTAAGTATAACTTTGTAATGTTTCATACTATCTCTTAATTAAAATTATGCAAAGAAATAATTACTCAAAAAGATATATTAAAGAAAACTTCTTTTACTTTTCATGCCTCTAATATGCTTTTGTAGCAACAGTTTAGCAAAAAAAGGGTTGAAAAAATACTCATTATTAATCTTATACCTTCTTATAGCTGAACAAAAGAATGAGCTGTTAGTGAAAAATCATGAAATCTGTCCCAACTAATACTACTCCATTACCTAAAGTAAATGTGACTATGATTAATAATAATGGATAAGGGCGTGGTCGTGGTTGAGGCTGTGGACGTGGCCGAGGAAGAAATAATGCTGTTTTTCATAAGAATATTTCTTACCACCATAAGTGGAATAAGAAAGAAGAAAAAAAAGTAAGCACAAGTAGACAAAAGAAGCATGTGAAGAATTCAAAAAATTCATGCTATCATTGTGGTATGAATAGACATTAGTTACGTACCTATCATACAGCAAAACACCTTATTGATCTCTATTAAGCATCAATGAGAGAAAAGGAAAAAGGTGTTGAGATCAATTTTATTAATCTATATGATAATTTTGCCAATGATCCCATAAATACTACACACTTAGATGTGTTAAATATAATATTCGATACCTCCATAAACGTGAGACACGTAATGTTTAGTTTTTCATTAAAAGTATGAAACGAACCGGATATAAAAGGAAGTCCCCCAGATATAATCATTTGAGATCCAATAAAATTAGAGTAATAATCTAGACCTCAAATAATGAGGAGCCAAGGTCAGAGGTGTCCTAAAAATGGAGCCAAAATAATTAGACAAAATTCAACAAAGATGCACTAGCATTTTGTAATTTCGGACACTTTTTGAAAAACTCATATGAGAGATTTTTAAATGAAAAAATGAGTTTCTCGAGATTCTCAGAAGCCCTAAAAATTACAGGAACCCCTAAAGCAGTTAAAACGCCACCGATTGATATTTTATAATGTCAATTGACCCGAACTTTTCCAAAGGCATTTTATAAGTTAAAGAACTTAAATTTTATTATGAAAAAGATGGTTCTAAAAAAAGAGTTGAAATGAGCATAAAACAAAAAAGCCAAAAAGACAAGATGTAAATGGAATTTTTATGATCAATTTTTAAGACATATGGCCTTATATGTAGCGTCCCCCTCTTCTCCTCCTTGGAACCCACTTAGTTGCTACCAAAAATAAAGAGAGAGAGAGAGAGAGAGATGCACAAAGGAGGGGAAAAAGGAGAAGAGAACTAAGGCAAAAACGTGAGCAAATTCTTAAAATTTCATACTCCTTCCTTTGGCAAACTTATTCTCCTCCTTCTCCTCTTTCTTGCCATGGTTTTGGTATGTGATTTGATTCTATTTTAAACCATGTTCAGAGGGAAAAAAGTTTAAAATTCAGAAAAGGAACATAAGTAAACGAATGAACTCTTAAGAAAAGCTAGAATTCAAGGTAAATTCATTACTTTTCATGTTTCTTCTCTCTTCCTCCCATGTGTGTGAGTTTCAGCCACTCCTAGGATAGCCAAAAGGGAATTTTTTTTTTAACCAAACCAAGAGTGAAACCTAGGATTTAAAGTGTGGAAAACAAGAATATGCAAAGAAATCCAAGAAAATACCATTGACTTGTAAGATGTCTAGCTTAGGGTTTCACTTGCACCTTGATTTGTAGAAAGCTTTTTAGTCATAATTTAAGGTGTCTAAGAGTTTGTATGAGTTCCAAAGACATCTAAGAAGCCCCCTAAATGCATCCCCCATCAAGAAAACAAAAACAAACTCCATGAGTGCTAAATAGAAGCATAGCCTCGCCCTAAGCAAGAAGTAGCACCTAGGGAATGTTTTAAATTTTTTTAAGCCTAGATTTGCATCATATATGATGAGAAAATATGAGAGGAAGCTTTGGAAGAATTTTAAAAGCCATGGATAGTGAGATAGAGGTGTAGATTTCATAATGTAGCATAATGCAGCAACTTTTAGTTAGGCTCCTTAAAATGAGTGTGTGATGGCTCTAAGAAGTCCCAATGCAGTCAAGAGTTATAGATTGAAGGAGAGAATGGATCCAAGATAATAAATTCTTTTAATTGCTTCATTAGGTGCTTTATAAAACCATAATGGAGTTTGGGAACTAAGTAGGCTTCCATAGAAAGTGTGTGATGCTAGAGTTTGATTCAATGATGTAATTGTGTCCCATTTAATGTGTTTAGGCCAAGAGAATCCATTGCCACTAATTTGAAAGGGTGTGTCCAAGAAGAAGGAGGAAGATTTCAAAGGAAAAGTGTGTAACATTGACTCCAAGGTAGCTCTCCCTCCTTTCTCTCATACATTCTTAGGTGTTTTCTAGTCTTTGGATGTGTGTGTATATGATTATGCCTTGCAAAATTTTTCTTGTAACACCATAACTTTAATGCTCAACTCATGCAAATCCCATGCCTCATATCATGTAAATTTTGTGGGAAGTAACATAATGGCATAGGAAATCATAAATCAAAATACCTTTCTCCATGGGTAAATATTTTCTCTTAGACTCCTGTGGGTCATATGGACTCATCCTTCTCATTCTCACATTTAAATACCTAAATACCACTCATAACAAGCTCAAGAGATGGGCCATACCTCGAGCAAAGGGAGAAAATACATAAAATACACTAGTGCAGCCTTAAATCAGTTTTTCAGATTCTGTGCCTAAACTTTGAAAAATCATAACTAATTTTAAAAAAATCAAAATTAGGCATACTACACCATTCTAGAAATCTATAGATGTACACTTTATACTGAAAATAAATCTAGACCACAACAGAGGATGCTTGGCACTAAAAACTAATGAAACAATAACAGAGGTCAGCTGTCATCCTTGGTACTGATCTGAAACTTCAAAAATTTATATCTCCCTGCTCAAAGGCCTAATTGGGATGATCTTGATGGATATGAAATCTTATCATATCTAGTTTTTTTTTTGTAAAATTTTATGAGAATTGGACATCATTTGGCTGATGAATGACATAGCCCAAGTTTCTGACTATATGAACAATACCTGTATCAGTTCAGCAGAAAAATGACAAATTTGAAAATTCATAATTAATTTCACAGAACTCCAAATAATTTGGTCTTTGGCTTCACAAAAATATCTAGATAAGATCTACATGTGTACCAAATTTCATGAGCAAATTCGTCCATTTAGTTAGATTTTGACATTAGGTTATGAAATGGTAGCTTTACAAAGGGTCCAAATGGTCCAAATTGAGCTCCAAGGTAACAATGACCACTTGAGCACATGGGAATGCACCAAAATGATATTCTAAACTTGTCTCAAAGGTTTACAAACTCTGATTTCTTAAACTCACTCATCCACCCTATGATATACATAAGAATGCATATGTCTAGTCTTGTCATTCTATACCCAAATCATGTTATATCATACATTGGTATCAAATCTCATTCATACATCATACATTTGGATAATTACATATGCTCATATGATTATATAACAATTTCATCATGAGATTACATCATATGCCATGTGTATGGCTATAAAAGAGACAAAACTAAGCATTTCCATATACTTTGGTGTCAATCTCCTTCTTCTAGGCTTAATGGCTTCCATTACCTTGCTCAATTGCTCCACTTAGCATGTTAAGACATTGGAGAGGAGGGGTTGAGATTCAAAGAATCCCAATAGCTCATCTCTCATTCAATCACACATAAAGTATGCAATACAAGTCTTAAAAATGCATGCATAAACTTATCGATATATGTGAGCATTCATAAAACATTCTTGTCATTTGAACACATCATGTTTAGCATATATAGGCTTGCCAAGTAAGTGGACTAGCGTCACCCATTCACTTGTAGATTTTGGACTTGCCTCGCCCATTTTCTCTAAGAGGTTTTGACTCAACCTTACTCTTAGGAGTCTACCTCACTCTTAAGAGACTCTCTACTTTGTATTAACCAAGTTCTAGGGTTCTTGGCTTATCCTTACCATGGCTAGAGGGTTCTTGGCTTCTCCACACTCAAGCAAACCAAGACAAGCACATAAAATATCATTTGCATGCATAAAACATCATCATAGTACCATGGAATAAGAGCTCATGCTAAAATACTTTTCATAACTTAAAACATACTTACACACATTCAAAGACAATGTAAGAACACATTCATATATGAGAAAAGGTAGAGAGAGCTATCTTGCTTGCATTTGCACACTTTTTCCTTAAGCCTTGAGTCCTCTCCCTTGACCTCACATACCCAAGAAGGTTAAGATCATTTCTCTTGGCCTAGACACATCATGTGGAAGCTAATTATACCCTTAAATTACATTCTAAGGCCACACATTCACTAGAAAAGCTAGGTGACTCGTAAGGCTCTTTTATGGTTCCATAATACACTTAATGAAGCAACCTTAAGAAAATATCATCTTGGCTCTATTCTATCTATTTATTTATGATTCTTGACTCCATTTAAATCCCTTGGAGTCATCACATAATTAAATCAAGGAGCTTAGCTAGGTGTTGCTTCTTTAAGCCATAATATGTAACATACAAGTCCATCTCACTTTCTATGGTTTCTAAAATTTTTTCAAGGCTTCTCTCATACTTTCCCATCATACATGACTCAAAAATAAGTTTAGAATAAATTAAAACTACCCCTAGGTGTCATTTCTACTTTAGGCCGAAGCATATACTTTTCTTGGCATCCTTGGAGTTTCTTTGCTTCCTTTGATGGGAGAATCATGTAGGAAGCTCTCTTGGTGTCTTAGGAACTCATATGAAAACTTAAACATCATAAAATATGGCTAGGGTTCATGGTAGAGTTCAAGGTGTAATCAAAATCCTAAATTCTATAACTTGCATTCTAAAACTCCCTTTTCAATTCTAGTTGTATATTCTTAATCCTCACATTCCATAACCTTTAGTTCCATCAAGAACACATAAAGAAAAACTCTCTTCCTCACTTTTTTTCTCTAGACTGAAGCTTAAATGGCTTAGAAACACAAGATTTTGCAAATGTTTTCAAGTGAAGTCTTACCTTGAAAAGAGTTCCTTTTTGGCTTGAGTTAAACCTAAATCTTCAAGTTTTCAAAAAAAGAAAATCATCATTAGAGAGCTCTTAAAGAGAGGAACAACTTTCCTAACTAGCACAAGATGAAACGGGGCTGTTTACTTACCTAAACGGAAGCTTAAAGTTCTTCTCTCTCTCCCTACTTAATGTCACGCCATTGCTACCCATTTTTCTGCAAATGGAAGTTAGAAAGCCTCTTTTACAATTTTTCAAAATGACCATTTTGCCCTTATGCACCTATTTGCTCTGTTTAGGCTCATTTTAACTCCTTTTTTAGAATCGTATTTTTTATCATGAAATTTAGGTCACTAATTCATAAGATGCCTTTGGTTTATCCAAATTAGATTTAAAACCTTCCCGAAACAAACTGGTCAAAGTTCGGGTCAACCGATATTGGAAAACGTCCACCAGAGAGGTTTTAGCTGTTTTGAGGCTTCCCATGATTTTCAGGGCCTTTGAGAACCCTGAAAAACTTAAAACCTTCATTTAAAAAGCCCTCTTGTGAAAATTCTAAAATTTCCTTAAAATGACGAAAATTCCCTTACGTTCCTCAACCTTTCATTATATTTCATTTCTTTATTTTAGCTCTATTTTTCTTTTTGTCTGAGCCTAAGATTCTCATTTTTAGGAATTTAGAATGCTTCCCAAATTTTTTGGGACCTTAACTAAGCCATTTCGGGGGACTTGCTTTTGTATCCAGTGAATTTTGTTCGTTTACGAAGAAAACGGGAAATCGTACATTACGTTTCTCCCGTTTTCTCTTGTTTTCAAAGAACCAGATATTATATTTCTAACAAATGTTTACATGCCATGGTACCATGATGCCTTTGTTATGTTTTTGAAAGGTGCTTTTATAAATGTGTTTCGGCTTGCATGAGTTTGGTAAAGCCAAAAGTCCCATTGCAACGGTGAGGATAAGCTAAAAGTCCCTAAGAATAGGTGAGACAAAGCCAAAAGTCTTTAGAAGAATGAGGCTTAGTCAAAAGTCCATTAAAAGTGGGTGAGACAAGTCCAAAAGTCCCAAAGAGAATGGGTGAGGCTAAACCATTGTCTTGGCAAGCCTATGTATAAGGAGTATGTTTCCTTGAATGAGAAAAATGTTTTAAGTATGTTCATGAATTGCTAGATTGCCATGCATTCATCTTTGGACTTGAATTTGCATTCATTATGTATAATTGAAAAGGGTGAAGAGTTTTTGAGGTTCCTAGAATGTCACTCCTCTCTCCCCATTGTCTAAACATGTCTAGGTGGACCAAGTGAGCATAGTGATGGAAGTAACCACACTTGAAGGCAAGAAGATTGACAAAAGAGTTGCTAAATGCTTGTGTTGTAGTCATTTTGTTGTCAAATGATGTATATGATGTATGACCTCTTGAACATATGTATATACATGGATATATGATGTATGAATGGGAATTGGTAGCTTAGGAATATATTTTTGCCAATGAGATGCATTGATACACTTGTAAGATCTCATTTATGTGGGTAAGTGGGTGAGTGATTTTTGATGAATGGATAGTTGAGCCTCTTGGACATGTTTAGAGGACTATTTTTATGCTTTCCCATATGCTCAATTGGTCTTGCAAAAGCCAGAAGCGAAAATAGTCCATAATTGACCCTTTAGGAGACATAAAAGTGTCATTTTGCAACCCTATGTCATAAACTGACCAAATGGATGAATTTCCTTATGAAATTTGGCATGCATATAAGTCTCATCTAAAGCTTTTCAGAAAGCTAAAAACCATGTTATTTGGAGCTCTAGAGAATTAATTGTGAATTTCCAAAATTGGCAAGAAGTTGCTAAAATGGTCCAAACACTGTTCATATGGTCAGTTTCTTCTCCTAAGTCATCGGAGGGTCAAATTTTATCCAATGCTCATAAAATTTTATAGGTATAAACTAGACATGATAAGCTTTTTGACTGAAATCACCCCATTTGGAGTTTTATAGAGAGAGATATGAATTTTTGAAGTTGCTGGTCAGTACCAGTAAGACAATAGTACCTCTAGCACTATTCCATCCAATTCTGTGGCAAAAATGATCTTGTTTTGGTCTAAAAATATTTTTATCCTTTAGTTAACATCCATAGCTTTCTAGAATGGTAGGGTTTGCTGGGTTTTGATTTTTTTAGAATTAGTTATGAATTTTTGAAATTTATATCAGTAACTTATGATAGCAAACATAGGCAGCTAGACCTTTAGTGCTTTTCTATTATCAATTGTGATCCAGATGATGTTTTCATGGCCTAAAATGATTTTTAACCTATGTTAACATTCAAATATTTCTAGAAAACTATCATTCACTTGATTTCAATTTTTCTAAGTTTAATTATGATTTTTCAAAATTGCACCAGAAATGAACCTGAAAGCAAACTTGCATTTTTTTGGAGCATGGTGTGAAAATCCGAGATATATGGAATGTTTTGTAATGATCTTGAGTTGTATGAATGTATTTTAATTGGAGAATGATATGGGTGAGTTCCTATGGTCCACAGGATGTGCAACGAAAATTTTAATCTCCACGTAAATAAAATAATCTATTATTTTATTCCATTTTCTTATGGAAATTACTATACCAAAGGATTTGAGTTAAGTAAATGAATAAGAAAAGCTAGAGAAATATAATGTTAGAGATGTTTAAAATGAGTTTACATGTTTGGAATTGCTTTTATAATTATAAGTTTATATGAAATTTTAAGTATGAGTTTTATTTAATGATTATTTAGTAACTTTATAATGTTTATTATACTTTTGTTTTCTTTAATTTTAGAAAATATGAATAAAGATATATGTCTTACAGATAGTTCAACCACCTATACAATTTTAGAAGATAGAAAATATTTTTTTTCAAATAAACATGGGTGAAACTTACGCTACTATAATTTCTAGTAGTGCAAGATTAATTGAAGGATCTAAAATAGCTATTATCATAATACCAGAGAGAACAAAATTTAATATATATAATACTCTATTTCCTTTTAAATCTCAAAGAAATTTGTTAAGTTTTAAAAATATTTGACGTTACAGATATCACAAAGAAACTATGTGTGAAGGAAATAATGAATACCTCTATATTATAAGTATTATTTCTAGTAAGAAAAGGATATTAGAAAAATTATTAACTTTCTCTTCCAGTATATACTACACAAGAATCAGTACAATTGAGATACATACAACTATAAACTAGAAGTTTATAAATTTAAAAATATTTACCATTTGCCAAGAACGATTAGGGCATTTTAGGACAATAATGATGCAAAAAATTATTAAAAATTCACATAGGAACCCATTGAAAAACATAAGGATTTTTCAATCTAAGGATTTCTCACATACTACTTTTTCTCAAGGTAAATTGATTATTAAGTGACGGTTGTATCAAGCAACCTCAAATAAACTAAGTTGGATAAAATTTACAATATAAGGTGTAACCTAGATTGTTTCCCTTAGAAATAGATTTCAATATTCAATTGAGCCCTCTAAATGTAAGAGAGACCTAAAAACTACCTAATTGAAAGGGCTTTTAATTAATTCTAACTAGCTTGAATGAAAATTCCTACATACTAACTAAATTACATGAATTAATAAGCAAGTGATATACATGTGACTAGCTTTGGATTTATCCCTTGATATCCACTATCCTTATCCTAATTCAATTATTATTAGTCCTAGTCTAAGAGTTTCTATTTGTGTTCATGGCATGTTATCTTGAGTTACCACATAAGATTCAAGACATTAACAATTTGATGTTGAATTGATACCTCAACTCCACATTGAATTATTAATTCTTGTCATTAGGATTAATGAATACTTAAATTGAGTGATTAATAAATCAAATTAGACTCTAAATTCTTACCCTATGATATTTAATTAACTAATTAAATTTCAAGAAAACCTCAAATCAAACATTCAAGCACATAATTTCTAACATATATTTCATCAAACACCTTGACTTCATACATGGAGAATAGAAGAAAATGAAATTGTCAGCACTTAAATTGATCCACTAATCTTTAAAATACTCTCCTAATTAATGTCTAACCAGCCACTAATTACAAACAACACCAATCTTAATTTATTATAAGCTCAATCAAGCAAATACATGAACAAGAAGTAGTGTAGAAAGAGAGGGAAAATAGAATAGAAAATCTTAGCCAAAATCCCATGCTAATCTTTATAGATTCAAGCTTCAATCTAAGGTCTTCCTCCTAGCTAGCCACAAGACTGGAATTAATGGTTCATGGAGTGAAAATGGTGGAGGAGAAAAGGAATGGACTCACAACTTGAATGGACAATGGATGAATGAACGAAAGAATGTCTCCTAGACCTTCTTCTCTCATGTGCTTTTCATGCCTTTCTCCTCTTTGAAACACTAGTGTGTGCATATATGTGTACTAGACATGAGAGTATTTGAAGAAGCCATGACCTATATGTGCTTCTTATGTGCTGTACATGTGTGTTTTTCTCCTCTCCTCCACGTCTAACCAAAGTGTATATGCCCATAAAATCTCGTGGCTCTTCATTCTTTATATATGTCATGTGTGCTACCTTCCTCAACTATCACATGCTCTCTCTTATACTTCTTCCTTCTAAAACTCGTGGCTTCATATTGACTTCCACGTGAGTTATCCGTGGCTATTTGCTATGTGAAATGATGAAGTGAATCCTGTGTTTCTCATGTACTGCACTTCTCTCTCATTAATCCCAAGTCATGATCACATCTCCCTTTTCCATGTCTAACCTCATGAACATGTGAAATCCATGGCATTATGCATAAGAGTCCACGTGGAAATTAATGGATATGCATGAGTGAGCTATTATGGAGCAAGCTATGGATGAGTAAAGCTGACCATTCGTGCATTCTGGACCTCATGCTTGAATAAGTGTTTCTATGTGGAAGAGGCACCTGTAGCTGGTCTCGTGAGAATGAAGTGCATGAATGAGTGTCATGGGTGTATATTGCTTCCTTATCCTCCATGTGACTTCCTACATGTATCATTGCATGTGTGAGCTATCTTCTCTCTCCCAACCTGTGCTTGTGTATGATAATGGATGTACGTGCGAATGTGCCTTCATGAGTGTGAGAGCCTATGAGCATGTGAATGGAAGAGAGTGTGAGTATGTCAACCTCATGTTTTCATCTTGTGATAAAACCTTCCTCACGTGCCATTGCATCTGACTGCCATGTGCCTTAATTCAATCTTGTAACTTCCAAATGAATTTCTCATTTATGCACTAATTACTCATTAAAAATCTACAAAAAAAAATATTAGAAACATTAAGTAGAAAGATTTACAAAATTATTTAAAGGAGTTTATGCATTAAAAAAATAATTTTTCAAATTAATTCTTAAAATGCAAAAAATAGCTAATAAAATCAAATATCATGTAATTGAATCTATTAAGCCTTATTTAATCATCAAAATGTCTAAATTAAGGGAAGTAGAATATATGAAAATGGCATTTATTAATTCCCCACACTTAAATTGTTGCACTTCTGGGCAAAACTCAAGATTCAAAGTGAAAATAAAATTGCAAGTGGAAAGTGGAAATGCAAAGTTAAAGAATAATCACAACTTTTTAATACTTCAACAATCAAGTTAACTTCACTTGTATCAAGAAAGCAAATTTCCATGGTAATTTCATTTGATAAGAACAAATTAAAGTGCATAGCCCCTTATATAGGATAAGTGTTTACTCTCAACTCTTAAGTAGTTAAGGGTAATGTATATCACTCAAGTTCCACCTATCAACACCTCATTACCTAAGCTTGTCTATCTTCTAAATCTCCACCACCTATTCCAAATGCAATGCATAAATCAAAAGGGTTTTATTTATGGTTGTAGTGGGGCTAAGGAATGAAATGAACAGATATACTAAAACAAGGAAAGAACTAAACAAACAAATGGACACCTTAAAACCTCAAAAGCAATAAGAGGCAGACCGCCCAGGGCTCAGAAAGTTGAGCCAGAGGTTCCTGTTGGGACTGAGGATCCTCTGCGGGCCATCATAGAGAGACTTGACCGGTATGAGGCCATGATGGGCCAACATCAGGAGATGCTGGAACAGCAGAGATACATTGCCCAGCAGCAGCATGATATGATCATGCATTTGCAAGACACCCTGGCTAGGCAAGAAAAAGCCAGAAGGGATGCCCCTGTACCTCAACCATCTACATCTAGTATTCCACCAGTACTTCCCCAGGAGCCTGCTGCTCCTCAGACCCAGACGCCTATCCAGAAAGTGTTGAAGCAGTTTAGGCAAAATAATCCACCCTCATTTGACGGGGAGTTGGATGCGGATAAGGCGGAGGCTTGGGTGATGCAGTTTAAGAAGATATTCTCGGTGATGGATTGTACCACTGAGCAGAAAGCCCAGCTAGCCACCTTCATGCTAGAAAAGGAAGCTGATAGATGGTGGGATAGTGCAAAACCCCTGATGGAGACCAAGAATATATAGATAACTTGGGAGACTTTCTTAGTCGAGTTTTATAAGTATGTCCCAAGTTCAGTGAGGAAAAAGAAAGAGATGGAGTTCATGGGCTTGAGACAGACGGATGAGATGACTGTGGATCAGTATGTGGCCAAGTTTATTGAGTTGTCTCGGTATTCCTCTTACCTCCAGAGGTATGATGATGAACCCTGGAGATGTGAGCAGTTTGAGACTGGTTTGAGGCCCCTGATTAGTGACAAAGTCACCCCACAGCAGATCAGGAAGTTTAATACTCTTGTAGAGGTCAGTAGGGTGATTGAGACTAACTTGCAAGTTATCATGCCTACTGTGACTACGGCTAGTCAGAAGAGGGTTCTGGATTTGAAAAGGCCGAAACCAGAAGAGGGTTCTAGTTTGACACCTAGTACCAAGCAGAGAGGCAAAGGGCCATGGAATAGAAGGCCACAGCGAGGTGTGTCACCTCCTCAGGGCCAGTCATCCTTCCAGCAGTCTCCGGTAACATGTTTCAAGTGTGGGAAGCCGGGGCACATTGCTAGACACTGTCTTCAGATGGAGACAGTGCCTCCTCCTAGACCACAGACCCAGGGCCGAGTGTTTGCCCTTACTCAGCAGGAAGTTAACGCATCTCTCAGTTTGATCCGAGGTACGCTGATAGTGAATGGCTTTCCTGTAGTTGCTATGTTTGATTCGGGTGCTAGTCACTCGTTTATATCTTATGATTGTGTGAGGAAATTGGGTCTGGTCATTAGTGTCTTGCCATTTGACTTGTCTGTCATTACACCCACTGGAGGCCACGTGGTTACTTCCCATACCTGCTTAAATGTCACTGTTCAATTTAACCATTGTCATACCACTATTGATTTGGTTTGTATGCCTTTCCATGACATTGACTTGATTATTGGTATGAACTGGTTGGCCGCAAATAATGCCATACTTGATTGTGAACACCGAACCATTTCCCTACCTGCTTGTGGGACCATACCTAAGGATAGAGGAGATCCCACAAATAATGCCATACTTTATGACTACTACCCAGGCTGAGAGATATTTAGAGTGTGGATGTCAAGGGTTTCTAGTCTTTTTCTCTATTTAGGTTGAGGTAGAAGAAGGGATAGAGGAGATCCCAGTTGTCAGGGAATTCCCGGAGGTTTTCCCTAGAGAGTTTGATTTTAGTAGCCTACCCTCTGAGAGAGAATTAGAGTTTCCTATAGACATAGTGCCTGGGGCTAGACCGGTGTCCAAAGCTCCTTACAGGATGGCTCCCGCTGAGCTTGTTGAGTTGAAAGAGCAGATAGAGGAATTGTTAGAGAAAGGGTTTATCCGCCCTAATGTTTCACCTTGGGGAGCTCCGGTGTTATTTGTGAAAAAGAAGGATGGTAGCTTGTGGTTGTGTATTGATTACAGAGAGCTGAATAAAGTTACCATCAAGAATAAATATCCTCTCCCTAGAATTGATGATCTGTTAGATCAGTTGGCTTGGGCATCTGTGTTTTCTAAGATAGATCTTAGATCTGGTTACCACCAGTTGAGAGTGAGAACTGAAGACGTCTCTAAGACGGCTTTCAGAACGAGATATGGGCACTATGAGTTCCTTGTGATGCCATTGGGATTGACGAATGTGCCTGCTGTATTCATGGATTATATGAACAGGGTATTCAGACCGTATCTAGATCAGTTTGTGGTGGTCTTCATTGATGATATTTTAGTATACTCTCGATCTTTTGAGGAGCACGAGAGGCATTTGAGACTAGTCCTAGACACCTTGATAGAGAAAAGGTTGTATGCCAAACTTAGTAAATGTGAGTTTTGGCTGACCGAGGTGCGATTCTTACGTTATGTGATCTCACGAGACGGGGTTGCGGTTGATCCCCATAAAGTCGAGGCTGTGTTACAGTGGGATAGACCTAGAACGATCACCGAGGTTAGGAGTTTCCTAGGTTTGGCAGGGTATTATAGATAGTTTATTTAGGACTTTTCTCGGATGGCCTTACCACTGACGAGGCTAACTAGGAAAGATACACCATTTATGTGGGATGAGAGATGTGAGAAGAGTTTCTAGGAGTTGAAACTCTGTTTGACCACTGCCCCTGTACTGATTATCCCTAACCCTTATGAACTATTTGTGGTTTATTGTGATGCTTCGGGCAAAGGGTTAGGATGTGTGTTAATGCAGCAGGGTCGAGTAGTGGCATATGGCTCGAGGCAGTTGAGGCCTCATGAGGAGAATTACCCCACACATGACCTGGAGTTAGCCGCCGTAGTGTTTGCTCTTAAAATTTGGAGACACTATCTGTATGGTGCGACCATAGAGATTTATAGTGACCACAAGAGTCTGAAATACTTGTTTGATCAGAAAGAACTCAATATGAGACAGAGGAGATGGATGGAATTCTTGAAGATTATGATTATGTGTTGAAATATCATCCAGGTAAGGCCAATGTGGTGGCGGATGCCCTAAGTAGAAAATCCATCCATGTAGCCCATATGATGATTAGGGAGCAGGAGCTCCTAGAGAAGTTCAGAGATTTAAACCTCTCTTGTCAGGTGGTATCGGGTAGATTGTATCTGAGTGAAACCCGAGTTAAGAATATCTTGAGAACCCAGATCTTAGATGCCCAGAGAGAGGATGAGTTTCTGAGACGGATCAGGAATGAGATTACCCAAGGTAAGACCTCAGATTTCAAGGTGTCTGAGGATGGCATGATAGTATACCGAGATAGAATCTGTGTGCCTAGTCAAAATGAGTTGAGAGAAAGCATTTTAGAAGAGGCACATAAGAGTAAGTATACTATCCACCCAGGTGCCACTAAGATGTATCAAGATTTGAAAAAGATTTTCTGGTGGCCAGGGATGAAGAGCCATGTGACGGATTATGTGGCTAGATGCCTAGTGTGTCAGAGGATAAAGATTGAACATCAGAAACCGGCTGGGTTGTTGCAACCTCTAGATATCCCTGAGTAAAAGTGGGATAGTATAGCCATGGACTTTGTTATGGGATTACCCAGGACATCCTCTGGACACGATGCTATTTGGGTAGTTGTGGATAGACTGACGAAGTCTGCACACTTTTTAACTATCAGGGTTACTCATACACTGGATAGACTAGCCCAGTTATATATCAGAAAGATAGTGTGACTTCATGGAGTACCCAATAGCATAGTTTCGGATAGAGACCCCAGGTTCACATCGAACTTTTGGAGGTCATTGCAGCATGCCTTAGGGACCAGATTATGGTTTAGTACTGCATATCACCCCCAGACAGATGGTCAGACTGAAAGGACCATCCAGACATTGGAAGACATATTGAGGGCATGTGTGCTAGAGATGAGGGGTAACTGGGATGCGTATTTACCATTAGTAGAGTTTGCGTACAATAACAGTTACCATTCCAGTATCCAGATGGCTCCTTATGAGGCTTTGTATGGGAGAAAGTGCAGATCCCCTCTGTGTTGGGTTGAGTTAGGTGAGAGGAGTATGATAGGACCTGAGATGGTGGACCAGACCACCTGACAAATAGAATTGATTAGAAAGAGGCTCTTCACGGCCCAGAGTAGACAGAAAAACTATGCTTATAACCGTAGGAGGCCGTTAGAGTTTGAGGTTGGAGACCATGTGTTCATTCGAATATCTCTAATGACGGGAGTAGGTCGGTCAATGAGGGTAAGAAAGCTCAATCTTAGGTATATTGGTCCATTTGGAATCCTTGAAAAAATTAGACCCGTGGCTTACCGAATAGCCTTACCTCCTAACCTAGCCCAAATCTATAGTGTTTTTCATGTCTCCCAGTTGAAAAAGTATTTACCAGACTCCTCACATGTCATAGAATATGAGCATGTGCAATTGCAGGAAGATCTTTCCTATGTAGTGAAACCGGAGAGAATTATGGATGCTAAGCTGAAACAGCTGAGAAGCAAGAACATTCCTCTAGTGAAAGTGATCTGGAGAGGTCTGACATCTGAGGAAGCAACTTGGGAATTGGCAGATGAAATGAGGCAAAAATATCCAGAGTTATTCCCTTGAGGTAAGTCTTTAAATTTCGAGGACGAAATTTCTTTTAAGAGGGGTAGAAATGTAACAACCGGGAAAAAGAAAAGAAAAGGAAAAGAAAGGAAGTAGAAAGTTGAAAATTTTCGAAGTCCAGAATTCTTGCTAAGTCTTCTCGCAATAGCGAGAAATGGTCTTGCTGTAGCGAGAGTGCCTTCTCGCAATAGCGAAAGAGATTCTAGTTATAGTGAGTGTGGGCAGCAGTCCATACAGAAACCAGGGGGCAGCTCACTGTAGCGTACGCCATAGCGAAAGTAAGGTCTGGAACTAACGCGAGTTCGCCATAGCGAAGATCGAATCTCGCCATAGCGAAGGGAACTGATACGAGCTCGCCGTAGCGAAGGTTACACCTCGCCATAGCGAAGCCAGATAACACGAGCTCGCTATAGCGAATGTTAATTTTCGCCGTAGCGAGGGTCAGTCCGAAAGAGAGTAAAAGGCAAGAAATTTACAACATTACACGACCCAACTCATTCCTTCTCTCATTTTTGCCCTAGACTTCGACCCAAAGAGAGAAAAGAGGCATGGAGAGTGAGAGAGACCAAGAGAAGGAGGAAGAGCAAGAGAAAGGTAAGCAAGTTTCTCCCATTTCTCCTTAGAATCTGGATCTCCTCTCTTTGCCCTTTCTTCCTACAGTTTTGTTTGTGAAAATGGTTGGATTTTGGGCATAGGTCAGAAGAGGGAAAGTGGAAAACCCTTTTGAATCTCTTTGTTCTCTTTGAAAATGTTGTTTCCACTACCTTGGGAACTTGAGAGAGAGGAAGAGTTGATGGCATTCTAGAGAGAGAGAGAGGACTCTAGGTTCTGGTATGTTAGGAGAGTTTGATCTGAAGGTTACATTCTAGAGAGTAATTCTATGTTCTTGATTATGTGTCTAGGCTCAAGTGAAGCACCTCTATCATGGTGTGAGTGTGAACTTAAGAAGGGAGAAGAGGAATTGAAAGGAAAAGCTAGTGTTGGCTCCAAAGGTAGCTCTCTCTTCCCACTCTTTCTTGTTGCATTCTTGGATGTAATAGTCATTGTATGTTTATGTATATGCTTGTTATGTGAAATATGCCATATGCTATTGCTTTGATGCATTGATGCCAATGTGTTTGTGTGTATTAGATTGTGAGACTTGCTCGGGTGAGGTAGTGCCGAAAGTTCCTTGAGATGGGTGAGGTGAAGCCGAAAGTCCTTTGAGAATGGGTGAGACAAGGCCAAAAGTCTCAACCGAGTGAGGCCAAGTCAAAAGTCCCTAAACTCAGGTGAGGCCATCCAAAAGTCCCTAAACTCGGGTGAGGCTAGACCAAAAGTCCCTGGAGCCCATTTTTGGCATTGTTGTGATTTCTATAGCATGTACAATGTGTGTTGGATGTTTGAGAATGACTAAATGCTTATTCACATGCTTTGACTTGTTATATGCCTTGATTGCTTACTTGATTGAGTGCATGAGCTACTGAGATTCCCCAAATCTCACCCCTTCCCCTCCCAACTTAATATGCTAGGTGGAGCACAAGGAGGAGCAAGTGCACACCAAGGAGCCTAGGAGCATGCTTAGTTAGATATTACTTTATTTTAGTTATTTTGATGTAAAGTGGTGCCACATTGTATATGCACCCATTATTTTTGAGATGTAACCACTGTAGCAAGTCTATATGTATGAAATGATGATGTATAAACTATGTAAAGAGCTAAATCAATGGTAATGAGGGTTTTGCCCCTATTGATGAATGAATGAGATAGTGTACTTTTGGCTGTAGCATAGCGAGTTTGGATTGTATGTTGATTTGGACCACTTGGACATGTTATATAGACTATTGTTATGCTTTTAAACTTGTTCATGTGGAGTGAGAATGTGTGAGAGGCCATTTGGACCCATTTTGGACCATTTGGGTGCCAAAACCGATATTTTTTAGAGCTCCGTCAAAGTATGACCGGATGAGCTCCTCTTGCCATGAAATTTGGCATGCCTCTAGAGTTTGTAGAAAGCTTCTTGAGAAGCTAAAGTGGGTAATATTTGGACATCTAGAGAATATTTGGTGAATTTTTGAAATTAGGAAATTTCCATGAATTGGTCATGGCACTGTGTAGCTGGTCAGAATTGAAAAATTTGTCATTCATAGACCAAATGGAGTCCAAATGTTGTGAAATTTTATACACATAAACTAGAAAATCACAGTGACTTGTACCAACTAGAATCACCTTAATCAGAGATCTGTATAGAGAGAATGAACCTTCTGAAGTTCTGTATCAGCATCAGGGAGCCCATCCGACCACCGTCATTGTTCCATCAGTTTTCGGGGGCTAGGGGCTACTTAACTGATCTAGACTTATTTTTTTCCTCTAGTAGACATCTGTATCTTTTCAAATTGGTATAGTTTGCCCAGATTGGATTTTTTGGATTTAATTATGGATTTTCGAAGTTCATGACAGTAATCTGGGCCAGAAACAGAGACAGTCGGACCTTTACCTAATTTTTTATGTCAAACATAGTCTAAACACCGAGATTTGGATTGAGAATTATTTTTAGTGTTAAGTTAACACTTAGAGTTTTCCAGAAAGCTAGAGTTTGCTACATTCCCATTTTTCCATGATTAGTTATGATTTTCCAAAGTTAGAGCCAAAATATGACTTTTGGGCACAAGTGAGAAAATGCATTTTTCTGGTTTTTGGCTCCCTTCCCGTGGCTTATGGTTTGTTTTATGCTATGTATGAGTTGTATAAATGGAGAGTGAGTAGAGTATAAGCATGATGGGTTCACAAGACCCACGGGGCAGAGGATGAGTATATGAAACCCCTTTTCATAGCATGAAAATGCCACAGATTGGTATTGGTTCTTTAGAAATCATATGGAACCGAGCCCAGTGAGAGGCTAGATAGCGGTAATAGATTAAGGTGTTACAATAGCAGTCTTAAGGAATGTGGAAAATTTGAGTATTTAAACATAATTATTATTAATTGGATATTTTTGAGGAAAATAAAATAATGATTATGGATTTAAGTATGATTTGGGTCCATGACTAATTTATGTGTGTCAAGAATATTATTAAGAGCCTCATCTTATTCTTATGGAGGCTTAACTTCATCTTAATATGACCTAATCTCATCTTAAGAGGCTTAGCACTAAAGGAACCCACTTGGCTTTGGCTTAACCTAATTCTTGAAATCCTAAAACTCAGAAAGTGGGCCCAAGTGAAACATAAACCCTTAAGTCAGCCTAAAACCTTAATAAACTTTTCTGTTTAAGTCCCAATAAGCTTACACCAGCCTTTAGGTTAGTATATTTCTTCCCAACTCCAAGAGTTTCTGTAGTCCACCTCACTAAGCAATGGCTTAATGTAACATGATAATTCTAATACTTATCTCACATCATATGTTGGCTTATTTCCATGAAGCATTGATTTCTCAAAGAAAAGCCATAGAAAAATACAAATAAATTGCATTGCATAGCAAATAAATTTTTCATTCGATATCCCATGGACCATATGGACTCATCCATTCCATTCTTATCTTTAATTACACAAATACAACTCATAACCATCCAAGGAAATGGCCTAGAACTCGTGCAAGATGATGGAATGCATAAAAACACTAGGTGCAGCCTTGGCCAACATTTCCATATTACTGTCATAAACTTTGAAAAATTATAACTAATTCTAAAAAAAGTGAAGCCATACATTCTTTACCATTCTAGCTACAGATGTCTACTTTATGCTAAAAATATGTCCAGACCACAACAGGGGCTACTAGCCATTGGAAATTGATAGAAGAGTACTAGAGGTCGACTGTCATTATTAGTACTATCCTCCAACTTCAAAAATTTGTATCTCCCTGGTCAAAGGTCCAATTAAGGTGAACTTAGTGGCCATGGAAAGCTTATCATCTCTAGTTTATTCTTGTAAAATGTTATGAGCATTGGACATCATTTGGCCCACAAATGACATAGCCCAAATTTCTAACCATATGAACAATGTCTGCATTAGTTCAGTAGAAAAATGCCAACTTTAAAAATTCATAATTAATTTCACAGAGTTCTAAATAAGCTATTCTTTGGCTTTATAAAATTCTCTAAATAAGATCTATATGTATGCTAAATTTCATGGGCAAATTCGTTCATTTGGTTAGATCTTGACATTGAGTTGCAAAATGGCTCATTTTGTGTCATATAAGGGGTCCAAATGGTCCATTTTGAGTTCTAAGGCAACCATGACTACCTGAGCACATGGGAATGCATCAAAATGACATTCTAAACTTCTCTTAAAGGTGTATAAACCCAGAAATTGAAAACTCACTCTCTCCCCCTAAGCATACACAAGAATATACAAGTCTAGTCTTGCTCCTCAATGTCCAAAATGCACTATATCATACACACACATAAATTCTCATTTGTACATGATACAGTTGCATAATTACATATGTTCATAAGGTCATAGGACATATACAATAAAGGATTACAACATTTGCCACTCATATGGCCATAAAGAAGCAAAATCTAGGCACTTTGTTGTCATACTTTCATCTTCCAACTTGATGGCTTCTATTACCTTGCTCATGTGGCTCACTTAGCATGTTAGGACATTAGAGAGGAGGGAATGAGATTCATGGAATCCCAATAGCTCATCTTCCATTTCAATCATACATAACAAATGTAAAACAAGTCTTGAAAATGCATGCATAAGCATCATGAAGTACATGATCATTCAAGAAGCATTCTTGGCACTTGAACAAGTCATACAAAACATACATAGGTTTGCCAAGTAAGTGGATTAGCCTCACCCATTCTCTTATGGATTTTGGACTTGCCTCACCCATTTTCTCTAAGAGGTTTTGACTCAACCTCAATCTTAGGAGACTTTTTACTTTGTCTCGACCAATTTTAAGGGTTCTTGGCTCATTTTCACCATAGCTAAGGGTTCTTGGTTTCACCACACTCAAGCAAACCCAAGCAAACATACTAGGCATCAATTGAAAACATATTACAACATCATGGTACCATAATACATATGCACATGCTAGGACACTTTTCATGGCTTAAAATACACATACACAAATTTAAAGACAAGGTAAACATACATTCATGCATAAGAGAAAGTGGAGAAAGCTACTTTTATTGTAACCACACACTTTTTTTCTTGGAAATGCTCTCCCTTCCTAGGCCTTACACATACAAAGGTGTGGGATTTGTTTCTCTTAGCCTAAATACAATATATGGAAGCAAATTAAATTCTTGGAGTCATTTCTAAGGCTATACATCTACTTGGAACTCTAACTTTGTCCTATGGTTCATTTATGGTTCCTAAATACACCTAGTGAAGCAACATCTATCAACTGAGTTCTAGGCTCTATTCTTTCCTTTCATTTATGATTCTTGACTCTTTTTAAGCCTTTTGGAGTCATCACACAATTAAAACAAGGAGCCAAACGAGGTGTTGCTTCTTTAGGTCATATTATGGAACTTATGACACCAATTCATTCTCTAGGCCTCCTAAATTTTTCTTAAGGTTTCTCCTCATCTTCACTCATAATATATGACTCAAAAATGGGCTTGAAAAATTTTAAAACTATCCCTAGGTACCTTAACGACTCTAGGTTGTGGCTATGGAGCATAAGGCTACCAAGGGAGTTTGCTTTGTTTTCTTGGTGGAAGATGCATATGGGGAGCCTTCTAGGGATCTTAGGAGCTCATCCAAACACTCATTTAAGCCTAGAAATTATTATATTAAATTAGGTTTTTCAAGGGACACTTGAAACCATAGGTTTGCTATCTTAATTTTCCATGGTTGTTTGTTAATTCTCTTTACATATTCTTATTCTTCTCCCTTAAATTCCTAAGATTCACCCTTGGTTCTGTCTAAAATCCAAGCCTTCTTGAAGCTCCATGTGTAGGACGAACCAAGGAGAAGAAGGGAGCAAGAGATAGCTATTATGGAAGGAAGATTTACCTTATTTTTTCTTGATTTCTTAGTTGTTTCTCACTTTGCTTAGGCTCCTCTCTTCAAATTTGAATTTTTTCCTCTATTATTCCCTTAAAATAATTCAAAAACTTCAATAAAACCATAATAAAGAAAGGTAAATGGAGAAAAATAGGTTTATTAAAGAGAAAGCATAAAAAAACCAAGAAATTTCATACCTTTTACCTTATCTTTCTCCTCCCTTTCCCCTTCTCTTGGTACGCCTCAAACCCTAACTCTCTCCTCTGATTTAGGGCAGAAACAATTATGTGTAAATGAGTAAGGAGGTGGGGTGCCTCATATATATAGAAGGAGGTTAAGAAAGATTTTTCAAAAATTCCAATTTTACCCCTTCGTTTTAGCATTTTCATTTCCAATTCATTTTAGCTCCTTTTTCAGAACCATCTTTTCTATTATGAAATTTAGGTTCTATTTAATAAAATTCCTTTGGAATCACTCAAATCGGAGCTAAAACCTTCCTGAACAAATTCGTCAAAGTTTGGGTTAACTGACATTGGAAAACATCCACTAGAAGGATTTTAACTATCTTGGGGCTTCCCATGATTTTCAAGGCCTCTGAAAACCCAAAGAACTCAAAATTTTCATTTAAAAAACCCTCGTATGAGAATTCCAAAATTCTCTCAAAATTACAAAAATGCCATTACGTTTTGTGAACCTTTTGTTTAAATTTGTTTTTCCATTCTAGCTCAATTTTTCTTTCTGTCTGAACCCGAAATTCTCATTTTTAGGAGTCTAAGATGCTACTTAAATTTTTTAGGGTCTTAACTAATTCATTTTGAGGGACTTGCTTTGAAAATACATCTATTTCGTCATGTGACAAAAACCAGACATTACATCTAATGACTAGAAATTAGCCTAATTAGACTATGGGCTAATGAGTTAGTCCATTTCTTACTAATGACCCTAGGGGTTTGGCAGAAAAATTCATTTCTTAAGAGCAAAACCTTTGGTTTTGCTGGGCAAGAGTTCATTTTTACACCTAAGAAGGGAGGCTAAGGTTCTTGGTATAAATCCATATTTTCCTACTCCTAAAGTAAGATTCAGCCAAGGTAACCTTTATAAAACTTAATTCTCTCATTTTCCTCTTCGATTTGGCCCAATTGATTTTTTATTTAGAACATTTTCACCCACACCTAAATTTAAAATGTGTTATTAGGTGTTTTCGTAGAGGATTTTCAGAGGTAAAGGCTAGCAGGGTGATAGGGTAAGTATTTTCTCCCTATATTGAGGTAGTTTCTATTAGTTTAAGATCCCTATGGTTGATTTATAATATGTGCACGGATTTTGTGTAAATTTGCCTAGAATTTAGAGTGATATAATAAAGGTACTAGTGTAGGGATAACCAAATATGAATTTAGAATCTTGTAGTGGCTAGGTAAGTGTCCTCTAGTGGTTATTAGTAGTCTAACTTTTTAGGTATCTAATTTGCTACTAGAAATGATGATAACTATGCTTGTCTTAGGCTTGGTGTGCATTTGAATTATAATGGTAGCTAAAGGAAGAGTAATTAGGCTTCATTGAGGTAATCCGGGTTAATTTCCTAATTCTATGTATATGCTCATTTTAATATGATATTTGTTGTACTGTATGATTTTGAAATACTAAATGATAGGTTGGCTACTTGATTGTTATTGTTGTGGACCCTGAGTGAGTCCTTGGTGGAACTATGTCTGGCTGTTACTCGTGCATCGTGCTTTGATCGGGTACTGATTTGTGATCAAACCTCTGAATGCATTAAGTCCAAGTTGTGCGTATGGGAGAGTTAGTATCGTGGATGGGCCTCTCTCGGTGTTATTGGCCTTTAACATGTTATATGTGATTATTAGTATGGGACAGTAGTCAGTTGTAGCTCAACTAGTTCATTTGTTAACTGAATTAACAATTCTAATATTTGATGGTATGAAAATACATTATGTTGATTAATCTATACATATATATGAAATTTTTCTCTTATTACTAAGATTGTATATCTCACCCCGGTTATAGGCTAACATTTTCAGGGACTAAACCTCTTAGTGGCAAGGAGAAATTAATGGAATCAAAATGTATGGTTTGGTAGCACATAAGTTTGAAAACCTTGTCAAATTGGGTTTGTGTAATTTTTATGTATTTGTTGCATTGCACCATGAATTGCTAAGTATAGGGACTATTTATGTAATATAATTATCATGGGATTGAATATTGTGATCGTAATTGACTAATAATTGATGACTGACTTGATCTTTTATGGCCATTAAGCATTAGCCCTATAAACATTTATGGTTGAACCATTTTTGCTATCATGAAATAAGGTTGACTGATATGAAATTAAGTTTTAATTGCTCTAATTCAATCCTAGACCCTTAGACAATGAGGATTTGCGAATCATGATATTTGGCAATTGGGAGGTCTAAAAAACTATGCATGTTAGTCATGAAAGCCTTAGAATTCATCTAGAATAAGTGGTAAGGGGTTAGAAAGCATGAAAATGAGAAAATAGCATCAAGAGGGGGTGAAGTTGTGGCTTAAAGGACTTAAGCCACAGCCAAAATGGAAGTTTAGGGTAACAGAGGCTAAAAGCGTCGCAGCCAAGGTGATTTGAGTCATAGTGTAAGATGAGAAATTAGCTCCAAGGGGTAACAGAGAGTAGTCTCACTATGGCAGGAGAGAGGTTCTCCGCGATAAGCATCGAGAAGTGAGCTTAGAGAACTCCAAAAATCTCTCTCATCATGACACCACATAGGCTCTCCGTGGTGAGAATTGCAAAAACGTGAACAATATGTTCTCGAGAGCACCTTCTCCACAGTGCGAAAGGCCTGAGTCATGGTGTAAGGTTTGTAATTTTTATTTTGAGCTCCAATGGCCACTTACGTCATGGTGCAGATATTCGAAGTCATGACAGGAGTCTCCAAAGTTGGATTTTAGGTTCCAATAACCAACTTAGCTACGGCGGGGAAGGTCTAAGTTACATGGAAGATTCCCAAACTCTTATTTTAACTTAGAAACCTTGGACTCTCTCATAATAATGTTATGTGATGACTCAGAAATACTTATAAGAGGTTTTTGTAAGGTGGAATCAATGGTTAAATGAATCAAAGGCCTTTAATTGATAATTGGAATCACTTGCGGACTCAAATAATTTTGATTGTTTAGTTAATAGCCCTTAATGATATCAAAGTTCAAATTCCCTTACTTTCTCTTAATTTAATTAATTATAATGACTGTAGACCTTAATTTATGATCATTAATCATGCAATTAAACCTAATCACCATAGGAATGAGGATTGTTACACAAGACAAGTTCTAGAGTGAGAGTAACGATAGGTGAATAAACACTAGAAATGAATAAATAAGGCTTAAATCAAATCCTCATTAGCTAATGGCTATCAAAATAATTCATTCAAATCAAATTTATTACCACTTCACTTGAATCAAAACACAAGATCTATCCCTTGTCATATCAAAATGTATCTAAGTTATAATCATCTCAACTTGGAACTTTCACAAAAACTCAAAAAATCACATTATTTTTTTAAAAATTTTTTTAACAAAACAAAGAAAAAATGAAATGAACAAAATAAAGAAAAGATGAAATGAAATGGTTCTACCCCTCCTCCCACTTAAATATTGCATTGTTCTTAATGCTAGTATAAGATCTAATTAACATATAGAGAATACAATATAAAAATTGGAAAGGAAAATGTACAACCGGATGAAACAGAAGTTTAGATTTCAAAGGTGGCTTAGATTTCCATGTAGCTGGCTAGTAACCAGTTATTACCTATAAAACAGAACAAAACAAATAGTAATGCGAAAAAGAAAGGATAATAAAAAACACTATCAAAGACCAACTAATCATATGTGTCAAAAACCAAAATTAAAAAACTTCATTTCTCTTTAGTTTAACAATTTTAAGTCTAACCACTTTAAAGCACTTTGATTGATCATTCAACAATGATTCATGGACTTCCTTAACCATCAGTAGTTTTAGAAATTCAAATTCAGAACTTTTAGAAGTAAGAAAAGAAGGAAAGATAACTCTAGCATGTTCAAAGCTAAAGAAAGAAAATTTCAAATTAAGTTTATAAGCATCAAACACTAGATCCCCTAGATATCTATGAAAACCAATAAAATCAATTGGACTCTCATCAATAAGAGTCACTATATCAATGGACAAATTTAATTACAACTTCTCACAATCTTTCACGTAAAAATCCTTCAAGGTATCTAGCAATTGCTTCATCTCAACTGGGAAGTTTGTTGCTTGTTAGGGACTAGTTCACCAACTTCATAAACCTATTTAGGATTCTTAGTAAGAGAAATAATATCTTTCCTAACTAAAGAGACATTACTAGAATCACAAGACTTTATATAATGATCAATAGCAAAATCAAGTCTTTGACTAATGTTAACAAAAGCACAAGCATCAATAGGATTTTCAATATCAACACTATCCAAATGACTATCCCTATATATGCTTTCATCAATACTATTATGATCAGAAGAATTAATATCATCAACAGTCTCAATGCAAACATTAGAATCCATGGATTTAATAGAATCATTAGACCTTATAAACTCATCTATCTCAATATATGTAGGACATGTATACAAAGCATTACATATGCATCTGAGAGTAAAGTCTAAATTATCAACAACAAGCTACTCAACAATTTTACTATCTATATCACTACCACATGCTACATCTACTATTTCACCAATTATGTCATCACATATTAAGTTATCCTCACACTTATCTACTATCCTAGACTCAATAGGATCATCATCAACTGGTTCAGAAATGAAATTATCACTATGGTCACAGCTAGGGGTAGAAAAACCAAGTGTATCAATACACAAAGACTCATTAACATCAACACCTATATCATTTTTGCTCAATGTATTACCATAATCGATCATATCAGGGGATTCAACAACAATTTCTTCATCTACAATGTCATCATGCAATTCAAAATCAACATCATCATGTGTATTGGTAATCACTGTGCTATCATGTAAACTAAAGTCAGTCTTAATCAAATGCAGTGTATTACAAGATGGAAGCATATTACCAAATGAATAAAACTCTTCCTCCTCTATACATTCTCTTCTTATTTGCTCTTCTTTTAATTTAGTAGCACTTGAGCTACATTGATTCATTTGAACTCTCAAACCCTTCATGAGGTTATCAATCATCTATTGGTTTTAAATATGCTTGCGTTCATTTTTCTATTGGAGTTGAAAATTATAGGCATCTAATTGCTTCATCCTCTCTTCCCAACTTAGTTCCCTCTTAGGCTCTTGTTGCATATATCACTCATGATACTTGTAGGCATAATACTCTAGCTCTTGCACATGGAAATTATGGTATGGCTTAATGTAATTAAGGGAAACCTCATAAGGATGGTGGTAAGGTTGACAGCATGGCCATTGGTCTTATTGTGCTTGTCATCATTGCTCAATTATACCATGAAGCATTGATATAGCTTCATCCATCTTTCAGAGAATCCTATCATTTGCATAAGAATCATAGACACCTTGATTAGACATATAATAGCCATCCATTTTTAAGTAAAGAATATGAGAAGCACAGTCACATTAAAGCACATAAGAAATCAATAACAAACTACAACTATTATTAACTCTAAAGCAAGAAAATTAAAATCAAATGAAGCTAACAACTACCTAACAATAAAAAACACTCCAAAATAGAGGAAAAACACACAAAAGAAACTCACACAAAATAAAGAACTTAAATCCAAAAAAATTGAAAAAATCCTAAAAAATTCGAGAAAATACTAAAAAATGAGAAAAAGCGCCTTAAACGTTAGAATCTAGCCAAAAAAACACTACATATAATAGCAACACTATTACTTTTGTTCAAAACATCCAAAAACCTTGGAAAACAAAGTTTGAAAATTTTCTGGGCAAATTAAACAAAAATTTCAACAAGCAGAGCAATTGATTCACAACACCAAAAAGACCAAAAACCAAGTTCAAAACAAGGCAAACACTACACAAAAGCATAGCTAAAATAGAGTTAAGACGCCTAAAAAACATTGTCAAATAATTGAGAATCTAATTTTTGTAACACCATACTTAACTAGACTATCTTATAGCATTTCAAACATGGTTCCTTGGTCTAGCCACTTTCTCAAGGAAAAATACAATAAAATAATAGGTTATTTTCGCGTTACGTCATGAATAAATTTTTCATTTTGTGTCTTGTGAACCATATGAACTCATCCATCTTATTTTCATATTCAAATACACAAATATAACTCATAAACATCTTAAGAAGTGGCCAAGACCTCAAGCTTATGGACCATATACATAAAAATTTCATGTGCAGCCTCAGGTTCATGATCCAACTTCTGTCATGAACTTTGAAAAATTATAACTAATTCTAGAAAAATTGAAATCAAGCACACTATACCATTATAAAAAGCTACAAATGTATAATTTAAGCTAAAAATAATTCTAAACCAAATTAGGGATGTCTACCTATAGAAAATTGATAGAATAATAGCCAAAGTTGCCTATCACTACTAGTACTGTCATAGAAATTTAAAAATTCATATCTCTCTGCTCAGACATCCAATTCAGGTTATCTTAGTGGATATAGAAGTTTTATCATGTTTAGTTTATGCCTTTAAAAATTCATTAGCATTGGACACTATTTGGCCCTCAAATGACAGCATAAGAAACTGACCATATGAACAGTGCTTATACCAAAATAGCATAAAAATGGAAACTTTGAAAAATTATAATTAATTCCATAGAGCTCCAAATAATCTGGTATTTACCTTCTCGAAAACATTTAGATAAGATCTATATGCATGCAAAATTTCATGGGCAAATTTGTTCATTTGGTCAAATCTTGACATTGGGTTGCAAAAATACTCTTTTAAGCTTCTTAATGGGCCTCAAAAAGGTCAAATTTGGTTCCAAGGCTCCTATGGCCACTTGAGCATGTGGGAAAGCACCAAAATAGTCTACTAAACATGTCTCAAAGATGCACAAACCTAGATTTCACAAACTCATACTCTCACCCCAAAGTGTACCCAGGAACACATATGCCATATTTTGCCATTCAATGCCCAAAAATTGCTATATCATACATATAGCACCAAATCTCATTCATACACAATATATTCATCTATTTACATGTGTTCATGAACTCATACATCATACACAATATTGGATTATATCATATGCCATTCATAAGGTTATAAAATGAATAATTTCACACACTTTATTATCAATCTCCTTCATTTATGTTTGATGGCTTCCATTCCTTGGCTCACTTGGACCACCTAGTTATGTTAGACAATGGAGGAGGAAGGAATGAGATTCTAAGAGTCCCAATGGCTCTTCTCCCTTTTAACCATACATAAAGAATGCAATCCAAGTCTAAAAATGTATGCACAAGCATCATAGCTTTCATAATCATTCATGAAACATTTTTAGCATTCAAGAAGTCATACAAAATACATATAGATTTGCCAAGCAAGTGGTTTAGCCTCATCCATTCTCTTTAGAGATTTTGGACTTATCTCACATATTTTTTCAAAGGCTTTTAACTAAGCCTTACTCTTGGGAGACTTTTGGCTTTGTCTCAACCATCCTTGAGGGGTCTTGGCACATCCTCACCATAACTAGGGATTCTTGGCTTCACCACACTTAAGCAAACTAAAGCAAATTAACAAAGCATCATTCGAATGTATAACATAACATCATTGTACCATGTCATTTAAACACTTGCTAAAATATTTTTCATGGCTAAAAAAATACATACACAAATTTAAAAACAAGATAAACATCCACTCATGCAAGAGAGACAGAAGAAAGAGATACCTTTATTACAACAACACATTTTTCTCCTTGAACCTGGTTCCTCTCCCTCGTACACACTCTCACAAGAAGGTGGAACTCAATTCCTTTGGCCTAAACACAATACATGGAAGCCAATTATACTCTTGAAACAATTTCTAAAGCTATACATGCACTTGAAAAGCTAGATGGCTCAAATGGGTCAATTATGGTTCCATAAGGCACCTAATGAAGCAACCTTGGGAAAACATAATCTTGGCTCCATTATTTCCTTTCATTTATAGCTCTTGACTCTATTTAAACTCTTAGAGTCATCACACAATCATTTTAAGGAGCCTAGGTAGGTGTTGCTTCATTATGCTATAATATAGAACCTATATCTCCATTACACTTTCTAGGCTTTACAAAAATTTTCTAAGGCTTCTTCTCATACTCTCTTACCATATATGATGCAAAACTGAGCAAAACTAGGCTTGGAAGAAATTAAAACACTCCTTAGGTGCATGAACCCCTTTAGGTCGAGGCTATACTTCTGATTGGTACTAATGGAGTTTGTTTGATTTCTTTGATGGGAGAAGCATGTGGGAGGCTTCTTTGATGTCTTAGGGACTTACACAAACTCTTAGACACCTTAAATCATGGCTATAAAGCTTCTTACAAACTAAGGTGCAAGTGGAACCCTAAGCTAGACATCTTGCAGATTAATGGTTCTTTCTTGGATTTCTTTGCATATACTTGTTCCTCACACTCCATAACCCTTGGTTCTATCAAGAACACATGAAAAAAAAAACTCTCCTCCTCACTTTCTCTCTCTAGACTAAAGCTTAAATGGCTTGAAAATATAAGATTTTGCAAGTGTTTCAAGTAAAGTTTTACCTTAAAACGGAACTCTCTCCGCGTAGATTATTTTCCATCGATTGGTTTCTTGAAAAGAGTTCCTTTTTGGCTTGGGTCAAACCTAAATCTTCAAGTTTTCAACAAAATAAAACAACCATTAGATAGCACTTAGAGAGAGGAAGAACTTTTCTAACTAGCGCGAGATGAAACGGGGCCGTTTACTTACCTAAATGGAAGCTTAAACTTCTTCTCTCTTTCTCCCCTCTTAATGTCACATCATGGCTGCTCAAATTTCTGAAAATGGAAGCTTGGAGAAGGTGATGAGGTGTAATCTTACTTAAAAAGCCTCTTTTACAATTTTTTAAAATAACAATTTTGCCCTTATGTGCTTGCTTGCTCCGTTTAGGCTCATTTCAACTCCTTTTGAGAACTTTCTTTTCCATCATAAAATTTAGGTCTTCTAATTCATAAAATGCCTTTATTTTCATCCAAATTGAATTTAAAACTTTTCTAAACAAACGAATCAAAATTCGAGTCAACCGACTCTCTAAAACATAAATTGGAGTGGTTTAAACTATTCTATAGGTTCCTATGATTTTTAGAGCCTCTAAGAACCCCAGGAAACTCATTTTTCCTATTTAAAAATTCCTCTTTTGAGTTTCCTAAAAAGTGCCCAAAATTGCAAAAATGACATTATGTTCCGTTGCATTTTTGTTAAATTCTATCTGGTTATTCTGACTTCAGTTTCAAGGCACCTCTAACCTTGGATCATCATTATTTGAAGTCCAGAATATTATTCTAATTTTATTGGACCTCCAATGATTCTATCTTGGGAACTTCCCTTTGTATTCGGTGAATTACATATGTTTATGGAGAAATCGGACATTATGTTTCTCATGTTTACAAAGGTGCTGGATGTTACATTTCCTCCCCCCTTAAATAAATTTCATCCTTGAAATTTAAAGGTATAACCTCATCTAGTTTTTCTCATGTACTTACTAACTTACCCATTCTTTCTCTTCTTTCTGGCTCTATTTACTTCCTTTAAAAGCTAAGCTCTTCTGTCTGGGAATTTATGTCACTAGTTTGCTATATCTAATTCTCTTGTTCTGTGCTATTGCTACAAAGCCTTTGACTTGCTCTTATCATAAGGGAAAGTAGTTTCTAACACTGCATATTCTCTTATACTTTGGCATATCACCAGGGAGAGTTTATCATTTCATATCTGATTAATCTTATCCCATTTATAGGGATTGCCTTTTCTATCTGGTAAGCTTACTTGCATGTGCCTTGCCTAATGGACTTACTGTATATGCCTTGGGAAATAGCGTACTTAATATTAAATCTCCCTTATCATCTCTTAATGGCTTTCTATAAAATCTCATTGTCTTTCTCTATTCATCAAGAGCCATTAAAGACCTCTATCTGTTTATTTAACTTACTTAAATATTAGTCCATTATTTAATCTTATTCACTTTCTCACTAGCTCATCCCATGTTTATCATCATATTTCTTTCTATCGTAAATCTCATAGTTGTATCATTTACTAGGATCATAGCTCCTTTTCAAAAGGTTGTTATTCTCAATCGTCTCAGTCTTGTTTCTTACTCTGACTCTTGCCTTTTCAGGCCTGAATTGTATTTTACTCTCTTTATTCACTTGAGAGAGGGCTTATATAACTCTTCAACTTAATGACTAATCCTCATACTCTTGCTCTTTCTTATACTAATATTGAAGAGCAACTACTATTGACTACTACTGAATTCTTGTGGGATGCTAATTTTTCATAATCTCAGCTATTGGAGACATAGCCTACCACTTACCCTATTAAAACAAACTATACTGATCCCTCTTTAAAACATATGACTATGGTATATAGGGATTTCTCTATCCCAAAGTCAGGTCCAATGTCAATTAGGTAGTGGTTCATCAGGTTATAATATGGGAAAGCTACTTTCTTGCTTATCTCATCCCATACTATGCTCATCTCTCAAGAGATCTAGTTAGTGGTCTAACTGTCTAAGTAAAGCCTCCATATCTCTATGGCAATGGTCTACCAAACTTAAGAGGTCTCTAGTCTCTAAGATAAAACTGTCTGAACTATACTAGTCTCTGAGACTAACTAATCTGAAAAAATTATCTCAAGCTGTCATCTCCTCAGAGAACTGCTATGCTATAACTATGGGCTCTCTGTATCTCTATGGGATCTACTGTGACCCCTAGGTTTACTATGACCTTTCAGAGCACTGCTAAGGTCTACTGCAACCCGCTATACTATGTTAGGATCTATTATAATCCATCTCTAAGGGATGTCAAAGCCTAAGATCATTATATCTGATAGTAAAATACATGCTCACTAAGTCCAGTAACCATCACTCATAATGGCTAAGGCTAACTCAGATATCCATTAGACTCTTCATGTGAAGTGGGTTTTGTGACACTTATTTCTCTATTGATCCTTTTAGAATAATACTTTAGAGTGTTCTGATTTTCACTCACTATTCCCTATGGGATTCTCGGGCTCCCACTTCAAGTCTTTCCACTTAGGCTTTCTTTCTTTACTCCTACTAGCTTGCTACACTTTACCTGTACTCTTTATGTCTTTCCTCTCATATTCTAACTATGCCCCTATTCTGCTTTTAAGTGCCTTCAATACTAAGGCATCATATACATCGAGTGTATCTAACATCTATCGCAGGATAAAGGTCGTAGGCTAACTCCTTTTTACTTCATTTAGTCACATCATAAGGGACTCTAACTTTTACATTCTAATACTACTAGCATGTTCTCTTTTCATCATTGTTCTTTACTGGGGATTCCTTTCTACATATTTTTCTTATCATTTTGATATTACTAGAATCCCTTATTTCTCTTTCTTTAGCTTATCTCTTAATTTAACTAACTAAGATACTCTTCGATTATCGGGACCCTCTTTATGGTTGATGCCATTATTTGCTATGCAATCAAGTTAGATCGCTATTGAGTTGGCTAGACTCAATATCATGTAACCATCATTGCAAGTAAACTATAGCATCACTAATACACAAGCATATCATGACTAAGCTCAAGCCACTATCACCAGTATATTATGATTTCCCCAACAATCTAAAGTACCCTCTTATTATCAGGCTCCATCTCTCTTTGTTTCATATGAAACTCAGGGAAAGGGAAATTTTTCTCTTATTTCTTACATCATTTACTATACTTCCTAAGGTCATTTATGTTACCCAATTGTCTCTATTTAGGGCCTTACATCATGCTTCATCGACATCTATACCAAGGACAACGGTGCTTGCTAATGCTCCCATTCATGTTATCTATTTTTTATTTATTATGTCCTTGGTTTTGACGTCATTACACACTTTTTCTATGCTCAAGGGCATGTTTCTTCCTCCTGGGTTCACTTTTATTTACTCACTTTCTATTAAGTGGGGGAAAGGTCTAACTCTTCTTATTCTCTTACTTTATCCTTAACTAGACCATTCCTCTCTAAGGAATTATTCCCTATGAACCCTAGAGTTTACTCTCTTTAAAGCCCTTGACTTACTTTGCTACTTTACATAATCCTAGAGCTCACCTTCTTAGATGGCTCTTAACTTGCTTTAGTTTCCCTGGAAGTAGTAAGACATTAAATGCTTGCCTCAGCCCTTCTCTATACTCTGATTAAGGGCTAAGTATACTCTCTTTTTGCATAGATTCTTACTTTTATCTCTAGGAGCATAATTTATTAATTTTAGGGTTATACTAACCTGATTCAGGTCACACATCTTCTCAATGTTTGGAATCTATTTTATCGATAACTTTATGCTCCACATAGTACTCTACTACTTGTGAGCTTTTACATTACACGAGTCTTATGCTAGGGAAGCCCATCTGATAAAGTATTAAACTCTTACCTGACTATCTTTACTATACTTACTCTATTAACTCTCCTTTGGTCACTACTAAGGTGAGGGTCTCTTTTACTAAGTGATTGTTTCTCAACTCTTCCTTACCTTTCCCTTATCACTATAATTCTAAATCGGGGTTTTCCTGCTTGGAGAATTATTGGCCACTAATTGAGTGGTCCTCAATCTCATTACGTCTCATTTTCATTCTAGGGTATCTATAACATCCGGTTCTCTGAAAACGAAAGAAAATGTGAGAAACGTAACGTACAGTTTCTCTGTTAACGAACGAAACTCACCGGATATAAAAGGAAGTCCCTCAAGATGATGTAGTTAAGGTCCCAAAAAATTTGAGAAGCATTCTAGACTCCTAAAAATGAAAATCTCAGGCTCAGATGGAAAGAAAAACAGAGCTAGAATGAAGAAACAATTTCTTACGAAAAGCTTACGAAATGCAATGGCATTTTCGTAATTTTGAGTAAATTTTGGAATTCACATAGGAGGGCTTTTTAAATGAAAGTTTTGAGTTCCCCAGGGTTCTCAAAGTCCTTAAAAACCATGGAAAACCCCGGGACAGCTAAAGCCCCTCCGGTGGATGTTTTCTAATATCAGTGTGCCTGAACTTTAACGGATTTATTTGAGAAGGTTTTAGCTCCAATTTGAGTGATTCAAAAGGTATTTTACTAAATTGGGAACCCAAATTTTATAATAGAAAAGACGGTTCTCAAAAAGGAGCTAAAACGAAGGAGAAACGAAAATGCTAAGAACGAAAGGCAAAATAAAAATTTTTGAAAAATGTAACTTACTCCCACCTATATATATATGATGCACCCTTCTTCTCCCTTCATTATGCACGACCATATTCTACCCAAAATCAGAGAAAAACCCTAGGGGATGAGGCACACAAGAGGAGGAAGAAAAGGAGGAGAAATTCAAGGTAGAAAGGTATGGATTTTCATGGTTTTTCATGCTCTTTCTCTTCGAAACCTCTTATCCTTCATTCTCCTTTATTTTCTATTATTATAATGAAGTATATGAATCTTTTTTCAGGGAGAAATTGAGGGGAAAATTCGGATTTGAAGAGAGAAGCTCAAAAACCACAAGATTCAAGTGAGAAAAAACATGAAAACAAGGTAATTTCTCTTCCTATGGTTGTCATCTTTGGTTTCCTTCTCCACCATTTCGCCCCACTTGAGAAAACCATAGAAGGAGATGATTTTTAGGTAGAACCAAGCATGAATCTAAGGAAAAAGGGTGTGGAGATTAAGAATATACAAAAGGAATTATAAAAAAATCATTAGATTTCAAGATGCAAATTCTAGGGTTTTGTGTGTACCTTCTAAAATCTGATTTCATATGATAATTCCTAGGCCTAATTAAGAGTTTAAATGAGCTCCTAAGATCCCCAAGATGCTCCTTACAAGCTTTCTCCTTCAAGAAAACAAAGCATACTCCAAGGAACCCTAAATCATGCATAGTCTTAGCCTAAGCAAGTTCTCATAGCTATGGGGAGTTTAAAGTTTTTCTAAGGCCATTATTGAGTCATATTTGATGAGTGAAAATCAAGGGAGGCCTTGGAAAAAAATTTAGAACTCATGGAAATTTATTTGGTGCCTTAGGTTCCATATTATGACCTAAAGAATCAACATAGAGCTAGCCCTTTTGTTTTAATGGTGTGATGACTCCAAGATGCTTAAAAGGAGTCAAGAATCATATTTGAAAGGGAAGAATGAGGCCTAGAAATCATTTGAGGGGTGTTGCTTCATTAGGTGCACTTATGGACCATAATGGAGCCTTTAGAGCAATCTAGTGTTTCATTAAGTTATGTAGCCTTAGAATGTGTTTCATGAACTTAATTGGTTCCCATAAATTGTATCTAGGCCAAGAGAAACCATTTCCACCAATTTGTGGGTGTGTGGCCGAAAGAGGAGGCTTGAATTTCAAGGAAAAAGTGTATAAATGTACACAAGGTAGCTCTCTCTACCTTCTCTCATGCATAGATGTGTGTTTAGCTTATCTTAGAATGTGTGTGTGTCTATTTTCAAGTCATGAAAAGTATGCTAGCATATGATTTTATATGCCATGATTTCATGATATCATGTTATATTTTCAAATGAATGTATGATGTTTGCTTGAGTTTGCTTGAGTGTGGAAAGGTCAAGAACTTTTTACCATGGTGAGAATAAGCCAAGAACCCTTGAGCTTGGTTGAAACAAAATAAATAGCCTCCCAAAAGTAAAGTGGGCTCCCAAGAATATAGTTGAGTCTAAAGCTTTTAAAGAATGGGTGAGGCAAGTCCAAAATCCATGAGGAGAAGTGTGAGGCCAATCTAAACACTTGGTGAGCTCTTGAATGTCTTGTATGATGTGTTCATATGCCAAACTTGCTTCTTGAATGTTCATGATTTGTATTATATTCATGCATGCATTTTTAAGGCTTGCTTTACATATATTATGTATGATTGAAAGGGAGATGAGCTATTGGGATTCTTTGAATCTCATCCCCTCCTTTCCAATGATCTAATATGCTAGGTAGACTAAGTGGCTATGGTAATGGGAGCCAACAACATTGAAAGAAGGAGATTGACATCAATATGTCTAGTTTTTGCCTTTTTGAACCATAATGATGCTTCATGATGTATATTATTGTTGTAAATGGTTTAAGACCCTTGAGACATATGTAATTATGATATTATGTGACATAAAAATGAAAGAATGTGTCATATGAATGATAGCATGTAAATTGAGCATGTATGGGAAAGGTAGCTTCATGAATGAGTTTATGGAAATGTGCATAAGTGTGTGTTAAATGACCAAAATGAGATGAATGGGGTTTGGGACTATTTGGGCAGCTCACACAAGTCTTAAATGTGCTTTTATACTTGCCCAAAAGGTGCCAACATTAAGGGAAAGCCATTTGGCAATTTTGGCATCCCATATGGAGCCAAAATTGACCACAATGGAACCCTATATCACTTTTTAACCAAATAAGTTAATCTTAATCTAATATTTGGCAAGAAATCAGGTCTCATTAAGAGATTTTTGGGAAGCTAAAGATCATAATTTTTGGAGGTCTACAGAATATTTGATGATTTTTCAAAGTTGGCAATTTTTATGGTTTTAGTCTGCTACACTAGTCATTTGGTCTGAAAATGAATTCTGTCACACGAGGCTCAAATGATGTCCAATTATCATAAACTTTTATACAGAGAAATTAGACATTCACAGTGACTCGTGTCAACTAGAAGCACCTCATTTCGAGGTCTAGAGAGGGAGATACAAAATTTTTGAATATTTTGCCCAGTATCAAGAATTTTGCCCGATCTGAGTTACTATTCTATTAAATTCCAAGGCTTAGGCTTGATGAACTGGTCTAGAGATATTTTTTCTCTCTAGCTAACATCCACAGATTTCAAGATTGGTATCATTTTCATGGATTGTATTTTTTTGGAATTAATTGGATATTTTCAAAGTTTTCTACAGAATTCTGTGACAATTCCAGAATTTAGTCGGACCTTTGGACCATTTTGGATGTCAAACATCCTTTTGTGATACATTTTATGGTCTGGGCATATTTTTAGTGTGTAGTAGACATCCAAACCTTTCCATAATGATCAATATTGTATGATTTCAATTTTATTAGATTTAATTATGATTTTCCAAAATTTGGTCAAAAAGTGGAGCAATTCTGGCTGAGAATGAAACTCCATGTTCTATGCTCCATTTCAGTTTCCATGAATTGTGGGCATGATTTTGTGATGAAAAGGAGTTTTATTGATGTAATTAAATATGGTAAAGTATAGTATGTGCCCATATGGCCACAGAACTCCGAAAGAAAAATTTATACATAGCGCAATGTAAGGAAATATCTTATTTTAATGCCATTTTCTCTTATTCTTGTGTACTTTATGGCATGAGATTTAGAAGTAGTATGAGACAAAGCTATCAATTTATGATATTACAGTAGCATCCTTAAGGCATACCCTTCTCATAAACTTGCTAAATTCTTGATGCTATCAACACTAAATCATGTTAATTCAATGGCTACGAGAACATCTTATCACCAAAATCCAGGATCTTATCGACAAAGTCCTTGTCAACAAGGTTTTCTTGCAAGTGAGTACAAGATCTTTTAATAGCAAGCAACAGCATATTATATGTGAGGGTATGACACTTGTTCACTTACATAGATGTATCCTCACTTTACACCTATACTCGTAAGATGCTTTAGATATCTGAAGCTCACAGTAAAAACCCATCATTCATTGGCACATAAAATAGCATTCTAGGTTAGATTCAATACCTTGTAGGTAGATCTCAACAACCTTACTACTACCGTGTCTAATCGATTAGCTCTAGGTACTACTCAATCTTAGACATACTTGGGCTCATTCATAAGCTCAACTAGTCTCTTTCTTAAACTCATGTACTAGGCCCACTACTCATCTATTGCTTAATTTTTCTCGACATCTACTAGTGGGTCATTTATCTCTCTTTATCTCGCTTATATTAGGGGTCTTACTTTGTACTCTGTCCGACCCCTTAACAGATCATTTCTCATATTAATCTGAATATGACCAACAAGGCCTTTCATATGGCAATACACTCTGTCATCACTAGTACTTCCGATCTAGCTACATGATATGAGCCTCAACTGCCTTTGTGTTCAACCCTTCATCAAGGCTAAAGAATTATGCCTCTTGCATTATTCATATATAGCCAACTAGTACATCTGGGCTATCAGGCTCGGTGGAGTATTGCTTATAAGCGCTGGCCTCTAGCTTAAGGAATAAATTTCTAAACTTTCTAATTCATCTAGATATTTTGGTGTCATGGCTGGGGGAAAATAGCTCTCTCTCATTTCCCCTCTAACTGTTTTCTGGGTAGCAACAATTTTATCTCATACTGTGCTACATTCTTGCCTATCTCTGCCTCAGGAAAAACATCTCAAAATGGTTAGAGTGTGACAACTGGGAAGGATTAGGCCTCTCGAGGTTTCTTTAAGCAAGCCCCTCTTACAGCTACATGATAATAACCTCTTGCTACAACACACATAGCTTGCCACAGATCCCGGTGAGCTACCATAGCCTATAGAGCTCTAGCCATAAGATCAATCTACTATGTTCTAGCCTTACTAGCTCAACCCTAGAGGCCTAACTCTCTTACACTTCACTACCTGCTCAAAGACCATTCTAACAACTTATTCAACATAAACATAGACATATGCCACATTCACACAACCAAATTGCCCAAAACAAGCTCATACATACCTGTAATATTACTTCCTCAAGCCATATATATCCCTAAAAGGCTTGAAACTTTGCTCCAATACCAATAAAGTGTAACACCATATTTAACTAGACTATCTCATAGCATTTCAAGCATGGTTCCTTGGTCTAGCCACTTTCTCAAGGGAAAATACAATAAAATAATAGGTTATTTTTGCTTTACGTCATGAATAAATTTTTTATTTCATGTCTTGTAGACCATATAAACTCATCCCTCTCATTTTCATATTTAAATACACAAATACAACTCATAACCACCTCAAGAAGTGGCCAAGAACTCGAGCTCATAGACCATATACACAAAAATTTCATATGCAGCCTTAGGTTCATGGTCTAACTTTCTGCCATGAATTTTGAAAAATCATAACTAATTTTAGAAAAATCAAAATTAAGCACACTATACTATTCTAGGAAGCTACCAATGTCTAATTTATGGTAAAAATAAGTCCAGACCAAATCAGGGATGTCTAGCAACTGGAAATTGATAGAACAATAACCAAGGTCACCTAGTGTACTGTCATAGAACTTTAAAAATTCGTATCTCTCTACTCAGACATCCAATTAGCATTATCTTAATGGCTATAGAAATATTATCATGTCTAGTCTATGCCTGTAAAATTTCATAAATATTGTACACTATTTGACCATCGAATGACAGAGTATAAGAAACTGATCATATGAACAGTGCTTATACCAGAACTGCAGAAAAATAGCAACTTGGAAAAATCATAATTAATTCCATAGAGTTCCAAATAATCTAGCATCTAGCTTCCCTGGATAAGATCTATATGCATGCCAAATTTCATGGGCAAATTCATTCATTTGGTTAAATCTTGACATTGTGTTGCAAAAATAATCTTTTAAGCTTCTTAATGGGTCTTAAGAAGGTCAAGCTTCCATGGCCACTTGAGCATGTGGGAACGTACCAAAATGGTCTACTAAATATGTCTCAAAGATGCACAAATCCAGATTTCACAAACTCACACTCTCATCCTAAAATGTACACAAGAACACATGCCATATTTTGCTATTCAATGCCCAAAAATTGCTATATCATACATATGGCATCAAATCCCATTCATACACAATATATTCATCTATTTACATGTGTTCATAGACTCATACATCATAAACAATATTGGATTACATCATATGCCATTCATAAGGTTACAAAATGAATAATTTCACACACTTTGTTATCAATCTCCTTCCTTTATATTTGATGGCTTCCATTCCTTGGCTCACTTGGACCACCTAGTCATGTTAGACAATGGAGGAGGAAGGAATGAGATTCTAAGAGTCCCAATAGCTCTTCTCCCTTTCAACCATACATAAAGAATTCAATTTAAGTCTAAAAATGCATGCATGAGCATCATAGCCTTTATAAGCATTCATAAAACATTTTTAGCATTCAAGAAGTCATACAAAACACACATAGGTTTGCCAAGCAAGTGGTTTAGCCTCATCCATTCTCTTCAGGGATTTTGGACTTGCCTCATCCATTTTCTTAAAGGCTTTTAACTAAGCCTTAGTCTTGGGAGATTTTTAGTGTTGTCTCAACCATCCTTAAGGGGTCTTGGCTCATCCTCACTATGGCTAGAGATTCTTGGCTTCACCACACTCAAACAAACTAAAGCAAATTAAAAAAGCATCATTTGAATGCATAACATCACATAACATTATTGTACCATAGCATTTAAACACTTGCTAAAACATTTTTCATGGCTCAAAATATACATACACACATTTAAAGGCAAGATAAACTTTCACTCATGCATGAGAGAAAGAAGAAGGAGCTACCTTTGTTACAACAACACACTTTTCTCCTTGAACTTGGTTCCTCTCCCTCGGCCACACACTCACAAGAAGGTGAAACTCAATTCCTTTGGCCTAAACACATTATATGGAAGCCAATTACACTCTTGGAAAAATTTCTAAAGCTACAAATGAATTGAAACGCTAGATAGCTCAAATGGTTCAATTATGGTTCTATAAGGCACCTAATGAAGCAACCTTGGGAAAACATAATCTTGGCTCCATTCTTTCCTTTAATTTATGGCTCTTGACTCCATTTAGACCTCTTGGAGTCATTACACAATCTTTTTAAGGAGCCTACGTAGGTGTTGCTTCATTATATTATAATATGGAACCTATATCTCCATTACACTTTCTAGGCTTTCTAAAATTTTTCCAAGGCTTCCTCTCATACTCTCCTATCATACATAATACAAAACTAAGCTTGGAAGAAATTAAAATACTCCCTAGGTGCATGAACCCCTTTAGGTCGAGGCTATGCTTCTATTTGGCACCAATGGAGTTTGTTTGATTTCTTTGATGGGAGAAGCATGTGAGAGGCTTCCTTGATATTTTAAGGACTCACACAAACTCTTAGACACCTTAAATCATGGCTAGAAAGCTTCCTACAAACCAAGGTGCAAGTGGAACCTTAAGCTAGGTATCTTGAAAATTAACGGTTCTTTCTTGAATTTCTTTACATATACTTGTTCCTCACACTCTATAACCCTTGGTTCCATCAAGAATAAATGAAAAAAAAACTATCTTCCTCACTTTCTCTCTCTAGACCGAAGCTTAAATGGCTTAGAAACACAAGATTTTGTAAGTGTTTCAAGTAAAGCCTTACCTTAAAACAGAGCTCTATTCACGTAGATTATTTTCTACTGATTGGTTTCTTGAAAAAAGTTCCTTTTTGGCTTGGGACAAACTTGAATCTTCAATTTTTCAACAAAAGAAAACCACTATTAGAGAGCTTTTAGAGAGAGGAATAACTTTCTTAACTGGTGGGAGATGAAACGGGGCCATTTACTTATATAAACAAAAGCTTAAACTTTTCTCTCTCTCCCCTCTTAATGTCATGCCATGGCTACTCAAATTTCTACAAATGGAAGTTTAGAGAAGGTGATGAGGTGTAATCTTACTTAAGAAGCCTCTTTTACAATTTTTTAAAATGACCATTTTGCCCCTATGCGCTTGTTTGCTTCATTTGGAATCATTTCAACTCCTTTTTGAGAACCATCTTTTCCATCATAAAATTTAGGTCATCTAATTCATAAAATACCTTTGGTTTCATCCAAATTAAATTTAAAACCTTCCCAAATGAACTAGTTAAAATTCGAGTCAATCAATGCTCTAAAACATAAACTAGAGGGGTTCAAACTATTCTAGGGTTTCCTATAATTTTTAGAGCCTCTGAGAACTCCAAGAAACTCATTTTTTTCATTTAAATATTCTTCTTTTAAGTTTTCTAAAAAGTGCCCAAAATTACGAAAATAGCATTACGTTCCATTGCATTTTCATTAAATTCTGTCCAATTATTCTAACTTCGGTTTCAAGGCACCTCTAGCCTTGGATCATCATTATTTGAAGTCTAGAATATTATGATAATTTTATTGGACCTCCAATGATTCTATCTAGGGGACTTCCCTTTGTATCTGGTGAATTACGTACATTTACGGAGAAACTAGGCATTACGTTTCTCACGCTTACAGAGGTACCGAATGTTACAATTTCCTTGGCAACAGCACCAAATTTGACGTTTGTATTGAACAACCTCAAATAAACTAGGTTAGATAAGATTTGCAATATAGGGTGCAACCTAGATCGTTTCTATTGGAAATAGATTTCAATAATCAATTGAACCCTCTAAGTGTAAGAGAGACCTAAAAACTACCTGATTGAGGGGAGTTTTAATTAAATCTAACTAGCTTGAATTGAAATCGAATTAAAATTCTTATATACTAACTAAATTGCATGAATTAACAAGCAAGTGATATACATGTGACTAGTTTTGGATTTATCCCTTGATATCTATTATCCTGGCCTTAATTCAATTATTATTGGTTCTAGTCTAAGAATTTCTATTTGTATTCATGGCAAGTTATCTTGAGTTACCACACAAGATTCAAGACATTAATAATTTGATGTTGAATTGATACCTCAACTCTACATAAAATCATTAATTCTTATCATTAGGATTAATGAACACTTAAATTGAGTGATTAATAAATCAAATTAGCCTTTGAACTTTCACCATATAATGTTCAATTAACCAATTAAAATCCAAGGAAACCTCAAATCAAACATTCAAGCACATAATTTCTAACATGCATTTCATTAAATACCTTGATTGCATACAGGGAGAATTAGAAGAAAATGAAAATTTTAGCACTTAAATTGATCCACTAATCTTTAAAATACTCTCATAATTAATGTCTAACTAACCACTAATTACAAACAACACCAATCCTAATTCATTACAAGCTTAACCAAGCAAATACATGAACAAGAAGTAGTGTAGAAAAAGAGGGGAAATAGAATAAAAAATCTTAGCCAAAATCTCTTACTAATCTTCATAGATTCAAGCTTTAATCCATGGTCTTCCTCCTAACTTGCCATAAGAATGGAATTAATGGTTCATGGAGTGAAAATGGTGGAGGAGAAAAGGAATGGAGTCACAGCTTGAATGGAGAATGGATGAATGAATGGAAGAATGTCTCTTGGACCCTCCTCTCTCACGTGCTTTTCATGCCTTTCTCCTCCTGAATTAGTGGCCCCCCATTGTAGCATTTCTCATGCTCTCCTCCTTGAAAAACCCATGTGTGCATATGTATGTGCTGAACGTGAAAGTATTTGAGGAAGCCATGACCTAGACGTGCTTCTTGTGTGCTGTACATGTGTGTTTTTCTCCTCCCCTCCATGTCCTACCCAAGTGTATGTGCCCATAAAATCCTATGGCTCTTCATTCTTCATATGTGTCACGTGTGCTACCTTCCTTAATTATCACATACTCTCTCTCATGCTTCTTCCTTCCAAAACTTATGGCTTCATATTGACTTCCACATGAGCTGTCTATGGCTATTTGCTACATGAAATGATAGAGTAAATCCCATGCTTCTCATGTACTACACTTCTCTCTCATTAATCCCAAGTCATGATCACATCTCCCTTCTCCAAGTCTAACCTCATGAACATGTGAAATCCATGGCATTGTGCATGAGAGTCCACATGGAAATGGATGGACGTGTATGAGTGAGCTATTACAAAGGAAACCATGGATGAGTAGAGCTAACCATTCATGCATTCTGGACCTCATTCTTGAATAAGTGTTTCTATGTGGAAGAGGCACCTGTAACTGGTCTCATGAGAATGAAGCGCGTGAATGAGTGTCATGGGTGTGCGTTGCTTCCTCAGCCTCTATGTGACTTCCTACGTGTATCATTACATGTGTGAGCTATCTTCTCTCTCCCAACCCGTGCCTATGTATGATAATGGATGTATGTGTGAATATGCCTTCACGAGTGTGAGAGCCTGTAAGTATGTGAATGGAAGAGAGAGCATGAGTGTGTCAACCCCATGTTTTCATCTCATGATAAAACCTTCCTCACATGCCATTACATCTAACTTCCACATGCCTTAATTGAATCTTATAGCTTCCAAATGAATTTCTCATTTAAGCACCAATTACTGGTTAAAAATCTATAAAAAAAAATATTAGAAACATTAAGTAAAAAGATTTACAAAATTATTTAAAGGAGTTTATGCATTAAAAAAAATAATTTTCCAAATTAATTCTTAGAATGCAAAAAATGGTAATAAAATCAAATATCATGTAATTAAATCCATTAATCCTTATTTAATTATCAAAATGTCTAAATTAAAGGAAGTAAAATATATGAAAATAGCATTTATCATTAAGCCACCACTAACTAAAGTTAGAACTGAATCTTTAGCATTTCTAAAATGTATACATGGTGACATTTGTGAGCCTATTTACCCACCATGGGAACCATTTAGATATTTTATAGTCCTAATAGACACATCCAACAGATGGTCTTATGTATTTTGTTATTAACTCGCAACCTGGCATTTGCGAAGTTATTTGCCCAAATTATTCAACTAAGAATACAATTTTCAAATTATATTATTAAGTCTATTTGACTTGATAATGCTTGAAAAATTTTTTCATAGGCTTTTAATGACCATTGCATGTCAATTAGAATAAATATTGAATATCATATAACTCATGTTGATACACAAAATAGTTTAGTGAAATCGTTTATTAAACAACTTCAATTAATTGCTAAGCCTTTACTTATGAGAACAAATCTCCTTGTTTTTGCTTGGGACATGCAATTTTGTATGTAGCAACACTTATGCATATCAGACTAATAAATTATCATAAATACTCCCTTTACAACTAGCTTATGGTCAAGAGCTAAACATTTCTCATCTTAGAATTTTTGGATGTGCAGCATATGTTCCAATAATTCCATCACAACATACTAAAATGGGACCTCAAAAGGGGTTGGGAATATATGTTGGATATGATTTTCCCTCTATTATAAGATATCTTAAGCTAATGACAGGAAATATATTTACAGTATGTTTGGCTTATTATCATTTTGATGAGTTTGTTTTCCCAACATTAAGGGAAGAAAAAGATAAGTAGCTAATTAAAGAAATTACTTGGAATACTTCGTCATATTTTGATCCTCGCACAAAACAATATAAACCTAAAATTCAAAAGATAATTCACTTATAAAGTATAGCAAATCAATTTCTAAATGATTTACTGACCTAAAGAGAGTGACAAAGTACTAGCTACAAATACTCTTATAAGAATTAAAGTCCTTGAAGGACAATCTATAAGTGAAATAGCTAATAAATCCAAAGCACACCAGAAGCGTAATACACCAATTGGATCAAAAGATAAAAATCCCTATAAAAGGAAAAGACCAACTATTCATAATGAGCCTATTAAAGAAATAGATAATCCTAAAGGTCTAGAGACATAACAAGTAACATAATTCTAAAAGAAGTTCAAGTATCTAAAATTAATGAAAATGAAGAGATTTCAATAAGTTGTGTTTTTATGAGAAAAAAATTTAACTGTGAGGAAATAGTTGTTGACAACATTTTTGTATACACTATAACACTTAATGTTATAAATGATAATAGGAATTATGAACCTATATTTGTCGATGAGTGTTGATGTAGATATAATTGGCCAAAATGAAAATACGCAGTTCAAATAGAATTGAACTCACTTGAAAATTATGAAATTTTTAGACCTGTAGTCCGAACACCTAAAGGTGTAATACCTATTGAGTACAAATGGGTATTTGTGTGTAAACAAAATGAGAAAAATGAATTTGTAAGATATAAAGCATGACTTTTCGCACAACAGTTTTCATAAAGACTTGGAATTGATTATAAGTTTACTTATTCTCTTATAATGGATGCAATCATATTTTGTTATCTTATTAGTTTGACAGTGCATGAAAAATTTGATATGTATTTTATAGATATTGTTACAACCTATTTATATAGCTTACTTAATCATGACATCTATATGAAAATCTCAGAAGGATTTAAGATTTCTGAAGCATATAATTCAAAGTCCTGGGAACCTTATTCAATTAAATTATAAAGATCTTTATATGGACTAAAGCAATCTGAACAAATGTGGTATAATCGTCTTAGTGAATATTTGTTAAAGAAAGAATATAAAAATGACCATATATTTCCATGTGTTTTCATAAAGCAAGAAAATTCAGGATTTGCAATTATTGTTATATATGTTGATAATTTGAATATTATTAAAACTCTTGAAAAGATTCTAAAGACAGTAGATTGTTTGAAAAAAGAACTTGAAATGAAAGATCATGAAAAAATAAAATTTTATCTCACCCTGCAAATTGAGTATTCCAAAGATAAAATTTTTATAATTAATCAACTTATATACAAAGAGTTTTTAAAAGATTTTACATGGATAAAACATACCATTAAGTACCCCAATGGTTGTTCAATCACTTAATGTGAAAAAAGATATTTTTCAACCTCGATAACAAAACCCTTCTTAGTTCTAAAATATCATATCTTAGTGCATTAATGTATTTTGCTAACAATACAAGACCTGATATGGCTTTTGCTATAAGCTTATTAGCCAGGTTTATTCAACTCAAACACGAATAAGTTTTTAAAAGATTTTATATGGATAAAACACATCCATTAAATACCCCAATGGTTGTTCTATCACTTGATGTGAAAAAGGATATTTTTTAACCTCGAGATGATAACGAAAAACTTCTTGGTTTTGAAATACCATATCTTAGTATAATTTGTGCATTAATGTATCTTGCTAATAATACAAGACTTGATATAGTTTTTGTTGAAAGCTTATTAGCCAGGTTTATTCAATTCCAACACAAAGACATTGGATTGGAGTTAAACATATTTTCCAATATCTTCAAAGTACTATTGATATAAGCTTGTTATATGCAAATAAATCTAGATCAAAACTCTTAGGATATGTAGATGCTGGATACTTATTTGATTCACACAAAACTAGATCTCAAATGAGCTATATATTTACAAGTGAAAATACAGTTGTATCATTGTGTTCTACCAAACAAACTCTTGCGACCACTTCCTTGAATCATGCAAAAATTATAATAGTTTACAAAATAAGTTGAGAATGTGTTTGGTTGAAATCTATGACTCAATATATGGGTTATCTTCTTGTAAGAAGACTTCGACCGTATTATATGAAGACAATGCAACATGTATAGCTCAATTAAAGGAATGATATATCAAAGGAGATAGAACAAAGCACATTTCACTAAAAAAAATTTTCACTCATGATCTTTAAAAGAATGGTGGTATTAATGTTCAAAAAATTCATTTAAATAATAATCTTGTTGACTTATTCATCAAAGCATTATCTATCTCAATATCTAAAAGATTAGTACACAAAATTAAGATGCATCAGCCCAAAGATCTATAATGATATTGTGAACAAGGAGAGTGTATAAGGAACGGTATACTTTTTTTCTTTCACTAGAGTTAGTATTTTCTATCTCAACATCTAAAAAATTAATACACAAAATTGGGATGCATCAACCCAAAGATCTATAATGATATTGTGAACAGGAAGAATATATAAGGAACAATATACTCTTTTTCCTTCACTAGAGTTTTTTTTTCCCATTAGGTTTTTGCTAGTAAGGTTTTAATGTGATATACTCCTTATACAATGAACATCTAAGGAAGAGTATTATAAATTCATCTATTATTATAGATGTCCATTTAATCTCTTAACTCCCAAATTCATTAAAGGTTTATTAAGTCTTCTAGATATATGTGTTTAGTATTTATAGGAGATCAAGTTCATAGTGTATATTCAATTATGTACCTAAGTTAATGTGAATTATGTATTAGAAAAATGTGATACATTATTAATGTATCTAAATGAGTGTGCTTCGTGAACGAGGTATTAAATATAAGGGTATGGATTTAGCCATCTCTTAAACCTATTTATATCCCACATGGTTATGTCTTGAGAGAGGCATCAAAACTTAAGTGAATGAGAAACATTTTACCTACTTTTTTCTCACTAAAAAAAATTCTCTCTTACTCTTATCAAATTTTTGATATTTCATTAGTTTTATAATATTTAAAATCATTTCTCATCTATGTAGATCTACACACCTATATTTATAAGCAATTTGTTTGGCACTACTTTTTTCTTAAAATAAGTAGTTTATTATTTTTAAGAAAAAGTACTTTTTTAAATTTTTGTAGCATTTTTGCCTCTTAAACATGTTTTTGCCTAATAGAAAATGTGAAATATTTTTTTAAAAAAAATAAAGTGTTATGATACAAAAGCGTTTATTGTCTTTTTACAAAGAATTTTTATCTATTGTTGATGTTTAAAATATTATTTAGATTTTTCTTTTGACTGATGTTTTATTATATAAATCATATTATATTCTGCTTTAGATTATCAAAGTCTTTCCTTCAGTCATACAGAAATTACTTTTAGTTAAACACTAATAAATATTCTAAAAAGGTGTTTTATAAAAATAACTGTTTTTTAAGCCACTTCTCAGAAAGTGATCGGCTTTTGATTCTGAAAGCCTTATAATGTTTGGAAAAACTCATTTTTTCACATTTTATCTAATCAAAGGACTTCACCCATTAAAAGGTTGGCTTAAATCTGTTGACGAGAAAAAATAAAAAAATAAAAACGTGAAGATATTCTTGGGTCGAAGACGATTGATCTATGGACCGCAGGCCTCGGGCATTTTTGGCATAGCTGGAACCATCTCTACGCAAGAGTTAATTCCTTGAGGGTCTGTTCTTATCAGTATTTTAAAAATTAAATTCCTCATTGAATTAGAGTAAAAAAATATTTTATGGTTTAATGATTTGATCATGGTTGAATCAAAATTAAATCATTTTTTAATATATATATATATATATAATATAAATATATATATAATATTTTATAATTAAATTAATATATATTGCAATATAATATTTGATATAAATATAAGTATTTGAAAATATAAAAATTAATTAAAGTATTTCATATATGATAGTAAATTTTTATGAAATGGGTTGAATAAAATCTAATAAATATTATAAATTTCTATCTCAAAATGCCAAAACTATGATTTAGAAAAAAATAAGAAATTAATTTTTAATCAATTTAGTGTCTAATTATTCAATTTTTACTAGCTTTTTACTAATTTAATAATTTTTTAACCAATTTTTTGCCCAGTTGATTTTTAGAGTTAATTGGATCAAAACCATAGACAATTTATAATTTTTCAGTCTAACCAATTAATTTAATTTAATTTTCTTAACTATGATTTTAATCTCTTCACCTACTTATTGACTTATAACTATCTGAGACTAAACACAAAAAAGTGACTATCAACTCACTGAGTCCATTACTCCTCCAATTTTGGATATGTCATCCTCATCTTTGGGCTCTGCTAGTTGGATACTTTAGCCAAAATTACAATGCTTACCAAAAGAAAAATTCTTGTTCTAACATTAAGAAATTAACATAGATAAGAATTTGAATATATTACTGTATGTTTAATTACACATTATATGTTTACCCACCACTAAAATAACCCTTTAAGGTTGCATGGCAATTGGCATGGTATTAAAATTTCACCAAATGAACTTCATTAAGCTATGCCACCTTTGAAACTTCATTAAGTTAGTGATACTTGCTCATAAGCGTTAGCTCATTTGGTAAGTAAGGATAATATCTTTCTTAACAATTTAAGTTTGATTTGTTTGGGATTGTAATCTTAAATACACCTTACATGGTGGAGTGTTCCTTTAAAATCATTAGGTGAAAAAATAATTCAAACAAAGTTCCGAGAATTTGGGATCTCTATGAAGAGAATCTTCTTTCTAATTACCTTTTTGGTTTTACCTTGGAAGAACCCAATTTTACTTATCTCCACTAAGAAGGAAAAAAAAAAAAAAATCTTGTTAGAAGATTGGCTGTACAATGAGCTTCTTTATCTTTAATTTGAGACTTTTGTGATAAAAATGTGTTTCCCCTTTTAAACCCTATTCATCCTCTTTATTCGATTCTTATTCTTCTTCCATATATTATCACAAGAAAGAGAAAAGAAACTTAAATAAATTTTGGGGCAGTGGCGAAGGATGGTCACCATTACAAAGGAGAAGGCATCAGATCCTTCAAAATTGATGACAAAAGAGATCCTGTTCCTTCAACAACTGTTTGGTTTGCAAAGGATGAAAACACAAGCTAAGTCACAAACTCTTGAATCTGGGATCTACGGTCTCACTAAGAAAAAGAAACAACCATTGCAGGTTAGATCATCCGCGCAACATTGTTATTGTCCGATAGAATATATTTGCTGCAAATTGCCATTCGGTTTACCCTTCAGTAGACAAGAGGAGCTTAGCAAAGAAATAACTAGAGAGTAATAAGATTTAGCCTCCACATGTTTCTAATATCATTTTTTTCCCAATGACATAAAGGTTTATCTTATAATAAAAAGTGAATTTAAGTATATTTATCTATTTCTTCAACGGAAGGAATTTAGCTTTTCGAACCTGTTTAAAAATAGTAAGTGGCCCTTTAGCAAACTTATTGGAAAATTTGTGTTAAATAAGAAACTTCAACTTACTATCACTAAAAATGTTCATGGGATAGCTTAAGTTAAAATTTAACCTAACTCGATACTTGAACTTATCTTAAACGAATTTTAAAATTAAAACTCGTTACCCAACCTGATTTATAATCAGGTATGATTAGGCTAATATTTATTTTTAAATTTATTATTAAAATTATAAAATAATCTTAAAAAAAGAAAAAAAATTTATAAATTCTTATAAAATTATATTTTATATTTAAAAATTAAAATTTTTATATAAATTTTTATAAAAAATATTTTTAAATTTTTTTTCTAATATGACATTTAAGACTTGTAGCCCAATCTACCCTTAAATTTTCTTTTTAATTTTTAACAGTTGGCTCAACCTGATCCAATTTGGCTGGATAAGGACAAATACGCGGGGCCTTTGGACCTGGTGAATACCATGAGCCGTGACCTTGGCATCTCAATCGAATGTAGATTAGCAATTTGAACCCTCTAATTTCTTTCTTTTTTTCCCTTGCAATCTTAGTTATTTATTTTTTTATTTTGATATTTTTATTCAAAAGAAAATAAAATATAAGATAAAAATAATCTTCTAATTTTTATGCACCAGATTTATCTAATAAAAATTAAAAGATTAATTTCATTCTACATTTTATCTTCTTCAAAATAAAAGAAATGGTTTAAAAAAAAAAAAAAGAGATAATGGACAATCCAGATGCTTCACAAGCTAGGCCGCTTGCCGCAGCAGGGGATCTACTTGCCTAGCTGCACTGTGTAACTCACGGTTTTATCGACCCACAATAGCGGTAGCTTGGTGTTCCCATGATTCAGGTGATCGACCCTCTCACTTTGTGGGGCTGTGGTCCCCTATTTCTTTTTTCATTTTGGAAAAAAAAAGGGAGAAAAAAAAAACTTGCTGCTCGCTCACCCGTTAAACGATGCGTCGATGCCTCCAACCTTTAGTTATCTCACGCATCAATCCCCCCTTCGGTGTTCAAAGACCAGATCGAGTAGCTACAGTGGCAAGTCAAGTCGGGCCTCCAAGTATTCCTCATTACAAACATCCTCGCCATCGTTCATATTTGTTGTTGGTTCCCAAAATAATCTAGCAGAGGAAGAGAATAACCCAACCGTTGATTCTCCTAATTTTACCTTTGATATTTACCCCATAGTGAATGGATTGAAAATCCCATTTTGTGTCTGTTCACAAGTTAAATCACAAGTTTTCTCATTTTGATTAATATGAATATCGCTTATCCTTTGAGGAAAAGAAAATGAATCTATTTGCATCTTTTTCTACTAAATTAAGAAAGGCTTAAAAAGAAGGAGAAAATTAAGAAAGTCGAAATCTGTCACCACCAAATGGTTGATATGTCAATTGAAACTTTCGTGTGGCGTTTGCCATCTCTCAAAATCTCTTAATCAGTAATTTTGTTCTTATTTAAGAGTAGGGTACAAGAAGAAATGGGTTAGGTGCGTGACACAAATTTCACCAGAAAGCAGCATCAAACTGTTCCCGTGACCTTATAAACCATAGCCTTTATTGTGTTTAGACCCTCACTGACTCTTTCTAAGCTTTTTGACAATGGCTTGAATTAAATGCAATGCCCTGTTTTCACAAGTGCTTTTCTTCCCAATTTCTGCTAAGCTTTCCAATCCAGCAATATTGATTGCGAGATGCAGGTGGACAGTGACAAGATCACAGAATTTCAATTTGAATTCGTATTCTCTTTTCAATCTTTATTGACGTCCCAGACGACACAGACATCTTATTAAATACAATGTCCAACCTCTGCTCATTTCTCATGCTTATCATAAAGACTCTCGTCCGCTACATACGAAGCAGAAATTACTTCTCTGAAAATTTTGTAAATATAGACGGGAAAATTTTTAAGTAAATTCTAGTAATAAAATAAATATTTTTTATATATATTTACATTTGTTTTGTAATTAACTTAATCTACGTAGTTTTTTTATAAGCAATTCTTGAGTAAGTTATGTAGGTCGGGTTGGGATTAATTCTATGGATCAAAGACAAGGCTTAGCGCATGAATTGTCAAAAGAAAGGGAACTTAGTTTTCCTTTTTTGAGGATTGACAGTAATTGGCAGAAAATTTTTCAATGAATTTCATCGTTTATAGTATGATAGAAAACGTTTACACAAGTCCATGTTTTGCTGGATTTAGATACAGTTGTTTATTTTGTCTTATCCCTGAAATGTATAGCGCATTCAGACCAGATTTCAACACCTAACGGTTATACACCCTGAAACATTTTCTCTACTTCTTCAAAGGGCATGTCTAATGACATGGACAGAACTGCTGGAAAAAAGAATCAGAGAAACTTTAGAAATATTTTTAAGGTTGTAGAATCAAGTGAATACTGAAGATTAGTTTATCTGTAGAATTATCAAATTATGTGTCCACTAAAACAGCGAAATTAATGAAAAGGAGAACAAAAGAAAGTCTCTTACATTTTTACTCTACGTAAGTAACTTTCATATTCTAAGGAGCATAAACAACTTGATGGGAAAACCAAATGCAGCGGACTCCGCGATTCATATCTTTTTTCCTGTCCTTTTCTCTTGCATCTTCGATAATTCTAGTGTAACACATCTAGATTCCAGAATCATAAATTGGAAGAGAAAATTTGTGTGAAAACAACAGAGGAAAGAAACTAGAAGTTGGAAGCAGAAGAGGAGTGAACAACCTTATTCTGTTTTCCAGTAAGCCAAAGTAGAGTTCTTCTCGCAAAAGAGGGTGCCCTGCCCTGAGAATCCATACTATAACAGCTCTGGTTTTCCTCATCATTTTCCATCTCAGATTTCCCATTCTTGGCCTTCGAATCATCCGTTGCAACCACGTTACCCTGCGCTGAGAATCGAAACGAAACAGCCCTTCTTGGTGAATCTGCCATTGCATTTGGCTTTTCTTTCTTTCCCCGAAGCCATATCTTTGAAATCGAAAAACTCTCTTTTCTGCTTCTCCCAGTACTTCCAATCCCAGAATTGTCAACACTTCTAGTTGCATCAAAACCTGTGAATTTGAAATCTCTCGTGGACTCAGAGTCACACTCTGACATCGCAATCCTGCGTCCTGGCGTTAAAGGCAAAGGAGGTTTCTTACTTGAAAGCTTCTTAATCGCGGCTCTGACGGGTACCTGAAGCGAAGAATTCTCGTCCATAACATAAGCGAAGGATCCCATTGAAAAACACCTTCTTGCCTCTGCCATGTCAGCACTACTTCCTTCACCACCACAATCCACGTTCCTGAACTTTCCCAGCTTAACAGTAACCACTTTCTCATGTGATTCCCCAACTATAGTCTGATCATGATTAATATGATTGATATCTGAACTTAAATCAACCAATTTGTGTGATAAATCTATATGGGTTAATCCAAGTTCGTTGTCTCCAATCACAGAACTAGTCCTACCAACGGTACTCTCTCTTTCTGGAACAATCTCTCTAGAACTCTCACTCCCAGATTCTAAAACAAAGACAAAAGGAGAGAAGGAAGTATTGGCTGGAGAGAAATCAGAGAGCAAGCAAGCTCTACAAAGAGGGCAAGTAGAGTGGGACAAGAGCCATGTATCTATACACTCCATGTGAAAGGCGTGACTACATTTGGGTAACAATCTGAGCTTATCCTCAGCTTCAAATTCACACAAGCACACAGCACAATCAAATGGGTTCTTCAATCCTATGATGGCTTTGTAATGGAAGACAGGGAGGGTGGTGTCTATGAAGGACTGGTCAACCCCAGCATCGTGGAGGTGGAACAGTTGCTGCAATTGCCCTTGAAGAGCAGTCACATTGTCCAAGTCATCTGGGTCTCTGCGTTGAGGTCTCCAAAGGAATCTAACGAGGAGGTGGAGCAACCCAGAAACGAAGAAAACAATAGCCAGAATTATAATGATAAGTAGTATACTTGGACTCACCTTGTCGTTTAAATTGATGAAACCATATTCACCAGATCCAACATTGGGTGGCGAAGGTGGGTGTGGCTGAGAGAGAAAGAATGATGGTTGCTCTGGAGGAGGCACAAAGGCTTCGTCTTTTACTTGTAGAAGAGTTCTACATCTAGCCATTTTGCAGCGTTAGAGAACTCACCAGAAATTACGACTTTCGAGTTGAATCATGCTGTCTGAAGATCTCATCCCATCTGGTGCCACAGAAACGATGAGACTGAATGAAGATTGAAGAACTCAGATTCAGCTTTCCCAGCGCAGCATATAAGCAACCCTTTTGATGGAGACAACGGGATATTACTTAACTCTAATTTGTTTTTACTGTAATTTGATCATAAAAGTCAAAGAGAGTCGAAGAAAGAGAGACTGGGCAAAGAAAAATCAGACGCGTCGGTCTAGAAAAAAATCCAAAACAGTGCAAAAATTAAAATGACATTAGAGAATTTAAACTTGTACGGAGTTAAAATTTTAACCGCTCAATTATGCTTTATGATATTATAATTATTAAAAAAGTATTTACATAATTTTTAAGATAATTATTTGAATTTTGAAGCCAATAATGAACAACTCCACCTCTTGAAAATTAAACTCGAACTAAGCCTGTAATTAGCTAAAAATTACCCAGTCTTGGCCTTGACCCACAAGCCAAAAGCTGTCAAAATAGTAATACCATCCATGGTAAAACGTTTTAATTACGATGATTTCATCAAACGCAAGTCCTGCTGGTTTACTTCTAAGAAACCTCTGCATCAACCCCGAGGCCTAATTAATGCACCTAAGCTTAAAATAATATTTATTGAATGTAAGTTTGTGATTTGGCAGATACATGTCCAATAAATAACGTGCATTTGGTTTGATTTGGAATTTTGAGCCTTGTAAATTTTTCCATTTCCCCATAGTTGAAGTTTCTTTTGAATCTGATCACATTCGTTTTAGCTCTTCTGTTCCATTTCCAATCCCAAGCCTTAACACAGAGGTCACTTGAATAGGACAGAAAAAACGAAGGTGCAGGAGACAGACTCACGGAGTGTGGGAGGGAGAAAGGACATCTGGAAAAACTAGAAGAAAGAAGCATGGGATACAGTGTATGGAAAAGAAGGAGAAAAAAAAAAGGAAGCTCTTTGGACTCCAAAGCCTGACAAGTGGCCCTCTTCTAATCTTCTTTTCAACTTTTTTTTTTTCCCTCATGGTGGGATTCTGATACTGACTTTCCGTGCTGCATAAAACGGAGTCAATAATACAACAAACACCAAAGTGGGAGAAGGGTTTTCCTTTTCATGTTTCTACAATGAGAACACTCGTACTTTGCTTAGGGACACTTGAAAATTCAAAACAACTGTAAATGAATGAAATAGAATCGAAACACAAAAGTTGTAATAAAGATAATGATAAAGGGTGGTTGTACTCTCATGGATTGGTCGTTTTTCATATTCTTCGTACCAAAGGATACAACAACATCATCTCGAGTCCCAACAGACATCATTACATCAAGATGTATTTCATTTTCTTTCCTTATTATTTCCCACTTTGTAACAGTTGCTAAATAATAAAGACATCAGTCATTTACGAAGGCTGAAGTTTTGGCTGAGATGTGGCTACTTTGAATATTGTACATGTTTTACATGAGCAATATACAACTTAATCTGGGTGGTTGTCCTCCTAGGGGATGATGTGTGAATGTTTGTTAATGTGAACAGAGAGAATCTCCATATATGCTTGAGGTTGAGGGAGATTAACGAAGCTTCTTTCATGGGTTTTAAGGAAAAAGAAAGGGAAGTGGTAGAAGCACCAAGGCAAATTGAGTCTTGGGATTAGGAGTTTGCTGGGCTTAGCTTCAATGTTAACGGCTGACGTGAAACCCCATCGTCCCAAAAGTTCCCTCGTGGAGATGAGTTTAGCAATAAAGCATAATATCCCAAAATGGCCATTAGAAACGGTATACAAAGAGTAATTAACGGTGAGAAAAAGATAATGGTTGGACGCATCTAGCAAAGTAATTTGAAATGTGTCCTACGACATTTTTATTTTACCTTAAAGAGAGACTTCTTTAACAATAATCCTTTTTCCGCTTTTTCTGTGATTTAGCCTGTAAAGGCTAAAATAAAGCAAACCATTAGGTTCTAGATGATAATGTTTGATACCTATATTGAAATAGTGCGTGTTTGGAATCCCGTTTCAAAATCACGTTTGTGTAGAAGCAATAAATTATTACTTCCTTGCAAACGTGGTTTTGAACCTCCCAAAAGCAGAACCAAACACACCAATAGACAAGCGGATCATTCGCCCAAGCCTTGTAAGCTAGTTTGGATTTGGATCTTATATTTTATGAAATTGAAAGATCAATTGAAAAAAAAAAAGATAAATTTAATGTATATGAGATAAGTGATAGACTGCATATAGATTCTATATGCATTGTGAGTATGTGTGTTTTTTATTTTCCCCCTAAGAATTAACACATCAATTTTTTAAAGAACTAAGAGAATTTAAATTCTTTAAAAAAAAAACAAAGAAAAACATAATAGCACACAATGATCATTTCTGTAATTTCCTAGATTTGTTATCAATTCAATTATAGGACTTTTTTGTGACAAGAGAGGCCCAGAGACTTTAAAAAAAAATTATATAGTTATCATAGAAGGTAAAGAAACTTTTTTAAAATCATCAGCAATAAGAGTACTCAAACTTTGAAGAGACCTATCGAACTCCTGGATTTTTTGTGAGAGAAATAAGTTATGTAATTGACAATCCAGTCCGCATATTGATTGCCTTCCCATAAAATAAAGCTGATCTCCCATTTCATATTTATCTTTTTTTTAATTTTTTTAGGGAGGTGGTTGAAATTGAATAAAAGACTTTTAATAATAAGGTTTTAATTAGTAGAGTTTGAAGAAATCATGGTATTAAATTATTAATTGCCCATTTTCGAAAGTGAGAAAATCTCTCTCTTGAAAAAGGTAAGAAAATTTCAAAGATTATGATTGTAGTCTTTTGTTTTCTAACCTTACTTAAAATAGTAAATACGAATAGATGGTCTTTTATTGGTGGAGGGTTGAGATAGAGGCACCTTTATAGAGCGTAAAAGACGGAGAATTTATATTATCGGCGACTTATAACGTTGACATGGACAAAAGCAGCTGAAATTTGTACGGGGAAGGAAAATGATTCTTTTTTCATTATTTAATAATTTTTATCTTTTTTTATTATTTTTTAAAAACATAAATACAAAAATTATTTTTTATAGTTAAAATAACTTTTTTAATTCTATTTTCCATTTTATTCTATATACCAAACCTTACACATTTGAAAAGTTAAAAAAAAAATGCTTGTTACACATTTTAAAATTTTTAAAATTATAGTGTGTGTGCGCATACGCAAACTTTACTCATTTTAAAAGTTTTAAAATTCTCATATATATGCTTTTTTAATTCTATTTTATATTTCATTCTATATACCAAATAACCTTTAATAAAAAACAATCCTCACACATTTTGAAAGTTTCAAAATTCTTATGAGAGTGTGCACTACATATTTTAAAAGTTTCAAAATTCTCAAATATGTGTACCTATAAATTCATTCATTTCAACGACAATGATAATAATTACATAAATCTCATATTTAATAATATAAGATAAATATTACATAAATCTCATATTTAATAATATAAGATAGATGTCCATATTCTTGTTGAATTTATAGGTAGCTAAAAGATTTTTGGGGTCGCAACAAGGCCAATAATATCTTTTTCTTTAAATATCATATGTATTTTTTTTTTAGCTTGAATTTTCTTCCATTTTAAAAAAATTATTTAAAAGAGAGAAAGAGATAGAAGAGATGGGCTACACATCGGTGGGGCTCAATCCATATCTCTTTCTCTTTCTAACAAATCCTTTTGGTGGACAAAAGAGAATTTGCTGCCATTTTTCTCTTTAATAAAATAGAGTCCTAAACTTGTATACCAAATAGTAAATTTAGAGTAGGGATATGGATAATATCAGTAGTTCAAATATTTTAATTAAGGCACTAAAAACAAAGAATCCTAAACTTCAAAATCAATCAAAATTTTAAAAATCAAACCAATTATTGACTCGTAATAAAGAGTAATCCATCAATCACTAATCCAACCATAGTTGAATTAACATTGAACTTTTTTAAAAAAATTATATAAAAAATATAAATATATATATTTTTACAATATTCAAAATACATTTAAATAGTTAAAATATAAAAGTTTGTTAAAACATTTTTTATATGATAACAAAACTATGTAAAATTCGTTGGATGGATCTGTGGAGCATTATAAATTTTCACCACAAAATGCAAAAACTCTAATTTGATCAAAAAAAATTTCAAAAAAATGTAAAACCTTTTTAATGCCTAAACCGACTAATTTTTATCTTGACTAGTTTTAAGAGTCGAATAAATTATAACCACAATTAGTTTACTAGTGTTTTAGTCAAACTAACTAGTACAATTTGGTTTTTTTATCATTGGAATCAAGAACACACCAAACACCCTCCTAAAGGGGCGACATCAAAGGAGAAGAGAGGTAGAGTGCGAAAGATAAATGGAGGAGAGAAGGACAATTACCATCTAGACTTACTTGTTTGGGCAGAGAACAAGAGAGAAGCTAAGAGCACAAAGGGACAAGGAGAAGGAAAAGCTTCTCATTCCTCCTTAAAAAATTATCATTATTTGTATTAGTGATTATATTTGAATTCAATTACTTTTCTTAAATTTTTTTACCAAAAATAAAACAAACTAATAATAGATATTGCCACATGTCAATTGTTATAAGAATGTTAAAAAAAAAAACTCAAATGATAAATATTAGGTAAAAAGTCTCTTATTTCACATCTTTAACTAACTCTAATTAGATATGATAACTCCAACATGCAACTAATTAATCATTTTAATTCAGTTTTATTATGACTCTACTAATTTCAATCAATTGATAGTTAAGTAGGTTGCTTTATTAGATAAACATTTTAAGTGTTGATTTTAATTGGCAGATTTATAGTTATCTATTAACCCATTATTCATTTCATTAGTCTTTATTACCACACATCCCTTTTCTCTTCTTAGAATAATCTAGATTAGCATAAAATATAATGTTATAATTTAATAAAATATATGATGTATTGAAAAAATAAAATAAAATATTGTTGGCACCAAAAACTATGTGGGCTAAATCAAGCTATAGGCTTACAATTTGAGCCATTTTAGGCTAAATCAATAGAAAATATTAGTTGGATCAGGCTTTATTTAGTAGATTTGATACTAAGTTAGACTTTCAAAAGGTAAAAATAGGCTACAACATCTTTAAGCTATACTAAACCCTTTAGAAATTTTGAATTTAACAATCCATTACCGTGCAATTGAAAAATAGGAGGATAATTGCTTGAATTAAAAGAAATATTACCTAATTAACTACTTTCCAATAAAGTAAGGATTAAACTTGCAAGTCATTAATTGAATCAACTACAAATGAGAGAGGGCTTGTAAGTTGACCAAGTCAAGGAAGATGAAGAATATAGTTGAAAGCCCATAACCCTAAACTTTTGGGGAATGGATATTACGGTCAACTAACATGGCAATTATTCAACAAATAACTAATTAGTATTATCAAAAAGAGCTAACGTGGCACCCATGTGTGAAAAAATTGTTAGCCAGGATCCTATATTATTACATAGGCCAAAAAATTACAAAGAGGTGGCAAAAAATTTTGGTAAGGATAACGGTCAATTTTAGGCTTATAAATACTTATGTGTACTAAGTTTATATCTCTCTCTCTCGATATTTGATCAATCAAATACAAATTTTCACATTTCATTTCTTTATATTTATACTTTTATATTAATGTTCTTAATTTCCAACACTTATTGCTTTCTTTATAGCTTTTTATCACTTTCTTATTTTCTTTATTTTAGTAGGTAGCTGTAAGTGTTAGTCATTTGTAATCCAATCTTTAAATTAGATGCTTCCTTTAATAACCTAACAACCCTTAGCCAAGGAACAAAGTCCTTTCCATAGCATATCACTTGAAAGTGGGAACTATGTGAGTTAGCTAATCTATTTAACTAATCATCTAAATTTGCAAGCAAACAAAATTCACACCCCTAGTGGGACAAGAAAAAGAAATCTCACTTAAGTTCTCATCACTTGGTCATGACTACAAGTGGCACAAGCACTTGTAGTTAGGAAAAAGCTTAAGTGATATAGATATGACTTAGGAAAAGAAGAATGGTAGTTGCAAAACTTCTTACCTTTAGGCTTCTTAACCTATTATGGTGTCAAGTTTAGGCATGACATCTTCACCATGTGTGACACTAGCAATTGTAGGACAACTTGTGACCACAACATCACCATCACCTATAGGATAGGCAAATCTAAATATAGATGAGATAGCTTAATATAGCCAGTTAATGGTTATGACAACATTTTACATTTGTCAGCAAATCAACATGGGACTTAACAACCTTATGTATTAGATGTCATGGTAACTTACTAAGACTGTCAAGCTAATGGTACACAATGAGGTGCATAGTATTTGTGGACAAGGGCAAAGGCAAATGCAAACTAAAGAATAGTCTACATCATCATTGAATGTTGGTGGATATTGTTTGTGGACAAGAGCAAAGGAAAATGCAAACTAAAGAGTAGTTTGCATCATCATTGAATGTTAGTCAGCCCATTCCACATTCAAATCTAATCATGAATGTCTTTATGGTCACAAATCCAAGTAGCCTTAGGGGGCAAGCATGGAACAAACTAGCACCACACCCACTATTGCATTACAAATAAATACATATGGCTAGGAGACTACCAAATACTCCAAGTAACCCTACTTTAGTTTTATGTTTCATCTAATCCTTTGTTTGCTAGTCTTATCCCATAAGGGAACCTTTAAGGTGCTATAGCATATCCTACCACCATTTATTGGTTAGCTTAATCAAAGGGACTAGGAAATTTTGTTAGTAAGTAGCAATGGAATCTATTTCCACCTTTAATAGTTAATCAACCAATTTATTTACTAATCCCAAAGTAAACTATCTTTTAACAAGTGAGCCTAGTTCTTCCACCATGAAAAACTATTTATAAGGCATCTAATGATTTATCTAAAGAGTAGCCATGAAATCCAATTCCACCTCCTATAGTTTACTCATATACCTAATCATCCTAAAATAGCCGAATGGTTATTAGATGATTTAAGCTCATTTTGTACCACCAAGGTAGATTGGTCCAATTTCAATTCAAATAACAAATCTTAATTAACTAGTAGTTATGCACCCAAGCATGCAATAACTCAGTTCATTGACCCCAACATGATTGTTGAGATGATAAGAAGACATTTTAGCATGTAATTAAGGCCTCTTGATAGGCTTGTTTACAAAAAGCCATATCCTAACTGGGTTAATAGAATAGTACTCTTGCTAAAAGATTTTAAAACTCCTAATTTCTCTACTTTTTTGGGTGAGGATGGTAAGTTGAGTATGAAGCATATAGGTAAGTTTACTACCTAATGTAGTAATTCCAATCAGAATGAATGTTATAAACTTTAATTATTTCCTTTGTGTTTAACTTAAAACTCTTTTACACGGTATTTATCCTTGCCACTTAACTCTATACAAAATTAGGTAGATATGAAAAGACTTTTCATAACAAGTTTTATAGGCCATAACCCGAGGCCACTATAGCTAAAGTTATGAACTTGAAACAACAAATAGATGAGCTTGTAGTTGACTTCTTAAAAAGATCTAGAAAGTTAAAGGTAGATGCCACATGCAATTCCCAAAGCCAAAATATATCACCATAATTGTGGATAACACGCATCCTCAGTTGAGAGAAAAATTGATAATCTAAGAATGCTTACACCTTACTTGATTAGCAACCAAAGCCACTCGAATTAAGCAATTCCTTCTAGAGAAAGAGTAAAGGAGAGCCAATTGAGGAGTAAGAGGTCAACCTGTGGACTATGTTGATGATCTTAGAGGAACAACTAAATACTAGGAAGAACAATTAGTTAATGTCCTAGCAGTAGAGATTCTGAGGGGCGAGCCATACTTTTGCCTAACTTTAAAGCCCTTAAAAGAGAAAGAAATTATAAAATAAGAAAGTAGTGAAAAGTATCTATTCAATATCTCCAAAGCTAATCAAAATTTTGATCATTTGCTCAAAGACAAGTAAATCAAGCCGCTTGATGAACATAAAATTCCACCTGCTAAGGAGCTTAAAAACAAGAAGTATTGTAAGAGGCATCATTCTTTTAGTCATGCTATTGTTAAATGTATTGTTTTCAGGAATGTAGTCAAAAAGTATTAAGGGATGGTAGATTCAAGATAGGTGATAGAGGTGTAGTCAAGATGACAGTTGACATTAATACCTTCCTATCTATCTTTACTAATATGGTTTTAGCATCAAGCTCACCATTTAACCCATTAAAAAATAAATGGAAGTAGCCAATGCAAAAATAGTGAAAGGTCAAAAAAACAACGCCAAAGTTTAATAGAGATAACAGGCAAGTGACAACACCATTTAAATAAAATTCATCATTCATAAACCTAGTGTGTTTGACAGGTTGTAAAGTCCTACATAAAGAAAGAGCAATAGCATGTTTGATAAGCTACAATTTCCTAGAGCAAATGAAAAGCCTATCAAGAAAAGAAGAGACAAGTGGTAGAATTCAATATAAAAAAAAAAAGGTTCTACTTTAAGAATAACTGTTCATAATGATGAATAGCTAAAGCTCTAAAAGATGCTTAATCCAAAAACTAATGTAGGAAAAAATAGTGTTTACTTAATTAATATATTGTAAAGAAGCCACAACAGTAATCCTAGCCAGTTGCTTTGACTTGTACTCAAAATAGGTGAAGACAAAGGTAGAGCCCTACCCAAAAGTTTAAATAGATGTTTTAAAATGCTGGTGGAAGCTAAAAACATTACTAAAGAAGAAGTATAATCACTTAAAAAGGTAGATGTTCCTAAACCTAAATTTAACCTATTAATTAAAGCTAAGATAAGCTTAAAGGATGATAATCTCTTAGATAAAGATGATGTTAAGACATCTTTAGTTGATATTAACATCATTAGCATCATCCCAAGCAAGTTTTAGGCATATGCATGACAACTAAAAGCCTAGAAGGAGATATTTTATCGAAGAAGCAAAATAGGCAACATTATTAGATAAAAAGGCCCTTGAGCTAACCATGATACAATTTGAGAAACTCTTAGAGGCTATGACCAAGTATTTAAAACCTCTGTATATTAAGGCTTACATCACTAATAAGCTAGTCACTGGAGTATTTATGGATGGAAGAGCTATTATAAACATGATGCCCATCAACACATTGAAGAAGTTGGGGAAAACAAATGTAGAATTGGTTGCTACTAACATAAGGATGACTAATTTCATAGGAGAGGCAGTAGTTGTTGTAGGAGTATGGGTAGCTAATATAAAAGTAGGATCTAAAACATCTAGCATAACATTCTTTGTCATAAATGCCAAACCTACTTATTCAATGCTATTAGGTAGGGATTAATTTCATTCTAATTAATGCATCCCCTCTATTTTGCATCAACAGTTCATCTTTTGGGAAGGTAATTTTAACACCCGGTTTGTTGAAAAGGACTAGAAATGTATGATTTTTTAAAGGAAGTCCCCTAAAGTAAGGGGATAGCAGCAAAATAAAATTAGAGTGATAATCTAGACCCCTAAAAATAAGAATTGGATGCTTGAATTGCTTGGAAACCCAAACCATAATAGTTAAGAAAATTTGTGAAACCAAGTTGGGGCATTTTTGTCATTTTTAAAAATTTTTAAAAACTCACACAGAGAATTTTTAAAAGAAAAATTTATTTTTTCGAGATTCTCAGATGCCCTAAAAATTATGAGAACCCTTAGAACAATTAAAACCCCTCCGGTGAATGATTTTAGCAAATAGTTAACTAAAACTTTGATCGAATAATTCAAAATTATTTTAAATTTAATTTAGGTGAAACCAAAAGCAATTTATTAGTTAGAGGATCTAAATTTTATGATGGAAAAGATTATTCTTAAAAAGGAGTTGAAATGAGGCCAAACAGATAACCTATGGTTTAGGGACTAAAATGAAAAGTTGAAAAAGTGGATAACTTTACCTTTTTATTCATAAATCACGTCCAGCCACTTTACCTTCATTCTCCACGACCTGAAGTAGCTCCAAATAGATCTAGAATGGCGTCCAAAAGGGGGAGGAGAGAGAAAGAGAAAGAAGGCAAAATAGGTATGAAAATTTATAAAATTTCATGTTCTTGTCTTCATAAATTGTATTCCCCTCTCTAAACCCTTTCTAATGATGGTTTTATCTTATTGAAAGGAGCATGTTCATGGCTAGTCTCTTGGAGGAAGGGGAGAATTTGAGAAAACTCTTAATGGCATAAATTTCTCCATGAAATAAGGAATTAAACAAGGTAAGGCACTAATTAAAATGTATGCTCTTTCCTTATGCTTTTCTCCTTTGTTGGTTTAGCCATCCTAAAAGCATGTTAAAGGGAATATATTTGTGATTAAAACATGGTCAAATTAGAGGTTTAAAAGTAAAGGAAACAAGAATATGCAAGTAAAATCAATTAAAAGGCTTTAGGATTCAAGATATGGAAGCTAGGGATTTAATTGCACCTAGCCATTCTTCAAGCTCTCTAGGGATAATTTAACTTATGTAAGAGTATGAATGAGTTCTCAAGACACCTAGAAAGTCTTACAAGTGACCATTCCTTTAAAAAAAGTAAGCAAACTCTATAGGTCCAATTGCTCCCTTATGTCTTAGCCTAGACCACTTAAAGCACCTAAGAAATGTTTTAAATTTTTCTAAGGTTAGAAAGGGACTAAATATGATAGATGAACATTAGAGCTTATTGGAATGAATTTAAGAAGCATAGGTTATGAGATGGAGTTTTAGATTCCATTTTAAGACATTAAGAAGCAACTTGTATCTCGGCTCCTTGAAATAAAATTATGATGACTCCAAAGAGTCCAAATGGAGTCAAGAGACTGAAATTGAAAGAGAAAATGGAGCCAAGATCATAAATTCTAATAATTGATTCATTGTTCCTTGTATGGAGCCATTATGTAGTCATATGAGAAAATGAGCTTCCATAGAGTTTGCATAAAGCTTGAGCTTATTCCTATAATTGAAATATGTCCTATTTGATGTGTCTATGTCAAGAGAATTAAGTGTCACCTTGTTGTATGAGCTTGGCCAAAAAGGGGAAGAAGAGTTTAAGAGAAAAGTGTGGTGTCTTTGCTTTAAGGTAGCTCTCTAACCTTTCTTTCATGCATTGCTTAGATGTTTTCTTACTTTTGAGTGCTTATAAACGTATCTAGCCATTGCCTTCATGTTATGATACCATTATGTTTCTTAAAATGTACTTATGAATACAAAGTAGCTTGAATGAATTTGATTATACCAAAAGTCCTTTAACATGGGTGAGGATGAGCTAAAAGTCTCTAAGAATGGGTGAAATAAAGCTAAAAGTCTCAAGAAGAGTGAGGTTAAATCAAAATTCCCTTAAAAATAGGTGAGGCAAATCCAAAAGTTCCAAAAAAAATGGGTAAGACTGGACCAATGCCTTTAAGAGCCTATGTATGATATGCATGAGTTTCTATGATAAGGAAATACTTTATGTATGTTCACTAGTAGGTTGAATGTCATACATGCATTCTTTGACATGTATATATATCCATTATCTATGTTTGAAAAGGTAAAGAGCTATTGAATTTCTTTAAATCTCACTTCCCCCCCATAAATGTTTAATGATGTCTAGGTGAGCCAAATGGACTAAAGAATGGAGCCCAAATGTCTTGAAGCATGGTACTTTAACAAAGGAGTATACCAATAGGCATTTTAATGGCATTTTGATGTCAAGAATTGTATCCACATGATGTATATAAGATATAACCATTTGAACAAGTTTAAATGTATATAATTATGATGGGTAAATCAATCTTAAAGCTAAATGAATGTCTATGTTGGAGATTAACATCCTAGCACCCTTATGTTCATATGTATGAATGCATGTGGCATGGTGATATTGAGCTCCATGATGATTTGAACCATTTGGTAGACTTTCCTAGGCTATGTTTATGCTTTTAGACATGCTCAAGTGGTTGTAGAAAGATAAGAAGAGCATTTGGTACATAAACCCATTATGGACTTCAAATTTGACCAAATCTTGAGCTAAACCAAAACCTAACCAAATGGATGATTTTTTGTATGAAATTTGGCCAACAAGTAGGTCTCATCTAGAGTTTTTCACAAAGTCTAACATCACTTAATTTAGAGCTCTAGAGAATTTATTATGATTTTTCAAAGTTGGCCAAATTATGCAAAATTGGTATGTGTATTGTTCATATGGTTAGTTTGCTTCTCTATGTTACATATGAGTCAAATAAATTTCAATGCTCATAAAATTTTATAGCATAAATTAAACATCATAAGTTTTCTATAGCCACTGAGATCACCTCATTTGGAGCTCTGTAGAGGGAGAACCAAAATTTTTAATTTACAAGTCTAAGAGCTGTTTGAGAAATGACCTTAGTATTGTTCTATTACTTTTCATAAGCTAAATGCTTCTATCTTGGTTTGGAACCATCGTACCTATTAGTCAACATCTAGATCTTTTTATAAAGTTAACATATGCATGATTTCAATTTTTTTAGAATTAGTTATGAATTTTCAAAGTTTATATCAAAAACTTGTGACAACAACCTAAGAGCAAAACTAGTTCTCCTTGAATTTTAGTTACAAATCCTTGGTGTATGAGTTGAATTGGGATGTTTATGACTTGAATGGATATATTATGGATGGAAATTAATATTGATGAGTTCATATGGCCCATAAAGCCATGAATCATATATATGGCCTTCCTATTACGCAATTATTCCGTGCATAAGAATACATGCTTTCTTGCAAATATATTCTAATATATATGGGATATGTTGAGATAGCCTATGTGATGATTGTGTAAGGCCTAGTAGATTAAGGTGTTACAGGAATAAAATTGAAATTGTGTTAGCTAACAAAAATCCTTTTTAAGTTGATGTGTAGATGGTTTAGGCTATATTTTATTCTCAATATTTCATGCCCGTCAAACTGCCTAAAGATTATGAAGAAGGATCTTGGAAGTCTTATAACCTTACTTCTCAAGGTTTTAAGATGTTAACTCAAGCTAATAATTCCAACTCATAACTTATTATCCAACTAACTTATGAATCAACAACATAAAATAGTCAAAGACATTTTGGATTGACTAGTATTACTCATAGCTGAAACCAAAATTGAGCAACTAACCTTTGATATACTTAGAGGCCAAGAAGATAGCTTACAAATAGTAACAACCTATATAGAAAAAGAATTAGAGTCTCTAATCAGTTGGAAAGTCCCTAGCTTTGAGGCCCAAGATCCTTAGGTTGATATTAACTTAAGAACAGATGACAAACCTAAGTTAGCAAAAATCAGTGGTTTGTTAAGCGAAAAAAAAAACCAAAATCAGCTAATTGATCTCATAACACAATATAGAGACTATTTTGCCTAAGAATACCATGAAATGCCTAGGCTGCCTAGATAGTTAGTTGAGTATCGATTGTTGATTAAGAAATGGTTTAAACCACACAAGTAACTAGCTAAGAGATTTAGTCCAGAACTATTGCTAAAAATCAAGGAAGAAATAAAAAGGTTGTTGAAGGTAGGATTTATATATACAGCTAGATATGTTAATTAATGTAGTAACTAATCATGAAATTCTTACATTTATGGATGGATATTCAGGTTATAACTAGATTTTTGTAGCCAAATAAGACATCTATGAAATTGTTTTTTGTTACCCAGGTTCATTAAGTATCTATGAGTGGCTTATAATGTCCTTTAGCTTGAAAAATGCATGTGCCACATACCTATAAGTGATGAATGCTATTTTTCATAATTTAATCAGTAAATATATGAAAGTTTATATAGATGATGCGATGGTAAAATCTAGGATTTTGACCAACATTTAATTGATATGCAACAAGGCTTTAAAAGGATGAGATTTCATAACCTAAGGATGAATACAGCTAAATGTGTATTTAGAGTCTTAGCTAAAAATTTTCTTGGTTTTCTTATACATCAACAGGGAATTAAAGTTTATAAAAACAAAACCAAGGTAGTTCAAGGGGCAAGACACTGCAAAATAAAAAGGAATTATAAAGTTTGATTAGCAAAATAAACTTTTTAAAAAGATTCATGGCTAACTCAATTAGGAAGTTAAAAGCTTGCTTGCCTTTACTAAAGTTGAAAAACGCCGATGAGTTAGCCTAAGGAAAAGAACAAGAAGCAACCTTCGAGCAAATAAAAAAAAGCCTAGTTAATCCACCTATTTTTGTACCTTTTATGCTAGATAGACCATTAAAGTTCTATATCTTAGTGGCTAAGGAGTCCATCAACTACCTTCTTATGCAGGATACCGAAGATAGAATCGAAAACGCTATTTATTATTTAAGCCAATTATTAAATGATACTGAAACTAGATATACTCTAATTGAAAAATTATGTCTTTCTTTGTACTATGCATGTACAAAACTTGAATATTGTCTTCCACTAAAAAAAGTTTTAGTTATGTGCAAAGTTGATATAAAATAATATTTACTTAATATGCCTGTCTTACAAAGAAGATTAATGAAGTGGGCCATTTAGTTAAATGCTTTTACTTTAAAATATGTTCCACTTAGGGTCGTCAAAGGATAAGCCTTAACTGATTTTCTAACTCAACATCTATGTCTTGATGTTAAAGACCCTTAGGTAGAAGTTAACCAACTCAAACCTTGATTGTTAATGTTTGATGTTCCAGCTACAACAAAGTTGTTTGAACAATTAGGCCAAATACACAATTTTAATTATTGGATTCAGATTGTTGATAATGGGATATTCTCAACTAGTTATCAAAAAGCCTAATAGAGAATACAAAGGCAATAATCCTAAACTTTTACACTATTATGAAAAGGCTAGCATACTTATCTAGCAGTTTGCTAATGTAATAGTTATGCATATACCTAAAGAGAAAAACATCAAAGCTAATGATTTAGCCTAACAAACTTCTAGATTCAAACTTATTAAAACATATGATATTGCAACTATTGACCAACAACCAGCTGCTAATGATTGAGGGATGGAATTGATCAACTATCTAAAGAACCCTTCATCCCTAGTAGATTTTAAGCTTAAACAAAAGGCCTTAAGATATGTTTTAATAGATGATGATTTATATAAAACATATCATGAGGTTTTGTTGCTAAAATGCTTAGGCTAATTAAAAGCTTTGAAAGTCATGAGGGAAGTCCACGAAGGAATTTGTGGTTCTCATATATTAGAACTTAAGATAAGGTGGCCAATTCATAGACATGGTTATTATTGGTTAACCATTATGGCTGATTGCTTTAAATATGCTAAAGAATATAAAACTTGTCAACTGTATGGTCCCATTCAAAGGTTTCTCGCCGATGAATTATATCCAATTATTAAACCATAGCCATTCAGAGGATAGGCTATGGATTTGGTAGGGAAAATTCACCCTCCTTCATCTAAACGACATGCATTCATTATCATAGCAATAAATTATTTCATAAAATGGGTGGAGGCATAGTTAATGGTAAATATATCATAATTAGATATGATTAAATTTATCAAGTAACAAATTATTCATAGATTTGGCATTCCTCAAATAATCACAATTGATCAAGGTATGATTCTTATAGGGGATAAAATGGTGTCCTTTCTCAAGAATATGGTATTAAAATTATTCATTCATTTTCTTATTATGCTCAAGCTGATGGACAAGTAGAAGCTACGAATAAAATTCTAATTGACATGATTAAAAAAGCATTGTAAGATAAACTTGAAAGATAATGTGAAGTTTTATCTGAGGTACTGGGCTTATAGAAATTCTAAGTGCATAGCTACTGAGCTTACTCCTTTTTGGCCAACTTATGGTGAAGACACAATTTTGCCTCTTGAGATAACAGTAATATCCCTTTGAGTGGCAAAACAAAACAACTTATGACCAAATCAATACCATTATTTACTTTACATGGAATTGGAATTAGCCAACAAGGATCGACTAATGGCCCTTAATAGTATTCAATTGAACAAGATGAAAATGGGAAATTTGTATAACTAATTAGTCAAACATAAGAAATTTGCTAAAGGAGACTTAGTTTGGAAGACCATTTTTCTTATCAGAACTAAAGACCTTAAATTTAGCAAATGGTCGCCAAACAGGGAAGGTCCTTTCAGCATAAGTCAGACAATTCTTGGTTGTACTAATCGACTAATCAACACATAAAGAAAAGAGGTAAATAGAGGTATTAACAGAAAGTATGCAATGTTGTATTATCCATATGTAAAGGACAACATTCAAATATTATAATTTTTAAATGGTAGCTACATGCTAGTTACCTAGCCTCAATTTAGTAAAAGTCCAAGGAAATAAAACAATTGTAGAAAAAGAAAAGCCTAAAAAGGCAACCTAAATGGAACCTACCAAGCCTAATCATTGGGCATTGGCAAGGGGAGGAATAATGGTCAAGGGAATGGCCTTTTCAATAATAACAGTCAATCCAAAGGTTCCAACTTGACTTGAAGCAGTTGCCATCATCTTAGCACTTATGGGACACTTTAGGCTAAATCAATAAATAATGTCAGATGCATTGGGCTTTATTTAATAGATTTGATAGCTGAGTTAGGCTTTTAGAAAGTTAAAATGGGCTGCAACATCTTTAGGTTATTCTAAACCCTTTGGAATTTTTGAATTTAACAATCCATTAACATGTAACTAAAAGTTAAGAGGATAATTACTTGAATTCAAAGAAATATTAGTTAATTACTTGCTTTCTTGTAAAGTAGGGATTGAACTTGCAGGCAATTAATTGAATCAACTACAACAAAGAAAAGTTCCTAAGTTGACCAAGTCAAGGAACACGAAGAATACAATTAAGAGCCCACAACCTTAAACTTTAAGGAAATGGAAACTATGGTTGACTGATATAGCAATTATTCAGCAAATAACTAATTGTTACTATTATCATAAAGAGCTAACATGGCACCTATGTATCAAGAAACTGTTGGCCATGATTCTATATTATTGCAAATATGAGCCGAAAAAATTAGGAAAAGGTGGCAGATAGCTTTAGTGAGGATAATAGCTAGTTTTAAACTTATGAATAATCATTTGTACAAAGTCTAAATCTCTCTCTTGACATTCAATCAATCAAATACAAATTTCTGCATTTCATTTCCTTATATTTGTGCTTCTACATTCATGCTCTTAATTTTTTGCACTTATTGCTTTCTTTATAGTTTATTTACCACTTTCTTCCCTTTAGTTTAGTAGTTAGTTGTAGGTGTTAGTCATTTGTAATTCAATCTTCAAACTAAGTGCTTTTTTTAATAGCCTAGAAACCTATAGTTGAGGAATAGAGTCTCTTCCTTAACATATCACTTGAAAGTGGGAATCACTTTTGTGAGCTAGTTAATCTATTTGGCTAGTCATCTAAATTCACAAACAAATATAAAATAATTTTATGAGCAAAATATTAAGGCCTATCAAAGGATGTTTAGCTAAAATAGTTAATCATGTTAAGAGATGATCAGTTAAGGTAGTTAGACTATTAAGTTAGTTAAGGAAGATTGTTATGTCAGTTGTACATCTATGCCATTGCATATATAAACATGATATGTACACAAAAGTGAATAACACATTCAAATCATTCTCTTTCAATTCTTTTTGTGCTCTTTGATATAAACTAATATCTTTCCTATGCAATGCGTAGAAGGCAAAAAAAAAAAAAGATACAGCAGAAAGAAAAAAGAGAAAGAGAGAAGGTGTAATGAACATAATTTTCGTAAAATGACGAAATGAGCCATATAAAAGCAAGTCCTCTAAAAATGAGCTAGATAATGTCCCAAAAAATTTGGCTAGAGTCCCAGACTCCTAAAAATGATAATTTTAGGCTCTGACTGAAAGAAAAACAGAATTATGATGGTAAAACAATTTATGATGAAAACTAACGAAATGTAATAGCATTTTTGTAAATAAGTTTGAATTTTGGAAAAACACATATTAGGGATTTTTAAATGAGAAATTTGAGTTGCTTGGGGTTCTCAGAGACCCCAAAAACCATGGGAAGCTTTAAGATTGGTAAAGCCCCTCCAGTGTAAGTTTTCCAACGACGGTGAGTCCAAATTTTGACTGATTCGTTCAAAAATATTTTAGCTCCAATTTGAGTAATTTCAAAGACATTTTATGAATTTGGGAACCTAAGTTTTATAATGGAAAAAATAGTTCTCAAAAAGGAGCTAAAACGAAGCTAAAAAGAAATTGCCATTACAAAAAGACAAAATTGAAATTTTTGAAAAAGTGTGTTTCTTGAAACTTCCACACACTTCTCCCTTTTTCTCCTACCTTCTTAAGCATGACTTCCTCTACCCAAAATATGGAAAAATAGCAGCTCCTTGAGGCGCACCAAAAGGGGAAGAAAAAGAGGAAGAAAAAGGCAAGAAAGGTAAGGAAATCTAAGGAATTTCATACTCCATCTTCCTCCAATGTTGTTCCTTTCTTCTCCTCCTCTCTTTCTGTGGTTTTCTTCAGATGATTGGTGCTATTTTTGGACCACAAACAAGGGGAAATTTTCAAAAATTGAGGAGAGGACTCAAGCTACGGAAGAAACATCAAAAGGGAGCTAGAAATTCAAGGTATTTTCTTGTTCTTGTTACTTCTTCCCCTTGCTCCTTGGTTATATGTGTTTTGGCCCTAAATAGAACCATATGAGGGGGAGGTTTTTTGTTCAAAAACAAGAGAGAAACTAGGGTTTTAGACTATGACGAAGAGGAATATGGTAAGAAATTCCAAGAAAAACTAATAGAAATCAAGTTAAGAAAGTATAGTGTTTTTTAGGGTTTTAGAAAATCTGATTTTATGTAAGTAATTCTTTGGTTTTTTGAATGTTTTCTTGAGCTCCTAGAACCTCTAGAAACCCTCCCAATTAGCTCTCTTATCAAGGAAAAATTAAGAACTCCATAAACCTCTATTATGGTGCATATTTTGGCCAAGCTAGGTTTATTGGGCTAGGGGATGTTTTAATTTGTTATAACCTTAGTTCAGGACTTTATATGATGTTAGAAGATGGGAGAAACTATTGGAAAAAATTTAGGAGTCATGGATTGGAAAATGGGATAATAGTATCCATAATGGTGTCTCATGAAGCAACTTGGTTTTCCAATTATGCAAGTGAATGTGTGAGGCCTCCAAGGACCTTAAATGAGTCCAAGAAGTATAAAAATAATAAGAGAATAGAGCCTAGAAGTTGAAATGTAAGAGTTGCTTCAATAGGGCATTTATGGAACCATTATGCCACTTATAGAATCAAATGTGTGTTCAAGAGTGAGTTTAGTGTCTTGGCTTGCTTCAAATGTGTAATTGTGTATTGTTTATGGTGTTTAGGCCAAGAAAACACCAACCCACCTAGGTGTTCTTGTAGGACTAAAAAAGGGAAGGAAAAGGATCGAGAAAAGCTTGCATAAATCTAAGGTAACTCTCCACCTCATTCTCCTTGCATTCTTGTGTACATATGTATGTTTTTGTATGTTTGTGTATGCTCTTGTGACTTGAGAACATGCCACTTGATGCCTTGACATGACATTAGTACCAATGTGTTTCCTTGAATGGCCTTGGTTGTGGAAATGACTCATAAATGTGAGGTGATGCCAAAAGTTCTTTAATGAAGGTAAGGAGATGCCAAAAGTCTTATGGCATGGATGAGACAAGGCCAAAATCCTCTCGGAAGGATGAGGCCCAGTCAAAAGTACCTAGGCCAAGAGTGAGGCCAATCCAAAAGTCCTAGAAATGGGGTGAGGCAAAACCAAAAATCCTTAAAGCATGGTTTTGGCTTGAATGTGAATGAGTGGCATAGAAATTGTGACTTTGCACATTTTATGGTTGTCAAACCTTCCATACATATACTTTGATATGTATATACCTTGAATGTGTGTGTGAATGGATGTATGAGCTATTGAGATTCTAGGAATCTCACTGCCCTTCCCTCCATTATCTTGAAATGCTTAAGTGATGTTCAAGAAATAAGAAGTGTAAGCCAAAGACCTTGAGAGATTGCATTTTGTATATTATGTAACCTTATTTGTAATTGGATGTCAAAGTGAGTTTGTAAATATTATTTTTGCGATGTAAGACTATGAACAAATGTAAAATGATGTATAAATATGATGTAGACCTTATGTGACACCAAATCCATGAAATTATGCAAATTGGCTCCTGGATGGCTTGTATGTAACTATGTATTAATGGATGTTGGATGGTCAAATTAAGATGCATGGGGTTTAAAACCACTTAGGCAGTTCATACAAGTCATGTTCATGCTTTTAAACTTGCCCAAGGGGTTCCAAACATTAAAGGAGGCCAATTGAACCAAGTTGGTACCTCATATAAAGCAAAAGTGACTAATTTTGTGAGTTAAATCACTTTTTGTCTAAATGAGATCTTCTTAGTCTGAAATTTGGTATTCATCTAGAGCTTGTTAAGATATTTTTGGGAAGCCTATGGAGGTATTATTTGGAGGCCTATGGAATATTTGGCGAATTTTTGAAATTAGAAAAATTTTCAAGTTTAGTCATTGCTACTGTAGCCAAAGACCATGTTCATGCTTCTTGGTCTAAAGTAGGTATTATTTGGAGGCCTATGGAATATTTGGCGAATTTTCGAAATTAGAAAAATTTTCAAGTTTGGTCATTGCTACTGTAGCTATAGTCCAAAAATGACTCTGTATCAATCTTAGGGCAAATGATGTCCAAATGCTATAAAATTTTACAGTTAGAAACTAGACCTTCTCAGTGACTTGTGTCAATTGGAAGCACCTCATTTGGATATCTAAAGAGGGAGATATTAATTTTTGAAATTGCTATCTAGTACCAAGCTACTAGTCAGACCCGTGTTACTATTTGATTGATTTTCAAAATCTAAAAGCTCTTGAATTGGTCTAAAGTTATTTTTTCCCTCTAGCTAACATCTATAGATTTTTATATTGGTATCATTTTCATGGATTAAGTTTTTGCGAAATTAATTGGACATTTTTTAAGTTTATGACAGTAAATTGTATCAGTATCAGAGGGTAGTCAGACCTTTGTGGCTATTTTATTGTCAAACATGGTCCATATGAGATTTTCATGGCTGGTAATTATTTTTATTGTAAATTTGACATCTAGAGCTTTTCAAAAATCTATGGTTTGTGTGATTTTATTTTTTCTATATTTAGTTATGATTTTTCAAAGTTACCTCTGAAATCTGCCACATGTTGTCTGAAAAGAAATAATGGAATTTCGGGGTTTTGAATTTGAAATCCGTGGATTGCTTGATAATTTGAGTTTTTTGTGATTTTTTCCAATAATAAATGGCTAGAGAATGTTATTGAATAATCCATAGGGCCCATGTAATGCAAATTGAAAAATTTAACCTCGTCGTAACACGATAAAAGTGTATTATTTTAATACTTTTCCTTACTTTTGCCTTGTAAATGTGCACCAAGTGCTCTGAATGGAAGAGTAGGATAATAGAAAAATATAAGGTATTATAGAAGGCATGAAGCTTAAAGTAAGAGCCACACTATAAATGGCTTATCTATAGTGTGGCTTATCCAAAGTTTATATAATAAATTATTCTTACATATTATCAAAGCTTTCAATACAATAGGGGAAGTATCAAGTATTCAAGCTAATGAAGTAGCCAATTAAGTGATGATTAACCTACAAAGATTTTCACCATAAAGACTCTCTTATTCAGTTTCAATCAAGCTTGATGAGTAGAATTTCCTCACCTATAAGCAATAGGTAGTAATATGATATGATCTCCAAACATACCTACAAGAAGCACATATGTACTAGCAAGATTTGTATCAGAAGAAGATGTTGTGATGGGAAAGTTGATAATAAAATACTAGCAATTAGAGTAGCAAGATCAATTGCTCCTCTCATGGCTACTATCCTTAATGTTAGAAGGTATGCTTGGTAAAGTTCTATAGATAGTGAGTGGGGTTAACCTTTCCCTAGTACAGCTCAATTGCAATGGGCTTGTATCTTTGTCGAGGTTGTGCCTTCTAAATGTCATTTTTGAAAGGGGAGTTGTTATACGCCAAAAAGCTTACATCTTTAAAATAATATACCTGAGGAATGTTCTTACTATAAAACCATGAATTCTAGCTTATTCTAACTCATCTCATGCCTTTACATAACTTAATATCATGAATAATGTGAGTTTTGCATGAAAAAGGTAAGGAAAATAATGCTCATTTTAACATTGCGCTGGATCTCAAAATTCCATTCGGTGTCACGTGGACCATGTAAGATCATCTTAGGCATTCTCATATTTAATTCCATTATTATAACTCATTTACATCACAAAAACATGCCTATAATTCATGGAAACCGAAAAGGAGCTCAAAATAAGCAAGCATATTTTCGGCCAGATTTGCTCCATTTTCTGACCCAAATTTGGAAAATCATAACTAAATCTAGAAAATTCAAAATCATAAAATCTTGGTTACTATAGAAATCTTAGGATGTCTGCTTCACACTAAAAATACACCTAGGTTACAACATTCATCACATAGGACGTTTGACACCCAAAAAACTACAGATGTTGTTGGCTGCCTGGGCTGCTATTCAGTTTACTGATGCAAATTTCTGAAATTCATAACTAATTCTATAAAAATAAAAATCACATAAATTTAGTCATTCTAGAAATCTACAAATGTTAAATTAATACTAAAAATAATTCTATAATGAAAAAAATACATTTAGCTATCGAGAACCTATAGAACAGTAACTAAACTCTTGGGGCGCCACTAGTACTAATAGTTAACTTCCAAAATGCATAACTCTCTGCTCAGACCTCCAAATGAGGTTATCTTAGTGGCTACAGAAATATTATGACCTTTAGTTTATGCATATAAAATATCACAAGTATTGGATACCATTTGGCCATCAGGTGACACAGAACACAAAACTGCCAGTATGAACAGTACCCATACTAGAATCCATGAAAAATCCCAACTTTGAAAATTCATCAAATATTCCTTAGACCTCCAAAAATTATGATCTTTAGCTTACCAGAAAGCTCTAAATGAGACCTAATTGTATGCCAAATTTCAGAGCAAAAATAACTTATTTGGTCAAAAAGTAATATAGGGTTCTATTATGGTCAATTTTGGCTCCATATTAGGTACCAAAGTTGTCAAATGGATTTCCCTTGATCTTGGCACCTTTTAGGAAAGTTTAAAAGCTTATTTGAGACTTGTGTGAGCTGCCCAAATGGTCCCAAATCTCATGCATCTCATTTTGGCCATTCAACCCACACTTATGCATATTTCCAACAAACTTCCATATTGCACACTTTGGCATTACATACTCAAAGTAGGTTCTAGAGGTCATATATCATATCTATACATTTAAACATCATATAATATCATATTTACACATGTCTCAAGGCTCATAACCCATTTACTACATCATATATATCATATGGTACAATCATGGTCTTAAAGTAGCAAAGCTAAACACATGATTATCAATCTCCTTCCTTTAGTGTTGTTAGCTCCCATTAGCATATCTACTTGGTTCACCTAGCATGTTAGATCATTGGAGAGGAGAGGATGAGATTCAAAGAATCTCAATAGCTCATCTCCCATTCAATCATATATAATATGTGCAAAGCAAGCTTTTCAAATGTATGTATGGTGAAAATGTAAGACATGCACATTTTAAAAACAATCTTGGTATGTGAATAAATCATACAAGACATCCAAGAGCTCACCAAGTGCTTAGATTGGCCTCACACTTCTCCTCATAAATTTTGAACTTGCCTCACCCATTCTTTAAGAGTTTTGGACTCAATCATACTCTTGGGAGCCCACTTTGCTTTTGGGAGACTCTTCACTTTATCTCAACCAAGCTCAAAGGTTCTTGGCTCATCCTCACCCAAGGGAAGAGTTCTTGCCCTCTCCACACTCAAGCAAACTCACACAAACATCATGTAATCATTTGAAAACATAACATGGCATCAAGCATTATGGCATATAAAGGCATGCTAGCATACTTTTCAAAGCTTGAAAATAACATACATACATTCTAAAATAAGCTAAACACACATCCATGCATGAGAGAAGGTGGAGAGAGCTACCTTGCACACAATTACATACTTTTTCCTTTGGACTCAAGCCTCCTCTTTCAGCCACACACCCACAAATTGGTGGAGATGGTTTCTCTTGGACTAGATACAATTTATGGGAGCCAATTAAGTTCATGAAACAATCTCTAAGACTATACAATTTGTTTAGATGCTAGATTGCTCTATAAGCTCCATTATGGTCTATAAATGCACCTAATGAAGCAACACCCCTCAAATACTTTCTAGGCCTCATTCTTTCCTTTCAAATATTATTCTTGACTCCTTTTAAGCCTCTTGGAGTCATCACATCATCAAAACAAAAGGTCTAGCACCGTGTTGCTTCTTTAAGTCATAATATGGAATTTAAGGCACCAAATCACTTTCTATGAGTTTTAAATTTTTTCCAAGGCCTCCTTTTATTTTCATTCATCAAATATGACTCAAGAATGGCCTTAGAAAAATTTAAAACTCTCCCTAGCTACCCCAACCTTGCTTGGCCAAGACTATGCCCCTTTTTGGCCGCCTTGGAATTCTCTTTGTTTTCTTAAAGGAGGAAGTATGTGAGGAGCATATTAGGGATCTTAGGAGCTCATTTAAACTCTTAATTAGGCCTATTAATTATCATATAAATTCAGATTTTGGAAGGTGTACACAAAACCCTAGAATTTGCATCTTGAAATCTAATGGGTTTTTGATAATTCCCTTTGCATATTCTTAATTTTCACACCCTTTTTCCTTAGATTCATGCTTGGTTCTACCTAAAAATCATCTCCTCCTAGGGTTTTCTCAAGTGGGGCGAAATGGTGGAGAAGAAAACCAAAAATGACAACCATAGGATAAGAAATTACATTGTTTTCATGCTTTTTCTCACTTGAATCTTGTATTCTTTGAGCTCCTCTCTTCAAATCCGAATTTTCCTCTCAATTTCTGCCTTAAAATAGATTTATAAACTTCATTATAATCATAGGAAACAAAGGAGAATGGAGGAGAAGAGGTTTGGAAGAGAAAGAGCATGAAAAACTACTAATTTCTATACCTTAAGCCTTTAATTTCTCCTCCTTTTCTTCCCCTTCTTGTGAGCCTCATCCCCTAGGGTTTTCTTCTGGTTTTAGGCAGAACATGGTCATGCATAATGAACGGAGGGGAAGGGTGGGTGTATCATATATATAGGTGGGAATAAGTTACACTTTTCAAAAATTCTCATTTTACCTTCATACTTTGCATTTTTGTTTCTCCTTCATTTTAGCTCTTTTTTTAGAACCATCTTTTTCATTATAAAATTTAGATTCCCAATTTAGTAAAATGCCTTTGGAATCACTCAAATTAGAGTTAAAACCTTCCCGAACGAATCCGTCAAAGTTCAGGTACATAGACATTGAAAAACGTCCACCAGAAGGGATTTAAGTGTCCCGGGGCTTCCCATGGTTTTCAGGGCCTCTGAGAACCCCGGAGAACTCCAAACTTTCATTTAAAAAGCCCTCCTGTGTGTTTCTTAAAAATTTTTCATATTTACGAAAATGCCACTGGCCTTTTGATAAATTTTTCAAATCACTCTGACCTTAATTTCTAGGCAACTCAAGGCTCAAATTCTCATTTTCTAATATTTAAAATTTTATCATAATTTTATTTGGCTCCAATTACTTCTATTTCAGGGACTTCCTTTTGTATCTAGCCCATTTCTGCCGTTTACGGAGAAACCGAACATTGCGTTTCTCACATTTACGGAGGGACCAGATATTACACTTACTCCCTTATTTTAAGATAGCTTCTATTTTGTCTCTTTTTTAAGAGCTCATTGCTCCTCTATTACCTTCCTTAACTCCCGTAGGACTTCATCATTTCCTTTCATAGATTCTTTAACTTCTATAATTGTTCAACAATTGTTAGCTCAGTGAAGGTTTCTAAATCCACTTGCATCTAGATGAGCAACAACTTGTGGAAAGTTTCTAAATTTTTCACTTAGGATTTTTCATATGTTTTCTCAAGCTCTTTGACTTTAGCATCCTCTAACAAAGACACCTTCTACATTGTTTTCTCTTTCTAAGGACTCTTAGTCCATCTTGTCCTTTTCTAAAGGGATGTAGTCTTTGTGGAGGGAGACATCATATGCTCATTTCTCTTTTTTGCTCACGAGAGTGTTCTTCCATCACTTAAGTGGCTCGTCCATCGTCAACTGCCTTGCCTTTTTAAGCTCATGTAACCTTGTCATCATGAGGCTCTTCCCTTTTTGCCACTAATTGTTCTTGCATCTCTATCATGCATTGTTGCTGCTAATACAATCTTAAAGAAGCTCAACATTGTCGGTATGAGGTTGAGCTGAGGCACTAATCATAGTTAGGTTGAAAAGGTTCACAATGAAGGGATTACCCATTAAGAGACTAATGGCATTACCTGCTCTAGTGAGACCAACGGTGTAATCCACCCATGTTAGGATAGTAGTGTTATAGGCTCTAGCTTCGATTGCAATTTACAAATTTATCTGGCCTTGCATATTCAAGTGGCTTTAGATGTTGTGATGCTTGTTCTTGTTGTCTTACGGGAAGGGAATAGCTTAATGATAATCCTCAGCATGCCCATCGCTGTAAACCCTCATGCTCTGATAATTGTTCTGGTTGCTAGAGTAGTTTTTCCTTGTCTGAGCCATGAGTATCAAACAACCAATATATTTATATTCTCGAAAATGGAGCCCTCAACCCTTTCCTAACTATGAAGAGAATAAGGAACTATCTATAACCAAACTTAGATGTATTATATTGCTTAATTAGAACGAAATGTTAGGAGTTTCTTTTCTTAGCTATGAGGAGAATAAGGAGCTATTTATAATTGCTAGTGTGTATTGTGTTGTGTTATGTTGCTTAAGATAAGGTAACCATTTTCTTGAAACGGAGAATAAGCTGATCCTTGTAATTTGGCTTTATTTTCTTTTTGTAATTAGAAACTTGTGCTAGCTGTTGTTTGTCTTTCTGTGATTTTGTAATATCTCCCTAATCATGTGAGTCTTAGCCATGTGAATTGAATCATTCTAGACCTATAAAAGTATTGGACTATAAAGCTTCCCTAACAATTTAAAAAAAAAAAATGAGTGACAATATATTAAAGCCATACCTCTAGAATTGAGAGTTGAGACAGATACTTGTAGAAAATGAAATTTTCAATAAATTCAAAAATGCAAGATCCTGGGACACAATTAATCCTCTCCAGCTTTATTCACAATTAACTACGTATTTGTCCCATGTGTGTTTATGTCCAATGGATGTTAGTTGTTGCTAAGAAATCCAAAAACGTCAAAAGTTGTTCGGAGAACAAACAAACACCAACATTCATGGGCTCTATAATCTAATGGGATATGGGAGGATTAATTAATGATCATGAAACCAAAAGAAACAAAAAATTTAAAAATAAAACACAAAAGGAAGTATTCATTGGATTAATAGCGCAGATATAAGATGAGAGGGTGGCTTGGCAAAGACAATGGAATTGGAAAGCCGAGGCGCATATGCCGGCGTAAAGAATTTGTTGTGCAAGCAATGTGTGTCTCTGAAACAACGCTTGCATTGTTGCACGGATCTGACACAAATAATATTTATTTATTTATTTTCTTTTCAGAATATAATCATAGAATATTCGCTTCACATTGCGCTAATTTTGCTGCCAACTTACAATTATTACTCTGCCAAATGATCGTTCTCTATTTCTACTTTTGTATATATATAAGGCGCTACACAATTCCTATTGTTTGTCGGGTGATTTTTGTTCTGTAAAATTAAGCTTGGGGAAATTGCCTAATTAAATTTGGCTTAGTTTAGAAACGCTTGGGCTCTAGTAATGACAACCTCAAATTTTATTTAATTAAAAAAGTCAAAATACAAATATTAATATTCTCTCTAAACTCGGTCACTAAAGAGATATGGTGATGTTTAGCATGTCGATAATTTAATCTAGACAATTAAGCCATTCAAATTCTTGTTATGCAGTAAATAACCTCATCTATCGAATTGCTATAAATTTGAAACCCTTAATTGAAACTACAATTGTTTATTATCACGGAACTGAGAAATTTCACCTGAAAACACATTTTTTGAAACAAGTTCTAACAAAATCCTTACTCAATTGACCAAATTTCTATTAATTTTTTACTCCTTTTATTAAATGAAATGAAATGGTAAAAAATTTAATAATTTATTTGAATCAATCTGGTTCTCCTGTGAGAAAATTTTGATCCAACATCTAACTGTGATTAGATTTATTTAATAGAATTATTTAGTAGTTGGAGAAAAAAAAAAGAATTACTTAGAAAATGTGACCAAAGTGTAGGTTTTAGGACAGTTTTAAGCTAAAGTTTTTTAGTTGTAGGCAAATGTGAGAGGTACACCCTTTATGATGACCTAAAAAAGTGGTAGAACTACATTTAGCTGAGAGCGCACATGCCCCCTTCAAATTTTAAAAATTTGTATACATATGATATTAAATTTTGATCCCCACATTTTTTAAAAATTTAAATCTATTGGATTCACATATGTATTATGTAATTTATTATTACTATTATTATTTGAGATTTTAAGTTTAACTAACTAAATGTACATTTATATTATATATATAATTCTCACAAAAAAAAATCATATTATTATTGTTAATGTTATTATTTCCTCTTCTTTCTTTTATCTTTTTTTCTTTTTCTTTGGGTATAAGTCTTTAAAGTGTACCCACCCCTCCAATCTTTAATTTTTAGCTTTTTAAGGTAATTTAACTTCAGTTGAAATTTGAAAGTTCAATTAGATCAATTTAATCTTAAATATTAAGTTATTAATTCATTAGAGTATTGATTGTATTACAATTTTATTATTTATTACTAATAGAGAAATAAATAAGTAAATTTGTATTTTCAGTTTCTCACTTTTTATTTAAATAATATACAATAAATATATAATTTTTTTGAATAGGATATGAAATTTTTTTAAAAAAAATATTGACATCAAAGAAACAATCTCCATGTAAATATCATGAATCTAATTTTCAACAACAAATTGAGATTGATTGAAAAGATTTCCATCAAACTTTAAAAAAAAATATTAAATTTTCAATGTACTATCTTAATACTTGATATATAAAGAACATATCTACAAAGAGACTATATCAAATTCGCCTCCTTAGCCTTAAGGCATTTGCTCATATAATCTCGTTAAAGGAGGAGCCATTTTCATTGTTACTGTGCCTGCTGTTAAAATTAGGTCTGCTGTTTTTTTTTTTTGGTAAAAAAATTAGGTCTGCTGTTGGCAACATTGCTGAGTTAAAAAGAGACTTAATATGCAAGTTGACCCAAAAAGTTTTCGTTTTTGTGTTTTTTAATAAAGAGCCTAACTATTCTTTTGTTTACCAAGAATAAGGCACTTCGTTTATTTGTATTTGCTTTGATCCCTGGTAAGTGACGTTGTGGATTTTATTCATCCCCTGAACATATCTTTGGGCTCTGAACAATTTGTATACAGGTTTGCAAGAAGACACTCGCCCTCTCGTCTCGCCCACAATTTGGATTCTGTGGGTTGGGCTTCCTCTGAGCCCAAGGCATCATAAAATTCTATCCAAACCGGTTTCCATCGATCATTCGAAGCAATTAAATTGCAGATTCCAAATGTCTGAATGAAATATGAAAAACTTTGCAGGCGTGGAGGGGGATTTTCATTCTTTGTGGCAAACTATTGTTGGTTATGCTCCAGAAATTTTCGATTGGGCAAATTTCAAAGTCCTTCATTTCAGTAATATCTGGGAGTGGATGTTGGATTTTAAAATAGATCCTCTGCAGCCAAACATTTTTGCAGTTAGAAAAAAAAAAATAACACAAAAAATGGAAATGTATATGAGATCTACTTTTTCTCTTGACACTCACTCTTTTGTTTTTTTTAATCTCTCTTTAGCTGTATATTAAAAGATTGAAATTGCTAAAATTTCTGAGCTTTTAGAAGATATTTGATATTGGTGTGATAAATTGGGATGGTACATACGAGGTTTTTTTTTCCTCTCGTGTTTGTGATTTCGCTGGGTATCTCATAGTTCACGAGATATTTAACTAAACTTTGTACCCAAAATAATAATAATAATAATAATATGAGTAGTGGTAGAGTTGGCTATTCACTGTTGGCCAGGTTTTGAGGTTGGGGGGGGTTTCACTACTGCAGCCAATTCTGGATTGATCAAGGTTTGAACCTTCGAGGATTTCAATTTCGTGAATGTCAATTGGAATTGTTTTGCTATCGTGGGTCATGAGATTTTCCAATTCTGGATTGGAAATGTTTTGAAGTTCCCAATATTAGAAAGATACACACCCAAGTCCAAGTTACTCTGAATATATATACGTACTTTTTTTTTTAATTCTAAGTATATTAGCTATTCCTAATGAACTTTTTTAAACATTTCTTTTACTTTTCAAGATTAGACTTTTACATCCCACAGTATTTTACAAACTATTCGACAATCTCTCACTAATTTGTAATATTCTTTCCATACATAGCAAAAAATATCTTACAGATTTGAAGTTGTTATTCGCATAAATATTTTCAAGGTTTTGATGAAATTATTAGTATTTTAAGATTGAATTACAACTCATTTTAACTCGTGATATTCTTCAGTTTAGAAGTTGACATCTTGCTTATAAAACTTGTATGGCTATATGCTAATCTTAATTTCATAAATATTTTTAAAGAATAAAAATGACCTTTCAACTCTATTGAAACAAAACCACTTCAATATTCATTTAGGTAGTAGCAGTCAGATGCTGTCTAAAACGTATCCTTACCTTATATTGGGGTTGAGTTTTGCACTTTGTTTGACTTAAAGGTTTTGTTAAAATTCAGGTTCAAATCTTAATAATTAACAGAATTTACTCCAACAAATCTATTTGCATTCTGGCCTTCGCCCCATGAAGGCAGAAAAGGAGAAGTTCAGTTGCTCATGGGCCGAATTGGACTTGAATTAAAGCTCAGAAGACTAAGGTATTGAGTTGTGAGATTTCACAAAAGAAGAAAAAAAAAATGATTCATAGTTCTTTTGTATTTTTGCTAATAAAATTTTTAATTAAAATATAACTTAAATGATTTTAACAAGAAAATATATAATTTATATATGTTATAATTTTATTCGAAAACCTAATAATAAAAAATATAAAGAACTCAATTTAAATTTAGTACCCGCTAGTCCTATCTTTAGCTTTCATGGTGGCATTCAACTCCATTTTGTTTTTTTGTTTTGTATTGTTTTGTTTTTGTTCTTTTTTTTTTTTAGTTCTTTTCTTTTTTTTTTTTGGGATTCATCTAAATGTATCAGAGAAGCCAATTGATGTAAGCTCGTAAGGCTTTGACATTTTAAACTGAGATGGTGTGGTTGGAAAAAGCTCACCGGAAATAATGGGTTTTGCAACTTTAACCTTTTCTGGCTGTCACAGGAATGAACCCTTGAAAACTCATATTCCCACTCAACAAAAACATACAGTGGGCAACCCTGTAACTACTACATCTAGCAAGAATGGCTTTCAATACCACAACATAAGCTAGAAGAATGGTCCATAATTTCCAAAATTCTGTGTTACCTATACTGGAAGAGTAGCTTAAATTAGCTTGGGCCAAAGAAGAAGACAGGATAAATAATAAATATAAAATTGTCAGTATAATGATATTTACAGGTGATCCACTGTATTTTTCCTGGCAAGCATTACTTTAATAGGCACAAAGAGAAAGAGAGGTCAAATTACCCTACTTAAATTTTAGGAGGTACACTTGATACGTTGACCCATCATGAGACCAAAACTGGGGAGTAGATTGGATGAATCTTGCTATCTTCTTAGAACATATAAGACGATAGAGGCTTGGAGATCGCGATCCACCTTGAAGTGAGCATTAAAAAATCTTCTTTCCTGTTGTTGTGATCTCAATATTAATGACATCATGAAATTTATAAGCTATAAACTTACTCTTATCTTTGACCCAAAAAAATATAATCAATGCCTTATCTAGTAAATACCTCTCTGTAGTCAAGTGATATTAGATAATTCCTCAATTTTTGTTCTTCTGAATCATATAAAACAATGTGGCTAGGCTGAGACCAATTTTTTGCATATTCCGACACGAAAGCAACAGGGTCCATCAAGAAACGGTCTGACTCATCTGGGACTCCTTTCTTATCACTGTTCAACATAGTAACATTTCATAAACAGAATTATGAGCAAATTTCAGTATAGTCACTAAGAAAGCTACAGAATTATAGATTCCAAACCTAGGTGAACAGTATTGCATAGGCAGGTAGGTTAGAATGCAGCATAGAATAGTAGGGTGTAGCATGACAGGGCATTAGGAACAGTATTTTTTCACTTCCTCATCAAGAGCTTCTCTAGCAAGGTGGTTCATAACATCCTCAGGTCCTCTCTGTCGTGATAAGAGTGACCAAAATTTAGAGGATTTTTGCTCAACTATCTCACTTGTTATAATAATTATGCATATCAAATTAAAAGAACAAAACTAATAAGTAATCTTCGGTAATCCAAAATGAAATGATTAAATCACAAAAATATCAGTAATTTGACCCATTTAATGTCAATCTGTAAGAGTGAATTATAATTTAGCTCCTGATGCAGTTCACCTACTACCAAAGTATGTACTCCTGAACCGTGGTAGGTGATGTACAAGAAGGATGCGCTTTTATGCAATAGGAGGGGGCAACAAATAATTATATTAAATCTACCTTTGCTCATTTTATGGAGCAGAAAAAAACATACCTGATGAACCAAACTCATGTACAAGGACATTGGAATATTGGTTCCAAGCAAGAGTAAGACAGCAACTCCCATCTTTGCAGGGAACTTGCTATATTTCTTCAAAGATCCTTTGTCTGTACTTTTTGCTGAACCAGGGTCATCCATCATAGCTAAAGAGTAACCAGAGAACATAAGAGCTATAGGAAGAACTGGCAAGACAAACCTGTACCTCATAGTAATTATGATAAATCAAGCAAAACCAATGGGCCAAATGCATGTTAACATGCAAATGTAAACAAGTCAGATAGAAATACCTGAATTCCTTGTGACCTAACACACTGTAAAATATCAAAACCCAGGCGATGAGACCAGCAAACTTCCATTGTTTGGAATAAATTATGCCAGATAAGGAGAAAGGTAAGTGAGTGAAGATCATGACAGTAAATCCCTGAGTGAAGTACCAGTGCCACTTGTGAGTTCCATAATAGTCTCCACCCGAGGAAAGAAAATTGAATTTTAGAAAATTAAGAGGTACTAAAATCCACATGCCATACATGAAACGATCTAGTAAGCAGGTAAGTCCAAGCACCAGGACCCTGACCCCAAAAGAAAAAAAATTGAAGTATTATTGAAAGATGGCATCTAAGGAAAAGACAAAACAAAGGAAATAAACATCTGATATGGATGTGGACTTTCGTAATGTCCACTATTTCAGCATCTCTGTAATTTCTCTATAAGCATAAGTTACAATAAGAGTATGTGCCCCTTTTTTTGGCATTTAATCAGTAGAAGACTTTATGCACTTTCCCATAATTTGTAGTCTACCCAAGCACATCTGATTCTATTTATAAAGCAAAATTTGAGAGAAACATATAGCACATGCATATTACCATTTTTAACCAAAAAAAAACATTGGCAAGTACCTTAACTTTAAATATTAATGCTAAGCTTTATATAAAAATTGGGACTTAGAAAGTGAACTATATTGTGGGTCCTAAACAGCAAAAAGATTCAAATGCACTGACAACAAGGAGCAAAACGATTCTAGAAGCAATATTAGATAAGATAGGGGCACGCTAAAGATGATAAGCATAAAAGAGAAAGCAAAGGATTTAAGAATGATATGCATGAAAGAAGAAAGAATTCAATTTGTTTCACATAAAGACGTTGGTAGCCATCTTAAAAGATTTGTAATTTGCCCAACAAAGTACAAGCTATCCTGAAAAAATAAGAGCCCGCCTGTGGTGGATAAGGGAGACTGCCAAGAAGCAAGCAGCTGGAGTGCAAGAAACAAAAGCTACTTTGAAATCCAACTGCTTAGATGTAAAGGAATCCTCGCAAGCTTTACACAAACATACACATAAGTAGAAAAGTTTAGAAGCAAATTAACTGAAATTATCAGTCAGAGGTCTCTTGATCTACATAAATTAAGTGGGTGCAGTGTAGATATATGTTAAAATGTGTAAATTTTCATGGAAAGAAGTTGTTGGTTAAAGTTTATATGTAAGGAATGATCATGTCGAATTTACAGAGTAAAATAGAAGGCACTGAAGTGGAGCCAAACAGAGTGGTTGAGTCTGACAGCAACAGAGTTCATTAAGCCATACAAGTATATAAGCTACCTTTTAAACAACCAGAAGCAGCAATCATGCAATTATAAATTAGTGAAAATAAATTGAACAGTGTCAGTTCACCCTCATTTTTGTTTTCTGATGCCTACTATCTGTCATAAAAGGTCTGTAAACTATTTAACAGACATGTCAAATGACAAAATATTGGATTAAATACATTTTTTGTAAGTGCAGTAAACTCATAAATCCAACAGTGTCACCAATATTATAATTTTTTAAAAGCTTAACCTTCATTATTTGTTCAGGAGTGCCCAACACTGGTTGAAGGCGCAGAGAGTACCTACAGCTAACAGCAGTAGGTACTTAAGATTTACACTAAAGATTTCTCATATTCATCAATGTCATTCTGTACTAGCTAACTTATAAAATTAGTGCGTTGGGCTTTATTGCATGCATTATCTGATTTTACTAATACATAACTGCATTCACCAGAGTCACAGATAATTCCAAACTAGAAAAACCAATAAACATCGTGAACTTTGCTGGTATGTCAATACTTTGGGGAAAAATAGTGAATGAATTTTAATCGTATGACATGTGAGAAGGTCTTCCATATATTTAGTGTGAAACATAAGGAAGACAATCAATCCCCCTAATGCACATGTCACACTAGAGTGAGTAAATGATGCCAACACATACCCAATAGGAGCCATCTCTAAAAAGAGGCGGAAAGTACCTACAGTTAACAGTAGCGTATTGGTTTTCCTTAATTAAGACCCACCGAGATTTACACTTAAGATTTCTCATACTCATCAACAGCAATATGTACAAGTTAACTTATAAAATTAGCGTGTTGCGCTTTATCGCATACATTATGTGATTTTACTAATACATAACTGCATTCACCAGAGATCACAGATAATTCCAAACTAGAAAAAGAAATAAATGTCGTAAACTTTGTGGTAAGTCAATACTTCATGGAAAAAAAGTGAATGAATTTCACCATATGCCATGTGTGAGAAAGTTTTCCATACACTTAGTGTGAAACATAAGGAAGACAATCAATCCCTCATAATGCACATGTCACGCAAGAGTGAGTATATGATGCCAGCACATACCCAATAGGAGTCATCTCCAAAAAGAGGAATCTCAATCTGTCAAGTGCTGTTAAAAGCTCGAGCAGGCCAACATACAGCCATGTGATCGCACTTGTTGACCGAACAGCGCAAGCTAATGCTGCTACAAATAAACCCCACTTCCTTGAAATGAAGGAAGATTTACCGGAGGGTCTCATGCAGGGCCAAAAGTATAGAGACACTATTGTAAGAACAGTTTCCAAGCTATTTGATAATGTCCGTGGCAAACAGTAAAACATAAACCAATTCGTCAACTGGGAAAAGAGCTGCAGCAGAGTTAAGATTGCCATATATCACGAGGTAGAGGATAAATAAGCAGCAATAACTTCCAATATGAAACAGACTTCAAAATAATATTAGCCATATAAAGTTGGATACAGCCCATTTTGCGACACGATCACCAAAGACAACATTGGAAAGCTTGTACAAGTACAAATCACAAACTGCAGAGAATATGGACTGTAGTAGCCGTGGAGCCTTCATCTATGAACATGGAGCAGAAGATTATAAGAATCATATCAATGGAAAGTAACAAGCAAAAGGATTGTAACTGCGAAAGAACTTCCACAATTTGGACAGAACAAAATTGCATGCTTATATAACAAGTCGCATGCTTACAAAAGTCTTTAGAATTACATACAGAATGAAACATATAGCTTATTTGAGTAGGTCAGAGACCCACGGAACTAGATGTTAATATATCGAAAGCCAAATGTGCATGTTTAAAAGCATTTTTTTTTCTATTGAAATGATCCTTAAAAGTTTTAATTACCTATTTTTCTTCTAAAGCAACCTGCTAACCTAATATTAGCATGAATGTAAAAGAAGATGAGCAGCTACACACGCAAAAAGCTCCCAATAAAGAAGGAGACCGTCCGTGACCATATCATTTTGAAACATACCACATCTTCTGTGCACTCCTAGATAAATATATTTACCATGAACCACGGGGTATCAAGACGAAGTATGGCTAGAATTCTGTAAAGTACAACAAAAACCATCGGATGCAAGTAGCTACGGATCCCTTCCTTCCACTCCCATGTCAAATGACCATACCTGCCATTTTGATCAATCAGCCCATAATCCAATCCACATTTTTACCATGTTAAATATAAAAATTGCTCAAACAAGGAGCAAAATTTTGCTGAAAATTAACAGACTCTGGTGGAATCTGAGCTACCCAAATGCAATGCGATGCGCAACTTCAGGGCCTTGCCAGTATTCATCCGGATTGAAATACGTCTGCACTAACAGAGCATTTAACATCCGGAATGCCAAGCAGAAACGAAAGATTCTCTTCTCTGAAGAAAACAGAAAGACGTGGAGTAGCCCCGAATCTTCTGATTTGGAAAAATTTGGAGTTTTTGAGGAATATTTAGCTGCTGATGGACGAGCGGCATTCTGTCTCTGTCTCTGTCTCATTTCCGAAGAGCTCTGTTAAATATATATATAATGGATATTCTCTCTTTTCCGAAGGTAGCAGATAATTCAGCTATCTGTGATTGAACTCAGAAGACAGTAATCAGTGATCATCGATGATCAATAATCGAAAGGGGGAGTGTTCTTTTTGGTCAGGAATCGAAAGTTGAACTTTGAACGCCAGGTCCGCACCCACAACGATCTAGACTCCAGACACTGGGAACGTTCCTGGATCAAACTCGACCCAAACTCGTTGGATATGGAGCTGAGCTGTTTTAAATTTGACTGGTTTTTCAACAAAACAGGTTAAAATGGCATTATGGAGCCCTTTGGGAGTGGCAAGGGTGGGTCCCTGCAATGTAACGAAAAAAAATGTATTACAAATTTTTTTTATTTCAATATTACCAAAAAAAATTAAAACATCAAATATATGGTCAGAAAAAGTATTTTCCCATATATTTCACTTTTTTTTAATAATTACTATTGACCGACACCCATTTTAAGGAAAAACTTTAAACATAAAAAGACCCATCCCAATTTAATTGAGACTAACTTACTTAAAGTTAGGAGGTTACTCTAGTTAGCTTATTAGTGTGATAGGTTAATCTTGACTGTAATCACATTGATATTGACCTATGATTAATCAAGGTCAATTTGATTATGATATAATTATAAAAAAGAATATTGCTGGGATAAGATGGGATATGTGGTGTGGCACTATTGAATAAGAAAATTATAGTGTTTTCTAATTGGAATAATTACCCAGAGAAGCAATAGACGTCGATTGATTTCATCAAAAAGAAATACTGAACAAAATATTTATCGAAAAGTAATAAAAATTGAAACTCGGAGTTAAAGGAGTCAAATTCGACTGTACGAAGGTGCCCCAAAACACCACATGTCAGGCTGCCATAAACTCGGAACTAGTGGTTCCGAGTTTGTAGGCGTGCCAAGCTAGCCCGAGCCTAGCCTGGCACGCCTGGCTAGCGTGACCTATCAAATTGATCGGTCACATCGATTGAGAAGGGAAAAAGTGCCACGTATCACAATTAGAAAGGATAATGAAAAGGCAAAAGAGATCTGATTGGTCGAAAAATAAAAAGAAATAATAAAAAATCGACTAAACTTCTTTTATAAATGGCTTCAGCTTCCCACTTCAGATGCAACTTCCACTTCAGATGCGTGGTGGGGTGCTCATCAGTCTGGGGGAAAATTTTTTCATCTTCTTGCTGTTGTAATCTCAGTCAAAAATTTTGACAGCCTCTAAAAAAAATTAAGTTAAAGGTATGTAATATAATTTAGTCATTTATATTGTTTTATATTAGATATAAAAGAAAATATTAAATTTAGTTGTTATTTTTTTTTTGAAAAAAATGATTAGTGAAATAAAAAATTTTTAAAGCAGAACATAAATATTGATGGAAATGGAAATAAAAATTATTCACATTTTTTTATTAGTTATTTATGTTAGTTGTTTATTATTTTTTAATGGAGAAAAAACATGGAGAATCATTTTATTTCATTTAAGTGATTTTATTTTTTGTTATTTAATATTTACTTCTATTATTTGTATTAGAATAAATTGTTTATTTGTTATTATTTATATGTTGTGCTTAGGAGAGGTAAAAATATATATTGGAGATAAAGTAAAAGAAAAGAAAAGGAAAAAAAATTAGGAGAAGGAATAAAAGAGATGTGAAGAAAAAAATGAATGATAATGTAAAGGTTGATATATTAAAAAAATAGAAAAAAAAAAGTGAGGAAGGATTAATTGAAAATGATAAACAAGTATAAGAAGATAAAATTTCCAAAATGTTAAGAAGAGAGAAAGATGAAAATATGAAAGAATAGGAGTAAAAAAATTATTTTGGCTGAAAAAATAAAGAAGTAATTACGAAGAAAATTTCAAAAAATATGTTGAAAATGGAAACTATATATAGGCAAAAAAATAAGAAGAGTAAAAGATGAAGCAATAAAGAAATGAAAAATGATTGAGGGAAAGAAAAGGGAATAGGAAAAAAAATTGTAGTTCAAAGATGAAGGAAATTTGAATAAATTATTAGTGAGATGGAAAAAAATAAATAAGAAAGTATGAAATAATAAATAAATTTGAAAGAGTAGGATAGATCAAATATTTAATGTATATATTTATAATAAAATATCCAAAAAAAGAAAGAAGAAAATACGAGATAAAATAATTATGTGAAAAAAATTTGGAGAAATAAATAGGTGATGGAAAATAATTAAAATAAAAATATTAGAAGAAATAAATAAGTAATACATCTTGAAAATTAGGTTATAGTGTAGAAAGAAAAATTTTAAAATGTAGTTATCATTTTTCAACATGGATGAAAATATACTATATGTATATATATATATATATATATATAGTTTCCATTTTTTAATAGATGTGAAAAATGAAAACTACATATAGACCAAAAAATAAAAAGAAAAAAGGATAAAGAAATGAAGGAATGAAAAATTGTTAAGGAAAAAAAAAAAGAGAATAAATGAGGAGAAATGAATAAGTCATGAATAAATAATTATATTTAAAAATTTAGGATAAATAAATAAATAATGCATATTGAAAATTACCTTGTAGTGGAGAAAGATAATATGTTGTATTATTTATTAGGGAAATGTATTTAATACTATATATTATTTATAAAGCAAAAGTAGTTATTGCTATTTATTATTCATTTATGTAAATTTTGTTACCTTAGATTATTTATTTATTATTCTCTATATATTGACATGGTTTTAGAAAACATATGAAAATATGTTGGAAGTAAAGGAATGTTTAAAAAGGGAAAAAGTGTAGGAATAGATAATTATATTGAAAAAATTAGGATATATAAATAGGTAATGAAATATATATTAGAAATTAAATGTGTGGATGATTAAATAAAGTTGTGAATGTAGAAAATCAAATGACAGTAAGAAATAAACTTATTTGCATTTATGCAAATGGGAGAATCTTTGATAGTATTCAAGGTGGAACATTCTAATGCCCCATCTCAAAATATATAACAATTAGCACCGGAATTACATTAGACTCACTGAAAGATGCAGTGAGTCAGAAATTACGTCTTCCCTTTAATGAAGTTGTGACTGAATTGATATATAAACTACTAGCATCACTAAATCTTACATGGTACCAATCGGTTGTTTTAAAGGATAATTTTGATGTTTAGTAGATGTGGCAAGCTCATTCACGTTTCTCAAGGCAATTGAATGCAATCGAATTATATGCGAAGACCTCACTTACAGGCTCACAAGGGAGCTTATAATTGCAGCCAACCTCCTCGCAACAATATCAGATCATCCCGAGGGAGACCATTTCTCAACCAAGCTCTTCCTATCTAGCTTTTTGCTTTACTGAGCCTCTTTTTCCAAATGGGTCTGAAGAAAATGTGTTAGAGGATTTTGAAAAAGAAGACAAATATAATGTTGAACTCGATCCCGATTATAATGATGATGAGGAGGATGATGGTGAGGATGATGATGATGAGATTGCTGAATTAGAAAATGATGGTGGATCAGTGACAGGCTTGTCGTGCAACCCTCAAAATAAAACTAGGTTGGATATTAAATATAGCAAGTGGCACAACCTAGGTCATCTCCCTTGGAATTGGAATTCAATATTCAATTAGGTTCTTTAAGTGTTCTAAGGTCCTAGAACTATTTAATTTGGGGGGTTTTTAATTGAATTAAACTATCCTAAACTGAATTGAAACAAAATTTCTAAATACTACCTAATTGGATAAATTGTGATGAATGATGGGCTTGTGACTAGCTTAGGAATCATCTCTTGGTATCCATTATCCTTATCCTATTCCAATTGTGGTTAATTCTGGCCTAAGAATTCCTAATTATGTTCATTACAAGTTATCTTGAGTTACCACACAAGAATCAAGAGATTAACAATCTAATGTTGAATTGAGACCTCAATCCCGCATTAAACCATTAACTCTTGTCTTTAAGATCAATGAACATCCAATTTGATTGATTAACTAATTAATTATCTTCTGATTCATCATCCAAAAATGTTTAATTAACCAACTAAACACTAAGGAATTCTCAAATCAAACAATCAAGCACAAAATCTCACTCATGCAATTCATCGAACACCTTCGTGGCATACATGGGAGATTAGAGAGAATAATGAAAAATCAAATTCAAATTTAACCAATTAATCAACAAAAAGGGTTTCCTAATCAGTGTCTAACCAGCCACTAATTAATTACACAAATTTCTAATCAAATATAACTCAACCGAGATTATACAGAATAAGAAAAAGTGTAGGAAAAATAAGAAAATCTTAGCCATAATTTGTTGTTCATCCATGGATTCAAGCTTCTACTCAAGAGCTTCATCCCTTGCTAGCCTCAAGATGGAGATTAGATCTTCATTCGGTGGATGGATGGAGATGGAGAATGGAATGGAGATGGCGTCGAATGGATAGAGGCGTGGGTGAATGATGGATGAATGGATGGAGGCGTTCCTGAATGGGAGGCGAGGGTTTGTATATATAGACGTTCCGAAGACGTGAATGAATGGAATTGTGTGTTGAATGGGCCAGGCTTGAATCAGCGTCGTGAGAGGTGAATGTATACGATGGATCCTCTCTCACGTGGCTTGCTTAATGATTTCACGTGCTCATTTATTCTGCTCGAATGCCTTCAGCTTGTACATGTTTACCCGTAGCATGTTTTCCCTTCTTTGTTCATATGAGTGTGGGCCCCATTGTGATTATAATAATCCACATTTGCTTCAGCGTTTTGCCCGTAACTTTCTTCTGCAGCTTTCCTTTTCCTCCATATCAGAACCAAGACTCGAGCTTCTGTTTACAGACCAGGAGCTGCTTCTATTTCTGCATGTGTGTGTTCTCTCATGGACCTCCCAAACCCGTGGCTGTTTCTCTCATTTTCTCCTTCCCCTTGCCTGCTCAAGGCACCAGAACGTGGCTTCAAATCTGCTTTGGCCAGCTACGACTTCTGCATGCATTTTTCGCCGTTCTTTTTTTCACGTCCCATGCAGCGTGTTCTCTTCTTTTTCGCGTGAATTCCATGCAAAGCTCCAGCGTCTCCTCTCCAACTGCAATGAAGTCCGAAGATGGATGAGTGAATGAGCTTCAGGTTTTGCGTCTGTGAAGTTCGAAGAAGCTAAAATGAATAAGCAATGCGTCTCTCTCCAACTCCAGCGTCCGTAGAACCAGAAGCCAGCTCTCTCTCCATCTGCAGGTGTACCTCTGCTGTCCAGGTCGAGTCCAGAGAAGCTCCAGGCGTTTTCTCGTCTGCTTCTATGTGTGTTATTTGCTTCTGCACGAAACTGGATGTTGCTTCCTTCTCTTCTGTCTGCAGCTGCTCCTTGTTTAACTTGGCTCCTTTCCATTCTAACATGCTGCTTCATTCCATGTTCAGCTCGAGTTGTGAGCTGCTGTCTTCTTGTCTTTAGCCCAAGCTTCCACGTCTGTAGCTTGTGTCTTTCATGTAAGCTGCATGCTTTTCTTTTCATTTGTATCCAAGGCCCTTCAACCCACGTGTTTTCTTTTCATTTTGCACTTAAGTTTCTCTTTAGCTCAAGCTCATGCTTCTTTAATCATTCCTTTCTTTTCTTTAAATCAAATGCTTGTTCAATCTCCCAATTCATATTAAAATTCTGCACAAAAGAGTAGGAAAAATCAAATAGACATATTCACAAAAAATTATTTAAAATAAAATGAGCATAAAAAACCAAATTTCTACAAATTAACTTCTAAAATATAGAAATGGCTATTAAAATGAAATCTCATCTAATTAAAGTCTTAAAGCCATATTTGGACATTAAAATGCCTAAATTAGGGGATTAAAATATATAAAATATCATGCTTATCAATCAGAAGCCCAATATGTAGACCCTGCTATTGCTTGCTTCTCCCAGGTTAATATGGCCTTAGCTAGTAGGGATGGATTTGAGGAGGTTTGGGATGGCACAGACTTGATCATCCAAAACTTGTATATTGGATTGTAATATCCAAGTCAAAAAGTATTACGTCATGCTATAAAATTATACTTTGTGAAAGCACATCACTCTTTTAAAAAATATTTGACATTTGAAAAGTACGAAGAATTTCGGTGTCTTAGCTATGGGAAAGGTTGTAGCTAGCGGGTAAGGGCATGCAAAAAAGGTAAGGGAAAAGGTTTACACTGGCAAATAACAAAATATGATGAACCCCATACATGTCTGTCAGTGACCTTATCACAAGACCACTCGAAATTGGATTCTGATATCATATCATCATGTATTGTTGGCATGGTAAGTGAGACACATGATATTTCAATCAAAACCATTATTGAACGGATGAAAAACTTATTTGAATATACAGTGTCATATAGAAAAGCATGGAAAGCAAAGCACAAAGCCGCTGCAATTGCTCTTGGTAACTAGGAGAGCTCATATGCTATATTACCTAGATGGATGGGTGCGATCTAACATTTCATGCATGGGTCATATGTTGAGTTTGTGACCGAACAATGTCAAGTTGGCAGTTCCAATAGTGAGATAGTTGCAATGTTCAAACATGTTTTTTGGGCATTCAAACCCTATATAAGTGCATTTGATCATCTGAAACCAATGATCTAAATTGATGGAACATTTCTATATGGCAAATACAAAGGAACTCTCTTGATAGTAACAACACAAGATAGTGATCGACAGATTGTGCCTATTGCATTTGCAATAGTTAAGGGGAAGACACAAGCAGCATGGTCATGGTTCCTTTTGAACTTACGTAGACAAGTGGTACGAGGGAGGCGTAGACTTTGTTTGATCTCTTATAGACATCCGTCAATTATAACTGCTATTACTAATCCTCAGCTTAATTGGCAACACCATATGGTTATCACGTGTTTTGTCTTCGTCATGTGGCTAGCAACTTACACACTCACTTTAGATCGTCGAATTTAAAGCAAATATTGAAAACTATTGGTATGTTTCTTTTTTTTTTTTTCTAAGCAATTGAATACAATCTCATTGTTTTACTACTTATCAGACTCACAATGTTTGTGCTCAATAGGTTATGCATACGAGTGCCGTTACGTTGATGAGAAGTTAACTGAGCTAGCAATCATTCATGAAGAAATAGCTAAATGGCTTGCAGACATCCCAAAAGAATAATGGACTCGAGCATATGACATGGAAGGACATCGCTTTATGTAACAACCGGGAAAAAGAAAAAAAAAGGGAAAAGAAAGAAAGTGAAAGCTGGAAAAATTCGAAATCTGAAAATTTTGCTAAGTCTCCTCGCAATAGCGAGAAAAGGCCTCGCTGTCGCGAGAATGTCTTCTCACAATAGCGAATGAGGTTCTAGCTATAGCGAGTGCGGGCAGCAGTCTATACAGAAACTAGGGGGCAGCTCGCCGTAGCGTGCGCCATAGTGAGAGTGAGGTCTGGAACTGACGCGAGTTCGCCATAGCGAATGGTATATCTCGCCATAGCGAAGGGAACTGATACGAGCTTGCCATAGCGAAGCCAGATAACACGAGCTCGCTATAGCGAAGGTTAATTTTTGCTGTAGCGAGGGTCAGTCCGGAAGCGAGTAAATAGCGAGAATTAGACTTCATTAAACACCCAAACTCATTTCTTCTCTCATATCTGCCCTAGACTTCGACCCAAGGAGAGAAAAGAGGCGTGGAGAGTGAGAGAGATCAAGAGAAGGAGGAAGAGCAAGGGAAAGGTAAAGAAATTTCCCCCATTTCTCTTTAGATTTCTGATCCCCTCTCTTTGCCCTCTTTTTCTGCGGTTTTATTTGTGAAAATGGTTGGATTTTGGGCATGGGTCAAAAGAGGGAAAGTCGAAAACACCTTTGAATCTTTGTGTTTTCTTTGAAAATGTTGTTTCCACTACTATGGGAGCTTGAGAAAGAGAAAGAGTTGATGGCATTCTAGAGAGAGAGAGAGAACTCTAGGTTCTGATATGTTAAGAGAGTTTGATCTGAAGATCACATTATAAGAGAGTAATTGCATGCTTTTGTGTGTCTAGGCTCAAAAGAAACACCTCCATCAAGGTGTGAGTGTGAAATCAAGAAGGCAGAAGAGGACTTGAAAGGAAAAGCTAGTGTTGACCTTAGCTCATAAGGTAGCTCTCTCTTCCCACTCTTTCTTGTTGCATTCTTGGTTGTAAGAGTCATTGTATGTTTATGTATATGCTTGTTGTGTAGAATATGCCATATGCTATTGCTTTGATGCATTGATGCCAATGTGCTTGTGTGATGAAATGTGAGAATTGCTCGGGTGAGGTAATGCCGAAAGTCCCTTGAGATAGGTGAGGTGAAGCCGAAAGTCCCTTGAGATAGGTGAAACAAGGCCAAAAGTCTCAAACGAGTGAGGCCAAGTCAAAAGTCCTTAAACTCGGGTGAGGCCATCCAATAGTCCCTAAACTCGGGTGAGGCTAGACCAAAAGTCCCTGGAGCCTATTTTTGGCATTGTTGTGATTTCATAGCATGTACATCATGTGTTGGTTGTTTGAGAATGGCTAAATGCTTATTCACATGCTTTGACTTATTATATGCCTTGATTGTTTACTTGATTGAGTGCATGAGCTACTGAGATTCTCTGAATCTCACCCCTTCCCCTCCAACTTAATATGTTAGGTGGAGCTCAAGGAGAACCGAGCACACACCAAGGAGCCTAGAAGCATGCTTAGTTAGATATTACTTTATTTTGATGTAATTTTGATGTAAAGTGGTGCCAAATGAATATGCACCCACTATTTTTAAGATGTAAAGGTTGTAACATGTGTATAAATATGAAAGGATATTGTATGAACTATGTTTATAGCCAAATTAATGGAAATGAGGGTTTTGCCCCTTTTGTTGAATGCATGAAGTAGTGTATATTTGGCCGTAGCATAGTGAGATTGGAATGTATGTTGATTTGGACCACATGGACTTGTTATATATCCTAGTTTTATGCTTTTAAACTTGTCCATGAGTGGCTAGAATGTGTGAGAGGCCTTTTGGACCCGTTTTGGACCTCTTGGGTGCCAAAACCGGTAAATTTGTGAGCTCCGTCAAAGTATGACCGGATGAGCTCCTCTTGCCATGAGATTTGGCATGCCTCTAGAGTTTGTAGAAAGCTTCTTGAGAAGCTAAAGTTGGTAATATTCGGAGGTAGAGAGAATATTTAGCGAATTGTTGAATTTGGGAAAATTGAATGGATTGGTCATGTACTGTTCATATAAACCAGAAATGAAATCTGTGGCATTCATAGACCAAATGGATTCCAAATATGGTGAAATTTTATACGCATGAATTAAAAAACCAAAGTGACTTGTACCAACTGGAATCACCTAAATCGGAGGTCTGTAGAGAGAGATTGAACTGTCTGAAGTTCTGTATCAGCATTAGGGAGCTCTCCTGACCCCCATCACTGTTCCATCGGTTTACAGGGTGTAGGGGCTATTAAACTGATCTAAACTTATTTTTCTCCTCTAGTAGACATCTGTAGCTTTCCAAATTGGTATAGTGGGGATTAGATTTTTGTGGATTTAATTATGGATTTCCGAAGTTCATGACAGAAAGCTGCACCAGAAACAGTGACAGCCGGACCTCCTTCCCATTTTCGATGTTAAACATGGTCCAAATGCTGAGATTTTGATTGGGAATAATTTTTAGTGTAAATTTAACACTTAGAGCTTTCTAGAAATCTAAAGTTTGCTACATTCCCATTTTTCTACAATTAGTTATGATTTTCCAAAGTTAGAGCCAAAATAAGACTTTTGGGCGCAAGTGAGAAAAGTGCATTTTCTGGTTTTTGGCTCCATACCCGTGGCTTATGGTTTGTTTTATGCTATGCATGAGTTGTATAAGTGGAGTATGAGTTGAGAATATGAATGATGGGTTCACAGGACCCACGGGGTAAAAGATGAGTGTATGAAACCTCGGTTCATAGCATAAAAATACCACGGATTGGTGTTGATTCTTTGGAAATTATATAGAACCAAGCCCAGTGAGAGGCTAAATAGTGGTAGTAGATTAAGGTGTCACACTTTAGCCACATAATAACAAACCTAGCCGAATGCATGAACAGTATTTACAAAGGAGTCAGATCCTTACCTATATCAAACATAACTAAGGCGACATATTACAGGGTCAACCAATATTTTGTGCAACGTGTTGAATAAGTTAATGCTCAGATGTCTGCAAGCAATGTCTACTCCCAAAGCTTTATTAAAAGGATGGCAACAAAGGTACAACACGCATCTGCATGTTCTGTGTGAGTATTTGATAAAATTGCTCAATCATTTGAGGTAGAGGAGCCATATGATAAGATGAATTAACAATACGGTTGGTGCTGCAAAGTTAGCTTGATTGATCACTTTGGTGATTGCAGGGAATTTTAGGTGGAGAAGTATCCTTGTCAGCATATTCTTGCTGCCTGTGCTGTTGTTTCTATAGACTCATACTAATACGTTGATCTTATTTTTCGCCTAGATACCATACAATGTACTTATAATAATGTTTTTCAGTCAATCAAATGACAAGAATATTGGCCAAATCCCGACGATCTAAAGTTAGTTCCCGATCCATCGATACTTCATTAGAGGGGTCGACTGCGAGCCTCTCGCTACCAAAATGAAATAAACTTTAGGGCATCAGGACAACCAATTTGGTGTGGGTTATGTCGACAATCAGGATATAACTGAACAACTTACCTACATCACCAACGTGGTGGCTAGGCAAAAACTAATATTGTATCAAATAATTATAACTTAATTGTACTAAATATTTATATTTCAAGATGTATGTGTATTAATTGAAATATCAATCAACTTTTATAAAGAAATCAATTAAAATCAGTTTGGTGTATTGTACGTATTTTTCTAAATTCAATTAAATTTGTACATTTAAATTGACCATAAACTATATCTTTTTAAATTTTGTCATAATTGACAGGTGCGTTGACATCATAATCGCTCCACAACATGTTGTGCATCTAGGGCCTAAGGATGATTCACTATTATACTTATAAAGATTGCATGTATCTGAAGCCATTTAGGATGGTTAGGTTAGATAAGTTTATTGCCCTTATTATTAGCATCAATATATTCACTGATCACTGACTATATTAACTAATAAGCTTTCTCTTTTTTGTGTATCTTTGAAGGATGATCGTATTCTTCGCCCACGATGTGTTTAGCATGAGGATCGTTTGGGTGATCCACCCCTGGCTATAGTAGAATATTTGAGACAGGCTGGTTTTTACAGCATAGCTTGACTTGGCCACTTTGAGTATGATCCTTCACTGGTCAGTGCACTTGTAGAGCGATGGTGCCCAGAGACACATACATTTCATACTACTCAGGGTGAGTGCACGATCACTCTTAAGGATGTGGCTATTCAGTTAGGCATACCATGCGAGGGCGACCCTGTTTCTGGAGCAACAAAATGGTCGTGGGTAGATATATGTGACTCCTGGGCATTTGACCACCCGCTGAAAAGATTGATGGCCAACATCTCACTATTGCTTGGTTGGCAGAGAACTTTGCTAACCTACCAGACGATGCTGATGAGGAGGTAGTCCGGCGTTTTGCTCGAGCCTATATACTTAGATTGATTGGAGGTTTTTTATTTTCAGATAGATCTACTCATAAAGTATATTTAATGTATCTCCCACTGCTAGATGACTTCAAACAAGTAGGTAGGTTCAGTTAGGGTTCAGCAGTATTAGTTTACTTATACCACGAGCTATGTAATGCAACATATAGAGATGAGAAGGGGATAGGTGGTTGCTTGACATCATTACATTTGTGGGTATATGATCGATTTCCAATACTTGCACTAGAGAGACCGTTGACCCCTGACCCTCAAATAGAGGATTATCCTCTACTTTCCCCTTTAGGGTTCAGGTACTCATTGCATAACTGTTATATTTGTAAATGCATCTTCTTACATAATTATATTTATTTTTATTTTCCATTAGTGATTGAAAATCGTTACAGATGGAAGAATGTTGGATGACCTCTTCGTCCAAGTATGCGAGCCCTGAGTCAGTATCGAACCTTACTATATGCTATGGGAGACAACGAGATTAGATGTTTTTTTTCTCTTCCTTATGTTCATCATAATTTTAATATTTTTTGATGTTTTATCTTTTTATTTGTGTTACTTCTAGATTATTTGGCGCCTATATCAGTCCCAAGACGTGCTTGACTTAATTTCCAGGTACTGTTTAGCATCGCCCAATATTTAGATTGCTTCGGTGCCCCTCATATGCTTCCATATCATAGAGTGACATCATCCTGATCGCATCCTTCGTCAATTTGGTTGGCATCAACCTATTCCTCAGCCTCCAGTCAGATTAGATTCTCTTCATGCTCTACAGCTCCACTGCAGAACCCAAACCAACTGGAGAACAAAGTATAACACCTTTTTCCAGCAATGGTATAACTAGCAAAATGTTAGAGTACAGTCTTATATTATTGACAAGCCATTTGATCGCATATCTGAGTATATGAGATGGTACTGGCGATGGATCCACCCCGTTAGCGTTGTAACTGGTTATGTGATAACTTTTTTCATTCCTAATACATCTGATCTCTTACTTTTTCCTATATATATATATATATATATATATTAGTGTATATATATATTTATTTTACTTCCCTCTTATGTTGACATTCAAATACTCATTTCTTTTTATACAGGTTGATTTAGCAGAAAGTCTTTATCAGATGCACTTACAAGACCATTTGCCTTCGAATTTCAACGAGATTGTAGGACGAGACTTTAGAAATATATTATTGGCTCTTGGTGAACAACGTTTTTCACTGTTCTCCCAACTTATTGAATCTGCATTCGATTTGCTCCGACCTCAAATTCCAATTGGTCAACCAGGGAAGTGACGTTAGGGTTACCTGTCATCCTAGTAGCCCACTGTTACAGGTCAAAGGCAGCAAATGGAAGAGTCTACAGCAGGATATTGGTAGTAGCATGGTCGATCCATCTTCATATATTCCGACTCCAGTGCCTCAAGAAATTGGTATAGCTGGTCCATTTTCTTCTGTCCTAAGTAGCCAGTTTCGTGACTTTGTGGGATCCGACCCTTCATATTTCCCGCCCTCGTCACCGATGTTTCAGTTTGGAACACCCGAGCAGCAACTTGGATGCTCATTTGTTGACCTTTTGTTTGATACATCTGCATTCAGTGTTGTATATGCTAGTAGCTCCTTCGACCCTAGGGGATCATCGCAAGCTGGATTTGTGATACCACATGATCCGCTTACTCGAGTTGATTCCCCATGCATTAATTTAGATTTTTCACCCACAGTACAGGAGCAACAACAATATGAAGAAGTGAGACAATAGCGACCACAACATGAAAGAAGGAGACCTCGTTGCAGCACCAGAAGTCATCTCTTATAGTATTTTTGTATAATTTTTTATGTAATTTATTATCACATCTTATATGAATTCCATAGCAACCTACATGTCATTTTATTTCTTTTATCTTTATCAACTTAATTTTGTAGTTCATAATTACAAACTTAAAAAACTTAACATAACTTTTTAATTGCAAACTTAAAAAAAGATGATTCAACCGAACAAAATAAAGACAAAGAAATTTATAATTTAAATTATTTTTTTAACTTGCATAATTAAATTTAAACAATCCAATTATTGGCATTATTGACCAAATCTATTTTAATACAAATGATAACACATCCATTTGAAGTGATCAATCAATTTTATTTTTTATTCGCCAAGTAATGAATCCTTACGTTCAAAAGTTTTTTAGGTTCTCCAATACTATAAAAATTTTACCAAAAGTAATACAAAAAATTAGACTAAATTTTTACGTATAGATTAAAATGTTTTTCATAAAAAATTATTTTCATTTGTGAAGAAATATTATTAAATAAGCAATAATTTCTTAGTGAAGTATAAAAGAAATCTTTGTCTAAAAAACTTTTATCTATCTTTTACAAAGAGTTATTACATCTAAATAATAGAAAAATGTGTTATCTCTTAAACAAATATCTCTTTAAACATATATTTTTAGAGATTAGAATCTTTCTAAAAATTTTATTATAAATTTTTGTATAAATCCTCTTTTGTTTAAAACCTTTGTTTCTTTGAAAAATTTAATTTCAAGAACAAATTCCAACTAATTTCACTTCAATTTAATTAAATACAAAAATATTTTACAAGAAGCACCTAGTCATGATTCCAACCAATTAATAAGACAAGTTAAGCTAGATTCTTCTTATAATTATTATAATAAAAATAAATAAATACACATTTATTTTTTAGGTGTCTTTTTATTTCTTTTATCTTTATCAGCTTAATCTTATTGTTAATAATTATTTATTTTTTTAAAAATAAGCATTTATTTCTTATTTCTTAACATTTATGTAATTTATTATTATACTTTTATTATGAATTTCTTAAATTTATTATACATCCCTTATTTTTTTTACTTTTATTTATTTTTACTTGTTCCTTTTATCTTTTTTATTTTTGTCTTTCATTTTTTTAAAAAAGATATTTATCAAATGTTTAATTATTCATTTTTAATTTTCTCATTTATTTATATTTTTTAATTAGTTATAATAGATCTTCAGGTTTTATAATTTTAATATTTTTTTTAATATTGAACTCGAATTCATTGAATCCGAGTTCAATTAGTAAATTCGGCTCCTACCAATCTGAATTTATCTTTTTATTACTTTTTGAGTATATATATTTTTATGTATTGTGTTTGGATTATTATTTATTTTTTCTATTATTTTCCCATTCACGAGCCTTTCTAATTGTCTGTGTTAAAAAAATATAAATAACCCTAATAATAACCTCCTTTCCCCTTACTTTTAGCATTTAGTAGCTTATCTTCATCTTCCTCATAATTCCCTTCCTCTTCCTTGCGTGCTTGAAGCCTCGAAGAACTTTGGGGAAAATTCTATTTTCTTACCCCGCTGGTATATTTTGCCTCCTGAGTTGCATTGAATTATCGTGGTTGGAAAATTTTAACAGTAAAGTATTCCGCATATAATTTTTTTTTCTTGTTTTGATGATTTATTTTATCTCATTTTTTCGTTCTCTAACTCTTTTATGAAGAGAAGTTTTATTACTAGTAGATAAAAAGTTAAATATAAAAATATAAAGAATAATTTTAAAAATATAAAATAAATTTTATTATTTTTATTTTTTATAATGTTAAATAATAATTGAATAATAATTATAAAAACAGAATAAGTATTATAAAAAAAATTTTCCATCCCTCTCATTTTCCTTTGCCAATTCTTGGATTCGCCCTTGTACTTTCACCCAGAAGAAGTAGGAAAGAAAGTGTGATATAAAAAATTTTTATTATCAAGCTTGGTTTACTGGTTTAAGAGTAGCATAATTTTTTTGCCAAATATTAGTTTTGTTTTCTAGATACATGTGTAGGGAAATTTTAAAAAAATTACATTTTTAATGTAATACAAAAAAATAAATACATGATTAATTTAGTTTTTGAATTAGTGAAAATAATTTTAAATAATTACAGTTTCAAAAATATTTAATGTGTGTGAGAATGAAAAATAAAAGTTTAATTAATAAACATTTTAAAGAAACTAATTATTTTTAATTTTCTGAAAATGGTAATAATTAAAATAGGTAGTATAAATAAAGTGAATTATAATAAGTAATATAACAAAAATGTCAAGAAGTGATACAAAATAATTTTGTGTTGCATGGTGATGTAATTAATCTTATATAAATGTAAGTTAATAAGTGCCAATCTCACAAGTAATAAAGACAAATAATCTAGTTATTGATCCCATATGGAATAAGTACTTAATAAGGGTTTTTATTAACCCAAAAAAAATTCTAAATATTGATCTCATGAGAATTTCGAATTGTCTCTCAAAATCTACTAGTTCTATTATTCTCAAGATGCATTGCCAATTAATAAATTTAAGCTTAATTAATGTGATTAGATTTTCTCAAAATAACTTCTCAATCAATTAAATTTAACTATATTTTATTGAACACCTAATGGTTGGGTGATTAAATGGCATACAAATGATCTTAATTCGTCTTAATATGATAACTCCCCCATAAAGATACTGCACTAAGACTCAATTGCGTAATTACCCAATCATCATAATCTAACTATTCCCTCATAAGGTCATGCAAAAGTTTAGGGCTTTTCTACTGTTATTTCGTTGTAAATGATGGACTGATAGGGGTGCTAGTGAAAGCTTTTCTTAAGTGCTTTAAATTTCAATTTAAACTGACAACAAATGATCATATTGGTCTTTAAAAATACTACTGTCACCAATTTTGTTTTTAATTTAATTATTTATCATATTAATTTTAATGCTTTAAAAATACATCAACTATAAGTCTTGACGTTAACTCTTGACTCATGTGACCCAACATTTGCGAGTTAAAACGGTGACTGATTTAACAACTCATTTGATATCTTTGTCCAGAAATATAAAAAAGGAACCAACTTATTACAACTAAAACATTGTCCTTCCGTAGCTAGTTTGTAACAATAACGATGAGCATACGCAATTTTTTCTTTTATTAGATACAAGTAGCAAAACTACCTGACGTGAGTGGTATGTATATTTGTAAAATGTCTACTTATATAACACACACACACACAGATCTCACCGATGTGAAGGATTAAACCCTATCCTTGGGAGGATGAGGCTCAGCCACAACCAAGCCATCACACAGCAAGTGAGTATATGCAATTACTTCGGCGAAATTGCTAGATGGGATCATCAAGTTTGCCAATATTCTTAGCGATGTTGGGTGAGCAAGGCTAACAATTTAAGAGTGATAAGATTGATTTGAAGCACATTTTAAAATAGTTTTTTTTTTTAATTTTTTTTCCTTCACAATAATGATTGTATTCCTATAATCATCACGTGTTTTTTTTTTTTTTATTAGAACACACATTACCAACATAGACATGTAAACTAATTGAGTTATAAAGTTAAAAAAAAAACCTCGATAAGAAAAAAAAAATTTATTAATATTTTAATCTCAAATATTTTATATTTTATATTTATTAACTCATTGTTCTTAATTTAGTAGAATTATTAACCGATCTCTTCCGCATTGTTTATTTTTTGAAAAAACTCCAAATCCCTCCACAAATCTTATCTCTCTACTTTCTTTTTTTTTTAATAAATCGAAATTAGATACAAATCCATAACTTACAATTGCAATCTTAATAGCTATGTCTTTTTATTAGAAATTTGTTTTTGAAATTCAATTTTAAATTTTTATCATGTTATTTGATATATGCAGAGAGTTTTTGTCAATTCTGCTTCTGATTAGGCGCGATTATTTAGTTGATTGTTTATTTTTAAAATTTTACAAAATTGTTTTTTTATAACTTATTAGCTAATTGTTCAATCCATTCCATTAGTCGACTACTGATTCTCTGTTTCTAATCATTTTTCCTTAAGTTGAATCAATTAACTGATTACTTATAGACATATTTTTTCAAACTATTTACATTCCAAACAACATGGAAGATTCGATTTTGTCCATCAAAACAGCCATTCGAGATTCTTGGACAGCAGGCTACATGTTCAGCCCACAAAGTCACAAACAACACACAAACCGGGTGGTCCTGTTCCTGGAAAAGCCCGGCATGATTATGGCACGCAAAGGAGCGCCTTGTTTCTCAATGTTCTTATCAAAATTATAAAAAATCCTCAGCAATATTAATTCTCGAAGAGCTTCTACATCAATGTTCTTTCATTTGTTAAATACGTTATTGCTTGAGGTATTTAGGTAACTTTTTTTTTGGCAAAAATATATTACTTTAAAATAAATTTAATTTATTAAACATAAATATATCAAATTAATTATAAATAGAAGTATTTAAACATATTAAATGTAAGTGTTTTTCTCTTATAATTCATTTAGTCAATCTGTCTTTTATAAAATAAATTGATATATTTTTTTTTCATATCTCTAGTGTATATTGAAGTAAAGCAAGTGTACAAACTACTTCCTTTTCCTTTCACTTGAATACTGGGCATGACATGTCCATCATGTTTGACAAGAACTGGATCATAATATGCAATAGTTAATAACATAAATATATATTTAAAGTACAAAGATGCAAATGGATACAGAAAATTGGCGGATTGATAACATTAATTTCTGTAAAACTGGAGCTCATATCTTGAGAAAGAAGAGGAGAGCGTGAGCAAATGATTGATGGTGATGGCCCATGTCTTGTAGCGATGAAGATCATCGGCCATGTCTAGCTTGAATGTGCCTCTGCTTGTCGTTAAAACAATCAGATAACAAGTATCAGCATCCTCAGCTTCTGACTCTTTATACAGCTCTGCATGCAGATTCATCACAATACCTAAAGCCATTCACCATTAATTAGTCACTGTATATAGTTTATGCCTTCTCATTTTTCAGATAGAAGTAAGATCAGAGGAAAAGAGATGGTTAAAAAGCACGTACTTTCCTTCTTGCTTTTTAACAGATTATGTTTCCTCATTATAAGGACCACCTGTAGATCAACCATGCACATCAAAAGTTAAATAAACGTGCGGCTTACGTCAACTTGCGACTAAGGGGCCTGTTAGATTATTTGAATGGTTTTTGGTAGTAGTTATTAAGAATTGTCTGAGATTTAATCAACTTTTTATTTTTCTTATGGTGATTTCATTTTTATTATGTATATTTTTTTTTAATTAGATCATATGTAATGACTTCCCTGATGCAATTCATGCAAGCCAAATATGGAATTAAAAAATAGATTAAAGGCAATAATACCTTAACCAACAAATTTTATTATTCAGAGTTTTTTCATAAAGTTTATGAATAATTTTAATATGATGAAAATAATTAAAAAATTAAAATCCAATAAATTACAAGTTTAGTCTTACAACAAATATTTGAAATCCTTACTACTATGCATATAATTCTCAGTGATTACTCAGAAGTATCTCAATATCTCAAACCTCCCAAAATGTGTGGGAACCTAATATCCCAAATGAAAAAATTTACCTTTACGTTAATTATTATTTTTCCTTTTTTTTGAATAATTTCTAATAATCATACTATATACAAAAATATTTAATCATTATCTTATATGTTTTATATTCAGATATTCAAAATACTAATATCAATAGATCCCTAAATTAATAACCAGAGTGTAAGGATTTCAAGCCTGAAAATTAACTCGAACATATGTTTAAATTTTGTAATGCATCTGATTTTCCTTTATACTACTTATCTGTGTTATAATTGTTAATTCGTATGCATGTGTATTTGGTTCCTAACGCTCATAGATTAAAACAAGGAGGAAAAAAAAGAAAAGTAGGTGAACATAAAAGTAGCCAATAATTCTGACCTTGGCATCACTATTCAAGACGACACATATTGATCTAACCATGCACTCCCCTGTTTACACATAAATTTGAAGAATGCACGAGTCATAAAAGCCTTTAATGCTCAACATTATCTAGAGGCGGCAAATTAATTTTTTGTTGTCTTTGACTTTTCGTTGCATTAGTGTACCTTCTGGTGTTTCCACATATAACTCAGCTCCCTCTGCAAGCATGGATCTGCCTTTTGCGAAGTCGAAGTCTAAGTCACTGTTGTCTTCAATGGGCAAAACAGGCACACCCCCATTTAACCTGTTCTTGCATCCTGATCTTGCTTTAAGTGTGGCTGCTCCCCTTAATGCTGCACCGAATTGACATAATAGCAATGGATTATGAATAAAGTTTGGTTGATAGAAGCCAAAGAGAATCAGATGAATGAAAAAAGAGGTATGGTTCAATCTGTTCCCTCAGTCATCTGTTTCTGTTGGTTCAAGTGCTGTACTTTATATCCAGCAAATTTCTTGACAAGTATCAAAGAAAAAGGAAATTGGTCTAAAAGGTGTCTTTCTTCTGGGGAGGGCCACTTAAGAATCATCTTTTTCTTTTTAATGGTATACTGTAAATAGTGAGTGCTTACCAACAAAAATTGAACTCAAGATATTTTGGTTGATGAGACTCAATGTTAAGTCAAACAGCACCATCCCATTTTTATTGACATTTTTGCAGGGTCAAGAGGTGTACTTTATCCTACAAATTTCTTGATATTTATCAAAGAAAAAGGAAATTGATCTAAAATGTGCCTATCTTGGCGGAGGCCCATGTTAATTAAAGACATCCAATCTTTCTTTAGAAAAACATTAGGATGCACAGAGGTTATGCAAGGGACTAGTAACAAGAATCGAACCCAAGATAGTTCAACCTTACCAATTAAGAGTCCTAGTACAACGGAAAATTAAAACAGTACTAGAAAAGATAAGCATATTACATGTTGCAGCTGAGGCTGTGAGTGTTAAGATGTCACTTGCACTTGTACCAGTCATGGCTGAACCAATCACACTGTCAAGTTGGTCCTTCTTTGCTCCCATTGCTTCTGCCACTTTTGCACACTGAGCTGCTACCAAGGCGGCTGCAGAGGCTACTGCTGCTTCCTTCTCGGCGTTAGACCGATTGCTTTTCGAATTTTCTGCAGCAATGGCAGCAAGAGCAGCTGCCACCCCAGCCACTGATATAGCTGCATGCACCTCTGCTGTTTGCAGCCTCTGTTCCTCTTTTCTCCTCAGCTTTATTTCTTTGAACCATTTCTTGATTGACACAATTTTTAGTGGCATAATCTGCTTCCATGGCATCTGTACAGGAAAAAAAAAATCTATCAATGCTAATTTCAAGAATTTTGCAGTGTTAAAATGTAGAAAGAACTATAATTGTAAAAATCATATTGAAACAACAGAGATTAACTAATGTGTAGATCACATACCCATTTCTTTCGGAAATAGCTATTGTAATTTAATTCAGGATGCATCGCTTGCTGCATCCATATCCACGACTGAAAATTCAAAAAATAAGAAATAAAAAAATAAAAGCATGAACAATTGTTTCAATATGATTTGGATGCCATTAATTTCATGGGTAAAACTCTATAGTTACCTTCACGTCATTAGATTTCCATGGCGGGAAAGACCCGAAACCTGCATCGTCCATTCTAGCACTCTTTTCCGTCTGTTTCAGAAATATTTACACTATTGAAGAAATTGAATATAAAAGAATATATGTTAAAATAATTTCAAGCAGTTTCACTCACTGTAGGATGAGCTATTGGACTACCCTCCAACTGTTGCATTGCGTTATCAGCTAGAACTAGTGATCCATCTTGTGGCTCTGGTTGCAGAGCTTGTACAGCAAAGTTGCACCATGCACGTGAAAGAAGATCCATTGTTTCTGGGTGTGCATCTGAGGGGGATAGATTGAAGTTGGAAGCCATGTTAATAGGATCTTGCTGATGAAAACTGAGTTTCAGATATGCGTGTGTAAGCAACCATGCATGCATATTTATAGGGACATGCTATTTAATTAGATGACCATCTTATCAATATTATGATCTGCAAATCCTCAAAATGATATATAAAAAAAAGACTTTAATGTAACATACCAAACCCAATAATCAAAAGATTTTTATGGAGCTGTGTATGATTAAATCAGCAAAAAGGGCTGCAGAAAAGAAATGGCATCTTTTTCATCATTGTCATGGATCATATTGACCCACCATTTGAATTTTTGAATCAGCCAAACGAAAGTGATAGTATACCTAATACATATGAATCCTAGCGTACAGGTTGCTACGCTTAAGAGTCCTACAAGAGAACATACCCAAAAGTTTCTAGAGGACAGGAATTGGACAGAGATGAGATATTACAGTTGGAAAGGGACGTCTAGATATGAGCATGTTATCTTCATTTAAATTTTCTTTTTTGATATTACAGTAAAGGTATCTACAAATTTTGTCAGAAACTAAATTTCTTCTTAAAGCGATTTTAAGAGTGCCCTTCCTTACATCAAAAAAAGGCATTTAAATATTATACTCCTGAATACTTTTTAAAAGAATCCACATCTAAATTGATAAGAAAAAATATGATGTCGTTTTACTATATGTATATATGTGCGTGTGTGTGTGTGTGTTGTAACGCTAGTGGGTTGCAAATAAAGGGACCTACTTGGGAGTTAAAGAGTTGATTTGCAAATAGATTCTGATTGAAGAAAACAAGCCCTCAAGATTTAGAGAGGAGAGAGAACACACACATGCTAGCCATAATAGAACATTGTGGGATTTTTATAGACTCAGGGACCCTTTGTTGAAGGCATCTTTAAATGAAAACCAAAAGCTTGGGCTAAATGTGAAGCATTTTTAGATGATAAAATGATAGGGCTACATGCCAGAGCTGTGTAGGGCCACCGTATTAGCACCCATAAGAAAAACAAGCTAGAAGAAAAGGCATGGAGGGGGGCATTATGAGCAAGCATGCTTATGGGCCAATACTGTTGATGTAAAGGAACTAGAAATGCACGATTGATATGATGAACACAGAAAAAGAAGGCACCAGATAGGTATGATTATAGTTGAGCATTTTTTTTTTCATTAAAATAATGAAACGCTTGATTAGCATATATTATTGTTAAATAACCACGATGAAGATCAGAGCTTTTCGTGCTCTGAAAAGAGCAATATAAAGTTGGTAGTATTCTGTGGCATATAGTACATTTTCCAAAAGATGATCATGGTAATGACCTGTCAAATTAAATTAGTAAGCACTTCCGTATATAGAAAAAAAAATTAAAGCAGACTTAGTTTGTTAAAAAAAATCAATTATAAACAAATATTTAAAAATGTGAGAGGCAAGTTTGTTTAAAAATAAATTTCTAACATGTATATATCTATGTATAATTAGTTTATTTACTTATTTTTCATAGAACTGAATCTATTTTTAAGATTTATTTATTTATTTTCATTTTGGAAGATTTGCTTAAGGGTTGCTGATTGGGTTCATGTGACAAGCAAAGACTTTATGAGTAAGATGCTTAAGAGTGTTTCTAAATTGTGTTCTGTAACTAACAGGACCACCAACACACGTTCTAGGATCAATGAACTCGTACTTATTTGATTATTAAAAATTGCGGCAGCGGTTTAAAGTGATGGAAACAGAGAGAATATTTGGTTTTATAATTAAGGCACTTATAGTATGGATTAGGAGGAATCTGGTGTCATTTCATATGGCGAAGCAATTTCTGGTAAAGTATTGAACAAAATATATCTTGTCTTTTTTTGTTCATATAACCTATAATATTTGGAGATTTTTCTTCATTTTTTTAGGCTGCTGTTGCTTGATTTCCCCGAAGACAAGAAGAAAAGAGTTATAGGACTTTTGGCCAAAACTTTCAGCTTCTGAAACAATAACCAAAAATAACTATTTAAACATATTCTAGAAACTTTATCAAAATTACTCTAAGATTTTTTTTTAAATATTTAAATTAGTGTTATAGATGTTTGATATGCTATTATCTTGATTATGATATTATAATGTTAGTAACATTGAAGATGCTTATATTTAATACATTTGTATTTGTATATAAGATAACAAAGGTTATCCAAAATATCAAAATGTTATACGATAACATGGTTTTGTCCAAAAATTATATAAATTTTACATCCCACATTTAATTTTGTTAACTTTCATAGAATACTATTTGTATATTTTCTATGATTTATGCCAAACATTTATGTCTTAAATTTTATAATATCTTATAGTTAATATTTTGTAATATAATATTTAAAATATCATAAAATAAAAAATAATAATATTTTACCAAATGCTCTTATATTTGAAGTCAGATCCTTTCAATTTAGGAGATAAATTAAAACTATCTGCTTAAAAGAGACAAAGAAAAACAAAAGGAGTGGGTGGAATAGAAAATTCTTGCATATACTAAATGTATTTAATGTTTAAAATTTGCTAAATGCATAAGGAGAATTTGCTCCATACATATGGGGCTCATATATAAAACCAATTTTAACTTTTAGATATACGTATATTTGATGTATTTTATACTTTTTTAATAAGTAATAAGAGAGGTAATAAATTATATATATATATATATATATATATCTGCTTGTGTTAATCTCCTTTTTATAGAACATGATATAGTAGTAGAAAAAGATTAGTTTCCTTCATATTTCTATGCATTTCACCTTTGCCCTATCTTTATGGCTCCAAATTTTCCCTCCTTCAAATGATTTCCATCACCTTGTTTGATTTCATCCCTTCCGTTACATCCCTTCTTCTATCTGCCCCTTTGGTTGATTTCTTTCAATGATCCGTGGCATAGCGCAATAAAATAATATAGTTCTGCTTTAGAGGACCCAAATGTGCCATCCATCAGTCATATTGGGTTGGGCTTCATTGAGGAAGTGTTAAGAGTTAAGACAAACTTACTTCGAAACACTTCTTTTTCTTTTTTTTGGTTGACTCGAAACACTTCTTTTTAGCATTATCTAACAACTTAGAGACATTGTGTATTCACAAAATACATAAAAGACATCATGTAGTCCAAAAAATTCAATTTAATATAACAAAAATGGAAAAGTATACAAAGCATTAAAAAAGCGAATTTTTCATTCTCTTTTTCAGGAATAGATAATTATAAAAAGGCCTTATACCATAGTGTTTTTTTTTTGCCATGTTATAACATAATAATGTTACTTTCACAATTTTATTTACAAATTGTACAAATATTAATATTATTTTGTGGTATTTTATAAATCCTATTTATCAACACGTATCATGTCTATTTTTTTTCTTCAAAAAAGATTATCTAATAACCACACTTAAAAGTCTAGCAAATTTGTATGAAGAATAATTATTTTAATAACGATTAGTGTAATATTTACATTTAAGTAATTTTATAGAAACTCTTTGAAGAGGTTGAATTTTTTAGAGTAAATTACATTAATTTTTTTAATGTTTGACTAATATACTTAATATTTCTCTTGTTTAAAAAATAACATTTAGCTCCACTCACATTTAATATATATATATATATATGGAAAAATATCCCTTCCTCTCTCCCTGTTGAGTCTCATAGAGGACTAGGCAAGGGCTAACTCTCCTCTTTCACCACTAGCTATAGTACTTACACCAGTTTTTTCAAGAAACTCCCTTTGTGCAAAAATATCCCTTCCCTTAATATTTTCTTTTTATAAATGAAGTTAACTCTTTGCATGAAATATGTTTAACAAAAAAAATACTTAGTTACTTTTACCGTTATATTAAAAATAAAATTATAATCTTATATTAAAACTTAATATCATTGTTATACATTACTTTAATAAGACATTTTAAGAAATAAATAATTTGCATCTTGCAAACACATACACATTAACACAATAAGAGGAAAAAACAAGTAACTATGCTTCGCAAAAGGATAAGAAAAGTGATATCCTGCCTGGGCCAAATATGAATTTTGTACAAAAAATTTAACTATGACATTGATAGAAAAAAAAATAATATGAGAAATCTTATAATACATATCAAATGTTAAAGAAAATAAAAGATATTTTTAAAATAAAAAGAGTATTTAGTGTAATTTAATCAAATCTTTAACGTAATATGCTTAATTTTTTATTATTATATTCTTGCTTTAGTAATTGAAATATTAAAATAAAAGTATTTAGTCAAAGAATTAATTTAGATATAATTTTTATATTTTATTATTAAAATTTTTAATTTAAATATAATAATTATATAATTATATAATTTAATCGAAAAATTATATTATATATTTATTTGTAAAAGTTATATGTTTATTATATTATTATTAAACAAATATTGATCCACCCACTTTTTCTTGAGTCAAATTCATTCAATCAATCAAGAAAAACAATATTTTGGGAGACGGAGCGGTGGAGTGATGAAGGAGTAAAAGCATGTGTCATGGGCTACAATTTGGGCCAATCATACACAGTGTTATCCTTTAAAGAGTCAGTCTCCGCACTTTCGGTCGAAACTGACACGTCGTGGGCTGCGGAAGGAGAATCGTACTCTGAATATTATATGGTCACTGTTCTTATAGCCACCCTACCACTTATCCTCCAATCACACCCTTTGCCAATCGCTCAGGGAATTTGTCCAATCACCATTCTCAACTATTTCACTATTTGGTTGGACATTAAAACGAGACTGATTACCAAAAAGGTCACATGTGATTTGACAGTTTATATTTACAGTAAAATATTGTACCACCTTCTAAACAACTTTAGTATACTATTATCCTATATATTCGAAAGAAAAATATACATAAATTTTATTTAAAATACAATATTACACCATAACCAAACTCAATTTTGAATATAACGTTGAGGCATCCATTTATCTTTTTTCTTAATTAAAATATTCTTCATTAACTTTTACAATTTTCAATTTACTTGCAAATAAAAGTGGTATATAAGTTAATAAAAGGTAATTAAGTCAAAAAGTATGACTTCGGTATTTGGCCACTTAAAGGAAACTATACCAAAATCTTAACTCTAAAATATGATCTAATTACAATGCATTTTTTGTTTTTATATATATATATTTGTAATTAAGTCATTTTATCTTAGCCCATTGGATTGGGTGTCCACCAAAAAATATAAAGCCAAAATTCTATAATAGAATAATGACAAATAATAATAATAATAATAATAATGGTGGAGTTATAGCTGTCAAGCAACAAAAATTTAGTTAGAAAGAGGGGTTAAGAGGCTTGGCTAGTTGATCCTATACTTTTTTATGTGATTGGATAAGAGAGCACACTAATATATGATGATGATTATTATATTCGGTGTAAGAATCTCGATATATGTTTAATATTGATGGAGCTTCATTTTAAAAAAATGGAGCATATAATATCGCCTTGTGTTACACTGCTTATAGTATTTCATAAATGGTACTTATCATTCGACTTATCTAACTCAAGTTTAAAAAAATAAATAAATACTGGAAAATGTTAAACATTGAATTAAGGTATTTTTCTAAAGAAAAGATTTTCATACATGGTGAGAGATAAAGCATATATATATGTATAATATATTAGACTTTTTCAATACATTTGTTTCTTTGGATGACTTTGTATAGCATTAGCTTCATAAACTTTAACAACTCTAACCGCTTGAATGTGTCAGAGTCAATTTCTGCTCATCTTTTCTAGTATTATATGAATACCAGAAATGTATCTTTTGCACTTACAAGATGTTGTTAAGCAATGATAACCTATAATACTAACTATTGCGACCCAACTTATTTTCTATTATTATTGGAATGGGTGAAAGACCTTCACAATCCTCCTAATAGAAATTGTTATGCTATGGGTCATTATATATAAATTAACCATATATGTGTATATATATATATATAATCATTAACTTCGATAATCATCATGTAGCGTAGCCTAATCTTTTATCAAGAAAATGACAACTCCATAATCCATAGACTTACGTGGTAAGCCCAAACAAAAAAAAAAAGGATTTTAAACAATTTAATAAAATCTGATTTTTCACTTTACCAGGGTAAAAGCGGTCATACATGCATGTAAATATAAGCTTATTAATTATTAATTACAACATTTTTATGGTACCAAGTTTTTTCTATGATGAATGTGAAGGACAGTTATTCCACCTCAAAAAAGATTTAGCTAGGAGGGTTTCTTCGAGTTGTTTAACTCATCCATAATCTAATCCTCCTTGTCCAGTTAGCAAGACGTCATGAGAAAAGTCAGCTTTCTGGGCAAATGCTGACAGTAAACGGGCTTTTGAGAAACTTCATCGTAAGTAATTAATATAAAAGAATTCCTCCTCATCTAGTTGTTTTGTAAGTCTTGCTAATTAATGATCAGTTTATAGATTATGCCAATAGTTTACATATATGTATGTATGTATGTATGTATGTATGTATGTATGTATGTATATATATGTGTATAATGGAATATGGGAAGACTAAGTCCTTGAGTAATAGATTAATTCATTGGTCATTTATAACTGTCCATAAGGTTTAAAAGTCTCCTTACCATGTTAGCTCAAAACGAAATTCACATTTGTTAATTTTAGATGAAGTAACTCGTTGGTAAAGATAATTAAGTCCAGCAGTGATTATACTCTTCAATTTTTAACGGCTGCCCATTCTGTGGCTGTATATATGATTTGTCTATTTACATGTTTATCTATGATTATAATAACTGTGTATCGGTAATGAATGCATGGTGCAATTTCGTCTTGCCTTCTTAATTGAATATATGAATCTCAGCACCATCTGTTCTTCATATATTCACGCCTCAATAATGGAAAATCTACGTCAGTTTCGAAGTCTTGGACAAAATTACCAGAAAGAACAGAGCCTGTGCAAGCAATACCCCAAATGGCATATGACATTGATTTGCCTCTTGACAGTCCTCCCTCTCTCCTTCTCTCCCTCTCTCTCTCTCTCTCTCTCCAGTGATCATTGTTCTTAGTTGGGTGCCTTCATATAATTCACATATATATATATACGAGTTTATGTAGTATTAGACTACGACACAATTTACACTCGTACATATACTTAATTAACAGTGTACAGAGTATTATAAACAATCGGGCACATAAAAATTCGCATTGAATATATATCGCAAGGATTCAATTTGAGTTAACTCCTCTTCTTGGTTTTTCTTTGATGATACCGCTCACGAAATCCACCATGAAAGAAAAAGCAAGTTGGAAGAGTCAAATTCATACACACACTCACACACACGGAGAGAAATATATATATATACATATGACTAATTAATTAATGGCTTCCGAATGGAGCTTGATTTACTTATACATATCCTTCCTCTATACATCGCCTTAAGCTATAGGAGTCTCTTTTCTCCTTCACTTCTAGCTAGTTTTGCAATATAAAGAAGCCATTAATGGCTTCCGAATGGAGCTTGATTTACTTATAGATATCCTTCCTCTATACATCGCCTTAAGCTATAGGAGTCTCTTTTCTCCTTCACTTCTAGCTAGTTTTGCAATATAAAGAAGTAAATGGCTATATATATATATATATATTATATTGAATAAAATTTAGGAATATTTGATGAGCTGGGAGGTAATGAGCAGACAGCGCATTACTTGAACTTGAGATCGGAGGGATTGAATATAATCTAGGGTTTCTTCAACCAAGGACACATCGTCCATAAGATCTCCCCCTGGAACAAGCCTCTTAAGCATTCCTGTTCTCTTCTGGACCAACCTCTTTGCAATGGAATCCGCCATCGCCATTTTCTTCACTCTACTACGGATTGTGTGGCGCCTTCTCTTCAAGATCTTCCTGCTTCTATTAATTATCCTTCTGTTGTTGCTAAGCAGTGACGAAGAAGAAGAAGTGAAAGCCTTCCTCAGCCTCTGGCACTCTAAAGACCCTATTATGTGCTCCGTCAGGATTTTGCTATCATGGTCTCTCGAAGCAATATTGGCAATAAGGGCTCGGCTCCAACACCTGCTTTCATTTCTGGTACTAGCCATCGCTAAATCTGCCGACACTTTAATCGCCTTCTTCCTCTCCAACAAGCTCATGTTCTTCTTTAGAGACGTACTTTTTCCAAGACCCTTCATCCATTTTTGCAGAAATTCTAGCTTCAGCGAGCAGGGATTTCGCATTCTATAAAATAAATAAATAAATAAAAGTAAATAAAAAGATCGAAAATTTGGCGTTAGCAAGTGAAAGAAGAGTTAAAGGCTAATATAGAACTGATAACTAGGGCTTTTTCAGGAAAAAAGAAATTCAAAAAGAATGAAAATAATGCATACCTCGTCCAAAATTTTGTATTAGCTAGACAGTAGAAGATGGAGAAGAAATTAAAAATTATAAGGTGTATGGGTTTCTCTGTGTGACGAAGCGTTATAGATCCAAGAAAGTATAACAGGATCAGAAAGAGAGAGAGGAGAATGAGAAGAAGAAGAATAGGGAGGAAGGGGATTTATGTGGTCGAAGTGAGGAAAGTGGTGGGGCGTTGGGAGAAAGACAGAGCACATGGTGGCACATGTAGTCCCGGGTCCACACGACTTAAAACTGAAGAAGAATAGAATATAGGCGGATTATACAGTGCACTAAGTGGAATGGTATAATTCGTAACAATGTTTGAAGTATAGATAATTTTATTAAAATATTTTTATTTGTTGATTACTAGTATACAGTTTCTTATTATGCTAGTTATTAATGGAGTTCAAGATGTCAGTAATTTTTTTAAGATGTTATCATTGTCTAATACATTAGCTAAAAATTTTCAGAATGTTATAAAAGAATACCAATACGATGGGAAGGCGAGGCTAATATATATATACACAAACACAGAGACACGAGATTAATGTAATGCAAACCTACCATTTGTATCTTGTTTTGAATACAAACAAAACTCACTAAATAAGACCCTTTTCAAAACAATGTCGCTGTATGGCCCACGATTGGAACTCCATGCCGAAGGGAAAGATTGTCCAAAGATTGTCCCTTAACCCGTGGATTTATTTGTCCGGTTATCATACGCATACACTACGTATTTTAATCAGTCAATGTATTTGAAAAGATCATATTTACACCCATATATCAAATACAAATTCCAATTAAATTAGAATTACTGTACTCGAGTATCAAATATTACGCTTCCCTTTTTATATATCTCATATTTTACTTATTGCAATCTTGAGAGTAGTGCGTCAAGTTATCAACTCATTGGCTAATTGATATTTATTTCACTTGTGAAGCTCATTGTAAGTTTTGGTTTTAAAAAAAAAACACATTAATTGTAAGTAAAATTTAGAATATATCAATGTAATATAAATCATGTCAAATTAATATAAATTTTATTATTTAAAGTTTGTAATTCAGGTGATATCAATATTTTCAAATTGAAACATAGTGTTGAAGGTTTAATTCTTAACTCACTCTTTTTTTGACATTTCTTACTCTGATATAGAAATTGTTAACCTTCACATTAGTGTTATGGAGGTTAACAATTTTTACATTTTTAATTAAATATATATAAATATCCCTAATCTTTAATATAAAACAAAAACATACAGTGAGTATTTAAATAATTTTATGATAACGATAACTTTAAACATTTTTTATTAAAAAATCAACATATTCTGATAAATCTTTCTTTGACGCTCTTCCATTCTCAAGTACGCTTTTGTTTTTTCCATGCCCTTCCCACTTTTCTCCTTTGTCTTTTTTCCCTCATAACTATCAGACCAATTTCTTAATTTCTTCTCTTTCTCTCCTTAACGCATATGCTTTTTTTTTTTTTTTTTCTGGCTAATTTTCTTTGTGCGTAAGATGAATTTCATGATGGATGAATATAGGTTTGGTTATTCTTTCTCTCTTTTTATTTTTCTTTCTCCTCTCTCAAAATGTTACATCTCTTGACCAAAATCTTCAAGTTGACTCCTTCAGCACAAAAGATCAAATTGATTATGCAAACAAAGACTTAAGAGGGACCAATTCAATTTATCAAAGGAATGCTTGAAATTCAAGAGAAGGCTAGTTCAAGACCTCAAGCCATCTCATTGATGTTCATCGCCTGTTATAACGCTCGATATATGGCTTTCTTTTTGAAAAGTAAAGGAGCTCGACTTCTGGATTGCAAGCCTACAGTAAAAGGCAAATTAAGAGTATCACCTCATTGACTATGAAATTCTTAGTGAGCCATTGGCGGTGATCTGAATTTTGCAGATTAACTTCTTACTTATAGATTGAGAAGTTTGAGTGTGAGAAAGAAAAAAAACTGAGAAACTGGTTTAAAAAAGAAAAAAAAAGAGCCTTCATGAAAGTTGATAAGCGGGAGAAAAAAGTTTTGTTAAAATATATTAATATTTTATTAAAAATATTTAAAATTATCATAACAATTATTTAAACATTCATTAATATTTTTAAAATTAGATAAATCGTTGAACCAATAGAGATATAGATTTATTATTCATTAATTTGATTATAGTTGAATTGTTGGTAAATTGATAATAATTAAATATAAATTTTTAAAATTTTATATATTAAAATTCTAAAATAACAAATAAATACTAATATCTTTTAAATATTATTAATCATGAATTTTAAATATCAATTAAAAAGAAAGAGTAACTTTAGTCAAATGCTATAATATTTAAGAGAGATACTTTTAAAAAATGGAATATGATGAAAAACAAATATGGAAAATAGTCAAATACACCAATTTTGTATCTCTCATACTCTCTCTCTAATTTCTTTCTATTTCAACTCTTTTTTTTTCTTATTACATTCTATTTTCACTTTTTCATATTTATCTAAAATAAAATAAGAAAGAATTTACTCTACAACAAAAACTGAGTTTACTGATTGAACATTTAGATAGTAAATTTAAAATTTTAGTAAAAAATCAAGTATTTCCTATTGAAAATTCAATCGGGCAATCCATTGATTTTTTTGTTGTTAGTATTTTATTCTAATTGTAACTCAATTGGTACACAATAATATTTTTCTCTCTCGCCCATCACATCATTGGCAGCCTTTTAATATTGAAAAGATAAATTATTAATAATATTAATAAAAATTTAAATGATAAAATTAATAGATAAATAATATTAATAAAAATAATAAAATAAAAAGTAAGTAATATTTTAAAAAACTAAATTACAATTTTTATAAAAAAAATTGTAGTAAAAAAAAAAATGTCAGTCTATCAGAAATCATTTTGACATGCACTTTGTTGGACAAGGGTTCAACCAAGTATTTGTCAAAAAGTTTTTGATAGATTTTTTAAAACTATTTCATTGGCTTTTTAATATAATAATAGATGTGTATAATTAATAATTTATGTTATATTTATTTAAATTTATCCTATGATTTTTAATAATATTATTATTATTCCTTTTCTATTTCTTTCTTTTTCTATCTCTTCATCTTCCTTTTTCTTGTTCCTTTCTTTTAGTTTCTAGATTTTTTGAGTATGTGATAAAAACTCTACTCTTGACTGGGTTTACCTCCTCCTAATATTGTATATTTATATTTGATACCTTCTTCATTTCTTCTTCTTCTTCTAGATTATATATATATATATATATATATTAATAATCAAAAGTGAAACAAAATAAGAAGAAATAAATAACACCGGATTAAAAAAAAGCCCAAAGACAATAAAAATAAAAAAAGATTTATGCATATCACTACAAATAGAAGAGATTAGTAGGCTAAAACAAAAGAAACAAAAAAACAAAATACAGGAATAGTCAAAATTGATTCTAATCTGTAACACGAAAAAAAAATAGTAGCAAGAAAATGTAAAATAATATAAGAGAAATAATCAAATATAAATTGAGAAAGAAGAGAATGAAAAAGGAAACATGAACTGAAGAGAAAATTGATGAGGATAATTCAACCAGTAGGAAATATGTAGAAAATGAAATGAGAGAAAAAAAATGAAAAAAGATGACCAAATGAGAGAAAAAGAGAAAAGGAAAAAAAGATGACCAAATGAGATGATGGGATAAAATGAGAGAAAGGAAATTTATATAGAAAGGATGGAAAAATTTTGGCATGTAAAATGAATTTCATTTTATTTTCATTTTGCTCCTTCTCACTCCTTTTATTCTTTCATTCTTTGATATATGCGCTCCTTTTTTCTTTTATTTTTTTTGCCCATGTTAATTTATTATTATTATAGGCATTTTAAAATTTTCATTTTACTATCCCAATATATAAATTTATAAAATAATAAATTTTAAATATAAAAAATTCAATATCAAATAATATTTCTTCAAATAAAATAATATAAATTAAATTACATAAAAACAAAATTAACAATCAATCTTTATCTTTTTCACTTTTTCTTTTCTTCCTCATCCTCCTCCTCACTGTCTCTATTGATATGAGACATATTTAGCTTGTATACAAAACTTAGACTAACTTCATCTTGACTTTTGTCTTGTTTAAAAAAAAAAAATTAATTCTCATTAGAGATTCAATTTGTCTTTTTTGTTCTTCAAACTCAACATTGTGAGTCTATGGTGTAAAAGTCAAAAGAATTTTTAATCATTTATTGTATATATTCAAAATGAATATGTACTGAGGCTTAAGAATGAAAATATCCAAATATTGGATTTCTAAATATATTATGTGATAGATTTCCTAAATCATACATAGCTTTTTTTCTTCCTCCTGAAACCTTCATCCATAACTCCAGTTATGATATATTTTTTTCCCTATTTTCTGTCACATTTTTTTTCTTCTTGAGATTTATTCTGGAAGTGATTGAAAAAAAAAATCAAAATCATAAAATTATAATAACATATATAAACTAAATAAATTAAATATAAAAAGGCACTTAAATATATAATTTTAGATTTTTTATTCACCCAAACATGAGATGATTTATGAGTCTTAAGAAAGATCTCATAATATATTGGGTTTTTTCCCTAATTTTGGTGCCTTTAAAATAAAAATTTATTAGTTAAACATATATTTAAAATAAAATTTCATGTAGTAAATAAATAATGTAATTAAATAAAAAATTACACCCTATTTGCAATGGTCTGATAGACACTTTTTCATGTCGAGTTATTTGGCAAAATTGAGAATAAACAACTAAACTATATATTTTTCCAGAATCTCTAAAATCAAAAAACATTCTAGCATAGATTATCATATATTAAAATAGGATATGATAACAGAAGAAAAAAAATCAATAAATACTTTAGAAAATAAAGAAATAACAGGATGAAAAAGAATGTAGAAAAATAAAAGATATATAAAAATAATAATATTATTAAGAAAATTGAAATAGCTTCGTAGCTTTCACGTGTAAGTTGAGTTAGATTTCATAAATATTTTTAATTTATATTAATAATTTTTTAATAATTATTTATAAGATAATATATAATAATTTATAATCAATAACAACAAATAATTGTTAATAATGAATAATTAATAATTGAAGTTTTAGAAATAATATATAATTGTTAATTAATATATTAAATAAATTTATTACCAATTTGTAATTAATAATTTATAATGTATAATAATATAAATAATTGATATGCTTGATATTATTAATTAAAAATAAATATATTACTATTAATAATTAATTTTCATCATCATCATCTTCTTCATCTTTATTATCTTGCATTTGAAGATCCACATCTTTGTCTTCCTCTTCATCTTCTTCTTTATCTTTGTCTTCATTGTGCACATTTATTTGAAAATTCACATATGCAACATGCAATAATATATAAAGATACACTTCCTACATTTCTCCTTCATCTCATAAGATATTAGATAATGTAGTATTATGTATTGTATTAACATCAGCTTTATTATCTTGGTAAGTAATCTCTAATGTATTATTATCATTCACCACACTCCTTACTTTAATTTTAATAACAACCTACTAATTGACTTTATCTCTACTTCTTACTAGATACGATACATGACAAACTTGAATAGCTTGGTTTACAAATATGAATAAATTAGATTTTTCATATCTTTTGGTATGCTCAATTTCAATAATTATATATTCTCTGTGTATCTTGATCCCATAATTTATAATTGGATCAAACCAATCACAATAAAATAGTATCAATTTTTACAAGTTCTCCTAGATATTGCAACTATATCACTTCTTTTAAGGATGCTAAAATAATCATTTTCTCCATCTTCCCCCATTCCTTTTATATAAACTCTACTATTTATTGCCTTCTTCCTAATCTTCTATAATTTAGTGTGAAACTTATATCCATTCACAAAATATTCCAGCCATATTTGTGCCTCTCAAGTGGTCCTTAAGTTAAATCTTTCAAATATATGTTATCACTAAATCTTGGTTAACCAAGAACCTATTTAACAATAAAATTATGTTATAATTATGTAAGAAACATATAAATAAATATATCTACATATATAAATAAATAATGATATCACCACATACATGGGAGTTAAACCATAAGACAAAGTTTTGCTTAATCATGCCAATTTCTTTAAAGCTAATGTCTAGATTTAAGCTTATCAGCTTTTGTTCAAAGGTCCTGCAAAGTGGTTTAATAATTAAATGTTAAGACTAAAAAAAAAAAAACTTAACATATGGGAAGAAAGTGTTTTTTTCTTTTTCAATATAGGGTTTGGCTTTATCACAATTCACTAGGACACAAAGATGAGTAGCATGCATTTCTTTATCATTTAAATAATGAGTAAAGCACTTTCCAAGCAAATCTCCAACTTTAGTAAAAACTAATAAGGTTGGCTCTCTTTCCTTTGCTTCCTCTATATTACTAATTTGACCGACTCTTGTTTGTAAAGAAGGTACATGTAACTCAAAGTAGTATGAGCAAAAGTGCGATACCTCTTATGACAGATATGCCTTAAAGATATAACCTTTCACACGAGCTTTATTTTTAACTGTCTATTTTAATATATTTAAAAACTTGCACAACCAAATAATAAGTACTTAGAGATAATAGCAAATTGATAACAGTTAAACAACTAGACCTAGGTAAAATATCAACTAAATATCAATTACCTTTCAAATAGATACATCTATCAATATTGAACTTAGCCATCAACCCTAGTCTTAAATGACAAATAGACTAGTAAATATTCTATAGAATCAAAGAATTCATATGAAAATATTCTTTTTAACTTGTATAGAATGATAAGAATGTTTGAATTTTATTTGCATTAAATCATCCACTTTTAAACATCATTAAACATAGTTCTTTGAAGAATTGATTCAACTAAGTTATAGGTTTCTAAATTTGCTTAAGAAATGCACTAAACGTGGTCAGTAGTAAATATTCCATAAAGACGTGATAGTAAATGCGATCAGCATTTTTAATATTTTTATTGGCTCATAGATAAACCCTCTTTTGATCAAGCGTAAAAGTGAACTTAGCTTTTGATTTAACCACTTTTCATTAGCTAATTCTTGTAGCACCCAATCATTTTGCCTATAATTTCCTTTAAATCCATTCTCACTTTCATGTTATTTTTGGTTAACATCTATAACAATATTAAATATATTGTCAAACGCATTTTTCTCTATGTACATGACATTTGGATTATGTTGAATCAATATATTTTTTTAATATGAAAGCTCCCAAAATATGCTCTGCTTCATCTAGTTATATTGTTACTTATAACCAGGTAATCTAAAAACCTATTAATTTGCTATTTTAGGAAGGATACTCACATGTTGCCATAATCTTTCTCTATCCGATCTTGTAGGAGGGGGATCATTTTCAATTCTATTTTTCTTGAAAACATCTTTATTTCTTCTAAAAACATAATTCATAAAAAGAAATTGTTGACAACAATCAAACTAGGAGTTTTTTTTCCCATATTTGAAGGTAAAAGCTTTTGAGTTGTTCATACAATAAGGACAACATTAATTTTCCAATAACACACCACTTTGACAACATTCTATATGTTAAAAAATCATTTATCATCCATATTAATACTACCCTCATCTATAAATTTTGTTTTCTTGAAATATTATATTTTAATATTACTTCTTCTCATAATAATTTTAACTAATCAAGTAATGGCCACGAGAATATATCAATCTTGGTCTTGAGATTTTGCGGTCTGGGAATGATTGTAGGTAAAAATAAATAATGAGTAGCCATGTGCAATTTAGGAAGGAGATTGTAGGGTATCATAGGTCAACATGAATATGGTGAGGTAGAATGACTATAAGGGATAAACCCATTTATATACAAGTCCAGTCTAACATTTCATGAACACATGACAAATTTTGAATATACTTTATCAAAATATTTCTATACTTCTATATTTGATAGATGATAGAGTGCACCTTCACGTCTTCTATTATTCAAATACCATCACATTTATTTAACAAAGCTCATTGAGGCATAAAGCCTTTACAATGTAAGAGTAATTGGTAGATTGTAACAACCCTAATTTATAATTACCGTGATTAGGCTTAATAGTATGATTAGTAATCGCAAATCAAGGTCCAACGTCATTATAATTAATTAAATTAGGAGAAAGTGAGAAAATTTGAACCTTGATATCATTAAAGTTATTAACTAAGCAATCACAAATAATCAAATCCACAAGTGATCATAATTATCATTTAAGACTTTGGATTCATCTTACTACTGATTTCAACTCATAAAAACCTCATATAAAGACTCCTAAGTCATTGTACAATATTAATATAGTGAAATTCAAGGTTTCCAAATAAAAAATAAGAGTTTAGAAACCTTCACCACGGATTTAGACCTTCCCTGTCGGGCTTAGTTGGTTACTGGAACCTAAAAATCAAGTTTCACATCTAGCGCCACGACCTAAGATTTTTGCGTCAAGGTGAAGTTGCTCTTGGGTTCAACCTCATATTTTCCTAAATCTCCTCACTGCTGCAAGCCTATGTGGCGCCATAGCAGAATGACACCTTGGAACCTATTGTAGCAAATTTCCTAATTTGTGCTGCGATGGCTATACTTACGCCCAACGAAACTAACTACTGGAATGCTCATTCCCTAATTTCCTTGACCTGCATTATGGCTGAAAAGTTTGTGCTATAGTGAGGTTGCCCACTGTTACCCCCTAGGCAAATTTTTGTTTTACGCCGCGTCGCTTCTTGCCTCTACCTGGCACTTGGCTACAGCTCAGCTTTTCTTGGCCTTGGCGTGACCCTCTTCTATATCATTTCTCCCTAAGTTTCGTCCCATACACTCTCACTCTCCATTTAGCAACACTTTAAGGCCACTCTATCTTAATTTGTGAGGTTCTAATGGCTTTCATCCACTTGATTTACCCAGCCTACCCACCATCACTAATTCAAGACTAAGTATTGATTCCTACTTATCTAACTACCATATATCAGCAAGTTCATGAATTAATGATAGCAAGGATTCATAAGCTACTAACATTTATTGTTCAAATACATATTTTGGTAGAGGTTCCATGCATCACTTGTTTAAGTCAACATCTAATGTATCACATGATTTAATTTCCAAATAGTAAATCATATCATAGGTTCAACAAAGTTCATATCAAATGTTATAAGTTCATACATCGAAGACCAATTTAATATGAGGCTTAGCTTCTCAATAGGTATATCCTAAGTGATCAAAATACAAAATTCTACACTTGACAATATGAGTACATGATGATGTTATACAAGAAGAAATATAAAATTTAGCATCTACTCTACTCAAATCAGTCCAAGTGTAGCCTTCTCCACACATGGTTGGAACTCATAGATTTTCATCCACTCATTTTCCTTTATTCTTACCCAAAGAGCCTTCACCTGAAAGTATTATCCTATGAAACAGGGTAAGATTCAATTCTCAGTAACCAAAGGCAAATTTCATTCATATATTCTAATTTAATTAATGTATATGCATGAATTATAATGAGCATAAGAAATTATATTAGTCATATCAGCAAATAAAATAATTAGGTTATTAGTGACTACTATCCCATACTAGTAATCGCAATTTTCATGGCACCAACTCCTTAATAAGCACAACCTGAGCTTAGTGCATGTAAAGGTCTGATCATAACTCGGTACTCGAATGAAACGCAATACATTGATGGTAGTCGCACCACAGCTCCGCCATGGACTCACAAGGTCCAATTATAATATATCAGATAGCTAACCATTTATTATGTATTTCAAAATCATACAAGTACAGCATATATAAAATTAAAGTAGACATATGTATGAAATTTAATATTAACTCCAGTTACCTCACTTGTAGACAATTTCTTTAGAGCCAATAACAATGCTACTCAACCTCTGAACATAAAATCGGACCATTATCATTCTATTATAACACCATAATTCTTTAGCTTATCTCACATTATTTCTAGGTTCACTTCTATGGATTACATAGAATTCTCAAGAAAATCCCTTGAAAATATTCAATTTAATTGTGTTACGTTGTATATAAATTTTTTTCATTCAATGTCTCATAGACCATATGAAGTCATTCATCTTATTTTAATATTTAATTACACAAATACAACTCATAACCATCTCAAGAAGTGGCCAAAAACTCAAGCAAAGAAAGGGGATACATAAAAACAAATTGTGCAGCCTCGGATTGAAATTCCATATTTTTGCCTTGAATTTTGAAAAATCATAACTAATTCTAAAAAAATCAAAATCATGCACACTATACTATTCTAAAAAGTTACAGATATCTACTTTATGTTAAGAATAATTCTAGACCACAATAGGGACATCTAACTATTGGAAATTAATGGAACAATAATAGAGATTGCATATCACTACTAGTATTGTTCTCTAGATTCGAAAATTCATATTTTCTTGTTCAGATGTCCAATTTGGGTGATCTCAGTGGCCATGGAAATTTATCATGTCTAATTTATGTCTATAAAATTTCATAAGTACTAGATATCATTTGCCTATCAAATGACACAGTCTAAGAAACTGATCATATAAACAGTGTTTGCATCAAAATAGTAGAAAAATACTAACTTTGAAAAATCATAATTAATTCCACAGAGCTCCAAATAACTTAATCTTTGCCTTTCCAAAAACCTTCGGATGAAATCTATTTGCTTGCCAAATTTTATGGACAAATTTGTTTATTTAGTTAGATCTTGACATTGGATTGTAAAATGGCTCATTTTGTATCATGTAAAGGTTTCAAATGGTCCAAAATTGCTTTTATGACTACCATGGCTACTTGAACACGTAGAAAAGCACCAAAATGATCTACTAAACTTGTTTCAAAGGTGCACAAACCCAGATTTCTTAAATTCATTCATCCACCCCAAGTTATATACAAGAATGCATATGTCAAGTCTTGCCATTCCATACCCAAATCATGGTATATCATGCATATTACACCAAATCTCATTCATACATAATACATTTACATATTTACATGTGCTTATAAGGTCATATAACATATACAATGAAGAATTACATCATGTGTCACTCATATGGTTACAATTTAGCATTTTCACACACTTGGTTGTTAAACTTCTTCTCTTAGGCTTGATGGCTTTCATTCTTTTGCTCACTTGGTCCAACTAGATATGTTAGATATGTGGGGAGGAGGGAATGAAATTTTAGGAATTCCAATAGCTCTTCTCCTTTTCAATCACACATAAGGAATGTAAATCCACGTCTAAAAATGCATGTATAAATATCATGAAGCATGTAACCATTCAAGAATCATTCTTGGCATTCAAGAAATCATACAAAGTATACATAGGCTTACCAAGTAAGTAGATTAGCCTCACCCATTCTCTTTAAGGATTTTGGACGTGTCTCACCCTTTTTCTTAAAGGCCTTGAGCTAAGCCTTACTCTTAGTAGACTCTAAACTTTGTTTCAACTATTCTTGAGGTTATTAGCTCATCCTCACCATGGTTAGAGGGTTCTTGGTTTCACCACACTCAAGCAAACCCAAGCAAGTGCACAAGACATTATTTGAATGCATAAAATAACATCATGGTACCATGGCATATAAAATCATATTAGAACACATTTTCATGGCTTAACATATGCATACACACATTCAAAAACAAGACAACATTCATCCATGCATGAGAGAAAGAATAAAGAGCTACCTTTGTTACAATTGCAAGCTTTCCTTCTTGAATTTGGATTTCTCTTCCTTGGCCATACACACACAATAAGGTGGGGCTTATTTCTCTTGGCCTAGACACATCATATGGAAGCCAATTATACTTTTGAACCAATTTCTAGAGCTACACATTCATTAGAAAAGCTAAGTGGTTCATATGACTCTTTTATGGTTCTATAATGCATCTAATGAAGTAACCCTATGGAAATATGATCTTTGTTCCATTCTCTTCATTCATTTATAATTCTTGACTCCTTTTAAGTCTCTTGGAGTTATCACACAATCAAATCAAGAAGTCTAGCTAGATGTTGCTTCTTTAACCCATAATATGGAACTTATGATACCATCTCACTTCTATAGCTTCTAAAATCTTTTCAAGGCTTCCTCTCATCTTCTTCTATCATATATGACTCAAAAATAAGTTTGAAATAAATTAAAACTACCCCTAGGTACTTCAATCTCTCTAGGCCATCGCTATGGAACATGTAGGCACCAAGTGAGTTTGCTTTATTTTCTTGATGGAAGATGCATATGAGGAGCCTTCTATGGATCTCAAGAGCTCATCCAAACACTCATTTAACACTAGAAATTATTGTATCAATTCAGATTTTTAGTGGAACACTTGAGACCCTAACTTTGCTATCTTGAAATCTAATGGCTTTTTGATTGTTTCCTTTGCATATTCTTGTTCTCCTCCCTCATTTTTCTAAGATTCATCCTTGGTTTAGCTAGAATTCTAACCCCTTAGGTATGGTCTTACATGAGGCAAAATGGAGAGAAGAAGAACAAGGAGGCTTAAGCTTAGGAAGTAGAAAAAATACCTTAGATTATTGCTTTTCTTGGCTTATTCTTCACTTGGTTGGCCTCATCCCTTGAATTTCTCACCTCTGTTTTGTCCTCAATATAGACCCAAAATCTTCATTAAAACCATGGAAAGGAAGTTTGAGAAGAGAGGAACAAGTTTCAAGAAGGGGAAGCATACAAATTCTTAAGAATTCTTACCTTTCTTGCCTTGATTTTCTCCTTCTTCCTTCCTTATTTTGTGCACCTAAGTCTCTTGTGTCTCTGGTTTTTAGGTAGAATAGGTTATGGAAATGATGAGGGAAAGAAGCATGAAACTTAAAGAGGTTTTAAGAAGCTTCCACTTTCTTAAAAATTCTAATTTTGCCTTTTCATCTTGGCATTTCATTTTAGCTCTTTTTTTGGAACTATTTTTTTCATTATAAACTTTAGGTTTCCAATTTTATAAAATGCCTTTGGAATCACTCAAATTGGAGCTAACACCTTTTCGAACGAAAGGATTAAAGTTTGGGTCAACCGACGTTAGAAAACGTACACCGGAAGGGTTTTAATTATCTCGAGACTTCCCATAATTTTCAAGGCCTCTTAAAACCCTGGAGAACTCAAATTTTTCATTTAAAAAACTCTTTTATGAGAATTCTAAGAATTACCTGAAATTATGAAAATACCATTACGTTTCATTGCATTTTTGTTAAAATCTGTTTGACTATTCTAGCTCTGGTTTTAAGGCACCTTTGGCCTTGAATCACTATTATTTGAGGTCTAGAATATTATTTTAATTTTATTGGACCCTAAATCACTCTATCTGGGGGACTTCTTTTTGTAGTTGGTAAATTTCGTACGTTTATAAAAAAACTGTATGTTAAGTTTCTTGTGTTTTCTCTCATTTTTAAAGAACTAAATATTACACCCTATTCATCAATTTATAGCAACAAATAGATACCCAAAAAATTAAAATACTAATTGCTACTTAGAGAACAATTACCCAGCAACTACAAGTCTCCAATTTTAGATTTGATTGTTCTTACACTAGTAACTTTAGAATATCACTTCAAATTTACGTAAATTCACACAAAATTAATATTCATACTATAAATCAACTATAGGAGTCCTAACCTAATAGAAAATGCATCAAAATGAGGAGTTTACACTTACCAAATATTTCTCCTAGCCTCAACCTCTGAAAATCCTCCAAGAAAACATCAAATAATCCATATCAAATTTTGGGTGTGGTGAAAATACTCCAAATGAGAACTAATTGGGTCAAATTAAAGAGAAAGAGGAGAGGATTAAGTTATATAATAGACTACCTTGGCTGATTTTGACTCTAAAAGTGGGAGAAGATAGATTTTTGCTAAAAACCTTAGCTTTTCTCCAAAAGCTCCGGATTTTCTTGTGCTTCTTGTGTGTTTTGTTTTTACAAAATGGGGGAAAGGGCTACTAAGGGTTTAAGGTTTAAGTTTGGGTCTTAGGCTGATCCAAATGCCCAATTCTAAGTGGATTCAGCTTTATCCTTGTTAGGTTATGGATTATAAGATTACTGGGTCATATATGAGAGTTGGGCCAAGCTAAAAGGTCCATTAACATTTGGATCTACACAAATAAATATTAGGCCTCTAAAAAATGGAATTGGATCTCCCTAAGGCTAAGATTTGGTTTCTACACTTAACCCAAAGCATAATTGAATTAACTATAAGGCCTAAATTAATATCCACGTCTCTTAAGTAATTTCCTAATTAAATTCATATTAATCTCTAGTTAATCATGATTATCCTTAATTAATTTTAGGGTGTTACATAAATAACACATTCTTTTAACTGAAATATTCTTAGAATTTTGTCTTCTACTAAGTCAACTAGTTTTATCTTGAGATGCTCCATGGAATTTATATATTATTTCGATTAGGTTGTTTTTGTAATACAACATATATCTATTAATGTAAACATCACTTTTTTGGGCAAATAGACCAAGTTTTTATACTAGCTTTTTTGTTTTATATTAATTATTGGGTACAACATTATTAGGAGGTAATTATTTCTCATAAGACTTGCAAATTGATTGAAACTATATTGTAATATATTGCTGTAAGATTTAATACTTAAGATTTATATGGCAACAAACTGTTCATACTCATTACTGCATCTTAGCCATAATAGTTGCTGATATGCATTTAATAAATTAAAAAATTTATAGACTTCTAAGTTTGGATATTCCTCAACCTGATTAATATTATCATTATAGTCTATTTTATCATAGCTGCCAACACTAAATTCAAGACCATCTACATCAAAGATCATTCTTTCATAACTATTATTATAATTATCATTTGTTAATCCTAAGCTAGATGTTGTTTTAACTATATCTTAGTTGGCAATGGTTCAATCTCACAATGGCATGTCTGAAATTAATATTCAGGTTAAAATCCTCTTTTATAAAAACCAATTTTCACCTTATTAGTACTAAGATATGCTTTATTTTTGTGTATAGAACATAGACATCTAATTTTTTTCATTTTTTAAATTGAGTTCATTTTCACTAACAAAAATAGTAAACTCTTCTACCACTTGTGAAAATTCATTAGTATATCCTTTTCATCTTCGATTAAATTTAGTATACATTTAGCTTTGATAGCTAGGAAATTCCATGTTATGTTATAATAAATAATTTAAATATTATCTTACAATTCTCATAAATAATAATTGTCTTAAAACTATTATCAATAAAATTTTTTTACTACATTAAATGACAAAAAACAAAAACAAAAATTTTTAATATTATTTAGTACTAAATATTTTTCTACATTATTATCACAAATTAATAAGCAATCAATACTATCAATCAAATAAATAATCAATGCTATAGTAATAATTATTTCTTTACAATATTATCACAAATTAATAAATAATCAATGCTATCAATCAATTATTTATATTTATAATTATTAAATAATTGATAAATAACAATACTAAATACCAAATAACATTTCAAAAAAAATTATGACAAAATATTTATACATACCTTAGAAACAAAATTCGAATCTTCAATCAAATAAATTTTCAGATATCCACTTTTTAATCAAACAAATTATTGAATGTATCTCGATATCAGTGGATGAAGTAAAAAATAAAGGAGAAAAAAAACTTGCGAACGAAAGGGGGGGGGAGAGAGAGAGAGAGAAAAAGAGGAAAGGAAGCGAAAAGAGAAAAAAATAATGAAGAGAACATGGAAGGCAACAAAAGCACTAAAAAAGAAGAGAGGAAGATAAGAGAGAAAGAAAATAAGAAAAAAATGTAATTTATATAAATCAATTCATTCAACGACTATATATTTCAATGACTATATTTTTTAACACTTAAAAAGTTAAAAAGATTATATTACTAAACATGTAAAAATGTAATAAAAAATTAAAAATTTAAAAAAAGAAATGCACACATGCAAAAAAATTTTAAAAATAAAATAAGGTTTTTTGTCAGTTTTCTTACTATTTTCTTATTGTTTTTGTCTGTTTTTTACTAACAATTTGCTTTCCAATTCATATGTAGTGGAAAAACTAATAAAAATAAAAATATATATATACAAATAATTTTAGTCAAAATTTGTTGAGTCCTTTTGCTAGAATTTTATACCACTGTTGTAGTGTTAAAAAAATTCAAATTCAAATTCAGATTCAAATTCAATTGAACTTTGAACTGATTTGTTTTTTACTAATTCAACTAATTTTTATTAATTTGGCCAATTCTTAATAATTTTTTAGTAGGTCAATTTTACAGATCAATAAAACTAATTCAATGACTGATTCATTGAATTTTGACTAAGTCAACAGGATTCAATCCAATTTTAATAACAATGATATTCACTGTTTTTTTGTTTTATACTCAAGATTAAAAATTTATATTTATTAAAAATGTAGAGATCACTAACCACCATAGCACTAGTATAGAGGTTAGTAATATATATATATATATATATATATAAAATGCAAACTTTTATACAACAAAATTGTGAAAAATTAAGATTGTTTAGCCCTATAAACGGACACTTACTTGTTGTCAGAATGTAACTTTCACGTGTAAGCTGTCAGTTGAAGACTTTTTTTTTTTAATTTTAAATTACAAGATTAGGACCTTTCCGTTTTATTATATGTCACTGACAAAATATAAAACATCAACGGTAAAGTACAGAATGAGGGTTTGATTCATTTTCTTTTTCATATAACCAGTATGATTTTCTTTAAAAAAATTTAAAAAGGATCTCAATGCGTGGCCTAAATAAAACTTGATCCATGGCAATGTGAATAATGGGTATTGATTTGGGAAGCATGTGCTCATTAATTACACATGAACGTGGCACTGGCATATAGTTAATTCCTTGTTCAGATTGTTTGATAGGCACAATGAACTGTGGCAAATTGGAAAATTCGATGATTCGTTGTTGCATTGAATTCAATCGCCATTAAAAACTACAGCAGCACAGCCGTATGAATTGGGAGGAAATACCCATTTATTTTATTTAGGATTTGCTATATAACATCCATATGGTGTTGGCAATCTTGTTTATGCAAATCTTAATTTAGCTAAATGCATGCACGTGGTCATGTTCTCATCAAATAACATGTTCTGGACAGGAAGTTAATTAAGCATATCCCAACAATTATTAAGTAGATTTGTTATGTCTACAACGTTGGAGCTACATACGTGCTAACCATGCTCTCTCTCTCTCTCTCTCTCTCTCTATATATATATATCTTATGATCCAAGTCAAGCTATGATAAAAGCTTTTTGTCTACGTCAATATACATGATTTTCTTTTGAAACTTAAGAAATTTTCATTGAAAAGGATTTGTATAGACTGATTTTAATTAGAGGTGATCATTTCTGTCAATTTTGATAAACTTGATTTAAAATGTAAAATTAAAGTTCCAATTTTGAGTGGTAGAGTAGTACTATATAATTCTTTTTTCCCTCTCACGAAGCATGCTAGTGTGCGTAAATGAGAGATGGGTTAAGCTGTTGTTTTCCGCATAGTGGCGAAAGAGATGTAAGAAATTTTAAATTTAATTTTTCTTGTCATGTGATACAAGTTTTCATTTTTTTTTTTTTTGGGATTATAATGAGGATATAAGTTTGAATTGTGATTGCTTGAGATCTGATGAGTTTTGATCAAGAAAAATATTTGCTCACTATCCTTTTCATACTTTCTTTATTATTTCATTCTTAATTTAACATAAAATAATGATGACAATAATTATTTGTAATAAAATGAAAATAATTTTTTAAATAATGATAAGATAAAAAGTTGTGTAATTTTTACCGTAGTTTTTTTACAAAGATAAAAAAAAACTTAAAAATTTGGAATGAGAAAAAGACTCGGAATAAGAATTGAAGTTGATTATATTAGGTGTTCCTAATACTTAAAATTTTAAACAATGTTACTTAAAACAGAATACTTGATAACGCTGTGTAACTTTAATAAAAGAAAAAATAACAACTCTCAAATTTTAATATATGCAAAGAGAGAATTAATTTAGTTGGCAGGATCCGGAAAACATGCTGATACAAGGCAATCAGGTCCCACCATTGAATACTGATTCTTTGGGCTCTTTGGTTTTGGCTTTGCCTTACAGAAAAAGAGCACAACGCAATCCCCGCATGCTCCCCACATGGCCCTTTTAAGAGTATGTTAACTCTTCTTCCTCTCTCCCCTTAATTCATTTTCTATTTTTTTAAAATAGCCCATGAATCAAATTTCCTCCTTCCCTTGCCATATATTCTTTATTTCACTTTTTCTCCTTATTAAGTTGTATTTATTTCTTTACTTGTTCTAGATATGCACTTAATGAAGCAAACTGTCTATCCCTTTCTCTGTCTGTGTCTTTGCCTCAAATGTTGATCAATCTGTTTATCTCTTTTAAATGACATCTCTTTGTCAATATCCTTGACTCTGAATGTCACGGTACAACTTAGACGAATATGGTAATGGTAAGTTTAACATGGAGGAGATTTAAAGAACAATAGATAGAGTGCAAGGGGAACTTTTGCGTATATATAATTTGCAGCTCAGTTGTTGTAGTTGTACGTACTAGATTAATGGAAGCCAAAAAACAATGTTCATATACTCCATAATGATTTTATTCAAGTATAAAATATCAAATCAATTGTTAATTTTTCTTAGTTCATTGCACATATTTTAATGATACATGAATAATTAGTCATAGTCAAAATTTCTTTACTTAATTTTCCAATTTCGTAAGTATTTTTTTAGACTTTGTTGATTTATTCTCTTCTTTCAAAGATTTTAAGAGTATATTCTTTTACATTAGTTTGCTATATTTAAAATTTTATTCTTAAGACGTTCTCTAAAAGAAACAAACATAAGTTATTAATGAGAAATACAATCTCTTTTGATTAACTAAACTAACTCTTCTAGGTATGTAGTTGGTCATGTATGGTGCAAAAATATAGGCCAATGCTAAGAGCTTAACCTTTTAGATAGATTTCCTTGAGATATGTATGGTTAAATAATTTTTTTTATTATCATATATACATATCTCAAAGTAATTCAATGATAGAGAACTCGCAATCTCTTAAGAAATAGAGCTCTCTTACAATAAAATCGGAAAAAATTAATCAATTAAACTTATATTAGAGAAATTATCTTTATTCTACTTATTAAAATAACTTAATTTCTCGAATTTTATTTAATTAACTTTGTCCCTCTAAAGAATTTGAAGAAGTAATTATAGACAATTTTCGAACTCGTTTTTTTTTTTTCTTAACTTACCATAGTTTAGTTATTGGCTGTTTTAATTATTATCTTTTTAATTGGATCAGCTTGGTAATTGGATAGAGAATATTGATACAGTTAAATTAAACAAATTAACTTAATAAATAATTACAAAATATATTGATTATATAAAAATCGTGAAATTAAATTTGTTTAAAGAACTAAAATAATTAAATGTTTGAATAAGAAAAAAACAAATTTGAAAAAAAAAAAAGGAAGAGACAGCTGAATGATAGTCATACAGGAGTTGGGTTGTGGACGAGTATTACAGAATGGGACCAGAGCCGATTTTACAATTTTCTTTTGTGGTTAGGAAAATCAAGGGGAGGCAACAGCGTGCATGCGTCTCAAATTTTGTCGCCATCTTTTTTCTTTCTTTTAAGACATTTACGCTTTCTCCAACCACTTTTTTGAATGCATTAGCTAGCTATTAGCTGTTCATTGATCCCTCTTACTCGTATATTCGTGGGAGTGGGACCTTCCTTTCAACGGTTCTAATCCAGCATCTTTCGGTACGCTTGTTTAGATGAACTAAGTCTATTGAAAACACATAGGTTAAATTAGTTAGTAAATTATATATATATGTTACACAAATGGATATCAATGAAAATTGCATTTTATATATTTATGTTTGTTAATAATCAACTTGATCTAATTATTTTCAATAGGTAGTACTTAGTTGTTTATTTAAAAAGTTTGTCTCTGCAAAAAAATTTAAAGTGTCACGGATAAAGAGGAGATTAAGGCAACGGGGATCTATGGAGATGATGATAGGGTTAGGGTTAGATCATATTTTGATTTATGAAATTCACATAAATCAATAAGCACAGCTACATATACTTGAGGGTAGGCAGTTGTCCTCCTTCAATTTTTTAATATATATATATATATATATATAATATTAAAATTTGATATTATATCTCTTTATCTCTTAAAATTTTGAATTCATTAAACTTATTGAATTAACTAAATTAACACATTGTTTTTATTATTTGACATTTAACTTGAGTGCATTGAACACACATACACACTCTCTCTCTCTCTCTCTCTCTCTCTCTCTCTCTCTCTCTCTCTCTCTCTCTCTCTCTCTCACACACACACACACACACACACACGTGTATATTCTCTTAACTTGAATGCATTGAACACATGCGCGTGCACACACACACACATATATTTCTCTCTTTCTTTTTGGGTGTCCCATTTCCTCCTCCCTTTCCCTTCTTTTCAAATTGTTCTTAACTTTAGTAAGACTTTTTACAATGTTTCTTCTCTCTCCCTCTGAAGTCCCTATTGGATATTTCTTATGTGTTTTTAGCTTCATCATTCTTTTTTTTTTCCATCTCTTTCTATTTTCTTATGTCCAAATCATTCTTGGTTCTTTGTTTAGATAGTTCTTCCAATTTTCCTTGCATCTTTGTCACTCCAAACTACACTTATTCATATTTGTGAATTGTGATTTTCCCAACATCCCTTTGTCTTTGACTTTGGTGAAGTGTTCATCAAGCTCTCAATTGCTTTGAATTTAATCTATGTATCTCTTGGATATGTTTTTGTGAAAAGTAGTTCTACAATGACCAAGTAAAATATAACTAAGTTTAAATGTCAATATATTATTTTCAGTTAGACCTAGAACAATTGTCTCTGAAAATACTATAAAAACTTTTTAAAATTTTATTAGATAAAATAGTATTTGCAATGCTCTATAAATAATATAGTTTTTATGTAAATTGATAATTATAAAATTTTTTACTTTATCAATAAACTCTTTTTCCTTCCAAATAATCTTTTGAGATGCTCATTAAACTTTTATGATGTTGTTGAGGGATTATATACTTTTTAGCATATTTTTGTTATGTATTACATGAATGCTATTTGCAATGCTTAATTGTTCTTGACCTCTTATTGGTGTTCAAGGTGAAGTTGGTGAACTTACTTATACTTACCTACTTATCTGCTAAGGATGACTGATGAATACTCCTTGTTTTGTTTATTTTATTAAATGTTTAACAATAATTTTTCTTAATGTTGCACACATTTATCCTGTAATCTTCTAATAATAATCAGTGGATGAATTGAGCAACTAATAATTGAATTTCAACTTCCATTGGCACCTATTCTAACTCACCTTACAGTATATATAACTAGGCCAAGGCTTAAATTAATCAAATATGATTTTTCAAAGATGGCAAGGCAAAGAGTCTACTTAGCTCTATATGTTGTAACACCCCAAAATTAGTTAAGGATAATAATGATTAACTAGGGATTAATATAGGTTTAATTAAAAAATTACTTAAGAAAGGTAAGCATTAATTTAGGTTTTATGGTAAATTTAATTATGCTTTGGGTTAAGTGCAGAAGTTCAATCTTATCCTTAAAGAGATCCAATTCCATTTCTTGGAAGTCCAATATTTATTTATGCATACCCAAATATTAATGTACTTTTTTAGCTTGGCCCAACTCTTATATATAACCCATGTAACCTTATAATCCATAACCCAACAAGCATATGATTAAACTCACTTGGATTTTGGGCCCTTGGGTTAGCCCATAATCCATCTAAACCCTAATTTTGCTTCAACCTTTCCTTCATTCTGCAGAAATATTTAGAGACACAAAGCATTTTCAGAGGTTTAAAGTGGAGACTAGGGTTCTTGGCATAAATATACTATTTCTTACTTCTAGAGTTAAAATCAGCCAAGGTAATAGTTATATAACTTAACCCTCTCCTCTTTTTCTTCAATTTGACTTGATTGTTTTTTCATTTGGAGTATTTTCACCCACACCTCAAATTTGATATGGGTTATTTGGTGTTTTCTTGGTGCATTTTCGAAGGTTGATGCTAGGAGGGATATTAAGTAAGTATAAACTATTCATTTTAAAGCATTTACTACTAGTTAGAGATCCCAATAGCTGGCTTATGATATAAATTTTGTTTCTATGCTAAAATATCCATAATTTAGGGTGATATTTTGAGGTCTCTGGTGTAGGGAAGACAAAATCCCAATTTTGTTCTTGTAGTGGCTAGGTAAGTGTTCTCTAAATAGTTATAGGTGGTTTAATTCTTTGAGTATTGAGTTGCTGTTATAATTGATGAATAAGAATGGTAATGGTCTGATTTTGTATTCATAGGCTGAAGTAGCGTTATTGTTGGCTCTCAAGGAATTGTCTACAAGTGAGGTAACAGGGGTTAATGTTAAATTCCATGCATATTTCTACTTTAATTTTATATCCGCTATACATGTATGATTTTGAAATGCATAATGAATAGTTAGCTATTTGATATATTGTGTTTAAACTTTATGAGTCCATGGTGGAGCTGTGGTGCGACTGCCACTGGTGCATTATGTTTTGATTGGGCATCAAGTTATTATCAGACCCTAGTATGTACTGAGCTCAGGTTATGCTCATTAGGGAGTTAGTACTGTGGACAAGCCTTTCTCGGTATCAATGGCCTTTAACATGTGAAAACGTGATTGTTAGTATAGGATAGTAGTCATTGATAGCCCAATCATTTTATTTGCTGATATGACTGGTGTATTTTTCTGATACTTATCTGATTTCATGCATATATGTAATTAAATTAGAATATATGAATGGGATTTGCCTTATGGTTATTGAGATTTACATCTCACGATTTCATGGGATAATACTTTCAGGTGAAGACTCTTCGGGTAAGGATAAGGGAAAGCAAGTGGATACACATTCATGAGCTGAGGCCTTGTGTGGGAAGTTGCACTTGGGTTAAGTTAATTTAAGGTAGATGCTGATTTTATTGTTCTCTTGTATAGCATCATCATGTAATCATATTGCCAAGTGTAGGTACTTTGTATTTTGTTAATCTATGATGAATCTAATAAGGAGTTAGGCCTTATACAAATATGGTATATGGTATATGTACTTATTTATATTTGATATGGAACCTCCTTAGTATGAATATATGATTTGACTCTTAAGAGCATGATCTTATATCTCCATGAATGATAATATTAGTTGCTTATGGATCTTGTTACTTTTAATACTTCATGAATTTACTGATGCATGATAGTTTGATAAGTAGGAATCAACCCCTAAGTCTTGAATTGGTAATGATAGGTACATTAGATAAACCAAATAGATGAAAGCTATTAAAGCCTCACAAACTAAAGTAAAGTGGCCTTGGAGTATTACTAGAAGGAGAGTTGGAGTGTATGGGATGAAACTTAAAAAGAAATCAGGTTGAAAAGGGTTACGATGTAACCAAAATGGGCTGAGTTGTAGCTAAGTGTCAAGTAGAGGTGAGGAGCGTTGCAGCGCGAGGTGTCTTGCCATAGTGCAAAACAAAAAAGTTACCCAGGGAGGGTAATAGAGAGTAATCTCGCCGCAGTGCAAAATTTTCAGCTGCAGCACAGGTCGAGAGAATCAGTTGATAAGTGTTCCAGTAGCTAGTTTTGCTATAGCGCAAGTATAGCTCTTTGTGGTGCAAATAAAAAAATTTTCTACAGTAGGTTCCAGGGTATTTTTCCACTGAAACACCACATAGGCCTGCCACAACAATCGTGAAAATGTGAATAGTAGGTCCCTAAGAGAACTCTGTCATGGCATGAAAAACCTAAGCCGCGGCACAAGGAGTGAAATTTCAATTTTGAGCTTTAGTAGTCACTTACACCACGACGCGAATACATCAAGTCATGGCGAAAGTCCCCAAACATAGTTTTTAGGTTCTAGTAACTAACTTAACTGTGACGAGAAAAGTCCAAGTCACAGTAGAGGTTTTCAAAATCTTATTTTTAACCTAAAAACCTTGAGATTTACTATGATAATATTATGTAATAACTTGAGAATATTTATAAGAGGTTTTGTGAGTTAAAATCAATAGTATGATGAATCAAAGGTCTTAATTGATAATTATGATCACTTGTGGATTCAATTAGTGGTAGTTGCTTAATTAATAACTCTAATGATATCAAGTTTCAAATTTCCCCACTTCTTCCTATTTTAATTAATTTTAATGACTTTAGACCATGATTTACGATCAATAACCACATAATTAAGCCAAATCACGGTAATTAAGAATTAGGGTTGTTACATATATGGCCAAGAAATCCCAATATGGCAAATCTTATTTTATTTAAAATTTTCATTCTCTTATCAAAACTCCAAGATAAGAAACCACTTCCAATATAAAATTAATGAACTCATTAGTGTGATTGAAGTAATCACCAAGATAGAGGATCAACTTAAGCTTCAATACAAGCCTTAAGTGAAAATGATTTAGCAACCTAAAGTATTTTTCCCTAAATCAAAAGTTAAATCCATATGTTATGGCAATTCATTGATTGGGTAGTGTAGAGTAGAAGAAAAGACAAACATTTTCCTACATAGATTGAGACAACAATGTTTAATGAAAAAAATAAGGTTTGAATTAGGATAAAAATAAATGCATTAAAAAGGCAAAGGTGCCTATGAAACATTCAACATAAAAGGCAACCTCAAATGAAATTATCCCATGTAAAACATGCTAAATTAGACTAGCTAAGGAAATTAGAAATACAAGATAAAGCTAAAAATTTATTAGAAGGCTAGATTCATTAGCTACCTAAGCAGCTTAAGGAATAAACTCAGAGTAAATTTTCTAACTAATACATCTTGGAATAAAAAAGGAGAAGTAGAGACACACAACTACTAATCCTTCAATGAAATTAGAAGAAAGGGAAAGAGAGAACTCCCTTAATCAAGTAAAGAAGCAAAATTGAGCTATGAAGGGAGACAAACAAAAGGGGATATGTAGTAAATGGCTGTTGTGGTCATGTTGTCCAAAGAGGCAAAGTTGTGAAGGGAGGCTCAATTTTAAAGTGTGGTCATGCATGAACAAATCTTTTAAATGGTGAAATGTGGCTAGTGGTGTGACAATGGCTCTTGGAATCATTAGTAGAGTAATAGTGGCAATCTCTAATGTGCCGCTAGAATGAGGGGGAAAAGGTGATATTGGAGATTGAAAAATTTAGGGGTAAGGGGCTACTTGTGTGACACTGGAATAAAAGGGAAAAGATTAGGGCATTTTTAAAAATTCCTTAAAGGTAGTTTTAAAGTCCTAATCATGGTTTCCAGAAAACCATGGTGAAGACTTGCCTTAACCATGGTTATTAATTACTATGTCTTAATGGTAATTCAGACAAAACCATGATTAAGACACTTATCCTAACTATAGTTTAAAATATTATACTTAGATGAGGAGTTGTTGTAGTTTCCTTAACCACAGCTAAGGCACTATAGCAAAAGGTTAACTTTTTAGTAGTGCCTAATCCTATGATTGAACACCACAAAGATAGAGATCTTTGATAATTTTGATAGTAGTTCATGGATGAATTAAGAAAAAGTAGCCTACACTCTTTGAAATTCACTTTTTTATTCATTCAAATTTGATTAAAAATATTATTCACACGCACACACACACAAACACAAAGAGACATAGAGCAATAAAATAAATTATAATAGCTAATGGACTAAAATTACACAGGCCTAAACTAATGTGAATTCCTAGCTCAAGTAGGATTAGTAATTTATTTACAATAAAAATTTTAATTAAAAAGGAAATTAATATGAATTTTTATTCCAAATAGGATTAGCAATCCATTTAAAATAAGAAATCTTAATTCTTACTAAAAAAATAACATATATAAAAAAATAACATAAAACCACACACATGGGCTTAAATAAAAGTATTATTTAAGCCATTTACAATTGATAAAAACAAATCCTAATAAATTACAAGGCCAAATATTTAAGATTTTGAACTATATTACATATATTAAAAATGGTTCTCCTTCCATCAAGCTTATCTTGCCAATTGCATTACTTTGCAAATTGATATTTTTAACCTAACGAGCTTGAACTAATCCTTATATTTTTCCTTGATTCTTTTGCTCTAACCCATGTTATTAACCTATGCAGAACATGTAAAGGATCTTTAAATGTTTGTCTACCATGATACTCATCATTTCCTCTCTCTTCAGAAAGATTCGATCTTAAATCGTCACCTACATCAAAGGGAAAAATATTAGAAACATTGAATGTAGCAAACACATTATGCTCACTTAGGAGATCTGTAACACCATAATTTCTTAGCTCATTCATACTATCTCTGTGCCTCACATCAAGCAACTCACAAAAAAGGCAAAAAAAAAAAAAGCATTAAATAATGCATTTTTTAACATTGCGTCACGCATAAAATTTTCATTCAGTGTCTCGTGGACCATGTGAGCTCATGTATCATATTCTCATATTTAATTACATAGATACAACTCATTTTCATCATCAAAAGTGGCCTATAACTTGTGCAAAGCAAAGGAGCAAATGAAATCCATATATATTATTTCGGTTAGAATTTTCTCACTTCTGTCACAAATTTTGGAAAATCATAACTAATTCTAGAAAAATCAAAATTATGCATTCTTTGTCATTATGGAATGCTACACATGTTTACTTTATGCTAAAAATGCATCCTGGCATGCAACACAACACAAAGGATGTTTGACATTTGAAATAGTGCAGAGGTCTAGCTGGCTACTGGTACTATCATAACTTTTTACTATAAACTTCAAAAATATCCAATTAATTCCAAAAAAATTCAATACATGCAAATGATATCAATCTAAAATGTTAGAACATTGGAGAGGAGGAAATGAGATTCAAAGAATCCTAATAGCTCATCTCCCATTTCAACCATACATAAAGTATGCAAAACCAATCTTACAAATGCATGCGTAGGCATATCAACATGTGCAAACATTCAAGAAGCATTTTGATCATTTGAGCAAGACATACATAGCATACAAAGGCTTACCAAGCAAATGGATTAGCCTCACCCATTCACTTGTGGATTTTGGACTTGCCTCACCCTTTCTTTAAGAGGTTCTTGGACTCAATCTTACTCTTGGGAGTCAACCTCACTTTTGGGAGACTCTTTACTTTGTCTCAACCAATCTTAAGGGTTCTTGGCTTATCCTCACCATGGCTAAGGGTTTTTGGCCTCACCACACTCAAGCAAACTAAAGTAAGCATAACAAATATCATTTGAAGACATAATAGATCATCATGGTACTATGGCATATGAAATCATGCTAGAATACTTTTCATGGCTTAAAACACATATACACACATTCAAAGACAAGCCAAACATACAATTATACATGAGAGAAGAAGGAGTGAGCTGTCTTAGGAGCAAGCACACACTTTTTCTCTTGAATTTCTTCTCCTTTCTTTGGCATTACACACACAAAGGTGTGGGAATGATTTCTCTTGGCCTAGACATAATCTATAGAAGCTAATTAAGTTCATGGAATTAATTTTAAGGCCACACAACTTGCTTAGACACTAACTTGGCTCATTAACCTCTTTATGTTTCCAAGAATGTACCTAATGAAGCAATACCCATCAATTAAGTTCTACACTCCATTCTTTCCTTTCAAATATGATTCTTGACTCTTTTTAAACCTCTTGGAGTGCTCACACAATTTAAATGAAGGGCCTAACTACATGTTGCTTCTTTAGGTCATATTATGGAACATATAAGGCCAACTCGCTTTTTATGGTTCTTAAATATTTCCTAAGGCCTTCCCTCATCTTCACTCATCATATATGACTCAAAAATAGGATTAGAAAAAATTAAAACTCTCCTTAGGTACACAAACCCTCTTAGGCTGAGACTATGCATGATTTTGGCGTTCATGGAGTTTGCTTTGTTTTCTCAAGGGAAGATGCACATGGGGGGACTTCTAGGGATCTTAAGAGTTCATTCAAACACTTATTTAAGTTTAGGAATCATTGTATAAAATTAGATTTTTCAAGAAACACTTGAAACCCTAGAATTTGCATCTTGAATTTCCATGGTTATTTGTTAATTCTCTTTGCATATTCTTAATCTTCATGCCCTTTTTCTAAGAATCACCCTTGGTTCTACCTAAAAACCAAGCCCTCCTAGGACTTCTTGAGTAGGGTGAAACATAGGAAGAAGGGGAGCAAGGGGTAGCAACCATGGAAAGAGAAATTACCTTATTTTTCCTTGTTTTCTCACTTGAATCTTGTCTTCTTTGAGCTCTTCTTTTCAAATCCGAATTTTCTCTTAATTTCTCCCTTAAAATAGATTTATAAGCTTCATTATAATCATAGGAATCAAAGGGAAATGGAGGAAAAGAGATTTGGAAGGAAGAAAGCATGAAAAATTATCAAAATTCCTTACCTTCAAGCCTTGATTTCTCCTTCTCTTCTTCTTCCCTTGGTGTGCCACTCTCTTAGGGTTTCTTCTCTGGTTTGGGACAAACAAATATGAGACTAAGTGAATGGGAGAGTGGGGATCCTTCTATTTATAGGTGGGGGAAAAATGACTTTTCAAATTTTCTTATTTTGCCTTCCATTTTTGGCATTTTTGTTTCTTTTTTTTTTTTAGTTTTTTTTTAGAACCATCTTTTTCATTATGAAATTTAGGTTCCCAATTTAGTAAAATACCTTTGGAATCACTTAAATCGGAGCTAAAACCTTCTTAATCGAATTTGTCAAAGTTTGGGTATATTGACGTTAGAAAATGTCCACTAGAGGGGTTTTAACTGTTATGGGACTTCCCATAGTTTCCAAGGCCTCTAAGAACCCTGAAGAATTCAAGACTTTCATTTCAAAATCCCTCTATGTGAATTCCAAAATTTGCTCAAAATTACAAAAATGCTATTATGTTTCGTAAGTTTTTCGTAAGAAATTGTTTCTTCATTTTAGCTCCGTTTTTCTTTCTGTCTGAGGCTAGAATTCTCATTTTTTAGAGTCTATAATATTGCTCAATTTTTTTGGAATCTTAAATAATTCATTTCGAGAGACTTACTTTGAAAACATGCCTATTTTTGTCGTTTAACGAAAACTAGACATTACAAGATCTAACTTGTAAGTATTATTATTGATTTTCTCCAAGATTTGAAATGGGCTATTTAATTTTGGATGCAATTTAGATGTCCAGTGGTTGGAAACCTCTCTTTCCTTAAATGAACCCAAACCCTTTCTCCTCGTTAAAATGTAACATGCCTCGTCCCATTGTTTACTTAGGTAGCCACTTATTCATTTTTCTTTATAATTTGAAGTATCATCTTTTCTTGGATTGACTTTACCAAATCAACCTTCTTCTTCCATTTAAGCTGTCCCCTTCATTAATAGGTAAATGAATCAAAATCTAATAAAGTAAGAGCATTAAAGCCATACAAAATTTGAAACAAAGAATATTCAGTAGTGGAATACATTGCCTAATTGTATGCAAACTTTATCAATGGCAAGAATACCTCTCACATTTTCAAATTCTTCTCTATAGCAATGTGCAACAATTATGTAAGTGTCATACTTACTACTTCCATTTAACTATAAGTCTGTGGACAATAAGTAGTAAAAAAATAACAATTTAGTCCCAAATTTACCCAACAACATTTTCCAAAGTAACTAAGAAATTTAACATCCTTGTCTAACACTTTACTTTTAGGTATACCATGTAGATGTACTATTTCTCTAAAGAATAAATTAGCTATATTTATGATGTCATTTGTTTTATGCCTAATGAAATGTTCCATTTTACTAAATCTATCCATAACCATAAATATGGAATCATATTGTTTTTTGGTCTTAGACAACCACAATGTAAAATCTATAAACAAATCAACATAAGGCTCACTAGATATAGGTAAAGGTATGTATAAACCTTAAGGCAAAACCTTAGATTTGGCCTTACATGCAATGCATTTATCACAAATATGCATAGCATTCCCTCTTATCATAAGCCAATAAAAATGCTTATTCAACATCTCTAAGGTATTTCTAACACCAAGATGACCCATCAAACTACTATTATGTGCTTCATGCACCTACAACTCACACATGGAACAAACAAGCACATACAACTTATTTTGCTAAAACAAACATCCATCATGCTTGTAAAATTTATCAAAGCCAGTCTTATTGCATTTATTAAAAACATTAGCAAAATTAGAATCTTTTTCATACATTCTTTTAATGCATTCAAAGCCAAGCAATTTGGTACTAAATGGAATAAGAAGCATATGCCATATAGACAAGATATCAACAACAATATGCTCTCCTTACCTTGCTTATAATGAATAACATAAAGAAAAGTTTCAATAAATTCTAACCACCCAGCATGCCTTCTATTCAACTTACCTAAGCCCTTAAGATGCTTAAGGGATTTATGACCTATATGAATCATAAATTCTTTAGGCCATAAGTAATGTTGCCTTGTCTCCAAAGTCCTAACATAGACATACAACTCTTTGTCATAAGTTGGGTAATTCAAGGTCGATCCACTTAATTTCTCATTGAAACATGTGATTGGCTTCTTTTACTACATTAAAACACCTCTAATTCCTATGCCAATGACATCACACTTAAGCAAAAGACAAACACACAAAATCTAAACCCATAGAAATAGCAAAGCCTAAGCTAATAAAAATGAAAAATTAAAAAAAAATTTAAGCAAAAGAAATATGCAAAAAATAGAAACAAAAAATCCATAAAATAGAAAATAAAAAAGTGCTCTTTTTAAAGTCTAGAAGCTAGACTATTCCCTATATTTGTAGCTTAGTGACCATAAGAGTTCTATGACTCTAGGGTCTTTTAAATTTTGGCATCAACTAAGTTATATTTTTAATTTGTATCTCCCCCATGTTTGTGACTTATGGATTTTACCCCTTCAACTCCACCTCAATATGCATTAATAGCTTGCTAATGATGTCAACAAGTTGTGTTGCAACCTTCATCATTGAAAGATCATGCATGTAATCTCCAAATTGAAGGGTAAAAGTTTGGCTTCTTTGCATATCTCATGTAATTTAACAATACCAACACACATAACATAGACAACTTAATAGCATGTAAGTATGCTATTTATAATTTTCTATCCAAAATTCAACAATCTCAATTCCACACAGTGAACACAAAATATATAATACTTTAGCACATACTGAATTAGGGTTTTGAGAATCAAACTCAGTTATTGCATGCAAATCAAGAAATTACCTTAAGTGACAACATTTTAGGATGTTGTCCTTATGTGTGTGAATTAATCTAAATAATATTGAACTTTACAACATCTTTAAAAGATTATTAATATCCACCACAATGGTTATAAAACACATAAAAATTTGGGGAATAAAATAGAATGATAACACATGACAACACTATCCCCTCAAAACTAAAAGAGACATTATATGTTAATGCACTAGTTAGTAGATCAAACCATTAACAATGGCCTTCAATCTTAAAACAACTATGATTAAGCAACAAAGGATGCACAAATAAAACATATCATTCAAGTAAAGAGATAACTCAAAGCAAATGCATAATTAACCCAAAAGGTTCCCCTAAACTACCATTACTCTACTTTCTTGGCTTGCTAAGTAAAGTGCATGCTACAAAGAAAAAAATGATCACTAACATTGTCAAAACCTTGGCACAAATTTACTCCACAAACTAGAGATATTGAAGAAAATTATGTCCAAAAATTATTCAAAGATAACAATGGAATAACTCCTAGAAAATTTATGAAATCGATTATGTTTTGTGTTGTCATGTCATTGAGTTGTATGTGTTAAATTGAAATTTATGCATAGTTATGAATCACATAAAATTTTGGAAAAATTATGCTTGACACAAAGATTCAACTCAATAAATGTCAAATCAATTCCCAAAAAAATTTCAAATTTATGCCTCATTGCTATTTAGTTGAAAATAGAGTAAACAAAGCCACATATGACTAGACTAAAAAATTAGAAGGAAAACCCACAAGACTATAAATATTTGAACACACATTATCACCAAAATTCAAGGTAAAAGTCAATCATAAATGTTCCCAAAAAAAAAATAACAAAGTACACACAAAATCTAATGCTAAGAATCTAGTTCATACATGTTATTGTCTAATTGTACAAAAATAATGAATGCAAGTATGTATGGACCTAAAATTCTATATTCATGCATGTGATATACTACCTTAGATGTGAACATCATGTAAAAGTCACATAACAAAAGGAAAGAAGATATTAGAAAATAAGTAGTCACCATTCCCCTGCCACAAAACCAAAAAATTGATACTAAAGATTGATTATTTCGCAAGTGCATGGGGAATGGTGACTTATACCAAAAACTTGACACTTATTTTAAAGATTGATCATTTTGCAACTTAGAATATTATGTTGATTATAGTGTAGTTACATGTGTTTAATACTTTTAATCATTTAGTTCTTGTATTTAATCTCGTTGTTGATGCTCACCATCTTGAGATAAAAGTTTATGAGTGAGATAACTGGATTAGTTGCTTGAATAGGTTGATTGATTAGAATTAGAAGTGGTAAACATTATGAGAATAAAGTATATGCTTCCCTAATTTGTCTAATGATGTGTAATCACTGTTTATTGAGCATTCCAAGAGTTTAATAAATTCTGGCAAAGGATAATTAGTTCAAAATATTCTGAACTGAACTATCTTAAGTTAATTATGCCTATTAACTCACCAATCTTAATGCACATAGTTCTTACTAATTCCTAAACCAATTTAATGGAAGTATTAGGATAAGTAGAAATGCAAATGTTGTCATATCAATTTGAATGGCAAGATTATAGGAGTTAGCCAACCAAAACAAGCATAACGTCAAGAATGAACTGTCCATATTTATGATATATTGGTCACAATTAATCCTAATTTTGACTTCAAGGTTATGCTAGGTGTCTTGAGTCTCATACATGTGGTTTAGATTACATTTAGAAGTAGTTACAAATCCTTTATCCTAACTGTCTTTAATGATATATTTCCTAAGACATTAATGTATATATAGGTGTTAGATTAAGTTAACATAGCCTACTAACTAGTTAATTAGTTTTATCTATAGATAAAAATAATCTTCATAGGTACAACCTTGAATATTTGATCTTTATTACTTTGTACAATTAATGCACTTGCTAGAGTAGACTTGATTAATTAATTGACTAATAATTTAATTATTGTATTATTTTCTCTCACATTCAAGCCATGCATCATGGACTTCAATGTTGCGGCCATGGACTTGTTAGACAATGTATGATGCATACTTTAACTTTAAGCTCTAAAAACTCTAAGGTTAGGGTTTGGATAATCCAATCTTTATTTTTACTCTTCCATTTAGGTTCACTGGCCACAATTTTAGTACAAATAAACTTCATTCTTAAGGGCTTAAGCTCCTTGCAATTCTAACTTAAAACCATAAAGATCAAGACCTTGAATTAAGAGCTTTTCATAATAATACTTTCTCAATACAAGTAATTGCATTCTAATTATAAATTAGCCTCAAAATGGACTTAAAATGGAAAAAAATTAACTTAGAACACATGAAAATTCCCTATAAAAATATGTGAAAACATAGATATCTTGGGAACTTATTAACATCCTATAAACCTTACTACATAGCTAAAATTTCCCTAATATATGCACAACTTCACATTATGATAACCTCAGTAGAAAATCTAACCTCTAAGAATGATGAGGGAACCATATAAGTATAAGGATTTGAACAATTTAGCTTAGAATATGCCCTTATTTAAGATTAGATAAGCCTAAAACTTAAGAATCACATAGTTTAAGGAACTACAATTGCAAACTACATAGTTTAAGGAATCACAAGATATACCCTATTTCATTTCGAATAATACAAAGGACTACATGGTTTAAAGAATTACAAATCCAATTTTGAAATCTCAAAGCTTAAGGATTACAAAGTTTAAGGATTTGTACAAGCCAAAGACTTATCTTTAGCCAATTTTAAAAGACCCAAAACTTTCTGAAGTACCTAATTCAGCTAAAAACTTTTAGGGAATGGATCTTAGATAAGTAACATTAGTTACACATAAATATACATTCTTTACAAAGTTTGAAGGATATAAATCTTAGAAAACTACCTTGCACTAGTAAGAAAAATAAGGTGACCCTCAATGATCTTACACATGGATTATTAGAAAAGGAGGTCCACTTGATGAGGACCCTAAAAGGATGCCATTGTAACATTGAGATGAAGATACATTTGAAAGATTATCAACTTTGTCCTTTTTAGCCATCATTAACGAAAGGTGATGAGGCAACGAATGGGAGATTGTTCCTTCCAAAGGATAGAGAAAAGTATCCTAGCATCTATAGTTACAGTTGTGCCAACACAAAATTGCTTCATTAGATCAAAAACAAATTAAGCTAAATAAAGTAAGAAGTGCAAATCTATGCCTACAACTACAAGATTTCCACTAATAACATATAATGGAAATCTTTCATGGAAAATCTTTTGCTACAAAGTCAAATAAAATGTAGTAAAGGCTATTAATATTCTTTACACTATCTTTTAAACTCCAAAGTAGAATGAAATCACATCAGCCCAAAATCTCTTCTCTAAAGGAAAGTACACCAATCCACACCATGACAAATAAGGTATCCAAGTGGTAAGTAATATGTTACTTTATGTATTTCATCCTTTCATAACACAATATTAAACCCACCAAAAAATTGAAATCTCAATTCCCAAAATTAGTATGAAATATAAATTAGCCTAAATAAATCAACACTTCATATAACATCACTAAGGACACAAAATAGTAAATGTTTAGAAAAGCTTATAGTAAAAAAAGATGGACAAAAATGTCCAAATCCAAGGATAAGACATGAGTCTCTCTACAGAACATGCTACCTAAAAGGCATGTATCCCTTCTACACAACATGTATGCAAGCTATATCTCAACTATCACTAATTATCCAAAAATGTAGGAAACAACGAGATAAAGGATACAAGTTCCCATATAAGGTAACTCATTATAATCAATTCGAAATGTAGGCTAGGAGTAGAACTTAATAAATATTTTGGATATTGAGAATAAAAAATAAGATCGATAAAAGGATAAGAATTGAAAGAAGAAGTTTAGGTTTAAAATTAACAAGAAAAAAATGAAGTGTAAAGTTAGAAGCATAGAATTAAATCTAGTACTATAAGATGAAAGGATAAAGTTAAAAGCATAGCATCAAATCCATCACTCCAGTATAAAAAGATAAAGTTAGAAGCATAAGGTTAAATTTAGAAAGCACTCAAAGATAGAATCAGAAATATAGAGATAGAATCTAGACATATTATGATAGATAAACGTGACCCATAAAGGCATAAGAAAATTAAATCTGCACATGATTGGCAGAGAAAAGAAAAAAAATGACTTCAGACATCATATCTTAATAGCAATCAATGGAGAAAAGGAAAAATATGACTTCAAACTTTAGATCCTCATAGTAATAAGGTTGAACATAACCAATGAAGAGAAGGATAAAACATTATTAAAGCTTAATATCATTAGTGGATTAAGAAGCATAGTGATCAAATGATAACTTTGACAAAGACTTTTGGAAATCATAAATTGAAAGGAAGTATTAAAATTTAAAATCTATAGCCCAGTAGTTAGCCATGACCTAAAATTCCAGAATGAAACTAAAAGAAAATGCCCACAACTATGGCCATTATTGGTAAAAGTCAAGGTATGTATTCATTCACACATATACATGTATATTTAAAGATTTTAATGTGTATATGGAAGACAGAATATCTCAAGATAAATAGTTCCATGATCCAAAGGCAGATACTACATTTGGTACATATATTGAACTAGGAATAATCTCTATTTCTAAATACTAGCAAGATTTGAGAACAACAAGCTAAAATAGTGCTATAAGATCAATACAACCCAAAGAGCTATAAGGCTCAATGAGATCATCATCGATATGAGACAAATGAAAAAAAGTCAAAATTGTAATATGTTATTCATTAAATTTTCTCTTTACATAACTTGTTATGTACTATAGCACATCATGACAAATTTGAAGTAGGCATGGCTTTAGACACACTTCAACAGCTCCACAAATCCCTCGACATACATTGTTTGCTCACTTATTATGAGCAAACTATTTAGCTTAACTTTCTCATCCTCAAAATCTTATGAAATACCTATAAACTCAAGCATATATGAAGATTTTTCCCCTTCAAAGGAAGCAACACCTTTGATGCATGAAATGAATCGCTTGCTTCCAAATGAAATCTACAAGTGGAAGGTTTTATGACATAAAAAGATAGGCCACCTACCTCCAATTGATGCTTGTGAACTAAAAGCTCCCCAACTGAAGGAAAGCTTTCAACAAAGTTACAAGTTCCCTGGGCAATGATGGCAGAAGAGCCAAGAGGGTTCAAATGAAAACAAAAAGTCAAGACAAGCCTAAGTGGCAAATTTGTCAAGTGTGTAAGAACTTTAATATCACATGGTAGAGCTACTCAACAACTAGCAATCAAAGAATATTGTAAAAGATTTAAAAGCATAAGAACTAAAACAAAATCAAGTACTCTCACTTTCACAAGTCTTTATAAAATAGGATATATTAAGCCAGCTTATCCCAATATTGGCTTTGAGCTCATAGACCATAATAGGATCCCACTAGGGCAAAATTCCTCTAAAAAACTCATGAAATATGAGATATCATTCCTAACAATGTCTTCGCTTTGCCTCCTCACTTTGTTGTGATCATAACCAACCTTGACTACTTGATGACAAATGAAGGGAAAAGGAGCAATACTCTGAGCAAAAAAAAATGATGGGCCTACCTCTATAAACTCATAAAATCACCCATAAAAAGTGATGATTAGGTCTCCTGATGATTATGAACACACCCTAAATATGAACATATTCTATCTCATCGAAGAAGTGGTAGAATAATGGAAATGATGGCTTTACTCTTGTGAAGCAACAAAGAGACACGAAGCCAAGAATATAACAAATCACTAATAAGGCTAGTTGACTAAAAGCTACCCCTATAGATGTGACTATATAACTAAAATGGTCATTCAAAAGAAAGTACACGTCCATTTGAAGTACTTATTCATAAAGCACGAAGAAGGAGTCATTATCCCCTACATTGAAAATATATTGGTAAGTAGAAGGAATAGACAAAACAACATTAGGAGGAACACAATAATTTTCTCAACCAATGAAGGTCACCTTTAAAAATAGTACTCTTGAAATTAGAAAGGGAAGGCATTGTCACGATGCCTTAAACAAACAAGAAAGCATATGGAAAAGCATCAATGGATAAATACAAAGATAGGAACAGAGTTTTAAAAGACTTGTAAACAACTGTTCATATGTAACCAATCGAGAAAGCATAACATTTGAAAATGAAGGATCATGGGAAATGTAAAAATGTCTTAGACAGGAACACAAGATGACAAAATGAAAAACTTTTATCCCCCCTGGAATGACATATTGATTAAAAGCAATGAATAAAAAGATCTCTTGAAGATAGCATGAAGATCACTCATACAAATGTCACTCCCAAAACAAAATCTCTAACTAGGTCAAGGAACCCAAAAGATGCTCCTCTTTAAGTCCACTTAACTCGCTATCTTACTAAGGGACTTAGAGAATATGTTATTGGGGTCTTACAAACATATGGGTTCTATAGGCTTAGAATGGTCTAATTCACTCTACCAAGGCCCAAAGAACATAACGGCTACAATCCATCCAACCATATATGATGAACTAACATAAGTCACTTGCTTTAAGCAATGCAACTTCATAATGGCTCAACCACGACAAAGACACTTTGGTCAGATGAGCTTATATGACTTTACTAAACCAATTGATCTGAGCATTAAATTAGTTTTTCTTTCAAGATTATATAAATAGGAAACCCCTCATAATTTAGGAGAGGGACTCGAATTTAGCCTCAAGATTCTCGACTAAGAAATTCAAAAGCTTCCCACTCCATTTCCTAGTAAAGGAGGAACTGTGATCCAAATCGAAACAAGTTATTAACAGTTATTTATAGTAACATGGCTTTTGGATCTTTTGATTTTTTTTTTTTTTTTGCTCATTCAAAAAATAAAAATTTTAATATAAAGCATAGTTTGTCTTTAAAAACCCTCCTCATTAAGTTATTTTTAAAATTAAAAAATAAAATTCACTAATTACATGATAATTATCATCCCACCTTTAACTTTTTATGACCTATGCCATAGTCTCATGAATTTACAATTGACAATTAATGTGGGGTCAAAAATAGGGAGAATTATAAATAAGGACCTTAAGTTTAAAAATATTATTTTAAAAGACCTGTTACCATTATTTTAAAATAGATTATTATTTACTTTAATTAAAATCAATGACATCTAGTGGTAATAGGTTTTTTAAAATAATTTGTTTTAATTCTAAGTCCTTATTTGTAATTGTTCCTTAAAAATATTATTTATACTTAAAATAAAAATTAAAAAAGGTTTAACATGCACTAATGTGCATGTGAAGCCACTAGTCATGTTATAATATGAACATATTTAAACCTAAAAGTAAGTATAGAGAAATGCAATAATAAAAGGAAGAATTATAGTTGATGACTCAAAATTAAAAAAAAAAAAACTCTAAAAAACCTGTTACCATTGTTTTAAGATATATTACTATTGATTTTAAATAAAATTTTTAAAACCTAATGGTACTAGATTCTTCAAAATAATTTTTTTTAATTTTGAGTCCTTAACTGTAATTCTCCCATAATAAAATATAAGAAACAAAATTAATATTAGTTCTTAAATTCAAACTTGCCAAGTGCTCTTAAGCAAATACCATCATGAGAGACAAATTAATTTTTTTTTTTTTTTGGGATTCCAATTATAAAGTAGATTCTAACTCCTAAAGACCTATATCTTAGGGATAAAAGAGAAGTTGAATGTGACTAGACTACAAGGCTCTTGTCATTTCCCCCCTGTTTTCCATTCGAAAAAGGAGAGAGGATATTGTGATAATTTAGACCACCGAGATGTGGGAAAAAGCACATGAACTCTAATGTCGGGTATTTAGGGGAAGTTCTTATCAGCTTATATGACAAATAACTTAATTGGAAGTGATTTGGTGGAGTTGCTAGCTAGCATTCGGTCAAAACTTAAAAGAGGGTAGGGTGGGTTTGTTATATCAACTGTACGAACTTTACAGCCAAAAAGTCAATTAAAGAGTGCTTAATTTAGCATCATCCTGCTTTTTGGGGCGCATGATGCCCTTGAATCGAGGGCTTGGTCGCTTCTAATTCACTCAAAAGGCATCCTCTCTGCCTTGTTCTTCAGGCAAAGACCTCAACACCTTTAGTTAATTAGCCAAATTAGACATGAACACAGCAAATGAAAACATAGCAGATCAATTAAGGCCAACAAATTATGAAGAAAGGCAGGGGGTTCAGGATGATGATAAAATAGGAGAAAGCAGCGAGGCATCCATTAATTTGTCAGAGAATTAACGAGGATTGAAATTTTCATGTGCAGCAAATATATGTGGATGCCGCTACCTTATTCGATATTCATTCATTCCAATTTCATTATTCACCAAAGCAGACTAATTGATGGGTTAACCTCTTTTTCTTTTTTGATAAAGATAGGATCAACTTTGTTACATCAACAAGGATTAATTTTTTCTCTGGGTAGTCTTAATTAAGGACATATATTTTACATTGGCTTGGTGCATTTAAAAAAATAAATTCCCATAAATGTTGGTCCTATAATTTAAACTTGAGTGCATAAGATTAAAAATATGTGCATATGTCTTTTTAACCACTAGGAAAACTCTTTGAAGTTATTCAACACCATATAAATTTTCTTTTATATATATATATATATATTATTCTATTGATCTCCGTGGTGGCACAAACAATGGTCGGGAATAGAATACAAGAAAGCGTGATGTCTTAGTATAGACTCCAACGATCAAGTCAATAAAGCCATTTAGCAAAGTAAGGAAGAGATGAGTGAAAAACGTATTTGAGGGACTAAATGTCCCGTTGCATTCATAGGCGAAGTTAGAGATACTTTTGTACTTAGAAGATCTTGACAGCTATCCTTGAGTGGGCCGTTTGAGTGAGAATTAGCAGGAAAAGTGGGCGAGACACATACTGCACCCTCGATCGCATGAAATGGTCTCCTAGGGCAAGTGGGTCTAAAGAGATTAAGAAATGTTTCGTGACCAAAGAAATTTCATGAACTAATATGATGCTAGGTGAAACAATCAAACGTGATTTAGTCTAGAACTAGCGGTGGCCCCATCAAAGAATGTTGGATCCCACTATTTAAAAAAAAAAAAGGTAAATATCACGTCAGTTATAATTTAAAAATAATACTAAAAAATTTTATATTTATTTATTTGATGTGGTCCATTAATATCATTTAAAAAAAGTTTTTTTCATACTTAATTATTTTAAAGTTAAAATTACCTTGTATAATGGGTATAATACTAACAATAACGTTATAAAACAGTGTCCTTATATCAAGTAACTAACTGAAGAAGTTCTCATTATATAGAGAATCACTCAAATTATTTCGGTCAACTACAATAAATAATATTACCATAAATCAAGTCATTATGCTACCTAGATATGAGAAACTTGTTTTATAAAAGTTTTCTTAAATTCAATTTTTTTCCATCGCTATAGGCACTTCAAAAAAGGAAATTGGAACAACATATAAATTAACCAAACTTACTTTCATATTCTCTCATTCTCTCTTTTGAATTCTCTCTGGTTTTGGCTCTCTCTTTTGAATTCTAACTTGCAATTCAAGTTAATAAAAAGAACAAGATGAAATGCATTTTTGGTCTTTGAAAAATAAAATCAATTATTTAGTCTCTAAAATTTTGAAATATGATTTGGTCTCTGAAAGTTTTTTACTATTTATTAACTTGCTGTTAATTAAAAAAAAAGACAAAAAATAAGGAAAATATGTATTCTAAACAAATAGTTGAGATATGTATGTTTTTTAACATCACAATACTATATTTTCACTGAGATCAAAAGAAGACGAAGAAGAAATTTGTGGAAAAGATTTGAAGCCCTGACCGGGACATGTGAACCAATTAAAATCCGCTATTCTTATATTATCACCTTAGCAAAAGCGATTTGCATTAAGCTATAAATTAATGAAAATATTAAGTGTCATGTCTTGTGTCACATAGCTATTCCATCGAACGTGAAATCTGAACTACTATACAATTAGCTCAAGCAAGAAGTGTTTGTTATGCACATTCTATAAGTTAAGCTGTCAAGGAAGCTCGCTAACTAACAATATAGTGGTTAAGCTATAATCTCGTGCTTCTGTCGTTGAATTAATTCACTTCACAGAAGACAAAATGTGTTTATCATCCATATAATGGAATATTTTGATATGCTAAATTTAAAATTATTTGACTAAAGTTTATCTGGTTAATATATATTTATAGATAAAGATACACCTATATAGGATTTTACTCCGCTAGTGTGTAATCCAAAATTTACTCTTTCAAACAAAGACGCAGTTTTGCTCCATCATGAGTAAGAAAATATTATCAAAGAATCAGAATGGACCAACAGATTTATAATTTTTTTTTTTCTAAATATGAAAATTTTGATCAAACTGATCGAATTCGTACAATCAGATTGAAAAGTAGAAAATAAATTTCTTATAATCTTTATCCCTTATTAATCTGTAAGTATTAATTCTATTTCTCTTCCTGGTAGATATGGTGGTAGCTAATCAATGATTGATCGTGTGAATATTAAGATAATTGAACCTTGGAAGTTCTCTCCATTAACTCGCAATATGTTGAAGGAGAAGAAAATGTGAGAGTTTCTGAGGGAATGAACAAAATTAGACGTCTGTTTACTTCTCGTTTCTCCCGTTAAATTTAAAAATGTTCAAGTAATGAAAGTTTATCTTCATCGCTTTTCATTCCACTCTCATCATCCTATCGAAACAATATATGTAAAGGTAGCGGCAAAAAAAAAATTTAGAAAATATATTTTGAGAGAAAAATCGTTAAAATAAGAAGTTAACGGTACTTTCAAAACACTAAAGAAATATTTCCTATAATTATTTTTCCGAACTAATCTTCGATGATGCGAGACCATAGAAGCTTTCGCATCTTTTCACCAAATGACATGACACAATGATAGTAAAGAGTGTACCCGCTTGCCACACTATATCTAGAACTCTAATGAGGGAAGAAAATAACTGAACTACTAGGAAAATAAAAACAGAAACAAGTCTCTGATTAAATGAAAGCACAAAACTGTGACTAATCGGATAAACGAACATCTCTAACTAGACAAAGAAATACAACTTCAATTAACACTTCTAAGAGGACTACAAAAAAAATTCTCCAATTAGAAAAATAAAGTTACGATAGAAGGCTTTTCAAAAGGCGTGGGAGAGAAGGTACCAGCTAGGGGATTGTTTGAAGAGCGGATAATATTAATTGATCAAGGCTATCAATAATTCTATACATCTCATTTGACGACAAGAACACACAATTAGGTACATTAATTTTTAAATCCTTACAATCTTTGTCCCCTAATTTTGGTATATATGACTTATCTTTTACCAGATTGAAGATGTGAATTAATATTTGTAGTGCATACGTTTAAAGTATAAACTGATTAATATTCACCTGATTGAAATACTAAATAAAAAAATACTATATAAACATATATATATATATATATATATATATAGACTAATCCAATGGCAGCAAGGAAAAAGTTTTATTCATAGGATTAAAAGGATAATCCTTTAATTATTACAGAAGCTAAATTAAGTACAACCTTATTCCCCCTACACGCCAAAAGAAATAGGCCGCTGCATAGGCAGGTGTTCCCAAAGGGTTAACCCGGCTCACCCCTACCCATGTGCTGGGGCAGGTTCAGTACTTATGATATATGGATCCCTATTTTAGACTCCATACATAGAGGACAAGCTCCTCAGGATGCGCACTTTAGCTTCAAGTAAATTGATGTAATTCTGAATCCTTTGGAACAGAGCTTGCACGTCCATTCCATGGCTTCCAGGTACAGTCCTCTGAAGCTCCCTAAGCTTCCTATGTAAGGAAGCTTTCATGGTATTCTCCTTTGCCAAGCAAACTTTCGCCCTCTTCTTCCTTCCCCTTACATGCAAGCCTCCTCTTCCCCATGTGGAACAACGCCTTTTGCTCATTTTGCCTCTGTATGAGAGAATTATGGGGAAGCTTATATGGAGATGGCTTAATCAAGGGCGAGGGTGCGTGTTTATATAGGCAAAAGGTAGTAGACTTTACGTGCAACTATCTCCCACAAATAATTGCAATTACTCATACATTGATAGAGAATAATAGAGATCTGTCCTTGTCCAACAGTTGTCTTGTTTGTGGTGGATATATATTCATTCACCCCTAACAAATCTAACTATTGCCGGTGATTTCTTCTGAAGAAACAATGAAAGTTGAGTAATAATGCTTTCACGATAACTTTACTGTTAGCATAATGAAATATATATATATATATATATATAGTTTTAGAAAAGCGGGGTGGAAAAATAAAATTGAAAGAAAAGTGACATGGAATTCTGTCCCACAGATAATGACATTGTAGAACAAAGTTGAAAATTTTTCCCTCGATTACAATTGATTTCAACTAATTTTATTATAATAATCTTTATCTTTGATAATCAATGCTCCGCCTTGTCTTGCTTCCAGGATCTAATATGCAGTATGTTACCATATGCAACCTTTATGATTCAATGAAATTGGACAAGAAGCGACATGCGCTGAGAATTTGAGAGGAGAAGAAACGACAATCTAACTTCTGACATCAAGCATTTTATAATTAAACCTAAAAGAGATAGCACTAAACTCAGCAGTTTGAAATTATTTTGAAGATAAAGCAAGATGGTACCCACCTTCAATTATAACCATCTCTTCGCCCATACAAGTTTCAATTTATTTACCTACACATTCACATAATTTATGACTTTAATTGTCTCTTCAAGTGTAGAAGTCAGAATGGACCACTTCCATTTTAATTGTTCATATGGTGGATTTGGAATATAACCAAATAATTAAGTTGCTGTTGATGAACAAGGATCACGTCTCATTTTTATTACGCAACAATTGTTGGGTTACAAGTGTGAGTCAAAAAGTTTTGTATTAAATAGAATCAAATTTTGAGAAAAGCATATAAATAAAAAGAATTTATAGACTTATGCCTTAAAATTTTGAGTTGAAATATAATGTCAAACTCATATATAATTTCTTCTTTATAATGAAGATCGGATAACAGATCTCTCTAATAATCTTGTGCTTCTCTGGATGGACCCTGATATTTCACATACTCCAGTTTAAGTCGAGTCTTAACTCTTCTATTACTAAATCTCCTTATAAATATGTCTAAAATAATTTGTTTTTATTATTATATACAAATCACGATGATAAAAGATCCAGAACTCTTAAGCAAAATCTTTTGTTATGGATTGGAATATGAAATGTGTCAGGGATAAGGTAGGAATTAGATATGAATGAATTCATTGGTTTGGATGGTGGGCAATTGTATTCCCATATGCAGTCCCTTTCACAGCAGCGCTCGTGCGTCTGTCTCCTGCGTATATTTGGCTTTTGAGGCAATTGCTGGAAAAGAGGGAAATGGTTAGATAATCACGTTCTAGCTTGTTTGGTTCTACCAGCAGCTGCAGGAAAGGACACTAATGTTCAGCAACACACGGAGATAGTAAGGCTATTTAAATTCCATAGGACCCACCAAAGCCAAACACACACACACACGCACACACATATATAATATAAGGAAAAATGCTTACCCAGACTCATTTTTCCCTCTTACGAAAGGTCTATATGCGCAGCAGCGCAGGTGCAATTAACGGATGGCCAAATTTTATCAGGTTACTTATCCTGAAAGCGAGTCAATTGAAACAGTTGTCTTGGAATAGATATTACATATCAAGTATTGGTTGTGTCAGTAATTTCTTTTTTCTTCATTGTGTTAATTATGCCTTATCAAAATGTTGATAGCTTCTCTTCGGTGTGTGAATAACTAGTTATGGACTTAAACACCAAAATTCTTCAACAAGTCAGTGCCAGTAATCTTACCCCTCATTACCATCAGCTTGTGAGAAAAGTAAAAGCTTATCAAGAGTTGGTTGCATTTGAAATGTAGTGATAATGTTTTCTCAAATGCTGATATTGTGAAAGCAAGTGTTGGTATTTTTTTTTTGGGCGCATCGATGGATAAGAATATAAATTTACGCCATAAAATTTATCTAAGAATACAAATCAAATCATGGGATCGGTATATTATATATAAACGAAAAAGATAATTTGATTTTTATTTAAAATTCACTTTCTTTTCCCCTTCTTGGTTGTAAAATCAGGGGGAAAATAGAAATGTTCTACTTTAATTTTAAATCATATGCTAACATTCTCATTAACTATTATCTTTTTAAGATTTAAATCGTTTTATCTATTTTCTTTTACCTAAATAATGAAAATCTTACTTCAAATTTTATCATTTGTTATTTTAAAAATTATAGTCTGTGATAAATAACAGAGTTTGAAGTAATATTTTATTTTAAACGAGTTAACAGAAAATAAATAAAAAAGTTTAAATACAAAGAGTGATAATTAAAATTTTTTTATTGTTAAAATTAAAAAAATATATATGTATAAATGATACAAAGTATTAATTAAAAAGGGAAAAAGGAACTATTTACCTTTTTTCCCCTGAAAATGAATAGAATTGTGGTCGTACAATTATAAAGACTATATATTGTCCATGTTCAAAGATATGAACCTCCATGCTTCTTGTCAGCGGGTGAAACTTTTAGCTTGATTGCTGACAAGGTCTAATCAAAGGACGATGTACCTCTGAAAAAAACCCGATGAACATGCTAATCATACAAACGATTTTTAACTTGAAAAAGAAAACAAACGGTGATGGAGAGGATAGTCGAACACTCATTTGGAACAATGTATGATTCAATAAACAGTTATCTAAATCATTGATTGAGCCATAGAGTAGCATAGAGTCTAATAGAGGCCGTAAATTGCTTGACTTTTCCGCACTGCTTATCTGTGATTCTGTATGACGACGCATAAGGTCTTTTTCTAGCATGAGGAGCATCTGAAACTGGCCAAGACACCAGCCTAGCCCAGATAAAGATTGATGGTCTATACACTCCATTATTAACGTTATTATTATTATTATTATCGGAATTCTGTTATAAAGTATAATTTTTTTAAAAAACCGGGCTTTTAGTAATTTGGATCTTCTATATTTAAGAAGCAAATATATAGTGCACAGTTAAAAAAACTAAAAAAAATATGAAGTCAAATAATTTTTGACAATAAAATTTGAAGAAAAAACTTTTTAAAGTTAAAAATTCTTTAATCTTTTTTTCTGCTAAAAAATTACATTACAAGAGATTCATTTACAAACTTTTAGTTGCTAGATCATTTTAGAACTTATTTATATAATAATAAAAACTTATTTTAAGAGTGAAAGAGTTGGATTGCGTCTCATTAATACTCTCTTGCCATTGTTATTATTGTTATTATTATTATTATTATTTCCCAGTCGCAGTGTGACCCAGAGAGACTCCTGAGTCTTGATCCATCACGGTCTTGAAGAGTTCTTTCTTCATTAGGTGTTCAAAAGGCTCTTTCAGTGGATGCATGTGGGGGGCATTAAATGCCACACACGTGCACAGCCTTGGGTGGGGGCCTTCATTAGGTGTGGGCATGGCTCTTTCTACCACAACTTTCTTTCTTGGTGAGGTTGTCATCTAATCATAATCATAAGGAGTTCAAAAGACCAGTCTCCTTCATTGGATGCATGCGGCCTCTCATTTTTAATCCCCTTCAATTTGCCCTTACATCACCACACACTTTCCCTCTGTCCATCAAACAAATAACCTTATCTAAAATAAAAATCTGACAAACAGATTAAGTTTAATTACAAAATGTAATCTATAAAAATTCTATCTCTAATGTAATTCAGCTCTTTCTTCATTAAATATGTTGAATCAAAGGTTTTTGAACTTTTAGATTTTAAAATAAGTCAAACTTATTCAATTTTATAAATTTTTGAAAAAATAGATTTAATTAGGCCGAACTTAATTATATTTCATGGAAAATATTATCTTTAGGCTTATAATGATTTGATTGACTTGGATCTCATAACCTTAAATATATTTTAATTGTTAGAAAGCCTTAAATAATAATCATTATAGGATTTGATTTTTGGAAAGTTTCTAGAAGAATTACTTAAAGAAAGCTTATAACAAAATCAAATATCAAAAGTTTTCAAAAGTGAAATTAATTGAGAAAAGTCTTCTTAATTGAGATTAATGTAATTAATAAAATTTTGATATGTTTAAGGTAAGTTTTTGAATGATACATATATAAGTAAAGATTATTAGGATCTAGCAAGCTAAGTTTTTAAATCACATGATTGTTTGAGTCAAATGTTTTTAAAATATGAAAATATTTTTATTGACTCCATTACAAAAATATTACACTAATGATTCCCATGCTTTTTAGAAGACATTATTGTTTAAAGAATAAAAAAGGCAAATCTAAGATTTAAGACAGTCGAATAAGGAAAACTTACATTTTGAAGGAAGATTGCTAATTATGAAATAAAAACATTAATTTGGTTATGAGATGATTTGAAGTATTGAAGACATAGATTCTTGAATATTGAACATAAATGTGCATTCAAAGAAAGTAGGTGTTTATAGTCTTGGGCTAAAAGTTTAGCTATATAAACAAGACTATTTGAAAATGAGGGATAAAGAAAGAGAAATATAGAATGCTAAAAGAAGATATTTTGAAGATGTACTTACTGTGATTTAATGTGTTATTATCTTATATGAGTTAGCCTTTCATATTTAAGGGAATCCTAATAATAAATTTGTGAGTTTAACATGAATTTTCTTCTTCTATATAATTTAAGTTCCTTTGTGAGAGAAACCTACTGAGTAAAAATGTTGTAAAACAAAAGAGTTGATCTCATGAGGTTGTCTTACATTTAGAAGTTTTAGGAAGTTTAAGAAAAACTTGATGGAGTAGGAAAATCCTATGGAGTCTAAAAAAGCTATAAAAGCCTTATGTTGAGTTGTATTAGGTTGTCTTAGAAGAGGTGATGAAAGCTAGAGAGTGGTGCTATTTTATATTCTTGGTGATTATTTATATTTAATATAAATCTCTTGCTCTATATTTGGAGATTGGATGCAAGCCTTTTTTATCTGAACTAATATAAATTAATTATATATTTCTCTCTTCCTTATTTTTTTTTTTTACTTTCTGATTAATATATTCCTAATTAAAAATAGAATTTCATTGCATAAGAACTTGACATTTAAAGGAATTATAAAGATAAAAAGAAGGCAACAATAATTTTAAATCAAATTCAATCTCCCTTCTTAAATTACTTTTAAACTAACAAAATATATTTTAAAATTCACTACACCAATTTAAAAATCAAAGGAAAAATATCTGAGATACATCTATTGGTGAAAATGCTTAATCTTTTAAAAAATAAAATTCTCTATAGAATGATTCAATTTTGAACTGACAAAAAAAAAACCGTGTCATAAAAACTTTTCAATTAAATCAATCTTTAATATAATCCTATTTAATATGATTTATTTAATTTTATAAAACGAATCTAGGTAATAATATCTCTGTAAAAGCAAGGATCTTAAACCATGGGAAACGGGAGTGGCAGCAAGATTTAGAAAGAGTACCACTACGAGATACACGGGGGTTGTACTTGAAAAGTAGCTATTCGATCAGATATGAAAGGGACGTCTCTTTGCCCCATAATCCACCCAAGAAATTGCCCTGACCCCATTAGCATTCACCCCATCTGGGATTTCAACATTTTCCCAAATGCAATTGAAGACTGCGTTTGAAATGCAAACTCTCTTATTGCCTTTTCAATGAATCTGAGTTATGAAAATGCCTCTTCCTAACTTGCAAATTGTAATGATAATGACTTTACAGATGACTTCCATGTTTACAAGAAATATCTCATCAACAATAAACGTTTAAAACAGCAAACATCGAAAAGATGAAAAACGGGCCTCCCGTGACTTGAGGGGTGGGGAAGCATCGACCATATGTAAATCCTATTTACTAAAAACCAAAGAAACAAAGCTCAGGCTTCTAAATACAATTTCTTTGGTAACACCAATGAATGAGACGATCCTCATTTCCTTGTCACAAAATAATATATCATAAACACCTAAAAAAATGTGTTCTTTCTTTTTAAAATGATGAAGCTAATTTTTAAAATATGACTTTTTTCAAAGATTCTTACCAATGGTGTCAAAGTTGAATTTATGAGATTCTAATATGAAATCTCCAATCTCATAGATTAACTTTTGAATATAACTTTCGCAATTATTCTTATCATATCCTCCCATCATCTTATATTTCAACCCAGACTAAATTTTTTCTCGACCAATTGTGAAGGCGCACTGCCCGCTAGACGAACCCTTTTGAGTTATTTACTTTATCCGTAATTTCCAGTTAATTTCACTTCAATCAATAATGTATGCAAATCAGCTTCAAACTCCTCGATGATTGTTGGACATGACATTTCGACATTTCCGAATCAAAAACGCATTTATTCGACTTGGAACCATATAACCAAGATTCCAACCACAACTTGATCTGAATTTGTAAGCTTCGTGGACACACGAAATGACGAACCAAAAACAGGACTAATAATTAGAAACAGGCTACATCCATGACAACAACTCTCTGGTTGGTACATGTGCGGTCATAACGCCTATCCCCAATTTCAATTTATGCTTTGACTATTAAACAAATTACAAACACTCAACTGTTTGAACTGTTGAAAGGAGTACCATGTCTCTCAATTATCATGAGAATTTGATTCAATGCATTTCAGCTGGCTGTCCAGTCTAATCATTTAGAAAACAACTTGAGCACAAGAAGTTCCACTAATTCCACTAATCTAAACATAGAAATGGCTATCCGTCACATAACCAGTTTGGCTTAGCTTAAGGAGATATTCAAACTACCAAATGAAATAACTCAACCAAACGAGCACCTTATGGAAGTAAGCTATGACCAACAATTACATATAATGTTCTCCTAAAGCAGGGGGTAACTATTGAAATTCTAGATATATTTATCATATGTACATATAAAACAAGCCCATATAGGCGAATAACTTCTACGTTTACATTTATATCCCAAAGCTCCAATTAACAACGAGCAGTTAGCTGTGAGTTGACGGTCACTTTCCCTGCAGCAGAAAAGAAGCACCTCATGTTTTTAGCTGGATTGCATACATAAAGTACAACTACCGAGGCATGTGATACTACAATTGTGCAGAGAAAAAATCCCAATACCAAAGCTCTTTAGAAAACAAGTGACACATTAGGCATCCCAAAATACAAGCGTTTCCAAATCAGAGGTCCTCTCAATTTCTCCTACCTTTTATTCAGTAAAGCTAAAAGCAAATAAGTATACAAAACGTTTTTTCCTTCAAAGTTTTCGCTGATATCTAATGCCCTGTCAAGTTGGCACAGAACTTTGACTAACATGACTGTAAATCTCATAGACTTGACTAACAAAGTCAGCAACCATTGGCAGTAGATTTCACTAACATAGTAGATAATAAATTGAATAAAGGAGCCAACTAATACCTGAAGCAGAATTCGAGTGACAAGTTTGGTACACAGTGTGCTTCACAGTTTCCTTGTGCCCTTGAGTATGCTGATCAGAGGGGCCTGACTGAGGAAGATGATTTTCAGACCTTTGGTTTGCATTTCCTAAATGACCAGTCGGTTGGTTGACTTCCATAGTCAATCTTGTGGTTGAAAGAGACATCCTTATCCTTCCACTGTACTGCAAAGGTTCTGCAATTATAAGAGTAACACAATATCGATAACTAATATAATCTTAATTTTTACAGAAGTCACAATACAAGCAATGAGGACATGAAAGGGGTTCAACTCAAAGACCATAATGAGAACATATTCAAATAGATACATCATCAGAAAAACAGGTGTTAAAGCAATATAATCAAACGACTGTAACGTTGGCATATCCTCAGATCTCTTTTCTACTTTATAATTGTAACTACTTATATATGAATTGTGACAAACAAAAATGATCTCTTTAACATTTGCTGACAAGGCAATGTTTTGTACATCTCCAAGAAATAGTAGGACTTCACAATAAGTGAGCCAATGAAGCAGTGTTTCTGATGCCCAGAAAGTGAGTAAATAAGCTTACGTCAAGTTTAGGACCTAGCCTTCCAAGCTCAAGGATTCATCTTTCCATTATTCTAGTTTAACCAAAACTTTCATCCTTGGTATATCTGTTTAGGTTCCACTCTCCAGTATAAGTTTCCAATACACTCCAAAATTTGGATGAAAAAGCATACAAATAAACTATCAAACATAGTAAAATTTTGAAGAGATCAAGAGACAGGCAAAACACCAATGATCAGGTACAAAAGCCAATAAAATTAAAATCTCACACGTCCATTTTTACATTGCAAAATTGTCTCCAAAAATAAGTATCCTAGTTATAAAGGATTCAAGGTACCTCTTTCTCAATTTTTCTTATTTTGCCAGTCATTTTTTGATAATTGCTCAACTTATTTTCTCTTTTAGCTGCAAGACAGTTCGTAAGTCATTGAGAAGAAAGAAAAATTAATACTACATAAAGATGATTTGATCCTCGATATGCCAATTGTAATCCTATTTTGATGTCCAATTTTAAAGATGTTCATCTTTGATCCTCCCACTCGGGTAGAACAAATTGATTTAGAAGTGGAAAAAAGAAGTCAAACGATGAGAGTAGATAACCATGATCCTCAAGAAGAAAACAATTAAAAGGCAAGAAATCCCCACATATGCTCAATTTAAAAGGAAATGGAAGGAGATGCATAGAGAATGCCACCCTAGAGGCAATACATCTGTCTGCCTTCTCCAATCACAACTCCTTCTCAACAGACCTGTTTCTTTTTCTCCAGTGAAACTATGGATGGGACTGGCCTTCATTGTCAGCGTGGCTGGTCATTAGTAGTTGAAACTTGAAATCCATAACAAAGGTGCTGATAATTGAAAGTTCTTGTTAAACAAACAAAAGGTTTAAGTTTCACAAATATTGGGAAAAACCTATTCGGCATTTGGAACTTAAAAAGTGTGCCAAATCTAAACTGCCTATCGAACAAAGGAACAAAGTATTTCATATAAATGTGAAGGCTACTGTCCATTTCCACTCAAGGGCCAAATTAAGCAGAGTAAATGAGCATAGAAGGATTACCCAAATAACTACAGCATCTTCCTATCGAGCATCCAAACACATCTAACCCCCTTTTCACTGGCACCTTTCACTGGATGAGTTTAAAAAAAAAAAAAAAACCTAAAAACATAATTCTAGATGCGGAAAATGCAATTGTAGGTGATTCTTCTCGATCTTCATAGTAATTACTAAATTGATTGGTAAGACAATACTATCTCTAATTCTTCACTTGAGACTGGTAGATGACTAATTCTCTACGTTTCCTGCTAAACTGAATGGTAGAATAAAACTATGCTTGATATACTCTATTTTAAACTTTAACTGACTTCCACAGAAGACACTTGCATATGCAAGCATTATTGGACCATCATAAGAGCATCATGGCTTATTCTGTTCACCAAGATGCAAAAGATCATCTCAGAGTTGCAAGGCATATATTATCAAAGGGCTAAATTTCATCTTTTGAAGATTCTCTACACTCAGACAAACACACAAATCTGTATTATTTTCTAGCAATATTTGCAACTTCAAATTTAGCTCTTCTGAATTTCTGATCTTCCTTGATTTTATGGCGTTTCAAATTGTAGGGGAATATTTGTCAGACAGAACACCATCACTTATTATCTTCTCGAGGTTAAAAAGGCTATTTATCCAACATTGTAGGAATTTTTAATTTTAGAAAAAATAAGAACACAACAAAAATATGGTAGCTATAAAATAACCTCAGTTCAATCATTTGAAACAGAGACTGGGTTGAACTTGAACCCACGAGGCCAAGCACTATTCAAACAAATAATTCAAGAAGCAGATAACAAGAAAAAGCCACAGTGATAAGTAAACTAAGAACTAAAAAGTCATGTTACACGAAGTTAACAAGAGGCTAGTAGCTATATAATTTCAGAGCAGCAAAAAATGGGTCGCCGGCTTTAACCAACCGAGATATTCCGCAAGTATGTGTATATATATATATATATATATATATATATAGGGAGTGTACCTTGAAGCGAAGGAGGAGGACCAGCAATGGGAGCATACATATAAACATCAGATTTCATATAATCCCCAAACTGCTCCAGAAACGGCTTGTTTTCTATTATGGGTTTTTTCAATTCCACCACTGGCTCATCAAAAACCGCTCTATTAAACCAAAACCCAACACCAATCAAATGTAAAAGGAAAAACTTATGGAATAAACTCACCTCTAGCAGAAGAAGGCAGAGTATCAGGCGAGCGAAAATCAGAGAGTATAGGAGCATACATGAAAGTATCGGATTTGAGATAATCGACAACCCTTTTCAGCAGATGCTTCTCTCCACGCTTAAAACCTTTCGTCTTTTGAACTCGAAGGCGCGCTCTATTCTCCATTTCTTACCTCGCTGCGAAACCGGACATGAAAGGAAGACGTGGCTCCGGAGGGAATGAAGTGCCCACATTGTGACGGTTACAGAAAGGCTCCAGAAGGAAACTCGTGTCGGCTTGAGAAACTGCCAGTGTCACGTGTCATTTTGCTTTATGGCACGAGGTTATTCAGGCCGGTACAAGAGGCCCACTAAAAAGCCCAATATATTAATTGACCCCAAAAGGAAAGCCCATACCACATGCAGTATTGGGCCTTGGAGCTGGCACTCACATGGAGGCAAGCCTTGGCACCATCAGCTCACCAAAATTTCTCGCCGAAGCTTTTCGGATGTTTCTTTCAAAAGCTCCGTTTGATCCACCATAAAGAAATTCCTGGATGGGATATGTTATTCGCCTGATACTTCTATACGATCAAATATTTGTCAGTTTAAATAATGTATGAGAGTGGATTATATTAAAAATATAGAAGTGAATAGGTGTTTGTGCCAAAAATGAATTTAAATGTTAAATAATTTGGATAAATACTTAGACAATTTTTATTGAAAAAGTAGATATTCAAAATAATATAAATATGAACAGGATTTTAAAATTAAATTCTGGTGAAATAAGTTTTAGTTAACTAAAATTAGAATTAGTCAATTAGAAATATGATGGAGATAGAAACAAAAGCAAAATAAAGAGAGATAAAAAGATAACACCAAAAATTATATTGATTTGAACTTTTGTCCTACCTCTAGTTTTTTTGAAATCTAAAAAATTTTCTTCAACAATAATTAGAGTACGCAGTGGATGGTTTGATTACTGCTCACTAACAACACTCGAGATTTCAATTCACTAAGAACTCACTTATAGTATTAGTTATGACACAGCTTTCCTTTAATTGACTTCCCTTACATTAGGAAAGATATGCAACACAATGAGTTTCACTTAACTCATCCAATAACCAACTTTCTTTATACTATGAAAGATTATAAGAAATGAAATAAGATTTTAGGACCCTTATAGGAAAAGGATTACAATAACCTCATTCTTAAAACTCTAATAGGTAGATAAACTAATGACTAAGTTTAGAAAATAAGAAATGAAAATAGAGTGTATTATACAATGTCTTGGATATTTTTTCTATGTGTTTTCTCTATGTAGTCTTGCTCTTCTTGCTTCATTTATATGGTTGTTTTCAAAATCTAACTGTTAGGATGGATATAACTTATTGTTGGAATATTGAGCTATACATGACAGGTTGACCTAGATCTATTAAAAAAATTCAAAAGAAATAATTAACTAAATAATTAAGTATTTTATGATTAATTAATTAAAATAATTATTTTTGTTATCCAACAATTTATTTTAAATTATTTGGGAAATTCAAAGTAGTACTTAGTTACATTATCTTAGTGGGATAAAACAACTGACTTAATTTTTGAGATTATGAGAGAGTTATCTCATATTTTAAAATATATAAATAACACAAAAAGAGAGAATTTTCATTCAATCAAATCTATGAGATATAGAGTTCAAAAGGGATACATTTTTTCTAAGAACACTCCTTCCACTCTCTTAGAATTTGAGGTATTTTTACTATGAACTTGAGATTAGAGTCTAATCTATGACTATAGTCTACTGTGTAAGGCAAAAATCTAACAAGATCCATTATTCTAGGTAAGTGTTTCAGGCCTATTTTTTACATTGTTTATTTTTGACATTAGTACCAAAGCCTCTGTTGGACTTAGATTATTAACTCTCCCATATGTAGATTTATGTTGGTCATATTTGCTTGAGATGAATTTGCTATAAACTAACATAAAATTTACTTAATTTAAAATGCATACGTAAATGGGCATTAATGGCAAAAAAAAATCTAAAGGCCATTATTGGTGACAAAACTCACAACATAGAAAGCCTACATAAAGATAAACCCATAGTAAAAGATTGAGGAAAAACCAAAACTCTATTAAGGAGTAATATGTTAAAATTTCAAGTTTTATGTGTTCAACTAGCCTTTGAAAGAGTGCTAGCATTCACACCTCACAGCACTAATGGCATTGAGCTATGCACAAATAGAAAGCTCATTCAATGAGCTTTATAATACCACTAGAATCGTCCAAAATGGATGTAAATCGAGTAAGTCACATAACCTCAAAGTTAGCTTCTCACAAACCCAAAATCTAGAATTTTCAAAAATTACAAAAAAATTAGAAGATTAAAGATGAACAGTAACAACATCTCTATAGGATAGTGCATGCAGCTCATATTAGCCTCATTTGGCTAAAACTTGGTACCAACAGAAATAGGAAAGTAAGAGGAAGGCAACATTGGTGCCACTATAGAGGGTAGCACGTGGTGTACATGAGCCACACCTTGGCATATGTAGAGTCTTTTTGTTTTTTATTTATTTTATTTTTTTGAATTTTTGCATCAATGAGCTTGTAAAGGAGTGTAAAGGCACATGTGTAGGAATTTAGGGCTAGTTTTTTGCTTTAATAATTTCTAAATTTATGAGCTTTGATTTTATATATAATTTGCCTATGTTGAGGTACCTGTTGGTCATTTTGCAGTGATTAAAAGGCCTTTAAAAGATAATTCCATGTATCAAAAATTCATATCAAAATTAAAATTAATTAATTTTTTTTAGCTCAACATGAACCTAAAGACAAACCTGAATCTAATGAACTTAAAACATAGCATGCAATACCACATTATTTGCATGAGAAACCTTTGGTTTGATCTAAAGAGGCAAAACCATCAAACTCCATCCCACAAATGGGCTTTAGGATTGATAAACTCATCTCTTGATGACCATTATTAGACACTAATCAAGGAAGAAATGAAAGCAAAATATAAGTCCAATACGAAAGTAGGCTAGAAAAGTCTTAATTTCTATCTATGTTTTACTGAGATAGAACTGGTAGAAGAATGTCACATTATGGTAAATGTTAGACAACCAATTCTCCTCTCACAATTTCCAAGTGTGAGAAGCATATAAAAATTTGGATATAGTCCACATGAAAATTTAATTTACTTAAAGGTGTTGATTAGATACACCAAATCTCTATATGTACCTCTACATAGTCCACTTAATAATTATAAATATTGTTTCAATCATAAGGTTTATAAAATACCTTTTAATAAGATGAATCATTTTTAGAACCTTAAATTATTTAAATTATTATTAGTGAGACAACAATTAATGTTAATGTGATTAAGACAATGTATTTTTATTTAATTAACAAATATAATTTTTTCTTTATTGCATAATTTTGTTATATATTGCTACTATGGAGAAATACTTATTTAAGTGAAAGTTCTTAGACTAAAAGATATGGGGTCATCTAAAAACTATAAATTAAAATAGAATTTGCATATAAATTCAATATAAAAATGATGATATTTCTAGATTACATGTGATGGAAGTAAGACAAATATAAATTTTAAGGCCTTATTGGGTATGCATATTCCTTGGTACTGTAAATAAAAATGGAAATATGAATGGAATGTAAAGGAAAAAATTATGTTTGGTACAGATGGAAAAAGAAAAGGAAATATGTTTGTATTTGATTATTCGATTAGAAGAAAGTAAGATGGAATGGAAAATGAAAAAGTAAAATGACATTGATGTGACATCGTGCTTGCCTCTAGTGTACATCTATATGTGCATGATGTCGTGTTGCCTTTGTGTGTTTTTATACATATGTGTGTGTGTGTGTGTGTGTGTGTGTGTGTGTATAATTTTGTTAGAGAAGCAATAACATAGAAAAGTGTTATATAAAATACATTTCTACGCACGAGATGTTAGTATATCTCCTTACTAAACCTATACTCAGATATGTGTATATATAACATGTAAAGTCTTTCGTATGCATAGAATATAAAATAACAAACTTTAAGTAAGAATTAGCTAATGAATAAATTTAGTATTTTTTGTTTGTAGTGTCATTATCATAGACAATGTATGCACCATGCAATGTATGTTGTTCAAGTTAATAAAGTTAGCTCTCTCACACAAGTAATTACCTTTAGTACTTATGAACATTTTTGTTTGCCATATCAGGCAATAAAAGCACTTATGTGACAAAAAGAAAGAACACAAAATAAAAATACATTGTCTTGACAAAAAAAGAATGAGTAAATCAAGAAGAGATCCAAAAAGTATAATTATATGGACCAAATTACGGAATCGACTTTCCCTATGGCACGTATAGCCAAATTGGAGTTCTCTCTGTGAATGTCTTGGGAGGCAATCAAAATGGTAGAATTTGAGTTAAATATGATGTGTGTTGAGAATAAAATATGTATGGTGTTAACCAATAAATAAAATCAATATACACTCTTATAAGGTAAGAGAAACACCATAACATGCAATTTGTATTGCATATACTTAATGATTATAATTTAGAAGCAAGTTAATATATCCTTGCTTTATTACTGTATAAGTTCTAAAAGGGAATAATATCATAAGGAGATGAGTCAGTACTTGCTACCTTAACACATATCCTATAGTTGCAAAAAATACAACCTAAATGATCAATGCCAGGAAAGCAATTAATTTTTATCTAAGTGATATGTGAGTGAAAGGAAAATTACCTAAGATACACATAACCATGTTAATATATGAGATATGTCCGTTATGAAATTATTTTCGTAACATCATAAGCATAGATACTATGCATAAAAGAAAGGCAATTTTAGTATTATTGAAATGCAAAAAGATTAAATTTGCCAACAGTAAAATGTATATGGGTAAATTTAAGGCATCTAAGGCATATAAATAAGCATGTCACATATATGTAAGAGTAATAGCATCTTATGCTGGTCCTATGATGGATTGCTAGTATAAAATCTCCTAAATATTATGCTTATATGGTCATGATAAAGCACTTAGTATGAGAGTTCTAGAAGAGTTGAAAGTTTGGCATTGTTCATCTCTTTATATATAAGTGATAGATGTTAGAATATTAGGTTACCCACAATAGGCTAACCAAATCTATTAAGAAAGTCCAAAATGAATAATTAATTAAAAAATTAATTATTTTGTTATTAATTAATTTAATTAATTATTGTTGTTATCTGTTACATCCGATCCCTCCATAAACGTGAGAAACGCAATGTTTGATTTCTCTGTAAATATAAAAAATGGGCCAAATATAAAAAGAAGTTCTCGAAATAGAAAGAATTGGGACCAACTAAAATTTAGATAAAATTTTAAATAATAGAAAATGAGAATTTGAGCCTTGAGTTGCCCAGAAATCGGGGTCGGAGTGATTCGAAAAATTTACTGAAAGGCCAGTGGCATTTTCATAAATAAGTGAACATTTTGGAAAACATATAGGAGGGCTTTTTAAATGAAATTTTTGAGTCCTTCGGGGTTTTCAAAGGTCTTGAAAACTATGGGAAGCCTCGGGACATGTAAAGACCCTTCGATGTAATTTTTCTAATGTCGGTTGATCGAAACTTTGACCAATTCGTTCAAGAAGATTTTAGCTCCGATTTGAGTGATTCCAAAGGCATTTTATTAAATTGGGAACCTATTTGTTATGATAGAAAAGAAGGTTCTCAAAAAGGAGTTAAAACGAAGGAAAAACGAAAATGCTATTACGAAAGGGCAAAAATGAAATTAAAGTGTTAAAAGAAGCTTCCCAATTCTTTTTATAAGTCACGTTCTTTCCCTCCTTCATTAAATCGACTTGCTTCTGCCCATTTTTATAGAAAAACTCCAGTTTCTTAGGTGCCTAAGAGAAGGAGGATTTTGGAGGAAGAAATTCAAGAAAAAGGTAAAAAACTTTAAGAAATTTCATATCCTTCCTTTTTGAAACTTGCTCCTCTCTTCTCAAACTTTCTTTCTATGGTTTTAATATAGAGTTTGGTGCTTTTCTGGGGGCAAAACAGAGAGGGAAATTTCGAAAATTGAGGGAGCAAGCCAACCAAGTGGAAGAACAAGCCAAAAGAAGCAAGAAAACAAAGTAAAACTTCTATTCTTTGGTAGTTTCTTCCTCGCCCTTCCTCTTGCACGAATTTGGCCACCATGAGCCCAATTCTTAGGGGCTGTTTTCTGCCCAATTCATGGAGGGATTAGAGGTTTTAGATGGCAAGGATTAAGAAGGAACCAATAGAATCAAGAAATGAGCATTAGAAAACAAGATAGAACCATTAGAGATTCAAATGCTCCCTTGCAAATATAATTTAACATAAATATTCTTAGACTTAAATGAATGTTTAAATGTGCTCCTAAGATCTTTAAGAGGTCCTTCATGTGCCTCTTCCTCCATGAAAATGAACAAAACCCTATGAAAAGTCATGAACCTAAAAGTTAAAAAAGTGTAGAGCACTTAAGGGGATTGTAAAAACTGATTTAATTCATAAGTTTCTTTGGCTATTTAAATGTTTCCTTGACCTCCTACAACTCTTAACAACCTCCCTAAATGGTTCCCCCATCAAGGAAAAATCAAGAAGCCATTAAATCCCATTTATGCTCTAGGTTTCGGCCAAGTAGGGATGGCATAGTTAGGGAGAGTTTTAAATTTTTCTAAGCCCATTTTTGAGTCATATATGATGAAAGAATGTGAGGGGAAGCCTTGGGAAAAATTTAAGAAGTTTAGAGAATGAGTTGGTGCTTTAGGTTCCATATTATGATCTAAAAAAGCAACATGATATTAGGCCCTTTTGTTTTAATGATGTGATGACTCCAAGAGACTTAAAATGAGTCAAGAATCATATTTGAGAGTAAAGAATGAGGCCTAGAAATCATTTGAGGGATGTTGCTTCATTAGGTGTCATTATGGACCATAATAGAACTTATAGAGCAATCTAGTGTTTCACTAAGTTATATAGTCTTAGAATATGTTTCATAAACCTAATTGGCTCCCATAAATTGTATCTAGGCTAAGAGGAACCTTTCCCACACTTTTATGGTTGTGTAGCCAAAAAGAGGAGCTTAAATTCAAAGGGAAAAAGTGTGTGAATTGGTGCAAGGTAGCTCTCTCCACCTTCTCTCATACATGGATATGTGTTTAGCTTACTTTGGAATGTGTGTATATGTATTTTCAAGTTATGAAAAGTATGCTAGCATGCCTTTATATGCTATGATTCTTGATGTCATGTTATATTTTTCAATGATTATATGATATTTGTATGAGTTTACTTGAGTGTAGAGAGGCCAAGAACTCTTCCTTTTGGTGAGGATGAGCCAAAAACCCTTGAACTTAGTTGAGACAAAGTAAAGAGTCTCCAAAAAACAAAGTAAGCTCCCAAGAGTATGGTTGAGTCTAAAGTGCTTAAAGAATGGGTGAAGCAAGTCCAAAATCTATGAGGAGAAGTATGAGACCAATCCAAACACTTGGTGAGCTCTTGAATGTCTTGTATGATGTGTTCATATGCCAAGCTTACTTTTTACATGTATATGACTTCCATTTTCTCCATGCATACATTTTTAAGGCTTGCTTTACATATATTATGTATGATTGAATGAGAGATGAGCTATTGGGATTCTTTGAATCTCATTCCCTCATCTCTAATGCTCTAACATGTTAGGTGGACTAAGTAGTTATGATGAAGGGAGCCAACAACCATGAAAGAAGGAGATTGACAAGCCTAGGCCTAGCTTTCATTCTTTTTGAATCCATAATGAGGCTTCCAAAAGTATATGATGTAGTAAATGTACCATGACCCTTGAGACATGTATAAATATACCATTATGTGATGTTTATATATATAGATATGATGTATGACCTCTAACATATGTTTTAAATATCTAATGCCAAAGTATGAGAATTGAAAGTTTGATAAATATGTGTATAAGTAGAGGTTGAATGGCCAAAATGAGATGTATGAGGTTTGGAATCATTTGGGTAGCTCACACAAGTCTTACATATACTTTTAGACTTGCCCAAAAGGTTTCAAGATCAAGGAAAATCTATTTGGTAACTTGGGTACCTTATATGGAGCCAAAATTGATTATTATGGACCCCTATATCACTTGTTAGCCAAATGAGTTAATATTGATTTGAAATTTGGCATGCAATTAGGTCTCCTTGAGAGATTTTTGGGAAGTTAAAGAACATAATTTTTAAAAGTTTACAGAATATTTGATGATTTTTTAAAGTTGGCAAAATTTATGGAAATGGTCTGATGCATTGTTACAATGGTCTGAAATTGTTTTCCATCACATAAAACTCAAATGATGTCCAATAGCTATGAAATTTTATACAAAGAAATTAGGCAATCACAGTGACTTGTGTCAACTAGAAGCACCTCATTTGGAGATCTAAAGAGGAAGATATGAATTTTTGAAGTTTTTATCTGGTATTAGTAACCTTGCCCAACCAGAAGTACTCTTCCATTAAATTCTGAGGTCTGGGCTTGATGAACTGATTTGAAGATATTTTTTCTCTCTAGTTGACATCCATAGATTTCTAGATTGGTATTATTTTCATGGATTGAATTTTTGTATAATTAATTGGACATTTTTGAAATTCATATCAGTAAACTGTGACAGCATCAGGACCTAGTTTGACCTCTAGACTATTTCACATGTCAAACACTCTATGTGTGGGTTTTATGACTTGTGCATATTTTTAGCATAAAGTAGACATCCCAAGCTTTCCATAATGACTAATATTTCATGATTTCAAGTTTTTTGGATTTAGTTATGATTTTTCAAATTTTGCTTAGAAAGGAGGCCAATTCTGGCCGAGAATGAAACCTCATTTTCCACCTCCAATTTGGTTTCCATGAGTTGTAGGCATGTTTTTGTGATGCAAATGAGTTGTAATGATATAATTAAATATGAGAATATATAGCATGAGCTCACACGGCCTACGTGACACTGAAGGAAATTTTTAGTTATGACGTGACACAAAAAAGTGTATTATTTTCAATGAAATATCTCACTTCCTTCATACTATATATCACATGAGTATATAAATGATGATGGATGTGAGTTAGAAATTATGGTGTTACATTATCTAACAATTTATTTTGAATTAAATTCAAAGTAGTAGTCAGTTACATTATCTTAAGGCTTGTTTAGAATATCGTATAAGGCCTAATAGTATAAATTAATATAATACATTATGAACATATCACTTGTTTATATTGTATAAATTTATACATTATACATTTCTTATATATTAAAATGATATATAACCTAATCATGCCTTGAGAATAGAATTAGGCCTAATTAGGTTTTGATGTATAAAGTCTTATCAATGCTTTTTTATTTTAGTTTCTCACCCATGGAGATATTCATTGGCTAGGTTGACTCGAGTTTTATCATTACTTGATAAGAGTGATCATAAGTCAAGTATTAGAGTAACTTTATGTTCGACCCGATTTTGTACCAAACTTCTTTTTTCAGGCTTAATGGTCGAGCCTAACCAATTTAATTAATACTAATTGGGATTGAGTTAATTAAGCCATTTTTAAATTTTTGGTAAAAGTTATAAATTATAAAATGACCCTCAACAAATAAAATTTTCATATAAATCCTTATAAAATATTTTTTGATAAAAATTATAAAATGACATTAAAAAATAAAATTTTTATATAAGTCCTTATAAAATTATATTTTACCACTAAAAAATTTTTATATAAGTTTTCATAAAATAATTTTTTTAAAAAAAATTAATAGGATTGAAATGGGTCATGCAAAAATTGATTTAGTATTAGACTCGGTTTAATTGGTTTGATATGAGGCTAGACTAGATTGGTTTTTCAAGTTGGCTAAGCTACTTTTTTTTCCCTAATGTTTGGTAAGAATTATAAATTGACTCTTAAAAAAAATTTTATATAAATTCTTATAAAATTATATTTTGCCTCTAAAAAAATAAAATTTTCATTTAAATCCTTATAAAATGAGTATATTTTTTTTAAAAATAAAATTCATATGATCGGGTCAAGCTAGCAGAAATTGGCTAACATGGACAACCTAACGCAATCTGCTTGAATTATTTTTTAGTTATTTAGCGCAATGTGACCAGGCGGGATCAGGTTGCCCATATTACTAAGTCACTATGTATTATATACAATCCTATTCACCAATACTTTCTCTTTAAAAATTAATATAACACAATAAATTTATATAAATATAGTATATTTTTTAAGTAAATGGTATTTTTCTCAAAATGGTTTATTTTTTATCTTATTTAGTGTTATATAGTATATCACCAAATAAATAATAGTATTATTTTATACGATACATTATCTTATATAGTATCATACTAAACACTACATAGTTTTAAAATTTTATCAAACCTTATATTATTAGATTTTATCCTGTACATCATACCAAACAAGCCTTTAATAAGATAAGATAATTGACTTGATTTTTGGGACTATAAGATAAAATTATCTCATATTTTAAAATATACAAATAACACAAAAATAAGAGAATTTTCATCTAATCATATATATATATATATATATATATATATGATAAAGAGTTTAGAAAGAATACAACTTTTCTGAGAATAATCCCTTTTTCACACTTTTAGAATTTGTAATGTTTAAATATATCACTACAGTCTACCGCATGGGACAACAATTTGGCAAGATCCACTGCTACATGTAAGTGTTTTGGGTTTATCTTCTTATATTGTTTATTTCCTACACTTGTGATATTGACTTTGGCTCCTTTCTTGATTCTAATTTTGCAATATATCTGACTTGAGATGGGAAACATAGTATTAACAATCAACTTCAATTTCTGATTTTCATCTTTTATTAAGATCAGGACTTCTTCAAGCTTCCTTTTGCCAATCACTACTTCACTAGCCATTGGAAATATCTCCAATAAAGATTCTGATTACTACTTCTTTCTTGGTAAGATATTCATGATCAAAAAAGGTAGCATGAGTTGACTCATATGTATTATTTATAACTAAGGAAACAAATAATAGATTTGTTTTTACTTCTTACTTGCACGAGACAATGTTTTTGCATCTTTACTTTTTTTTATTGCGATCTTTCTTTAGTCAACAAGTCGTGTGGCAAAGGTATATCATGATGTCTTTTGTCTCTTGTGTGCTTTAATCTAGGGCAATGTCTAGAAATTTTGGGGCTCTAAGTGAAATTATTAAAGAGACCTAATGTAACTTATCAATTGTTATATTACTCTTCTTGCTTTTTGAGGTGCGATATCATTTATCAAAGTTTTATAATAAGGCTAATCCGTTTAATCTATCTTGTAACATAGTAGATCTTAAATAAGATTTAAGTAATTTTAATTTTGAAAAACTTTTTCAACAGTAACAATTGTTACAGGTATTGTTAATAATATTCTATAAGCGATACATGCATTTGGAAAAGAATCTAATCTTTTGATATAGTTTAATACTGCTATCGGAGTATTAATTTCTTCTGTTGATATTTTTCTCAATACTTTCAATTATGAAAATAAAATCAAAAATATCAATATCAGAATATTCATTAAAACTTAGAAATTTTTCAAGATTAATACAATATTTTTTCAATTCATCCTCTTCCAAAGTTTTAAATTTTTTGGATTCAAATAAAAAACCAAAAATAGTTTCATATTCTAAAAATTGTTCAAATCGACTCAATAGAATAAATAGATTGATCAACTATGTATAGAAAATATTCAATACGAAAAGAATTTTCAATTGAATGTGTGATCTTTTCATCAACATGTTCATCAAAAATATTTTTTTCTATGGATTATTCGCTTTTCATGAAATTTAGACTCTATATCCATTTCAATAGCCTTTTTTTTTTGTAGAGTCCAAAGCAAATGCAAAACCATTTTCCCTGTAATTTTTCAAATAAGTAATAAGGCCCCTTAAATTATTTATAGTAATATCTATATGCATATCTTTTAATTGTAGAGTCTTACTAACAAAATTAACAGCAAACAATATATCATACCAAATATTCATTCCTAATAAAAACTCAAAATTCTCAATCTCATAAGTTGCTAAACACGTGGCTTACTTTTTATTTTAGGATTTTCACTATATTTTGATAATTTAATCAAAGCATCTCTTATATTTGGTGCTTGAAACTTTATTGCTTTGACACTTTTAATTCTACTTTGCCATCGAGTTTGAGATAGTGATTTAATAGAAAATTTAGGTACACTTTCTTGCAAGATTTTCCATCTTTTGGTAGAAGAAGAAAATAAAGAATAAATGCGTTATAGAACTCCAAAAAAAGAAATAGCTCTAGGAGATGAATTGACAATATCACATAAAACTAAATTCAAAATTATGACATCCACATGGTGTATAAAATGCTTTAGGATTTATATCCAATAATCTTTTTTGTACTCCTTGATTTTTACCTTTCATGTTCGATCCATTATCATAACCTTGTCTCCTTATATCATTAATATCAAGCCTATATTTATTCAACACATTAATAAGACCTTTTCTAGATATATTATCAACCTTGAAAAATTCTACAAAGTACTCTTCTATTCTTATTGGAGAACTCAAAGTATCAACACATCTCAAAATAAGAGTCATTTGTTCTTGATGACTTGTATCAGGAGTACAATCAAGAATAATAAAAAAAATATTTTACTTCTTTAACTTTTTTTATTATTATATTTTTTATATGAAAAGCTAACAAAATGTATAAGTACATTTTGTACAGTATTACTTAAGTAATGTGCACAAAGTTCATTATTTTTTATGCGCCAAACATGCTCTTGCATAATTGGATCAAATTTTGCAAGCATCTCAATCAAACTCAAAAAGTTTCCATTATTTTTTTGTCATATATCTTTTCATTTGTCCCACGAAAGGCAAGATTATTTTTAGAAAGATGTTTAACTATAGCTAAAATTCTAAGTAAAACCTTTTCCCAATATTCCTTTTCTTTGTTAATTTGTTCTTGTATATTTTTATCAATTGTCTTTTTTCTCCTCAATCTTGTTTCTATTTCAATCCATTTAGCTATATTAGTGATATGTTCATGACTTATTTCATGACTTTTAAGTTTAGAACCAAGGTTTCTCTGATCTTAGTCCCCGCATTTACTAGTTGATTAACACTACTTTTGAACAAAACAACTTGCAACAAAAATAATAAACTCTATCTAAACCTCTTGAATGAACTAATCATTTTCTATCATATTTTTCTCCATTTGGCAATATTTGTTGGTAAAAAAAAATGAAGAAAAATGTCTATTATTTTCATCTTTTGGAAATTGTAAATTATCATATCTGATTGGACCATTTTCTATCATTAAATCTCTAAACTTTTCATCAATATTTTTTTAATGTCTAGGATCATAAATATTTTTAGGAACTTCACTTGATATACTGTTATGCTCAATATTATTCTCTTTGAATAAATTATCTTTATTTAAATTTGCATCATCTTCTTGTTCTTGATTGGAATTAGGACTATTGTTGTTTTTAACATCATTTATGGGTGACTATTCTATCATTTTTTCAATGTCATCTGTGGGTGATTGCTCAACTACACTTCTTATTACATTCTTATTATTATGAATAGTAACAAATTTATAAAAAAACACCACGTTGAGATTGAATTAATTTTTCAATTTTTCTCTTTTTCTTCAATTTTTCAAAACTAGATTCATACTTTCTATTTGACATTTTCTATTAGCACAAATAATAAAAGTAAAATAAAAAAAACAACACAAAAAATATATATGTAAAATATCAATTGCAAAAACAACAATTCTATGAAAAAAGGGAAAAACACATCAAATTTAGTATTTCAGATTTCAAAATAAAGCCAAAAAAAAAGAAAAAAAAAAGAAAAGAAAAGAAAGATTTCACCTCCCTTTATTTTATAGCTTCAACCAATGATATGAGACTGAGAGATAATTTGACAAAAACAACACTTAGGGCCAAAAAAAAAAAGGAAATGAACATATGAAGCCAAAAAAAAAAAGCATCATTCTTAGGCATGAAGTATTGAAGTATTAAATAATACCTTGATGAAATGATGAAAGACGAAAAGGGTATCTATTGCTATATTGTAGACTGAGAGCAAATGAGCAATTGTGATATTTTTCAAAGAAAAGACAAAAGTGAAGTGATGAAATTAAACAGAGAGTGAGGTGAGATGGGAAAATAAGATTCAAAGACGAGAAGCTAAGAAGAAGACGTGAGGAATAGGAATCAATAAGACTAAAAATTAGAAACGTTAGAGACTTTGATTACTTATTTGTTTTGTTTTGGTAAGGGAAAAAAAATCTTTGACTTTGTGAAATAATTTTTAATGCTATTATAAAACCTTTTAATATTATTGGCCATTAGAGGAGGTGGAAAGCTTTTCTATTATCATCCCCTTTTTTTGTCTTTTTCATATAAGATATACAAGCAGACATGGGATAGCACGTACATATCGATTTTGGCAAATATACAAGACATTGATGATGTATATATATATATATATATATATATATATATATATATATATATATATATATATATATATATATTAGAGGCCTAGTAAATTGTGGGGTCTAAGGCTTAAAACTTTTCACGGCACTGCTTTAATCCAATGAATAAAACAAATCTGCACATAAAAATGTATGAAGTCATATTTGCATCTTAACATACTATGGCCGGGCTTATACATGTTACAGGAGAGATACAAGAAAAAAAGAACGTTGGACTTGTCAAAGAAATTATTGCCAACTAAGCCCGCGGTCGATTTTGCACAGGATATATAGCTTGATACTCGACTAATCAGACCCTAATAAACTTAATTAGTTAAGCCAAATAAGATCTTTTTTTAGGTTGAAACAATTTTTTTTAACCTTAATGCTTTTATAAATTAAACTTAAAAATTTTGTTATTATCAAAATAATTAAAGATTAATTGTGAAACCTTATTACTACACATGGTATCTCTTTATACATTTCGTTAAACGGCACCTCATCGACGTTTTCTATGTAGAATTTTAAGTTTTATTTATTAATTTTTGGTTATTTCGATTAGAGTTATTTTCACATTTTATCTGGGTTAAATTTTTTATCATGATAATTTTATATTCTCTCTCATGATGTGTTAAAAATTTTATTCCAAGTGTTTAAAATTCAGCTATATTTTATAAAAAATTATGTATAAAAAATTGAATATAATAATATATATAATTAAAAAAATGCATTATTATATATATTCTAAATAACATTAATACTCACAAGGCCACCGGCACCATCTGTCACCAACTCTATATGCATTGGCGAGAAAAATAATGAGGTTTAATTAGTTCATATTAAAATCAATGTTTTAAAAATTGAAGACATCATTAAATTAGAATAAAAAAAATTACTCACAACACAATGGTTTGGATATAGATAAACTCATATATATATATATATATATATATAATGATAACACTTATTGTTAAGTTGTGATCAAAGGAGTAAAAAGAAGAAAAAAAAGACATTACCGATTTGCTAAGGATGTTCCTATAGCTTGGTAGTGGCTAGCCAACCCAAAAAAAAAAAAAAAAATTGGGACAAGGTTAGGTTGGATGGTAAAATAGTCATGTTAATTAGATTAGTTGACCCTGTCCAACAAGTTTTTAATATTAAAAAAAAGAATTAAAATGAATAGACAAACTTTTCCACGGGAGCCATTTTGTAGTTGTAATAAAAAAATTTTAAATATATTTTACAAAATATAAATAACTCAAGAGGTGGTGTTTGCTAAACTTCTCTTGAATATATTTGTCACATCTAAACATAAAAAAGAGTTAAACAACATATTTTTTGAGTTAAAAGTAAAAAATAAAAAATAAAATAAACTTGAGATAATAAACATATATTTCTCAAAAAAATAAGCAGATCAAACTCTCTTTTGACAGATTGCATGACATTCGTCTCCAAAAATTACTCAAGATGAAGAAAGAAATCTCAATCAAACCACCAAACTCTAAGCAATCATTTGTGAAGTTTCACCATTTATGCTTTTTTTTTTTTTTCCTCCTTTAAACCTTTTTTTATTACATAAATCTTATAAAAGTTGTATTAAAAAAATAATTTTATATTAAAAAAGATTAGATAGTTTTATAGATATTAACATTCAAAATTTTGAATTTTTTGTTAAAAAAAAGATACAAAACCTCATTGTGGCCCCGTTGCGCAGCCCACGTATAAAAAAGAAAAATCCTGTTGTGGCCTTGCTACCCAGCCCAGTTGTCTTAAACTCAAGCTGGGCTGCAAGTCTATTTTTTAGTGCCTAGTTTGAAGTAGGTCAAACATTGAGCCGAGGTGAAACTTGGCACCGCCTGTAAACACGCCTTATTTGTATTGGCTATAATTAAAATCCATACATATTGAGGATACTTATTATATAAATAATATAACTGACTTGATTTTATCAACGAGCTTAAAATTTATTGAAATCTCCTTAACTTATTTCTACCTCTAATTTCAATTGATCCTTGTTGACCACGGAAAAAATAAACCGACCCTGTTCCATAATGTATGTTTAATGAATAGAAAAAACTAACCCAAAAAAGAATAGAAAAAGGATATCACCTCAAATAAAGTAATAATACTAAGGGGGAACTTTTACTTCATTACGGTAACCTGGATATATATCATATAACATCACTGACAATATAGAGACCTCAAAGAATTGAACTACATCTAATTATGGCCCCCTTGTCTATACTACACCAAAATAGAGAAGAAAGTTACATTAGGATATGTTCCTTTCTAATTGATTAATTTCTCCATCATATGATTCAAGAGAGATATCAATTTCTTAGATTTGGTTTTGATGAAACTGGCCTTAAACCGTGTTTGAGTGCTGCTCTCCACACAAGATCAATTCTCTCAACGTCTATGGCCCCAACTTCATGATGAGTCCAACCTTCAAGACTATGCACCATTCCTCCCGCATGGCACGCATGCACTACTCCTCTCTCCATCGTGTACTGCACCATCATATAAAAGCCATCAACCAAAAACATACGATAAATTTTTAAATAGATCGGTTCACAAAACATCAATAAACTTGTAAACATATCAGAGCTTGTCTGTCAATTTATAAATGGCTTGGTATGTAAAACTTTTTACGGACCAAGTTTATCTAAGAATTAATTAATCGATAGATAGGGCTCACTGCTCACCTCACAGCAGCCAAGGCCTTCTACATCATCAGGCACTCTCATGGCCGCTAGACCACCATAAGTGCAGTCTCTTCTAAAGGGTAAGATGGGAGGAACAACAAATTGAAGAAAATGTGTTCCACCTGGAGCCCAGCTTTGCTCTCTTGGCGTGATCCACTTACCAACAATCCATGTCTGCGATAACATATAAATTCTCACGAAATGAAAATTAAATGGTTTTCTCTGGTCTATATATATAATTTCCTAATTAAAGCTCGTAGTGAACTTTGAAAGAGTACATGTCATAAGAATTAAGCAAGAGTGTTTTAATGGTTATACTAATGAGCATAAGAAACCTTGTTAAACTTCTGCAAAGTTCGCTTCAACCAATTATACCTTGCAGTGTTGTGCCACTTGGTATTTTGTCACCTGCACCAGATAGCTTTCATGTTCTAGTGAGGCTTCTTTCTGAATCCTCTGAAAACGATCTGTTGAAAAGGTTAACATCTGCAATAATGTAGCTATCCCCCCTTAGTAATTGGAGCATATAAGTTATGAAAATGTGAGTCATTGATAACTATATTGTGATGTCATGAGTTCACAGATATAATTTCAATTTAACCTATATCGATATTTCTATAAATAAAAGAATGAAAACTAGGTTACAAAAAATATGTGGCCAAATTTTATGTCGTGAATAAACTACATACATAAATGGCTCAAGATAGAACTATTTATTATTATCTCCGATCTCCAATCTCATATATAAGAGATTTTTTTAAAAGTTAATTTAGTCTCAAATATAAGAAACTACTAATATCTAATATATTAATCATACCTTTCATTAAATAAATTTTTTAAATTATAAATAATAGCTATCATTAATTTTTTTAAAAAAATATATACATTAAATAAAGATATTTTTTAAAAATAATTTTTATTTGAGATAAAATTAAAAAAATTAATTATTTTTAATCAATTTTTTTATTCCTTATGAGTTAGATATTTATTTTTTATATATGAGAAGTATCATTTTAAAACACGCTCAAAGAATGCCTGCCTGTCCATATGCGTGAACTGGTGTTAGCTAGATAGAAACATGGGCTACCGTATGGACCTCATGTCGTGAGTTGGCATTGTTATCATATCTCACTTGTATGGTTGCTACTTGCTAACAACTCTGAAAGTAGGTCGAGAAATTAATTGGATGTCGGAGATCAACATAAAATTGTTCGCTTAATTTAATACACCCTAAACAGAGATCATATACATTAAAAATTATTTAACAACTTAAATTTTTAATTTAAAATAATAGACCTCTGTCTCATATCAAGGAACCAGGATTATGTTAGAAATCAATATAAAACGTATGTACTACCTTGAGTGTTTAAAGTTGTAGTATGTCCTAAACGAGAAATTATATAAATAAGTCAAATAGATAAATTTTTATCAAAAGAAAAAAGTAATGTCGCCCATAAACAATGGCGGAACCAGCGGTAGATAGTTGTTTCTTTCATTTTTTTTTTATATTTATATAGATATAGTATTATGTTGGGATATTATGTTCTCAAAGTTTTTTAAAAATTTTAAACTTATTAAACTCGCATATGTATATATACCTCTCACATAGTTGCGTTGTTTTTTTTAATAAATATTGCTCATATTAGCCTAAGGTAAAAGATTAGCCACTGCACTTAATAATATATGATGGTACTTACCAGAACTCTCACTTTCCTTCGGCACAGGTAGAGGGCAATTGCTCTTCCAAGCTTCGAAGTAGCACCTGTTAAAAAGACCTCCTTCACATCTTGAGGGATTTCATTGAGGATGACTGCAGCAGTAAGGGTGTTTCCATGAACGACTCTAACCCTAAGGTTTGGGTGCTTGTCCACAAAAAGTTTTCCACCTCCGTTTAGAGATTCATTCTGTACAAAGTCAATGGTAAGAATTTGCAAAATGTGGAAGCAGGGATCCAGTTCTGGTTGATTTTGCAAAGACAGACACAGTAAAGCTGAAAGAGTCATAAAAACATCATACGGCATGAATTGAATGTTGGATCTAAGGGCTCCAGTAAGTGATGCTACTGCCCGCATTTAAAACCAAATAAATATAGAAGTAGACTTGGCCCTAGATAATTTGCCTTGTATGTATTGGCTTCTTTTTTAATGTTTTGTTAAAACTTTAATAGCGATAAACGTAGGCTAATTGCATATGTCTCACCTCTTCTTCTTGAATACTCTATCTCTTAAATCATTTTGCACACGCATTTGGTACACAATATTTCTTACATACCATAATATTTTAAGAGACTAAATCCTCTAGAGTTCTTTATTATAAAATTTTTATAAATTTAAAAAAAAAAAAGAATAAATAAAAAGAAAGAATGTGAGCTTCATACACATTTATATTTTTTTATATAACATTTTTTTCAAAATTTACAAAAACTTTATAATAAAAAATTTTAGAAGATACTTACACATATTTTAAATATCTGAATTTGATATTCATTTACATTTAAAAGGCTATTATATATTTATAGGATAACATTTGAGATACCACCCAGTATCACTTCACATTCTATAATAATGGTGGTATACAATAATGCTTGAAATCTTATAGTATCTCAAGTAGCACAATACATATCCTAAATATTATATCATATGCTTTGTTTGGTTGTGCGCAACGCGATCGCATTTTCTTTATATAAGTTGTGCCATGTGTATTATATCTTTATATTTTTTTATTATATCTATCAAATCATTATTTTAACTATCAAATCACCTATTTAAAAATAGAAACAAAAAAATTATTTCTTATTTTATCTATTCACATTTTACATTCCCTTCCTCTTCCCCTCCCCCTCCCCTAACTAAATGGACTCATAATATCTCAATATATCATTATAATTCACGGTATTCAAAATATAAAAAAATCGGAGAGGACCAAAGTTCTCTTTAAATGAATCTTTCTTTGCTACGACTGTCAAGCAATAATGCTGATGTACATCCATTGCTTATTTTGTTAAGACAGATCTGTCTTATAGAGCAGGTAGCGTACGGACGTGCCACTAGAATTGACAGATCCGTGTTCCGTTATTGAATTTTAAGCAAGAACATGGGTCATGGCCGTGCAACGTATCTGAGATCTCGCTTACAGGGCATTAAAACCCTCAACAACCATGCTCAGGAAGCACCGGAACTCAGTTAATTAAGATCTAATATACATACCGACATATATATATATATATATATATGCATATATTCTGTCAATTATAGCAAGGCAAGACATAAATGAAAGTTCACAATGCAAACCTTATTCAAGGCAGCGAGGCTGATGACTTTAACCCCAATTCTATCAGCCCTGAGGATTGCTTCTTCAATTTGCTTATTGATCCCCTTGGTAGCAAACGGTAAAAAATACTGTAAAAACGAAATGAAAAAAAATACAATAAATAAGAAGAAAAATCAATGCTTCTAATTATTCTTTTTTCTTGCAGCACTCATTAAGTAAAGAAAATGAAGACAAACTTCTGACGTTCACCTGAAAACCACACCTAGGGACAACCCATGTTTGGTGCAGTCGACCTCTGAGGTTGTAGAAAGAAATTAAAAAGGTTTTGGAGAAAGCCCACATGGCTAGCAAAACCATTAGAGCAGCTGGCCACAGTGGAACTATGAAGATCCTTGTTGTGAATGGCAAAGAAGCAAATGATCGAAACACAAATTGAACGTGCAAAGCGGATGCCACATCCACTCCATGAGCCAGGAAAACAAAATCTGGTACCTTCCCATTTTTTCCTACATTAATATAGATACAAGTTTAACATAAATGTGTGTGAAATTAATTAAGATAAAAGCAATTATACCAACCTGAACTTAATTTTTTGTGTAATTGCCAAGATTTGCCGTTAAGCGTATCGCCTAGTACGTCAAAAAGAGGCATAAAGAGGCAGAAATTAGTGTCCCTATCAGTATGGTGCAGGCTGTGATATCTGCTTAACACAAAAGAACAAGTAAATATATAAATATCTACAAGGGATATGGATGTAAAATTAAAGATTTTTAGCCATAGCCTCAAAGGCTTGTAGCCTCTTACTTCATAAACTAGAAGTATTCCTCTCCGTAGAAGAGAGAAGGTGTTAGCCCCCCTCCCACCAACGATTTTACCATTTTGGATTCTCAATTATAATTCCTTTTCTTTATTTTATCCAAAAAAAAAAAAGAGTATCCATGTCAAACACTTACGTTGTATCACGATTTTTTGCATTAGTGATCGAGCCATAATCTTAAGATTAGTGGAGGCAAATATGTAAATTATGGTGGACTTAAATTTTCAAAGAATGTAAGAAATAATATCAAAATCCAATACTATATAAATTTTTAAAATTTGAAGGAGACATCTAGCCACCCTTATTGCTTTAAGTTACAAATGGAGACTTGATACTTTTTGGTGTCGTGTTGTCCTCAGTATTGTGTCCTGTGTGTGTGTGTCAACATCCATATTAAACAAGAGGTTAGATCTGAATTGAACTTACGTTGGTGTATATAGCATATATCTCATTAAAGGAAACTTGTCGAACAGTTGATGTGGAACAATTTCAACATTGCAATGGCCCAAGCACCTCAGGAAATCAAAAATCAACAAGTAGCCATATACCAATCCTACTGATCCATATCCCATTAAGGAAGTCCCAAGGATCGGAATTCCAACGATTGCCGTCAAAACAAGATGCTCCAAAGGCGTTGCATTTCCAGCTGAAGCAAAGCAAGTTCGACAAAATTGAGATCGAGGAATAAGAAGAGGAGCAGGACATGATTAAATTTCAAGAGAATGAACATATGCAATATCGATATACCTGTAAATGACTGAGGTACTGGAGATGAATGGTGAAATGAATGGTAATGGGTGTAAAGATAGTCGCTATGAAACTTTCTATGAACCCAATAATAAAGTGGCTCTGAGATTCCCACGTGGATCGCCAGAAGAACGATAAGACCTTTCACGTTCCAAGGGGGGAGGTTTTGAAGAAAGGGGAACATATAGAAGGCGATGGAAGCAATTAATGCTTGAAGAATTAAGAAATTATCCCTGTAGAAAGAGAAAATAGAATACATTTAACTCCTATCTATATATGAACCCATTTCGATTCAGTTAATTAATTTCTAAGTCTTTACCAGTCCCATTCTTTGTCAACTTGCTTGAAATCAACCCCACGTTGAAGAATTCGTCGATTTCGAGTCAGAAAAAGCATATTGCTGTAAGAACCCCATAGGACATACATGTAACCTCGGAGAGCACATAGTATGAGCAAATGAAGGCACCAGCTCGAGCTGAAGTGTTCATCGTGAAACCTTTGATGCAGAACTTTCGCTACAAACGGACCGTACAACACATACTACACATGCAGAACAAAAAAAGAAAGTTTGATTTTATGTAACCCCATGTTAGTCCCACCAAAAATTAGAATAAAAAACGGAAACAAGAAAATATATGAATGACATAAATTCTATACCTTAAATATGCCGAAGTTCTCCCATGGCCAAGCAGATAATGGAGTACTCATTTTATGTAGAAGTCTTCTATCTGTTTCCTTATAACTTCTCCAATGATGTATTAAACTATCAACCATATATGCTATAAGCTTGGGCACTTTTCTGCATCAAAATTTCAAAAAAAAAAAAAAAGAGCCAAAAATAGAAACTGGAAAAAATCCCAAAAGACAGGAAAAATTCCAGAACATTCAGTGGTTGGCTGATGGCGTGTTTTGCTACCCTTTCTTGAGAGAGGTTTTTTATTTATAGGCGCAGGGGAATCAGACCCAGGCCAAATCCAATTGCAACACAGTTGAGAGCTCTCTATCACTCCCCATTCCTTTCTCACTGATATTTATTGTGTAATATATATATATATATATATGTTCTCATCCTGTAGTTTTTTGGGCATGGGCTGGAATGGGCGGTTGGTCATAAAGATGCAGTCAGGAAATGGTGCATGATAGGCAGCCTCTAACGCGTCCTTCTGCAGTAACTTGGCACGGCTGGAATGATGGCCCCGTATATGTTGTTCACTCCCGCAACCAAACCACTCATGCAGTTATTACTCACAATTCTTTTTTTAAATATCCAAAAAGTTGAGTTATTTATTATCAAATTTTATGATAACTATTGTTTAAATTCATTATTCCATTGATTTACTGAAAATTATATATAGTTATATTCACATGCATATTTTAAAATTTAATATATATATAATTGAATTTTATTTATTTATTTATCAACTGTTGAGTAGGGATTGTGTTTTGACTTTTGTGTCATTTACTCTCTTTTTTTTTCCTCATCTGATTTTTTTCTTTTTTCTTAAATTTCGTGCAAAGCATGGGCCACTCCTAGCGTTTGAGCGAATTAGCAAGATAACCTTAAAATATTGAGATGGTCTAGCATTTTATCCGAAAAAATGCTTTAAATATGATGGGACTTGATGTTTGACTGACAGGAAACTTTTCAAACGTTTTTTTCTTTTTTTTTCAAATAAAATAAAAGCAAATTAATAATTTAATTTTTTAATTTTTAAAAAATTATATTTCTCTTATTCTTTTAAAAATAATTTTTTAAATTTAATTCATAAATATTTTTCTTCCATCAAAATAATCTCTCTTAGCTAAACTTATTACGGTTAAACATATTAGTTGACAAATAATATAAATAAAAACTCATTTAGTTGAAAAAATGCAATAGAAACAGAAATGGAAAGCCATGTTGAAAGCCCTTTAGTTGAGAGAATGCAAAGTTCAATAGGAATGGAAATGTGAAAGTGCCTCTCTCCATTGTAGGGCACAAATGGAAGCCAGCTTTTGAGCCAAAATAGTAAAAGCCTATTTTGCCTTTCATTTTCTTTACGGTAAGAAGCCTGATGTAACCTGCGTCTTAGAGCTAGCGGTTCCAAAGGCTGAAGCAAACTACTCTCTTCATCGGACCACCGCGATATTCGAGGCTAGGTATGTCAACAATGTGTTGTAAGTCAACGATTATCTCGAAATAACTTACCTCATGCCCAAACTCAATGAAAATGGGGACTCGCAGTTTAGCAACTCTCACGCTCGTTTGATACATAAAAAGTTAGGTATGAAAATAAAAAAAAAATTTTTAAAAATAAAAAATTATTATAATATTTTTAATTTTAATGATTGAATAATAATTAAATAATAATTAATAGATAATATTAAATAATAATTAAAAAAATAAAATTAAAATTTCTCCTAATTTTTCTTTTCCTTTTCCGTTTTCCACCGCACATCAAACATGCCGCAAATGATTATTCAGCGCAAGTGAAGTTGCAGAAAAGGAGAAGGAAAGGGAAGAAAGAAATCCGTGGATCCAAAACCACCAAAAAAATAAAAAGAATTAAATTTTTGTAAAGTTTTTATTAGGGATATTTCTGTTATTTGCTAATCTTTTCTTTCCATTCATTAGTTATTTTTATCTAATTAACCAAACATATAAAGGCAAAGACATTCTCTCTCTTTTTTATGTCTTAACAAAAATAGTTAACTCCATTTCATTCTATACATTATTTTCTTTCCAACTCTATTAAAGATAATTCTGAAAAACAAAGAGGCCATAAGAGTCTACCTGACTATTACTTGATGACATAGACTAGTTCAAGTGTCCTGAACTCAAAGATGTCATTTTGTTTTAGTTTTCAAAAGATAAACTAAACTAACCGTAAAAACAACGTTAGTGAAACTTTGTTTTTTAAAATTACATTTACTTAAAGTTGATTTCATGATGTTGACAACGTGGAAGCTCTTCATCTAAAACATTTTTAGATGACTTCTCTCGGGATTCTTCACTCTTGTTAGCTAAGCCATCTGTCTCGTGGGTCATCATCAGTCATAACTTCATCCGATGCTTGGCCATTGAGAGTTTCACTATAGAAGCATGTTTCATTCTCAAGTCTCAACCATTATATCTTTCTCATAGTGGATTGGCCTCGATGCACCTCCTTCAAAATCCTGTTCGACATTTATAATTTTTTTTTGTGCTTCTGTAAAGGATGTCAGTCTCCTCCGCCGTCTTCCCTCCTGCCACATCCAATGCCGAGGACTCAGAGAGCCATATTAACAATATATAGTCAATAATAGGAGAAACTATATAAATTCACCAATTAATACCCCCCAAAAAAAAACTTGTATTAAAACCTTTGTTCGTGGTTTGCTCCATTTTCATTAACTTTCATATCATTCTATTTTTGAAAATAACAAATGGTCATTAATTGAGTAAGAAAAAAAAAAAGCACATGTAACCAAGATGTGAAGAGAAAAACTAAAACACATATATTTAAAAAAAAAAAAGGGGAAAAAAAGGATATAACCTCTGGCAATAAATTGGTTAAAGTCTAAGGTGACATTACATTTATAATACCTGACATTGTCGACAAAGGCATATAAAGAGTTTATAGATATATAAAAAAATGTTAAATTTAAGTTATATTAACACTTATCTTCTTTTCAATAAAGATATTTAATTATCTTAAATAAAATAAAATAATGTGATCATTAAAAATACATTGAATTATCTTTTTTAACAAATAAATAAGTTATATATAATATATTGATATCTCTTCTGTTTTTTTATATAACAGTTATATAATATGATATTTATATGGTTATCTCTTTGATTTTTTTTATCCTAAGTCATTTTATCATCATTTAAATAGATTAAATTGTGTTCTTTAATTATCTTTTTGTTAAATTTTTAAACATAATATATATTTTTAATATATATTTTTTATATAATATCATTTTAAATAAATATCTTTGTAGATATTATCATAACATCTTTGTGAGTATTTACATGAAGAAATATAAGAAGAATTAAAGAGCCCTGAGACTATTCATATGTCATAATTATATTTAGATATTAACTTTTATTTATTATATATAAATATGTTATAATATGAGATTTCAAATGAAGTAAAGTTTGATGGATGATGAGTTGATAAGTTGCAACTTGCAGATTGCAATGCATAGAAAGTGGGTTAACACAGGGAGACATTAATGGGAAGGGGATTTGATTCTGACCAGCAACCAAACAAGGCGTATTGTAAGGTGAGCGTGTGGTGCCCGCTGGCTATGGCCACGCCAAGTTGCATCGTCTGATCACACTGTTTTAACAACCGTGGAAAATGCTTTCATTTAATTAAAGCCGCCTAATTATTGAGTTCCGACATTGTCACCTTGATGTCGCCCCCCTCAATCTACTTCACTACTTTAAAATTACGATTCTGTTTAGGGCGGTGCGGTGCGGTGCCGGATGTGGCATTAGGGACTCTGGTATCGCAAAATGTTTTTTCTTACACCATTATAAAGTTAACCTCTGCTTGTGTATCATTTAACTCTATCAAATGATATGGTATTTAAATCTGTGTCATTTTATCTAGTGAAATTGACTTATTAGATCAAACACTGCAAGAAATTTGAAACAGCGAGGGAATTATTCATCGTTGTTCCTTTGCTATAACCCAGTAGTGAGGGATTGAGTAGTGAGCTACCCCTCACTTCACGAGGGTCGCTAATTAACGAGAGAATTATTCTTTCTTTAATCTCCTTCCAAGTTTTAAAATATTCTAACAGAAAATCTCTCGACAAATTTCCTTCGCTAATTTCAAGTCATTAATTTTCGCCAATTTTTTCACCATACAGTGAGGGATTGATTCTCTCGCCAATCCGTTGATAGAAAATATATGTAACCTCAAAAATTATATAAAATAATATAATAGTGCAACTAAATAGAAGGAAAGACTATATATTGTTTAAATAACAAGGAATATTTTTCAAATAAAAAATGTTATTAATCATGAATTCAATATTAAAAGAAAATTGAAAACTAGTTATCCGTGTTTAAATTTTCTTCCTGACATGTGACCCTGATGAACCAACTCCTATTGTAGGCGGTGGTGGTGTTGGTTGCAATGTGGCGAATTTCATAATAATTTTTGTTGGGAAGTCAAGAATGTCTGATAATGCTTGTACAAAGTTGCACAATTATTGATCCATCCACTCCTTGAATCATTACTTGATGGTCTGGAGGACTAACGCCAACGAAACATTCACCTAATCCTACCAAGGGGGTGGGATTCAAAAGGATTCATCACACGCCCTTTTCTGTTTGGTCTAACAGCTTTCTTCCACACATCTGGGTTTATGAGAGGATATGTTGGAGGGTGTTCCCTATATTTCTGGGTTATTATGGTGTCAAGATCTCCATAAGCATATAAAATTAGAAAATAATAAGTTATTAAAATAATAGCAAGCTAAGAAACATTAATAGAAAGTAATAACTTATAACAAATTGCCTTGAATGCCCTGACACATTCCCTAGTAGTCTTGACCTAGTGGGTTGCATCATACACTTTTTGATTTGATACTTCCCCTTTCAACTCATTTTCTTACAAGTTAATCTGGATTTGATGGCTAAAAAAATTAAAGTAACTTGAAATAAAAGAAAAACTAATAAAAGTAATTATCATCTTCTTTTTATATTTGGCAAAGTTGATGGACCTATCAGTGTGCATAAGGGATCCAAGTGCAGAGGCCTAGTTCCTCTTGGCAGACATGGAGGTACTCTGCCAATTATCCCTTGCCCAAATGTCTAGGAGACATCTTAGACCTCCAAATGCAAGCCAGTGATCTAAGACCTTAAGTTTCTTGAATACTGGTTATGTTTGTTGCTTTTAAGGCAACTTTCCTAACATGGTGCAACATGTTGAAGTATTGGTTACAACATGTCTGGTCCCAACACTCACTCCTAAGAGCCATTACTCCTTTTATGACAAAGTGATATGATGCTTGCAAACAAAAAGTGAATAATGATGATTAAAAAAAAAGAGAAAATAATTAATGCCATAATTAAATAACATCAATTACATACTATGAAATTAGCAAACATAGCATCCTTAATTTCTTGTGGATAGTACTTCTACTTAGCATCTGCATATAAAATCTAACACAACACTTGGTAGATGATCCAAGCACTGATCTTGCTTGGCTTGAATTGGATTCTATAATGAAAGCGAAAGATTAATGTTATATTTTATTTGTAAATTAAAATAATATCAACCTCATAACAATACTTATAAGGGTTTTTTGGGGCTAACTAAATCAGTTCCTTTCTATCTATAAAAGTAAAAAATGGCCCCGCAAAAGTAAAAGTTGTCCTCATTACTAGTAGTCATTGTCATCATTGTCTCTGGCTGAAAGAGGTTGAGTCATCGACCTTGTTGCTTATGGTCAAAGGACAAAGAAGATTCACTTGAATAAGGGAAAAGTTATTAAGGGTGAACTGATCTGAGATGATCTCCCACTAGCCACCAAGGAGTATCTAAAACTTGCCACATGTCCAAGATATACATGAATGCACGTGTGAGAAGCCATTTGGAAGTGGGTATGCAACATGGGAGTTTAGTTTGACTCTTTCATAGTGGAGCTGCTGTACACTAATATTGGAGAGAGATTTTTGGGAGTAAATCAATGAAAAATTAACAAAGATGAAGACTCAAGTCTTGCACAAGCCCGTTAAGATTTTTTGACACGTTATTATTTGGCTATTTATTTTATTTTATTGTCAATTGTTTCTATAATAAATAAGCTCGAGGATGCTAAAGTAAAGAAGACTAGTTCCAACGAGTTGATTGGTTACTTTTCATCTCCACTTGTTCGTTGTTCATTTTGTCTCATTCTGGATCAAGTTTAGGTATCAAAGCCACCATTCCACCTATGAATGGTGAAAACCCATCTCGGCTATAACACAAGTGATGAGAATCTTCAACAACTTACCATTTTTCGAGGTCTACATCTCACAACTCTAGTAGTGACAAATGCTCTTGCTTCAATGTCAAGTAACGATTCTTCTATTCAGTCTACCTTGGCTGACCAAGTCACTAAGCTCTCCTCTAACATGGCAATAGTCCTTGACTGGATCAAACAGCAAACTTCCACTTCTCATAAGAAAAGCGGTGAGAAGATAAATGCTCCTAAGACAAAGGTGGCGATCCTGAAAGAGAGATTCAAGGGTATCTTGAACTCAAAAGAGGAAGATCATGAAGATAGTGATGATGTTGATGACGATGCAGACAGCAATGCCAAACCTTTCAAGGTTGAAGCTAAGGTCAACATTCCAACGTCCAATGGCCCTATTGACGCTGATAAACTAGATTCTTGGATTAATCAATTAGAGACTTACTTCATTCTTCGGAAGTACAACAATGCCTGAAAGGTTATGTTTGCACCACTTAAAATGTCAGATCATGCTAAAATGTGGTGGAAGGCTCACTTGGCAAGCGATGATATGAAGGATCTTACATGGAGCCAATTCAAGCAACTTCTTCGAAAAGAGTTCTATCCCATAGGGTACCTTAAGGATAGGTGGCATCAATGGCACCATTTATGCCAAGGACGTGACCAATCGGTTTAAGATTACACTACTGAATTTAGAAGACAAGTGACAACACTCCCTCTCAGATTCTTAGACATTTCGAAAGTACATGTCGGGATTACATAGGGGGATTAGTGCAGAATTAAGTTTGTTCCAAGTACAAACATCACTAATGCGAGTGCGACGGCTATAGCGATTGAGAAAAAGAACAAATCCCATGGCAACAAGGTTATAGAGAAAAGCTCAACCAAGTCACAGAAAAAGAAAAGCTCTAAGAAAAGTGATTCTTCAACCTTTTCTTCTACTACTAATAAATTCTGTGAGCACTGTAAAGTCACAGGCCATACTAAAGAAAAATGCTAGAAGCTTTATTCAGAGCTTTTTCCTAAGAAATGGAAGAAAGATGAACATCATAAGAGTACTGTAGTGGTAGCAATGGCACCTTCAAAGGATGAACTGAAGCGGCTAAGTTCAATTTAACAAGCAGACCCAACTTTGTCTTTGATGGCAATGCTGAAGGAGACAGGTTCGAGTTTGTCTACTGATCAAAATCCCACAGAATAATTATTTACTATCAATATTTAAATTAAAAAGGAAGTTATATCTGCTATATTTGATCTCGATAGTCAGAAGAATCTCATCTTAGCAAGGCTTGTTCGGAAACTTGGTTTGGAGACAACACCTCATCCCCAACTATCCCTACTAGGATGGATTACCAATGATGTGAATTAGCGAATTAATTCTCAATGCATAGTACATTTTGCTATATCTTCTCGCTACATTGAAGAGGTATGATGCGATGTTGTGCCATTAGATATTGGTTAGGTGATTTTTGGCAACCCCTTTCTTTATGACCATGATGCTCACTATCATCGAAGAGCGCAAGAGTATGAGTTAACTAAGGATGGCAAGAAATTCATCCTTACCAAGGAGAAACCTACTTGGATAACTGACTTGGTAACAATTAGGCAGGCAAAACGTATCACCAATGCATCACAGAAATATGTGTTGGCAATGATTCACCTAGTGGGCTCAGATGGTAATAGTTTTCCCACACTAGCCTTGTTTTGTAGGGTAAATAATGAAGAATTGGCAAATCTTCTAAAAGAATATTCAAGCCTTTTCAAAGAAGTTCATGGGTTACCACCAAAATGACTAGTGGAACATGAAATTCATCTTGACTCAGACTCACCATTTCCCAACCTTAGCATGTATTATAATTTAGTGTTGGAGAATGAAGAAATCAAATGGGAGATTAATGAACTACTTGAGCATGGTATTATTAAGCCAAGTAGTTCTCCATGTGGGTCCCCAGTGGTGCTTGTCCCTAAGAAAGACGGAGGTTGGCGAATGTGCATTGATTATCATGCACTCAACAAGATTACTATTAAGAATTGTTATCCTCTCCCTATCATTGATGACCTATTGGATCAACTACATTATGCAACGGTCATTACCAAATTAGATTTAAAATCTAGATATCATCAAGTTTGGGTTCATGAGGATGACATTTGGAAGACAGCCTTTAAAACATGTCAGGGTCTTTTTAAGTGGTTAGTGATGCCCTTTGGACTTTGCAATGCCCTCGCCACCTTTATGCGGCTAATGAATGATGTTTTACGACCTTTTTATTGATGATTTTGTAATTTTTTACCTTGATGATATTTTGATCTACAGTCGGTCATGGGAAGAGCATTTACTACATGTTCAAAAGGTATTTGAGCTATTAAAGCAACATCAACTATGTTTGAATCGAAAGAAGTGTGAGTTTGGAAAATGAACCTTGTTGTACCTTGGTTTCATTGTGGGTGGTGGTAAGATACAAATTAACCCTGATAAGGTAAACGTCATCAAGGAATGGCCAAGATCTAAATCAATGCCAGAGGTACAAAGTTTTATGAGTGCTTGCCAATATCTTCATAAGGTCATTCGAAATTTTTCTATTTTGGCTTCCCCTTTACATGCTTTAACAAAGGCTAACCAAAAATTTGAGTATATGAGGACACATTTCTCTTATTGAAGGAGAAGACATGCGAAGCGCCTGTGCTAGCCTTTCCAAATTTACAAAGGCCATTTGAATTAGAGGTAGATGCTTCTGGTTATGCTATGGGTGTCATCCTTATGCAAGAAGGCCAACTAATAGCATATCACTCAGAGTTGTTTCAAGGGGCTCAAAAGAACTACACAACATATGACAAAGAACTATTTGCCTTGCATCAAGCAATGAAGCATTAGCATGATTTCCTCTAAGCAAACAGACAATTGTCCATATTGGTCACCTCCCCCTTCAATACTTACAAGTTCAGTCTAAGCTATAGAAAGCACATCATATGAAATGGATGACCTACTTGCAACAATTCAACTTGGTGATTAAATCAAGAAGGGTGCTCACAACAAACTTGTTGACATGTTGTCATGACCTCTAATAGCTTCCCTCTACTTGTCTGTGTTTATGCAGGTTGAACCTTCATTTCGTGAAAAATATACAAGCTGGTACATAGAGGATCTTAATATTCAAGAAGTGTTGGCTAACATTAAAATAGGAAAGCCATCTAAGTTTGTCTTATGAGATGGACTTCTTTATAAAGGCACACTTTTATGTGTATCGAGGGAAGCAGAGCGGGTGTGGTGGATATGTGAAGCACATAATTCAAAGGTAGCTAGCCATTTTGGAGTAACAAAAACATTGCAAAATCTCCAATGTTATGTGTTTTAGCCACGCATGCAACAAGATATAGCTCGATTCATGAAGGGTTGTGTTTTGTGCAGTACCTTTAAGCTTGGAAATTAAAAGGTGGGTTTATACACTCCCTTGCCAGTCCCTTCTCATCCCTGGGAAACCATATCTATGGAATTTCTTGGAGGCCTCCCAAAGAGTCAAGGTAATGACTACCTATTCGTGGTTGTCGATTATTTTTTTAAAAATGGTAGTGCTCATACCATGTAAGAAGGCAATCATGGGTGAAGAAGCAGCACAACAAATTTTCTAGCATATCTTGGTAGATTTTGGACTACCTAACTCTATTGTGTTTGATTGTGATAGTCATTTTCATAGTCATTTTTTGTAATCCTTATGGACAATTATGGATACAAAGCTTAAACGGAGCACAGCTTTCCACTCGCAAACTGACGGTTAAACTGAAGTGGTCAATCGTATAGTTATTCATCTTTTACAAGGCTATAACTCTCGTCATCTGAAAACATGGGACCAAAGTATTCCATATTTACAATTTGCTTTTAATCGTGCAATATATAGTTCGATTGAGAAATCTCCTTTTAAAGAATGTTTGGGTATCCAACCACAAAGCCCATTTGATATAGAGTTCACCATTCCATCATCATTACAAAATACTAAGGAGGACAAAGATTGGGAAAAAGCACAACGATTCTTAGAAGGCATTTGGTGTCTACATGGTAAGGTGGAAAAGAATTTACAGAAGGCTCAAGAAAAGTATAAAATCTAACATGATCGTCATCGAGTTAAATCTGATATTCAAGAAGGCGATCTTGTTAACTTACAGCTAAGCAAAGAGAGACTCAAGGGCGAAGGGGAAAAAGTTGAAACCAATTCATTATGGCCATTTCAAAATCTTGCAAAAAATTGGAGATAGTGCTTGTCAACTGGAGTTGCCTCCTTATACGGATATATATTCAGTGGTGAATGTTGAGTATCTTAAGCCGTTTGAGCTGTCCATGCTAGATGAGGAGCCAATAGAGACATTGCCTTTTATGGAAGATCTAGTGTATTAGAGAAAAATGCCCTTAACTGAAGATGTAATCTTGGAAAGGAAAATAACTGCCACTCGACGTGGGACAAGGGAATCTTTCTGAGTGGGACAGAAAGGTCAACATCGAAGTGCTGCAAAATGGTTCACACAAGAAGTTGGGCAAGCTTAGTTTCCTCGTCTCCAATTTTAAGAACCTACATGAGTAGGTTCCTTCTTATAAAGGGGAGCCAATGATCCGAGATGATCTCCCACTAGCCACTAAGGAGTTTCTAAAACTTGCCACATGTCCAAGATATTCATGAATGCATATGTGAGAAGCCATTTGGAAGTGGGTATGCAATGTGGTAGTTTGACTCTTTCATAGTGAAGCTGTCATACGCTAATATTGGAGAGAGATTTTTGGGAGTAAATCAATGGAAAATTAACAAAGATGAAGCCTCAAGTCTCGCACAAGCCCCTTAAGATTTTTCGGCACGTTATTATTTATTTATTTATTTTATTGTCAATTTTTTCCATTATAAATAAGCCTGAGGATGCCAAAATAAAAAAGACTGGTTCCAGTAGGTTCATTAGTTGCTTTTCGTCTCCACTTGTTCATTGTTCATTTTGTCTCATTCTGGATCATGAACATTGGCTCAACCAGCCTTGTTAGCTCGGTGCCGCTTGGCTTAGGCTAGTAGGAAAAAAAAAGGCAAAGATGGGGTAAGTTGGTCATGCACTAAACAATTTAGCTCGACTTGGCTTGGCAATATATTAAAAAAAATTGGGCCTAAATTGAAAGAAAATATTCTTAAAGAGCCATTATGTTATTTTAGCAAAAAATTTGTGAACACCTTTTATAAATTATAAATAGAAAGTTCCTTTTAAGTATGATTGCCTCATTCAAATAAAGAATACATGATGAAAATATGTATTTGTGGAGTTAGAAGCAAAAATTTAAAATTGAGATAGTAAACTTGTATTTTTGAAAAAAAAATCAACTTGCCAAATTGCCTTTAGTGTTTACATCATATCCATCTCAAAAAATATTCAAAATAAAAAAGGCCCAAGTTAGACCCCTAGGCATTGACTTTTATCTTTTGAAATTTCATTTTCTATGCTTATGTTTTGTTTTTTTGTTTCCTTATGTGTACTCATATTTTGTTCATTTTCCTTGTGTAAATCTCACAAAGTTATATTAACACTGAATAATTATATATTTAAAATAGTTACATGATTACAAATGAGTTTTTTGAAGTTTAAAAATTTTTTAAAATAAAAAAAGAAGAGTTTGATTTGACCTAACTCAAGTTACATACCCAAACTCGTTGGGATTATAGAAGTGAATTTTTTTGCCCAATTTATACCAGGTCAAGCAAAAAACTTGCTTGTCTAGTTTATGTGCAACATGAGGGGTTAAAGCTTTTGAAGAAGGGTGGTAAAATGGATGATTCTAACAGCTGTGACATTTGAAAATTTTATATATAAGATATTCTATTAAAAAAATTTAAAATTAGATAAATGTATGAATATAACTTTTTGTTTTAGTAAATTTTTTGTATTAAAAAAATTATATAATTTTAATAAAATTTTAAAAAGAGTCATATAATTTATTTTATTTTTAGAAGTGTCAACTCATGTCCTGTAAAACATGATGCCACTACAAGGGATTTGGATCATCTTCCATGCTCTCTCCAGTGTCAGATCTGGACCGTCCAAATTAATTTGGACGGTCCAGATCTAATTATTTTTTTTGTATTTTTTAAAAAATAATTATTTTAAAAAGAATAAAATATAAAATAAAATTATTTTCTTAACTGTAAATTTTTAAAAAAAATGTTGTTTAAACTTAAAAAAATTAAAAAAAAATTTGAACCGTTCAGATTAAAATCTGAACGGTCCAGATCTTATGGGAAAAGTAAGAGAGAGAGAGGCATGGGAGAGGATCTTTTTCCCACTACAAGTAGAGCATCGACCTGTCCAATAAACTTGACCCAATGGTGACTGTAGTCTAATGTCTAGCTGTACTTGTACCATTTGTGAATAATTTTGCATACATATCGATATTTGATTTGTCTTTAATTCTTTATTTAGATTGAAAAAATAACTTAATCATGGTTGCATGGAAATTGTTACATTTTTTCTAACCAAATAAAAAAAAATGAAATTTGGTACCTGAAAATTGAATAATATAATGAACACAATATTATAGAAATTGCTTGTACAATTTTATGCAAATTTATGTACTTATTTAAGTAAAAAAAAAAATTGAATAAACCTAATCTCAACTCTACAATTTACATATCATTATCCTATCATAGAAAGCACTAGCCAATCAGTATCTTGGTTTCATTTGATTCTGCAATTTCAAATATTCCAAGCAAACATCATGAAAACAATACCAATGTAGGCTATCACAAGAAATTACAAACAATTTTTCCAATAGAATACAATAAATAATTTTCTTTACAAAGAGGAAGAAGCAGCGTATGGGAGGAAGACATAAAGTGTCCATTGCTTGTGGTGGTCCCTGGCCCTGGCTGTGCTAGTCCCTCTCTGGGAGGAGGCTGCATGTGTTGGTCTCTCTTTATGAGAAAGGAAGAAGCAGAAAATGGAAGTGTGGGTGTGGGTCTTGCGACCAACAAAAGAAGAAGCAGAAACGAAAGGAAAAAAGAATGAAGGGGGAAGGGTTTTACGGGAAAAGGGATAGAATTTGGGACATTTGGTGCAATTTGAATAGACGAAATTTGATTTCATCCAATCAAAACAAGGTCCGTGTCAAATCTTAGAAAATAAAAACCCTAACGTGTGTGTTTGCTGGAACCTGGCACACATGCAGCCAAACCTCAGTAACGACACAAGCTGGGGCTTGGTACGACCCACATAAAGTCCATCCCCCTTGATGACACATGCATCGTACCTATTCACAACAACACAGAGGAAATAATAATGCGAGAATCTTTTATATTTAGATAGTTAAGATTTGTTTAAAATAATTTATTTTTTTATAAATTAAAATAATTCAAACTTTCTTTTCTTTAAATCGAGTACTTGCCAATATTTAAAAATATTAAAGATATTTTGAATAATAAAGTAATTATAATATATAGGAAAAAAATCAAACGCACTCTAAAATTTTTTAAAATCATATATATATATATTAGTATGATTTTGGCGTCTTTGGTCCCAAAACTCTTACATTAGTATAGATGAAATGAAACAAATTCTAAAACGACAGCAATTGATAAACAGGCCTTTATTGACATGCATTAGGGAAGAGTAGAAAATTATTTAACTTTTTCGCTACGTCCAAAATTTTTATTTAAATAATTTCTTGAAAATAAATAAAAAATATTTATATACATTTTAATGCATATCAGGAGACTCGTTAATAAATATAGACATAGATTGAAAAATGACTAGTCAATTGAGAACAATGGGTTTGCTTGAGCTAAAATAAAGAAGAAGCATAGCTAGTGATGTCGCGAAGCAGAAAAATAAAAAAATAAAAAATAGAGATGGGGGATGGGATCCAACACAGCGGCCCTGATCAGGGAGTAGGTAGGTAATGGGCAAGAACGCGCATTTATCCATCTATAACGCAACCTCCAACCACTCAGTCATTAATGTTACCAATCAGTCAACTAACTACTATAGTCTATCGTTGAAAATGTTATGTGTAAATACTAAGTTTGAATAACAAAAAATTATAGATCAAAATGATTATGGGTAGATATGTAATTTAAAATTTTATTGATGAATTTTAAGAGAATATATTTATTTACCCTGATCTTTATTTTTAATTATAATGTATCTCTAAATCTATTAAAAAAAAATTTACAACTAACTCTTGATCTATTATACTCATAATAATTATCACACTACCACTAATAGAGCCAGGTATTATTGGTAAGCATATGTCTTTTTTAAATTTTAAAATATATATATATATAATATTAAATTTTAATATTATACTTTTGTATTTCTTCAAGTTTTAAATTTATTAAATTTGCTAAATTAACTGAACTTAAACATATATTTATTTTTATTATTTAACATTTTAATTTGAATTCATTCAACTCACATGTATTTATTTATTTTTATTTCATTTCTTTCTTCAATTTTTATTTTTTTCTTTAATTTTTTTTCTTCTTTTTCTATTATCCCCTCCACTTGAAACGTCTCCTTTGGTTTTCCCAAGCTATACAACGTGACACGTGTTCCACCAAAAGTCTCAATTTCTCTTTCCTAAAGACTGGTTACTGTAGCACTTGCAGTAGATTATGTTTTGGGTTATGTGTGAGTGGAAAAACATATCTGGAAAAAAGAAAATAAAAATTTGTATATATTAACAAAAATATTTTCAGATTTTATGTAAACTGCAGCTAATTTGTTTTGAATCCCTACATTTATTAACAAAAATATTATTAGCTTTTACACATCTGGAGGAAGAAAATAATCTGTATATCTTAACAAAATATAATCAGAATTTATATAAATTGCTGCTTATTTGTTTTGACTCCATACATTTATGATTTTTTTTCTTTTCCAAAAATAAACAACTTTTTATTTCAGTAGTTTCAAAGTATGTTATATTAACTTCTATATATATATATATATATTAACAAAAATATTTTCAGATTTTATATAAACTGCTGCTAATTTGTTTTGAATCCCTACATTTATGTTTTTTTTGGTTTTCGGAAAATAAACAAAGTGTCATTTAAATAGTTGTAAATCGTTTCATATTAACTTTTGTATATATTAACACAAATATTATTAGCTTTTATACATCTGGAGAAAGAAAATAATTTGTATACATTAGCAAAAATATTATCAGATTTTATATAAATTACTGCTACTTTGTTTTGAATCCATACATTTTTGGGTTTTTTTTTTTTTCTGGTTTCGAAAAATAAACAATGTTTTATTTAAATAGTGGCAAATCGTTTTTTATTAACTTCGGTATATATTAGCAAAAATATTATCAGCTTTTATATAAACTGCTAGTTATTTGTTTTGAAATTCATAATTCAAGGTTTTTTTTCCCAATATAAACAACGTTTTATTTAAACAGTTGCGAATTCTTTTATATTAAATTTTGCATGTATTAACAAATCTATTATCAAATGTTATATAAACTGCTGTTAATTTGTTTTGAATCCATACATTTATAGTGTTTTTTCCCAATATAAACAACGTTTTATTTAAATAGTTGCAAATCCTTTTATATTAACTTCTGTATATTTTAACAGATATATTATCAGATTTTATATGAACTGCTGGTAATTTGATTTTGGAATCCATAAATTTATGTCTTTTTTTTTGTTTTCCCAGATATTATGAATTTAAACACAAGAAATGACGGTTTTTTTGTTTTGAATTCCGTACATCTTTTTTTTTTTACTTATTACATTAGATATAAGATAAAAAATGCCAGTATATCATCATTGCAAATTTTTAAATTATAATAACAAATTAAACACAAGAAATGGCTCTCTGCTCTGTTTTTTTTTAATGTAGAGATAGATAACAAATGGCGGGTTGTTTGTTTTAAAATCCATAAATCTTTTTTTTGTTCAAGCATATTAGATTAGATATAGGATTAGATATACGATAATAGATGTCAATCTATCATCATAACAAAATGTTAAATTATAATAACAAATTAAACACAAGAAATGGCGCACTGCTATGTTTTCCATGTGGAGACAGGTTATACGTAGATATAGGATTAGATATAACAAGATGTCAGTATATCATTATTACAAATTTAGAAAACGAGAATATGGTGGCAACTTTTGGTTTCTCATGTAGTCGACGGTGGATATACAAATGCGGAGCATATTACACAGATGAGCAAGAAGGACCTTAGGTTCGTGATTTGACTTGTCTACTATGTGAGTGTAGTTTAGTGTGTTTATTAAACTGTCAGTAGATTATGATGATCGTAGATTATGATGATCGCTGTAATCTTGAGTTATTTTAAATTTAAGATTCAAATAGGATATTTGGTGCTTGATTTTGTCTATAAATAGCTATTTCTATGGGTCTTCGATTTTACTCGCTTCATTGCTTTCTTATTGCTTCTTACCATGTCACCAAAGATTGATGCTGTTGTTGATATAATGCCACTTCAACGTGACTGGCGTGTGAAAGTTAATATTGTTTGCTTGTGTTTGATGCTAGGCTTCATAGTTCCTGAAGACGTTAATAGTATAGAGATGGTGTTACGTGATTGGGAGGTAATGTTTTGTTGCATTTTATGGTTTGGTTGTTGTTTTTATACGTTTATGTACTTTTAAATAGTTACAATTGGACTTGTATATTAGAACACAAGTATTGGCGGCTCAGTGAAAAAAACCTTCATGCAAAGATTCAAAGATCATCTAATCGAAAAGAAAGTGTACGTGATTTCGGGATTTTCTGTTGGGCAGAATACGGGTTCTTACTGAACTTCTGATCACCTCTACAAGATAAATTTCCAGTTCTCTACTACCTTGCGTCTTTGTGATGATGATCATAGGATTTCATTCTATGAATTTAATTTGTTCTTTTGAAGATATCTGTTCAAGGGCTTATGATGAAAATCTGTTGGTTGGAAAGTTGATTTGAAAACATGATTTTCTTTGTCGTTATATCATTATTATGTTAAACTTTAGGAGATAATGTTTTCTTGATGATTTCTGTGACCGATGACATTGTCAAGTTGAGTGCGATTGATGAGCTTGAACAAGGCGGGAAAAAGGATGGTTTGAAACGATTTACATCTAGAAGACCTTGCGTAAATTTATTATTTTATATTTATGACTTCTTTAATGTTTTATACTTATAACATATCCTGAAGATTGTCTTCCTGATTTTTTTGCTTCTTATGAAGCAATAACAAATTGAACTGTGTGCTTTAGGATGTTCATGCTGAAAGTCTTTATTCTTATTTAAAGCATAATGGCCAGGATCATGTGATCATTATATTGCAATGGCATAAAATTAAAGACTTTGCAGGTAACAGAGGAGTTTGGATGACATCAAACTCCCTCTATGCCAATAGGTTGCTGGTCAATGCAAAGGCAAAAGAAGTGCATGAATTTAGACAGAAGTATAATATAATTTGAATTCTATAGTTGTATGTATATGAATTCTTTTAATATATATATGATCTTATTTCTAATAGACAGGCTATTGGTCCAGGATAATAGTTTTTCTATTCCTGTTAATAGCATATAAGCTCAATCATCCATTTCATGGAAGGATGAGATGCTGGATGAGAAGAATTGAAGAAAATTAGTTTAAATTGGAGAATGAATTGATATACATTTGATCTACTTGTTTTTTTTTTTTTTCCCATACCTATAATATTTGATCTTGGCAGATCTTCAGCAAATCCCTCGCGTTTTCCTTTAAATATCCTTTCTTCTTTTATATCCCTGTGTCTCTAGTTTCTTCCTTGCTTCCTCATCCAGAAAATTCAAACTATCTCATAAAAAGCCCCAAAATTAGTTGCACACAAGCATCCCATGTCAAAATTATCCATTTACTTGGCTTGCCTGTAGGTTTACACGGTCGTGTCAGTTTCCCAACAGTAGGTCTTTGGTTTATACAAAATTTTCCCTTTTTGCATGCCTATGCTTACCAACACAACTAGCCCATGTTCTTTGTTGAATATGATTGATTTGCCATTGATTCACTCATGCTTTTCCATTTCTGAAAATTCTTGATTAAATCTAATATCACATGTATAAAAATTAGACTTAATTACTCAATTTAATATCAAGAAAAACATGTATATTTTGTACTCATCAGGTAACAAAAAACTAATACAATTAACCAAACCTTTCATATTTGAACATATTTGCAATTTGACAACTAAAGACCAATAAAATTTCTTAGCTCATCTACATTAATTGAATGATCCAAAATTCAGCTATGAAAATTGCAAGAAACCTTTAATTATGACAGTATGCGTGTTATACAAAATTAATCTCAAACAATGTAAATCCTTATTGCTAGAATAACCTTTCGATGTATGTCTCCCTTGATATGACTAGTAAACTAATAGTATAGAGGCCTTTCATCGTGTCTTATCATTAGAGGCTCACATCGTTTACTCAAAATTAATTTTAACCTAAATGACAAAATTGAGGTGCTATACATACTCATAATCTAAGTTATTTAATTCACATTAATATATTTATTTATTTCACTTTATTGTAACATATTTTATTTTATATGTATATATTTATTTTTTCTCTTTTTTTTTTCATGAAAATAACCTAAATTAGTGGAGTAAAACTCTTACCAGTGCTTTAACTATTTAAAACTTAACTTCAGACTATATAGGAGAAATTAATTGGTTAGTTAATAAAAAATTTTACTTTTATTTTATATATACATAGCCTATAACACTTATGCAATGTATATAAGAAATTTATCAACAATTTTCATAGCTAAATCCAAAATCATAATGTTAAAATAGATAAATTTCAAAATGAAGTTAGCTTAAATCAATGAATTTCAAATAACAGATCTAAAAAATTAAGCCCAATCAACTTATATTAGAATCACCTACTTAAGATTATTAGATAAATATTATTTCCTTAAACTTCAATATTGCAGTGTCTTCAATGCAAAAAAAAAAAAAAAGGTAGGAAAAGAAGAGTAAAAATTGAGGAAGTGGTCAAAATACTCCTCTATTGGCATTACAATTCCATCATGAGCAAAGGATACAAGGAGCTTGATTGATTACCATAAACTCAAAATATATAAGTGGGATAAAGAGATAAGTCAAATAATAGTAGTGCATCAAATAAGATAATAAGAAATGGAGTTTTCAATATAGCTAAGAAGTAAAATAGAAAGTAAAGATCAAGGACATGGAAAAGTAAAAGGAACAAGGGTTAAAGCTTAGTAGGGGGCGGAGAAGGTGGATGCCAAAATGCATGCATCTAGGCAGCTAGTGAATTTATGTGTTGGCCATGCTGATCTAAATCATAATGAAGCTCAATAAATCCTTGATGAACCTCATCTCTAAGGCACCCTATGTAACACCATATTATAGGACCCATCTCATATCATTTATAGGTTTGTTTCCATGAAGCATATGACATTCTCAAGGAAAATCGTAGAAAAATATAATTAAATTGCGTTGCATAACAGATAAATTTTTCACTCATTGTCTTATGGGCCATATGAACTCATTCATCTCATTCTCATATTTAATTACATAAATGCAACCCATAACCATCCCAAAAAGTGGCTTAGAACTCGTGCAAGTAGATGAAATACATGAAATTCAATGGTGCAGCCTCGGGTAGGGTTTCCATATTTCTATTATAAATTTTGAAAACTCATAATTAATTTTAAAAAAATTAAAATCAAGCATTCTTTATCATTATAGAAAGCTACAGATATTTAATTTATCATAAAAATATATCTAGACTATGACAGAGGCTACTAGCTACCAGAATTGATGAAACAATAACAGAGGTTGACTGTCATTACTGGTACTATCTTCCAACTTCAAAAATTTATATCTTCCTACTCAGAGGTCCAATTGAGGTGATCTTAGTGGCTATGGAAAGAATATTATGTCTAATTTATTTTTGTAAAATTTCATGAACATTGGACATCATTTGGCTCTTGAATGACGCAGCCTAAGTAACTAACCATATGAATAGTGTTTGCATTAGTTCAGCAAAAAAAATGTCAGCTTTGAAAAATCATAATTAATTCCAAAAAGCTCCAAATAGTATGGTCTTTGGCTTTCCAAAAAACTCTAGATAAGATCTATATGCATGCCAAATTTCATGGACAAATTCATTCATTTAGTTAAATTTTGATATTGAGTTGTGAAATTGTCACTTTTTGTGTCATGAGAAGGCTCCATGTGGTCCATTTTGGTTTTTAAGACACCCATGACTACTTGAGCACGTGGGAAAGTACCAAAATGGTCTACTAAACATGTCTCAAAGGTGTATGAACCCAGAAATAAAAAATTGACTCTCTCACCCCATATCATACACAAGAATCCATATACTTTAAGTTGCCATTCACTACCCAAAATGCATATTATCATTCATTTGGCACTAAAACTCATACATACATAAAATATTTGGATAATTACATATGTTTAGATGATTATACAACAATTTCATCACAGGATTACATCATATGCCAGCTACAAAAGAGACAAGACTAGGCCTTTTGTTGTCAAGCTTTCATCTCCCAACTCGGTAGCTCCCATAACCTTGCTCATTTGGTCCACCTAGCATGTTAAGACATTAGAGGGGGGAAATAAGATTCAAAGAATCCCAATAGCTCATTTCTCTTTCAATCACACATAAAGAATGCCATACAAGTCTTGAAAATGCATGCATGAGCATAATGGAGTGTATGATTATTCAAGAAACATTCTTGGTATTTGAACAAGTCATACAAAGCATACATAGGCTTGTCAAGTAAGTAGATTAGTCTCACCTATTTTCTTCAAGGTTTTTGGACTTGCCTTACCTTTTTTCTTAAAGGCCTTAAACTATGTCTTGCTCTTGGGAGATACTATACTTTGTCTCTACTATTCTCAAAGGTTCTTGGCTCATCCTCACCATGACTAGAGGGTTCTTGACTTCTCCACACTCAAGCAAACCAAAGCAAGCATATAAAATATCCTTTGGAAACATAAAATTACATCATGGTACCATAATACATATGCACATGCTAGAACACTTTTTATGACTTAAAACACACATCCACACATTCAAAGACAAGGCAAACATTCATCCATGCATGAGAGAAAGAAGAGAGAGTTACCTTTGTTGCAACAACACATTTTTTCTCTTGGAAATGCACTTCCCTCTTCAGCCACACACTCACAATAATGGGAGACTTGTTTCTCTTGGCCTAAACACATAAAATAGGAACCAATTATGCTTTTGGAACCATTCTCAAAGCTACCTATTTATCTGGAACTCTAACTCTGTCTTATGGTTCCTAATGAAACAAATATCCATCAATTGAGTTCTAAGCTCCATTCTTTCCTTTCATCTATGACTCTTGACTCCTTTTAAGCCTCTTGGAGTCATCACACAATTAAAACCAAGAGCCTAACTAGGTGTTACTTTTTTAGATCATATTATGGAACCTATAGTGTCATCTCACTTTCTATGATTCTTAAAATTTTTTCAAGGCTTCCTTTCATCCTCTTCCATTATATGTAACTCAAAAATAAGTTTGAAACAAATTAAAACTACCCTTAGGTACCTCAAGTCCCTTAGGCCGAGGCTATGCTTCTTAAGGCCACTTTTAGAGTTTTCTTTATTTTCTTGATGGAAGATACATATGAGGAGCCTTTTAAGGATCTTAGGAGTTCATCCAAACACTCATTTAGGTCTATGAATCATTGTATCAAATCAAATTTTACAAAGGACACTTGAAACCCTAGATTTTCTATTTTGAAATTTAATGGCTAGTTTGTTGTTTCCTTTGCATATTCTTGTTTTTCTCTCTTAAATTTCTAAGATTTATCCTTGGTTTAGTTAGAAACTTAATCCCTTAGGACTGGCCATATGTAGGTCAAACCACCCACAAGAGAAGGAAAGAGGAAGATTAAGTGAAGAGATAACAAAATACCTAGATTTTCTTGGTTCTTCTTACTTGTTTTTCACCTTCCTTGGCTTCCTCACCTTAATTTCAAAATTTCCCCTCTGTTCTGTCATCAAAACAGATCCAAGAACTTTAATAAAATCATGGGAAAGAAGGGAAGATGGAGGAGAAAGAGTTTGCTAAGGAGAAAACATGAAAAACTAAGAAAATCCATACCTTTTTCCTTATTTTTTTCTCCTTCTTTTCTTCTCCTCTTGGTGCACCTCAAACCCTAGATTTCTCCTCTGGTTTAGGGCAGAAACAAATGTGGCTAAATGAATGAGGTGGTGGGGCATGACATATATATATATATATATATAGGGAGGTTAAGAAAGATTTTTCAAAAATTCTAATTTTATCCCTTTGTCTTGACATTTTCGTTTCTGGTTCATTTTAGCTCCTTTTTGGGAACCGTCTTTTTCATTATAAAATTTAGGTTCCCAATTTAATAAAATACTTTTAGAATCACTCAAATCAAAGCTAAAACTTTCCTGAACGAATCCATCAAAGTTTGGGTCAACTGAGGTTTTCACCACAATGGGCCCATTAGGGCATCTTGTTGCTTAGCTACATCATTAGCTTAATCGCCAATTAAAATTAGGTTCCCATAATGATCAAGTAAGATTAGTAATCCATTGTGGTGACAAAAAAAGCTTATAGTAAGAAGGCATTATGATATTAATCCACTTAATGCCATCAATATGAGTCTACCAAAGATTAAGGGAATTGAGCAAGGATAGGTATTCTATAATGTGGGTGATATAACCACCAACTATTATTGGCCCTATGGTACTAATGGCAACACACTGCCAATGTTTGAGCTGCCAAACACTAGTGTTAATCTTGGACCCCATTGTCATGTAGTGTAAGAAAAGCTCATGACAGATCACAACCTATATGTTGTTACCATGGCTATATATAGAATTAGGTGTGAAATGATAGAGATAACAATAGGTATGGTTATGTACTGTAATGGCCTTAGACTAGGGAGTACATGAACTTACTAGAAATGGCTTGCCATACACTTAGTCTTAACAAGGTGAGACGAAGCAAATTGTACATTATCCTCAGTAAACTCAAATATAGCATTAATTTGTGGTGATGTAAAGGTGAACTTTTGCTTGCATAGAGGGAAGTAAATTGTCTCCTGGCTTGACTTATCTATAGTAACAAGTGTCAAGGAGAACAAGCTAAAGAATTCAAGTGTTAGCTTGTGGTAAGTAGGCAGTCTTGTAGGAACTAGTCCTAACTAGCTACATTGGCCATGTAGCAAACCTCTTCTAGCAAGCCAAGTTGGCTAGGGTTGACTCATCTATGTTCCATTTAGTTAGAGGATGTAATAATGAAGGGAATGTAATATGTGAGTAGGTAGGGGTATGTGAGATAATAAATGATTATTTTACCCCTACTTTTAAAAATATGATTTGATAGATAGAATAATAAGTATAAGGGCATAATAGACATTATACGAGCTATGTAAAGGGAATACCTTCACTTCACACCCAACCAAACAGAGCCCTATATTTGATGAAGGACAATGGGTTGCTTGGCTAATTGTGTGTAAAAGGCCTTTTAATCTATATCGTGGAACATAATGCCATCTAAATTGGTAGGGGTAGAGAAATTAGCTAAGGCACTGTGTGGATGCTTCTTGAGATCCATGAGTACATAAAAGGAAAAAATTAATACCAATTAAAACATAAAGTTAAAAAAAGGAACAATAGCCTAATAGCACATAAAACCAGGAGACAATAATCTTAAAAAGGAAGCCTTAAAATAACTCTTAGCAAGCTACAATTTATCTAGCTTAGGCAGAAGTATAAGCAAATAATAATAGCCAGTAAACAATATATTATCATGAAGCAAGTTAAAAGCCTAAGTGGGGATCAAATCAAAAAGTTGCAAAAAATGGCAACAACATTATAGACAGGCAAGACCTTAAGCAACAATAACTCAACATGGTCCATAAATGCAAAATCAAATGTAATAGTCCAACAAAGCAAAGAAACATATAAAAGAATAAGTGGCCGAAAAACCCCTATATACATACCCAAAAACATAAGGGTGAAATAAGATGACTACAAGACTATGTAAAGGTCCTTACCAAGAGAAGTCAAAATCAAAAGCAAACCATTATGCCCACATTTCAAGCAAATAAAATAAGCTTATAGAATAAATAAGTTAACTAGCAAGCCTAATAGTATAGGAGTATAGCCCATATCAATTATAGGAGGCATTCCTAGTCAATAGCAAGATAAAATTTTGTAGAATTGGCTAAACTCCTATAGGATAACCTATAAGGTAGACCTAAAAAGAAAAACACATCAAGCAACTAGTACCATAAGAGGCTCCACACAAATTAGCAATGAAAACAAACATGAGATAATGACCAAGGCACTAATAATTATATAGATTCGGCTCACATTTAAAAAGGTAAAATAGACCTGACTGAAGAACATATGCTTATAAAATAAACAAACTTATAGCATCAAAACCTAATCAGAATTAAGAGATTAGCCTAGAGTATCACAAGGCAACAAGTAAGTAATAAAGAAAAGAGCCCACCCATCAAAGACATAATGAGTGCCTATAAAGCAAGGAAGGCCACATGGCCCACTAATTCAAAGTTAAACAAAATTAAGAGCACATGCACAATTAAAAAAAACAATCACTACAAGGCAAATCCAAAACCACAATAAACCTAAAGCATTAAAAGGTCAATAAGAAAACGACAAAACCCATGAATAAAGCAAATCACAACAAGGTAAATCCATAATAACCCATATACCTCTAAGGAGACGTAAAGGGAATAGAAGAAGATGAGAAGAGGGTGGGGACAATGGAAGGTGAGTGGCAACAACAATGAGAGAGAATAAGGCTCAACAATGATAAGGGGAAGAAATAATGGAGAAAGTAAAAAATGGTGATGGTTAGAATGGAAAGAAGGAATGGTCTAAGATTCAAGTGAACAGTGTCAAAAGAGACTATCAATAATGGTAGGTAATGGAAGGCTCAAAGACAACGAGCTATAGGGAAAGACTCACAAAGTGGAAGAAAGGAAATTTGGGCTTAGGGTTTCTGAAGGAATTAGGTTCAGAGTTAGGTAGATGGGTTTGGTTTTGATTTATAGGCTAATGTGTTTGGATTGTAAGTTGTTTAAGGAAAGTAAAAGAGAGTGGGTTTTAGGTTAATGTGAAAGTGGTTATGGGTTATTGGATTTGGGTTTAATAGGGAGAAATGGCTTTTTTTTTTTTTTTCTTAATTTCGGACTACATAGGCATGTGCACTAGCATGACTAGCCTATATATGGCTCGGGTTCACTGGTTCCTTACAATTTGGCTAAGGTGAAAATTTAACACATAGGCTTGGCCTTTTACCTAGATTCCCATGTGCAACATTGTTTTTGGATAAGTATCATGCACATGAGATACACAATCACGTGGTTCTATATAGACAACTCATGTTGGCTTTGGCCATCACCAAATTCAATCCAGAAAAATTAAAAACTTTTAGAAATTTTATAAAAATTAACCTAAACAAAGTTAGAACCCTGAAAACACCCAATAAGCCATTTAAATTTTAAATTTGTATGCTCAGTAACTCAATATAGTAATCTATTTACAAATTAAAATTTATGCAAAATTTTCCTATCAATTCTCCATTTAAATTATCATCAAATGCTTCCCCTAACTTAGCATGTGACTTTTCTTTAAGGAATAGAAAGATAAACAACAACAACAACAACAACAACAATAAGTGTTTTTCCATTAAATGAGGTTAGCCACATAGATCAAATGATGATATAAAGTCCTATTATGAATCACGTTTTTAGACAAACTAGTTAAGTCTAAATCCTTCTTAATGGTTTTGCTTGTAGTTTTTCTTCCTTTTCCTCTACCTCTAATTTTTGAACTACTCTTCATCTGATTTACTCTTCTTACTAGGGCATTTATAGATTTTTTTCACATATGCTATAATCATTTAAAGCATAATTCTACAATCTTTTTCAAAATAGGTGCAACTTCCATTTTTTTAATGCATTTATTTTTAATTCTATCTTGTTTGGTATGTCTACTTATCCAATGCCGCATTTTCATCTTTGCAACATTGAGCTTATTCTTTTGTTAGTTTTACACCCAAGTGTGTCTACTCATCCAACATAGAATTAGTGGGTTTTTTTACTAAACTTATATTCTATATATTCCATTTTACTTCTATTTATGTGCTTCCAAAATTACTCTCTACATCTTTAACTTCTCATTTATTTCCTCTATCGATTCTCCAACTAGGACTATATTATCTGCAAAATGTATGCATTGTGACACCGACTTTTGGATATATTTAGTGAACACCTCCAAAACTAAAGTAAAAGGATTAAAGCTTAAAGTTGACCCTTGACGCAAATCAATAGTTATCAAAATATTTTATGTAGGCCTACCTTTTATTCTCACATGTAACCCCATTATACATATATTGGATTATTCAAATCTAAGTAATATGAACTTCTTTTTTCTTTAGAGCATTCCATAAAACCTATCATTACATTTTATCATATGCCTTCTTTAAATCGATAAATACTATAAGTAAGCATTTTTTATTCCGTTGATATCTCTCCATCAATTTTTGCAACAAATATATAGCTTATATGATTAACCTTCCTAGCATAAAAGTAAATTTATTCTCCTAACATAAATTTCTTACTTTAATTTTCGCCAATTACCCTCTCCTATACTTTATAATGTGGCTCATAAGTTTAATTTTTTTATAATTTGTATAATTTTGTATGTCCCTCTTGTTCTTATAAATAAAAATTAAAGTACTTCTCCTCCACTCATTTAGTATTTTTTTAGGCCTCATAATTTTGTTAAACAACTTTGTAAGCTAACTTATGCCTTTCACTCATAAATACTTCCATACCTCAATAGATATATTGCCTAATCTAACTGCTATACCATTCTCTATCCTTTTTAATGCTTCTTTGATCTACCTGCTTTACCATTCTCTATCCTTTTTAATGCTTCTTTGATCTTTAACTCTTGAATCTTATGATAAAAAGGATAATTTTAGTCCTTCTCTTTAGTGTATAGTTTATCTGAGTGCAATAAGATCCCATGTCCTTCATTAAATGGCATATGAAAATAACCTTTCACCTTTCTTGATATTTTATTATATGACCAAGATTTTTCCTTCTTTATCTTTAATGCATTTCACTTTATCCATATCTCTTTTCTTTATTTCTTTACTTTTAGCTAGCTTGTAAATATTTCTTTCTTTGGTTTTAATACCAAAGAATTGGTATAATCCATCAAGTATCTTAGTTCTCGCTTCACTCATTGCTTTCTTAGTGTCTTTTTTAACTATCTTATATTTTTTCTAATTTTTATCACTTTTTATACAAAAATCATACTTTATAACACTCCTTTTCAACCTTAATCTTATCTTGTACACTTGCATCCCACCACCAATATTCCTTATTCTTAGGTCCAAAGTCTCTTAATTCATCGAATATCTCTTTTGCCATCTTCCTAATCTCTTTAGCCATCTTGTCTCACATATTATTAGCAAGTTCTTGTGTCTCTCATGACTCTTCCTTCAAAATCCTTCTCTATAAGCTCTTTTCTTTGTTCTCCTTCAATTGTCATCACTTGATACTTGACATCCTATTTTGGCCTTTACTTTTTATTTTCCTTTTAACTCAAACATTTATAGCCAAGACTCTATACTGGGTAGTCAAGCTCTTTTCAAGAATAACTTAGCAATCTATGTAGAACTCTCTACCTACTTTCTTTATTAGAAAGAAATCAGTTTGAAAGTATGCCCTTTCATTTTTGTATGTGATAAGATACTTTTTGTGCTTTCTAAAATAAGTGTTAACTATTGTAAAATCGAATGCTGATGAAAAATTTAGAATAGTTTCACTCTTTACATTTGCTTCTCTTGAGCCATATCTCCCATGCAAACCCTTCTATAGATGCACTCCCCACATGGTTATTAAGATCCTCCCTTAGGAGAATCTTTTCTCCAAATGGTATTTTTTGAACTAAATCTTCTAAATTCTCCTAAAACTTCATCTTGTGGTGTTCTTCTAAAACTACTTGTGGTGCATAAGCATTAATAACATTAAAAATTTCTTTTTCCATTATAGAATTTAATGATATAATTCTATCTAGTAACCTTTTTACATCCACCACAATATTTTTCTAATATTTATCCACAATTATACTTACCTCATTTCTAGATTTGGCATTGCCAGTATAGTAGAGTTTAAAACCTGAGGTGTTTAATTCTTTCACTTTTTCTCTTATCCATTTAGTTTCTTGTAAATACATAAAATTAATTCTTTTCCTAATTATGGTATTTACTATTTCTATTGATTTCCCTGTAAGTGTGCTTATATTCAAGTTTCAAGATAATTCCCATTCTCGCGAACTAGCTTTTTTACCTATATTTATTTAGAAAAATGTGGGAACTCTTACTTATTTTTCACTATACCCGTGTCGATGTAGCGGCTCTTGTTCATTTGACATTGTACTCGAGTTACACAATGCATTACTTTCAAGCAATGACTTAGTATTAATTCCAACACATTGATAATCCATGATATAAAGATTTAATAAAGTTTTACATTGGTTGTTGATTACCTAACACAATGCTCTATTTTTTTTTAAGCTTGGGAATGGCTATGAAATGATGTACATTAAAGTATATCATAGGAAGAGTTTAAGAAATAGAAAGATAATCAATATAAAATAAAGGATAAAGGGATAGAAAAGTCCTTAAAATGATAAGACAATTTGGAATCATTAAAACTTTAGCTAGTAACTAACCCAATGAACATGGTACCTAACAAAAAAATAAAGCAAAAATAAAAAACAAAACAACATATAGACTAAAACGCACAAATAAACTAAACTATAAGATAAGGGAAGAAAAGTAGTTCTAATTTAAAGTCTTTAACTTGACTTTCAGAGGTTGGCAAGGTTAGTGGATGTTTAAATTATAGTTAGCCACTTTCTTTATAACTTCTTCAACAAAATAAGGTTTCAATTGTCCATGGATCTTGAAGGTCATAGTGGTCTCACTTCCAATTTCTATTGCTCCATGCGGAGAAACTTTGACTACTATAAAACAACTTGACCAACTAGATTTAAGCTTTCTTAGAAAGAGTTTTAGGTGTAAAATCAAAGGTAGAACCAACTGGCATTCATGGAAGTCCCCTTTTTGAATGTGTTTATCATGTTAGAATTTGGCCATCTCTTTGTAAAGCCTTACACTTTCATAAGTTTATTAGTGAAATTTATCTAGTTCATTCAATTGCAACAATCTTTTTTTTGACTGGTAGCCTCAAAATCAAAGCTTAATGCCTTGATTGCCTAATAAGCTTTGTGTTCTAACTCTACTGGCAGGTGAGAAGCTTTACCAAACACCAATCAATAAAGAGAAATCCCAATTGGTGTTTTAAATGCAGTGTGATAAGCCTAAAGTGCATCATCCAATTTTTAAGTCCAATCCTTTCATGATGAACTTATTGTCTTCTCAAGAATTATCTTCAGCTCATGGTTGGAAATTTCAACTTGCTTACTCATTTGAAGGTGGTATGGAGTCACTATCCCATGGTGAACTGTGTATTTCTTTAAAAGCATATCCAAGTACCGATTATAAAAGTGAATGGCCCCACCACTGATTAGAGCATGTAGGACTTTAAAGCAGAAAAATAGTTCTTCTAGAAAAAGTTAATCACTATCTTGGAATCATTAATAGGAATGACAATAGCTTCAACTCATTTTGACACATAATCAACTACAATCAAGATGTATTTTTTTATTGAAGGTCAATGAAAACAATCCCATAAAATCAATACCCCATAAATTAAAAGGCTCAACTTGTAGAATATTATTTAGGGACATTTGTTACTTACTAGAAATGTTTCCCATCCTTTGACATTGGTCATATTCAAATGGTAGGGACCAATTTAGGGCAACCATTATCAATGCTGAAGTTAGCTCTTTCTTCAACCTATTATAAGAATTCAAACACTCTTGATTAAAATAAAAAATAGCATCTTTGTTTAGCAAATTACAAAGAGGTTTAGTGTAACACTATAATGTGTTAACCTCAACTAATCTCCACTTAGGCTTGATTCTATGAAATTTCAAAGAAAAAGAATAAAACCATGGCATTTTAATGCATTATATTGGGGTTTAGACACTCATACTTTGCCCGTGGGTCTTATGAACCCATCAATCATATTCTCTACTCAAACTCCATTCATACAACTTATATATATCATAAAACAATCCATGAACCATAGATGAGGCCAAAAACTAGAAAAATGTAATTTCTTTTACGGGTCAAAAAGTCAGATTTTTGGCTCTAATTTTGAAAAATCATAACTAATTCTAAAAAAATGGGAATTAAGCAAACTATAGCTTTCTGAAAAGATTTAGATGTTAAATTTATACTAAAAATAATTTCAAACCATAATATTTGCTTTTGGATCATGTTTAGAAAAGCTTGAAAGGTTAGACTGCTTAGCGTTTCTAATATGGATTTTTTATATAAACTTCAAACATTCATAACTAATTACAAAAATACCTAATATGGAAAAACTATTCCAATTTGGAAAGTTACAGATGTTACTAGAGGGAAAAAATAAGTCCAAACCCATTTAGTAGCTTTTAGATCTCGAAAATTGATGGAACAATAGCCAAGGTTAGCTAGCATCCCTGATGCTGACATAGACCTTTAGAAAATTATTTTTCCCTCTATAGACTTCCAATTGAGGTGCTTCTAGTTGGTATAGGTCACTGTGAATATCTAGTTTCTCCTTGAAAAAGTTCATGGCAATTGGATATCGTTTGCCCCATGAATGACACAAATTTATTTTTGGACCAATTACAAAGTACACTGACCAAAACTAGAAAATTCTCCAACTTAAAAAAGTTGTCATATAATCCATAGACTTCCAAATATTCTGTACTTTAGCTTCCCAAAAATCTTTTAACAAGCTTTAGATGCATGCTAAATTTTAGATTAGGGAGAGCTCATTTGGACAAAAAGTGACACAGCCCACCAATATGGTCATTTTTGCTTCTCATAATGTAACTCTTTAGTCCAAATGGCTCCTTTTAGTGTTTGGCACCTTTTGGACAAGTTTAAAAGCACTAATACATCACATATGAATTGTCCAAGTGGTCCAAACCATCATGCATCTCAAACTTACTATGCTACATACAAGAATACACATTTAGGAATGGGCTACCAAGTACTCAAAACTTACATTCTCATTACTTTGGTTCCACAACTGGTTCATACATCACATATGCATGCCTTTACACTTGTTCATATGTTTACGTATCAAAAATAATATATACATATATATATATTGGCATTTCTTTACATCAAAAGAACCAAAACAAGCTATACAATTAACTAAGTATGCTTAACTAGGCTCCTTGACTTGCACTTTTGTCCCCTTGAGCTCCACCTAACATATTAAGATAGGAGAAGGAAGGGGGTGAGATTCATGGAATCTTAATAGCTTATGCACTCATTCAAGGAAGTAATCAAGGTATATAAACATGTTAAAGCATGTAAGTGGGTATCCAACTATTAAAAATTATACAACACATGATTTACATGTTATGAAAATCATATCAATGCTAAGAGTAAGCTCTAGGGACTTTGGTCACCTTATTTTAGTGACTTTTGGATTGGCCTCACCTTTAGTTTAGAGACTTTTGACTTTGCCTTACTTATCCATGAGGCTTTCGGACTTGTCTCTCCCGATCATAGGGATTTTTGGCTCTACTTCACTCATCATAGAAGACTTTTGGCATCACCTTACCCTTTAAAAGCAATTTTCATAATCCAAAATATAAGCATATTAGTATCAATGTAACAAGGCAATATCAAATGGCATGTCTCACAATACAAATGCACACACAAGCATATAATGACCATCATACATCCAAGAATGCAACAAGAAAGAGTGAAGAGCTACCTTAACAATTAAACACAATCCTTCCCATTCAACTTCTCTTTTCCTTTCTCAGTTTCACAACCACAACTAGATGGAGCTTGATCTCTTTGGTCTAGACACAAATAATATACAATTACTTTCTTGGAATAAACCAAGACAACATACACACACTTAAGAAGTATACTTAGTCTATGCTTCCCTTTTTGTTCCATACAAGGTCTAATGAAGCTTTTAAATCCTCCTTGAAAGGAGAGACACTTGGGAAGCTTCCTAGGGGTTTTGGAAACTCCAATAAACACTTACATATGCCAGGGGATTCATTCATCAAAATAGAATTTACAAGGTGCACAACAATCTCTAGTTACTCCCTTTTGAAATTCATTAGCTCCTCTTCCACTTCCTTTGTATTTTCTAACTTCCCAGACTTTAATTCAAGGGTTTCATTCTTGTTCTAGGTCAAAACTTCTTTCTCTTTACTAGTTCTCAAGTTGGTAGAACTAACATGCACAAGAAGCAAAGATAGGTATCTACCTTGAATTCTAGCCTTCTTCAAGAGTGGTTCCCTTTGCCTTCACCTTCCCTTTAAATCCCCACTCTCCCTCTTTTGAATTAAGATCAACACAAAACTAATTCAATAACCAAAACCATAGAAAGAGAGAGCAAAGAGAAAAGAGCAAGATTTCAAGAAGGAAAGCTATGAAATTCTCAAGTTTCTCTCACCTTTTCCTTGATGTTTCTACCTTCTTTCTTGGCTTTTCTTGGTCTTTCTCTCTCTCTCTCTATAGCCTTTTTCTCTGCTTTGGTCGAAGCATATATTGGTTAGAAGAAAAAAAGAGCTTCTGAGGTCTTTAAGAAGTAAAATTTCACATTTTCTCGCTTTTTCCAGAATAAACCTCGCTATAGCGGGAAATAACCCTCGCTACAGTGAGCATTTATCAGTCCTAGGTCCCTGTTTTTACTACGGTACATGCTATTGCGAGAAACCCCCTGGATTTTGTATAAGACGCCTAAACTCACTATAGCTAACTGCATTTTCGCTATAGTGAACTAGTACATTCGCTATAGCTAGTTGAAAACTTACTGTAGCAAACAGGTACATTCGTTATAACTAACAGGGGTCCTGGCTATAGCCAACAAACTCAGAAAATTTTATGAAATCTTGGTTATTACATTTAGATATCTGAGAAAAGTTTTTGAGGAAACAACGATAGAAGCTCGCATGTCCTAAAAAAGCTCCTGACTCCTTTAATTGACATAGGAGGTGACATTTGTTCTATGGTATCTATTTTCGCATGGTCCACCTTTATCCCTTTTTCAGATATCTAATGTCTTAAGATGATGCCTTTAATTACCATAAAATGACATTTCTCCCAGTTTAGCATTAAGTTAGTTTCTTCACATCTATTTAAAATTAAAGACAAATTACTAAGACAATGATTAAAGAAAATTCTTCACATCCATGAAAATTCTTATAATCTTTTTCACATAATTAAAGAAAATACCATCATGCATAACTTAAAAATAGCAAGTGCATTACACAAACTGAAAGGCATATGCCTAAATGCTAAGGTCCCTTATGGATAGGTAGAGGTTGTCTTTTCTTGATTTTCACGAGCTATAGGGATCTGGTTATATCCCGAATAACCATTTAAGAAATAATAGTAAGCATGTCTAGCTAACCTCTTTAACATTTGATTAATGAATGACAAGGAAAAATGATTTTTGTGAGTACTACTATTCAGTTTCCTATAGTCTATATACATTTGTTAGCTAGTCATTGTTCTAGTGGGAATCAACTCATCATTCTTATTTTCTTAGAAACCATCTACACAAGACTTACTTAAGAATTATAAAAAATAGAACATATAATACTAGCATCTAAAGGTTTCAGCACTTCTGCTTTGACAACTTCTTTCATATTTAGATTGAACCTTCTTTGATATTTAATGAAAGGTTTATGATTGTCTTTTATCAAAATTATATGCAAAAAAATGGAAGGGATTAATCTTTTAATGTCAAATATGGTTCACCCAATGGCACCCTTTCTCTTTCTTAAAACTCTTGATAACTTATCCAACAAAATGTTAGTGAGGTGTATTGAAACAATCACTAGTAAAGTTCATTTTCTCATAAATAAGCATATTCAAGGTGAAGAGATAATGGTTTTAGTTCTAAAGTAAAGGCTTTCTCAATAGAGGGTGGTGGAAGGGTTTGCCTCTGCTTAGGCCTCTAAACCTATACTGTTTATGAAATGGAACAAAAGGAATGGCTTCTAATGAATGAGCTACTATGGCAATACTATTGTCGCTATCCTAAGTGGTAGGAACCAATGAAACATAAGCCTTAAATGGGTTAGCAAATGATGCTTTCAATTTAGTTTCTTGGATAAATTTATCTACCACATCAACTTTTATACATTGCTCATTAGCATTTAGATTAGAACTCTTCATTGCCTTAAACACATTAAATTTAGCCACTTCCTCACTTATTTTCAAATTAAGTTTTCGATTTTTCACATTAATCAAAGCCCTAGTGATGGGCATCTTAAAATCAATGGCATCAGTGTATCTTCTTCCATATCTAAAACCATAAAATCTACTATAGGAATAAACATTTCAAGTTTTACCAAGGCATTTTATAACAAACCCACTAAATGTTTGCCTAATATATCTACTAGTTGTATTGTAACTTTTGTAGCCTTCAAGTATCCCAATCAAGTCTCCTTCAAACATATAAAGGCATAAGACTACTACTTTTACCTAAGTCACACAATGCATGATTGTAAAAGACATCACCAATTATACAAGGAATAGAAAAACTCCTTAGGTAAGCAAATTTAGGTAGTAACTTATTCTAGATTATTGCATAGCACTCCTTAGGGAGTGTTATAGTAGCATAGTCCTCCAACTTGCTCTTGTTTGATAAGATCTCTTTGAGAAACTGTTGGCATTTGAGCTAATGTATCCACAAAAGGTATATTTATATGAAGCATCTTGTAAATATTGAAAAACTTATCAAATTGTTTATCTAGTTTATACTTCTTCAATTTTTAGGGAAATGGAATAGGAGGCACATATGCCTTGATTGGTGTTGATGTGGTGGGTTATTAGTCTTTTTTTATCTCTAATCTAAATGGGAGTGTTATCTAGTGTCTCTTTAACCATTTCATCTTGCTTTTTGGAATGCTCAAACTGATCAAGAATCTTCCCTAATTGTTGGTTACTTTTCAAAGTGATTGCCTTGCACTATTTTTAAGATTAACCTTAGTTTTGTTAGGCAAATGTCCTTGAATTGTAGTGTTGGATGATCCAAACAACTAACCCAATTGGACCTCCAGATTTTTATTATGACTTATTAGCTAATTCAACTTAAATTCCAACTTCTCAAATATTTTGGTAGATACATTGCAGAATTTTTTAAATTTAACTTCCCAACCTTCCTTATTTTCATTATGAAATTGAACCTTTTTATTTATAGGCTAAAAATTCATTCTATATGGTTTATTTGATTTTGCTAAATTCCTTGGATAATTTTAGTTATGATTTCCCCAAGTTAGGTTAGGATGATTGCACCATCCAAAATTATAAGTAACTAAAGAAGGGTTATTTTGTGGCCTGGGATTTTTAAAGACATATTACATTTGATTAGTTGCACAAGACCTTGAAAAGTTGCTTTAGCAATCACTAAAGGGATGATCACCACCATAAAGTTCATAGCTTGGATATAATGGAGAATTTGAAACTATATTGACACTTATCTAATCAAAAGTATTTATAAGCATATTAAACTTATAATTAATTTTGTTGTTCAACATAGGAATGTTCTCCATTTCCATAACATTGGCTACTTTTTTATATTTTTCCTCAACTAATTATAATGATTTGTAGTCATCTTTTCAATAATATCAACTACTTGATCAACATGAAAAGCCAGTAAGGATCTGCCAGCCATAGGTCCAAGTTAACTTTGTGGAATTGCTCCAATCCATTATAGAAGATTTGCATAAGCATCTAATATTGAATACTTTGGTGCAAGTAATGCCTCTACAAATCCTTGAATCTCTCCCAAGCTTTATATAGAGATTCCCTATCATGCTAAAAAAAACTCTAAATCTCATTCTTCAATTTTATAGTTTTTTTTTTGTTAGGAACTATTTTGTTAAAAATGCTTGTGAAAGTTCATCGCATGTTTAAAAAGATTGAGTAGGCATAGACTTAATGTAGCTTTATTTGTACGTGAGAAGGGAAACAATTTGAGTCAAATTACATTAATGGAGGCCCTATTCATCTTATTAGTATCATGAATCCTTAAAAATCTAGTCAAATATGCATTGGAATGCTTCATAATTCCACCTCCAAACTCATTAAATCATTTAGATTATCCTCGATTTAATCTCAAAATTATTAGCTAAAATTACAATGCTAATGATACTATTATTCAATCTATTTGCACTTGGCATGGCATGGTCTCACACTAGTTAGTCAGTGGCAATGATTATGAGTAGCTTTAATTGGTTGAAGTACATCTTTTGCTAGATCCTCTTGTTGCTTTTCTGGTTGAGATTCTTATGATACCTTTGATTGCTTGCATCTAGCATGAAGGATGCATTATGGTTTAGGTTTAACCTTTAGAAGAACAATACTAGATTAGAAACTTACGACGCTAAAATACCTGAAAAGAGAAAACTACTGATTAACCAAAGTTGAAAATTAAAGAAAAAAAAAGAAATTAGTGAAAGATAAAATATCTAGATTAATAAGAAGGATCTTTCAATTGATATTTAATTGCCTTCCTTGGCAATGGCATTAAAAGCTTGTTGTGAATGATTCCACAAGTATGCGAGTCGCATATGTAATAAATTAATAAGTACAATATTGTTTCTAGGAGAAAAGAATTCAATTACCAATTATCAAAATTCATTTTATTATTTAAATTATCCAATTAAAATTAAAATAGATAAAAATAAATTGAAAGTATTAGATTCATTTAACAACAACTGATTATATATAAATTTAAAAGCTCTAAAATCTAAAATCTCTTATTTACATTCCCAAGCATCATTCAAAATAAACTCTTGCAACTGAATTAAATTAAACTAACGACAATCCTACTAATGTGAGTGAAATTCTCTAAGATGAGTCACTATACTTATATCAAGCTTATATCTATTTTATAAACTCATTATGTATAGAGGATTTAATACATATATTTTCAAACTGCTCAAAATCTATATCTCTATACAATTACTATTTGAGTTTACTACTTTAATCATCTACATTGTAATTGACTTTTCAATCCTCTTACAATGCATTAAATGAATAGTGGTTAGCTATTCATATACAAAATAAAAGAATAATAGATTAATTTAATAGAAATCATCACAAGAGTAATCTAAAATCAATTTAATTAATAAATAGGTTTATCTAAACTCTAGATCTACAATTTTGTTACTTATAATGGAAACCAACAAGAAAAGAATAATAGAATTGAACAGATCTAGGATTTAAGAGCTAAAGGAAAAGGTAAAGATGAAATTAATAGTGGATTTGAGTGATTTTTCGATGCAAGCTTTAGATCTTTAGCAAATCCCCAACATTTTCCTCTAAATCTCCTCTCTTTTTTTGTATCTCTAAGTCTTTGATCTCTTTTCACTTTCTTCTTTAGAAAATTGAAGTTGGCTCATAAAAAGCCCTAAAATTAATTGCACATGTGTAGCCCATATGGAAGTCTCCCATTTACATGGCTTGCCTATGTAGATTTACATGGCTAGCTTCTATAGGTCTCTATTTTGCATAAAACTTCCCCTTTTTGCATGCTTGTGCTCACCAACATAACTAACCTGTATTCCTTGCTAAATATGCTTGATTTTTTGTTGATTCACTTGTGCATTTCTACTTCCAAAAATTCTTGATTAAATTTAACATTGGATGCATAAAAATTATAAAAATTGGACTTAATTACTCAATTTAATCTTAGGAAAAGCATTTATATTTTACATTCATCGCCTGTCATGATCCTTTAATTCTTATGATGATGAGCTTCTCTTTTGAAAAGACACTAATGAATAAGAAGAAGAAAAATGAAAATTTGGCTCTTTTGATCATGCAACAAAAGAAGGAGCATTTGATTTAAAGTCTGATATAGTTAAATGTCATAGCATTACAAATCACTGGAAAAATGTTGTAACTAAGAAGACAACAACCTTTGATGGGTTTAGAGATGCAAATTTGTACCAAAGCTCAATGTTTGGATTTTAATTATGTTATTGTTTTAGTTTGCTATTTCTATTCTACTTTTTTTGTAATGATTATGGACAAATATGATTTAAAGATTATGGACAAATATGATGTAATCATCCTAATTATTGTTTTCATTGATTTTTTTTTTTGCTACATCTATTTTGATTATACATTTGTTGTAAAGATTGTGTACAATGATGCTAAAACTAATCAAATAATAATATTATTCAAATGTTGTCATGGATTTGTTATATATTATGAAATCCTTATTGTTTAATGCTTTAAGTTTTTTATGATCAATATTTATTTTGAAAGACAATCCAAACAACTTTGGCTAATGTAAAATATATATAGCCAATAATAATGAATATTTCAATAATTAATTATAGCTATATAATAGTGTAGCAATAATATATAATCTTTCTTCAAGACAATCACTATCGATTAACAATCAAATTAACGGTAGTTTAGATTAAGCTAACTTTTAGTTATCCCGCCAACTTTTAGTTATCCCTTATCTAAGAAGAAATGTCTAAAGCCCTTCATAACTACTCATCATTTGCAATACAAGAGTAATTGCATTCGTTAGCTGTATGTATTGCATGAACTAGCATATAAGTGCTCAACATCCAAAATTCAAGGGAGAATTTAGTTGTGTTTTTTTAATCTAAACACTCTCATTGATAATGATGACGTTGTTGTGACCATACAACATATTTGGATGTATAATAAAATAGCTAAGCTATTTAGATCCTATAGCCTTTGAAACATAATTCTATTAAGGTCTGATTTGAAGCATTAATTACATTGATATGAACCATTTTATTTGTGTTTTGTTCTTGATAAATCAGGCAGTAGATTTATGCTATAAATATTAAGAAAATATATACATAAAGCATTCTTACCTTTTCTAAAGTCTAAATGCCTTGATATTTGTAATATGTCTACTTCATATATCTTGCATTCTTGTACCTGCAATCTTTTGCTTTTCATTTCCCTCCAAATATTTTATCTTTCAAGACTATCTAAGCAATAAATTGTTAATGAGTTTACCAAGTCTATATTGTTGTATTTACAAAATAGAATAGAGAAAGTTATTGAAGAATCGAAAAGAAATGAGCATTAAAATTTCAATTTGCGGAGGTGCAGGTATGATTAAGGTTTCTATTTAACTAAAACAACAACTTATCTTTACTTTAATGAGGTAATTTCTCACAAGTTTTGAAAAACTTAGAGGAAGACAATGGCTAACTATCTTTTGTTAATATTGTGTGCATCAGAATTCTAAAGAAACAACATGCTCTTATGATATGTTTTAACTTACATTTGATACTAATATGTAAATCTTTATGCGCTATTAGTAATTTATAATAGCAATTGATGAAACTATTGACAATATAGTTTTTTGGTATAATTTTAAGCAATTCTAGAGAAGAAAGATGAAGGAGAAAGAATGTTCTAAGAGAGAAAAAATTATTGTCCTCAAAACCGGGATCTTCAAGTAATTTATTTGCTATGCTTATCTTTATTCAATCTAAAGATACAATGATATATGTTAAAGTTGTAATTTGTAATAGCATAATACTTCTAGCCTTACTTTAGCCTTTCTCATACATTTGCAAGGATTCCACATCCTTAGCATGACACTTCACGAAGAAAAAGCATTAAGATAATGTCATATTCCATGTCATGTGGGATTTAAAGTTTTTCTTTAATACTCCGTGGGCCCTGTGAATTCTAAAACATCATACTTTACTCATAATCCATCTATACAATTCATAAAAATCATAAAACATCTCATGCAATTCAGATTTGGAGCCCCACAATTTTTTGAGGTAGAATTTGAAAATTCATAATTAAATCTAGAAAAATAAAAACCCAACAAAAAATAGCTTTCTAGAAATCCTTAAATGTTAAATTTATGCTAAAAATGCTTCTAGGCCATGGAAATATCATTTAGACCACATTTGACAATAGAAAAGCATTGCAGGTCTGGTTGTCTAAGAGTTCTGATATAGTTTACTAATATGGATTTCAAAAATTAATAACTAATTCCAAAAAAATCCAAATCAAGTAAACTATATCAATCTAAAAACCTACATATGTTTGCTATAAGGGAAAAATAGGTCCAGACCCAGAAAATAATATTAAGCTAATGAAAATTGATGGAATAGTGCTGAGGATCCTACTGCATTATTGATAGTAAGTTCCAAATTCAAAAATGCATATCTTCCTCAATATAAATCCAAATGGGGTGCTCTTTGTGGATATGGAAATCTCATAAGGTATAGTTTATGTATGTAAAATTTCATGGCAATTAGACTTCATTTGTCTCACAAATGACAAAAGAGAAGAAATTGACTATATGAATAGTGCAAATGCCAAATCTAAGAATTTTTTCAACTTTAGAAATTCATAATTTATTCTCTAGAACTCAAAATAATATGATTATTGCCTCTAAAAAAATCTCTAGATGAAACTTAGATCCATGCCAAATTTTATGGAAAAATTCCTCCATTTGGTCAGTTTCTGACATAGGGTGCCAAAATGAGTTTTATAAGCACCAATATGGGTCAAAATGTGTCCAAATGCTTTCCTACCCTATCCATGACTTCTTGAGCAGATGGAAAAGCATCAAAATGACCTATAAACATGTTTAAAGGGTCTAATCTAGATCTCACAAACTTACTCTCCCACCCCAAGATATATATAAAGCATACATAAATAATTCTTGCCATTCATTGTCAAGAACATATTATATCATACCTTTGCTTCTAATTCTCATATGTACATCACATATTCATACATTCATACATGTTCAAAGGGTTATACATCATATACATCATTGTGTTACACCACTTGACATCCACATTGTAATATCCAGTTCTTTGAAAATGAGAGATTATGTTATGCGACAATTAGAATGTATATTGAGCATGAAGTATGGTAGCGGACCAAGTTAATTTAAAGGCTGAGATAACATCTCATCACTTGGGTCGAAGATCTTGTAATCTATAGTGTAATTTCGAAGACCTTGTCGACAAGGTTTTCGCCAATAAGTACAAGGTCTTCTTGTATAATGTGTTAAAACTTGTGTGGTCTAGAATTGAGTATGAAGGGCTTTTTAAATGAAAATTTTAAGTTCTCTAGGGTTCTCAGAGGCCCTAAAAACTATGAGAAGCCTTGGGACAACTAAAGCCCCTCTGGTGGACGTTTTCCAATGTACCCGAACTTTGACAGATTCATTTGAAAAGGTTTTAGCTCTAATTCGAGTGATTCCAAAGGCATTTTACTTACTTGGGAATTTAAAATTTATAATGGAAAAAATGGTTCTAAAAAAGGAGCTAAAATGAGTTAGAAACAAAACTACTAAGAACAAAGGACAAAATATAAATTTTTTAAAAAGTCCTTTTTAAACCTATATATATTTGAAGCGTCCTTCTGTTCCCCTCATTTAGATCGACCAAACTCTACCCAAAAACCAGAGAAAGCTCAAGAGAAGGAGGCGCACAAGGACAAGACAAAGAAGAAGGGAAAAACTCAAGAAAAAGGTAAGAAATTTTTAGAATTTCCTAGTCTTTTCCTTAGGAAATCTCTTCTCTCCCTTCTCCCCTTTCTCTCTATGGCTTTATTAGAGTTTTTGGTGCTATTTTAAGGTTAGACCAAGGAGGAAAAATTCGGATTTGAAGAGAGGAAGCCAAAGAAAGTGAGAATTAAGTGAGAAAATAAGGAAAAATAAGGTAAATCTCTCATTCCATGGTAGATACTTCCTCCCCCTTCCTCTCCCTATTTCACCCCATATATGTAGATGCAAGAGGGCTAGAATTTTGAGGAGAACCAAGGGTGAATTCCATGAATTTGAGGGAGGAGAGTAAGAATATGCAAAGAAATCCAAGTAAAAATCATGAATTTGCAAGATAGAAGAGTTAGGGTTTTCACTACACCTTGAGCTCTATTATGATCCCTAGCTATATTTTATGATGTTTAAGGATTCATATGAGTTCTTAAGACATCAAGAGAGCTTCCTACATGATTCTCCCATTAACAGAAGCAAGGAAACCCTATTGGTGTTTTATAGAAGCATAGCTTCAGCCAAGGAGAGTCCATGCACCTAGGGAGTGTTTTAATTCCTTCCAAGCTTAGTTTTGCATCATTTATAATGGGAGAGTATGAGAGAAATCCTTGGAAAGAGTTTAGAAGTCATAGAAAGTAAGATGGCCTTATGTGTTCCATATTATGGCCTAAAGAAGCAACACCTAATTAGGCTCTTAAAATTGATTATATGATGACTCCAAGAGATTTAAATGGAGTCAAGAATCATGAATGAATAGATAAAATGGAGCCAAGATAATCTTTTCCAAAGGTTGCTTCATTAAGTGCATTATGAAACCATAAAAGAGCCTTATGAGTCACCTAGCTTCTCTAGTGATTATGTGGCCTTAAACTTTGCTTCAAGAGTATAATTAGCTTCCATATGATGTGTCTAGGCCAAGAGGAATGATCTCCACCTTCTTAGGTGTGTGAGGTCAAGGGAGAGGATTCAAGACTCAATGAAAAAGTATGTAAATGCAAGCAAGGTAGCTCTCTCCATCTTCTTTCATGTATAGATGTGTGCTTATATTGTCTTGAATATGTGTGTGTGTGTGTATGTTTTAAGCCATGAAAAGTATTCTACCATAATTCTATATGCCATGGTACCATAATAATGTATTATGTTTCTAAATGATATTTTATGTGCTTGCTTTGGTTTGCTTGAGTGTGGAGAAGCTAAGAACCCTTAGCCATGGTGAGGATGTGTGACGACCCTAGTTTCTAATATCAGTGATTATAGCTGAATACACGATTAATAAATAATGATCAAGGTTTGGGGTTGCTACAATCAATTTCTTTGCAGAAATATAGGGAAATTTAAACCTTGATGCTACTAGGATCATCAACTAACAAATATAACGGAATCATGCATAAGAAGGGTTTATACCATCATTAAAGGTTTATGATTCATCCATTGATCAATTTCAACCCACAAAAACATCCCACCAATGTACTCATACCATTCCCTAACATTAGCTTTACTGAAATTAGGGTTTCTAGGTCAAATATAGGAGTTTGGGGACCTGTGCCGCGACTTGGAACTTTCCCGCTGCGGCTAAGTTAGGTTCTGGAGCTCAAAAATCACATTTTTAAACTTGCGCCGTGGCCTGAAACTCTTGCGCCGCGGCCCAGTTACTCTCTGGAACCTCCCTAATTACTGTAACCTCCCTAATTAATTTTCTCGACTCGCGCCGCGGCGGGACTTCTTACGCCGCAGCGAGGTTACGTTCTGTCACCCCCTAGGCGATTATTTTCACTCCGCGCCGCGGCGAGATTTCTCAAGCCGCGGCGTCCCTCGCCACTGTCACTCCCTAGGCCGCGGCGAAGCCTTCTTGGCCGCGGCGTGATTCCCTTCTGTCACTATTTTCACTCTATTTCGTCCCCTACACTCCATTTCTCTTCTTAGGGACATTCTAAGGTCACTTCCCCTCATTTTATATGGTTCTAATGGCATTTATCTACCTTATTTACTTAGCTATTCTTCCATTACCAATTCAAAACTTATATGCCCATTTTCGTTCTCTAATTACCCTCTATTAGCAAGTTTATAAAATAGCAACAACAGAATATACATGAATTTCCAGCAACTATCCTTTAATACTCAATCAATAGGGGTTCCATACAATAGGGGTTCATACCAATATCTCAAGAGTTACATTTCCATTAACAACCATATTATAGGTCAACAAAGTTTACAGCAGATCATATGAATCCATACATCAAATACTAAGTCAAGAGGGGGTCTAACCCTTTAGTACATACATTCTCAATAAATCAAATGTTCAAGCCTACACTTGGCAATGCAGATACATGATGATGTTATACATTAAGGAATACAGAATTAGCATCTATCCTAGCTAGGTCAGCCCAAGTGTAGCCATCTCCCCATAGGTTGAAGCTTATGGATTTTCATCCACTTGCTTACCCTTATCCTTACCCGAGGAACTTTCACCTGAAATATTGATCCCATAACACGGGGTGAGATATAAATCTCAGTAACCAAAATAATTCCATCATATAATCCAGTTTAATCAACATATATGCATGAATCAAAATCCATATCAGAATCATATCAGTCATTTCAGCAAATGAAACAATTAGGCTATCATGATTACTATCCCATACTAGCAATCATATAATTAACATGTTAAAGGCCATTAACACTGGGAGAGGCCCGTCCACGGCACCTACTCCCCATTGAGCACAACCAGGGCTCAGTGCATCTGGGGTTGATCATACCCGGTGCCCGATCGTGGCACATGCACGGGTGGCAGCCGCACCACAGCTCCACCATGGACTCACAAGGTCCAATCATAATACAACAGATAGCCAACCAATTCATTCAACATTTCAAATCATTCATATATATAGCAAATATGAAATTAAAATAGATACATGCATGGAATTACTGTAAACCCCGGTTACCTCACTTGCAGACAATTGCAACAGCCACCACAAATCCCAAATTCGGATTCAAGTATCTCCCACCAGAATTCTCAATGTTTCACCCAAAATCCTAAGCAAATTCGTACCAAGTTAATACCCATAATATAAATAAGCTATGGGGGTCTCAAACCAACAAAGAAAGCATCAAAATGGGGGTTTAAACTCATCTAATATCAGCCCTAACCTCAACCTACGAATTTCATCAAGAAAATCCCCAAATAACCACATTTCAGATTTTGGGTAAAGTGAAAATCCTCTAAATGAAAAACTAATCAGACCAAATTAAAGAGAAAGATGAGGGGGTTAAGTTCTATAACTATTACCTTGGCCAAATCTTGCTCTAAGTGTGTGGAAATGCAGAATCTTTGCCCCAAACCCTAGCCTCCTTCTCAACCTCCGAATTTGCCTCTTGAGTTTCAGAAAAATGAAAGTGTGGCTGAAGCATTAGGGTTTAGATGGGTTTAAGTTGGGTCAAAAGGCTGGGTCATGGGTTGCTCCAAGTCCAAACCCAATTGGGTTTCAGATTTTGTTTATTGGGCCAGTTTTTAAGTGTTGGGCTGCATAATTCTGTTGGGCCAGTTTTCACTTATTGGGTTGCTGAAGTTTAATAGGTTTTGGGCCTAATTTGAAGGGCTCAAGGGCTTGGGTCTGCACAAGGGTAATTAGGCCACTTAATTGAGCCTATACAAGATAAATCTTGGGCCTCTATCTCATTAAATTAGTTTGGGTTTACCTCTAATTCATTGGGCCTCCATTAGCCTCTTATCATGATTTAATTAATTTGGGCTTAGATGTAAATCTACATCCTAAATAAATTCTCAACCCATATTAACAATTTATCTCTCTAGAATACCTATTCACTAACTTGCCCAATTATGCTCTATTAATTATCCTTAATTAATCTTAATCCATAATTAACACCTTAATTAATTTCGGGGTGTTACAGGATGAGCCAAGAACCTTTAAGATTGGTTGAGATAAAGTAAAGAGTCTCCCAAAAGTGAGGTTGACTCTCAAGAGTAAGGTTGAGTCCAAAAACCTCTAAGGAAAAAGGGTGAGGCAAGTCCAAAATTCGTAAGTGAATGGGTGAGGCAAATTCACTTACTTGGCAAGCCTATGTATGCTATGTATGATATTTTCAAATGCCAAGAATTCTTTTTAAATGATTACACATGTTAATATGCCTATGCATACATTTATGAAACTTGTATTACATGCTTTATGTGTGATTGAATAGGAGATGAGCTATTAAGATTCTTTGAATCTTATCCCTTCTCTCTAATGTCTTAACATGCTAGGTGAAATGATTGAGCAAGGTATTGGAGGCCACCAAGCTTAGAAAAAGAAGATGGGCATCAAAGTATATGAATACGCCTAGTTTTGCCTTCTTTATAGCCATATACATGGCATATGATGTAATCCCTTGATGAAATTGTCATGTAACCATATGAACATATGTAAATACCTAAATGTATAATGTATGAATGAAATTTGATGCCAAATGTATGAGATAACATGTTTTAGGTATTGAATGACAAATTTAGCCCTTAAATGGTTAGATAGATTAGTGTAATAATGGAAGTAGAATGGCCAAATTGAGATGTGTGAGGTTTGAGAACACTTGGACAGTTCATACAAGTCATGTTCATACTTTTAAACTTGCCCAAGAGGTGCCAAACTCAAGAGGAGGCCATTTGAACCAAAGTGACTCTTGGTAGGGAGAAAAAATGACTATTCCATGAAGCTATGTCACTTTTAGACTAAATGAGCTCTTCTTGATCTGAAACTTGGCATGAATTTAAAGTCTATTAAGAGATTTTTAGGAAGTTAAAGATCAGAATTTTTAGAAGTCTAGAGAATATTTGATGAATTTTCAAAGTTAAGAAATTTTCTAGTTTTGGTCTGGTGTACTGTTCACTCAGGTATGAAAATCAAATATATCACTCGAGGGGCAAATGATGTCCAATTACCACAAAATTTCATAGGTAGAAACTAGATACTCCTAGTGAATTGTACCAACTAGAAGCACCCTCTTTGGAGGTCTAGAGAGGGAGATGTGAATTTTTAAAGATCCTACCTAGTATTAGACGTCCAGACTGACCTCATGTACTGTTTGATTAGTTTTCGAGATCGAGACGTGCCTAAACCGGTCTGGAGTTATTTTTTCTCTTTAGTTAACATATGTATCTTTCTAGATTGGTATCATTCATATGCATTATATTTTTTTGGAATTAATTGGATGTTTTGAAAATTTACTACAAAAACCTATGATAATACTAGTAGCTAGCCAGACCTCTGTCCCTTTTTGAATGTCAAAAGTATTTTGTGTGGCGTTTCATGGCTTGGTCATATTTTTAGCATAAAATAGACATTTTTAGCTTCCCATAATGGTAAAGAACACATGATTTCAATTTTTTTTAGAATTAGTTATGATTTTCTAAAGTTTGTGATAGAAAAAAGGAAATTTTGGCCGAAAATGCAAACACAGATTTTATGTGTTCCCTGGCTTTCCATGAGTTGTAGGCCAATTTTGATAATGAAAATGAGTAGTATTCATGTATTTAAGTATGAGAATTCGATAGATGGATTCATATGGCCCACGGGACTCCAAAAGAAAAATTTTACCCATATAGAAATGCTTCTTAAGACTTAGTCCCTATGCCATTATGTTACTCCACATAGAAATTATATGAGATGAGGTATATCAATTGCATGAATTGAGGCTTAAAAGTATGGTGTTACACATATAGCTGTAATGCAAGAATTTTATAACTTCTTTGCCAACCTCCATGTCTTCAAGTGTGGTGGCTCCTAATTCCCTGCTATTTTGATCCACTTAAACATGTTAGGTACTGGAGAGGAGAGAGTGAGATTCTAGGAATTCCAATAGCTCTTCTCCCTTTTAAACACACAATATGGATGCAAATTCAAGTCTAAAAATACATGCATGGCTTTCTTGAAAATCATGAACATACCTAAAGCATTTCTTTCATTCAAGAACATATACTCATCATATATAAACTTGCCAAGATAATGGTTTGGCCTCACCCATTCTCTTTAGGACTTTTGGACTTGCCTCACCCACTTTTAAGGGACTTTTAACTAAGTCTCACTCTTTGTAGGGACTTTTGGCTTTGTCTCATCCAATCTTAGGAACTTTTGGCTCATCCTTACCTTTGCTAAGAGGCTTTTGGCTTTACCAAACTCAAATAAGCAAAACACATTCATGAAAACATATTTCAAACATATAAACATAGCAATATGGCACCATGGCATGTGATCATTCACTAAAAACATATTTGATGGCTTTAAATATGTACACACATTCAAGACAAGAAAAACATCCAAGTATGCATGAAAGAAAGAAGAGAGAGCTACCTTGCCAATTAAATACAATTCTTCTCTTTTGATTTCTCTTTTCCCTTGTCTATTTCACAACCACAACTAGATGGAGCATGAGTTCTTTGGCCTAGATACAACAAAGAGGATTCAATTACTCTCTTGGAATAAGCCAAAGCATTAAACACACACTTAAGAAGCATACTTAGTCTATTGGTTCCATAATAACTCCATTAATAGCCTAATGAAGTAATTACCATAATTCAATCTCTTAGCTTCATTTCCTTCTCATATCTAGACCTCTTGGTTCCATTTAGACTTCTTAAAGTCATCACAAACTTATTCCCAAGAGTCTAGATACAAGTTACTTCTTAAGGCTATATTATGGAACCTATTGACCCAATTCTCAATCTATAGCTTCTAAGTTTTTTCCAAGGGTTGCTTTCATCTTCTTCCATCACATATGACCCCAAAACAAGCTTAAAACCAATTAAAACACTCTCTACCCCTCTCAAGTGCTCTAGGTTGAACTCTGAAGAGTATTTGGAGTCCATAGAGTTTCTAATTTTTTCTTGATGGAAGGGGCACTTAGGAAGCTTCTTAGGGGTCTTAGGAACTCAAACAAGCACTCACATAGGCTAGAGAATTCTTAGACAAAATTAAATTTTACAAAATGTTCAAGAACCCATATGCTTCCTATCTTGCAGTTTAATGGTTTTTTTTTTCCACTTACTTTGCATTTTCGAGCTTCACACACTCTGAATCAATGGTTTCTTACTTGTTCTAGGTCAGAACTTCCTAGCTCTCTAAAGCTCTCTCATTGGTCAAAGCATCACACATGAAGAGCAAGGAAAGAAGAGCAAAAGAAACTATGAATCATACCTTGTTTTCCTTACTTCTTCAAAGTCTTTCCCTTTGCCTTAGTCTTTTCTTGGAATTTTTCAACTTTTCCCCTTTGTACATGGCTCAAAATAGAACCAATTCAACAACCAATACTATGAAAAGGGAGAGGAGGAGGAGGAGATGAATTTGCCAAAGGAAAGATCTTGAATTTCAAGAATTCTCTTATCTTTCTCCTTGATCTTTCTTAGATTTTCTTAAATTTCCCCTTATCTCTCTCTCACTTAGGCAGAGCTCCTTCTAGTTTTAAGCAGGCCAAATTTGGTCAGAGGAAGAGAGAGGAATCTAGACTCTTTAAGAAGCAAAATTATACTTTTTCACATTTTTTCTAGAACAAGTTTCGATATAGCGAGAAATGCCCATCGCTACGGTGCGAACTTATCAGTTCCAGGCCTCCTTGTTCTTGCCATAGCTGGCGTTATTGTGAAAAACTCCCTGGATTTTGTATGAGCCATGAACTCACTATAGCGAATTGGCATTCTCGTTATGGTGAATAGGCATATTCACTATAGTGAACAGGCATTCTCGCTATAGCTAACAGACATCCTCGCTGTAGCTAGAAGACTTAGAAAAATTCTAAAATCTTGAGTTCTCATTTCTACAAAAACTTGGATGTTACATAATGCTCTATATAGAGGCCAAGATCAAATTTGTTTAATAATTCCTCAATGTACAGGTATAATGCAACAATAAGAGATAAACTAGCGAGAGATGAATGTAATATATTTAATATTGTTATTGATAGTGAATCTTAAATTCTTATTCAATAACTATAATTTATTGTTCATTTGGTAGAATATGCTTAGTTAATTTTAACCAAGTAAAGGCATGGAGAAAAGAAATTTGCATGGAAAAGAGAAATCTTAAGCAAAAAACTCAAACTTTAGGTAATCCTACTTCATAATATTATATTAATTAGCTCCATTAATAATGGTAATTCACACAATCTGTAAATATGGTCACTTTATCTAGTCTAATTCTTTCATATAGATTAAATTACTAGCATAGTTGATATTAGATCAACAGCATTCACTGTTTCACAAGTGATAACATTGGAAAGTGATTTTGTCAACTATTCTTGTCATCACCAAAATATAGTTCGTCAGCATGGTTTGTTTCTTCTTCTATAAAGACATCTTACTAAGTCTACACCCAAGTTTATTCAATATTGCAAATGTACTCATTGTTTTTCCATTTAAATTGATCATATTGAAATTTGTTAAAAAATTGTGGTTGATGTTTTGTAGAGTTAGTATCTCAATTTTATATCTAAATATACGCTACTTATTTGAACTATCATACATGCTTTGTAATGTGTTTTATAGTTATTAATTTTTTATCATTCTATAGAGTTCAGCTTAAATTCTACTAAAGAAATAAAGCTGAGGAGAAAAGATGTACTATTGGCTAAAAAAAAAGATTGAAGTTGCAGAACAAATGTTTAGGTAATTTAGACTCATAATATATGTTGCTTTTCTATTTTAATAAGGCCAATCCCTGCAAAACATGTATATGTATACTACTTTTAATGAATTAATGTTAACTAGATCTGAATGGGTCTAGAACCAATATTGATTCACCAGTACTAATTGCTAATAATGTTAAATCTACTGCAAAGAGTATGTTAAAAGTCATTAATTTACTAAGTTTTATTATACATTTTGTAGAGGTTTAACAAAATAGCCCAAATCATAGAGGTACATTTATTTTTTGATATATGTACTATAATTTTATTATCTAAGTTAATTTGATTTATTTAACTAAAAGTGTATTCATATTACCATCTTTCTTATAGTCATCCATCAACAATCATTTGATAAACCTAGAGATGGCCATGTACATATATCTAAAGGTAGTTGCTATTTAATTTTTATTATATTTGATGATTTGAATGAAGTTAGTTTTCACATATATTGAATGTATTCATGTTTCTCATTATTCTAGTATTGAGATAGCTATTTAAGCACATTATAAAAGATATTAAGAAATTAATTTTAGCCATTGATCTCTATAGTATTATTCTATGTATATTTTGTCACAGTCTTTAGTTTTATGTCTACTAAGATGATGTTGATATAGGTTTACCAACATATACATATGGGTTTAGTCTTGCACAAGCATGGTATGAAGAAAGGTGTGAGAATCAACACCAAAGAAGACATCCAAAATTTTCTCCTTGTTGCATGCAAGGAAAAGTTCAACTATCATTGCTTCGTCAGTTACCGTCATTTTTACAAAATTTGCTAAGCAATAAAGATGAAATTATTAGTAAAAACTTCTTTTAAAAAATTAGAGCATACAATATGATGTTCCTTTTTACATTTATGGGTGGAAAAGTTGACACATCTTTGAATGAAGGTATCTATTGGTTGCATGGTCAAAATATTCATAAAATTGGAAGCCTACTTCCCACTTTAGGATTAACTCCTAGATTTGCACAGCTATATATCTATGAAATTGAAAATGAAAGAGTGAACAAAATCAATTCATTAAGGTACAAATAATGTATTTAAATAGCATTTTATTCTTTCTTTCTTGAGTCATATTAACCTTTTTTATAGCTTATCAGATTGTACTACAGAATATGGCTCTAATCTTGTTGATGGACTAAAAGATATGCTTGATTCTTATAATCCTTTAGTTAAAGCTTTTAGAATGTTAGAGAAAGATTTGGAACTAAACTTTCTACAAATTTGAAATTGAGACTAATAAAAAAAGGGAAATAGACTAGAGGAATTATAATTTGTCAGCAACATCAGAGATTGCAGCCTTAGTTATTGAACACATTGAAATTGTAGAAGCATAAAAGGACATAATAGTTGAAACATAGAGTGAACTATTAAAGTGTGTACATGAGTTAGCACCTTATGTATCTTCCTCTACAATATTCTTTATTATTATTATTATTATTATTATTATTATTATTATTTATTAAGGAGGATGGATATAGAGATGTTCAATTAAAGGACTCGACTATTTGACTCTTCAAGAAAACAAATAAGAGTGACAATGAGACAATTCTTTACATTCAAGATACAGGATAAGGCCAGTAAATCTAATACAATTGTAAAGTTAGAGATATTATATCACTATTCCTGGTGGATGGATATACTGTGATTAAATCTCAAAGACTATGCTTCATAAGATCACACTAGTAAAATTTACAAGCAAATTTGTATAAAGGACTATCAGAAGATATACTAAAAGGATAAACCTCTCAATCTTCCCAAGGAAAAATGCATTATTTTCCTTTCATCTTTTACAGGTGGTGCTATGTAATGTCCAATTTTCGTTAAACAATAGAAACAGATGCGTTTTCAAAGCAAACGAATGCCCGAAATGAATTAGTTAAGGTTCTAAAAAATTTAAGTAGCATTCTAAACTCTTAAAAATGAGAATTCCAGGTTCAGATGGAAAAAAAAATAGAGCTAGAATGAAGAAACTAATTTGAATGAAAGGTTGACGAAATGTAATGGCATTTTCATAATTTTGAGCAAATTTTGGGATTCTCACATAAGGGCCTTTTAAATGAAAGTTTTGAGTTCTTTAAGGTTTTTAGGACCCTGAAAATCATGGGAAGCCTCGAGACAGTTAAAACCCTTCTAGTAGACGTTTTCTTACGTTAATTGACTTGAACTTTAACAGATTTGTTCAGGAAGGTTTTAGCTTTGATTTGAGTGATTCTAAAAGTATTTTACTAAATTGGAAACTTAAAAATTATAATGGAAAAGATAGTTCTAAAAAAGGAGCTAAAACGAACTAGAAACAAAAATACCAAGACAAAGGGATGAAGTTGAAATTTTTGAAAAGTCTTTCTTAACCTCTTTATATATATAGGTCACGCCCCACCTCCTCATTTATTTAGCCACATTCGTTTCTACCCTAAACCAAAGGAGAGAGCTAGGGTTTGAGGTGCACCAAGAGGAGAAGAAAGGAAGGAGAAAAACAAGGAAGAGGTATGGATTTTCTTGGTTTTTTCATGCTTTCTCATTAGCAAACTTCTGTGCTCTTTGTTTAGCCACATTCGTTTCTACCCTAAACCAAAGGAGAGAGCTAGAGTTTCATGTGCTCTTTGTAAAATCTGACTTGATACCTTTATTCTATGCCTAAATAAATATTTAAATGAGCTCCTAAGATCCTTAGAAGTCCCCCATGTGCTTCCTTCATCAAGAAAATAAAGCAAAGTCCATGGGTGCCCTTATGCTTCATTGTCTTGGCTAAGAAGGGTTAGGGTACCTAGGGAGAGTTTTAATTTGTTCCAAGTCCATTTTTGAGTCATATATGATCAGTAAAGATGAGGGGAGGTTTGGGGAAAAATTTAGAAATTATAGAAAGTGAGTTGGCCTTGTATGTTTTATAATATGATTTAAAGAAGCAACATGTAGTTAGGCTCTTTATTCAATTGTGTGATGACTCCAAAAGGCTTAAAAGGAGTTAATAATCATATATGAAAGGAAAGAATGGAGCCTAGAATTTATTTGATAGGTGTTGCTTCATTAGGTGTATTCTTGGAACCATAAAAGGGTAATAGACTAAGTTAGTGTTTAAGGAAGATGTGTGGTCTTAGAATTAATTCCATGAACTTAATTGGCTTCCATAAATTATGTTTAGACCAAGAGAAATCATTCCTACACCTTTGTGTGCGTGAGGTCGAGGAAGGGAGAACAAATTCAAGAGAAAAAGTGTGTGGTTACATCCAAGGTAGCTCACTCTTCCTTCTCTCATGCATGAATGTATGCTTGACTTATCATTGAATGTGTGTGTGTGTTTTAGGCTATAAAGAGTATTCTAGCATGATTTCATACACCATGGTACCATGATGATGCATTATGTTTTCAAATGATATTTGTTATGCTTGCTTTAGCTTGCTTGAGTATAGAGAAGCCAAGAACCTTTAGCCATGGTGAGGATGAGCCAAGAACCCTTAAAGTTTAGTTGAGACAAAGTAAAGAGTCTCCTAAAAGTGAGGTTGACTCCCAAGAGCAAGGTTGAGTCAAAAATCTCTTAAAGAAATGGGTGAGGCAAGTCCAAAATCTACAAGTGAATGAGTGGGGCTAATCCACTTACTTGGCAAGCATATGTATGCTATATATGACTTATTTAAATGTTAAAAATGTCTCTTAAATGATTATACATGTGAATATGCCCATATATGCATTTGTAAGACTTGTTTTGCATCTTTTATATGTGATTGAAAAGGAAATGAGCTATTGGGATTCTTTGAATCTCATTTCCTCCTCTCCAATGTTCTAACATGCTAGGTGGATCAAGAGAACAAGGAAACGGGAGCCAACCACTTGAGAGATGAGAGCATGACATCAAAGTGTATAGATTTTGTTTCTTTAAGGCCATATGAATGGCAAATGTTGTAATCTATAATTGTATATGTCCCATGATATTATGAACATGCATAATTATGCTAATTTATCATGTATAAATGAGGGTTAAGGTTATATGTATAGAAATGTGCATCTTGGACATGTAATAGTGAAACTTGCATTATGGAAATGTATGTATAAATGGAAGTGGAGTAGTTAAATTGAGATGCATGAGGTCTAAAACCACTTGGGTAGTTCATACAAGTCATATTCATGCTTTTAAACTTGTCTAAGAGGTGCCAAATATCAAGGGAAGTCATTTGGACATATTTGGTATTTAATATGGAGCAAAATTGACCATATTGGAAAGCTATACCACTTTTTGTCCCAATGAGTTCTCCTTGTTTTGAGATTTGGCATGAATTTAGAACTTGTTGAGAGATTTTTAGGAAGCTAAAGTGCAGAATTTTTGGAGGTCTATGGAATATTTGATGAATTTTCAAAGTTGAAAAATTTTCTAAAATTGGTTTAGTGCACTGTTCACTCTAGTTCGAATTTAAACTCTATCACTCATAGGGCATATGATGTCCAATTGTCATGAAATTTTATAATAAGAAATTAGACATTCTCAGTGACTTATGCCAATGAGAAGCATCTTATTTGGATATCTAGATAGGGAGATATAAATTTTTGAAGTTTCTATCTAGTATCAAGCATTTAGACAGATCTAAGTTATTGTTTGATTAGTTTTCGAGCCTTGGACGTGCCTAAACTAGTTTAAAGTTATTTGTTTCCTCTATCTAACATTCGTAACTTTCCAAATTGATATCATTTGCATGGATTGAATTTTTTTAGAATTAATTAGATATTTTTGAAGTTTATAGCAAAAAGCTGTATCAGTACCAGTAGCCAGTCGAACCTTTGTACCTTTTTGAATGTCAAACGTCCTCTATGTGATGTTTCATGACTTGGACATATTTTTAGCATAAATTAGACATCTGTAACTTTCTAAAAAAATGCATGATTTTTATTTTTTAGAATTAGTTATCATTTTTCAAAATTTGTGACAAAAAAGGAAAAATTCTAGACGATGTAGCAACTATGAATTTTATGCATTCCCTTGTCTTGCACGAGTTCTAGGCCACTTTTGGTGATGGAATTGAGTTGTATTTATGTAATTAAATATAATAATATGATACATGAGCTCACATGGTCCACAAGACACTAAATGAAATATTTATACGTTACGCAACGCTAAAATATTCATTATTTTAATACCTTTTTCTTGCTCCTTATACGAGATGCATGGTTTTAAAGCATGAGATTGACATGAAATGAGCTAAGAAATTATGGTGTTACATGGACAGCCCTAAAGGGTTGAGTTTCTTGCTAAACCAAGAATGAATCTTAGGAAGTTAAAGGAGGAGAACAAGAATATGTAAAGGAAACAACAAACTGACCATTAGATTTCAAGATAGCAAATTAGGGTATCAAGTGTTCCTTGTAAAATCTGATTTGATATAATAATTTCTAGGCCTAAATGAGTGTTTGGATGAACTCCTAAGATCCCTAGAAGGCTCCTCATATACATCTTCCATCAAGAAAATAAAGGAAACTTTAAGGGTGGCCTTAAGGAGGATAGCCTCGGCCTAAAGGACTTGAGACACCTAGAGGGAGTTTTAATTTGTTTCAAGCTTATTTTTGAGTCATATATGATGAAAGAGGATGAGAGGAAGCCTTGGAAAAAACTTAAAAATCATAGAAAGTGAGATGGTATCATAGGTTTCATAATATGACCTAAAGAAGCAACACCTAATTAGACTCCTTATTTTAATTGTGTGATGACTCCAAGAGGCTTAAATCATAAATGAAAGGAAAGAATGGAGCCTAGAACTTAATTGATGGATGTTACTTCATTAAGTACATTTTGGAACCATAAAGGGGCAATTAGACTAAGTTAGTGTTTAAGGAAGATGTATAGCTTTAGAAATAATTCCAAGAACTTAATTGGCTTCCATATATTTTGTTTAGGCTAAGAGAAACAAATTCCACACCTTTGTGTGTGTGAAGCCGAGGGAGAGGATTCAAGGCTTAAGGAAAAAGTGTGCTTATGTGGCAAAGGTAATTCTCTCTTCTTTCTCTCATGTATGAGGGGATGTTTATCTTGTCTTTGAATGTGTGTATGTATGTTTTGAGCAATGAAAAATGTTTTAGCAATTGTTTAAATGCCATGGTACCATGATATTATATTATGCATTCAAATGATACGTTATGAATTTGCTTTATTTTGCTTGAGCGTGGTGAAGTCAAGAACCCCTTAGCCATGGTGAGGATGAGCCAAAAGTACCCAAGAGTGGTTAAGACAAAACCAAAGGTCTCCTTAGAGTAAGGTATTAAAAGCCTTTAAGAAATGAGTGAGGCAAGTTCAAGATCCTTAAGGAGAATGGGTGAGGCTAAACCACTTGCTTGGCAAGCCTATGTATATTTTGTTTGACTCTTTGAATACTAGAAAGGTTTCATGAATGATTACATATTCCATGATATCCATGTCTTGTATTACATTCTTTATGTGTGATTGAAAGGGAGATGAGCTATTGGGATTCTTTGAATCTCATTCCCTCATTTCTAATGTCTTATCATTTTAGGTGGACTAAGTGAGCAAGGTAATGGAAGCCACCAAGTTAGGAGATGAAAGATTGACATCAAAGTGTCTAGTTTTGCTTATTTTGTAGTCATATGAATGGCAAGTGATGTAATACCATGATAGAAATATTGTATAATCATTTGAACATGTATAAATACTCATATATTTGATGTATGTATGAGGTTTGATGCTAAATGAATGATAATGTAGTTTTTTAGTATTGGAGGGCAATAGAAAGTATGTGCATACTTGTGTATGGCTTGGGGTGAGAGAGTGAGTTTTTAATTTTTGGGTTTATGCATCTTTGAGACAAGTTTAGAAGGCTATTTTAGTGCATTCCCACGTGCTTAAGTAGTCATGGTTTCCTTGGAGCTCAAAATGGACCATTCGGACCCTTTGTAAGACTTAAAAGTAACTATTTCACAACCCAATATCTAGATCTGACCAAATAAACCAATTTGCCTATGAAATTTGGCTATTTACAACTTCTCTTCTCCTACTTCTCTTCTTAGTTCTTCCTTTAAAGTAGCTCTTTACTCCTACTTGTTTACATTCTTAGATATGTAATTGTCAGTGTATGCTTGTCTATACAATTGCATGATGAGATATGCCATTTAATGTTGCCTTGTTGCATTGGTACTAATATGTTTCTTGAATTATGTTTTGGTTGTGAAATTTGCTCTTAAGGGTAAGGTGGTGCTAAAAGTCCCTTAAAATTGGTGAGGTGAAGCCAAAAGTCCGTAGGCATGTGTGAGACAAAGCCAAGAGTCTCATGGATGAGTCAGGCTAAGTCAAAAGTCCCTAGACCAAGGGTAAGGCTAATCCAAAAGTCCCAAAAATAGGGTGAGATTAGGTCAAAAGTCCTTAGAATTTGTTCTTGGTTTGATATGTTTTCATGGCATGTAAATTATATTTTGAATGATCCTTAATAGTGTTGGATGCTTACTTGTGCACTTTGACATATTCATATGCCTTGATTGCTTACTTGAATGAGTGTATGAGCTATTGAGATTCTTTGAATCTCACCCCCTTCCTTTTCTCATCTCACCATGTCTAGGTGGAGTTCAAAAAGCCAAAGATGAAAGCCAAGGCACTTGATAGACCATACTTTGCCATTAATGTAGTTCATGATGTAAACAAATGCCAAAGTTTTTATGTACATATTATTTTTGAGATGTAAATGTTTGAGCAAATGTAAAAGTATGTATATGTGGTGTATGAACCAAAATTGGAACCAAATCAATAAGAATATGTGTTTTAGGTACTTGGAGGACCACTCTTGAATGTGTACTATGGCTTGTGGCATGGTGAGTTTTTGATGCATGGTAGTTTAGACCATTTGGGAAGCTTATATATGTTATATTTATGCTGCCAAACGTGCTCATTGTAATGTCCAATTTTCATTAAATGATAGAAACGAGTGCGTTTACAAAGCAAGTCTCCCGAAATGAATTATTTAAGGTCCCAAAAAATTTAAGTAGTATTCTAAACTCCTAAAAATGATATTCTTAGGCTCAGATAGAAAGAAAAATGGAGCTAGAATGAAGAAACAAAATTTGACGAAAGATTTACAAAATGTAATAACATTTTTGTAATTTTGAGCAAATTTTGGAATTCACATAGGAAGACTTTTAAAATGAAATTTTTGAGTTTTTTGGGATTCTCAAAGGCCCTGAAAACTATGAAAAACCTCGGGATAGTTAGAACCCCTCTGGTGGATGTTTTTTAGCATCGGTGTACCCGAACTTTGACAGATTCATTCGGGAAGGTTTTAGCTCCGATTTGAGTGATTCCAAAGGCAATTTACTAAATTGGGAACTTAAATTTTATAATGGAAAATACAACTCTAAAAAAGGAGCTAAAACAAATTGGAAACAAAAATGCCAAAATGAAAGGGCAAAATTGAAATTTTTGAAAAGTCTTTCATCCTCCCACCTATATATAGATGACGGCCCACATCCTCAATCATTTAGATACAATTGTTTCTGCCCTAAACCAGAGGAGAGAGCTAGGGTTTGAGCTGCACCAAAGGGAGAAGAAGAGAAAGAGAAATTAAAGGAAAAAATGTATGAATTTTTGGTTGTTTTTCATGCTTTTTCTTTAGCAAACCTCTTCTTCTCCAT